>JAUMJL010000362.1:2443000-3664500 GCA_033558185.1 Dromococcyx pavoninus | reverse complement strand
CCGCCACGTCCCTCCTTAGCCCCGCCCTCTCCTTGGCTCCGACACCGCCTTCGCCCCGCCCCCTCCTCCATCCCTCCCCTCTCCGTGGCTCCACCCCACCTCCTTCACCCCGTCCCTCTCCGCTGCCCCAATAGACTCCTTAGTCCCGCTTCTCTTCTCCCTCTCGGCCTCTCCTTAGCCCCGCCCCTTCTCTTCGCTCCCCCCATCCTGCCCCTCTCTTTCTTCCCAGACCCCTTCTTCGTTCCGCCCCTTTCCCTTTCCCTCGCCTTGCCCCTCCCCTGCGCTCCAGGCCCCTCCTTCGCCCTGCCCCTCTCATTCCCCCCGCCCCTCTTCCTCAGCACCCCCTTCACCCTACCCCTCCTTCTCACCACCCCCTCCTTAGCACCGCCCCTCATCACCCGGCCCCTCCCTTAGCCGCGCCTCTCTCCCCCGCCCCTTCCTTATCCCCGCCCCATAATTCGCCCTGTCCGTCTCATTTGCCCCGCCCCCTTTTCTCAGCCCCCCTCGCCTTCACTGTGCCCCCTTATCCCCGCCCCCTTATCACCCTGCCCCCCTTAGTCCCGCCCTCTCTCTTCCTCTCTCATAGTCCAATGGAGTGGTTTGATTGGAAAGGGTCTTAAAGCCCATCTAGTTCCAAGCCCCTTGTTAGGCAGGACTCCTCCCACCAGACCAGGCTCCTTAAGGCCCCATCCAACCTTACCTTGAACACTTCTGGGGAAGGGGCATTCACAGCTTCCCTGGGCAACCTGTGCCAGTGCTTCACCGCCCTCGTTGTGAAGAATTTCTTTCTAATGTCTAATCTAAATCTTCCTCCTTCCAATTTAAAGCCATTCCCCCTCGTCCTATTACTACTTGCCCTTGTCAAAAGTCCCTCCACAGCTTTCCTGTAACCCCTTCAGGTACTGGATGGCTGTTATTGACATCTCCCTGGAGCCTTCTCCAGGCTGAACAACCCCAGCTCTCTCAGCCTGTGATCCAGCCCTCTGATCATCTTTGCTTCCCTCCTCTGGACCCATTCCATCAGCTGGTCCCAGCCAGCACGTGTTCACAAGTGTAAGGTCCTGCCTGACAAACTTAGTTTTGTTCTATGACAAGGTCACCTGCCTGGTTGACCAAGGGAAACCGGTTCACATAATCTTTCTGAATTTCAGTAAATCCTTCAATACAGTCTCTCACAGTATCCTCCTAAACAAAATGTCCTGCATCCAGCTGAATAAACACAGGGGGTGAGCAGTTGGCTGGAAGACAGGACTCAAAGTGTCGCAGTGAATGGAGTCTCATCAGGCTAGTGACCGGTCACCAGCAGGGTGAGTTGGGAATGCTTGCCTGTGGTGTCCAGCTGTAAATCTCTTCAAATACAAGGTCCAACACAGAAAAAGAGACTGTGCCTGTAACTCTTTTTATTTAACAAGCTAAGAAAATCTGCTAAGAACATCTTCAAAACAGTTCCATCATGAGTTGACACACAGCTGCATACAATTGAAAGCAGTTCCGTGCTGTTGAGGTTCATACTGGGACCAGTGCTGTTTAATATTCTCATTGATGATATAGACAGTGGGATCGAGTGCACATCCAGCAAGTTTGCTGATGACACCAAGCTGAGTAGGGCAGTGGTCACGCCAGAAGAATGGGATGCCTTCCAGAGGGCCTTGGACAAGTTGGAGAAGTATGCCTGGGTGAACTTCATCAGTTCCAACAAGGCCAAGTGCAAGGTCCTACACCTGAGTTGGGGCAATCTGCGGTTTCAATACAGGATGAGGGACGACATGATTGAGAGCAGCCCTGCAGAGAAGGGCTTGGGGGTACTGATTAATGAAAAGCTCAACATGAGCCGGCAATGTACACTCAGAGCCCAGAGGCCAACAAATATCTTGGGCTGCATCAAAAGAAGCATTGCCAGCAGGGCAAGGGAGGTGATTCTCCCCCTCTGCTCTGCTCTTGTGAGATACAACGTGAAGTATTGTGTCCAGTTCTGAAATCCCCAATGTAAGAAGGATATGGAACTGTTGCAACAGGTCAAGAGGAGGGCTACGAAGGTAATCAGAAGGCTGGAGCCCCTCTGCTATGAGGACAGGCTGAGAGAGTTGAGCTTGTTCATCCTGGAGAAGAGAAGTCTCCAGGGGAGACCTTATAGCTGCCTTGCAGTACCTGAAGGGGCCACAGGAAAGCTACTGAGGGACTTTTGACAAGGGAAGTAGTGATAGGATGAGGAGGAATGGCTTGAAATTGGAAGGGGGGCAAGATTTAGATTAGACCTTTTGAAGAAACCCTTCAGGATAAGGGTAGTGAGGCACAGGCACAGGTTGCCCAGGGAAGCTGTGGTTGCCCCATCCCCAGAAGTGTTCAAGACCAGACTGGATGGGGTTTTGAGCAGCCTGATCTGGTGGGAGATGTCCCTGCCCATGGCAGGAGGTTTGGAACTGGATGATCTTTAAGGTCCTTCCAACTGAAGCCATTCTATGAGTTTATGATCTCTGTCATTTTTACTTACACATCTTCTACCAAGAAAAAATGGGGTTTTTTTTGTGCACCAACTTGATCTTTAGGAAGGGGTAGAAATCACAGAGAGTCATGTCTGGAGAATAAGGTGTGTGCTGAAGTACAGTGATGTTATTAGCTAAAAACTGCTTCACAGACAAAGCATTGTGGGCTCACCAAAGGTAAGATAATGTCTGTGTTTGAACACGCATCCACTCATATTGAGCGAAGCAATCGAGGTGAGCCTTGTCTCACTGTGTCAGATGAGAACATGTTCTATTACCATCTCTTTGTTTCTCCCCTCCCAATCTTGGTTCTCGAGCTGAAGGGTTATTCTTGGGGTTTTTTTTTGTGCAGGATCTCATATGTTCCTTGTTGGCCTCTTCCTAGGACTCCCAAGGGCACCTCAGAACCGACTGGAGTTACTGGCTTTTTGCACTGCTTCTCAATCCTGCTTTCCCTTTTGCTATCAAGGCAGAAGCATTTGATTCACCTTCCTTTCGTGCTGAAAAAACCCACTCCAAAGCAAACAAAAATCCCCACCTCACCTTTTTTCTTGCCAGTGCTGAAAATCCTTAAGCAATTGCAGTTATTAAAACCCCAGCTGCTTGGCTGAGCCTGCCAGCCCATCCTGGTGATAAATAGCCCTCAAGATGTGTGACTAGCACTAAACAAAACAGTCCAAGTCTGTCTAGACCATCACCAAGTTGCAACATTGAGTGGATTTTTTTGACCCCTGAAAGACAAAGCAATGTTTTTTGATGAAGGTAGGCTTCTTTGTCTTCTATGCAGAGACCTGCCAGTCCCAATTCAGTGAGCGACGAGCACTGTTCTGCCAGAAACCCTGGGGGGTCTGTGAGGTGAAGATCTCTCAATGTACACGGTGTTCTTTCTTGGCACCCTTTGATCGTCCATTTCTAGTTGCTTTGGGCTGCAGTTCGCCAAGCAGCTGAACCACTGGTTTCTTGCCAGCAAAGGGAGAAGTGCCCTTAGGTCCTGTTCCACTGGAGATGACACAGACTTTGACCCCTGTGGAAATTGCTGTGAGGCACCACTGAGATCCCATATTATTTCTTTCTGAAGAGGTTACTGTAGCTCAAGCTGTAAGAAAATATGGAGCATCATAAAAAGTGTAATTTTACTTGAAATATTTCTGTGTTGCCTTTAAAAAAAATTAAGAAAATCAAGCACAATTTTGTGATGGATTTAACCGTGAGAACGTCTACTATCATTCCTTTTAGCTTTGTTTTTTGTTTATTTGTTTTTAACAAAACCTATCTCTCCTCTGTCTTGCTTTTCAACTCTCCTCATTTCACCCCCCCAGATCATTTTAAATAAAGAAAACGTTATCATCTAATTGGAACCTCCCCCCCCTCAAATATATAATAGGGCAGAAGTTTGTCATGAATTATCTAATTGTCATAATGAAAATAGACTTTTAAGCCCCAGCCTGTTCTGCTTTACTGTTAGAAATACAGGGAGCAATTCAAGTACCTAAAGAAAGGTGCCCAGTGCCACATTAAATGTCGTAGGGTATTGGAGACATCTACACAAAGCTGACAGATGAGAGTGGGAACCATAGGACCTGCACCCTTCTGAAGCAGTAGCTGGGGGCCAGGCGGGATGCCCTTCCACATCTAAATTAGCATTAGAGACATGCATTGCATCCGTAGAAAGTCATGCTGGGATTTAATTTTCTGCACCGTAGATGTCTATGCTGAGCTTGGCCTTTGTACTTCATGGAAAGAGGGAGGCTTAGACTCATCTCTCAAGCACGAGTTATCTCAGATTTAAGCAACTAGGTTAAGGCAGAAGAAGAATGTGACCCCTTCAATGCCCGATTCTCTGCATTCACCACAGTGATCTGATTTAGACAACTAAGGTTAGGTGGGATGAATCTTACCCCAGGTGACATGCTTTTCCCTTTTTAGATGATACCAGCATATAAAGGCAGCAGAGGGTTGACACTATGCAGAACACATAGGAAATATGCATAGAAATGTTTTGCTGAATAGCATTGAAGATATTTTAATTTTTCTGCATCCCTTCCTACTTTTGCTCTCAGGAGGGGCTATGCCTGCCATGATTCAAATACAAATAAGCTCATCCTATAGTTTTTTACTAGCCAAGTCTCATGGTAAGCCCTGTGGTCAGCTATATTTGTCACACAGCTATGATGGTCTCCTAGAAGGATGGAGGAGATATTTTTTTATTTGTGTTGACCTTTACACCCTCACCAATGCATGTACAACTTGCAAAGGCCAGAGTACCCATAATCAATATATTTTCCACCCAGGTATAGTACCACGCTGAAAACAGGAACAACATGTTAGCCTAAAAATACTGAGGAAACTCCCAGTGGAGTGGGAACATTGCTTCAGGGGTTCTGAGTTACAAATAGCCTCTTTTTGTGCAGGAGCATCGCTTTCAGAAGAACTGCAAATGGTTATTTTTTTTTTTGAGCAAGAACATTGCTTTCAGTTGAGTTACAAGAGATCATTTTTATTGTCTCAGGAAAGAGAAATATTGACTGTTTTCATAACTCTTTCAAAAGCTGCTGAATCGGTCTCCACTGCAGATACCTAACTAGCCAATCATTTTTTTTCTCCTCTTAAATCTCTTTCTTTAGTAGTCATTTGTCTTTTAAATCGCTAGAAAAGTGCAAGGAATTCAGTTCAGCACTGAAGCCATCTATATTGTGGATCTTGCTCTTTTCCAGTACCATAACACCAAGCTTTTGGTCAGTCATGTTGTTTGTAGCATGGTATGTGCAGGCATCTCTGGCTCTTCACATGAGTATTTCAGTGGTTGTCTTATGCTGTGATCCCCGGATCCTCGAAAGGAACATGCTTAGCTGGAGTGTCCCTGAGTTATGACAAACAGTGCTCCTGTATATGCTTTGATTTCTGTTAACAGGCTAAGAGCAGAAGTCCTCTTCTGGACCTGAAGTCCTTTCCTGCATCCAGTTGTGTGGGTTGGAGTTTCCAACTTTTCTCCACCATGAACCAGCAGGCTGTGACAAGCCCTTACTGCCTTGCTGACAGCGAGGATCACTTTGGGTTGAGCTGTCTGGGTCAGAGGGTTTGCTCACCCACACCTGTCTGTGCAAGCTCAGCTGTTTATGTCTGCATTGCTCCCAAGATTCTTTCCAGCAGCAGAGCTCCCTTGGCCAAAGCAGTGTGGAGTTAAATGTGCAGTATCAGGAGTAGAATCATAGAATGACCTGAGCTGGAAGGGACACACAAGGATCATTGAGCCCAGCTCCTATCCCTGCACAGGACAATCCCAACATTCTCAATGCGTATGTGAGTGCATTGTCCAAATGCTTCTTGAACACTGCCAGGCTTGGTGCTGTGACTGCTTCCCTGGAGAGCTGTTCCAGTGCTCCACCACCCTCCGGGTGAAGAACCTTCTCCTAATATCCAATCTAAACCTTCCCTAGCACTTCTTCCTGACATTCCCTCGAGTCCTAAGTAGGTAGGTGTAGAAGGCAGCAGAAAACCTTTCGATCAGCAAAGTTGCTTGCAAGGGTCTAACCAGAATTAATGGGAGTATTAGAAAGCATCCACCATTGCTAAGTTTTCCTTTTTCTGTTTGTTTGTGCAAGGTGAAGGACTGCCATGGCTCCAGCCTGTGTTTTAACTCGGAGAACTGAGAGAAAACCAAGCCCCAACGTGGTTTCGTAGGTTTCCTAACCATGCTGTTTTGTGTCTGGCCAAAAACTCAGGTACTGACAGAGTCTTCCTGCATAGGTGGGAAAAATCCCAAGCACCCAATATCCTGTTCATATTTTAAGAGACTAACAATATTAAGATTAAATTTATTGTTTTTATTAAAAGCAAATATTTAAATTAATGTATGAAAGGATAGGTGGGAGCATTTCCGTGTGGTGTGTCTGTAGTTAGTTTTTGTACCGGGAGAGGGAAGTGTTTGCCCAGAAAACGAATGCGCAGGGTGAGGGACAGCTTCACACTTGTTGGTCTGGTGCTGATGCTTCTCTGCAATGGGAAGCTGAGTGTATGTAGCCAGCCCAGAGTTTGTCACTTCATCTATAAATGAAACCAGTGCTTGACACTGCCAAAAAATGCAGGCTATGTCAGAGACTTGCCAGTTTATTTCAAATCACAGGGAAGGGGCTTCATAATATTGAAAACGGGATCAATGTGATTTATTCTTTTGAGTGAGTCACCTGCGTATGCTATAAGACACACTGAATGTTATTCATTCAGCCTTAGAAGAGAGTTTACTTGTTTTTTTTACAAGGCTTTTTCACTATTTCTCTCTTTTTTTTTTAATAAATTAAGCCTATTATCAGCTGAATAAAGGGCCATTCTAAATAATTTGGGTTTATCCTTGCCCTCGCCTCTTGCTGAATGAAAGAAAAACATGGAAGAGCTCTCTGAATATTTTTTTTAAAAAAGCTTTTATACTTTAAAAGTACAGTAGAAAGCCAATTACAAGTGTCCTAAGGAAGTACTGCCAAAGTAAATGGAGTCTTTTTTAGAATACAAATATTCCTTAAGCCAAGACTGATGTTGTAAGTGAACAGAGAGTAGGACTGCCAGTATGCTGGAAAGCAGTGCAATGTAATTGTTAGTGAGTACAGCATAGACAAACATTTTTTTTTGCTGGGATAGGAACAGATAGAGAGGAAGAACAGTGTTGCCATTGTGATTTAATAGCACTTTATAGCCACCTCTTGTTTGATGCTGAATTTTTCCTCTGTTTAGAACAGTGTTTGTTACTTTCTTTGTAGCTCTCATGCAGAGGGGGGATCAACGCTGAGCTGTTAGTGCTCGTGTTGGGATATCGATGAATGAGTGTAGCAAGCTGGCTGCAGTGACTGGAGGTGTTAGCACCCCAGCAGTTGCTCTGCACCCCTGGCAGAGATTACTATTCCCTCAGTAATGTCAGCAGCACGTCACTTCTTTTTGCCATTTGTTGCTGCCACAATGCAAGATCTGATAACGTTGCTTAAAGCTATCTTCATCAACTGTTTAAACAGAGATGCCAAACTATGCACTGGACTGGTGGACAAAAATTGCTCTCTGTTTTGGGGATCAGAAAGTTGGTCAGAGGAGTACTGCTGCCTGTCTTTAAGGCAGTATTAAATTAAAATGCCACAAGTGTTCTTGATGTGAAGAGGGGTCAGCATCCTAAATTAGCTAGCAATATGTTGGGAAAGTACAGCATCTATTGCACTGTGTCTTCTAGTATGTGCTAGGTGGGAAGCTGAGGGGGGTGGGGGGGAACAAATGACAATATTACTTTCTTTAAAACTGTTGTAAGCAAAATCATCTTCCAGCCTAGATTTAAATGCTATCATCAGCTGAAAGCCTAGATGGATGAAAGCAATTAACAAAACCAGTACCTCAGAACATCTCTGTGCTTAGAGAGCAGCTGATAGAACAGAGATCACATTACCTTATGCCAATAGGTTGTGTAGTTTGAATTACAAAAAACTTCACCTAAACCAGATGTTATCTTTCCAAATAAAAGCCTTTGCCAAGAACAATTGAGTTTCCATTTTAACTTCTGCTATCATTCCTGCAGAAGAATATGCTTGGAACCTTTGAAGCCTCCTATCGGCAGCACTAGTGCTTGGTGCTTCATTCTCTCTCCTTCATTGCCCTCCCTTGTGCTCAAGAGATCCCTCTTTTTCCATGGACAAGGTTGCACAACATTCAATGTAGAAGGACTGGTATGAAAGGTTGCCTTATTAGCCTATTTTAAATAGCTTACCTGTTATTTCCGATCCAGTCATGGGAAGTTGCACAAGATACTTTAATCTTTTAAGCAATTATGAATACAAGCTGTACTGCCTTTGGTACTTAATTTTCAGGTGACAACCTGCCAGCCACTTTAGTTTATTGCTGACTGTGAGATACAATTAATAATGTGTGGACTGATGAGGGAGAAACTTGATTAACACAAAACTCATCCCCTCAGGAAAAATTAAATTACTTTTTAAAAAAGTGTGTGGCAGACAGTCTTTCTACTTTTTATTAGTATGTTACGCTTTTCACCAAAGCATGCATAGAACTTTTATGTTTGTTAAATCTCATGATGATGTTCTGCTGCATTTAATGCTTTCTGGATTTCTTCTCAATTTCATGAATAAATTGATGGGAACTATATAGCATATGATCCTACCCTGTCATGCCTTTTACAGCAGAAATATTTCACCAATATATTTTGGTGGCATTTTTCAAATAACTTGGCAAGGATACCTAGAAAGAGTTTATCTACCTGGATTTGCCTAGAAGATTGTTTCACATGTGAATCTGAGAATAATGGGCTTTTCTACTCCTCATCTCTCATGTTGGACATGGGTCTTACTGGCTCGATTGTCCTCAAGTACTGCCACTCTCCATATAGATGGAAATAAGGTCACAAATGGCAATGGGTCTCACTCAGTAATGACTTTAATGATCAAGACCAGGGTTTTGACCTGGTAGAATAAAAGTAGAATAAAAATGGGAGTCAATGGAAGCTGAGAGCATGGAGTATGCTCTTGCAGCTTGCTAAGAATACTTATGGGCTGATTCTCCCGAGGTAGAGTTCAACTTCTCCATCTATACAGAGCCAAATAAACTGTACAACTCTAACAAGGGATGATGATCAGACAAGGCACTGAAACTAGATACCGTCAATGGCCCAAAACCCAGGAGCTGAAAGACTGCCTTTTTCATTCCTTGATTCTATGTGGCAAGCTAGGAACAAGGACTATTTTTTTGGTGGGTGTATAAAACTTTGCACTATTTCTATGCATTTTATTGTTGCCATTTATCAAGAAACACAAATTTTCTATGCAATAAAAGATCATGAAAAGTTTTCAAATAGTTTTATTCACTACCTTTAAATGTCTCTTTCGTATTTGGCTGATTTGTCATCCAAATCTGGGTGTCTTGAATATCAATTTGCAAAAATGGTTACCACATACTCTTTGTTTTATTCCAGAGCAGAGAACATGTGTCATTTTTGTTACCAAAAGAATTTACTAGAATTAATATCTCTGTGCCGCTAATACTACAGAAATCTGGCTTTTTTCAAAAGCAAGGTGTCACACATCTGTCTGCTGTTCACAATAATCATGCTATCAACAGCTCCTTCCCTCAGTCAGTAATATTTTTTGGATTATAACCTAATAAAACTACCGTGAGTTCAGCAGAGAACTTGGATTAGCTTTATGTTTTTTTAGCTAGAACTTCCTTGCAACATACCTCTCGTTTTGAGCGTACTCTGATATGGACCTCTTTAATTTTATTCACGAGTGCCTTATAATGTCAGGTTTGGTTATTAAAAAATGCACAAAGGAATTTTCTGGGCCACATACCTATGCTTCTATAGCACTAGTGCCTGAGGTTGCTTCTTTACTTCTACATCTGCCATTGGTATGAATTCTGAAGTATACTGTTGTTTTGTGATTATGTTGCTGAAAATTGATACAATTTTTGAAGATTCAGTTAATGTAGATTGCACTACTGAAGAACATTCTTTCTTGTCATCCTCCTTTTGACATTTCTTGTCAATATTCACGTAAAAATACTGCTCTGCTCTAAAGAACTTGAAGTCTAGTTCAAAAACACACATAAAATACAAAAGCCAGTGGCAGAGGTAAGCAACTAATACCGCTCATAAAGTTTTGCAAATGAGCTTTTTCTTTGAGGATGAATTCGAAGTGTGAGAACAAAGCCGCTGAGCACTCCAGGCTTGGGGTGGGATGGAAGAAAACAGGAAAGTGAGGAACCCAGAAAAGCATTGGGAAAGGGAGTGGTATTTAATAAGATGTAAGAAGGAGGCAGAGTCAGAGCCATGAAGGCCTGGAGGATGACCTTGGCCTCAATGGAGAGGGAGACAAGGAAGGCTTGGAGCAACAAAGAAGCTAAAAGAGAAGGTAAAGGCAGGGAGAAAGCCTGTCTTAGCTTGAACACTCAGCCTGCTTTGCCCTGAAATTGAAGTTCACCATGATGCAAATCTTTATCCTTTGACTGTCAATACCTCTGTGAGTGGGTCTTAGTTAATGAGGAAATTATCCCTAATTGGTGTTTAGTCCAATATCTTCTCACTGTCACACACATAGGCAAGAAGAAAAGAAGGAATCAACTCTTGTAGTTCAAGCTACAGAAACACAGCCTGGAAAAGCCCTGCTGAGGTTTTTTAACCGGAATGAATCAAAAAATCTCCCTAAACCAAGGCAAACTCTCTGGGCAAAGTTTTTAGATCAGAAGTGATTGCTCTGAAAGATTCCCCTTATCTCCTGTGCTTCAGTGCAGGACAAAATTTAGGAGAAGGGAACCTCTAGCTTAGGTGCTGTATCATCTCTATGTTGCTGCTCTCACATTTTGGTTTTCCCCAGCAAAGAATGAGGAAGAGAAAGAATGGAAAAACGTGATTTTAAAAATTGTGGTGGAAATCAGTTAAATATGTTGAAAAAGGTAAGCCCTACAACTAACCAGTTTATTAAGATACACGCACACAAAAACTATAGGGAGGGCCAGAAGGGCAATTAGCAAACTCTGTGTTACATCTGCTCACTTCACTAGTATGTCCCTTTCTTCTTTACCTGGTTCTTTATGTTGTAAAAATGATAAGGTTTTCATGCTCAAATGGAGATTTGTAAAGCACCTTGCACTTTGTGGACCTGTGTTTCACTTCTGACTGCTGCTCTCCAAATGTCATTCTAGAATGCCTGTGTGTGGGGGTCTTGTGTCACCCTCTCTGAGGGACTGTGGCTGGAAACTGCTGGCTTATGGGAGCTGATGAAGTTCTTTAAGAGCCAGCTGAAGACAGAGTGGAAAATCCAGTCGTGTCCATGTGTAAATTCTGGCTAAGGCACGTGTCATTGATAAATTTTGCTGTCAGGGCTCTCTGTTATACTTTATTTATATCAACTTAAAGTCTGAAAGAATGCCACTTTGGCTGCCTTTCAAAACATGAAAACTGAACATATGTGGATTCATTGAAAGGGAAATTATTCATTCTTATTGTTTAAGAGAATCCAATCACTTTAAAATTCCTGCAACATCAATAATGCCTCTCCATGAAATAAATGCTCCAGAGGATTTCTTGTTTTGAACATTGTCTTAATGCAACTGTCAATATAACTATTCAAGCGCAGTTCACTTACTGAAGTAAGGAAAAGAGTCTGGATGTATGGCTCATTCAATAAAAATGTCTGAACAGGCTTGGAATCATCACAGTGTTTGCATTTTTGTCAGTTATCTCCAAGTGCTTGCTGCTAGTAGAAGTTGTCTTTTTTTCAGGCAGCCTCACGTGTTGCACAGTACTGGAAAATGCTCACGAAGAAACGCACTGTACTTTAGCACTGCAAACAGTAGCAAACCTAAAGCTGTTTACTCTGTCTCTCACTCTCAGGTGCACATGCATCTACACATTGTTTTATTAGCTTCACCAAGTCAAACTGTTTCTCTAGATGTAAGATGACAGTGTAGGCCCAGAAGGCCAAGTGTTATTGCTCTGGTGCAACCCACTATGGTGATGCAGCCCAACTCCTTTCCAGGAGCTCCTCATACTCCATATGACCATGACATGTGGCAAGCAGGTTGCTGGAACTCTGTTACGGAGTTTCCCAGTCTCCTGGCAGGTTAACCAGGCTAAGTGATAATAAATGACCAAAGAGAACATTAATACCCATAATGGCAAAATGGCCTTGGCTGTTAGTATAGCTCGCTCTAACACTGCTTGAATGAACTCTCAAGTCATCACTGGGAAGAGCAACAAACAGGCTGATCTCCTCAGAGATCCCTCCTAGAAGAAAAGCCTCGAAGCCAGGCTCTTAAGCATCACTGCTACAAAAGATGTGGGATGACAGGGTCAGATGCATTGAGAGAAGGTGAGGGATAGAAAACCTACTAATTTGTGCTCACTTTTGCATCTCATAGCTACCTCTGTTCCTTCAGTAAGGCCCAGATCCCAGTTGTCTATGGAGCCTAGGCGAGGAGCAGTCTTCCTGAGCACCTCTTCTGATAAAACCAAGGGTTTCAGGTTTTAGGTGGGATGAGTGATGCTGTGGTGGTGTGTTGTTCTTACAGAGAGCCTAAGGCAAGTAGACTTCTCTCTTAGGCACTCAGTTTAGTATCATAAATTGAGACACAGCTGAGGGACAGAAATAAGTTAATGATCTCCCCTGTTACTCTTGTGTCATGTTCCTAACTGGCAAGTGGAGCAGAGCAGCGCACCTGCTGGAGGATTTTCATTCACTGCACATACCCATTCTTCCGTCAAACTGCAGCCTGGGAATAATGACTAAATGTACTCAAGACAATCTCAAATCTGCTTTTTCAGATACCTGCTTGCTCTAGATGCTTCTTACAAAACTGAAGAAAAATCAGATCAACGTAATTAATTTTTTTGTGACTCTGTTGCAAGAACTTCTCATGAAAACTGATAGCAAACTGCATGTATTGGGTGATATATCTAGCACTGTAGTACTGGAGTGTCATTGTGATTCCTGTCCTTGGTTAGTTGGGTCCCCAGACTGCCTCATAAATCTGGATTCTTTCTGTAGTCCTGATCATACTGTTCACAATTTCAGTTTCCTCATGACATTTCACAGTATCACAGTATCACAAGGTTGGAAAGGACCTCTGAGATCATCAAGTCCAACCTATAACCCAACACAACACCAACCCATCATCTAAACCATGGCACTCAGTGCCTCATCCAGTCTCCCCTTAAACACTTCCAGGTTCGGCGACTCCACCACCTCCCTGGGCAGCGCATTCCAATGGCCAATCACCCTTTCAGTGAAGAACTTTTTCTTAAGATCAAGCCTAAACCTCCCCTGACAAAACTTGAGTCCATGCCCTCTAGTTCTGTCACTGGTCACCTGAGAGAAGAGACAAACCCCTGCCTGACTAAAACCTCCTTTTAGGTAGTTGTAGAGAGCAATGAGGTCTCCCCTGAGCCTTCTCTTCTTCAGACTAAACAGGCCCAGCTCCCTCAGTCACTCCTCGTAGGGCTTGTGCTTCAGCCCCTTCATCATCTTCGTTGCTTTCCTCAGGACACACTCCAGCATCCTGACATCCTTCCCAAACTGAGGGGCCCAGAACTGCACACAGTATTCAAGGTGCGGCCTGACCAGTGCCGAGTACAAGGCGACGATAACTTCTCTGGTCCTGCTGACTACACTATTCCTGATGCAGGCCAGAATGCCATTGGCCTTCTTGGCCACCTAAGCACACTGCTGGCTCATGTTGAGCTTCCTGTCAACCAACACTCCCAGGTCCCTTTCTGCCTGACTACTCTCCAGCCACTCTGTCCCCAGTCTATAGCTATGCATGGGATTGTTGTGTCCAAAATGAAGTACCCGACATTTGGACTTATTAAACATCATCCCATTAGAATTGGCCCATCTCTCCAATCTGTCCAGATCCCTCTGTAGGGCCATCCTACCCTCTAACAGGTCAACCCTTCCTCCCAGCTTGGTATCATCTGCAAACTTGCTGATGATGGACTCAATTCCCTCATCCAGATCATCAATAAAGATATTAAACAGGACTGGACCCAACACCGATCCCTGGGGGACACCACTGGTGACCGGCTGCCAACTGGATGAGACACCGTTCACCACCACTCTCTGGGCTCGGCCATCCAACCAATTCCTAACCCAGCTCAGAGTGCTCTCGTCTAAGCCATGGGCTGCCAGCTTCTCTAGGATATTGACTTTGATTTTTCTTCATAATGAGACTTAAATTCTCTAACTATTCTAATATTTTGGCATAGTTAATGACCACTGGATTTTTTTATTTTTGAAGAATTTCACAATCATATAATTAAAATGGGAGAGTTTGCATAGCAGCATATTAAACTGAGACACTGAACTATGGTTTTGGAAATTAAACCAGTTGGTTGTACTTCTCCTCAGGGCTGTGATGGCAACAGATTTGTAAAAGCAATTCAGGAGCAAGGTTTCACCAGGTCGCTGTTAATAATATAAAGTCTGCTGAGGTTTTTGCTTTGCTCAGAAATAGGTTGAGAAAGCTGAAAAGTTAAAGCCGCAGCTAAGAGTCTGAAGCAAACCAGAGAATATTTAAGTACGGTCTGAAGCAGGCAGGTGTCTCCAAAGAAAAATTTCTGTGCTTTCCTGGACCTGGGAGCTGGCTAAGCAGCTGAAGGAGAGCATCCACTGGCACATGAAAATGTTCCCCTGGCTCTTGGGGGAAGAGCAAATTTAGGGAGGAACTGGAAATAGTTTCACCTTCTTTACTTGCTCATGACTCTCTCAATTTCAATGACTTTGTGGTTCATATTCTCCTTGTTTGAAAGTTGTTTTTCTCTCGTGTTAGAACTCGTAGGAGAAGGAAATAAGGAACTTGTTACATGGACAAATGCATGCAAAAAGCTGCCAAACGCACAAAGTCCACTGCAAAAAAAAGTGAATAATGTATTTTCCCCTGATTTCTTTAAAGTAGGATTAGTAATTTGAGGTGTTCCTGTGCTTCACAGCAGCAGGGATGCTCAGATAACAGCAGGGTTTCTGGTCTGAAGATAAAATATCAAATGACAAAAATAAAATCATTACAGCTTTCTAACAATCACATCTTTTCTTGTTAAATATAACTTGCCTACTTAAATTTCGCATGTAAGTTACTTCTCTGGGGTACCCAAGGGAACAATAATAACTTATCAAAGTATTCACCTGGAGCTTCCTAAGATTATTCAGCTATATCTGTTAGACTCTGTATAGACTAAGTGCAGCCACAGGGGGGCTTTATTTAAAATCCAGCACCGGAAGAGTAATTTCTGTTTCAGCAGCAGCAGCAGCCAGTGAGGCCACACTCTTGCTGCAGGCCTGGATCTAGAAACGTTTTAAAACCTCTGTCTCCTTCATATGAGAAAAGTGTAAATCAGGAAGAAAGACATTGCAAGAAAGGTCACCTGAAACAGAGCAAACAGTACACACAAATCTAATCCCAGCTTTTTGAGTAGGAAACATTTGGCACAGGGGAGCCCAAGAAGTGCTCGTGAGGAGGCCATCCTTCCTGGAGCAGTAGTGATGCTGTTTGCAGCCAGTCAATGTTGCCACACCTCACGACTCCTGTGCCCCTGTTTTCACAGGAAGAGGCTGATAGACCCTGCTTTAGTCCTATAGAATACATAGGAGTAATAGAAATTCATAATTTTCTCTCTAGATAGCATAACATCTTTGCTGTTTTTGCAAAAGGAGGAGTAGGGCTTAACTCAAAGAGTCCTTCTCCTAAATTCAGCCCCATAATTCTGTCTACCCACTCAGGCTAGGCTCTTCATTCATTGCCTTATTTAAGGAGAAGCTGTAATTGGTCAGCTGGTCTGGTCATTTAGTAAAAAGGGCAACAGGTAGTTTGAGTTAGTTCATTACAAATATCTGGTGAACTAGTGAAATTTTCAGGGTGTTTGTATTTCTAGTCCATCTTCCAGCTAACTTTCTCAAAGTATTTTGCAGGTGTTCGTTTGGGAATGCTCACAAAACCTTTCTTTGGTTGGCAAATTTTATCAGTGTCTGTGGTGAATAGTGAGAGAAACTGGGGTAAAGTGTCATTTAGACATTGATCAATGGGACCAGTGATCTCTTTAAAATCAAGCACAAATTTAAGTGATTTACCACACTGGGCCTTCAAGTATTTGCCAAATGTCATCCAGAAAATTGATGGCAGTACCCATTATATACTACAGCTCTGCCAGGCTCAGGTTTTAATTATTATATAAAACTACTTTTTAATTTAGTAAAAAAAATCTGATAAGCTGGGAAGAAAAATGATCTTTTGTGATAGACTACTGCATGTGGAAATTGTGCAAGATGGAGCTCAGCCTGGTTGACTCCCCTGGAGAAAGGACCCTAGAGACCTAGTATGCTTGCAGAGAATCTGTGAAGCAGAGGGATGGATGTCTTCTGGGTAAATCCTCTGTTGTCAGGCTATAGAGCTTTTAAAATAAGAGGTGAATTTTATGCAATTTCCTGAAAGGCAAGAAACATTAAGATGTCTCCAGTTTCTGTTGCTTAAATCACACTGGCATTCAGTAGTTCCCTATTAGGCATGTTGCAGTCTATTTAAAATCAATATTTTCTTTCATTAAAGCATGTGTTTTAATGCAAGATTACTCTACACAAATTTGGAAGAAAGTAAAAAGTCAATGAACAGGACAAAAGAAGCCAATATTCTTTGCAATTTCTGTTTCTTGTGGCAGGCAGGCCTGTCTGCCCTCCAAAGTGCCATGCAAACCTCAGAGTGGCCATACTGCCTTCAGCTAACTCCATCTGGATTAGCCCTAAGGATGCCCTTAGATACCGCAGTGCCCTTTAGCTTTCTGACTATGACTCCTGCCTGTTAAGGAAGACCAGTCCTTGCTGTTAGGTTGGTTCATCAAGAGATGATGGCCTAGGAGCTGGTCTGTTGAGTGTAAGTCTGGGTACCTTTCCTTCCATGTACATCCCTCTAGTTACAAGAATAATACCGTCTCTCAATTTGCTAGTGAAATTAATATATTTCTAAATCCTCCCTTTTTTCTTCTTCTCCAAATGAGGAAAGGAGCTTTCCCTGCTGATCCTGTAGGAACCTTTTAAGAGTGGACCACATTTTACCACTGTCATTTTTCCTGTACTATTGCATGGCGACACTCAGAGTCACTTACAACCACAGTATAAGCACTACTAAAAGCAACTCTTTCTTCATGAAATTCAAGAGCTGATGTTAAGTATTACATTCATCACAATGCTCTTCTCTATTTAAGTTTTTTTCTTCTCTCTCTCTGGTTGGCATGTAAATGACATAATTTGTCCTGCTATATTAACTGCAGGATTAGAAGCCAACTTGAAAATCTTTTAGCTGATGTTTTAATTAATATTTTTTCAAGTGCATGCTCTTCATGCTCTAGAATTTAATCTATTTAGGCCATTATAGTCTTATTATTATATGAACCAAAGGTTGTCTGCGGTGCTGTGTGGTATTAGTGGGTGGGTTTGCTGAACGCTCTCTGATGTCACCTAGTCAGAGGTACTGGATGCTGTGGGGTAGGTGAGATGTTCACACAAAGGTGGCATATATGACACAGCTTCGGACCATATCCTTGGCAACAGAGGAGGTGGTCCTGAGCATTAAACACTTATGAGTAAGTGCCTGAATAAACCCCTTTCTCTCTGGGTTTTTTTCCTCAGGCAGTGATCTCATTTGAACAGAAGCAATGGGTCTTATTGTGCTCTCCTGCAGGCGTTACACTTTGTGACCCCTCAGATATGTCATCTCATGTGGAGGGGAAGTGCATAGTGTGTGCTCCTTTCCAGTGCCTGTACAGCCCTGCTCATGCTGACATTAAGTAACAACAAATATTTTCTTTATGTTCTACTTGTCACATATTTTGGCTAATGATCAAAGAATTAACCTGTTCTAGGTTTGGGGAATTTTTTAAGCAGAACTTCAGATCCTTCACCTGTTTCTTCTTTTTCCTTGTAATATGTTAAGAAGTTAGGGCTGGACCTTGCAAGATGCCAAGTGTGCATTGGGAAATAGCTAACCCAGAGCTCACCGGCATTCCTGGGCACAGAAACACCTCTGGCTAAAATATAGCTGGGGAGCTCCCTCTCAACAACTGTAGTGCAAGAGCCATGCACTTCTCAGCTGACACTAAAATTATCAAAACAAGCTTGTTCTTGGCTCTTCTCTGTCATCCCTTATCCCTTACCCATGGCACGAGGAGTAATTGGGGCCCAAAGCGCAGTCAGTGCTATGGGAGTCAGCTCCAGATGGGTTTGTGCAGCCTGTTACGTGTTATATGCTCCTTTTCACTCTCCCTCTCAATGCTTAGAAAGAGAGCAATATTCCTGGGGTTTTTTTGCCTGATTTCACAGCCATATATTCAGCCAGGGTTTAATTACCCTGGCTGGGGTAATTACAAAGGAAATAGTGCAGTAGCTCCTCAAATTGAGGGAAAAGAGTAAATCAAAACACACATCAGTCTCCTTAGCCACAGTGCCAACTACCACAGAGTTGAGGAAAATGCTATGCCCGTGATTTTGCTGCATTTGAAAATGAAGGGAAGGGAAATGAAAAAGATATACCACAATGTCATTTAAAAAAATAATGTACCTACAGAGCTGAAGCAACCATGAGTGATGCTGTACAGATGATTTTTCTCTTGCCAGGGAGAAGTGTAGTGGGGCCAGAGTCTTTTAATCTGTCATATATATATATATAACCGAAGACTTACATTTGGAATCAGACTCGAAAATGTAAATAGATTTTCAATTGCAGAGTCTGCTCCATCATAATGATTTTCATTCAGAGCTTTGTCTGGGTAGAACAACAGCTGTTCTGCCTGTGTTTTTTGTCATTTTATTTTATTTTTAGACTTTTCTCATATGTAGAATGTCAGGAGATGGACACAGACTGGGAGACCTCGTCGGTGATGTCTGCTAAGTAAATAAAGTGCTCCCAGTGATACCTGAGTGAAACTGTGTTTAAAAAGTGTTATTCCTCCTTACCTAATATTGCAAAACACACTGAAGGAGAGCATTGATTTCAGCTAGTGAAGAGTCCTGACCCAGGCTATTGATCACCTTCCCACTCCTAACATGACTAATCTGGATAAAACAGGATGCAGAGATTTATCTTTGAAATTAGCTTTTTGCTTGAAATCACCAGCTGGTGACTTTTGAGAGTCCCCTGGAGACTCCGAGTTTTGCCCCTTAAAGTTAAAAATAGAGAAAGCTGATGGTCACTCATTTTAAAATGCCATCTTTAAAAACTCTATGAAGAAAAAAAAGACTTGGACATTTGAATGTCAACTCTCCCTGTTGTTCAAATTCAATAATTGTCTACTTGGTTTCTAAACCAAATGACCTCTTTTTTTGTTTCAGTAAGTCCTCTTTTTCAACATCTGTACATTTCTGCTGCTGTTTACTACTATTATTAAAGATGCATGTTTGACTGTTCATGAAGTGCACCTGTTCAAATGTGGATACCAATGACAGTTGAATAAGGAAATAGGAGTTGCAAGTCCAAATACTGTTGTGGTTCAGTTTCCCACTGCACACATTGTTTTGTTGCTTGGAGACTGCTGCATATTCTTGCTTTAATCTTTCTTCCAAAGTCAAGCTCTGTACTTGTAATACAGCTGGAAAACTATAAAATATTCTGTTTCAAAACTTGTGTAGGAGGAAAAGGACGTGTAGGAAAAAACAACCAAGCGCCAAAACAAAAGACCCAACCCAACTCCCTGGAGACCTGGAGCCACCAGGATTTTTTGTTTGTGCTGGGAAAGTAGCACATGACTTCAGGCACCAACTGAATGACATGGTTCTCTCGCAAGACAAGGATGTATTCTTTTCACAACCGTGAATGGGAATTATGAGAACTACGACTGTTATACTGTTTCTGAGAAGACTGCTCCTCTGTGGTTGATCTTACTAGAAACCACGATGAGAACATTAATGTTCATTTCCCTCCTCAGTCATTCTCCATGTATTTCTCTTCTCCTCCCTACTGGTCTCTTTGTCTTTTTCTCTGTTCCTTTTCTGTTCTCAGCTCTTCTCTTTACCTTTTTTTTCCTCTCTTATCTCCCACAGTTTCTTTCACGCACTGCAGGCATGCAGGGTTGCCCCTGCCTATAATAATAT
Organism: Dromococcyx pavoninus; assembly: GCA_033558185.1. Classification (NCBI taxonomy): domain Eukaryota; kingdom Metazoa; phylum Chordata; class Aves; order Cuculiformes; family Neomorphidae; genus Dromococcyx; species Dromococcyx pavoninus. Next base: position 3,644,408 of record JAUMJL010000362.1, on the reverse strand, counting down.
GGACCAGTGGCAAGACTGTAGCTGCAGCTAAGTTTTCTTCCACAAGCAGTTATCAGCTCACACTAGTCTCACAGCCATTAGTCCAGGAACATTATTTGCTGCTACAGTTGGATTCTGCAATGCCAAGTGATGTTTTGTTCGATTTTGACTTCCAGGCTTTTATTTTGACATTAAAAAAAAGTGGACAAAAAAACCATTGTTGCCATTCAGAAAAATAATTCATCATCTGTTTTATATGAGTGTGGATAATAAATCTGGAATTAAGGAAATATCATCTTTGCAATACGCCCAGACTTCTGAATGAGAGGGATTCCTGAACAAGCTTCTTCCAAAGTCACATTTCAGATTTGCAGATTCCACCAGCAGGACCTCTGACAGGGCTGGCAAGAACATGACTATGAATGAGGGGAGTTTGGAAGCAATTCTCAGAGCCTGGAATCACACTGATGCCTGAGCTGTGGATTTTGCCTCAGCAGGCAGATAGATGAGAAGAAGTCACATGCTAATCTCTGAACCGTAGATTTTAATCTCTTGAAGATCAAGGGCCTAAATATGACCTGAACTTAGATTCTGCTCTGGTGTAAAGCCAGAAAAAATGTGCTGAAATTCAAATCTACAAACCAATTTCTTAAAAACCTTGTAAAATGTAGCACTACTTTATAAAAAGCCACACTCTTGCAACCTATTCTGATTCCACAGGAAACCATCTTCAATACCCTTTTTGTTGTTCCCTGTCTTCTAGCAGAACTAACAAGAAAAGAGTATGGAAACTTCCACCATTCAGCAGGAAGACCAGTGTGTCCTCAGATAATCCCTTGTGGGGCTGGACAGTGGGACCAGAGCCAGGCTCTGTCATCAGGGCTCCCCGGCTGGTCAGAGGGATTTGTTTTTTCCCAACCATCCCTTACTGTGTCTCAAGATGAACGACTCCACGCTGACCACTACAGTTGCTTGACAGTCCCAGGAGAGATGCCATTTAAGCTAAAGGACGGCACTGGAATGAGAACAAATGTGTTTAAACTGGGCATAATTGCATTTGTGTTGTTTTTTAAAAGAAGGTTCCTAATAAAGTTTTTGAAGAACAGCCAAAATCATTAAAGGGATAAAGAAACCCCTAATTATTTTTAAAGAAGAACTTGGTACATTTTTTGGAAGATTTATCGATGTTGGTCTGCCAAGGAGTCAGTAGACTGAGCAGTCCTCTAACTGTTTTTCTATGATCAAGGGGGTCTCCTGGTAACTGAGCATAATCTGTTAATTCTTAACCACACAAGATGTTGCTCTCTACTGGGCTGGTATTGCTCTGGTGTGATCATATTGAACTCTGGCTTCCAAAACAGCAGCAGAAATGGCCACCTTCCATACACGTGATAATGTGAGAGCTACCATTCAGTTTAATTTAGTGTTGAAAAGTCCATTCCCTGTACTGAGGTGTATGAAAACTAATTTGCTCTACGCCAGTGTTAATTTCATTAGAAAAAATCACCTCTAAAAATCACTTCCCCAAACACATGAAAACAAAATCCCCCAAGCTGAGACATTAAAATGAATCAAATTCTTGAAAGTCTTCTTTTTCTTCTAGTCACAAAATGGTGCTGGCAATACTTGCATGCCTCTGGGAAGCCCTCTGGGTAAGAAAATCCTCACAGTATGCAAGTTCTTCTTTAAAAAGAGCATTATTTGCCTAGTGATTTGTTTTTATTGTTCTGCTATTAACAAAAAAATTCTCTTCACAAATTTTGGAGTGTTATGCTGAGTTTATTTTGAAAAAGAAATCCAAGAATGTTTTTTTCATCTCTGAGCCAGATGGAAAGAAAAAACAAACGTATTCAACCCGAAGAAAGAAAACACATGAGAAACTTTCAAAAATTTTTTTAGCCAAGGTTTTTTTTTTCTTTTTCCTTTCTTTTTATGAAACAGCATGGAAAAAGTGAAGTGGAGATGGTGAATGAACAAACAGGCTCTGGTTTTAGGAAGGTTTCTGGGGAAAAAGGGTTTTCTCCATAAGGCACTATGCTTTCCCATCTATAGATACCCAAAGTACCTCCAGTAGCCCTATAGCTGCCTCCTCCTCCTGCCCGGTCGCAGGGGGGAGCAGGGTATCCCAGTGGTGAGGAGGAACAGACACAGGCAGCTGTCGTGCTGCTGGACCCTCACCAGTGTGAGCCCTGACATCTGCACACAGCAGCACAGAGCCTGCTCCAGGGCCAGCTACCCAGCTGCCCGTTCACAGAGGAGCAAACATCTCCAGGGTGCACAGAGAGATCCGCGGCAGCGAGGAGGAAATAAGTAAAGCAAGTCTGGAGGCTGGGGCTGGAGACGTTTTGTTCCCTTTGGATGCTACATCTGCATGAGCTCCTGTGTTTTTAACCAAGGAAGTTGCACTGGGGAAAAGTGGATTTGTTTTCTCACTCAGCTGCCTTTCCCCTACTCGCTGTGGCGCAGCTCCCTCTGACAGCCAGCAGCCGCCCTCTGACCACGTCCTTGCCTTGCCAGTGATCAGAGACGAGATCCTGCCACTTGCTAAAAACAGGGGAGCTACTTGCCAGGAACAGAAAATTAAAAGAGGAGGTCAGCCATCTGAGAGAGTGAGAATCAGCAAGATCAGATTAGTCATTATGAACAGCCAATTCAAGCTAGACGCAATAATGGCTAATCTAGGGACTGCTCCTGCTCTATTTGAGTCAAGACATCCCTCACTTGGGGGCCCATCTGAGGTGCTTTGCGTGCTTCTGCTAGGAGAGTGAACTGCAAGAGGACATTCATGCTTCTTATGACCTTCTTAAAGGCCTTGTTCAACTCAGACCTTCAAAATCAAGTTTCTAGCACCTGGGTGGTGCAAGAATAATACACTAGAACTGCAATTATGGGATAAAATAGCCGCAGTAGTGCTTAGAACTAGGACAGTATAAGTGACAAGAAAGGCTTTATTGAAAATAATTTTCACCAGTTTGATTTTTAATACCTACAAATGATTCCGGCTCCACATCTTTCCCATGTCCACATCTGTCTTGGTTATACAAGCATGCACAGAGTAAACAGTATTCACTTCCATGTCTCCGCTTAGTGCTTCCTTTATTGGAACATTTGCAGGTATTATTTATAGACATAAAAGGGAAGAAGAGTTTCAGATTTATATGCTCTAATCAACTGAAGATGTTTCCAAATAAATTAATAAAAGGAGTCAGAAATGACATTAAGAAATCCAGCACTGGATGTAATGACTTTGCACCCTCTTTGCCTTCCTCCCCCTTCCTGCAATGGTCCCAGTGCTTGCCAGGGTCTATAAACTTGCATTTCATTTGATGTAAAACAATAAAAAGGATGATGGATATGTGTACTCAGTATATCAGGACACCATATTTGTGCATAAGAAGAAAAGCCAAAACTCAAGCTGGGACAAAATGATTTCCTATCTCTCAAAATTTTCCATTCAACGTGCTTTATCACATCAACCATACAAAAAGCAGATTTAACTGGGATGTTTTCCAGACCCCATGTGACAGCTCTGACTTTCATGACAATTTCTTGGCCCTTACTGGTGTCCTTCTTGCATCTCTGCCAATCTCTCCTTTCTCTGACAGGTTCCTGAGCTGTCTTAACACTCTCTCGATCCTCCCAATGATTTCAATTTTTGTTGCCACTTGACACCTGTGTTTCCCTCCTGCAGGAATTCTGGGTCAGAAGGATGGTCTGTGTCAGCCCGCCTGGCTGCTCAGGCCATGTTTTAAGGATGACTGAACACGCCAGGCACGCAACTGCAACATCCCTCTCCAGACAGTTTTGCCTAACAGCTACACTCTTTGCTTTAAACATGTGAACAGAGAACTTGAGCCCAGGCACGTTTATTTTCTCATTTAAAGGTGGATAATTAGAGTGATATTATAGATAATTAAAACCCAGCATTGGAATTCACTTTGAAATGAGTATTGAATTCATAAACATGTAGCATCCTTAAACTGTCCTAGGTCAATGGCCATTTCCACTCTAAAGCCACTCAACTGCCCGCAGTTTAGCATAGCTGCTGTGGTAGTTTAGATCAATCTAAGCAGCAATTGCTGATAAAGAGCCATTTCTGTAACCTGAAGCAGGCATAAGTACAGCTATGGCGGTTGATTTCCTCTGCACATAAAAGCCTCTTCGTGAAGGACACCAGAAGACTCTTGGATCATCTTATCTTGACATCCCATCACAGCTATTGCTGAAGGATGAGAAGGATGAAATCAGGGCGAGTAAAGAGTATAGCTGAGGCTCCTACAGAGGTTTCTCATGAACTTCATTTGTGGACAGAAGTCTATCACGTCAGTGAAAAGCAAGAAAACCTTCATTTAATGTGACAGATGCTCACAACGGGCTCATTTCACTGAAATAAACCAACATTCAAAACAAAAGCAGCAGCGCTTCTAACTCAGTGTGGTTCTGCAAACCTCACCAGGGTTTGTGAGGCTCTTTGGGTGTGCAAAGTAATAGTTTTGTACCTTGTTATCCAAAAAATAGCACTTCAACATTCTCTCCACAGACAGCATGTAAATATACATGTAAACACTACAGTGTGAATCTACACCCAACTCCTAAGCACAGCATGACAGGCTGTACGGCAGAATCATGTTATATTCAAAACGTGATGAAAAAAACAAAAGGAAAGTCTCAGGAAATACAGACTGTCTGATGAAAAGTCTTGCCTCCACATGGTTTCTGCAGCTGTAATACACAGACCTCTCATTTTTAATTAAACATATGCACAGATATATGGACAGATTCCCAAATGTAATATTTTGTGTATTTTCTTTAAGAAAATTATAGTTAAAATTAAGAGCCACCTCCCCAAAATGAACACTGGAGGAAGCATAGGATTTAGAAAAGCACTGGTCTTTAATTAGTTGGTCTTAGGAGTAATATTTGAAAATAGAAAGTACAAAGTCTTGTCTCTTTCCAACAGAGCTGGAGTATTTCAAGAAACTTATCTGCATTCAGCCAAGGTAAACGGCAGGTCAGGAGGCAATGGAAAAACAACTCTCCTTCCCAAGAAGCCAAAACAACTTCCTCTGTGGTATAGCGTGCAGCCATGCAGAGTATAAAGACTGGGATCCAACACAGCATTTCTGCTAATGAACTTGAACAAGTTGCTAGTTTTTTTAATTCCTGATAAGCAGCACTGCTGCCTAGACAATGGCTCATGAGACCACAGAAGAAACTAGCTGGGTGATGATATCATATTATTAAACACACTGCTTTCCGTTTTGCAGTGTATTTTATTTTCTAGTTTGTTTGGGAGAGAGGTACTCATCCAAGAAAACAGACATTGATTTACAAAGCACTTTGGAGAAGTACATATTGATCAGACTTTTCAGAGTATGGCACATTTTTCTTACCAAATTTTGAAATCTGTCTTAAAAAGAAACACATTTTGGTATGGGCAGTTCCTTCATTTGTTTTCATCAAAAATCCTTCATTTAAGCTTAACTTGCAATGTGGGTAGCACCTATTGGGGAAGAATTCCTCACAAGAAGGGAGAAGGAGCGAAAACTTTTCAAAATCATTCTAAAAATTCTGAGATTTACTTCTGTGTAAGCAGAAGGAGGAAGACAGGGTGACAGAAAGGCAGGAAAGCAGGAAGGATAGGGATGGAAAGAAGAAAGTTAGGCGAGCAGGGAGGCAGGAAAAAGAAGGCAGGCAGGAAAGAAGGCAGGCAGAAATGGCAGGCAGATAGACCAGAAAGAAGGAAGGCAGGGAGGTAGGCAGGAAGGAAGGAAAAGCTGTTATTAACATGGTCTTTCCATAGTAGTCTGGTGGAACACTGGCTGTGATCGGAGTTATAATGAGTATCTAGTCCTTAGTTAATTGTTACACATGCAGACTAGACTGCATATAGTAAGGAAAACACTATCTAAAATCTGCTTTCAAAGTTATTTAACCAGAACAAATCATCTGGGAAAGTAAAAATATTTCTAACTGGAAAAATATTTCTCTATAGCTGAGCTAGGCCTGACAGCAAATCTTAATGAATTATTAGTACCTTTATTGTTTTCTTTGGCCCCTGTGCACTATATTTGTAAAAAAAGTCAGTAAAAAAGAGAACAATTGTAAAAAGCAAATATTTTGTACAAAAATACAAAGTTTTAAAGGCTCTTAAAAGTATATTCCATATTATTGATAAGAGTTGGACTATATATATATATTTATATAAAATCTATATATTCGTGTATCTGTATAATTTTCCTACATTTGGGATTTTAGCAAATGAAACATAATGTTTACACAGTTGCTTTATATGTTTTTCTATATGAGTGACCAACAGTCTTACTCAGATTGACAGAATGTCTTTTCTCAGAAGACAAAAGTCGCTTATGCATATAGTTACTGGTTGGGAAGAAAATATATAACAGAATTAGTCCAACTGTATTTCCTGATACTGTGGGTTGAAAGGCCTCAGATAATTGCAGGATGTTGCAGAAGAGTTGCTGATGAATTCCTTTATGCATTTAAACAAGTTTTCAGTGCTTGCTTTTGCTATTTTTCTCTCGATTTTGGTAGGCAATGTTGCTCTCTCCCAGGATTTTCTTCTTTAAGCAAATTTCCATAATATGTAGGTATCTGTAAAGTCACAGCCTATTATGCTCCAAATATTTGCCCTACATTAAGAGAGAAAAATGAAGGGAAAATAAAATGTAAAAAACCTGGGAAGATTATATGTATTTCCAAAAAGAAAACTTACAGAGATAAAGGTGTGTTAAAAATTTAAGTGGACTCATATTCTGATGCTGTAAGTCTTGGAGGATAAATATTTGTGAAGCATGAAGTTTTCATAGAATAACAAATGCATGTAGGAAAACAAGGGTAAATTACATTGTTACTTACACACGATCCTTTACTCTGGTCACCCAGAGTTATACACACACAAAGCTTATTCAACTCTTTGTTTTGTATTTTAGGGGGGCATTTTTTGTGGATGGGATGTAATTTTGGCTCTAGCTGACATTTTCATCTGCCTTCACTGAAATTCATCCTACATGTTTGCAACTGGAGCAGCCAGGCACCCTTGCCAAAGCAATATTTAAACAGGCTGAACAGAAGAGATAATGTTTTGGACAGAGCCCCACCATGAACACAAATGTCGCTGCCTAGCTCTGTGAGATGGGTCTAGCTTCCAAGCAGCCATGTGAGCCACCTGCCCTCAGACTTTGCTGAAATGCTTATAAAAGCAGAAAGAGATGCCCTGTGGTAAACACCTGGGTGACTGCTTGGCTACACTGGCAGTTTACGAGACCTCCACATTAACTGCAACAGATGAGCTGCTTAGGGCCTGTGGACCCAGCCTCTCAGCCCGAGGACGTCTCAGGAAATCTCCTGACAGCAGCGGGAATTTCAAGATCTCCTTAGCCACCACCAGGTACCTCCTGTTCCACAAACTCTCAAAACAGAGTCCTTTAGGTTTTCAAATGCTTGTTCCTGAGTCATCCTAAGGCCAGCTTTCCCCCTGCACAGCCACTGAGCCTAAAAAAGCAGCTCCAGTGACACCAGAGTCTGAAGCACATGAGCTAAATCATGCTTGAAATTTTAGGTGTGTTTGAAGTCTTCAGGAGATGGTCAAGTCGCAGAGCATGCTATGCCTACAACCTGCTTAAAGGCTGCTCTTTTCTTGTGAAAGAGCAGAAGAGCACGAGATTTATTGCAATAACTCCAGCAGAGTATTAGAAAAACCTACGTTGGGTTGGATCTGAGCAGAAGTGCTCCAAGTGTGATTCCCCCTCTTCCTCAACAAGGCCCTGCCATAGCATCTAGCATTACGCTTGGATCTTCTCCCCTCTAGCTGCTGAAAATTCACCTGAGTTCGGCCTGGTAGGTGCAGGGTGAAATAATCAAACCAAGCAGCTTACTTACCTTTGTCCATGTCTTTTTCACAAATGAAATTGTTAACATCTTCACAGTAGAAGTCATTCCAGAGCCCAGCATAGATCAACCCAGCGCAATCTTCCCCTGGCCCATGCCCGTGGCTCCAGTTATCGGGTTGCCCAGTTTTCCAGTTTCTTTCAATTGAAAAAGCAAGAGATATGATATGATTGCACAATGCAGCACATTGACAGTTTCTTACCACAAGAAATTAATGAAAACATCATGAGATCTGCTTTGAAAGGGAAATACACGTTGAAACAAACAATACATGACTCTCGCTGAAAATGAAAACCAGATGTATTACAGAGAAGGGAATCTATTCACCCTCAGGCTGCCAAAACTCAGAGACCTAAAATTAGACCGATGAACTTTATTTTAGTTTCTGAATGTACATGCACATACAGTGGGAGTGCTCCATGCTCCATGTGTATTCCTCCAATTCTGCAAAACCTGTGCCCTGCATGCCTCCTGGCAGATGGGACTGAGAAGAGCTGGAAGGCTCATGAGGGCTACCCAGGATGGCAATAACCTGCAAAGGCCCTCAGCCCTCTGACTGCACTGAGCTGGTCATCTCGGGAAGCACAGCAAAGATTTATCTGTTTTACAGACTCATATTTGGATGGGAAGTGAATTTTTGGACTTATAAGGAATATACAAAGTATATATATGTGTAGCTTTCGAGATCGTTAGCTCTGAGAGTGAAACAACGCAGCACGTAAAAATATTGCAGCGTTTCCTCATCCTGTTTTTGTTTAACAAGTGAGAAACACTTCCAACCTTGGGACTTAAAAGCTTCGTTTTTCTGAAGAAACAGATTGTTGAAGGGAGCTTGTGATTACTGGCTGATACAGTCCATGCTCAGCTAAAAACACGCCTGCCTGACACACTGTCTGAGCAGGCACCTGGACACACAGCTTTCCAGAAGTAATGAAATACTTTGAAAATCTGTAACTAACAGCTCTAAGGTTACAACAGGGCACCCAAAACCACAGTGTGGTGGAAACCTATTGAAAGCAGTGGCTGAAGTGGGAGCCAGTCAGAGTGCTGCCATTAAGAGAAAGATAGATGAAAACAGAGGAAATACTACGGCTCATTTGAAATACATCTGACTTTTTCCATGTTTCTCATCAAGATGAACACCAATGAGATCACAGCTAATCATTTTGTAACATCTGACTGAGTGTAGCCTGTTTTTCTGGAGCACAGCGTGCTCAGCTCTATAAACTCTCTAGTCCACTCCTCAGTATTAAAAACTTGGGTGGTTGCAATCTGTTCCATTCCTGGAGAGTTGCCAATTCAGTTTTCAGCTGGCCTAAACTTAGACCCCCTCATTTCATGCATTTTCCTTATGTTTAATGCTTTCCACTTGGATTTGAGCTTTATCTAAAGCTGGTCATTTTTTTTGGGTTGGTCATTTTTTTATCAGAACGAGCACTCTATTTATAGCCAGTTGTAACGCAAATAAGGAAAATTCAAACCAAGACAGCAAAACCGTCTGTGCTTTCCATCTCAACTTTGTAATAAAAGTCAGGAGCAAATGTTTTGGCAAGAAATACTGTACTACGTAGTCATGTGATTCTTTCATTCAACATTCGGTTTTCTTCCTGGCAAGGAAAGAAAGCCTTGTGCATGGAGAAGGGAGAGAGAAAAAAACAGTTCAACAGTATCCTCAGTAACAAAGTATTTAATTGGCATCTACAGCCCTCTAGATTCATTGGATAATTTCTATATGATGCTTTTAGAAGTGTCAGCAAGAGTGGTAGCATCTGCAGAAAATCAATACCATTTTTTTTTATTTACGTACGTGTAAACTGGTAAGGATCCATCCAGCCATCTCCATTCATTTTCATTCTCTGAATCTGTTAGTCCAATCCAGAAGCTGCCTTTCCCAGAAATCTGTCTTTTTATCCATTGCTGTGGAAGGAAGATCTTAGTCCATAACAAACACATACAACTGTCTTGACACCAATAAGCCACTCTTTTCATCTGGTAACATCTTTGTTATTGGAACAGGAAGGGCCAACGAAATTTTTCTAAACTGAAAATATGTTTCAGGAGTTGGCCTTTTGACCCCTCGCCCACCCTAGAATCTATCGCAGTGTTTGCACGTGAGGTAGAGAGCTAGGCATGAAAATCAGGTTGACAAAGTCACAGCCAATGTCTTATAGATACAAACTGAAAAAACCCTAAGGGTTGTACCTTGATGTCCCCCCTGCTATGTAGCCACCAAATAATTATGTTGAACAGTAGTAAAAGTACAGCTAGATTTATAGGTAGATTAAAAAGTTTTTTTCAGATCACAGTAGTCTTAGACTGCATGTATTAAATCTGAAAATTTAAAATTTAATTATATTCACCACTGCAAAAAATATATTTTGGGCAATATAAGGCACAATGGGGTCTTTCTTTAAAGGTTCAACACTTGACAATTTTCATCAGCCTTTCTGGCTGCTCTGTGTCCACCACCTTCAGGGTCATCACCAGCTCTGCTCGCATTGCTCTTCTGCATATGGAGAAGCTGCTGAGAAGGCAGAGGGTAGACAAAATGCTAACTGGAGCCAATCACTGTGTCTATTTCACTATATGAATTAACAATGTTCTCCCACTTGCCTTGTGGTTTCCACATGTTAAATAGCTTCAAACTCTCTTCTTGAAAGAGAAGGCAATTACCTGCTCCTCTTTGTTGTTTATGATAACCAAGCGTGATGCCTTCTCTTCACAGAATAACTTCGCCTCTTCAAAAATTTCTCTTTCAGTTGAAAAGTAGTAGCACTTTTCTGTATAGTTCTTCCAATGAGGTGAACAACCTATGATGTGAATTTTTTATGTTAAACCAGTTACTGATAAGGGATCAACAGTAATATTCTGCATAAGGCAAATAATAAGCAGAGGATCCCATACTCATCTTACAGCACGCTGCCACATGAAGTCCTTACATACAGTTTTGGAATTTAATTATCCCAACTCTGTAAAATAAATTTAATTTAATCCCAACTCTGTAAAATAAAGGCTAAACTTGATCAAGGTCAAGGGAATTATTTTTTACTCATTCTACTGCCACTTTTTCTTTAGCCATAAATGTTAACTTAAACCTGTTTCAGGCCATCAGAAGGAAGACCAACAGGTATGGCTTCACTCAACAGGAACGCTTTGTGATAAATCCCAGAGATTTATTTCAAGGGTAGCAGAGATTATATGAACCAGTTATTAAGTGGTGAGCACCCTCCACTACATGTATTTGTAACTCAGTGAAAGATGCATGTGGTATGTTCACAGCTTACCGTTAGCCTCAGGCACTGACGTAGGTTCACTTTGCAGTGCCATTAGCATCCCCGGACCTGGTGGCCCTGGTGGGCCAGGTGGGCCCTTTGGACCAGGTGGCCCAGGGACTCCAGGTAGCCCAGGTAGTCCTCGAGGTCCTGGTACCCCTGGCTCTCCCACAGTTCCTTGCAGACCTTGAAATCCTTGTGGGCCTTGTGGCCCAGGTGGACCATCTTTGCCTTGTGGACCTGGTGGTCCCGGGTCTCCACTTGGTCCAGGAAGACCTGTCTTGCCAGGAGAACCTCTCTGACCTTTGGAGCCAGGTGATCCTCTTGAACCTTTCCCTCCTTTTTCTCCTGGTGGCCCAGCTGGCCCAGGTGGACCCTTTTCACCAGCAGGTCCTGGTGGTCCTGGTTCTCCCTTCTCTCCTTTTTGTCCTTTTAGGCCAGCAGGGCCAGGAAGACCTTGAGGGCCTCTGTCACCTTTAGGTCCCCTTGGACCGGGAGGGCCTGAAACAATGTAAGCATGCAAAGTGGGAATATGGACAAAACACAAAACAAAAAGCCCATGCGGGCTCTTTTTAAAATGTATTTCAGACCAGTAACATTGGGTATTCAGCACTGTGAAAACCAGGCTAACAGCTACTTTGAGCAGTGCTTGTAAAAGTACGTCTGTGCTTCTCAGGCATTATATACCATTGCTCCTTCCTGAGCCTCCATGAAATACAGGATACAGGAGAAAATAATCTGATGCACCTTGTCCTGTGAACTGGACAGTGACAACATGTCCCAGGTGACCAGCTGAGGTTCCAGTCCCTGTAAAACACACTCTATGCTGTTGATGCATGTGGTGCTGCAGGTTGAGGCTCCTGTTCCCTCACTCTGCTACGCTCCCTCTTCCTTCTAGACCCACCTCTCTTCTTTTAGACTACAGGACTCTTTCTCCTGTAATGACCCTGTTTGCTGCTCTGTCAATAGAAGACTGTCAAAAAGAGACAAAATGATGGACAGTGAGCAACACGCCAGCTGTGGAAAACCAGAATTACTAATTGCTGACTGGCCAGCTATAACAGGATAGAGAACAATACCCACGACAGGAAGTGGCAATATTGTGACAGCAATAAATAACAAAATAATTTTGGATTCTAATTATGGATATGCAAATGCCTTACCAATACACTCACCTTCCCCTCCCCTCCAATCTACATAATTTAAACTTCTCTAGAGATAAATTCCTAAACTGGAATCATTTAGGCCAGAATGAAATGAGAAAGGTTAAGGTTATTGACATGTAATCTTGGCTCTAATTCAGCCTTAGTTTATTTGGAGCAATGGATTTATATTTGTGATTAGAGTTTTAGGGCTGACTGGTTCACATCAGGTTGGAAATATGAATGTTCTTTTCATTTGGGATAATACTTGGCTGGGAGAAACCTCCTAAACTTGATGCTATTTATTTCTGGAGAAAATAAAATACCCCAAGATTAAAACCTAAGCAAAGTAGGATGTTTTCTGGCAGAATAACAACTGGCTTAAAGTGAAATAGCAACATGTTTTTCAGTAAGGGTGGACCTTTCTGGGAATAGTCCAATGTATATTTTTTAGCCATTTCCTCCTTAGCAACGATTGGTTTCTTGAGGTTCCACACCTTCACTAGCTTATTTTAGAAACCAAATCAAAAGCAGATGAAGTCAGTCAGTCATTCAGAATAAAATTTTGCTAAGTCAGAATCTTCTTTCATAACATCCCCATTGTAGGTTTGTAGAGAAATCATAGGAAAATTAGTAAGGAATATTCAAGCTACCTTTACATTTTCAATGTTTAGGATTAGCTAATGGAAAACTTTGTACCAGCATGCACTAACTTCCACAGAACTAAAGAAATAATGCCAGCAGGAATTCAGCATAGACCATTATGGGCATCATTAGAGAAGCTGCATACCTTGTAGGATAGTGAAGTTCTTGATGAGTTGGCCATGTTTGGAATCTACCAGCTTCATTTCTTCCATGATTACTGACAAATTGGCTACTTCAACATCCAACCTTGACCTCATCAAATCCTGCTGCACCTTGAGAGATGCAGAGTCTAAGCGAATATTGGCTAGTGTGCTGTTCATAAAGATCAGCTCATCTGAATGTTTACTTAAGGTGTCTGTACAAGTTGTCCTGACCTCATTAAGATTGCTAGTCAGTGTCCGTAGATGATGAGCAGTGTAACTGATATTGCTAATGATATTGACTATATCAGTTTCGAAGACCTGGAACCTCTCTTCTAGCTGGCTGAATTTGGCAGAAGTTCTGTTCTCATATTCTTTATGCTGTTCCTGGAGATCCTTTAGATTTTGTTCATTGGCTTGGGCAATTGTGGTGATATTTTCCATTTGCCCACTGAAGGAGCTGAGCTGATTGTTCATGTCTTCAAGTGTATCGTTGTTAGCTTTTGCCAGTGCTGAGTTGTTGGCGGCCAAAGTCTGTAAATTTTGCACTTTCTCCTTAAGCCAATCAGTGTCCTTTCGGGCTTGAAGGACAACCTGCTGCAGATTTTGAAAGTCATTCTTGATTCTTAGAATAGCCGAGCTTGTATCTTCCATTGTCTTCTGCAGGACACTGATAAGATTTCTTTGCTGTATTTGTGTCAGGTTTAAGTTGTTCAGGTTCATAATGACCACATTATGAGAATGCACTTGGTTTTGCAAGTTTGTTTGAATATTACTTGTGTCTTGTTGAAGATTGTTGATATAGCCAGTATATGCCTGAAGAGTCTTATTGACACTGATGATCATGAAAGAGTTACTATCTAAGGCACTTCTCATTTGGCTCTGTCTATCATCTAACAAACTTCCAGACTCTTGCAGCTTTTCCAGTGTATCTTTATTTCTGGTAGTTTTCTCTGCAATGTCATGGAGCTGCTGACGAAGAGCCAGAATGTCAGATCTGAAGCTAGACAGTTCAGTGTTAGTATTCATGGCCTTTTGTCCAGCTTGGTCATCTGTTATACAGGAAAAAAAATTAAAGGCTTTAGGATGAGTCTTTTAAAACACACTATATAAAAGCACAGTCTATTTTAAGTGCACTCAGGTTGTCAAAATGTTCTGCCAATAGAACTTCTATACTATGTATTCCAGAAAAGAGAAACCACTAAGGAATGTTCTGTCACTAGATGGAAAGAGATAAAGACCTTGTGTCTTACTGAGGAGGACAAAACAGCGATTCTGTTGTCATATGCAGGAAAAACTACTGTTAGAAACTGATGCATATATGCAGACAAGTAATGCTTGTATTCTCAATGAAACTGAAAGGTAAGTAGAATTCAAAATATTAAAGAGGTATCAGTAAGTTTATGTTTTGAAATTACAACTGGCTATTGCTGAAAGCTCAGAGGTGAAGTTTAGGTGTTCACATTTTTTTCCTCCTTTTCCCAACAGATAAACTATCTTAACTGTGAATATATACATATAGCTTCATTTTTTTTAAATTTCGGTTTAGTTTTAGAAAAAGTTCTAATACCTATTTTGAAACAATGTGCGTTGGAGGCAAGAGTTTGCCAGAAGGCTACTCCAGATATGACAGGATACAATGTATCCTGTATTTCTGTTTTTCTCTCTGGCATACTACTATTGCTTGTAATGACATTTATTTTGCTGTTATCATTTCCTCATATTCTGAGTTTCAGGAAGGCAAACCCTTTAATCTTAGAGGAACATGTCTGCTCTTGCTTACACTACCCTACAGTCTGCTTCTGGGAGCTTGCCTATGATTAGGCTTTTGAAGCTGCACAGCTCACCAGTCAGGACACAGAAACCAAGGAAAGAAGCAGGCAACACTCACTTTCAGGGAAGAGTCCCTTTTTGGTCTCAGTCACTTCCCTTTCCTACACACAGTTCATTTATTTTTGTCCTCATCTAAGTGTAACTATATTTATGAATTATGCGGTCTCAAATCCATCATTTCAGATGACTCCAACAGAGAGCAGAATGGTTTCCATAAACTGCAGTGAATACAGCTGTGGATGGAGCTTTCTTCTGGGGTGTCTGAATGAGTCATGATGGTGAACATCAAATGGTGTCTTGTGAGACTTCAGTCTGAAGTGTTTACAGAGTCTGTTGTGGATGGACATCTTCCCGACAACAGTTGCTCTCCCTGTCACTTGTCTCACTCCAGGATCTTCTCAGCTCTGACTCAGTGTTTACCTCCTGGTTATAGCTCAAATTATACTGCTTTCCTCACACAGCTCTGACAACTGCCAGGCCCTCATATAGCTAATCCCTGAAGGCCTGTCTTTCATTCACCACATGCTGTTATCCTTCTGGCCCAACAGCAGTTCTCTTACCTTTATGCCTCCCACACACATTTCCCATTACTTCCTCCAAGGCAAGTCCACTTAAATGGGAACTGATGGTCCTGAGCATCTCACCGACCATCCATTGAGCAGCGTGTAAAAATGCGTGGGCATGAATAAATCAATGGTGCTCCAAGTTGTGAAAATTCAATCAGCAAAATATAATGACTCAAATATAACCCATGTTATAGCATGTGCTTTAAGTTGCAACATTTATTTCTGTACAACTACCAGTAAAGTATGTCATTGAATTACCTTGTGTCTTTGAACCAAATGCATTGTGCAAATACTTCAGAAACCAGCTATTTTTTGAAAAAAATCTGAAAATCTATAATCCAGCTGCAAACAAGTAATTTTTCCTAGAAATACATGTCTCAATATGTGGTTTATGAAGCTAAATAAAATTTATTTCAAGAAGCATGTGCATATATGTGTACATTAATATTTACGTAAAAACTAATGATATAAACTATGTTTATGTATATATAAATTGATAATAAACAGCTATGCTTCCTTTCAAGACAAAAAATAAAGGTAGAAATGTACACTTAGTGAACAGAATCCTGTCTAAGATCTTTTTCTATCTTTGTGCAAATTAAGAACTGTGGAGATCTGAACTCATAACAATCTTTTGTTCTGTATTCCCTGAGATGATTAACATTTCATGGAAGTAATCAACTTGCCTCAGACATAAGAGATTTGAACAGCTGATTATTTCTGCACCCCTTAAAACAGCCTTCAGTTTTGAATCGTGATTGCTAAAACAGCTTTGAGATGACGGCGTGACAGATTTCCATTTTATGTAGAATGTCTTGTGGTGTGAAATAGCTTTTGCTACTTTTTATATCTTTACCTCACAGAAGACTCTCTCCTGAGGAACTTTTAAGTGTCTGTTTATTTTAGTATAAATTATTTCAGAGTGACTTCAGTGGGAACTGTAAATATTAAAGCATACTTAAAATGCTATCCTAAGTAGAGCTGATCTTCACTATTTTAAAGTGCTTCCCAAGTCCTTGAGAAATTGGAATAAAGTACTGTATCTTGTCATACTCAAAGATTTTTTTCAGATTAATTTCTTGCTACTCTCTGCCAGGAGAACACCCCAAAGCTGTAACACAAAGGGGCTTTGTTTGTGCTTAGATTACCTAATTTCTTCAGATCACTCTCCACCTCTGTGAGCTTTTCTGTATATCTTCTGTGGGACGTTTCCAGGCCACCTGTTACATTGTCCATTTTTTCTACAACTACGGGGAAAAGAACAGTGTGTTATGGAAAGAAGAAAACTGAAATTATGAAACAGTCTGGTAAACAATTAAGCAAACTAAAAACCTATCACTACCACCAAACAACAAAAAAACCCTTAAAATTGCCTTGCTTGCCGCTATACTCTGCTGTTGCTCTGTGAAAGACACTGGAGCAGGTTGCCCACAGAAGCCATGGAAGCTCCATCCCTGGAGATGTTCAAGGTCAGGCTGGATGCGGATTTGAGCAATGTGATCTAGTGGAAGGTGTCCCTGCCCATGGCAAGAGGTTGGAAATGGATGATCTTTAAGGTCACTTCCAACCCAAACCACTCTATGGTTTTATGACTCTGAAATATTGGAAGGATGAGATACTGCCTGCTCGTAGGACCCGGTATTCTTCCAGTTCTTCAGTCTACCAACAGTCCCCAAACATTTCTTTGCTCATTAACAATCTCTCTCCTGAATGAGGAAATCCATCTTCGTAGATTTTCCTCATGAACCAATTTCTTTTCTTTTAACAACATTTTCATGCTCCAAGCACAGTGCTGTGTGGCAAAGGCAGACTGATTGCTAAATGCTCAGCTGCACGAGAGGAGACTTCCTTTTAATTTGCTATGAGCCATTTTCTCCTTAAAAAGTATATTTTTTCCCCTGTGCCTTTTAATCACGAAGAATTGCCACCTGGATAGCAAATTTTGGACTGAGGTAACAGTTTGAAGATGCAATTACTAAATATTTTTCAGATCAAATATAAACATCTTGATAATGGTGCAGATCACTCAAAATGGTCTTGAAACCATTCTATCTCATTAAGACTGAAAAGATGGTTATTCAGCAAGTGCAGATTTATGGCTGATGTACTTCTTATTTTGTAATATCTGAGTAATTTTCTTGTCACTGAAACAATCTGTTTATTTGATGGAATTGATATTGAAATGGAAAAAGCAGAGCAATGAATAGAGCCCGCAGTGGCTTCCAGTAGCAGAAATGCAAAGGGCCTGCAAGTTTAGAGGCAGCCTTCAGCTTCCACACCAAACCAAAACCAAGGGCAGAAAATATTTCTCACCACAAAATTATTTAGGCCTTTTGCTACATGGGGAGCAGAATGTATCTGAATCAAGCCTGGGAGAGGCTACATGAGTTATTGTTCTTGCTTCCTTTGTCAAACAGAAGACAGAAGGTGCTTCCTATGTCTTGAGAAAGTGAAGCCAATTCTGTAAACCTGTGTGAGGCAGAGGGTACCACTATCAATAACGAAAGGAAAATACAGGTTTTTTTCTTTTGCTGTTCAGATGAATGGCAGTTAGTACTTCAGATCTGAAATTTGCAAAATTGAGATTTTATACTGTCCTGTAACAACAAGAATGTTTTCAAAGTTGAATGAAATATAACACTAGAAACTTGGGTTAAAGTATTCCTGAGAAGAGTTCAAAGCAAATGAAAATACTAGAAATCCTATCAACATGTAGTAGTCTACACTGGCAGTTAAGATCAGATTGGATGGAATTAAAGATGACAACAGTGTACAGTATTTTCATTGCCTAAGGTAAAAAAAAAAATCCCCCACACACTTAAAAGACTGGTCTGTAGCTATGGACATTCTTTGTGTGAGACACTCCAAAAATTTGTTGAAGCAGGACTTTAATCAGAAGCCTTGCTGGTATTATGGACAATTGGCCATGATATGTGCGGAAGGGAGTGCCTGCACTTGTCTGAAAGACCACTAAAAGGTCTTCCAGTCCCCAGCAGCTTGTCTCCTACAGGAACTATTGGCTTTTACTTCTAGCATGTAACTGGAGCCAAACAGCAGCTCTGGATCTGTAGCGCTGACATGACACTTAGCTGGAAGATGCTTCTTTAGAGAGGCTGCAAAGAGAAGGCTGCTTTCAAATACACAAGGTATTGATTTTTGTCTATTTGACACTAAACTGGTGATGATTTTCCCAGATTAACTGACACAAAGCGCAGAATTAGCTGTATCAGGCAAACAATTTCCTTTGTTTTGAATTTCCCCTCAGAGGGCATAAGTCCTGTTGCGTGCAGTGTAGAGGAGAGAGACCAGAGCCAAGTTCAAACCACCCAGCTCCAGCAGCAGAAACAGTAGAGCTCTCTGCAAAAGTGCAGGTTTAGCTTAAGGATTCTCAGTGATACAGGTTAAGCTGAATTTTGTCATCCCATAGACAAACCGATGCACATATTTGATTTTTTATATGGAGGCAGGATCTTAGCCTCCATAGTCAAACAAATTATGGGCCTGGTAGACGTGATCTCCTGCCCAAACTCCTTCACCAAGCAAGTTGTATTTTATTTACTCTTGCTACTGCCTATCAAGTGGAAAGGATAAACTCTGAGGAGAGTCAGTAGAGAGCCATGGTTAAATCAGATTTTGTTGTTCTTGCTGTCAAAAGGGATCATATGGACAGATGTCCTATTATTGGGAATGCCTTTTCTTCCTTGCTTGTCGCTCCCACCATCATCTCTGGATGGAGCCTTCAGGGGTAGGTGAGCATGTGGAACACTCTCAGGAGTGGAAGTCATCTTCTGGGGAGTGTCGTGGGCTTCAACAGACCCTTCCCATCTTGTCCAGAAAAATGCAAAGGCAAACCAGACATATCAGCTCTAATATCCCTTATGAAGGCCACTCTGCTGCTCCCAACAGCCTGCTGCTCTCAGAAATGCAAAGTCTGTCTATGCCTTAAGCTTATTTTTAGATAGCTTTACCTTAATTCTCAGCTCAGTCAGATCTCTCTACATTGCACCTCACTTTTTGACAAGGTTACTGTGGATAACGTGGCAAAGAACCTCCAAAAGAATCTGAAATTTCAAGTAGTTGCTGACCAGAACAGTGAGGACTGTCTGCATCTGAACCACTATTTCAGAAGCAAGGACAAAATGTGCCATCTCGCCAGGGTGTGTTTGCTCTAGGTAATGGCAGGCAAACTCTGGGAGAAAGATAAAAGAAGCAGATGAAAGTCACAGTGGGCATTAGTAAAGAAGCTTAAAAACAAGGACTGACCAGAGAATGAGAACTACCAGAAATTCGAGCTGAGGGCGTGCTAGCTCCCCTAACTGAAGTGAGTCACAGGAATATCATTCGCTTTCAACAGGCTAATCTAACACTGGCTGGTGCCAGAAAAATCATAACTTTGTATTTTGCATTTAATTTAAGAAAGCATGTGTAGAAAATTGCCGATTGCTTTAATGCATTTAAAAATAATTTAATAAGCCTTCTCAAAGGAAACTAATAGTAAACTCAGCATGTTATTCCTTCATGACCTTGATGTTTAATTCATGTTTTGGTTTCAGGTTTCTCCAACCTACTATGCAATTTTTACCACCAGTCTGGAGGTTTGTTCTGTGTTGATTTTGCCTCCCATTGAGTTATTTTTTTGCCTGCCATACTTAATCCACTGATTAGTAGTTTTAACGTTTTAAATCACAAAGGATATCTAAATACCACGTAGGAAATGAAAGTTTTAAAAGTAGTTTCAAGCTTTATAAACATTAGTGTGGGACGCAAATTTAATTGAAACTTAGCTAAGAGACTGAAAGAATCCCTGATGCCAGCAGAATTCCCTCTTTCAGTGTAATATTGCAATAAAAAAGACAAGCCAAACTCTTATGCGGGGAGGAGAGTTCAAGAGCTCTATAAAGTTTTATTTTGAGTTTTGTTCTTCCTTTAAGGCCCAATTCCTTCCCAGTTATGAAAAATATTGCAATAATTCCTTTGAATATGTACCATCAGGGGGTTTGTGTAAGTCGTGTTTTCCCTCCAAATTAGTGATTAGGCACTGTGGAGATGAAATTTATAAGCTGCATGTACAAAGGGAAAAATTAACGTCTGACATATGACCATTTGCTGCTTGGCATTGCAGAATGGATTCCTTGTACTAAACAGGACTTTTCTTTTCCATATGTGGATCACCAAGTCAGTGACCACTGGACCAGTTGTCACCAAGATGACTTAAACTCTGTGAGCAAGACGTGCATTATCTACTTCCCTATAATATTTTTCCTGTAGTTTTTTTTTCTGTGGAAGAGGAAATTCCTTGTCCTTGCTCTTGGATGGATGTGGCTTGGTACTGCTATGACTAGTCCTAGGCACCAATGACTACTCAGTACAAGAAGGAGGTTTATAAATGAGCGTAGCAAAGACGGGACCTCAAGATGAAAGAAAAGCCTCTGGAAAAGACAGTGCTAGTGGTCTCCATGAAGAAAGAAGCTTGAGAACTATGGACTGAAATGAGGAAGAGAAACCTCCTCCCCGAAAGAGATCTTTCGGACAGTTTCCTTACTGCTGTTGCTTCCGACACACACATGAATGGACATATGCCAAAGCAAGATACAGAGCAATGGTCCCTCCAACCAGATATGCTGTTTCTGATGCCGGGTGAGGGCTGAGTCTTCTGGTGAGCCCCAGAAACAACAGGCTTGTACAAAACTCTCGTGAGGAAAATTCTGCTAAACCCCAGGTTTTTAGTGGCTGGATTATAGCATGGGAGGATCCTGTTCTCACCTGCTGCAAGCAGATCTTTGCGGATTTGCATCTGCAAAAGGCCTAAGTTTGTCCTCCCCTAATCCATATAACCAAATTATTTTTTCTTTATGGATCAAAAAACCTGGAATCCTGGAATCTTTTTTATTAGCCAGCATCTAACTTCCAGAGACCAGTAATGTGTTCTTGAAGAGAATGTCTGACCAATTATATGTGTCGCATTTCTCTACACTTGATTTTAATTTGCCACATTCCATATGCTTTACCATGAAAAAGAAACACCCATATGTGTCTATCTGTCCTTCACGTTCTCTCATCTCCCTGGCTAAATCTTCCATCTAAACCAAGCACTTTTAATTTTTTCCTACTCAAAACTGTACCAAACCAATAAGCATTTATCCCTTCCTATTTCTACGATTTCCTTTTCTTTCACTGGCAAAGGACCAGAGGTGATGTCAGCTCTCCTACAAGAACAGCTGTTGGTGGCATAGGATGCACTGCATCCTAATCACATGAATATATACCCAGCTTCTTGGAGAGGTTTTGAAGCTACTCTCAGCACCATACTCAAGCAGTTAGTTTAAAGCTAGCTTGGTTTTCTCTGTAATATGCTGCAATATCCTGTTATAGTGCTCATAATGATGTTATTCACTTCCTTTTTCTTACTAGAAACCCATGTCTTATTTATTCAACTTACTATACCTGTGACTACACAACAAACAGACATTTACATTGAAACAATCATAAGAATGCCTGAGTGACCATAGTTAATTAGTGCTGAGGATGTATGGGAATTTTAAGCTGTTCTTTCCAATGTGCCCTACCAATGACTTGCACTACCAGAGTCTTTGAAATCACTGTCAAAATCGTCTAAGTGTCTTTGTTCGTCAAAATAATTGTAGATAACTCAGTACACTGGCACCTCCTAGTTCAATCTTTCTTCCAGTTATTTCAAAATCATATTGATCCTAAATTTTGTTCCTGTGATAAATATTATATCAGTAAGACTATTCCTGGCTCTCCCGTTGAGAAAGACATTTATTCTGGACAGGTGCGATATATGTAAAAGAGCTCATTGAAATCAAGGTATAGCATGTTACAGAGCTTTGAGTCTTCCAGTTAGAACTTCTTCATGGTGGAAGAATGATCATTTTGTTCTAACCTTTTTCTTCTCTTTCAAATGTCCAATCTAGTCTCAAAACTCCATAATTATTTGAAAGGGAAAAGCTAAAGTTGCAATTTGTTGTTATGTGTGTACAAAAAGCAAGTGGAAATACATTTGGATGCCTGGCCGAAAGTGAAATGTTTGGCTTGATGCATACATACCTTTGTATCCCAGGATGGCTACTGTGATCGTTAACAGGGCACATAAAACGTATAATAAGATGATGGAAAACTTCAGTGCCCAGTTATTTTTACATTTTGTACATTGAGTCCCCTCCTGAATACCTGAAAAAGAAGATTTTAAGAATTTTAAAACAATGGGAAAGAATACATTGCAGGTTTTATCTCCTCATTTCCTCTCCTCCATTTTCTAAAGAACAAATTTTTTATGTAAGCAAATGATTTATTAGTGCGTATCTGCCTATTCTGCCAGGAGAGCCTCCATGGTGGTTAAACCATCAGCTTAGAGATGCAATGACTTCGGGATTTTAGCCTGCGCAAGAGAAATAGGTTCTGCTTTGCTGTAAAACCTGTGGCTTTCCTGAGACACAAGACTATTTTCCAGTTGTGCCACAAGATTAAGTTGAGCTTTGGAAGTCAAATGTTTATTAGCATCTCCTCTGTCAGGCATCAGACCACTGTAGCTCTTTCTCAGCATTCAGTCTCCCTAAAGGAGCAATAGAAGACTCTAAACATTTGTGCAGAAAGCAAAATACAGAAATAAAATAGCTTTGTGAAAACCTGGTAGGAGTACTAGTCCTGCTTTATAAACATTGTAACAAGTGGTTATCATGTGAATGCTTTCTTTCCATAATGAGAAAGACTTTTTCTTATATTTGAGGGATTTGGAAAATGCTTTTTCCACAGAAAAGAAGGTCTGCTATACTGGTAAAGCTAGTGGTACATCCACACCAACAGAAAAATGCTGGTGAATTTCACCTTGTGAAGTTTAAGAAAAAGGGCCTCAAACTGATGAGAGAAAACAGACCTTTACTATTATATATTTCAGCCTTTTGCAGAATGGTTTGATATCTTTGAGTCTATTAGGGAAGCAGTATTTGTCTTTTCGTTGTGTGCTTGTCAGGAGCAGCCTGAGAGTGTTGGAAGCATTGATTAAGTTACCAAGAAAGTAATCAGATACCCAAACATGTAAATACATGAGAACTGGACCACTGTGCCAGAATGAACGGGTGGGATTTAACCCTCCTTTTGATGTGTGCTAAGCAGGACAGGATTAATGCAGCTTTCTGTGTCTGTCAGAAAACACATTTCTTTGATATTTTACTCTATTTGTGTACTATTAGGGGAGTCTCACAGGAAAGCTTTAAGCTCTAATAAATTCTATGTACCAGATCACTTAACTAATCAAAACTTGCTCCATAGCTTTTTATGAGTGACTTTTATTTCCCCTGAGTCTTAACCCACAGCTGATTTTACTTTTCCCAACCCATGACCTTCTACAGAATGGGCTTTTTTATTTTTCATTTTTTAAAAGAAAACCATGGGCCACTTCCCCTGGGTTCATGGAGGGCGGGTGACTGACACATCAAGTTAAGTCAACTGTATTTCTCTTTCAAAGAACAGCATTTTCCAGTGACTCCTTTAAGCCCAGGGTACTCGAAGGAGGGATTAACATAGTGGAGCAACTCAGGAAGAGCATCTATACAAAGTTTATTTGACAAGGCATTTTCCTCCATTCCCTCTGCACATATACTAGCCACGGAGCTATGCAGCCCTCTCATGTCAACCTACTTTTTACATGATGTCATCTCATGTCTTTTCTAAACTTTTCAGCTGTGACATCACATTCTATTGCCATGTGATGAAAGCAACGTCATAGATCTGGGTTCCTTGGGGTTTAGGCTTAAGATCAGCTGGGAACATCTAGTTCCTTTTTCAGGAACAGGAACATTAAGGGAAAATGAGACAAAGATTTGTAAGCACAAACCCAAACAGAAACTCCAGAGTGGAAAGGCTTCTCTCCTGCCTGTGTAGCTTGGAAGTGAACTGCCACCAAGATAGGAAGTTTCATACTCCATTTGGAATTGGATTTGGAAGGCTGATAATTTCTGCAGAAAAGGTGAAGGCTCCATAATTCTATAGCCACGTTTGCTTATGGTTCCTGATGTGTGGGTTGGTTTTCTTTGTTTGTTTGGTGGTCTCAAGGAGTTTGCTAGTGGGGAGGCTCTGTCTGCTGAAAAAGCTGGAAAGCGAAAGTGCAGTTTTCTAAAGGCTTGCAGTAGGTATTGAGAGACTGAAATGATGTCACAGTGGGAAGGTGTGGTCTCTGAAGCACCATTTTGCTGCCATTAGCTGGTACTAATAGGCTTATTGAGCCCCTGTGCACTGAATTCAAGGTTCCTCCTCCTAAGGGTTTAAAATTAAGATTCCAATCCTTTAAGTCTTTGAACACCCCACATATCAAAAAACACAAGAAGCTTGGGGCAAAAAGCACATCACATTCACCTTCCAAACACACAGATAATAGAAAGCTTGACCCTCTCTATTTTGATGTTAATGGAAGCAGGACTAGATCCATAGCTGGGAAGACTGAGAGACTGCAGAGGTACAAAGCACAGAGAAAGGCAGAAATAAATACAAAACCTTTGACAGCAACTGCGCATAGAAATGTTACACTTGATTACAGTCTCATGTTAAGATTACTCATTTTATGACATGACCTGCTTTCTGTCACCATACTCTGGCTTCCTGTGTAGTGTAATGAGTTGGAACTTCACTGATGTCACTGGACATACTGCAGTTCACCATCTAGCATCATGTATGTTCCAGTGCTTCATCAGGATCTTGTTTCACTTGTCTCAGTCTTCTCTATAGCTGGTTCAATAAAACAGCACTTTGGCTTTTTGGAACTTTTACTTTCAGCGTATTTCAAACTGACATCAGAACAGCACCCCAACAAAAGCCAGACCTTTCCATCCTTTAACAGCCCAGTGCTGTTGGTATCAATAACATAAACACAGTGTACTAAAGCAATCATACCAGCAGGAGAGAGTCCATTAACTAAGCCAGGCTGGAACTGCGTATTGCATTGCTTGCTGGTGCTTTGTCTCTGTCAGCTTAAAACTGCATCTGACTGCCATCAAACCCCCACCACTCTCATCTAACATGCCTCAGGTCTAGGGCTGGAGTAGATAACCAGTGAGCTCTAACAGGGTTCTTTGTTTTCTTTTACCTAGAGATGGACATGGTAAGTTTTCCAGAGCTATTAAATTTACTCTTTCTGCAAATACATAGCTTCTAATTCTGCTGCTAGTAACAGCTGACTTTCTAGTTTACTAAACACATAAAAATTACTAAAGATAGAGATATCTTGAAGAAAACATCTGGAAGACTCATTCTGATGTCTTTTTGTGCAGTTAAATAAGCCAGGCAAAGGTAAAAGCCAGGAATGCAGCTCTCTCTGTGTAGAGATGAATGACAATGTAACCAGGGCTCCACAACCTACTCAAGCACAGAACCTGGCTTCAGTTTACCCTGTGACTCTTCCTGAATACTGTGTTTAAGGATCAAGCCCAAATAAGCTGGTTCTGACACAGGAGATGCATTTAGTCTGCACTGTGAGAACACTTACTTTTATTGAAGGGTTGCTCTGAAAAGATGTGATAGTCCAAATGTGAATCAACAACAGATGGGAGGCTACTGCAAGCGCACATTATGATTAAACAAAACCCAGCAGGTTGATATAAAATTATATAGGTTTATTATAAAAGATGATATTCAAGGCTTGAAGAAGCCCATGCTTGGGCTTTAATTTGACAAAATTTCTCCACTCTTACTCACTCAGCTGCTTGCTTTCATGGCTTACATAAAATGCAGTGTTCTTCCAGGAGATGCGTAACCTCTCATCTAGAAAGCTGTACAGAAAATATACAGTGAAAGACTCTACACATCATTCCATTGACAGAACATATGTAAAACCTGCAAAACGGGGTTCTTGGCCAAAGTCAGCTCTTCTATGATTGTTATTGTTGCTGCCAGCGCAGCATTCTCCTCTTTGTGTCCTGCACACGTTTTCGATGTTGGTCTGCACCCAGACATTTGTCACTAACTTCCAGACCCAGGAAGCCAGGGTCACTTCCGCATGATGCACATTTCTCACTGATGACTTGATCAACGTTTAATAAATATCAGATGGGACACAATGTGCCTCGTTTCACTGGACACATGCTTTTATCCATTCCCTTTCCCAACTTATTAAAATAAGAGCTCTGTTTTTTCTATCTCACTGTTGGGAAGACATCTGGCCAAACAGACAGCAACCTAGTACAAAGAGATCCTGCTGGCTCACATGCTTTGGAGACCCCCTTCACTGCAAACCAAGATGGTCACAAAAAAATACGCAAGTGAGACATCCCCCGGTTACCAGGCTTTGTAGTATTTGTTTTTATAGCGTTACATTCCAGTGACTGGAGACTTTGTTCTCATGCAGGGGGTATACATCTGCAGATTCCTTTCAGGCTCCAGATAAGGAGAGGTTTTGCTGGAGGAGGAGCTGGATTTTTTGGTTGGGGTTTTTATTGTTGTTCCTTGTATTTTAATGGGAGACTAAATATCTCTGCTCTTTGACATGGAGTATACACCCTACAAAATGTCTGATTCCTCTATGGTACTGCACTTCAAAAATACATCTTTGAACACTTGAATATGATATGCACACTTTTTTTTTGCTGATGAATTCCTTTAGAAGTATTTGCCTCTGTGTCCTTTTCTTGGCTCTTGCTAGAGGATCTTAGGTGGCCTAGTAACATTTCTACTAGCAGATCAATTTTGACAAAGATGCAAGGTTCCCTTTGGAAGTCTTACAAAAAATGTACTTATAAGATGATTGAAGAAATGCAGTGCAGAAAACAAAAATACATACATCAGTTAGGAGGTGTTTTCCCCAGTGCCATTCACTGAAAAGAGACAATATTCCTTGAATTTTGGAAGGAAGACTGTAAGCCTAGTTTGCAGCCTTCAAATAATAAATTTCTCAAGGCTAATGTTTTCAAAACTGATGAGGAATAGATCTAACAGCTATACTTAAAGGGGCCTGAGTAAACTATGTATATCTAACGCACAGCTAGGAA
Source organism: Dromococcyx pavoninus (assembly GCA_033558185.1). Taxonomy (NCBI): domain Eukaryota; kingdom Metazoa; phylum Chordata; class Aves; order Cuculiformes; family Neomorphidae; genus Dromococcyx; species Dromococcyx pavoninus. Next base: position 3,616,924 of record JAUMJL010000362.1, on the reverse strand, counting down.
TCAAATACAGAGAGTTTCTTAACCATGCAGAGTTGCAACAAGCTCCCAGCGGGTGCCTATCTCACTAGCAAAAGTAGATTACCCTATGAAAAACCCATCTCTAGTTTTAAATAATTAAATGCCTTCAAAAACCTGGCTGAAAATGCTTAAATTCAGGCATCCAAGTGTAAAATGGTAGGGTTTTTTACTAATACGCATGACTAAGCATTAGGAAAGTAAGTTCGGGCATACAAGCATGTACCTATATGCACACATATGTACATACATACACATATTTATGTTTAAATATATAAAATCATATATTTGTACAAACATTTTTTAGAAGAAGCTTTTGCACTGACACAAATCCAGCATATTCCATTAGCACACTCAAATCAAAAGGAAATACACCTTTGCCAACAAGAAAATTTGTAAAGCTTTGAGGTTACGGGATCGATCCATTCACAAAATTCAAAGCAAGATTTTTTTTCTTTTCTTGTGTTTGGTGATGCAGGTTATTAAGCTACCCTTCATGAAAAGAATTCCTGTGATCCTCCCTGAATGGTTTTGTTGCAGTCAGCAAAACTGATGATTAGACGGCTCCACATGACCAATTTACCTCAGAAAGCAATCCTTCTTTATAATGGTTATGAATGGCAAAAACTGAGACTAGTTTATGTTTTTTTAAATAATTATTTTGAGATAATCTCCTTCCTTCAGTTTAGAGTATGTTCTTACATTGTAAAGGCTATAACATGAGCTGGATTTAAATAGACACCATATTTTTTTTCCTAGATAATGCACAAAGGTCTACGCCCATCCCTAAGTTATCAGAAGGGCATCTAGCACGACGCTGCAGCCACAGGAAGCTTCTCTGAGCAGCAGCCCCTTCAGCTGCTACATGATGCCCCAGCCTCTCTCCAGCTCTGTGACCTAAATGATGCTGAATAACCCCTCTTAGGGGTAAGTGTGGCTAAAAGAACAAACATCACGGTTATTGCATGACCCAGCTGCAGGGCAGACCCATGCTGTTATCTTCATCCAAACTGTTCCTCATGCCACAGGTCCTCACATGTGCACATCCATCCCCAGGGCTTTGCTGGGAGGAGATATCGACCAGGTAAACCAAGGCCTTTTATTGCACATCACAAAACAGGGTGATACTACTGAATTGAGTTTGCTGCAACTCCATTCTTCACTTCATTGCTTCCTCTCTGCTTGGCCCTGGGGCACACGTGAGTGCCAGCTTTCCTCCCTATCCACAGTCTTTTGCCATGGCAAAAGTTCTGCTCGCCCAGGTGGTGCAATGCTGGCTTCTGGGCAGGTGGATTGCAACAGCCTGCTTAACTTCATTGCCAGATTTTGAAAAAATATTTAGCACAAACATGCCGTCATTTGTTTCCCAGAATTTGCTAGTTCTGCTTCTGGTTTTGTAATCGAATAGGGATAAATGCAAGCTATGCTTGTTTTGAAAAGGTTTCTGGTTATTTACTAGGAAGCAATTAAAGCAGTGAAACCTGATATCTAAGCAGTGGGTATGTACTCTCCTAACTTGTGCCAATTTTCCTATGCCAGGTGGAAAATCATGAAACATGGCAGCAAGACGGAGGCCAAAAGAGCCACTATATTTCAAGTAAACAGTGAAAGACACAGAGCTTCTCTCTTCATAAATTAATAAATAAATGGACCAACACCAAACCACTCCATGCTCACAGGTTTCTGCAGTGTCCTACATAACCTGATTCCTCTGTTACGCAGCTGGCAGCTTGTATGAAGAACCTCTGGAGAGGAAAAAATACACCTCAAAAGTCTGTTTTGAGAATTTATGTCTCAAAAGAGCTGTGCAACTCCTGCCGGGGCCAGTGCTGCCACTTCCTGTGACTTTATCCTGAAATTCACACTGTGGGTTATCTGATACCCCTTTCTTCCCAAGTGCAAGGTCCTACACCCAGGCTGGGACAATTCCCGGTATCAATACAGGCAGGGGGATGAAGGGATTAAGAGCAGTCCTGTGGAGAAGGACTTGGGGGCGCTGGTGGATGAGAAGATCAACATGAGCCGGCAATGTGTGCTTGCAGCCCAGACAGCCAAGTGTATCCTGGGCTGCATCGAAAGATGTGTGACCAGCAGGTGGAGGGAGGCGATTCTCCCTCTCTACTCGACTTTAGTGAGATCCCACCTGGGGTACTGCATCCAGCCCTGGAGCCCCAAGTGCAGGAATACATGGACCTGTTGGAGCGGGTCCAGAGGAGTGCCACAAAATGATCAGAGGGATGGAACACCTCTCCTATGAGGACAGGCTGAGGAAGTTGGGGTTGTTTGGCCTGGAGAAGAGAAGACTCCAAGAACTTATTGCAGCCTTTCAGTACTTTAAGGTGGACTATAATAAAGATGGGGACAAGCTTTTTATCAGAGACTGCTGCAACAGGACAAGCGGTAACAATTTTAAACTAAATGAGGTTAGGTTTAGACTGGGTCTAAGGAAGAAATTTTTTACAGTGAGGTTAGTGAAATTGGAACAAGTTACCCGCAGAGGTGGTAGATGCCTCATCCTGGAAATATTCATGATCAGGTTGGATGGGCTCTGAGCAATATCTGATTTAGTTGAGGATGTCCCTGTTAATTGCAAGGGGGACTGGACTACATGACCTTTAAAGGTCCCTTACAACATAAACCATTCTGTGATCCTATGATTCTTAAAGCTATATAACTATGTGAGACTTCAAGCTTGTATTTTAGGACAACAGCATGTTCACAGACTGTTAAAAAATCAAAGTGGGGAGAAGATGTTCCTTAAGGTTTAAGACAATAGAAGAATCCATCATTTACACGATTTTTCATAATCCTGCCTTTAAAGAGCTGCTCTCACGCTTGAGGGAGCAATGCTGGGACTGGGGCTGGCAGGGCTCACTATGTCACTCATCCCCTGAAGCTGGAGCAAGGCAGTTTGTCCCAAAAGCCCAGTACATTTCAGTGGAAATGGGGGTTTTTCTTCTCTGGGGCACTTTGGAGAAACTCCACCCTTAATGATCTGCAGGTTGCAGCCTGAAGTTCTGCATGCAGGAGAGTCTGGGCAAATTCCCCTCCTCGAGACTGAGTCTGTCAGAAGCAGCGGCCGCTTCCCATAAATCCAAATCCCACATCTGACATAATAAAGAGTCTCAGAGGGCCAACACTATTATATCTGGAAAGCTTTCAGACTAAGAAATACTTTACTCTACACAATGTACACAAACCCTTTCATTAAACAAGGGGAGAACCTTCATTTTCAGCCTGACCATCATCTCTCACTTATTTATATAACCCAGCCAGTTTTTTCTCTCTGGCTTTGTTCTTCTTCACAGTAGACCAGATTCACAATGAATTGTCAGAAATCCTAATTATACACTTCACCAACCATCACCATTTAATTATATAGTATTACCAAACAATGTCCTACTGTGATTGAACACTAAATATCTTAATTGAAAGGATACAAAAAGCCCAACCACAACACAAGCAAAGCAGAGACTGCTGAGTATCTGAACTGTATGTTAGGCAAATACTATGAGCAGAACTGAAGAACTGGCATGGTAAATTCTAAGAAAAATTACGGATTTGCAACAGTGTAAGGTCCAGCCATAGCAATGTGGTAAGAATATCACACCACCAGAAGGTCCAACGACCAACAGACTATCAGATTTAAAGACATGTCTAGAGCTTAACTCAAGCCAGAACAAAAAAACCCAGTAAGTGCTGGTGCTTTTAAATAACTGTCTGGAACAAGAGAGATGTGTCTGTCCTCAGTTACTGGAAATCAAGCAAAAGATCACTCAGTGCACGTCTCTGGAACTAAACTCAAAAATCTAATTAGGCTGTTCAGAAGATGAGAGAAAGACTAGAACAGTTAAAAGAAGATAAAAAACATGTATGAATTAAAGATCTGCTCAATGACAGGCAAGACAGCCACAATATATCACAGCAATGTGCCTCCCTCAAACTGTATCCCAATAGAGAAGGATTTAGACTGACTAGCAAGAAGATAGCCAGATCTATATGGAGATCAAAGCCAGATCTTTGTTTAGTGCAAGAGCCTCCCAAAGCAACCTGAGGATAGTCCATCCAATGAGTTAATTAGAAGTAGAGTAAACAAGGCATTAGCAAAGTCACAGAAGGGATCTGTCCTTCAAAGTTACGGCATTTAGCCAGAGGGCAAAGCAATGCCATTTCTGCCTGAGTCCTCCATTCTTAAACAAGCTTCCTAATGAAAATAGCTCCTAATTAATTAAGACAGTATAATTTGATAACCAACATATATGATTTTTAGTCTTAATATAACTGCATTTGACTGAAAGAAGGAAAAAAGTTTCACATACTCAAAGCACATATTTCCCCTAGCATCCTCTATTCGTACAACACGGATTTAGGTGCTAGTGACACTACTAATGGTATTACATTAACTGGTAGGCAGAAAAAACAATAACTCTGTGCTTTGTGGCTTTTGGGATACGTTTCTTTAAGAGCGCAACATGATCTCCATCTGGGGTTGTGAGCGTGGTAGGTGCAGATACCACTGGCAGCGACACGACACCTGCACTGCAGAGCGACTCACGAGAGATATGTGAAGTTGTCCAGAGCGCAGGTGGAAAAGCCATTCTCTTCACATGAAGCTTTCACCCTTAGTTTTACTAACTCCTTCTGTAACTTTTAACATCATGCTAAGGACAATGCTAAAAATATTGGATCACTACTTAACGGACCAAAGGAAAGCTTGCCCTCGCCAAATGAAGACTCCAGCCATGCACAATAAGGCAGTATTTCCATATTCACTGATGCTGTCAAAAAATGCTATTCCAGCTATCTACAGAAATTCAATAATTAAACACTTCTATGTGCCTGCACAAGTCAAACAGGAATACTAAGAGACCATTTGTTCCACGGACATTTCTGTGCAGGTATGTATGTGCACACATGCACCTCTAACATGATCAAAGCAGATTGTTCATTTAAGGGCATTATAAAGTTCCATGTGTCTCTGCACAGTGTCCTTTAAATCTCTTCTAACTCATATGAATCTAAGCCAATTTTCACCAGATAATCGGAAACACACTGAATGCTCTCCTCATTTGTAATTTTTTTCTTTTCTCCTCCCTTACCTGCTGCAGCAAAACGAAATCAATTCAACCATATTTGATAGCATAAAAAATGTATTTCTCTTTTTCGTAGTGAAAAAATACAGTGCTGCTTTCAGCAGCAAAAAAATAATTGCCTGCTGGCTATGAACAAGCATGCCCAGCTTCATGTGGGAAAGCAAAAGTTTGAGAAAGTTATGACAATGGTGATTTGTTAGCATTAAAATGCAGATGTATCTGTATCTACAGGCTTTGTTACATATTCCAACTGGAATGCAGTGACGACCAGCTGACGTTAACAGAACTGAAAAAAGTTAATCAAAATTAATATACAGACCTTTATTCTCCCTTCGCTGGACTTGGTGGTAGGGTTTCTGTAGCCTTCATTAAGAAGCGTTCTAATGTAAAAATTGCCACTTTTCCAACTGAAAAATGTACCTGAGAACATTATTTGGAATTTAAAATACTTATGTGCACATAAAAAAAGAGGTGAAGGTGTTTCTCTTAGTGCTGGGAACTTAACAACAGGCACCTGATTTGGAACATGACCATGAGACTGGACCTACACCACAAAAATGAAGAGGGCCATGAGGAAAGAACACAGTAGGACCTCACACAAAAAAACACATCCTGTCTTCCTAATATCAGTGCAATCACCAGGTTAAGTAGGTGAAAATGCTATTATAATCATGGAAATACGGAAATGAATAAATCCATTAAAAGCATTAACCTACTAAATCTGTAGGTTGTACATATGGCTTGTAACAACTTGCCATTTTTTTGTATCTTGGGAAATGCATTAGACCATCCCCTAATAAAGCATTAAACATGTTGCTACAGTAACAATAATAACAACAATAATAATACCTGCAATAATAATACTCTTCCTGAAACATATACCCCTTGCTGATTTTGCTAAAAAGAATATCTATAATTCTTTGCTTGATAGCTTAGGAAATCATGGAAAACTAAGTATTTGCAAAATATTTTTTAATGAGACCGGGGAATTTTAGGGTCTATGGCTGCAGAGCAGTGCCTAGGGGAGGGACTGCCCCGAGGCCAGGGACTCCTCTGATTCCACGTCTGCAGACAGAGGACTCAAGACTTATTTGGCATTTTGAGCTCATTGCTCCAAGTCTTATTATGGGAACCAAATGCTTTTCTTATCTAGATGATTAAATAAAAAAAATGGACATTTTCACTATAAACTTCATGGGTGTTAATTGAGAGAAAATCCCAGGACATTTCAATTAAGAGACAGAGGGCATAAAATAAATATATAACTACAAGTGGTAATTTGGAAAATTTTTTTTAGAATAGAAGCTGTAAGGGAGACCTCTGTTTCTTTTCCTTAATTGATGTGTAAATATATTATTAAAAGTTACTGTAACAATCAGATTTCTCTATTTTAATACGACTTACCTCTGAAAATAAGAAGAAAGGTACTTTTCTGTAGTTATTGTAAAAGATGGAAAACACTTAGAAAGTCAATAGAATTGCACACATTTGTTTCAAGACTGAATTTGGTTTTCAATTCTTATTTTTTGCCAAATACCAAGATTTTATTGTTCCTTGAAGCAAAAAAAAAAAATGACTGAAGCAAATCTGGGGTCATTAGTTAACTTCAAGGTTAATACATCTTGCCTTTTCACTCCCAAAGAAGTCAATATCGGCCTTTATTTATGCCATACTCTGCAGCTGCTCTTTTGAACTCCAACAGGGAAATACATCACACTCTTGACCCACAGTCTTTTAACCTAAAAGTGGAGACACTATAATTTATTTGCTCAATGCAAGTGTCAAACGTTTTCAGCACTAAACTGCACTAAACACTCTTGTTCCTTATCACAAGTTCAGTTACACAAATGTAACCTCTCTGTCTTCCACAGAGTTACATGCAATTTATATCACTATAGGTGTATCGCTCAACCAGGGAGCTGAAAAATGTCTTTTCTTTCATGTCAAGCTAAAAGCACAGACTAGAAGAGCAGGTGAAGCAGCCAAACTGGCAGCTCAGTGGAAACTTTGGATTAAAAAAACTAACACATGGCACTACAACCTATTTAAGGAAAATCCAATATACTTCAAAATAACTCTTCTTTGGGCCTTCAGAGTCCACAGGCACTGAATTTCTAAGTGCTCTAAGACTTTTAAATAATAGCCTGACACATAATTTTCATGTATTAAGAGAAAAATCATTTTCTAAAAATGTCTGTTTCTCAGCAGTTTTATTTGACTTGGAACATTTATTTCTTGGATGGGTCCTTGTATGCCAAATTTCAGCCCAGTATGAATTTTTCCATGGTTGAACTACATACTCCTGAAAAGCAGAGTTGGAAATGCTGAAAAACATAAACTATAGCTAAAGGCACACATCACAAATAGGACCATGAAAAGCAGAGCTTTCAGTGAGAGTAGAATGTTATTGTTTGGTAATCATACTTCATACATTACCTCCTGGTACTCTAACTGAATCTTACTCAAGGCTCTACAAGGAAGAAATGTTTGGATACATAAGATATAGTCTTTTCACATAAAAGACGAATGGTTATCACTATTTTGCATGCTCTTTTTGTTCTGCACTTCTTGCCTGATCCACAAATAAAGTGGCATCCTGTTTGCTCATTTGAATGATGCATTATTCTATTTAAATAGCTTAGATAAAACCTTCTTTAATGCTGTGAAAAAAAAAACCCTTTGAAAATTGTTTTTAAGGTGAATGAACGGGTTCAGCTCCTTCATATCCTATTATATGAATACTATTTTTTACTGGCAATATCAGTGTCTGTAGCATTTTAGATGCTGTTGCATATTTGTGCACATGATACTAATGGAACCCTAAAAAATATTAAACCCCTTGATAAATGTCCTGGTAGCTCTTTATCAAAAGGCAAGAAAGAATATGTCCCCTAATGTTATACTTCTGTAGAAATCGTAAGGGCAGTCCATTTTGTTATGCAGGTTCTTCTCTCTTCCACTCCTTGTTTTGTTGAGCACTTTGTTAAAGAAAAGTTACAGGCACTTATGAAAACTTCCTTTAAGTGTTCTGCCAAGGTGCATGAGCAAACTCAGGTCAAAATTTTGCTGTACATGGACGGAAGCCAGAGGAGAGAAGCGCACTTCATATTTAATCATTGTTTCATTAGTCACTAAACTGCTTAGCTGCTCCATAATATTTCAGACTGTCTGAAAATGGCATCCAGCTTTGTGGGAGATCCTTCATTGGCCTCTCTTTCATAAACTTTCTAAGGTTTCCAAAGGAACATAAAACTTAATGCATAACTAATGAAGAGCACAGGGCAGCCATTCAAGCAAACTGAATTACAGGATAAGCTGGGACCACTTACATAAACTGAATATCAACATAGCTAAGAGTATGGTGGGAACAAAACCCACAAACCCTGTGTGCTGTGCTCAGAGAGCTGGTGGCTCCTAAAAGGATAATACAGGTGAGATGACAAGCAGGCTAACTAAAGTATTCGCACTGTGATGTTAGGACCATAAGGGCAGATCCTGCTTCCCAGCTCGCTGCAGTGAGCTGGCAGTTGGACAGATCTTGGGCATCACGGCATTGATGAGCACCTGACTCAACACAGGGACCCCAATAGCCCAACCCACTGCTGTGGCTCTCCAGCCTTCCCATACTGGAAACAATCCTAGGGGCCTGGACAACCTTGGACAAGCTCAGGGCCAGGCTAGTCATGCAGAGACCAAGAGAAAAGGTCTCCTGGGGCCAGTGACCAAGGGCAGTTCCTCCTGGGGTCAGGAGCCTTGAGGGCTACTGGCTCCAAGATAGCAGGGAGGGAGCTGCTATTGAGCTAACAATCCTCATGTCCATAACGGGGAGGCTTCAAGTCTTAATGGAGATTTCCCCTGCAATGAGTCTTACCACAGGATAGGGGTTTACAGTGAGAGGCTTAAACTGAACCAAATGCTTTTCTCATTTGGAAGAAAACAACAAGAAAAAGGAAAACAGAAGACTTGGCAGCAGACCCTAGGTACTTAAATGGAGCACTGGCACTAAAGGGTACTTTTATGAAGAGGCAGAAGGCTATGCCTTTGGCTATGAGACATATGCCTCTGGCTATCAGTTGGAGGTAAGAAGATGCCTCTCAGAAAGGAAGCAACAATCTAAGCAGTGGGGGTGTTTACAACTGGAACAAATTACTATCACAGGGGATTCCCTGTATTTTAACATGTTTAGATCAAGCCTCACTCCTCATTTAAAAGATATACGTTAGCCAAAATACAAAGTCATTGGACTTCTATGGGAGTAACTGGATGTAATTGTACAGCCTATCATACACAAGAGGTCAGAGTAGTTAAGCGCTTTGGCTCTAATCCCTAAAAATGGAAATATGTGCCTCAGCTCTGGCCTGCTGCACAGAAAATATATGTCCTTAGGGGAAATTAATGGTGATGACAAGGCGCCTCACTGCCCTGAGGGGATATGCCTTTCGAATCCAGCCGAGCTCAGAATTAAAACAGAGAGTGAGCAGATAACCCTCCCAGATGTTTTATGGTACTGGATGGAGACAGCAGATGATAAGGGTCAGCATAGCTCTGTATGCCGGAACACAGGAGGGGTTTTTTTTTTTTCTTATAAAGCATATAGTAAGGCTGTTTGTTAAAGAAACAAAAGGCATAAAGGCTGGAGGCTAATTAAAAACCTGTTTCTATTGATACAATGGCAGAAAGTGCTTAGGGACAGTCCATTATGTTGAATCATGGCCCTGTAATACTGCCAGAAAATGCTAAGAGCTTTGGGGAGTTATCTTCAGTCCTGTTTTCTAAATAGGACTGCTGAGAAATCACTCTATTGCTTTTCCTGAGAGCAGGCACCATTTCCACTGTTTGGGTATCCACTTGGAGAGACAACAACTAAAGAAAGTAAATTTCTCTTACCTAGGACACATTTCCTATCTGGTCCTTCTTTTTTTTAAATAATGTACCAAATAAAAGTCCAAAAGCTGGCTCCTTCAGTGTACAGGACCTTCTTCAGAGCTACTCACCAAATTCTTGAGGGAAGCTGTTTTAGCTAAAGTGCAACTTTTTCCTTGAAGAGTACACAAAACGTATGGAAAAGTACGAGGGAAGAACGTTTTAGCGCATTAATACCGATTAGGACAAGATATTTGTACTAAACCACATGTATAATGACTACACTACAACTACCTGAAAGGAGATTGTAGCAAGATGGTTGTTGATCTCCTCTCCCACGTGACAAGTGATAGGATGAGAGGAAATGGCCTCAAGTTCTGCCAGGGGAGGTTTTGATTGGATGTTAGGAAAAATTTCCTACTCAGAGTCCTGAAGCATTGGAACAGGCTGTCCAGGGAAGTGGCGAAGTCACCATCCCTGGAGGTGTTCAAAAAGTGTGTAGACATGGCACTTTGGGACATGGTTTAGTAGGTGTGGTGGGGTTGGGCTGATGGTTGGACCTGATGATCTTAGAGGTCTTTACCAACCTTAATGATTCTATGATTCTGCACAAATCAGTGAACATTTGCTGATAATGCTAGTGACTATTAAAAGGCACAGAATGGAATGTAAAGACGTGAAACAGGACCATGCTCTAGAAAACTGTAAAGACCTAGCTTTTTGAAAGCTACTTACTGAAGCCCTATTTAAGACAAGAGCTCACTTGATGTTCACAGAAAGCTTTTGAGATCCAGCCCATCCCTGCAGTCCCTGGGCATATTTTCTGTTTTATTTGCACCCCTTACTTTTATGGCTATAAAATTAAATGCTGCGTTTCAGGACAATTTGATTACAACCAAAAAAGGTACAATGAATTATATAATAAATTCTGGAATATTGCTAGAAATACTAGAGAACTGTGCATGAAGCCTTAAGTCTTAAAACCTGTTTTCTTGCAAAGTTTCCTTTCTCCACATCTGTTGGTAAGGTTCCTGCAATTTGCAAGAGAACAGAGAAAGAAACGAGGTTTTTGTCAGCTTTTCATGGCACAACAGGTAATCAACGCATCAGCCTTTTACAGCCAAGAAACCTGCCTCCCTCTGAGCTGTAGCTTGAATCATTTACATTAGTCACAGTTGGAGGTGGCTGTGCTCTGCTTCCAGCCATGACTCTGACCCACTGGGAGAAAGGGTAAGGGCGCTTTGGGGAATCTGCAGCACAGCAGATTCTGTCACAGATGAGAGACGTGTGGCCATCTTCCCTTCAGGGTGACATGTTTGAGGGGCGTTCACGCTCACACTGAGTTTTTCTGCAGCCTGTAGGTCTATTACTGTTTTTTTACCTTTTTCATCTAGCAGGCAGTGAAATGTGGAAGGCTGAGTGCCCAGACATACTATATTATCCAGTCTGACACCTATTAACAGACAAAACGCTATTGTAATACTGAGGGTGCTTCTTAAATTAACAGTGTTGCCTTCCAGCAAAGATGCTTAATGCGTTGCAGAAAGACTGAGGATCTGTGTCTTCTTAACTCATCTGAATAGTACCTGGCAATCTTACAAAGCATTGGCTTGAATTTTCATTAAGGCTCAGTGTTCAGATTCAGTGCCAATTCCCATTGGCTCACTCCATCTTCAAGATAAGCTGCAAATGAATCTGTTTTACTTTCTACAGTAGCAAGGTCAAATTATCTTTGTACCTGCTCCAGTGGAGCCTCACAGAGTTAATGTCATCAGACAGATAAAACTTGGACCAAAATTTGCTGTGCTGATTGCTGCCCATTCCCTGCTTTTCTGCTCTTTAGAGTGGACAACTAGTGAAGGCAACACTTCTAAAATTGATATCTTTGGTTTGCTTGATCAAGGCTAGCTTTGGTGAATGTACTTTTTATTTAAACAGATTGAACTTGCCTGACAAATATTACAGACTGAAACTCAGCTCTAAAAGTCTAGTAACACAAATTAAGATAATTTTCTGTAGTGTAAATGCACTTCATAAACCAAGTCTGGGATTCACATGGCCATGTAGATGCACCAACTCCACTGCAGCTGCAGATACCTGGAAATCAACAGAATTTGTCCCTAAATCTCCAATTGTTTGATGACACAGTTAATTTATTATGACTTACAAGTGGTGAGATTACTTAAAGATGTTTTATAATATAGAGTTTCAAGATATCTAGCACAAAACACCACTGCTGGTAAAAATTAGGAGACAGTGGAAATTAGTGGGTTTTTCTAGTTCTGCCCTCACTGCAGTTTTTCAAATGTATCTCACTCTGACATTTTGGTGAGCAGAGCAACCATTTTTTCAGTATTGACATGGCATTCGGCTCTATGTGGAATATGAAAAAGATACTTACGTGCCACAAGAATGTAAAGCACTTCCAGGTTCAGGGGAGTTACTAAATAAACAGCCTACATTTCAAAGTTACCTGGCAGCTCCCATTGAAACTGGGACCGTTTATCAAACAAACAGTTTAACACTAAATACATGAGTAGGAAGTTAACTGAAGTTGCTGGTGGTTGAGCTCTTTTGAAATTTGGTCTATTATTACTATTTAGCAAGTGCCTTCATAGCCATCAATGCAACTCTAGGGTAACTCTAGATCGAAACTGGTACAAATGAAAACAGAACAACACCTGAAGCATTTAAAATATTACTTGATGAAATAAACTTTAGAGGCCATGCCCAAAAGCCCTGGCTTTGTTGTTTCAAGATATTTTGGGGGATATCTGAAAGGACTTCAAAAGAAGAGTCATCAATTCAGAACTAAAATTATGTTCAAAATCAGCTTGTATCCTCCCAGGACCAAATCTTGCCACAGTCCTTTCTGCTTCCCTGTCAAGGCAGTGCTTCCAGGAACACCCTCAAAAACTCAGAAAACATGCAATATAAAGTCTTGGCTGTAGGGAGTAGTATCATTAGGAGAAATTAATGCCAAGTACAGTTTCTCTGCAAGATCACCATGCATGATGGCAATTTCTCCTGTACCTAAATTAACTTCCTCCTTTGTGGAAGTTGTACATGAGAAAATCTAAGGGATTGCTTAACACATTTAGCAAGTGATCTGCATTCAGAATGCCTCGTAATTAACAGCACAGCATTTAGCCAAGTGAGTACTTATGAAAGGCTGAGGTTGAAGAATAATGCTATTACAGCTCACATACTGTCCTGGTTTTGGCTGGGCTAAAATTAATTTTCTTCCCAGTAACCGCTGCATTTTGGATTTAGAATGAGAATGATGCTGATTACACATATTGGTTTAGTTGTTGCCAGGTAATGCTTATGCTCGGTTAGGACAGAGCTGATTTTCTTCCCAGCAGCTGCTGTGTTTCAGAGCTAGTGTGAGAATAATGTTGATAATGCACCGATGTTTTCAGTTGTTGCTAAGAAATTGAGGACTTTTTCAGTTTCTCATGCATTGCTACAGAGAAGGTGCACAAGAAGCTGGGAGGAGCATAGTCAAGCAGCTGACCGAAGCTTGCCAAAGAGATATTCAATACCATTCAAAGTCACCCTCAGTATATAAATCGGAAGTTGAATGGGGACCAGGGTTCACTGCTTGGGATGGGATAGATATTGGGCAGTGGGCAATTCAGTCTGCATCACTTATTTTGTATATTCTATTATTATTACTATCCTTATTCTCTCTTCTTTTTTTTTCCCTATTAAAATGTCTTTATCTCAGACCTTGAGGTTTCTTTTTCTTGATCCTCCTTCACATCCCACTGGGGTGGTGTGGGGAGAGAGAGGTCGGCTGTGTGGTCCTAGCGGTTGGCTGGGGTTAAAACCATGACACATGCCTTCATCCTGACCTAATCTCCCTGCTACTCCACTTCCAGGTCTCTCTTCTAATTTAGATAGTCAGTTTGGTAAGTACCAGAGACATAGGAAGCAGGCTGGGATAAATTAGCCCACTGAAAACAGACTTTGAATTTCAGTTATTTTCAGTCTTCTTCACATGTCCCTGTCTCCTCCTCATAAACACCCTAAGAGCTTTGCAGCTCCGCTACTTTACCTGCAGTACCTATTACATAGCTAATTTCCTCTGTATAAACATATATACAACCAGATACTACACACCATTTCTGTTAGCATCCCACCTGCCTGTGCAGGATGTTTCTCATCTGCTCAGCAATTCCATCTCTCCCTGTGATAGCTAAAGCCTTATGTAATGTGAGATTAAAATTGCCAGAAGCCTTCCTATAGGTATTTACAACAAGGTGTTAATTTTCCATGTTGTTTCAAAGGGGTGCATCACTTGCTGGTTTATGAGTAAGTCTCAGATTTTTAATTGAGGTTGAAGCTGTCATTAAGTCATACAGGTTCTTTCTTTGAAAGTTTCTGTAATGAACCTTCTCCACATTCTTTCTGCTAAAATTTTTTACCACCTGTGTTGGCCACCCTTCGACTCAATTATTAAAATCCCCTTGCCACCGGATTCCTTTTATTTCTTTCTGACCTCTTCCAGAAGAGCTCCGAGGCAGCTGCTACCTCCTCTCTTTCCCCTGTCTGACTCTATAGTATCTCCTGCACCCCTCTGATGCCTCCCTTCCCCATCTCTGCAAGACACACATGGGCCTGCTGATCGCTCAGGAAGTCCTTTGGAGCCATCCTCCCACTCCTAATGTCTCTTGTCTCATACCCTGGCCTTTCCACTCTCGTTTCACTTGTAAAACTTCTAACATACAAGGGAAACCGGGTCTGCTCTCTGTATCCCATGATTTGAGCAGCACCCGGTCCTGGTACACAGAGCCCCAGTCCTGCTCCATTACATTATCCTCCCTCTTACTCCTCTGCAGAAGTCCTTAGTGCCCTGAAGTTTCAGCAGCTGCATTGCACATGCCTCTGTCACCTGGTCGCCTTCTGGGTTTGTTTGTGTCATGTACGTCCCTGTCCTTAACCTGGAAGCAATTCTGGGCAGGGTAACTACTGAATACGTTACAGTTTGAACAGTGCAACCTAAAGTGTATTAGGAATGATTTAGGGAGTATAGCATTATAGCTACTCCACCTGGAGTCTGATAGTGACGGTTTTTGAAACAGTACAGAACAAAATTTGTTAGCCACTCCCAACATCCCCCCGTCTCTAAAAGAGCAGGAGACACAGTAATCCACAGCAATACCACCTCAACAAAGGCTCAGAGGAATATCCGCTTTCCTCAAATCACATCATGTCATGTAAGGAGGCTGCAACAGAAACAGATGTTGACAGTATATCAAAAGACAGTTAACATTGTGCCGATAAACTTGTTATCTGAGGGTTGCAGTTGTCAGAAAGGCTTTTGCACAGACCACAAGTCCACCTGGTTGTTGAAAGAGGACACATCAAAGAGGCGCCAAGCCAGAAACAGTCTGACACAAAACTCGTATTCAGCACCACATCCTTTCAAATGGCAATAAAATATTGAACAAGATGTGTGAGGATATGGAGAACATGTCTGCACAGCATAAAATATCTGGCAGCTGTGGTGGGTACTTAGCAGGGTTCACCACAGTCTGTGGGGTCATGGCTGAAAACCCCACCAGAGGACACGAACTTCGGAAAATACAGATGAGTCAGATCTACAAAGCAGCTCAATTGTGAGGCAACTGACTTCACTCAGCCAGTACTGTATTTTTTTTAAATATTACCAACTAATTAAAAAAGGAGGAGCCCACTCATGTAGGAGGGATAGATGTCTATGTTTCAGCAAGCGGTGAAGGCAGGTAACAACCGCAGCCTGACAGTAGAAAACACTGTAACTGAAGAGAGAGTAAACACAATGGCTACATGTATACAGAAGATTAGAGATGTGGTAAAACTGCGTCTCGTGATGCTTCTGGAATAGTGTATGCCATTTTTGAATCTGCTCATTGAAAGACTGAAATGCAGCAATGGCTTGGACAGTACAGATGAAAGGATGATAAAATCTGCCTTAAAATGAGGAGCTAAAAAACTTTTTTTACCAAGTTTTTCAAAGATGAGCCTAAGCTGACTTGTTCATATGTTGTTCATAAATGAAGCCCTTTCTGATAATACAGGGCTTTCAAGTAAACAAAGTCATGATAAGTGTCAATGTAGACAGTGAGGCTAAACATATTCCTAGTAGACACAAGCTGATGATTTTTATTAGAGAAGATGATTAAAGATGGGAAACTGGAAAAGACATTCAATGGATTTTCTGTTACATGAAGTTTTAAAATCAAGGCTGGATGTCTTTTTAAAGGATATGCCTTATCTCCAGAAAAAAACCCTATGGGTCAGGATAAATGATCACAATCGTTCCCTCTAGTTGTAAATTTATGAGCCTATGCATTTTTAAAGCATTGTAAGCTCTTGAAAATAGTTAATTGCATCAAAATATACGATTATAAAAATGAGTCACCGTGTGGATGGATAGGCTGAAGAGGGTATCTTGCAACAGCTGGTTACTAGCTGTGCGTAGAGAAACCGGCTCAACTGCAGAAACTGACACTATAGATACCACATGGATGGCTGTTTAAGAGACTCCCTGAGGGCACAGAGGCTGCCTGAGGTATGGTGGATTATTCTTTGGATAGAAGATCAGAAAGGAAAATATTAATAATATAGCATGCTTGTTCCCTTCATGCATTGATAGAGATACTTTATCCAAACTCAAGTTTTCCTGTTGCACCATCAGTCACCTTGGCTACCTCCCTCTTGCCTGTAGTCACTGTGCTTGAGTTGGGACTCACATTTGCAAAGCCAGGACAGTCACATTCCAACTAGCCAGACAGGGAGGACTCAAGGGTCACCAGAGCCCCACTATGCTGGAGCCTCTCAGTCTCAGGACCTGGCTGGCTACTTCCACCCTCAAACTAGGAGCAAGCTCCCACATAGGCAGTGTGTCACCAGGGAACTGAGGGGAGAGTTTCATCCTTGAAACAGAGAACTAACATTCCAGTACAGATCAGCAGGCATTGCTGAGGTGGAATCTGTGCATTTCTGTCAGAAAAACTATGACAAAGCAGAAACTGAAGAGGGATGAGGCATATACGGCAACTGATGAGCCCCAGTATGGTTTAGTGATGTCTTTTCATTTCTCTCTCCGTCTGGCCTCTCAAAAAAGGGCAAGGAGAAGCTTTTCCTCTTCCTTTGCTATTTTGAGAAAAAGGTTTTTTGAAATATCGTGAAGCACCAGGTTAAGCCATTTAAAAGTGAACTCCTGAACAACATAGAAAATAATTGCTTTTCAAAAAATCCACCCCCACCACCATTCCAGCATGTTTCAGAGCAGTTACTGTGGATAAGTGGTATCTGCAGTCACTCTGTCCGTAAACACCAAAACAGCTTTCACCTCACCTGTCAATTTTCTGGGAACTCGTACAAATGGGAAAAATCATTGACATGTTTTTGTTTTTTTAAATAATGCCCAAAGATGCAGGTTTTTTTTTTTTTTATTTTACCCCACTTGTGCATTATTAGTGAAATTCCAAACCTCCCAGAGAAAGAACAGGTGACTTGTTGGTAACAGTCTTCAATGAGGGAGAGTAATAGATTTCCTTTGAGACCTTGCAAATGCACCACACTTCAGGATTGCTTGTGTGTCTATCCTGCACGTGTGAAACACAGTGCTGAGAGCCCCTAGTTCAGACTGACCTTCTCCCTGGACTCACAGCACCAGTATAAGCACATTAGTTCAGCACCTTTGTTTTGTGTCCTGCTGCCTGGTATGTTGAAAGCATCCTTCAACACTTAGGCATCATTTAAATAAAAAAGGACTTCTGCATATGCAAACGTTGAGAAAGCTTTTGGAAAGACACTGGCATAATGTAAAATGGATTTTGAAATTATGCAACTTTCCTAATCTTGCAAAGTAAGGCTCACAGAAAGCTTTGTCTACCATATCTCACTAGCCCTCACAAGAACTGGTTTAAAACAGCATTAACTTCATCAGATACAACTGAGTTCCTCCCCTGCAAAAAAAAAAAAAAAGCTTTAATGATCTTTAAATATGAGGCTTTCTGAGAGGACCATAAGCCAAAATCTACTTGACTTTCCCCCTCAGCCTCCCTGTCTTGAAAAGCAAACTTCACATCTGCTTGTTATCAGTAGTTATCTCACAGCAGGCCTCTGAATCATTTAGAAAACTCAAAGCACATGTTTATCCCTGCTGAGGAACCAGTCATTATGATGCTATTTACAGGCCCTTGGTGACCCAAGCTCACTACATGGTGTAGAAAACTGCCAAAGATTTTGTCTCAGGGGTTCTCACTGCTGCTAGGTTTAATTACTTACCATCAGCTTTTCAGCCATGAGGCTGCACTCCCTCCTTTCAAGCTGCATTGAGGCATGCCTGTGTGAGGACATGTGGGAAAACTAAGATAAATCAAATAGACATATGAAGCATGTTGCATGAGACTTAAAGCAAGTTAAGTCTTCATGTGGTTATTCTTATTCAGGAGAATAAAAAGGCTTTCACTTTCCTGTGTAGACAACTTCAAAGCCTCACCATTTTACAACTGTAGTATATAGCAAAAAGCAATGAGGGGCCAGGAAGGGATGCCAATAGTCTTAAGCAAATGCATTCACATATAAAAATGACAACTGCTGATTGATTGGCAATGTGCAATGATGATATGTCCTCCCAAGACCAAAATCTGCTTCTCACAAAACACTGCGCACACCACCTTCTTCGGGGCCTTTCTGCTTAGATGGCTAGATAAGCCTTACATTCCTCTTAGTATAAGGATAAATACCGACATCACTACAAGATGCTCAAAGTAAGCCTACTTGTTGCGCGACAGAAGTCTGATGCAGGACTACGCTTCCACTGACCGTAGAGAGTCAGCAGCTTTTCTCAATATTTTTGACATTCAAGAAAACCATTTAAAGGTCTGCTCTTACTGCCAGTATCCAGCTTGCAACCGCTCCTTACTATACTATAGAGAAAATTTACAGCATCACCTTTGCCATTCTAGAGAAAAGGATATTGGTTTCTCCTTGCACAAAGAGCAGAAATGTCTTCGGAAATCTATGCAGGGTTAGCTCCACATTTAAATTTTCATGATTTTAAGTCAAAACTTGTTTCCCTGAAACAAGTTAAAAAGTTTTTTCTAAAGTCTTAGTGAGATTTCAAGAAACTGCATGAATCCCATGACTTGCTCCTTGCCTCGTTTTGCTAAAGAATAATTTGAAAAGGTAACGGCATCAGACAGGGGTGTTGCAGCTTTCTCTGCTTTCAGAGAATGTCTCTGTGAGGGGACTTGCAGAGAAAAGACTTAATGCCAGACTCCAAGTCTTATAGCGCGCATGTGAAAACTTGACTGAAGCTACTTACTGTAGCATGTCTGTGTGATGTACCAATTACAGACAGGGGCATCTACTATAAATTCTATAGAGAATTTATAGGGTGTCTGTCATCTTCTTAATTAAACTAAAACCTCCAAATAATTTTCAAAAAAAGGCCCGAGCCAAAATATTTCAGTAGATTGAAAACAGCTGAATGTCACCAGGATTTCCATTTCTTCATGCAGAGAAGTATCTGTAGCTGACAACTTCAACCACACGTTCTGCATGCTGCCTCGTTTCACTCTGCGGGAGACATGTTTATATATCCACTCACGAGCATTATGTTCTTTAACAACATAATATAGAGAACTGGAAAAGTTTAAAGAGAAAGTACTTGGGTACACATAGGTCAAAACCAAAGCTAAGTCTAACTTAACCAGGCTTAAATTCTCATGTTCCTATTACCAAACCAGTAGAAAATTTGACTACAGTTAACATTTCTGGCTTTATCCCAAGAAAACGAAGGAAACTTGGGTTTGCATTAAAGAAATGCTTCAACTGCATTGCAATGTGACACTGGAAAAAAGTGTAGAGGCAATAAGTATATACAAGATATCTGTTCTGCCACGTAAATAGATACTAAAAGTTTAGCTAACATTCCGCAGTGGTTTGAAAGAATAGACTTTGAAGAAATCAAATTAGAAATGAAAAATGTGTATGCAATTTATTTTGCACATCTTAGTGCCACCGGTCCAGTTCCGTTAAGTGCTAGGGGTCTTCTGCATTACTCAGAGGCAAAATGTGTATTTTCAGTCTGCCTTCATTAAAGCAGTGCTGTACAGGTTTGGTTTTTTTTTTTACTTCTCCAGTTTCTGGCTGGCACGGGGACTTGGACTGAACTGATTCTTTTTGCTGAAGTTCAGCTTGACCTGGGATGAAACTCCAGATCACTGACATACAAGAGGGAAAGACAGTGATGGACTGGAAGGGATTGTTCCTACTGCTGTTGAAGACTCATTTTCCTCTCACAGAAGCAGCTTATGATTTTGAAGTGACATCATTACCTTGGTTAGGTCCACACATAGTATTTGTTTCACTGAAGACTTTACTTCACTGAAGGTTTTACAACCTTTCCTTCACACCTAGCTCCTGTCATTGATAGCCAACGCTTTCCACTTCCATTTAATTTTTCTTCGAGATGTAACTACTGCAATACAGTCAAGCTTACCCTCTCAGAGTCAACAGCTGGCACACACTGTGGCTTCCCACTTGCTAGGAATTGCTCACCACAGGCGACATGTCACAACAGGTCTTTCAACACACTGTACAGATTTGCATCTCTTATGTTCAAAGTTGTGTTCAAGTAGACTAGCTGAGACACAGAGAAGCTGGCATCTTTGCACTAGCTTGCTGAGGTTGGAAAACCAAGCACTTGATCCACACAAAGCTTAGGCAGTCTCACTTTTGGGTACAGCGTATTCCTAAGCCTTTTAGAGCTCGACCTCACTATTTCTGCCTTCTCCTATGCTGCTTCTTTACTCCAGAATCTTCCTCATGCCTTCTTCTGCACAGACCTCATTGGCAGGATTCTCTGGTGTCCCTCTGCCTTTCTGCTGTCTCTTTTTGCTGGGACCCTGCCACACGAGGATGAAATGCAAGCTACCACCCCTACACTGTGCTCTGCTCAGTTTTGTTTCTCATTGAACTGAGCAGGACCTGGTGACTCAGCTGTAACTCAGGCTGTGTGTATGTTGCTCACCTTGTGAAATCAGGATACAACTCAGAAAGTACCAGGCTAAGCAGAGATGCAGGTGTGATTGTACAAAGCTACAACCTTAAAAAGTTGAAAGTCTGTACCAGGTGGTGGTTATGTGGGAGGTGTTGTGCTGGACACCAGAGAGTGAAAGTTGAGGCACAGCTTCTCAGGGCTGTACTCTAACCTCCAGTTCACCTAACTGCAGCTCCTAACAGTAAACACTAAACGGAAAGCCTTGCATAACTAAGCAGGGACAGGGTCTTTCAGACTACAAACAAACTTATTTTGCATAAGAATCCAACCATAGCTGTTTGAATTCAGCTAGCCCTTGTTTTGATCTGGACCAGCCTGTTTATACTGCCTAATTGTGGTCATTCCTGTGGCTTTGTTTGTTTGTTTATCACAGTACTTGGGAGTTTGGGAAAATGTTGCAAAAGAGTCAAAAAGCAAAACGGGCAGTCATTCTTTAACTTAATGTTTATAGTTTACAGGAGGGCTTTAACATGCTATAATATTGCAAAACTCCAGAATGTCTTTGCACAGTTCGTCAGTATAAATCAGGGACAACTTACACAGTGTTTGAGAAACAACTATTTCTGGTAAAGCTGTGAGCTCTTGCTGTATCAGGCACACAAGATAAGATGATGGGAACGCTACCAAGAGATTCAAACAAGTACACTATCAATTAATTTCTACCATTGTGAAAAAGCTGTAAAAGTTCTGAGATCAAGCAAAAGAAAAGGAGGAGTGGCACTAGCTTCCTGCTGTATTCCCCCATAGTATTTGCATCACTGATGGATTCACAGCAATCTTACTGATTTCCTTTTTTTCCTTTTGCTTTGTGAAGATGACATGAGCTGAGTTTGCATGCTATATTTCCCATATTTTAGTTCATATATTCAAAAGTTGTTCCTTTTTTTCAGGATTTATTGATCTTACTGAAATATCAAGCTAAAGAGTTCCAATCTTCTCGTAGTCTGATATTATGGCTCACTAGAAGAAACAAAAGTCTGACATCTTATTTGGCAAGAATCAATGTGACAATTCAGGAAACGGCAGTTTGAAGAGCTCTGTAATAGTTATGAGCTGCAGTCCAGCCGACTTTTAAAGATGATATTTCGCTTCTACATTCTTTCGATACGTACACTTGAAAATTCTCCTTGCCTTCCAAAGCAGAGCCCTACAGTTCTGGTACCACAAGACTGAAACAGTTCTTGAAGTGGGGCATCAACAGCCTCCTTTCTTTCAACCTCCTTTCTTTTAAGTGCTCTGACATCTCCAAAAGCACAGAGGCTTTCTAATCAACCTCCTTATGGACACTTTCAGGTGAAATGCTCTCTCCACACCCTTTGCTCCTTCTCCAGCCTACACCTAAACTACCAGATTTACACAGTACAGTGTAATTTTTTGTTGTGATACTGATGACATTCACTTATTGTGCACGGTGTATTTTGTAGAAGGCATGAATATTTAATTCAAGATGTCCGTTCTCTGTTGCCTGAACCTGAAATTATCTCTCAGAATTGCCCAAGGTTTTGCTTTGCTTCATTTTGTCCTTTATTTTGTTGAACATCTGTGTACTGAGATTTGCGGCCTCATGTTCCCCCACAGTATTGAGGATTACTCTGGCTCGTGGTGAAATATCCATCTTACACTTTCTTGCCTCTTTGTTCACATCTGGAGTGAGGCATGATGTCATCAGTATGGTATGTCATCTGCCTCATCTCCCCTGGTAAAAATGAGGAAATTTGCTTGATGCTCAGCATTCATTCAAGAGTTGTAACGCAACATAAAGCTGCTCAGAGCAGCTTACCTGTTTTGGCTGATCTGATTTATCTGTGCTATCACAGAGCTCTCTGGGAGGATTTTAATAGCCTTTCTCTCAGAAAAAAATAACTCGTCTTATTCATAAATTCTTATTCTTCTCTGCCCTTCCCCTAGCCTCAAATCCCATTTCTGTGCTTTTAAAGGTGAATTATTTTTTTGTTTTCCTTTCATTCCAGCAGAGAGATGGCCCCTTTTCTGTTTCAATGGGATCCGGGCCTTCCTGCCACAGCTGCTCCATCCTGGCCTGCAGCCGACTCTCTCATCCAAGCTCACTCTTAATGTAGTTTATTTTTCTGTGTCTTACTTGTTTCATTCTTTGCCTTTTATTCAGGCTGGACCTCTCTTAATCAATCTCAGTCTTAGCCCTTTTCCCTTTCAATTCAGCCTTTTCTGCTGTGCTCAGTTCGGGGGTAAGGGAAACAAGGCTTCCTTGAAATGATTTGCTTACTCTTGTTTTTTCCGATTTCCTTACTCTTCTCTTCCTCTGCCAGGGAGGTCAGGAGAGCTCTGACCTTGGGTAACAGTGCAAACTGGAACATTTGTGGTGGCAACAGAAACAACTCTTTAATTAATTAAACGATCCCTAAGTAGCAGAATGAAGCCGGCTGAGGCCTGATACACTACATTTTACAGTACCTTCCAGGCTGAAGCTTACTCTCATAGCATAAAGCCACAACTCCAATACCACCCTTCCTTATCAGTCAGCAACAAAATAAGTCAAACATTTATTTATGTATAAGTATTTTTACCTTAAAAAAATAATAAGAAGAATTAACCCTTGAAACTTAAGTTATGTTGCTGCGAACCCTTATTTTGCTTCATGTGGCTTTTGTTTATATGACTAAAGAGTCACAACGTTGATGGACTTGAAATTTCTAAAGGATTCTATAAGAAAGGATGATATGAAATCTTTCTTGGAGAGAAGTAGTGTCTATGTGTGCTTCTATGGATGGCAGTAGGCATGAACCATAGGATCCCATGGGAACAGAACGCAGCCCTACAGTTTCCATCTGAAACATTTTAAAACCATATTGGCCTGAATGGGGTTGGAGAATCGGTCCTATACGTAAGAGAAAGAAATACCCTTTATGAGACTTCTTGTCTTCTTAACGTATGTTCACAGAGATCGAGTCTCACTCTCTCAGAGTGCTGGGGTCACTGAACCAAGTAAATGATTTACGGAAAATACTGGGCAATGTCATTGCTCCCATGGTGTAGGGTTATCTCACCAGCTCTCAAGCACCTAAGCCAGCTGTTTTAGCAATGTCAGCTGGCATAAAGTCGACGGCTGACCATTCTGATATAAAACCATAATGGCTGGAAATCACAAATAATCCATGGAGAAACTGTCCTTAATTAATCATTACATTTCTTTAGTGCCCCAAGTTTGCCATGTAATGTTCAGTAGCCTCCTTTTATGAGTAGCCACACTTTACTATGCCATCTGCAGAAGAAAACAACTGCATTTAACTGAAGCGTCTCTTTATTTAGAGCTGCAGGAGGAACTAATTAAAGGTCACTGAAACCACAGTTGCTAAAATAATTATATGGTATCTAAACTATTTTGGAAAGCTCTCATTGTTTCTTTGTGTGATATATGCAAATCATGGCAAACAATGTACCTAGAACTCTACAGAATGCTACTTAACACAGATCCGTGTAACACTCATGTATGTTTTATACATATGTATGTACAAAGATATATATGTATGTACATACAAACACACACAATGCATACATGGACCTTTTTTAGTACTCTTACTAGCTGCACATACACTTCAAGAATTAGGAGAGAAAAGATGCACTGGCATTATAGAACTGTAATAAAGAGATGCCCACTTTTTTTCAAAGCAAAGCGTTTTATAATCACACAAGGAACCAATTGTTTGGAATTAAATGCATTAAATACTACTCAACTAGTCCTCAGTTAAGAAAAAATTTCTTTCAAACATTTTCACGTAACAAAAAGGCTTGCACTTCATATATACACAGAGAAGGGCAGTACTGAAGCTTGGAAAAGAGTTTCAGATGAGGTTTGACTTATTCTGGGCTCAGTGGGGAGCTCAGATTTTACATTTGCACAGGGATGAAGCTGTCAAAAGGAGGTAAAATCAATTGACAAAAAGCACCAGAAAACTTAACTGGTTTTGTCATTTGGACCTTATTCAAAATAAGTTCTTTAAAATGAAGAACTCCCTTCTACTTTAACTTATTCTCTTCTAATGATGTTCATCATCATGGTGTTTCAGTCTCTTTTTAGATTGATTAATACAATCAGGTCTGCAAAAGGCAGGCATTATAACAGACTGATTTTAAGTTGGATCTGGCTTTAATTTTACAAGCACATTCTTATCCTTATATCCATGTTTGTTATTAATCATATTAAATGTTTTGGGGTAACAGTTGTTCCCCAATAAAACCATGATAAACTTGTGCAGGAGCGTGAGGCATTCACCTGAGGGCCCATATCCTCCCCAGCCTGCTCAATCCCAGGACTTCAGGTCTTTCCAGAGCAATATCCCCATATCCATCTCCATTAGTCGACTTGCACTTCACTCCTGGGGAAAGAGAAGAGTGGCGGCCTATAATATGGTTGTCAAAGTTTATCCGCAGTAAGCTTGGTTTTGCCGATAGTCTTTCTATAAGGATGCAAATATCTAAATAGCATTCAGCATCAAAACCCAAAGTATTGCTAGTTTGTTATATAAGAAAAAATCTAATCAGGACTTTGGTGATGTCTCAGTACAAATATTACTTGGAAATAAGAACGAATACCAGAAATCAAATCAGTTCCATACCTTGGAAACAACATACTGTCCCCCTGGAGAAGGAGAAAAGTAGATGAGGCCACAAATTGGCAGGATGGCAGCTGCGTTTACAATTTTAAACAATATATGGCCAGCAAACATCTATTGCTAGAAGATATAAGTACGAAATTCTAACTCAGATATTACTTATGTCATCATATGTGGATGTGAAAGATTAGGCAGAATCTGAACGCTTTTGAAAGTAAACACTTGGTAAAAATACTAGGCACTAAATGAGCTTCAGGGATAATACATAGCAAGATATACTAGAGCATCCAACAACTCATTGTGTCTAAAGTGAACTAGAAAAACACCCTAATGAGCAATGACAGGCAAATGGTGAAGAAACATGTAAAGAATGAAGCTGATTTGTTTGCCATAACAGGCATTGAATAGGACAGTGGAAAAACCCTCAGAAGGTCTGACTAAAAGGATTCCCTCCTTCCAGCCTGCTGGGAGGAGGAGAGAGATAGCACTTAACAACATGCTCAGCTTAAAAGCTGGAGATCCAGTTAGTCAGGGATCGCAATGATTCTCTAGTGCCCTAAGAAATGCTGGGTGCCTTAAGGGAGGATTCAGACTCAGATGTGACAATTCTCACAAAGTCATTTGCCTCATAATTTTTTTTTTTTTTTGTAAAAAGCTTAATTTAACTTTTCCCCATTGTCCTCTTGCACAGCCAAGGAAAACCAGCCCAGGAGCAGGATGCTGGCTTGAAATGGACCACATCCTTCTATTGGCTTCTGCTGCACCCAGAGCAAGTCATGCAGGCACAGCCTCTTCAAAGCACTATATCATCCAAAGATGAAGATGCTAACACTCTGTGACTATAAAAAGTGCCTTAACAACTAAACTCTGATGAAATGAAAGAAGCATTAGAAGTCAAGCAAAAACCATTACCTTGTGACATTGAAAACAAGTGTAAATTAAAAATGCAAAATTTCTTCAGGATCATCTAGTCAATAGTCTGTTAAAATAAAATATACTCTGTACAGTTTCTCTTTGCTGTTCTAATGGCCCCTGTATGAAAACCAGGCTTAAAAGAGATATATGGAAGCTATAGATGGACTATATGAGGCCTGCTCTCAATTACAGCAGAGCTGGAAGGAGTGCAAATGAAAACCAGACTGACAGTCTGGGTATTTTATGTCTCAATGAGACCTGCACATTTAGATAGTTTCAAGAATATCACATATGAGGTTTGATTGATAAAAGGCTCAGAGACTGGATGGTCTCAACTTCTAGTCATCTTCATTTCAACTTGATTGAAAACATCATTCCCCATCTTGTATGGTATGTGGGTCACATCAGTGGATGGAGATTAAGTTCACCCTGTTGGTGCCCTTTCAGATCAAATGTGTTAAAAATGACCCTGACATGCCAGAAGCATTGACTGACAGTCTCTTTCCCTCAGATGCTGGAGAGGTTATGCAAATCGTGGTGTTTATGAGCTGCTATACAAGCCCCGAGCCAAGTTTGGTAGAAACAACCCCACCATTTCACTGGCTTATGAGCCCACCCAGAGAAGCTGGAAACCTCAGACAATGTTTCTTTCTTATGTAATGAGAAAATACCACATTGAATTTGCGAAACTGAAAATCAGATTGACTTGGACTCCTGTGCCAAGATATTTATGTTTCAATTGTCCTTTTAAAATAACAGCAGATAGCAGTTTTCATTTTCCTTGAAGTCATTTTCAAACAGGCAAAAGTGTCTGAAGAGTCAGTTACAGCCTATGCCAGCAGAGAGGATTAAGGTTGTCAAGATACTATGATAAGAATTATGGTACTTTCACATTAGGATTTGGGATTGGAAGTATTGAAAGAGGGCCTTTACAGAGAAGCTTGGAGGCTGTCCTCATCATTTTCCCTGCTACACACTGCTCACAGCTGCCCCTTTTCATACTACAATAACCATTAGAACAGAGAAGCTGTTGATTTTAGTTTGGAAAATATCTCTAAGGCAAGCAAATATTGATAAAATACCAAGACGTTGTTGAACACATTCTCCAAATTCCTAAATGTGGAGAAAAATTTCCAACAGAGCGACAGCACTAGAATGAATGCAGGCTCCCTTTTGCTTAGATAAGGACTGGTACTGCTCAGAAAACAGCTGGCAGTGGACACACATTCATCATGCAAAATAAAGTCGTATCTCATCACTTGGCTCTGCACTTTCTCCATTTCCTCTCTTTTCCTTTTTCCTTGTATTTCAGCTACAACCATACCAATGTTATGTATAATAACCAGTATAAAGGTTTACTTCAAGAGATGGAGTGATAGCCAACGGTCCTGTTCATGTGTCCCCACATGAGACTGTGGCAGTTCACTACAACCCTGTAGAAATGTCTGGGCATCTTCCATGTTGCATCAGCTATGCACACAGAGAAGGCTCAATCTATACACCAGGCTCAGGGCAGCATACTACGAAGAGCAATGTTCTTATTCTGGAAGTTCTGACTCATGAGCTCCTATGAATCTGCCAACAGGTTAAATATCAGAATACATAACCATAAAGAGGAGGTAAGAGGAAGACAAACCACACTTAGGTTATTTGGGGCTTAATGTTTACAGCAAAGAAAAATGGTCATGAGTAAGGCAGGCAGAACTTGCCCCAATATGAGCAGTCTGTTGCTTGTAGGCTCTATGTGAAGAATGCATTGGTCAGTATCTAGCTGGCTCCACCAACTGAAACACTGCAACGGGCTCTGGCCTCAACAAAACTCAAACTCTGTGAACTACTGTATGCAATTATGACGGTCCAAAATTTTCACCTGCATGAAAAATCTAACATTCTAACTCTTCAGAAAATTGTCTACAAACAAAAGGATGTTCACCTGTAGAATGTCAAACTGTGAAACTGAGACCCTGCATGTGTGGGTAAACTGTTAAACAATCAAAATAATTCAACAATTTAATTATAAAGTTTGTCATACAGCTGGTTGAGTAATGAACATGTTCAGAATAAAGAGTAAAAATATTGCCAATATTTCTGAGTAAAGAACTTCTAATGACTAACTTGCCCTGTAAATTAATTCCATATAAAGAAAGTGATTTCGATAAGCCTGGAAGTAAAATAAGCATGCAAAGGTTTGGCATGCTTCTCATAAGTAAAAGACATGTGGCCATGGATGTACAATAAACTCCTTTAACATGCCGGTTCTCTAAAGACAAAGTAGTTGCAGACATTTTCGATGCTTTTAGGACAGGCTGCTATGGTTAGGGTGTTCATTTTTGCAAAGTAAAAAAAAAGCAAGACATTGCCTAGAAACACAGCATTATGCAGATAAAGCAGATTTAACAGTGGAAATTCCTCTTGCTATTGAAATTATTAGTGCTTATGCACTGAAGAGAGTATAGTCTCGAAAAGCATAACCTCTTTGCAATTTGCAGAAGTGTAAAACAGCTGGCAGGATGGGCCAGGTTTATTTGCCCGGACCTGTCTCCCCTAGCCCCCCCCCTTGTTATCCATGGGCCCAAAGTATCAGTACGTTGAGTCCTGAGACATTCATCATGGCCAGGCCTATGGCATCACCTTGCACCCAGCCTGCACTGATGACCTACAGGTCAGCCACTTCCAGCGTCTTGTCTGTAGCCATAGGCTTGCTGGAGGGCACAGAGTTGGTATAGACACTTGTCGCATGTGTGCTTCACCTCATGGGCACGAGAAAGTGGGGTCTTGCCCACCCAGATAAGCAACAGAGCTAGAAAGGGGCTTTTGAAAACTTGGCCCTTCCCAGCTTAAATAAGAAAACCAATAAAGTAACAGAGACTTTAATATCTGATACTAATTAAAACATATTCAGATGGTGACAAATGAAAGAGATGTTAGGGAAGAAGTATAATTGTATGGCAGTAGCTGAGCTTCTGCTCCTTACAAAAACAAGAGCGACACAGTGAAGGATGCCATATTGCACTTGGCTCCTGTCCTAAAATAATTCCACATTATAAATATTTGACACAGCACTTAAGACTATTGCCTTCACAGGATTTAATGCAGTATAATGTAATACATCTGTTTGCTACCCACGTGGTATGAAGAGAGTGAATGGGTAAGATAAGAACAAAAAATGCAAACCCATATTGTATACTATCACTTCTGTGTCAATCATGCTGCTCTAATTACCTATTGCATTATGATAATGTGAAAAACTTCATAATACCTGAACAGCATGATCTTGTTCATAATTTTTTGGTCTACGAGACATCAGCTTTGTTCCCACAGTGACTTTCTGTACTCATGACAAGTACCACGAGAAGCTGTGACTTGCATGGGCACTGTGCTTACTGCATTTAATATGAAAAGCTGAAGTACCTTTATGAAAATGTAGCAGCAAAAGACAGGTACAGCTTACTTTCTGTGTCTTCAATTGAAGTACTAAAATCTATTGTCACCAGCTTACACTATCTGAAAAACTGTATACTGAAGACAGATGTGTCAACCAAGTTAATAAACCTTCCCATCAACTATTTTGCAGCTAAGTGACATTTTCTTACTCTACTCTGAAGATCTATAGGATTGTCCTACTTTGACAGTTATATCCTGTGTCAATTCCTCTGCTCAGCATCCTTCCTGTTTGCAGGGGGAATCTTTCTTAAGGGTATCTTTCTTAAGAGAATCCTATGGTGTATCTTTCTTAAATCGTAAGTGCTATAGTCGAAGAAAAATGTTAAAAGCCACAAGTCACAGGAATAAGTAAACAAACTAACGTACAAAAAACACATAAGGGATGACATACACTTTCATCACTGCAGATCTGTCGGTCTCGTGACAACAAACTCCATTCAAGCTTTCTGGTCTTCTGATGGCTTGAAAAGAATGGTACACTGAGAAGGTAATTACAGCACAATTTTTTGATTTCTACATGGTGCCGTGATCAAAGTCTGCTCCCAAGATTGACAGAATTAAAAAAAAATAAATTCTTACTGTGAGACAGAGTAAAACCCTCCCAGCCCCAGAAGATGGAGTCTCCATTCATGTTTTACTTTCATCAAAGCATTTTCCTGTGGCAGTGTACACAATCTTTTCAAAGATGCAAACCAGCTTAGACATCCTTTGTCTCTTTGGCAATATCACGATCTCCAGTTAGACCACGCACGGTCTGGGAAGGGGCACAGCTTTGTGTGCTTGTGCTCCAGCACTACCAGCCTGGGGCAGCCAGAAACCAGGAGGTGGCCAAGAGACATAGTTCACCCAGCAGCTATAGCTGTGCCTGGTTTCTCTGTCCCACCAACACTGATTGACCTGTTACTGAGGGTTCTGGGAATTCATTACAACGGATGCACTTTGGTAAGCTCAGTATCCCTGTGACAAACTTTTCCTCTGTCTAAACCACAACATTTTGTTTCCTCTGAAAGCTGCCGATGAAGCAAACACTATATTTTGAGGAAAACTGCTTTGGCATCTCTCAGAATATCAAAATGGGTAAAACTTTCAGCAGAGAAAAACAGATTTAGGCACAGTTTGGCATGCCATTATCTTGACTCCTTTACTACATAACTTTTCATAACTGTGCCTCATCTGGGAAAAGACTCAAATTTGTCCTTTGTGGGAAGCTAGATAATTAGTCACTCTAAATAACATCTTATGAACTACAGCTAAAAACTAACCAGACTGGTAAACAGGAATTGCAAGACTGTGATTTTTGCTTCTTTACCCACAGTTTCACACAGATGAAATAAATGCTTAATTCAGCCCTTCTCCAGCAGCGGTTCACAAACCAGGGGTGGTTCATGAAACCACAGAACTTGCTCACGGAGCCATATTAAACTGTAACATTTCTCAGTCCTGTTTGCCTGCACAGGTCATCCCCTCCAAATTTGGTCTTTATGGGTTCATTTCTCCACAGCTTGGAGATCTATAGGTTTGAGTCAGGTTAGCCTAATGATGAGCAATGTAGCCAGCTGTTTATAAACAATTACCCACTCAAGTGCACCAGAGCCTGATTCAACAGCCCCTTAGACCAACAGCACTCTTCCTACAAGAGCCAAGAAACCAAAGTAACAGCATTTTGAATAAAGTTTTTTTTTTTTACACTGTACGATGTTTACATTTTTTCCTTAGCAAATAATCCATCCATATGTACTTGGTTACGGACAAATTTCTGATTTCACACACACTGTGAGCAAACACTGTGGTCAAAGGTTGCTAGGAGCATATATGTGTATAGCTGTTAGTCATCATGTTCTCCTATCTTTGTAGAGGACATAATTAAGAGTATATCACTCACCTCCTTTGTTTGTGTTATGGATGGACCTGGCTGAGAGCAGCAGGAATGAACTTGAAACTTGGGTCGTGGATGTGGATGATTACAAGAAGGATCTCAGCTAGCACATTTGATCCCTTGAGCTTGGAGGACAATTACAGCAAAACTGAACAGTTTAGGTTTTTCTTTAATTAGCCCCCAGTCTGCAATGTATGGGGGGTTCAGAGCTTAAATCAGTTCTTACATAACTCATGGTCCTCTTTTCTTTTTCCATCAATATTACTATTTCCATCGAAAAATATTTAGTTTTTAGAAAGGAGGGAAATGTGATAGTCATTTATTGCCCCCACACTGCTAAGAAATTCCATGCTTTTATGTGCAGGAAGCATTGTGTTGATTTTGGCTTCCCCATAAGTTAAAAATCTTGTTTAAATGTTGCAGAATCTAAATGCTCTTTGAGGTTTCTCTGTGTTGTTTTATGGAAAGGCTTCTCCCTGATTATTTACAGATGCTGTCTCTGAGAAAGCCAAAAATAGTCCTTTACTAATTCAAAATTTAAACTAGCATTTTTATTATTTTATTGTGTAACCAAGATATTCTGCTCTGGGGTCCTCAGTTCAGAGAGGAAAACAGAGCCCTTTCGTGCACTGTTGGCATCACAGGCAGCAACATTCCCATTTAGCTAACAGCAGTGCCAAGCCTTGGCAGACTGTAGGATCCTCTCCAGAAGAAGCGCAGCCTCCAAATCACCTTGCAGCACAGACTGCCCTGGTTACATGGCCATGAAGGACTCATATTGTTTCAAAAGTTACTTCTCCCACAGTAGCACAGGGTGTTTAAAACAATTTTAGGAATTATGACAGCCCTTCAAGCCATGCTGCTTTTCTATGGCTACCTTGGCTGAGCATCAGCAAGGGATTTTTTTCAACAGTTCATGAAGTGCTAAGATATATCTTGAGCTCAACAAGCAAAAAATATTGCTCAGGCAGCTCAGCAAGCAAGCTTTTAATCAGATGAAGCATTCCTCCAAAGTTTCTCTTTGCTTCTCCAAGGTTAAAGAGAGTCGCAATCACTAACAAGCAGGGGGTCTACCCTGTCAAAGGGGAGCCAAAAAGCTTGGATCTCATCCATGCCAGTCTAAAGACAGGTTTTAGTCCTTATTCTCTCAGCAACCAGCAGCAGAAGAGTTGAACTTTCCTTGCTGCCTCAAGCGACTGCTTTTCTGTCCTAGGTACCACAGATAACTGGCTGGGGGTTTGTCCTACTGATCTGAAGACCATGCATTAGATTACTCCCATTATACAGATATGACAGCTCCAGCAAACCCAAGAAGGGGCAGGAGAACAGCACAAACCAGCAATCTGGGTGGTGGGTCACCCAACAGTGTACCTGCCTCACTGGTAGATACAGTAAGTGCATGGTTCATAAAAAACCTTTCTGACTCTGGTGAACTCCTCAGACTCTCCAAATCCCTGCATCGTTTGATTAAGCAATAAGCAATAAGCAAGAAGATACATTAATGTTATCATTACAAGAAGTTCTGCATAAAATACTATTGATAAAACATTTGCAAATATAATTTTCTGCCTGTCAACAGGTACTGGTACCAGCTGAAAGCTGTTCCTAACTCAGCCTGCACAATCACTTAGTTGCCTACTACAATGTGGCTTTGAAACAAAACAGGAGTGGCTTGTAAACCACCAGTTGTCTCAACCCACAAGTGAAGTAACACACAGGTACAAGACAAAGTCTATGGGCCTACACAGTAAATCAAATTGTCTTCTCACAGACTTGCCTACAATTTGATGATATCTTTCAAACATATGGCTTGGGAGGTTTACATTTATTTCCTACAGTCTGACTTCTTATCTGAAAATAGTGTCATGGATTTTCTGAAAGTAACAGCAAACCTCTCTCAGGTGATTTCTTCACAGATTTTACTGGTATAGAATGTGTAGTTGTGCAGTTTCATTTAGGGGGAAAAAAAATAGAAAACAGGGCTACACTTACTTCCCACAATTGAAAATTTTTATCATCTCAGACAGACACAGAGACGATCGGAGAAGTCGGTACAATGACAAATAAATAAGGTTCTTATTTGGATGCAACAAAATACTATCACATATTTTGAATGGCAGAAACCTCTCTAGAACAGTTAGCATTCTCAGGATCTAACCTTCTGAAAACTACGGATTTCTCCCGAGTATGAAACCACTTGAAAAACAAGAGCACAAACTCAAATTTGATCTAAAATGAGCTCTGATACTTCCTTTCTGAAACACAATGGAGGCTTTATTCCTATAGTTTCTGGCTGGATGCAGCTCATCTCTAGCACGGGTATGACTGGCATCTGCTCCTTCTGAATGTGCCATCAGCTGAGACATGGGGCTGAATTTACGGATTAAATACAATATGGTGAAGAGGGAAGAATTCCTGAAGGGTGTATTCCAGAGAAGCTGTTACATATTTAATTAAAATACATTGCTCTGTATGATATAATTAAAGTACAACCAAGAAATTCTGCTCTGGGACCTAGGACTTTTAATAAGGATAATATTCTGTAAGGACCCTTATGATATGTTTAGCCCTGTAAGGTTTCTTAGTCACACCACAAGCTGGCCATATAGTTACCTCTCTTATTTCTTGTAACTACATTTTGAAAGATAATGTACATAAAAGAGAATTTGCACTGCTATGCTACTTTTCATCCAAGGATTTTACAAGCTTCAGAAATATCTATAAGTTTCTCTCACAGTGCCATTCATCTTTGCTGCAATTTAAGAACCTCCCTCAGTAACACTAAACTTTCAGTCCCAAAACTCGTAGCTTTTATCACTTGGGTTGCAAGTTGTAACTCTTGTTTAGCCTAGAGAAGAGAAGGCTCTGCAGAGACCTCAGAGCAGCCTTTCAGTACTTTAACGGGCCTACAGGAAAGCTGGGAAGGGGCTCCTTATCAGGGAGTGCAGTGATAGGACGAGGGGTCACAGTTTTAGGCTGAAATAGGGGAGATTTTGATGAGATATTAGGAAGAAATTTTTTACTGTGAAGGTGGTGAGGCACTGGAACAGGTTTCCCAGAGAAGTCATGGATGTTCCATTTCTGGAGGTTTAGATGAGGCTTTAAGCAACCTGATCTAGTAGAAGGTGTCCTTGTCCATGGCAGGGGGGCTGGAACTGGATGATCTTTCAGGTCTCTTCTGACCCAAACCCTTCGATGATTCTAAGTTCTTATTCAATGTGTTCTGTGTTTTATTTCCATGCTGGGATATATTTGGGTAAAGTTAACTGGATGCCCTCCACCAATCTTGCTTTGCCTCCAGCTCCCTCACTTTCTCCTCAGCTCTGTGATCTGCTGTTCTCAGAGGTGGAGAAACACTGAACAGTGTGAAGTGTGTTTTCTCCTCCTTACATTTTAAGATGGACAGTAAATGAATTTCTTAACATGACACATGCATTCCCACTAGAGTTAAAAGACCTCAGGATGTTCCAACTCTCCCCCTCTCTGTATTAGAGCTCAAATTGATTTCTAATTGTTCCACAGGTTCCTCAAGGACACTGATCTGCTGTGACTGCACGCAAATTCCTTGCCTCAGCTTTGGTCCCTCCTCCAGTATCAAAAGGTTGACAATACATATTTCCCTTGTTGAAAAGATCAGCGATAAATGTGAGACAACCAGTGAATACTGTTGTTGAGGAAAAGATTATTATAAAAACTTTTCATCTCTCATCACCCTGGTGATGAATATGCAGATTATCAAAGACATGACATACGAGAAATTGGAAGATTTGCCAGAGCAGTGGCCAGCAACAATTTTCTTTGGCTTCAGATGTCTTTAATAAATCAAATGGATGTGCAAGATGTAACTGAGCATCTTCCTCTGTGAGTATGTGCTGTGAGACTGGCATTTTCTGAAATATGACTGTGTAAAGAAAATCCATTAACCATTTTTGAAACCCAGTTCTGAATGACAAATTGTAGGATAACGGCCTCTGATGAAGCAGTAATAAAAAAAAAACCAAGATATTTCCCTAATTCTACAAGATTTATTTGCAACATAATTGCATTCAGCACTTGTGACTGTTGGCCGTGACTCCTACGTTGTTTCACTGTGTTGGAACATGTGAAGTATAAACTGAACTCCAAAAGGTACTTTGTTTCTCGCTTATTAAAAAATCAGAAAGTTTCTTTTTGCAGCCATACTGACAAGGAAACCTTGCACAATTGACTGGAATTTCTATCCTTTTAATCAATTTTATGGTAGAATAAGAACTGCAGCAGTTGGCAAACAGTATTGCATGGGTATCAAGACAATTAAGAGGCAAATCAAGTGCTTTGCTTTTGAGTGATTTTCTCCCCCTAACCTCTCGACTTGCACATTTATAAGTCTCCAAGTGCTAAGAGGAAATCTGCCCAACATTAAGCACTTGAGGACAGTTACCCTGGCAGGAGTCGCATCTAGCCAGAGCCTAAAACTTAGAAGAGCACCTTATAAGATCCCTTATAAGAGCACCTCAGCAGACTGAGCATTTAATTTATTAGCAATTTGAGCCCGGGTGCAAACCACACATTGGATGCAAGTCAGTCAGGAAACAGGCTCGATGCTTGGTAGGGCTGAGGATCAACCAGCCTGCTTTGGACACTGCTGCAGAAACTAAGCAGCACTGCCCTGGATGCTGTTGGTACTAAAGAACATGTGTTTGTGCCTCTCTGCATTGCTCTGCAGTTACACAAGAAGATTTCTGAGTGCAGTGATAGCCACCTGCATGATGAGGATTCTCTGTTGGGGTCTGCTGATAGCAGTCTGACTGGTTCCTACTGTTTTGTTAAACAGGGCCAGAGGATTCTCCAGGACCTTCACACCCATTCCTGTGACAAAGTAGCGACGCTAGCCTGAAATATTTTCTTTTGTTCTCTTACTTTGGGCATCTATTCACTACAGATGACAAAAGCCTCCACTCTTCTGTGCCAAGCCAGGTTTTATTTGTCACCAGCCAACTTCTGTGTAATCTCACTGTTTCTCTCTCATACCTGGAGAGAAGCCAAAATTAGTGACTGCATGGTGATCATGCATCATGGCTAATATGTCATCAGGACAGTATCTCTGCGAGCAGCAGTCTCTGCTAAGCATCAGTCCTTGTCTTCCTGACTCTGCCATACTCTTCTGTGTAGCTTACTAAGTCGGATTACGTGTAACATCTTTTGTTGTTTATCACTAACAGGATCCAGTTGAACTATGCATAATTACATCCAGGTCTCCTTCAACGGATGGCTTGTTCCCTCTGTCAATGATCTAATAAGTAAAGAGACATACTATAAAATGGAGACGAATAATGCACACGGAGGTGATTATTATGCTATGGTGCTCATGCTAGCAGCTGGAAGAGATCATGGATTACTGAAGCTGCAAGGAGTTTGAGATGGCCCCTACAAAACACACTCAAGAATCCAGAATTCCTTTCAGTGGTCAGGTTAACATATCTTCCCAGTCTGCTTTATCCTTCTTCCAAATGCTTATTTCCTTGAACTCATAGCCCACATCCTAAACAAGGTTATTCAATCTCGTGATGGAGACACCCTTGTGAAAACTGGGAAGAAGAAAAGTGGAAGTAGTCTGCAGCTCACAGTCATCCTTAAATAATATGTAATGGAGGATCCAGGACACAAAATTCTCTCTCATCAACACCACTTTCATTTAGTTAACCATTACAAAAGTCATCAATAGGCACAAGCATCTGACGCTGGACAAGTCAGAGTGCTGAAATGGATTATGTGAAATTTCCCCAGTTTGACTGGGTTAGGGGTCAAACACAGGGGCAGACACATACGTGCAGGGGCTCCAGGACCTCTGCCACTGACTGCAGGCAGGGGGAGGGAGTAAGATGGAGGTGACCAGTCTGCCACCCACCCTGTCAGCACATTGTCCAGAGCTGGGGATGGAGGACCAAAGGAGAGATCCATGGGCTGAACGCTGCCTGGGATATACACTGTGCTCAACCTGAAAGTGCTCTAAATAGAAAAGGGCACATGCCAAACCACAACCCCTCCACATGAGGAGACAATAAGGCTTTAACTTACATGGAATTGGCCTATGACCTAAATAACTTGCTACTACTCTTCCGAAAGAGAGGGAGCCATCACAGGAACAGGGTCACTCGAGATGCATTCTGCCAGCCACAGAAGTCAGAAAATTCGGTTTTCATGAAAAAGCCTGCTGTTGCTTGGGGAGGTAAAGGAAGGGCATGAGAGGAGCAAGGCCGAAGGCCAGAGCAAGCTGTGAATGCTCATGGTGGGTAAGGAGGTTTCTTATTCACTAGCACAAACCTGCAGCATGTTTGCTGGAAGAAACCAGGATGCTAAGGCTCAAGTTGTGCTGTCACCCCAGAGTATTTCTTTTTCCCTGAAGAGCTCCTTTACTACCACATCCTTAGTAAAGGACAGCTATACTTCACCAGCCTCAGTAGTGAGCACACCCTGAACCGATTCTAAAAATGTTCCCTGCAATTTAATTCCCGAACCCCTTGGCCATTTCCTAGCTCCTCTAAGTCCTCCAAAAGCTTTTGGAGAGGAACAGAGTAGGTCAGCCAGACTCCTTCCAGGCTTCACCAGAAAAAGCAAACAGTCGTCCTGCTCATGTTACACATTTTGGGAGCTGGGGTGCACAACACCTCAGCATAACACTGCAGCTGATCAAAGATTTGCAACTGGTTCCTGGACTGCTCTGTAATGTCCCATGGGAACCCTTGATGCTGACCTCCCACCTGCAGAGCTGAAGCTCTCATAGCAGCCTCTCCAAGAAAGCAAATGCAGTCAGCATGCAGCTACAACCATCCAGCAGGATGGGCTGCAAGTCTCCAAAAAACTGTTGAATACAAGGGTTTTTTTTAATAAATTACATGTCCTACAGAAGCACAATCTGCCCAGCTTGCTTTACTATACCTGGCTACATCACATTCAACCTAATTCAGGAAAAAAAAAACCCAGGCAGAGCTGATGGACTCAGCTGCCTGAACAACCCAAGGAAAGACTTTAATAAGGTTCAGAAAGCACCTTGCCTGTTTCTATAGTTGCGGAATGGTTTTCCATGAGGAAGAACAGCATGAAGGTCAGATCACTCACTTGCTGTTCTCTTAATTCATAACAAAAGTCAGTTTGTTCTTGTCTGCTGAAAACAGTCTAACACATGAAACTTGGTTCTTTAACGTGAACGCATACTACAGCAATAAAAAGTGGCCAGTACCATCATTTCAGATGACAGAGTAAGAGAAATATCAGAAAATGCAGTAACTTCATGATTGTTTTTTTCATCAGAGTAAAAATGTGTTTTCAGCAGGTTCCATATTCTCTGCCTTAAGAGCCTTTCAGGAAAAACACTACCTTTCTGTTCAGGACAGGATACCCTCCTGCTTTGCCACTGCTGTGAGCACTGGTACCACCCCTGGAATTTGTACAACCCAAATTGGTTTGTTTATACTTGCTTCTAAAAGAGCCAAGTTAGGTCTCACAAACGCTAATGTGAAAGAACAGTGCTACCACAGAAGACTCAAATTTGCCTTAGCCCTGCCACAGACATGCTGAATTAGCTGCAATACCTTCCATGATGCTGCTGCAGCAAGAAGTCTGTCAACAAGTTCTCCTGCAGCATAGAACGCTTGGGGCAAACACAGCCATGACCTGTGTAGGAAGCTAAATAGTTTTGTAGCTACAACCACACCTCTTGATGCTAAACATTCACTTAATTGATCAGAAGAAACGAAATGTTATATCTCTTCCCTTCCTCTGTCTCCATGCCCTGTTCTTCAAGTTTTAGAGAGTTATTGATTCCCGAATGTATATCTTGGGTGCATCTAGAAACCTTACTTTGAGCTGTACCATGTATTCTCTTGGTGATTTTCTGACTGCAGATGATACACTCACAGTGTATTCTGATACTCAAACTGTAAAAAAAAAAAACTTAAGTAACCTGAAAACTCCCATTAAAATGTCCCTATGTTTGGTCCAGGTTATGAAGTTTAAATGAAATAAAGATGATCAACAGATAAACAGCCTCGTTGGCCTGCACCAACAAACCTAAATGCGTTAGATGAAACGACTCAAACAAGTAAACAAAGCCTTTATGAATTTGCTTGGATAATCTGTCGACTTCCTCTTTACTAGCTGTTTACAAACAGGTCTAGAAGCAACTGTCTGTTCAGAATAATTTTTGTGGGAAGTAATATAGATGAAAATATATTTATAAATGATGGCTAACAGAAGAACTAATTTATTTATTGCTCATAAAGACATGAGGACTCAGTCACTGAGTGTGGAGGCTCTTCTGGAATCTTGGATACTCCCAAAATGTTACCTCAGCTTTCACTGAACTCTGCTGTCCATTATTTCTACTCTG
Organism: Dromococcyx pavoninus; assembly: GCA_033558185.1. Taxonomy (NCBI): domain Eukaryota; kingdom Metazoa; phylum Chordata; class Aves; order Cuculiformes; family Neomorphidae; genus Dromococcyx; species Dromococcyx pavoninus. The sequence goes on along the minus strand of JAUMJL010000362.1, from coordinate 3,576,696 downwards.
TTTAGGCCTTCAGCCTAGAAGCCTAACAGAGCAGACTTGCTGATTGATGCTGTCGCATAATTCTCTTGGGTTGCATTTTATTATCCACCTCTTGCCTATCTATCTCAATTGCTGAAACCACAAGCTTTTCGGTACCTCCATGGTTCTTAGCAGGAATTTTGGTTAGCAGCAGCTGCTACTGGAATAAGTACCACGCATAGAGCAACACCTTGTCACTTAGACACTTGGAAAGGGAAAAACTGTTCACTGCAAGCACATAACATTTCAGTGAATGCTCCGCTTTTCTGCACATATGAAACACATTGTTTCAATAAATAGATAGGCAGTCTGTAATATCTTTTATAGCAGTGTGCTGTTGATTAAACCACAGTGAAGAACGTGACACTTTTTTTTTGAAATTAACCCAGTGGAAGTTCTCACTACAATGCAGTGATGGTCCACGTCTGTGGAACAAGGCAGTTTCATTTGAAAGAGTTAATTTTACTAACATTTCAGATTTTTCTTTAAGGAAAGCTAAAATAAGCTGTGGATAACATTGAGATTCTGGACAAAGTAGTTATAATGAACAAACATCAAAATATTCTGTAAAACTAGAAAATTATGGGACAGTATTTATAAATAAATCACTGTTACACCCAGCATCTCTGTCCAGGGAGCCAAGCCTAAAGGGTCTATACTGGGACCAATACTACTTAATACCTTCATCAATGACATAGTGGGATTGAGTGCATTCTCAACAAGTCTGCAGATGACACCAAGCTGAGTGGTGTGATTGACATGCCTGAGGGACGGGATGCCATCCAGAGGCACCTGGACAAACTTGAGAAATGGGCCCATATGACCCTTATAAGGTTCAGCAATGTCAAATGCAAGGGTCCCGCACATGGGTTGGGGCAAACCCTGTTTTCAATATAGGATGAAGGATGAAGAGCAGCCCTTTGGAGAAGGACTTGGGTGTACTGGTGGACGAAAAATTGAATGTGAACCAGTAATGTCCTCTTGCAGCCCAGAAAGCCAACCATATCTTGGACTGTTAAAAAAGAAGCATGACCAGCGAGTTGAAGGAGTTGATTACCTGTCTCTACTGTGTTCTCACGAGACTCCACTTGGAATACTGCTTGAGTTCTGAACGTCCATCCAGTTTCCATAGTAAAAAACAGACACAAACCTGTGGGAGTGCATCCAGAGGAGGGTCAAAAATGATCAGAAGGTTGGAACATGTCTCCTGTGAAGAAAGGCTGAGAGAGTTGGGGTTGTTCAGGATGGAGAAGAGAAAGCTTCAAGGAGACCTTGTTGTGGTCTTTCGATACTTAAAGGAGGCTTATAAGAAAGATAGAGGGAGACTTTTTACCTGAGTCTATAGTGCCAGGACAAGGGGCAATGGTTTTAAACTGAAAGAGGGTAGATTTAGTCTAAGGAAGAATTCTTTTCTGATGAGGATGGTGAGACACTGGGGCATCATTGGATGTGTTCAGAGTTAGGTTGGATGGAGCTTTGAGCAACTTGTCCTAGTTGAATATGTCTCTGCCTGTGGCAGAGAGTTTGGACTATATGATCTTTAAATGTCCTTTCCAACCCAAATCATCCTGGGGTTCTGCATTTCTAGGATTTTATACACCCAAGAAGGTACCCAGGCACCAAGAGAGTGGGGATCCAGTAAGGTTCTTGTTACTTGGCTGTTCTATGCCATCATGACTACAGATTTAGCTTTTGGACAAAGACTTGTTGATAACCATCAATTACTGTCCAGTTAAAGCTTTCTTCATGCATTTGATATATCAGCCAAGGTGAATATCTGATTTTTCCAGTTTTACAGGGAGTGACAGGGCTGGTTTAATTAGGCTTTGAGACTTGGAGTATGTAATGAATGTGTACCCAAAGATGAGGCACAGATGACACGAAAAATGCACATCAATATCTGGGTGAGGAAGGCAGTGCATAAGAAGGAAGAGCATGACAGTTTATTATTTAAACACGAAAGCTGCATATAGAGAAATATTTTCAAAGCAGTAGCTAATCAGAAGGGAAGACCTTTGATTCTATTTGCCACCTCCAGGAGATGTGATAAATACATACATATTTTGTTTACAAATAGACCAAGAGTACATGGATCCTCCAAAACAATACCTGAGGCATTTGAAGGGTATCTGATGAAGACATCAGCCTATAGGCCTTTATTTGTGAAGTCTTGATGTCAAGAAAGAGAAAAATTCAAATCTTCTAGGAGAAACTGTGGTAAACTAGAAGAATTTATCAGCAGCTGCCTCCTTCCTCCATCTGAAAAGCTTATGCATTTTTTAGTACAATTTTCCCATCAGTTGTACCCGTTGTTATGGTACTCTCTACCACAGCTCATCACCGACCCCAAGTTATGCTAGGATGGCTTGATTGTAAAAAATATTTGGTGTTTATGAGGAGAACTTGGTAGCGGCTCAACCATTTTAGTTGTGCTTTATGAATAGAAGCTATTAAGAACCTCAATTTGTAGGTATGCATGAATATGAAGATCTGCCCACAGGTATGGTGTGGCAAGGGCATCCTCAGACCAGTGGGCATGAGGAGGTCTCTGCTATGTAGGCAGCAGGACAAACAGTTGACACGGATCATTCTTTTCCCTCTCTCAACAGCCATTTGCAAGTTTTGCTCTGGGGTCCTGAATCCAGGCCAAAACAAATGGGAAGAAAAAAAAATCCACATTTTGGGACAGGGGCGCAAAAAAGAAAAAAAATATCTAGACATTTCTTCTTTTCATTGGCAGCCAGTGCACACTGCTCACAGGTTTGGTATGTCAGACAAAGTCCCAGCAGAGACTGCCCAACATACAGGCTGCAGGTGAGGCAGCTGTTCAGCAAGGGCTGCCACCATCACAAACATGTTTCAGCTCTGCAATCACACTAAACATAAGCAACATTATTAAACAAACAAACAAACAAACAAACAATCATATTATTAATATGCTTTCCAAAGCCAGTAATTTGTTGTGCTCAGAAGTCTATGAGAAGGATCCTGTTTGGGCAGCCTTGCCTTTGCAGTTCCTTTAATTGCATTATCACGAGAGGAAAACACATCACACTTCCTATTATCTTGACTTCTTACATAACAGAGGAAAACAAGTTTGGGCTCAAAATAATCCAAGAACGTTGTACCAAGAAAGAAAAAAAATACTGAAAAATTAACATTCCACATGTTTAAAGAATGTAAACAAAAACGTCATCACACAGACATGCAGAAAACTGGTATTACTCAAACGGAGCACTGCCAATTGTCCATCTAATGAGTCATTGAATCCCCAGACAATCAGAAATGGCTCGTGAGAGCTTAGAGAACAACAGCATTTGTTTTCCCTTCTGATTTATCCTTATTAAAAGCTACAGGGAAATCATTGAGCCAGAAAGACTACCTCAATTATTCTTAATTGCTGTCAATTCTGATTAGCCTGGACCATGGTGATCCTGCAATGAGCAACACGGGGGACAACACAACTTCTCTGTCTCTTCACAGCGCTTCCTGTCCACTTGCAATGGAAATGCCATCAAGGGAAGGGCTGGAAGCATGAGCTCACGATTCGCAGAGGCTAGTGATATTCATAACCGCATTCCTTGTTAAAAGCAGGGCTTAGCCTTCGTGTTTTGCTCAGCTATCCATTTCTTGCCCACGTAGTTTGGTCAGTGCTCCAAGTAATCTTACAAATAAAACCCTACCTCCACCATGCGGTGCCCGTAGCCTACCCTTGGAAAGCAGGAGGGGTGCTACTGATTGGATGGGAGCATGAACGCGCCTGCTGCAGCTCATCTACTGCACATGGCCCAGCTACACAAAAGCAGCAACAAGCTTTTTTCTAAAATCAAGAGGACAGAGGACTGCCTCAAGGGAGCTGAGTGAATATATTGATGTTTTCTGGAGCAAAATGGAGGAAGTCAAATAAGCTTGATCATAGCTATTTCTCCTTTCATATATATTTTCAAGTCAGTTGAGGCATAATAAGAAGTGACTAATGATGACTAACATGGTTTCTGACACATAGCAAGAAATAAAGATAGTTGCAGAACAGAGCTGCAAAGAGGCAAACTCTTGAGTTATACAGCTGGTTTCTTTCAACCTTTTCCCCAATAAAGGAAACATATAGAGTGGGATAATATATATAATCAATCAGAGGTAAAGCTGGATATAGTTTTGAAGCATAAAATATAAAATCAAGTTTATCTGTTAGCATTTTTAACATCCAGTCATTTAGGATCACATTCAACCTTGCTTTTCTCATTGAAAATAATACAACACTGAGAATGTAGGAATGTCCATCTCAAATCATCTTGCAGTAAATACCAAATTATAAAGTAACTGAAGGAAAACAGACTCTCTTAATAATCATAGAATCTTCTAGTTGGAAAAGGCCTTTGAAATCATCAGGTCCAACTGTACTCATCTTCTGCTAAACCATGTCCTTCAAAAACTCATCTACACCTCCAGGGATGGCGACTCAACCTCCTCCCTGGGCAGCCTGTTCCAGTGCCTGACCACCCTTTTAGTAAAGAAATTCTTCCCAATATCCAGTCTGAACCTCTCTTGGCGCAACTTACGGACATTTTCCCTTGTCCTATCACCTGTCGCTTGTGAGAAGAGATCAACACTCCCTCTGCTACAGCCTCCTTTAAGGCAGCCGTAGACAGGATTAACTTTACTATTTCATGACTTTACAATATTCACAGTAAGATGCAATAATACTTAGACACTATTGAGGTCTTAGCAAACTCTTCCTTATGTATTTATATCATGTTTTTGAACTAGAGGTTGGGGAGTGAGGACCCTATGTGACTTACTAGGTACAATATCATAGTAATGTAAATGATCCTCATTTTTACAATATGTAGAACAAAATACAAGGGTAAAAAACTAAAATGCCCAGGTATGGATCCAGGAAGGTATATAGGATCTTAAAACATACTTTGATGCCTTAGTTTCTGCAGGAGGCACCCTAAGCTCCTCTGACAGGTGCTAATGGATGGCACAGTGTGTGCGATTACAGAGGAAGCTAGTCTTGAGAGCCTGGCTCCAATTCAATAAATAGAATGATAATAAATGATGGGTCTTACTGTGATTTAAAGCAATATATTTATGTACTCCTTTCAGCTGGCTGCACAAGATCATTTAACTTCCTGTCTTCCAACAGTTAGATGACACAAACCTAGACAAGTCAAAAGTAATTCAACACCAGCAGGGACAATGGCTGCTTTAATCGGTAGAGTTGTACCTATTTACAACAGATTTGTCTGTGACCTAGAAATGTAATTGGTGAGAAACAGTCAGAAAATTATCTGCTCTCCTCGGATTTCTACAAGCTATTTAAAATCACTATGAGAAAATGATGCTACAGAGAGCTCCTGTGAATTTAAAGAGCCTGAAGCACGAAAACACAGAAAAAACCCCATTTCTTTGTGTACTACACTCCAGCTGAAAGGCATAATCAGCATTTTAAGGTCTGGGAAATCAGCATGGAAAATCCCAAATCCTCATAACAAACCGTAACCTGAAAAGAATGGTGGTCTGCTGTGGGTACCTCATCGGCACCAGGCAGAGCAGTAGATAAATTACAGATCATCCTCCTCCCACCTCTATCTTTCACCAAAACCTTCCCCACATCACTGTTCAAACATTTCAAAGAAGCCACTTTGACTTAAATGTGTAGCTTACTGGAAATCTATTGGCAATGTCCTTAAGAGCTGGTTGAAAAACAAGCAATGTAATCTGCAAAGCTTTAAACCAGGGCACTTTTAAACACGGAAGATTGCTGGCTGCTTTTTCTCTCTCTTAGTAGTGGTCAGTTCTGGCAGCAAAATGCTTTAAAAAACACACAAGCCATACTAGAAAAAGATCAAAGGCAGATCAAATGGCAGGGCCAGCTCACATCAGTCTCGCAAGAAAGAGCAGAAAACAAACAAAATGAGAAGATGAGCTTTTCTTGCCATGCATTACCCCACACTACCCACCTGCATGTGAGGGCTCCTGGGCACAACAGAACATCTCTGCCGTGAGGCCCAGACCTACTGAGCAAGGGTGATTGTGCTGTCCACCTCTGCCCCATCCCTCTCCCCAAAACAATTAAAGGGACTTTATTCTGGTAGCAGCCAGGCTTTTCCTCACAGCACTCCTCCTCGCTGGGCTGCCATTCCTGGGAAAAAAAGCAAGCCTGGGCACTGGTTTAATTGACTGTCAAACAGTGATAAAGTTCAAGACTCCCCAGCTCAAGGAAGAGAAGGAACTACTGGAGAGAGTCCAGCAGAGGGCCAGAATGATGATTAGGGGACTGGAGCATCTGTCATGAGAACAGGCTGAGTGAGCTGGGTCTGTTTAACCTGGAGAGAAGACTAAGAGGGGATCTTATCAATACTTATAAATTATATCTAAGGGGCTTACAAATATCTAAGGTGTCAAAAGGATGGGGCCAGACTCTTCTCAATAGTGCCCTGTGACAGGTACAAACTGGAACATGGGAAGTTTCACCTTAGCATGAGGAGAAACTTTTTTACTGCGAGGCTGACAGAACACTGGAACAGGCTGCCTGGGGAGGTTCTGGAGACTCCCTCTCTGGAGATATTCAAACCTCTCCTGGACATGTTCCTGTGCAACCTGCTCTAGATGAACCTCCTTTAGCAGTGGGGTTGGACTAGATGATCAGAGGTACTTTCAACTTCGATCGTTCTGTGATTCTGCAGCAGCGGCCCTTCCTGCAGGTGGGTAACTGAAGCACATTTAGGGCGAGGCTGTCTTCAAGGGTGGGAAAAGCCACATCGAGAGCTAGCACTGGCTGGCCACAGCATGACTCTTCCTCCCTGCTCTTTCTGCACCACGTGCCACTTATTCATTTGTGTCTGCAAGACTACGCAGACTATGCTGTGCTAAAAATGTGTGAATACTCTTCTTTAAGAATGTGAAGCCTTTTAAAAGCCTTGGAGGTGAATAAAGAAAAATAGTCCCCATGCAGAGACTTAAACACCATATGCGTTTTCTATTGGATTCTCCTAAAGCGTTGTGTGGGGACCCCCATAAAAAGTAATGAGTTATAGGCACACAACGACAGCTTCACCACCCACCTTCCTTCCACGCTTTCCCAAGCACACAGTGAAGGCAGGAAGTGCCCACCAATTTTAGGGCAGACCCAGCACAACTTAACCTGCGAACTACTAAACGTGGAGGCTGGCAGTGCCCGTGTGAGCTGCAGCGGCAGCAGTCCATGCCCTGCTGACACAGTTGGGTTGGGATCGGGCTGGTTCGCAGGCGAGATTGGGTTACAGGGCAGAAATCATAACAAAGGCAGGAAACAGATCAGCACTCCCTGGGTTTAACACCCTCTCCCGGGACTCTGCCAGTTTCCAAACTACAGATGTTTTTAACTCTGTCCTGAAACGTGCCTGTTTGGCATGTTCCACTCCAAAGAAGTCAAAGCCAGTACATGAAATAAAAGCAATTCAGGGCATTGCAGGAACAATCCCAACATATGTCGGTCAGAGTGGTTTGAAGGGTTTTACATCACTTTCTATGAATGGGCTCAGAAATATGAACTCTGTTGAACGGTGTCCAAATAACAGGAACCAAAGTCACACTGCAGTCCCTTGACTGAGCTTCAGAACGACCCTCTCCCTGTTGTTCTCTGCCACCTCTATGTGGTTTTGCCACTCTACTACTGGGGCCCGAGCCTTCATGCATCCGCAGAGAGTCTCCTTGCAGCCTGGCTCTCCATTTTTTGCTGCCCTCACCACTGTGCGCCCAGCACAGAGCATGAGGAAAACCCCAGCTGACCTCATGCAGCTTTGTTAACTCCAGCACTAAAAAAGCAGTTGCGCCCTCAACTTAGTTTTGGTGGCTGAGTTCATGTAATGTATCCACCAGGGAGGGGATGTCTTTCATAAAGCAGATCAGCTCTGCAGGACTGTGAGTATTTAATTTAAAATAGCTTGAAGGAGGTTGTTTGAACGGCCTCCTTGAGGTGCTGCTTGGGGAAAAGAAGACATTCCTCATGAGACTGTAATGAGCACAGCACTATCCTTGTTCCTATTGGGAACCCTGACATTCTGGAAATAGAAATCTCAAAAAGTGAAACACAGTCACTTAGATGTTATGAATCCATTTCATATAGAAGTCCGATAGCAAAAGAAGAGACAAGTGCTTGCCAAAAAATCCTTGCCGTGAATTTGCCCAAACGAAGGTTGCAGAACAAGAGTGTGATCACGGCTTCCTTCCAGCAGGACTGTCCAAAGAGCGCATCTGCAAATGTGGTGAAATGTTACACATCACCCTACAAAGCTCTCATAACTGCTGGACTAAGGAGATTCTTAATTCAGTTTCCACTGTAGTAAAAGCATATGAAAACTATTAAAAAAAACCCACATAGGAGTAGAGCATTATAAAAAACCCAAACAAACCTCAAAACACTCCCACCGTGGAAATGTCTCCCATTCACAGCTTCACTGAGTATTTTCTTTTAAATTACCACAAGTCTTCCCAGAAGAACAACTGAAAAGACATTAGACATTTATTTATTTTTCTTTCTAAAACACCGTTTTAGAAACCTCCCAGAAGAGAAAAATAAAACAAAATTATTATAGTGCCACATCAGCACAATCAGCAAGCTCTAAATGAAGACGACTACAGTGATGTAAGTATTCTTTTGATGTAAGATGCTTTTAATTTCACCGTCACCTCTTTTGCTTACTTTTACAAAGACAGTTCCACTTAATCTCATCTAGGCCACCTTGAACACCCACTGGACATACACAGATTCTTGATAGCCCTTTTGGTTATTTTTTTGGTTGTTTTTTAATAATCTGGTTTCATGCACGTGAAAATGCATTCTTTGCAGTAAATGAAAGGCTTTCACAAAGGATCTTCTTCCCATTGGAGACATGATTAGAGGCTCAAATGCTATTCAAGCAAAATGTAATAAAAAGGGCTTGTTGTGGAGAACACAGCTCCATTTCTCTTTATTAAAGCACAGAACTCCTCACAGTAACCTCTTGCACTGATGACTGAGAATAAAAACAGCTCCACCATGGCATATTTCACAAAGCAGCTTGCCAAGAATACGAGTTTCTCAGGAGTCAGGATGCAGAGTTGCAGCAGAGGAGCAGATGTGGCTATTGCTGCAAAGGTGGGCCCCAGCCAACACCTTCCCATCCTCCGTGTCAGCACACATGGTGGTAACACGCTGGGCAAAGGGGTTAAATCTCACGCCGTCTCTTCATGTGTTCTTGGCCCAGAGTCAAGGTACGCTGAAGCAAGAGGCGAGCTGTGAAGTTTAAGGGGTTTATGGGGTGCTGATCGCCCTCTGACAATGGCAGGCATTTCCTGCAGCTACCGAGTTTCCCTGCTGCGTCCTCTTGGTGGGCTCAGTACTGAGCCTGAGCCTGAGATGTGCTTTTTACCTTCTGTGAGATATAACCCATATGAATTAGGGGAGTAAGGGACAGACTTCCAGCTAAACACAAGGAAGACAGGAGCCACAAAAAGCAGAACAAGGGGTTCCTTTACAACACCACAGACCAGCACCTCCACAAAGCATATTGTTTTCTGCACCTCAATGAACTAAAACTTGAACTGCAAACACCACACAAAGCAGAGGAATTTTCCACCGATGTGGCTTAACGCAGCATTTCAGAACCTGTAGAAAGGATGTGTTTGATCCAGGACCAGCAGGGATGGAACAAAGAGGCTTTGAAATAACAGATCTCTGAAAAATTATCTTTACTTCAGTTCTGTTTGATGATCCAACAGATAGACAATGAAGACCAAACAGCAGAGACATGTCTCCTCCTCCTGCAGGATTTCAGCTGATTTAGACTCCCACACATGCCAAACTTATTACTTTGACACCTCAAAGTATTATCCTAATTTTAGCTAACCTTGACAAACTATTTAAAAAGGCTCCAGTTCTAATGTTTTCAGTATATTGGAGAGCCCTTTCAGCTCCTCTGCAATGAGCAGAAGAACCAGATGTTGCTTTGTTTACTTATCCTTAAAACTGAGTCCTGCTGTGTATTCCCCAGTCTTCGCCTCTGCTGCTTCTTGCAAGGCACTTGGCAAAGAAATTTTGCATTACACTGAAATATGCATATGGTCATTTTTATAAATTTGTAAAAAAAAATTAAACATGTAGTATCATTAATCAAGCAGTAACTTGTTTTTCTATGGTGACAAGTAAGTTATGGAGCAATGATTAGTTGGCCTGTTTGAGGTAGCAAGAGGACTTGTGAGTGGGGACTTGGAGCAGAGTTGAGGGCAAGAACCACTTCTCAGATTGCTGGCTTTCCAGACCTGGGGAACAATACACTTAGGAACACATTTGGAGCACAAATTTCCAGATGGAACCTACATGCAATCTAGTGCATGGGTCTGTTTTTTGTATATTTGAAGTCGCGCTGTCAGGTAGTCCAACATCCTGTCCCAAATCCAGATTGGATGTACTCATATGAAATGGAGCATATAGATTTAAATATAAAATATCTGTGGACACAAGGAGTGACATGCAATAACTTCTGGTGACAAGTGAATTTAGCTGCACACAGACGCTATGTCAAAACTTTGACAGCAGGTGTTTGGATTATTCTGGCTTCAGACTGTTGAAAATGTTAATTAAGGACAACAGCTCTCCCACTCTAAACCTGAGTCTTACAGGTCAGATTTAGAATGAAATCATCAGTTACATGGGGTATTACATGCCATTTTCCCACCTGATGCAATTAACTTCTAGGGAGAAGGGAGGAAGGAAAAAAAATATCCCTTGGCTCTATGTATTGTTATTTTTTGTAGCCAGAATATCCTCCATTATATGATAAAGCAGAAATGTATGTGAGGAATCTTTCAGTTACCAGTTGTCACTACATACACAGATAGTCTAAAACCATGCCTCAACCTCTTTGCAAAATATAAAAGGCAAGTATTTTTCTGCCATTGAACCATACCAAGTGCAGGGCATATTGACCTTAACAAGACTGGCAAGTAAAAGCATCCATGCCTATTCCTGGGCTAACTAAAAGTATGAAACTCGGCAGAATTTTCCATGTCTCTGGCCAAGACCTTGACAACAAGCACACAGATGAATGTTGTGTATAGCATGTTTCAAATAAGCATGTTTCAAACATTTAAAATTTCAGATTTTGAAAGATATGAAGCAAGACCCTGTTAAGCAGACCCTAGTGCCTGAACATCCTTAAAAGAAAACCCGTCAGCCCTGCTTCTTCATAGCATTATGAAATGACTGTCAGAGAAGATGTACCAGAAGTCTAAATGTCTGCACAAGACTTTTAACACCAAATCTCCTTACGAGCCTTAGCTGAGCTGAAGAGAACTGGATCCCTGTATCTTGCACTCCATCTTCTACAAAACCTCCAGTTGCCTCTGTTAAGAGTCACAAGCTGAGCCACAAAGAAACACATTCATGTTTTATTTATTTAAGGCATAGATCTCTCCCTCTGGCTGGGTGGATTTTCCAGATGCATTCCTAACTAAGCTGAAGAGTATCTGCGGGACACAAACCTCTCCAAGCACCCATTGCGCAACACTTGTCCATGCCGGCTCCCAGCACCGAGCAAAACTCCTTCCCGCTCACGCCTCCCTCTGTTTTCCAGAATCTCAGCCCACTCACTTACCCAGGCTGAAATATGACAAATGGAAATTTCTTGGCTCTGGACTGCTTCACTTAGGTTTACCCATATGCAGAAGGTTAAACGAGACTGGATAAAATTTTATTCCAGCTTTCTTTTGGCTAATCTGTTGTACTGTAACATAGTGGAGTTTGAATTGGTTTTGACTGAGCAAAGCAATGTACTGTTTCTTGTTAATGTTTCCACAGGCAAACCCAGGTTAAAATACTTACAGAATCTTTATTTGCACTATCAGCATTACCCTTGTCTCTCACAGGCTTCTTGCAGCATTTATACAGGACATAATACAGAGATCTGGAGTTGGAGATCTCCACATGGCAAGTCAAAATGACCAGGAGGAACATAATGCTCTTGCTCAGCATGGAAGTTCCTTTACGCAGCTACTGCCATTTTAAGGATGGGTGTCTTTAAAGAGGTAGATGTTTAGGCTTCCAAGAAATAGGTGAAGGGATTCCCATCCTAAGCCCTGTATTCAGATTTCATATGAAAGTCAATCTTCAGACATAAAATTTTATCTCTGAAAATCATCAAGAAATATGCCAAGTACAACAATGTGATGTATCACATTGGTGATGTCACCTGTCCCAAAACACTGGCCAAGCTCAGACCTGCTGAGTGTGATGGTGTGGGGGGACAGCAGAGAAGGCCGCGTCTAAGTCCAGGTCTGCGTTTGGGTCTGGGCCAAGCTGGTGAGGTTTCACAGTTTCCTTGCAATAGTTCCCACAGGAGCATGGGAAACCAGGAACCAGTCACGCAGAGGCAGGAAGCTTGATGTAATATTAAGAGACATCTTCTGTCAAAACATTATGGCATTTTCATTCTAGTGCTTCTGAGAGTTCAGCAGAGAAAACACCATACTAACAATTTAATCTGATCTTCCTCCTTCCCCGGGATGCTGCTGAAGTGGACAGCAGGAGACATGACTGCTCCTTTAATTGTAGCAAGCAGGGGCTTTTGAGCAAGGTAACCAAAGGCAGAGAGGCTTCTAATCTGACAGATAGGGGCAGTCCATGCGTCTGTCCATGTGTCTGTCAAACTAACTTGCATCAGTTACTCTTCCTGGTAGCTGTTAATTAAGACACACAGCTCTTTGCTGTTAGCATACTTGTTCATAAATTGCTGATAAAGCAACCTCAGCAGCAACTGCTTCAGACTGCACTTTTGGGGGCTTGACTCAATGGGATCATAGAATCATAGAACCACAGAATTACCCAAGCTGGACAGACCCAAAAGGATCATTGAGCCCAACTCCTATCCCTACATAGGACACTCCCAACATTCATACCGTGTGACTGAAGGTGTCCAAACGCTTCTTGAATGTTGGCAGACTCAGGTATGGGGATGTCACCTCTGCCACGTCACTTAATGTGGGTGTTAAGAGCTCCAGGACATTTTGAGGAAATTCTCAAGAAATAAAAGGAATCTAGGACACCAGCTGCTGTGGTTTAGTCCCAGCTGGCAGCTAAGTATCACACAGCTGCTTGCTCACTTCCCCCCGCCTCTAGTGGGATGGAGAGGAGAATCAGGAAGTAAAGTAAAACTCGTGGGTTGAGATAAAGACAGTTTAATAGGACAACAACGGAAGAGAGAATACTACTGCTACTACTAAAGAAAACACAAAACAATGCAATTTCTCACCACCTGATGACCACATGACTGATTGTGGAGCACCTGTAGAGCAGCAATCATGGATCAGCCAGCTCTGGCCCTCAGCCAACTTCCCGTTTATATACTGAGCATGACATTATATGGTATCGAATATCTCTTTGGCCAACTTGGGTCAGCTGTCTGGCTATTCTCCCATTTTCTTGTGCACCTGTACACTTGTAAAATGTGAAAAACTGAAAAAGTCCTTGATTTCTTATCAATGACTAAAACCATCAGTGTATTATCAACATTATTCTCATACTAAATCCAAAACACAGCAGCAACTGGGAAGAAAATTAACTTTATTCCAGCCAAAACCAGGACACCAATGTAAGCAACACCTGACAGGTACGCGTATTATTTGCACATTTATTAGATACAGCTAACAATATACCCTCAAGGGAAAATAGCACCCCTTTTCTTACGAGGCACCAGTGTGTCTGTGTCACTGGCAATAAGCACAGCACAGCACCTTTATGATGGAGAATAATTCTGAAGTAGATACAGAAAAGCCAAAGATCAATTAGACGCATTTTAGCACTTGCAGCCTTATAGTTAACAGCACGCAGTAAAAAGCAGACTATAGTATCAGCTGGCTACAGATGCAGGCTTGTATTTTGAATAAACCTTAAGAGGTGCTCAGGAGTAATACTGACACGTGCTACAATCCTACAGCAGCGCTGGGAGAATCCACTAACTAATTTTCAATTATTTTTATTTCCTTCTTGTGATGGCTTTCTATTTGAAATTTTAATTTCTCCCGCAGTTTTCCCGTGTTACCCCTTTCCACACAAAGTGGTAACACAGGAAAACTGTGGGAGAAATGAAAATTCAACACGAGCTGGCAATGTGAACTTACAGCCCAGAAAGCTAATTGTATCTTGGGCTGCATCAAAAGAAGTGTGACCAGCAGGGTGAGAGAGGGGATTCTGCCCTTCTGTTTTGCTATCGTGACACCTCACCTGGAGTCCTGAGTCCAGTTCTGGAGTCTTCAGCACAGGAAGGACATGGATCTGTTAGAGTGAGCCCAGAGGAGGGTCACGAAGATGATCAGAGGGCTGGAACATTTCCCATATGAGGACAGCATGAAAAAGTTGAGTTTTTCAGCCTACAGAAAAAAAGGCTCTGGGGAGACCTTATAGCAGCCTTTCAGTACTTAAAGGGGGCTGGAAAGCTGGGGAGGGGCTCTTTATTAGGAAGTGCAGGGACAGGATGAGAGGAGATTTAGATTAGATATTAGGAAGAAATTTTTTACTGTGAGCGTGGTGAGACACTGGCACAGGTTGGGCAGAGAAGTTGTGGAAGCCCCATCCCCGCAGGTGTTCAAGGCCAGGCTAAACGAGGCTTTGAGCAACCTGACCTAGGGGAAGATGTTCCTACCTACAGCAGGGGAGGTGGAACTGGATGATCTTTAAGGGTCCCTTTCAACCCAAACCATTCTATGATTCTATGAAACATAACGGTACCAAGTGCTGAAAGCACAATGCTTAATTTCCTTCCAAGACATTATTTTTACATGCAGTTTGTTATGAAGTTGAACAGCCCATAATGCAGCCTAGGTGTTTTGGTAGCAAGTTGATGTTACCAAACACCATTAGCTGTACAGTTAGTTTACAGGGAAATAAATAGAATATCCCACAGGTGTTGCTTACAGTGTAGCCAATGTTTTTCATTCTATTCATAAATACAACGTGCTGTTCAGCCCACACACCTATTTTAAATCTCTAATGAAAAATAGAGAGCAAAATTCACACACAATGTTGACCACGCTGACTTTCAATGCACCTCTGTAAAAGACAGAGATTGATGAAACAGGTATTGCTCCAAGCATGCAATATATGAGGGAACTTGTCAGGAATTTTAATTGTACTAGGCAGGAAAAACCCATAACTAAGAGAAAATAGATTGCCTGCATAAGAGCACACGGCTGGAATGACTTTAGTCCTCACAGCACTGCTAAGAGGCCTCGTTATGGGTTTGGATTAGGAGAATGCCTTTAGCCAGGCACAGCAGGACAGGTTGAAGAGGAGCAGCTCCAAACACATGGATCTGAATTGCTCTTTGAGCTTCTGAGTGAGTTAGCACAGGACACACAGATCTGATAACTTTTTGGATCTCACTATTACTGCCTGACTCTGCTGGATTTATCGGGGTGCACCAACTATTTTCCATCTTTGGGAAGACTGGAAGTTTTAAAATCATGGTTTGGGTATATCAGCAGTAATCCATTTCTCACCCATGCTTTCTACATCACAAGAGACAGAAGCTACTGACAGAGAAGAGACATGCCTGCAGCATGCAGGCACCTTGACAGCTCATGAGCACCCTGATGTTCCTCTGCAATAGCAATCCTGCACACATCTGTGTTTATTAATTTATTTATTGAGATATCAATTCCCTGCCAACTGCCCCAGCACTCTGAGTAGGTACTGGAAAAGAAAAGAAACCCTGACACAGGTGGTCTCTCTGCACACAGGCCCTGATGCATGGACTGATGCCCCAACACAAACCCAGGACCCCCAAGGGCGCTGAGCTCTCTCCAAAACTCACGGCTCACCCCAGGAGAGGGCAGACTCAGCCTCCTTCCACCTTATTGGCCATTGCAATTAAAAAGGTCACTTCAAATGAAATTTCTTGGACTAAAATGAACAGCCACACAGGCACCACCATTCAGTAGGGATTTAATTACTTCAGGACAGCATGCAGGCAAAATCCTCATCTGATAAATACAGTCAGATCAGTGAACTGGAAGCAATATGCCCGACTTTCCTCTGGCTTTGTGAGTATTGGTGATTCTGTGACTTTTTATTAAGCCATATGATTACACACTGCAGGCATACATGTGAAAGAATGCCAACGGAGGGATGTGACTTGTGGCACCTGAAATCCCTCACTGGTTGTTTACAAACCATAAAGAAAAGCTGACAAATTCCTAAAGCTTAGAAAATTTTTTGTTAGGGGCTTAAGGTTTGTGTGGATATAGTGCACCACCAGACTGATGCCTGACTTTTTTTTGTACATTATTATAGATGAGAACAATGGTCTGAATTTATCCAGAGATAAGGACTAAAATTATGCCATCTGTACAGTGTTAATGAATAAATACTATTCCTGAACTATCACAAAGTTCCAAGTCATGAGTCTTACTTACCATGATCATGTTTGAGTTGTTACTTATAAGCAGAAGAAAACTGCATTTTTTAAACTCTTTTCTGAAAAAGTTTTCTATCTCAAAATTTTCATTTTTTGCTATAAACAATTCATAAGGCTTTTATCAATTGTTACAATCTTAAAACTCGCTTGCTGTATCCTATCAAAGGTGGAGAAATAATAGATAGCTTCTCAGTGTATAAAATAATATAAACAATATATAGCGAGAAAAGAGTTATTAAATGGATCTAGTTCAGCTGCTTCCAAGCCATTCATCAGGAAAAAAAATAATATTTTCCAATAAACCAGGATTTATTTTCCCCTTGCATCTTTTTTTGCATAGCAGATTTCATTACTGTATGGTAGGATGATTCATCCATTTCTGGTCCAACAATTCCTAGATTTAATTCTTATACCTGGAATGATGCTCAGGAGCTAGGCTGTCATAAGTGCACAGAAGGGACATCCTGACCCAATCATCTCTTGCATACCCCACGGTAAGTACCCGAAAAAGCACCTACCTTGCTTGACAGAGCCCTGAAGTAATTTTTATCCCTTCCCTTCCATTAGCTGTTGACCTACAGGGAGTGGGAAAGGCCAGAGGACCAACGCCTTGACACACACTGGAGATATCTGGAGATGTGAGGGACTGTCCCCTCCCAATGGTTCAGCCCCGTGGCAGGGAAGTGGGAAGGTGAAGGTAAGGAGGTTCCTGACCCATGATCTAGAGCATGGGCTTACAGCCTCCATTTCTGTCTGGGTTTGCCAAGGGCAAAGCTATTTAGTCTTCTGCTTACCTACAGTGTACTGGCTCTATCTTTTGATTCCTTGGGGGGTTTCTCTCCATCAGCAGGGCTTTCAGCTCATTTCTTTGAGGCCTGTTTTCTAAAGCATTAAAAATGTGCTTCGCAACAGTTCAAACACCACATCCTTTGCTTTCAGCTGTTACATATTTTGCTATAGCTTCAAAATACGCAATGAATAACTTCATACTGAAATTTCTACATTCTACAGAATAAAGTGCAGGTTTAAGGTCACAAACTTCAAAACAAACAAATAAAATTCAGAATGATCTCTATGTCTATTACCTTGGCATGCAACAAGTTAGGAAGGCGAGATCTGCTGCTTTGGAGTCTATTATTTCCCTTCAATTCCCTTGCCTATGGCTATGTCTGGAGCCCAAATCTCAGAGAAAAGGATCAAAACCCATCGTAAAGATATCTTATCCTGCTGTCTACCACCTAAAAATTAGTCTGAGCTCTCAAACCTAAGACTTAACATCCTTGAAGCATGAAAAGGAAGTTTGGCCTTTCCTCAGTCTTTCTTTCCCAAAGTATGGTGTTGCGGGGGTAAAAACCAATGACACCGACTGACAGAAGAGTTAACATCAGTGTCAATCAGGTAGAGGAAAACCAGTGGAGAGCTTGTTATCTGGAGCAGATAACTCCAAAGCAGCCTGAGCAGTGACTGACGATGAAGTAATGGTGATAAGAAAAATGCTTCCTCACATGCTTTCTCCCTGCAGCAATCTGGAGACACTGCAGCTGAGCATCACACTTCTGGCAGCATCCCTGCACATCTGTAGCATCCATTGAGAAGAAGTAAACAGCATCAGTCAGCTGGAAAGAGCACTTTCCTCAGCCTCCCTGATCCCCTGCAGCAAATTTGTCCCAAGTTCAAATGAGAAAAAAAATGATACTGTATATTTTCCTACTGAGTAGTCTGCATCTGTCTTCATTGTCATTTAACATATTAGTGTGTTATGCTTAGTATGCCTGACTTAATATGACTGGATGATGTTCTGCTGGATAAAAAACGAAGTAGCATGATAAATACTCTGAAATTACTCATTTGAGGAGAAGGGACAGAAAGATTCAGAAAAAGGGGAAGCAGTGCAGGATAGCGTGTGTTCAGTCCTCTTTTTAAAAGTTTCTTTCCCAAAACAAGAATTGTTGTAGAATGCCTCTCTCCCTCCCTCCCTTCACAGATTTCTTCCTTCCTTGAACCAAACTACAGGCTTCAGTAACAAGGCAGCTAATAATAAACTCTTCAGCTGAACTCTAGGAAAGCAGTTTGGTCAAGGATTTGCCTGCCAACGCGTGTTCTCAGATGCCTGCAGCAACTCATTGCAAGCCATGTTTTTTACAAACCAGTTGTGCTTTAGCCATCTCTCACTTGGTATAAGTTTTGCTCCAAACACGGCCCCACCCATCCAAACGACAGAGTCAAAAGCACTTGAGTCATGGTCCTCCTCCCATGCCTCCTGTGAACAGGGCATACAGGGACTACTTTGGTCACAGTATATTAGAATCATAGAATCGTTTATGGTGGAAAAGACCTTTAAGAACATCAAGTCCAACTGTAAATCTAATGCTGTCAAGTCCACCACTAACTCATGTCCCTAAGTGCCACACCTACATATCTTTATTAACCTCCAGGGTTGGTGAATCAACCATTTCCCTGGACAGCCTATTCCAGTGCTTGAAAACCTGTTTGGTGAAGAAATTTTTACTAATATCCAATCTAAACCTCCCTCGGTGCAACTTGAGGCCATTTCCTCTCATCCTGTTGCTTGTTGCTTGGGAGAAGACACCAACACGTACCTTGCTACAACCTCCTTTCAGGCAGCCTCCTCTTTGCCAGACTAAACAGCCCCAGTTCCCTCAGCCGCTCCTCATAAGACTTGTTCTCCAGCCCCTTCACCAGCTTCTCTGGAAATGCCACAGCACCTCAAAGACTTTCTTGTGGGGACAGGCCCAAAACTGAACACAGTATTCGAGGTGCAGCCTCACCAGCATCGAGTACAGGGGGATGATCACTTCCCTGTTGCTGCTGGCCACACTATTTCTGATACAAGCCAGGATGCTGTTGGCCTTCTTGGTCACCTGGACACACTGCTGGCTCATGTTCATTCAGCTATTGACCAACAGCCGCAGGTCCTTTTCTGCTGGGCAGCTTATATTAACACAACTGCTCTTGCACCATGGCTCCTGAAACAAAAAAAACCCACTGCTGTTTTTATCGCTACTCACTTGAGCAGGCTGTACATGAACAGCACTGGGATTTCTACAGCTCCAGCCAGCAGACAGGATGGGACTCCTTTCAAAATGACCTTTTATCGAGAGTTTGTACAACAAAACTTGTAAAACTTGGGCCTTGCCGTGGTCTTCCCCTGCATTGCCTTCTCTTACCGGTGAGGGACAGGCATAACATTTCCTACTGGTCGGGCAGGAGCTTGAACTACTCACCTGCACTTCGGCTGCCAGAACAACCTCTGGTGCTTCACTGGAAATGCTGACCCAGCTGGCCAGTGAATTTAGAGTTTTTAAGAGATGTCCATGTCAACCTTCCTGAGGAGCCTGGTGCCAGCTGAAGAAGCCAGCATTGCTGAAGGAACAAGGCTCCCACTCCCTCCAGAGGCTGCTCAGAGGCTGCCTGGAAATACAGCAGGGACTGTAGAAATGTGAACACACCAAGTCGTGGTTTCTGAAGGATGGGAAATAACCTATCCAGGGGCCACAAAAGCATAAGCATTTGCAGGCAAACAGCACATGTGCTGGTGGGTGCAGGGGCATACGGAAAACAGGTCAGCCTAGTTCCTCCCTGTGCTGCCCCATGATACTGAGAAAGATAAGGAAGGATGGAGTATGTTAGGAAGTTTGGGCTCAAAAATAGTACGGACAAAGAAGGCTTCTTGGACCAGGACACTACTGAGTTACACAACTCTCACCAGTGCCAATGCTATAGCTTCATGATCTCATTCCAACTTTAGTCAAAGCTCTTCTGTGGTGCAGACACCTGGGACACCTCTCTAATCAGAGTGATTTCATTTCTACGAAGGAGAAGGGAGCTATGGCTGTTTCCCAAGGGTGGAACTACACTGCCTCCTTTTTTTTGTGGTGAAATCTCCTCCTCTTGCTACCACCAGACCACTCCTCCCTCCCAACTGCCCCACTAAGGGCAACAGCAAAAGCATTTCTGGAAATGCTCAGATAAACCTTGCATTTCTAATGGGAGAAATAACTCACATTGTTACTAACATATTGCTGGGAGAAAGAAAGAAATGAAAGAACGCTCACACACAAAAAATCCCATCATATCACTACAGTGCACTTACTATTGGGATAGTAAGGACAGCAGGGTACCCGTTTCTTGCTAAAACCTTTTGCAGTTCACTGCAAGAGGATGCTGACCAGGGATAGCTAGGTAGTGGGCAACATGGAGGGAAGCTATTTTTTTAGATATTGATGAATACTAATATTTTTTACTTGCTGGAGTTGACAGAAAAGAACGGTTAACATTTCTTCTTATTTCTCAAGACTCTTTCTTTTTTCGCTATTCCAGGGCCTAATCCAGGAAAAAAAAAAGGGTAGGAAAAACGCTGTGTGCAGCCTTATGGCAGGAATTTCCAAGCCACAGATGCTGGCGCTGTGGTTGGCTGACCTATCCAAAATAAAGCTCAACAGCAGGGAGCAGTGGAGTAGTTCAGGGGGTAGAGGAGGTCATGCGAATGTGATCCTCACCCCCCAAACGCTGCATCTCCTTACACTGCCTCCTTCTGCTCCTTTTGGGATGGAGGGAATTGTTGAATTAGTTTATTTTTTATTTTTCAGCCTGCCTTTTCTATCTATTTGTCAAGTGGGGTGTTTGAAAATAAGTCTTGTTGCAGCCACTTTCCCAGGAGAGATAAAATAAGGTGAACTTTTTATCCTGATGGCTTACAGTTGAAAAGGTAGCTAGCAGCTTGAATGATAAGTCCCTCTGGCTGCTCCAAGAAACAGTTAGTGCTGAGAAAGCTCAGAGGCCACCATGCCATCTCCCTGTGGCTGCTGGGCAAAATCATCAGCTGCAGAGACTGAAACATTTCCCCGAGCACAAGAGCCTTGAAAAGAGGAGACTCAAAGGCTGCTGAGCCCTGTGCAGAGATGTATGGCACTGCCTTCTTCACATGAGAAGGCCAGTTTTCAGTGAACAAGCAACAAAAAAGCCAGAAAGAAAGTGAAAAAAGGAAAGAAAGTGACCAACTTCATGTTAATAATTTTTGATATCAGAATGCATTCATACCATATAATTTTATTCCTTTTCTTTTAAGAAGAGTGCACAGCATATGTCCTGGCTCAGCTGGCAGTATCACTTCTGTGAGACTACAGGAGGTCCCACACCACTGCTCTCAGGAATACCTACAAACACTGATGCACATTGGTCTTTGGGCTGAAGGAAAGCCCAGCTGGGCAGACGACATGTAAGAGACATAGACCCTTTTTTACAGCCAGTTCATTATTTTTTTGTTCAGACTTGGGCTTCATTTTCCTAATCCTAATGATCAAATAATGAAACCAATCATTTCTTGTTTCTGATCAGGGTGATTTCTGAAGCCTTGTTTGCCAAGAAAAATAAACCAAGTCTAAAAATCACACCTTTCTCTGGACTGAAGTGGATAACGGGACTGTACCTGTATGTTTTGACGCTGACAGCAAGGGAGGTTTTCATACCACGTGGTCTACTTACCCTAAGCACTATGCAATAGTGAGCTGAAAGACCTGCTGCCACTTACCAAATCTCTTGTAGCCGAAGGACTGCACCTCCTCCTCCTCTGCAAAATCGTCTAGGGAAAGAAAGACACAGCAACAGATTATTACTGCCAGTGGAAAAAGACGGGAAGAAGTTTTTACAGCTGCATGTTCATAAATTAATGTAAGGCATTTTTCTGATCTTCCCCTCCATTGCTCATAACCCACCTCTGTCCCTGTGTAGA
Organism: Dromococcyx pavoninus; assembly: GCA_033558185.1. NCBI lineage: Eukaryota > Metazoa > Chordata > Aves > Cuculiformes > Neomorphidae > Dromococcyx > Dromococcyx pavoninus. The sequence continues at coordinate 3,554,490 of JAUMJL010000362.1, read as the reverse complement.
AAAGGCAGCCCACAGCCTTTCCCTCAAATCAGTTATCACCAGCAGAAATCCAGACTACAAATTCTTTAACACCTGGCAGCTAACCTGATGCCTGCTTGGCCACCTAAGTACAGACCAGAGCAGTCGTGACATATCCCTCATCATGATGACAGCCACAATTGTCACCAACGTACTAACTGCTCTGGTTCACCCGGACCACTCACTCCAGACTTCCTCCTGTGTCATCCAGGTGGTTTGGCTCAGGTTATACATGCACCAGCTGGGACTTTTGTACAAAGGGTACATGTATCTATGCTGAGTAATAAGAGAGGAGTCAGAGGGGCTGGCAGTCCATTCATCCGCTCACCACCTCCCACAGGCACTAGTTTGGGCTCAGGAGGCAAGATCCAAGAAAAAAATGGGAAACAGAACTTACAAACTCAAACAGATGAGAAAAATAAAAAACATTTAAGCCATTTTGTTCTTAACTCACCAGCTAGTGAGCAGCAAAATGCTAATAATCACAATTTTATTTTGTCAGAAGTTTAGTTTCTCTCCACTTCCTTCCAGCAGCAAAAGTCAGGCATCAGCAGAAGAAATACACCCACGACTTCTTAAAAAAAAAAAGTTATATGTTTGTGTTCATGTGTTCAGCCTCTCTTTACCAACACAACCCTTCCTTCTGCTGAGTCAGAAAGGCAAGAGTCCCGCCTTATCACTAGCACCAGCCTCTGCACCAGGCAGCCAGGAAGGGCAGCGCAGCCCAGGCTGCTCGTTTTCCACTTCCCTATTCCCAGTGGGGAGCAAGGTAGACCCCATTCCCCTCCCACAAGCACCATTAAATGCAGGAGGTAGCTTCCATGGGGCTTTCTTTAAAGAGGACCTAGGACACAGCTTTCCAAGTGGTGGCTAGTGGTTCACAGCCCACCACTGTACTGGGGAACCACATCGCTGCTGCCATATTTCCGAGCAGAATCATGCAGGCAAGGCTGCCTCCAACTATGAAAAACATGGCCAGGGACTGACAGCAATCCCCACTCTTCAAAACCTGGGTAATCCTGAACTGTCACGTGCATCACAGTGGCGGGGAGGCAGACTCAGCACCCCGATGAGCTTCAGCAGCTGCTCACACCACCTTGCGCCACCCCTCCAGCACGGGATGCTGAGCAACCTCTCCATTCAGACCTTTCCCCAACATGAGGGCAGAAGGAAAGAGAAGCTCAAAGGCCAGTCAAGGAATTCACAACAAGGGAACATTTAACAAGTGGCAGGGCAAAAGCAGGTTCAAAGTAGATAAACACATGTGACAGAGTGAGAGGTCTGTGTTTGGTTAGACAGTTGCTGTCCACAGACCTACTGCACATGAACAGGTTGCTCTGCACCATGAGACTGAGCTAACAGATGCTGCAGCTAACTCAGAACACAACAGAACCTTAGAGTGATGAATTCAAAACTGAAGTAAAGATATAGTCCGCATACAAGCTCAACAAAGACTAAATTGTTTTGAGCGTACATCCAGCAACAAATGTGACCTGCATCTCCTTGCAACCTGCAAGGTGCCATTGAAGTCTGAGGGAAACATTGCCTGCAGCAGCAGCAAAGTCCATAAAATGCATAACTTTGCAGAATATCACCCTTTTCTCAGACAGCACTTTTGACAAAACAGCTCAAAGCTCATATTCTCCATGAGGTAACATATATTTTACAGGCGCTCCTGTCCATATCCCACTTCAGTCAGACCCCCAATTCAGAGGTGCATTTAAGAAATGAAAGAACCAGTGGACACTCCTTAGGGAAAACAAACACATCCTGGTTTTGAAAGCAGAAAGAACCCTTTGAAAAAACAAACAAATCCTCACCATTGTACCAAATGTTATCTAAAGACAAGGTCACCCAGCAAAACATGACAAATACTAATAAAGCACAAACAGTTGACAACCAAGCTTCTTATCCCAGTAGTGAACCACTCAGGAAAAATCTTCCCTTCTGTGCAACAGATAAATGCTACACAAAAAAAGCATATCAGCTCCAGAAACCCTAGCTTCCTGCCCTCTCCTGCTATCAGGGCCGTAACACAATCGCCTCCTTTGTTTCTCAGAAGTGTAACCTGACTTATCTGATCCATATCTGATGCATGTAGCCAAGCTGGCTTTAAAATTCTTCAGCTTCATCCTACATCACATCTCCAAGTCCTTCCTCCCGAGCTGCTAGCCTCTTCCGTAGTTGTTTGGGTTTTCATGCTTAGCCTAACGGCATTGCCCTCTGGCCATGCATTTATAATCACATTTTTGTTGCTCTGGACTTTTTTTTATATTTGCAACATATATATATATATGTAAGTTTTACATACATATATCATATAAATAACACAAATTTATATACACATTTATATACTTCTTTTCAGTATTTGCAACACTGCATGCTGTGCTTGCTAGCGATGATTATTTTCTTCAAGCTTTGAATACTTTATAATTGTTCATTAATCTAATTTTGAAGAGCATTAAAAAAAAAGAAGTGGAGGTGGGCAAGGCCAGTTTTGTCAATAGGTGACCTGGCTCCCTGCTTACTAAAATCTAAAACATCAGATGAAACTTTTTTTAATCCCTGTAACTTGTTGATCTAGCAACAGGCAGCAACATATTTTAGAGGAAGTCTATTAAAATTATTTAATGAACTAAGGTCAGTGGTCTTTCAGCCACAACTGCCGGTAGGCACTTTGCCCAAATCATGTAATATAACAACTTAAAGGAAAATAAAGATGGAAGGAATAAATTAATTAAACAAAATCAGACTAAATGTTGAGAAATGAACAGCACTGAATCCTTTGGTAAAAGAGACTGGGATGGGCTGAAAGTCCTACTTCAAAAGAAATCTGTGTTTGTAATATTAAAAATAAAAATGACAAACAAGCCTATAATTTTAAATTCCGGGGCAAAGCCCTAGCATTCTCCCCCCATGCCTTTCAGGCAGTATTGTACTCACTGGAGGTACCAGAAACTTGGCCCTCACATCCCTGTTCCAGTGCTGAAAATACTGAAGTTTTATCACAAGTTTTGCAAAAATCTTAAAGCTTCATAGTGTCTTTGAAGCAGGGAAATACAAGAGAATCCAAGTTTTCATTAAAAAGGCAACAGCTTTTCTAGAGAAAATGTGATCTGTGATGAATTACAGAGGTTAAGAAAATACACACCAAGTAGGAAAGCAAATAGTAAGAGAACTTCCAGCATGTTTTTGTACCTTACGCTTTTAAAAGCAATATCAGAAATCAGAGTAGAAGAAATTAATGTGTCTTGAGCACTGGTGGCTCTGACTACAAAGGGAAATTTTGTGCTTTTACATCAGTGGTGCCCATACACGTAAGTGGGGCTGTACCTGGTGTAAAAAGGTTTTGGTTGACATCGTGAAAGCCGTAAGTTTAAAATATTTTACTTTAGTTTAAATTCAAGCCTTCTCAGTTACAAAGAGGACTGGAATGAATGCAATATTTCCGTTACATACGTATACATTTTTATGTAGGCAAAGCTTATTTTCCTGGGAGAAAAATATGAATGGCATACTTCTCCTTGAAGCAGACAATAAAGCAGATTCCATTGTTATGTCCCAGCCAGAAGAATTAACTCTTTAGTGACAGAAAGACCAGAGCTCTGGCAGAAGGAAGGTCTATAAGAAAGGTGAACTTTGGGCAGAACAGAAACACATGTGAGCAACCAACTATATTCAAAAGTGTAGAGGAAGTACTACAGCAGATCTGTTTCATCAGGGTTACAAGAGTCTCCTTGGAGAGGTTGTCACTCAGAGCTTACAATAAACCGCTAAAAATGAATGGTTCGCTGTCGGTGAGCAGCAGTGCATCAAATATTTTAGGGAGTCAGTACAAAGCAAGAGCTCTGGTCCAAAGGAAAAAAAAAAGACTTTGAGATATTTTGGCAATATCCACACCTCACCATGTATCAATGCCAAACTCTGCTTGCCTTCCAGCTACAAATTATTACAGCGACACCTCTAATAAATACAGTTGTAGAGTTAAATAAGTTACAGTACAATGCTTCAAGGGAGTGGAAACCATAAAAAGGCAGTTCATCTGGGGATTAACACAGTGAACAGAGGGAATTCATTTAATCTAAAAGAAATTAGACTCTCATTTGATTAATTTGCTAGAGGCAAAGCAAAAATCTGTGGAGTAGAACTGTGTAATTTCTATTTTTTGCTCTTAAATCTTAAATAAATTAATCATGGACCACTTACGAGTGACTTTGAGGTCAAGAAAGAAAGAGCTGGCCTGGAGCCAAAAAGGATGCCAAATCTGCCTGGGGATTATATAGGGTCTATAACCACTGCACTGCTCAGTCCCTTTGCTGGAACAGCATCAGATCTGATAAGTCTTTGGTGAGAGGTGATTTTAGGGAAATAGTTTCCATTTTATCCCCTTCCTTTTGTGGGTGCCATTGTTGGCTTACAGAAGGTGTCACAGAAAGCTGCTAATGTACACATCTAGCTCTCATCTTTTAACAGTATAAGCCATTCAGGGATTTAAATGTAACTACTGAAGCAAACTAGACCTCAGAACTATAGAGATGCTGGGTTGTATGGTAGCTGCAGACAAGTGGCATCCAATCATTTCTAGAACTTTCATGTACAGTAAAGTCTTTAAAGTCTTTGTTTAATAACTTTATTTACAGTCTTGAATTAAGAAAAGAACACCAATATTCCATACTGCACATCAAAATCCAGGGAAATTTACTTCAGGAGAGAATGAGGCATCTGGGCTGAAAACTGTCACACAGAGTTTCAACTCAGATTTTAGAAGCTACTTTATAACCCCTGTGAAAACTGGATTTATGGTACATGAGAATTTACCCCTAAAGCACAACACTGGGAACTCAGGACTATAAAACCAATTTGTAGTAACCATGACATCCAGGGTAAGAGTTTCCTTTAAAATAAATCTCTCAAACAGCTTTAAGAGCTAGGGCTCTGCCTTTCCCACTGACTTTATGGGAACTGTGTAGTTTCATCCCAATGCAACACTGTAAAATTCATTTTAATATTATCAAGAACAGATTTTTTAAGTATCATTTGTAAAGATGCTGTGTCCATTAGTTGAAAATTATTATATTCCTCTCTTTAACTCGTAAACCAGCATGGAAGTAGAACTCTGCTCAGAACCATGCAACAAGTGCATCCAGGATCTGGTTAGAGGGATCACCTGCAGTGTCAGAAAGCTAGTTCTGCCTGCTCTCTCCATCTCAGCCCTCTCAGGGTAAGGCAAAAGTTGTCCACTTGTGAGGTTTCTGTATATTAGCAACTATTCAGACAGATGAGAACGGTGAACACCAATATATTTCTCATATCACATTTCAAAAGCCTTTTGAGCAGCCGCCAGATTTATATGCACTTCTGGTCACTATTAACCAGATCTACGTTCAAAGTGCTGGCCTAGTGGTGAAACCGAGCCAGCAGAAGCACAGCAAGCAGCTGCAACCTTCCGATGTTGATGACTTCATCAGTCTCTAATTGGTTTCCACTGGTTTTCATAGCTTTTATTCTGGAGTCTCCCGCTTGCTCTAATAGGCTGCTCATTCCCCTCTCTCTTTACAGATGCTTTTTTTCACTTGTTCTTTTCTTCTTCTGCCTTTTTCCACTAGTTTCTAGCTCCTCTTCATAGTCAAGTCTTTCTCTCTTTGCTTCTATTTTGGTAAGACCTCCATCATAAAAACCTACACCATACTTAAAACCCTCCCCTATTGACAAGGTCCCAGGCTGACATGTCATGTTCACAATGTCACTGCTGTTGGATCTGCATGTATCATGCCCATCTTTTCCATCTGGCCCTTTGTCCAACTTGTCATTCTGCGAGGACAGCTTTTACATGGATTCTGCATTTATAGAGTACCGGGTCTTCAGGGGAGACCTGGCAGAGGTTCAGCTGAGGCAGTTCTGGAAGTAAGCCCACCTCCCTGCATCTCAAAACATCCTTTGGCATGTTGTTTGAGCCTGGATTCTGGCAACAAGACTAAGGCTTCTCCCCACCTCTGTCCTTCAGGCTGCTGATCTGGGAATTCATCTGCTTTCAATATTGCAAGAAACCAAGAGGCAAGGTCCCAGACCATAGACTTTCTCTTGGCATTTATAATCTAAGACTAGGATTCTGTCAAAACCAAAACAAAACAAAGAATCGTGACAAATGGGTGCATTTTAATACTCCAGCCTCAATCTACCCTTGCACTGCTATGTCACCAAAATGTGAGAGCTCACATTAGGAATGTAAAAAAAGTAAGGAGATTAAGAAATCTAGAGATATAAGAGTTATGGCTCTAGTTTTGCTTTTTAGGCACAAAATGAAGACAGTAAATAGGAGGGTTTCTTGAACAAAACTCATTAGTCCATAAATGCCACAGAGCATTGCTACAGTACTGGGGTCAGGACCAGCTGCGTGGTGCAGAGGGTTGACCTTAGAAGTTAAAAGTTTAAATCATATCGTATTTCAGCATAATGATTTAAGAGCAAACAGACCTGCTCTCATTAGTGCATTGAAAAATCATGCCTCCCTGTCTATACCTTAGAGGAGGCAATTAACAATAACATTAAAATGGCACACACATTCCTAACAACACACGTCTCTATTACCTCCCATAACTCATCCACTTTATTCCCCAGGGATGTCCTAGTCTTCACCTCAAATTTATGCACCAAAAGGGATTGCAGTTTTAGGTGGAAGCAGTAAAACTCCAAAGACAATCCATCTTAGGTTGATCCCTCACTCGTACAGACTTTGTTCACATTATTAGGAGGATCAGGTTCACTTTCAGTGCCTGAGAGAAAGCGTCCTTATTTTGCTTTCCAAGGGGGAGGGCTGGAAAGAGGAAATCTCCGTTCTGACATACAGGACTTCAGGATAAGGCACGTTTTGTGAAGCTGAAGATAACTGGGCACACATCCTTCGCAGCACTAAATTGCTTTCAGCCTTGACATTTCTTCCAGCTCTCTTTATTTTATTCTGGTTTTGCTCTGCAAAGCCTGATCAGTTCTATCTTTCTGCAAGATTATCTTTCCCTCCTTATCTTAGCAGGCAGAGGTGTTTGAACCTCTGGGCACAATGGTCTTTGAGTGTGGATCTAAGCAAACTGTTCAGTGGTTGTGACAAAAAAGGGCTCTGTTCAGCTCTCAGCAGTAGCAAAATCAGTCTAGAATAAATTTATGTTATCCAAAGGAGAAGAACAAAGAGTCGAAAGAGATTTTAAACAACTTCTTTCTTCCCAGGAATAGGCTCAATGGAGCTATTCTTAGCCCTATGTGGCTGGCAAAAGTATAATATTGAAAGCGAAGATGAACAGTTACAACTTCTTATTGAAGATACTCCTGCCATTTATAGCTTATACGCTAATTTTGTTCAATATCCACTACAACTGTACAGTAATATTTCTATCTGTGCAATAATAGATTTCTTTTGTATTTTCACAGCCTCCAACACTCTGCTTTCCTCTATAACATTAATAAGAATATTCTTTGACACATGCATACATGATCATCTTTCTCATCCAATCTCATTTAAAGTCCTCTGTTCTACCAACCAATTCAGGACACACACTGACTGTATAGTAGCATTGCTTGGGATTTGTTCTGCGTTGTATCACACATTTATTATAACTGCTCATGCCTTTGAACTTCTCTGGTAGGGTCCTGTGACATGTCCAACACACACCACTCAGAGCTCCTGCACATGTTTCATGTTTATGTCACTATATTCACATAAGCTCAGTTATAACTGGACTAAGTAAAGGTTGCTAGATCACTCCATTTCTAATCCTTGGTTTTCAGATCCTTTCTGGCTTCTGCAAAATACTCTGGAGCGGATTTTTTTAAAATTTTCAGTTTGATGTTTCCATCCAAGAAAGACCTATTTGCAGATAACTATTCATTTGATTTTGTGCACATGAAGACTGGAGAGAGAGCTACACTCCTATTCAGTATCAGAAAATTAGAACATTTACGCCTTTATTCTTTAAAAATAGCGGTGACATCAAAACAGCTAGAGAGAAAGATGAAATCTGTCAAGAAGGCAGACATCATATAAATAGATTATTTAAGACTTTTCAACACAGCCAATAGAGCAACTGAATTTGCACGCACTCTCAGCTTTTGCACATGGAGGCTTTACCTGCACATTATATTCAGGCTTCAAGTTACAACAGAGAACAGATGATTTTTGGCAATATGGGCTGATAAAGTCATTAATTGTCTGTTAAAATGTGCCCTGCATAAAGGAAACTTGAGGTAAACTGAACTGGCATATCCTGTGAAAGCTCAATGTACTCTATGTGCTGAAACTGTGTACAAAGCACATAGAGCTGCCTTTGAGGCAAACTAGGCGAATGCTAAAAAAGCTGGACGTTCAGACTAGACCATTCCTGAGGAAGTGCCAGCTTCACTGATTCCAGTAGAGTACAACTGAGGATGAATCTGTTCTGCCATTTCACTCAACGCATCTTTTTTTTAAAACAAGAGGAACTGCATAGGACAGAGTATTCGGTCACACTGGAGTTCTCAAGCACAAGACAACAGACATTTTGTCCTCCAGCACCATCACTATAAAGATACCTGCTTTCTGAAACTCAGATTGAATCTTGGGAAGTTAAATTCTCGGCTGTTTCATGGCTTCACTGCAAGAGCAATACGGAAGGAGAAGGAAGAGGATCAGTGGAAAGAAGCAGCTGAGCTACCCTGGGAATCATGTTGCAAAGCTCCTCGTTCATCCTGGAGAAACAGTCCCAAAGTGACCACTTTGACTTTGGCATAGCCCGATTTGGGGCATTAGTATTAGTTGTTATCCAAACTACATCCACATTCGAGACAAAAAAACTTAGCACCTTAGAACTGCCACGTCAGTAGTGATTACAGATAAAGTTTAAGGTAATAATTACAAAATATATCACAGATACATAGAAAGGAGTTCTCAGTTTTAACAACACCTGTCCTTGTCTTAAATTAGGGCCAATGTCTTTGAACGTGTGGTGGTGTTTGACTATGAAGAAGCTGTTTTCATTTGCTTCCTAGGCAATAAATACTCCTTCACACCCCTATAAATAATTACATCTTAGAAGTATCATTTGATAGAGATACATCTGACCCTAAAGCAGTCAAGTCCCTTTATAAATCACATGAATTATTACTAAAGAGTACCACCAAAGTTTGTGAACTCAGCATAGTTTTCTGGAAATAAACATAAACTTCAATTTGTTTTAGTGATTTAAAACATAACACATTACAAACACCAGCAATGGAAAATACAATTTATTCCTTACAGCTATTTAGTGATGTAATTATTTAGATATTCCTCCATTCTCCAGAGAGGATAGATACAGAGATAGCTGCAATCATCAGATCATTTTGTTGTTATGAAGAAAAATGTGTAATTATATCGAGTTCTAAAGTCCTACAATATTGCCACCATCAAATTTAAAGATAAAATATGAAAAAACAGGTCTATATCCAGAAACGAAATCACAGCGTCAAAATTTAGTTTGGCTCTCTGACTTCCACAACACCAGCAAACGGCACTTGATGTGATTATTTCTTTGAAGTTTCTCTTTTCTCTTGCTATTAGTACAGTCATTTAAACGTTCTTTGCATGTTTTACTACTGATTTCCGAATTAAGATGGCTATTATTGCTCTTAGGGAAACTGAATGGTAAGAACTAGCAACCAGAGCGAAGCACCTCCCTCTTGGTGGAGCATGGGGCACCAACATGTGTTCCCTGCGGGAATAACATTTTCCCTCCAAACGCCACTTCTCTGCTCTGCAAAGAAAGCAATGGAGGCAGAATGAGAGGAGATGCAAGTCGCATTTTATGTATTGCCATCCTCAGTCCTTTGCATCCCGCCTGCCCCTAAAACCGGTGCAGCCCCAGCCCCTAGAAAAATAGAGTGAAAGGCTTTCAATGATAACAGGCATGGGTTTATATTACTGCATCCCCATTGTTTTGGTTTGTCCTGCCATTAGACTTGCGCTGATAATGACAAGTTGATGACAAAACTTTCGGCACAAGTACCCTATAAATAAAAATCATTGTAAATACATTATTTTTAATACATTGCACGGCCCTGTAGAGACACCATGTCACAGTGCCATGAGTAACTTAAACAGCGTGTGTGGGCTCGCAAAAATAAACCCCCCCAAAAGCTTCTCCTCCCTTCAGGCAGCTACTCTGGCAAGTGAGTAAATAATCACATCATTTGGTGTCCCAGACTCTGGAAACTAAGTGTAACTATCATGATGTTTACTGGCCTCCTGGCATCTGGAATCAAACTCTGCAATTCATGCACAGGCACACTGGTGCCCAAAAGCAATTTTCTTATAGGTTTTTTTCCTTCCACCCTTCAAGTTTATTTTTGTCACTGAAGAAAAACTACGTTCAACTCTCACAAACTCCCAACTACTTCCTCGACTTTCCATAACGTCCTTTGATGTTTTCATTTTAAGTACTCCCCAGCGTGTAAAGTCTCTGTGTCTTGCTGTAAGGCTATCAATTTTAATAAACACAAGGCTTTCTTGCACCCCCCAACACATCTTTACTAGGTTACAGTGTAGCACTTTGGCAATCTGCTTCTTTATTTGATTTTAAAAGTGTATTACCTGATACCACTCAGTCACAACTTTGTGGGATGAGATCAAATGGTATAAGTGGTGTGTTTTACACATTTAAAACAAAAAGAGAAAGAGAGGAGAAAAAGAAGGGGAAAAGGAAAGAAGCAAAGTTTCAGTTTTAACAGATGCAAAGCAAAGACCAAATATTTTCCAGTCGGTGGATGTCGAGGAGAAATATGCCAAATACATTTCACAAGCCTCTACTGGCACCTAATCACTGCCAGATGTTTAGAAGCAACACCAAGAACATCGCAAAACGCTGGCAGAAAAATAAACAAATAAATCGGGGAGAAACAGAAGTCGTCTACTCGGGACGCCGGGGGAGATAAAAGTTGGGTGCCGGGATAAAACGAGAGCACACATGGCAGAGACAAGACGGGACGGGACGGGACAGGACGACTACAGGGATACCCCTCTCCCCGGAACGGGACCGACCCGCACGAACCAAACCGGCCACCCCTGCCCTGACGGGGTTCTGTCTGCACCCGGCTTGCCCTTTCAGCACCCTGCTTGCAGCCGGCTTGCCCTGCTTGCACACTACACGCGTGCTGCACTGCCTGCACCCTGCCCAAGATCTCCCCTTGCTGCAGCCTGTTCACATAGCGCCCTGCGTCCTATCCTGTTCGCATAGCGCCTGTCTGCATCCTGCCCGCACCCTGCCTGAAATCTCCCCCCTAATGCAGCCTTCACGCACGCTGCCTTACCTGCACCCTACCTGCACCCTACAGATCCTGCCTGCACTCTGCCCGCTATCTGCTCCCTTCCTGAACCCTGCCTGAAATCATCACTTGAAGCAGCCTTGTCTGCATGCTGCCTTACCTGCACCCTGTCCGCACCGTACAGATCCCGCCTGCACCTTGCCCGCTGTCTGCTCCCCTCCCGCACCCTTCCCACACCCTACAGATCCCGCCTGCACCCTGCCCGGCCTGCTCCCTCCCTTCTTCCTGCTTGCACCCTGCCTGCAACCTCCCCTTGCAATAATCTGTTCGCATGCTGACTTACCTGCACCCTGCCTGCACCCTATAGACCCCACTTGCCCAGTCTGCTCGCTTCCTGTACCCTGCCTGCAACTTGCCTGCACCCTACAGATATTGCCTCCCTGAAATCTCCCCTTGAAGGAGCCTGTCCACTTGTTGCCTTACCTGCACCCTGCCTGCACTCTGCCCACTCTCAGCTCTTCTTGCACCCTGCCCGCACCCTACAGATACTGCCTGCACCCTGCCCGCTATCTGTTTCCTTCCTGCACCCTGCCTGCACACTCTTCCCCCATCCTGCCAGAAATCTCCCCTTGATGCAGCCTGTCCGCATACTGCACCCTGACTGAGCTCTGTCCGCACCCTACATATCCCTCCTGCACCCTGCCCGCTGTCCTGCACCCTACAGATCCCGCCTGCACCTACAGAAATCTCCCCTGCATCCTGCCTGCTGTCTGTTCTCTTCCTACACCCTGCCTGCACCCTGGCCGGTCTGATCCCTGCCTGCATCCTCCCCGAATCCTCCCCTTGATGCAGCCTGTCCGCATGATGCCTTACCTTCACCCTGCCCGCACCTTACAGATCCCTCCTGCACCCTGTCCGCTATCTGCTCCCTTTCTGCACCCTGCCTGAAATCTCTCCTTGATGCAGCCGGTCCGCATGCTGATTTACCTGCACTCTGCCTGCACCCTGCCCGCACCCTACAGATCGCGCCTGCACCCTTCCCGCTATCTGCTCCCCTCCCGCACCCTCTCCCCGCACCCCGCCCGCCCCGCCAGCACTCATCCCGGTGCCCACGCTTATCCCTGCCGCTGCCCGGTGCCTGGTGCCGAGTCCGCACGTGCTGCGGGCGGCGGAGCGAGCTCCCAGCTGCCGTCCCTACCTTTCATCTTGTCGCCGGGGCGGGACGCATAGGAGTTTCGGGGCGCGGCGGGGCTGCCGCCGGGAGCGGCGGGCGGGGCGGCGCTCCGTGCCTACTGCCGAGCCATGCCGGGGGCCGGGCGCGCCCCCGCCGCTGCCCCTGGATGCGCGGCCCCGGCCGCTGCCGCTGCCCCTGCCCGAGCCGCCGCCGCTCGCTCCTCGGCCGCCGCCAGCCCCGCGGCCCCGCCTCCCTCCCTCCGCCCCAGGGAAGGGGCCGCGGCCGGGGCCGGCTGCGGGGGGCGGGCGCGCCCCGCGCCGTGGGGTGTCTTGGAGCTGAGCCTGCGACAGCACTCGAGGCACCCGCCCGTGACCCGGGAGCTGGAGTGGATAGCGAAAATGCCGGGAAATAAACTCTCTAAGATTCGTTTTGGAGTTTTAGAAAGCAGCACGCTTTATTTCAGAGCTGGGCGCGAGGGAATGGTTTTCATAAATCCTGTGTAATAAGACTATTTACAGAATATATTTCCCACTTACATGCACATAGCTTTAAATTGGAAGGGGGAAGATTTTGATTAGAGATGAGGAAGTAACTCTTCACGATGAGGGTGGTGAGGCACTGGCACAGGTTGCCCAGAGAAGTTGTGGATGCCCCCTCCCTGGAAGTGTTCAAGGCCAGGTTGGATGGGGCCTTAAGCAGCGTGGTCTTGTGGGAGGTGTCCCTGCCCATGCCAGGGGGGTTGGAACTGGATGGGCTTTAAGGTCCCTTCTCTGATCTTATGATATGTATAAAGTTTCCCAGAAATCTTACACGTATTCTATTACTTTTCAAGGACTGATTTTAATGTTATTGTGAACTTCACAACAGCCAAATCTCTTGCTAATTTGAGCTTTGGAGCCAGCTTGCTGTCTGCCCTTGCATTTTAGAGAGGGAAGGACTGCAAACAGAGGTGGTTTTCGAAGGAGATGATACCTCTGTTCAGCACAGACCATACTGAACAGTGTCTGGAAAAAAGCCCATGCTATCAACAAAACATGCTATCAGAGGGACATTCTGACTAACTTTCAAAAAACGCATTTACTTAGATGATACTTAACTCTACTTCAACTTAAATCAAAATATTCCACTTTTTGTAACAGTAACTACTTCTTGTATCAGAGTGGGGGATTCTGGCTAATGCTATTCTGATGTCGCACCACCCAGGCTCACCATGCCAGTGTGCCTCACACTGTGGTACACCGAAGGAGAAATTCTGGAGCTGTGGATGTGTATTGGTTGGCTGGAAAGAGGCTATAGGATGTGCGAAGTTCACCCTGGTGCTGTATGAAGCATCACAAGAAGTCCCGTTGGATTCAATGGGATTGTGTGCAGTGCATGTACTGAAGAATGTGCGTGACTATTTGTGACATTAGGCATATACAGTCTTTTCTTTCTGTAGTTCTGGATGTTGGCAGGAATAACGGATTGCTTCCAGACTCCCATTTTCAAGATAGGCGTGTCTATTTTCTGCAAACCTACCCGTTTTCAGGCTATTGACAACAGTGATAAGTGTTTTTGATCCAGCTTTGACTGTTAACACCTTATGAAGCAGAACTAGTGCAACGTGCACCGGTTTGTTCTGGGGATGAACAAAGTAGCAGAGGCACAAAGAGGAGATGCTCGCAATTTTGCCTTTGTGAATAGAGGTATCACCGTCTGTTGAATTAGGGGATGCCCAAAGAAATGATTATACTACATGGTCTTTTCAATGGGCCTGTGGCTCCACTAATGACCATAGCGTACCAGAAAGATCATGGCACAGTATCTCAGCATTAGTTTAACCCCAGATCAAAAAGTGTTGGGAAACTATCAGGTATGATCTTGCCTGAGCAAGGAATGGAGGATTAAATCCACAAAAAGTGGATTGCTGTAGAGCAAAAATTAAAGAGCAGATTTAGAAATCTGAATTCCTTCAGCTGGTCTGAGGACTTGATGGTGTCTCCTTGAGAGTGTTCCATTGACTTGTAGAATCATAGAATCATTTGGTTGGAAAAGACCTCTGAGATCATCAAATCCAACCTTACCTGTCCACTAGTAAACCATAGCCCTGAGCACCTTGTTTGCCCATCTTTTAAACACTGCCAGGCATGTTGACTCGTCCACCTCCATGGACAGCTGTGCCAGAGCCTGATAACCCTTCCAGTGAAAAAATTTTCTTAATATCTAATCTGAACCTCCCCTGGCACAACTTGAGGCCATTTCCTCTTGTCCTATCACTTGTTACTTGGAAGAAGATACCAACACCCACCTCGGTACAACCTGCTTTCAGGTAGTTGTAGACAGTGATAAGGTTTCCCCTCAGCTTCCTTTTCTCTAGACTCAGAGGCAGTACTTTCAGTTTGGGATCACTGCAAAGACTTGAAGAGCAGCCGCAGGAGCCATTTGCTACTTTAAAGCAGGGCTCAGATATCAAAGAGAATTGACTCAGCTTTTAGTTTACGCTCTGGTAGTTGACTTGGAATATCTATTTTTGGTACAAACCACTTAAATCTGAATACAGTCATCAGGTAGTTACGGATGTCCTGTGGCGGCGTGTTGGATTAAGACAACAGCTTTTGCAGTGTTTATAAAACCAATTAATGCTTGCTCAGTTTTGTGATTTATTTTTGATTGTAAGTTAACTCACAATTTTTCTTTTGAAGAACCAGTATCATTCAGTTTCCCAAACTAAAAGCTATCGAGACTCTGACATGAAGTCCATGGGTATGTTTTCCGGAAGAAATCCTTCCGTTACTTCTCATAGACAGGATGAAACCAATAATGAAATTCCGTTTCTCCAAAGAAAAAGTACTTCTGTTTGAAAACACTGTGCTGAAGGAATGCTTTAAAAAAGAAGCCGAAAGAAGAATATTACTTTAAACCTGTGTCATTACAGAATGTGCAAGGAGCAGGACTGTGGAGGAATTTAGAAAATTTTTCAAAATCAGTAACTAATTATGCTTTTCTAATTCTTCAGACAGTAAACTGAGTGAGCTGAAGGATAGCAACCAAAAAAAAGAGTGATGAGTGAACTGCATTGTCTGAGGAAAACATGTTCCTTACAAAGTGAAAGAAAAATAATTAGTGTTCTGAATTCATACAGACTTTATGATTGATTCATTAGGCCTGACATCTGCTTCCTTTCTTGTGACTTTAAAATATGTATTCATTTGTGGACATAGTGGGACACTTCATATTTCTGAAGTAAGATTCTACATTATCTTTTAATCATGGAAGTTGTATTCCACATTAGATTTCTTATAAATCTGTTATGTATGTATATGCCTCAAAGTCGGAACCATTTCTAGTTCTGGGTGAAACTGGATAACCTTACTGAGGCTGCTCAGAGCTAGGGAAGAGCTCTTGTCCTGTGGTTTGGCCACCTTTCTCTTTCTCTTTCCATGCCCTGTGAACTCTGCCCACAAGGACACTCAGGCACAAGGACATTGGGAATCACCCAGAGACACAGCCTGTGGCCTGAAAAGAAATTGAGCTCAGTTGTCCCAAATCTTATCCCCAACTACCATCCAGATACCACAGCATACTTGATTACAGGTAACAAGAACAGCCTTCCTCCAGCATCCCTCCACTGTCTGGGTTTCAGACAGATGCTGACCCTGGACAGCCAAATCAGGTGCTGCTTTTAGAGTCCTCCTCTTGATTCTCCTTAGATGCAAGCTCTGCATGGGGATGGATCTCCCAGACCTTAAACTTTTTCTCTGTTTTCTGCTATATGGACATCAGAGAATACCCCTGCTAGCTAGGTAAGCCACAGAATATGTACAGGTTTAGGGTGTGAAACAGTACATAAGAGAGGGTGCAATATGTAACTAGCATTGCCTGATCCCGGGCCTTCACAAGCCTGAACTTTTTATGCACTCTTTTATATTTTTCTAATTTCATTTAAAGTTATGGTGAAATTTGCCAAACACAATTACACTGTCTCTCTGGTTAAAACCACTGATTTCAGAAAAAGTTTCAAGCACATTTTAATATTCTTTTATTTTTAGGAAACCTTTGACTGTGTTCTAGGAAAATTTAATTTCCCAGAAATATTTCATTTTAGAGACTTTGTTGCTACTCTAGTTCAGGGTATAAATTATGAGGCTTGATTTTTCATCTAATAATAGTAATATAACAATGGCTTACTACTACAACAGGCTGTCTGTAACAAAGTGATCCCATGCTGCAGCCAGATTCAAACTCAGAGATGGTCTAGAGGATGTAAAAAAGTCATTCTTGTTTAAAAATATTTGCATATTTGCTTAGTATGGCTTGTTTATATGAAATTATTAAAATTTATTCATCACATGCTGAAATAAGGTAACCAAGTGAGCGCTTTGCAGTTTCTGTGGCGTGGTGTGACTTAAAGCACTTACCAACCATGTGTTTTGCTCATTTTTTTCCTTGCTACAGTCTTCTCTTGAATATCAAGGGAGTTAATTTATAAGTTTACTCTCACTTTTACTCTGCAAAATGTGTTCAAATTCGGCAGTAATCCGAAAGAAAAAGACTCAAATTTAATCTCCTTGTCTGTGCTTTAGAATAAACCGTGAAGACTTTGCTGATGTCATCTCAACCCAGAGGTTGTGTGCTCAGTCCCTGTTAACTTTGATTCCACTTCACAATGGACCATTACTCTCACCTGACTTTTTCCCACAGCCTAACATACAATATTTTTTTCAGCATTGTTCCTCTCTTTCCAACCACAAGCTCTTTGACTGTTCATTGAGTCTTGGAGATGCTGGAAGCCTTGGTCCGTGCACATGGAGGTATGTTCCACATCCTCTTTTGATTAGCAGCCTTCTCATTGCCTGAGCTCACGTGCAATGCTAAGGGCAATAAATAAAAAAATATGAAAAAGAATTGCATGTATAATTGAGGAGAACTGTTTGTGACACGGGAACCATATGTGGAGGATCATTTGTCTGAAGTACATACCATTTGGGTTCAGTACAACATGTGCATTTGAAAAGTAAGAGCTGAGTATTATAACATATTTTAATGATAAATCTTTTTCTCCACAACAATTTCATATTGTTGTTAATGACCATTTTGGATCAGTGCCCGGAGTGAAGACATTATCCTTGGATCTGTGTAATGAGTTTGCAAATGATCCTGAACAAATGGTGAAGTTATTTGCTAATAAGTTTGTTAAATCCACAGATTTTCTTAATCTGGATAATTAACATCAACATTTGAAAAAATTCAGTTATCTAAACTCGTTTCTGACAAGTGAGGCTATCTTTTCAGGTTGCCAGAGTTACTCAGAGATACAGAATTGTTCTAACTATGGTTTCGTTGTTGATCATGCAAAAACCCATGCAACAGTTCTCTTGTCTTTCAATTTCTGTGACCTTTTTCTTTGAGAACCTGGATTTCTTGGAAGGATAACATGAGACAGCTCTAGAATAGCCTTGAATTTAAAGAAAAGCAAAATTCTGGAATGCAATTAAAACTACAGCTATTATGATTACCTGCAGATAATAGTTAGGGACCACTTTTATGTTTTTGATATTTAATGAAACACATCATTATGGGTTTTCTTCTGGCAATTTCCTTGCACAATATTTTGTCAAAATTAAAGAAAATAACTGTAGCTGTTGTGTCTGCTGGCTAAAATATTCAACTTTTCTGCATCTAAATTTCACATAATGAAAAGTAATTCCATTAGTGCT
Organism: Dromococcyx pavoninus; assembly: GCA_033558185.1. Classification (NCBI taxonomy): domain Eukaryota; kingdom Metazoa; phylum Chordata; class Aves; order Cuculiformes; family Neomorphidae; genus Dromococcyx; species Dromococcyx pavoninus. The sequence continues at coordinate 3,536,337 of JAUMJL010000362.1, read as the reverse complement.
AGCATTCTTAAATGTTGAAGACAGCAAAACCAAGATCAAATAATTAGTGCCAGATTTTATTAGATGCTTGCAGCAGTAGACTTTTATACATTAGTAATAACATTTTTTTTGTTCACAATTTGCATTTCTTTCAACACACAGGGTAAAATAATTCTGATTTCCTCTGGTTGCCTGAGGTTTAATCAGGTCAGCTTTTTGGATGGGTATATTAAAACAATACCAGCTGGGGTCTGGTTCATGTTGATGAAGAGAGGTAAAGACCTTGCCCTGTTTTGAGACTGTCCAAATGCCAATGACGTTCAGTTTCTAGTTATCTTCAGTGGAAGCTGGTAAGCAGGAACCCTGAGTTGGGCTCTCTCAACCTAGAAGAGTATCCTTCAGCTGTTGTTACAAGCCACACATTTCATCCAGGATTCAGGTATGGCTGGGTGTATTCTGCACCCTCCTCTAGCTGTGCGGCTTCTCCCAGACATAAGGTGATGTGCAGAGGTGCCTCCGTAAAGCCATCTGGCACTACAGGGAGTGGAGGCTGGTGTAGTCTACTTCCAGACACCAACACGGCTTGGTTCAGGTGCATCTGCTCTCCGGATTTGCTCTTTATGGCAGTGTAAATCCACATGGCAAGTCTAAATGCATCTTATATGGTCTTCCTGACATCTTGCCTTGCAGTGCAGACCTAAAAGTCAAACAGAGGCTAAGTGAGTATGGCTTATATACTGCTTGGCCACATGAGAGGAGCACAGCAAGAAAAGCAAATAAAAATGTACTGAATCCTCCCTACATTAAGTTAACATTATTGCAATGTATTTTGGCTCTTCAGTCTGTGAGTTACACCCACCAGGGCTCCCTGATGCTTCAACACGTGGGTGTAAGTACGTCCAGGGGAATATTAAATTACAACTCTTTAGCTCTGTATTTGGTGTAAAAAGTGCAGAAAAAAAATGTTGAAAATTGGGGAACATCATGATTGCAACTGTAAAGTATTTTCATCACTATGTAGAACACATCTGTATTTTATGTAAATTGCTGGTTATAGAGAAAATTGAACTTCTGAAGTTTTGCTTCTTGGGGCATAATGACAATATAAGACAGACACTAAAATAAGTATTTTTAGTTGTATTTACAAGGTTTGCATTGGTTTTGCTTTTTAGAGTAAACAGACTTCAAAAAGAAATAGTGAACCAAGAGATAGGTAGTGATAAATAGTCCCTTGTATATTGCTTCTTAGGTCATATTATCAAATGTTGCTTCTGATGCGGTACATCTATCTTCTTTTAGTAGATTACAGGGCATGGGACAGTCACTGAAAATATTCATGCAAGCTTTGGAGAAATCAGGTCTCTTTCATTTTGTCAGGCTTCATAAATAGCACACACAAATGATTGTTGTCAAAGAACATTATTGAGGTGGTGAAATAGAATACTTGCAAGCTAGGAAATGCCAGCACAAAGATTTCCCATGGGGCCTTGACTTACCTGCCTATGCTTGGAATTATTGACAAGACATATTTATTCATACTGATGAAAATTATTGATATGGATGTTAGTTTATAGTTGTGTATTCATTTTTCTCAATTAACTCCATTTATTCTATACAGAGAAGGGACTGAACTCATTCAGTGAGCACCCGTTCAATATTTTATCTTGTCTTCATTGTTCCTCTAGGTCCTATTCACTGCAACTTACTCTCTGCTCTGAAGATAAAATCATTGATTTCCTCCATGTCTGTCATCAGGGTAGCATTTATATATTTCACAAATGTTAATTAAACTTTAGAAATGATAAGGAGCATTACTACGTCCATTCCATAGGACTGAGCCACAGTAAGAGTGAAGTTAAAAGTTATCCTCTCATAAGGAGTGAATCACTTGAAATGCTATGTTTTCACAGGTTGCCCAGTGTTACAGTCGATGTTTACACTATACACCCAAGGACACCCTCCATTTGCCTCTTTGTAAGCTTGACTAAAAGTCCTAGTCACAGTCCCACACTATTCAGCTACACACAATGCTGCCTATGCCCTTCCTCTCCCTGCTTTCCATGTGTATGAACCCTGCAACTCCGACATACTCTGAGCCAAATTCTGCATGTGGATGGTTGAGAGATTAGGACACTGGTTGTGCTGCTGATAGCACAAACCCAGCAATCCAACTACAGGCATGCACAGCATTCTACGCGCTTGAAGGCCAGGTGACATTGACTTCTATAAAGAGAGTGAGTACTCAGCCCTTCTGAAATTACGCCATAGGTTTCCTATCAGGAATTTTGAGAAAAACGTGGGTATTGATAAACTAGCAAGAGTGTGTTTGAGAAACTGGGGTGGGTTGAGGCCAGCCAGTGGCAGCTCACCCAGTTTCCCTAGGCAGGCAAGGAAGAGCATTAAAAGGGCAAATGTGAGGAAAAACTTGTGGGTCCATTCCAGGCACAAAAATCATCTACCCACCAGATTTCAGTACTGAGCTCCAAAGCCTGGGAAATAAGAGTTTTTAAAAGAAAACATCTACAAGTTTTTTTGACATAGACAACAATATATACATTTTCCCCTAGGTTCTTTCTTGGAAATGACTGAATTTTTTGGAAAAAAAATATCAAAAGAAGTCCAAACAATATCAGTCAGAGGCATCCAGCCAGCAGGGGAAATTACAGCTAGAATGACTGAACTTTGGCGGAGTTATAAGGTCCTTATGATGGAAAGTATTGGGTAACTTTAGTGAAAGGCCAAAAGCAGTTCAGGAATGAAGAAAGAATGACCATGGTGGCCAGTGATTTTAATTTTCCATCTATCATGCAACCCTGTAAAGGGAAGATACAACTCAAAATGTATTTGGAGATATGTAACGAGAAGACACAAGAGAACAAGCTGGTTTTGGCCTTCTTTGTTCACTCCAGGCTGTCAGATCTTCTAAAAGCCCTACAAAGCCTTCTTCCTCATCAGAAATCTCAGTTTTCTCTGCTTGAGAAATTTATGAGAAATGAGATATGTGCATCCATATCTTTCCGAGATACGCATGAAACTACTGCAAGGCTATCTGAGCAATGAGCTACAGCTTTTAGCTGGTGCTTCTAAGCTCAGCATTAGTCACTCAGACTTCCCCAGGCAGAATAGAGCCCATCCTTTTCTCTACTTGGAAGATGACTGCTCAGCATGCAGCTGGCTTACGGAGCCTTCTGTAAAAGATACTCCAGGCATTTCAGTTTAAAGTTCAGCAAACAAGCGCTGTTACTAACCCGTTTTGATGCAGGTGCTACAGCAGAGTATTGGGATTGAACCAACTCCCTTCATGCTCTGACAGCAACACATCTGCTTCTGCTAACATAGCACAGCAAGGCCACCAGCTCTCTGCCTCCCAGAGAGGCAAAAGCACAGAGACCAGGAACAAAGTCCTGTATTACTCACCAGCTCTGCTGTTACTTCAGCAGATGGAGAGGGAAGGATTCTGCTACTCAGTTATAAAACAACACTTTAAAATGCAGAGTATTTGTGGTGTCATTTTTAATACTGTTTTCTTCATAGGAAGAGACCAGGTATGCTTGTTGACAGAGCAATTTTTGGTCAAAACATGTCAAAACCACCATGAACTGCAGAACAAGTATTTGAACACCTGTTCCTTCAAACTTTTCCCTTATGATCTGAAAATCTCTGGGGTTTCTTGGACAACTACAAGAGCAGGGAGGAGCGTGAAGCACAGAGCAGCAGTAAACACCACGTTCAGCCCATGTGCCATATGCAGTGTAAGCAAGAAACATTTCATAGGGGAAGGAAAACAAGACAAAGCACCAGAAGCACCACCTGACCACTGTTCCTGGCAACTGTTCAAATATTTAAGTATGGAAGAGTTTGTTTTTTTTCTTTTACTATTAATTTTCTGTATTTAGGAGGGTTACTAGTTTTGCATTGCTTTAGACTTTAGAAAGTATGCTTCAAAAATTGGTAACAGGCAGCTGGTCCACTCATAATGTTCTTCCTCCCCACCTTTAGATACTTGTCTGTGTAATAACGTCCCATTTTTCTATTTATTAACTGAATGTTGTCAAAGAACTTGCAAAGACACAAATATCCAAATATATGCAGAATTATCAGAGAACAAATTCAGTCGGATAGCAACATTATAACATAGTCATGTATGTTGGAGGGAACCTCAGGTCTCTGGTCCAGCCTCCTGTTCCAGGTAGAGTCAGCTGTAGGAGCAGACCAGGTTGCTCAGTGATTTGCCCAGTTGGGTCTTGAAAACCTCCAAGGACTGAGACTGCACAGCTTCCCTATGCAGCCTCTGTCCCTGCCTGAACCTCTCTTGTTTTGAGTCATGCCTGTGGTATCTTGTCCTTGCACCATAGACCACTGTGAAGAGCCCAGCTCCATTTTCTTCCTAACTTCCCTATAGGAAGCTGCTATCACCAGCCACGCTGCTGAGGCACACGAGCCTTTGAGCCTGATGATCCAGTCAGTTCTTCATTCATCTAACAGTCCACTCATCTTGCCAATAATAACCCATCTTGAATACAAATGTACTGTGGGAGACAGGATCAAAAGCGTTCCTAAAATTGAGTTAGATGGCATCAATTACAGCTGCCTCATCCTCACATCCAGGTGTTTCATCACAAGGCACTGAGGTTGCCATGATTTACCCTTGATTTCCAGTCATCACCTTCTACTTCATCTGTCTAGAAGCTGAAACTTGCTCAAGGATTTTCCTGGAGACCAAAATGAGGCTTACTGGCCTGTGGTTTCCTAGGTTGTCTTTCTTAATCTTTTTGAAGATGGTGCAATTGTTGTCTTTCTACAGTCACTGATGATCGCTCCCAATCTCCATGGGACTCTTGGACAAACCCTATCTAGTTTCTTGATCTTGTATGCATCAAGGTTTCCCAAGTAACCATTGATTCAATTCTTTCCCCTTTTCTTGAGTTCTCCTTCTTCCTGAACATTGCTGCTAGACCTGGTTGGTGAAGACCAAGGGAAATAAGTCCATGCTTAGTCTTGCATCTGCTGGCACTGCTACATTGAGCAGTGAGTCCGGGCTAGAGACTACGAGGTACTCCTGACATTGGTCTTCTCTCCCCTGACCCAACCAGACTAGTCATAAGAAGAATCTGCTGGAGATCTGCTCAGGTTAATGTACATTATGTGTGGGGTGTTTGTGGCAATACAGCAAGTTCTGTTCACCCCTGCAAGCCACCCTCAACCTGGTCAAAGGGCTCAATTTTGTGTAATTGTATTTTATTTTACATATTGGTAGAATTTGTGTCCCCAGTCAAAAGAAAGCTGAAACTTTTAAGTCATTTTCATGTCCTGTTGGTCAAAATGCTACATCTTTCACAGTACTGAAACGCAGAATGCAATGTTTTGCTGGTTGTTGCTGTAGCCCCTTGGTCTCACAGGAAAAGGGAAGGAAGTTTTGAGTCATTCAGCAATAACCACAAAGAAATATAGCCCCATCCACATTCATTTCCAGAGACGAATTTGAGGTTTGGATGATATAGACAAGGAATTACTGGGGAAGAAGGATTTCCCAGGCTCTGCTTATAGAAGGACCATCCAAAGAAATGGGTTTTATCATCTCTGTAATTCCTCTATGTTTCTCTTTTTATGAGTGTGAGCTGTCTCCGCTTCCCTACCCCTTCCCGTTGGGCTCATTCATCTTTTTGTAACCCTGATTCAGCAGCAGCTCAGTGCCTCCTGGGATGAGGGTGAGAACTGACTGCATTTTCTGGCTATAGGAACAAACATTATCTTGCATGAGAGGAACTGAATTGCTGCCAGCAAATAGAGTCAGCTAGCAGAGCCTTGGCCGTAACTTCATCCACCTCTCATTTCCCCCTCCTGCAGGGAGTGAGCTCCTTTGGGCTAACAGTGCTTTTTGGTAACTTTTTGTGATGCCTTGAACCTTTTTTCAACTTTGGGGTGAAGGAAAGGGACAAGGAAGTGCAACCTCCAAATTCAGAAAAAGTGTCCAACAACTTCCAGAAGAAGTGATGACTGTGATGGATTGATGAATGCCCAGCTCTAAATATGTATAAGTATTCTGAGGGGGGTACTTACCTGTCTTGACAAATGTCCCAAGTAATAATGTGACCCTAGTGCCAATCCTTTTACCAGTACAGTTGGATGCTCTTCTGGGCTTGCCAATGTATCCACTTCCTTAATATCTTAGTTCCAAACTTTAAAAAATGGAAATAATTACAATAAAGTACCACTTTTCTATTTATTAAAAATAAATTGCCTTGTTAAAGTGTTTGAGGTGATCATTTGGGTGAGGAAAGTTGTGCATTTAGAAGACGGCAGAGCACTTGTGTCATCTTGGTCCTACTGAAGTCAGCAACAGCCCAATTTGCACTGATTGCAATAGAATCATAGAATCTTCCGGTTGGAAAAGACCTTTGAGATCATTGAGCCCAATCGCACCCATCATCCACTAAACCATGTCCCTCAAAAACTCATCTACCCATTTTTTAAACACCTCCAGGGATGGTGACTCAACCACCTCCCTGGGCAGCTGTTCCAGTGCCTGACCACCCTTTCAGGAAAGAAATTCTTCCTAATATCTAGTCTGAACCTCCCCTGGTGCAACTTATGGCCATTTCCTCTTGTCCTATCACCTGTCACTTGAGAGAAGAGATCAACACTCACTCTGCCACCACCTCCTTTCAGGCAGCCGTAGACAGTGATGAGGTCTCCCCTCAGCCTCTTCTCCAAGCTAAACAACCCCAGTTCCCTCAGCCGCTCCTCACAGGACTTGTTCTCCAGCCCCTTCCCCAGCCTTGTTACCCTTCTCTGGACGCGCTCCAACACCTCAATGTCCTTCTTATACTGAGGGGCCCAGAACTGAACACAGTATACTTGAGGTGTGGCGTCACCAGTGTCGAGTACATGGGCACAATCACCTCCCTTGTCCTCCTGGCCACGCTGTTTTTGATACAGGCCAAGATGCCATTGGTCCTCTTGGCCACCTGGGCACGCTGCTGGCTCATATTCAGCCGGTTGTCAGCCATCACCCCCAGGGCCTTCTCCATCAGGCAGCTCTCCAGCCAGTTTTCCCCAAGCCTGTAACGCTGCATGGGGTTGTTGTGTCCCAAATGTGTATGCTGTGATGCCTGTGAGGAACTGTTGGAGCTAAGCTAAAGCCAAATCATAAGTTTTGTCTAAGTTATTTGGAAAAATATGGAGTTTGTAATCCTGTTTATTTCTTCTCAGAATGGATTCCAGTCCCAACTCTACTTTAAAAAAATGAAATATGAAAATCTTATCTACACTGATACCAGGTACAATACATAGTCCTGTGTTACATGGAATCACCATGATCCAACTTCTTACATCCAGCTAGAAGCAGACTGTTCCAGTGACCCCTCCATTTTCTGCACTTTGGAACTTCTTTGCTGACTTTGGAGTTGCCCCAGAAACACAACTTTTGTAGGAGGTGGTAATGCAGGGTATGAATTCCTCCGCTGACAGAGATATGTGGGCACCTGACAAGAAATCTTCAAGTGGATTTCTTATATGGTGGGGTGGAAACATGAAGAACACAGCACTGGGATATGATCTGCTCCGCTAACCAAGTACGCTGCAGCATTTTATACCTCTGGAAGCTTTTTTTCAAGGTGGTGGCAGTTTCATAGTGGACTGCTCTTGCCAAAAGGTGACTCTGAATCTGCAGATGATGAAGCTGAAAACGTGAAGTTCATAATCTCTATGTGTCCAACTCCATTGAGTGAACTGTTTTGTGACATTTTAAATTATACATTAAAGTCTCTGGTTTTGTTAGTTTTATGGCAACTTTATGCTGCTCATGCAAGACACCCTTACGAGTGATATATTTGGGTGTATTCACTCAGTTGTAGACCCGGGCCTTACAAAATCAGCTGAATTAGTTCTTCAGAGCTATTCTCTCCTCCTGCTGTTGCTGATAGTCTGTGATCATGGGTTTTCTGGTAACTGGATGTCTTTAACTGTCCTATAAACTGTCAGCAACTGATGTCTGATCTCATTTACATCCGAGCCTGGGCAGATGTGCAGTCAGTACAGGGCTGGGGATCTCAGGCATCACAGTTGAAGAGCCTCGTTCATGGTCTTATGCACTAAGCTTTCTGCAGGAATTAATTGGTCATGCAGCCAATACTTGTGTTAATGTTTTTCTTGGCAAGAGCAAACTGAAATGGTTTGTATTTAATTACACAGCTTTACTTTGACTTGAGCTTCCCCATTATGCTGATGGGCAACGTTTTTGACTATTAAGACATCTATATATAATCTTATACTATACATCGTGATGATATATGAATTGATATTGGAACAATGAATGAATTCCTTCATGGGTCATTAATACCATTCTGAATTTAAACAGTTTTGATTAAATGCTTGCTCAGACTCCTGCTGTTTTATAGCCATGTGGTGCTTTTTGGAAAGAGGAATTTTCTTCTAACTTGTTTGTATAGATACCAGTCTTAAACAAAACATGGAATTTATGTGTTCAGAAAATTTTGCCATTGAAATTTTTGTTTTACTCTGAATCAAAACAGAAATAACATTTGAATTTATTTTCCCTACACACCATGGTACAGAAATTAAAAAAACACTATCCATTTAGAAAACTGTAAAATAAAAATTTTGTTTTGGAGTTTTAAGTTTTGGGTTAAAAATTTAAAGGTTTTCTCTATTTCTTATTTTATGTTTTTGAATTTTTATATTACTTTTACTTTATGCTGGTTTCAATATTTTGAAATCAGTTTATGACTTCAGTGGGACTATTATTTTATTCTATTATTTTAAAAAATTATTAAGTTTGGCTTCTGTTTGCTATACTTTAAAGCATTTTATCTTCTTAATGTAACTGTCCCTTGTTTTTGGTGGGTTGAAACAGTTTATCAGACTGTTCAGTTCCAATACAAACAGGAAATACTTGGATGGGAGTGACATAGCAGTTCTTTGTGAAAAAAACAGGAGATACTATAAGCAAGGAAAGAGGTTTCATTCAGGGATAGAAAGCAGCACACAGCAATGATTTTAAAAGATAATACCACCCAGTAAGGGAATAAAATATTTCAGCTATGATGTTAGTTTGTACTATATTATGCTATGTTGTCATATGCCAGCTGCAATAGTGTGTAACATGCCATAAGTTATAGAAATGATTTAAAAATGCATACAAGACAAATAGGAACATCATTTCAGAATGCTGAAATGAAGTTTCATAACGTATGATGAATTATATTTTCTTAAAATAGTCAATGTTTGTGCTGAAAGCTTTTGGATGTGGAGTTCATTTGTACCAACATATTTTAAAAAGTTTCAGTTTTGATGAAAAGAGCAATATTGCACTGGAAAATATTTTGGTGGATAAGTCAGTCAGTACTTTAGGTACTGTTCTAAGACAGGATGGCAGTTGATTAAAACCTGAGTACGAAGGAAACAAACACTTTTCAAGGACATACACAGACATGGATGTAGATATTGCTGCTTGTTTCCTGATAGGCAGACCGAGCTGCCATTGAAGTCAGTGCAAAAGAACCTATTTACTTTTCATGTCTTATAGGAGTGGGTATTCTTTAGTTCTTTAAAAGCTATTAAATATCTGATTGAACCTCAGCTGCTCTTTGGAGATGCTCTTTTTAGAGCAGTTTCACTACTTTTGCTCTTTCGAGTGGTGCTAGTTCTACAGAGCCTGATAAGGTGACATCTTTACAGATATCCTTTGCTTTAAACTTTCACATTCAACAGCTTGGAAGACCAGAAGCCATCACTGAAATCTTTGCCTTTCTGAATTCAGTGAGATATCTGCCACTGGTTTCAGCAGAGCCAGGATTTCACTGCATGTTGAGAAGATTACCTTTTTTTGTGTGTTTTATTGGCAGAAAGGAAAGCTGTGTAAATCCAATACAGTTAAACAAACATATGAGGGGTTTGGACGTGTAACTCCTCTTTGTATGTGTATTAGAGGCAAATTATGCTGGAACCTGCCTGTGCTCATTTTAAGCAGGCAGCAGAGTGTTTGTTGGTTCATAATAACACACAATGTTGTTTGATAGCCAAAATTTCCCATACATCTGTAGGAAATAATGTTGCAATGCTAGCAATGATCTAGCAAAGATAAATTTAAAGCTATACAGAGAAGATAATTTTATTTGAGAAACTGAGCAAATTTCATTTCTATTCACATTCTTGGGCCCATATGCTGATGCTGACAAGCACCAGGAGAGGTGTATACACATACAAATCAATGCATCCAGGCATCCAGGCATGAATATGCAGATGGGATGTCCAGGTTGGGATTCCCCAGCAGGCCGGACAAGGGACACCACCTGTGAAGTCCTACCCACATCCTGGTTTCTTCTTAGGTTGATGATAATACTCTAGTTTTGCATGTGCCTCTTAGTACCATCTCTGAGTTGAGAGTCAATAGTTACTCCAGCCTGTCCCACCTCTATGTCTCTCCCAGTCTGAGTGTCCTGGGAAGCCACATACAGATCACCTGGGGTCTGCATGATCTGCTAATCCAGGCACTGTCAGCAGTTATTGCACTCTTAAACCTTGCCCTGCTGCTTCTTCAGCTGGTTGCCTACCCCAGCCTTCTCATTCCTGCTCCATTCATACCAGTCCTAACGTTTCTACTGCAGTTCTCTACACGTTGATGTAAAACGCAATAGATTCTGTTTACAACTTTTTCGAGGTTTGTACAGATTCAAGTAACTTGTGGACAAATATGGCTTGGGAACAAATACAGCCCTGTTTTCACTTATTTTACTTTGAAAGTGTCTTACTTCTGATGGTAAGATTAACTTTTCCTCTCAGTAAAAAGATCCATCTTATGATGGATAGTTTGTCAAGATTGCAAAACTTCACTGAATACTTCCTGTGTTTATATATGTTTTTTGTATTACATCATAATGGGAGTCCTTGACAAGACATATTTTTGTGAGTTTAGGTTAAAAGAATCATTTTTTTTCAGCTTAACTGCTTGGCTGTGTGATCGAGGCACTCCCATTTGATGGGGCCCCTTGGTGCTAAGCCCTCTAAGATGAATAAAAGACATTACTTTCCATCAAACTGTAAACATCACATACTTTTAAAAAAGGTCTCAGATAAAGGGACAAGATAATAATAAGGAATCTTAAACCTATTACGTAATGGTTAGTGTAGGCTTTCACAGATTGTTGCATGTGAAGAACTGCATGAAGTTGACCAAATTAGAAACAAAACAGATAGCTTTCTATTGCAGGAATGAATGAAGGCTTTAAAATGAAATGCAAGAACAACCTTCCGCCCACAAAAAACAGTCCAAAAGTAAGATTTTTATTTATTTGATTCTACACATATTTTTGTCATTAAGCTTTGTAGCATATTCTAAACTTTTGCTTCACTGTCATGCGTGTTAAGCCACTAATTCCTACATGGTGAACTAATGGCAAAGGAAACACTTGTGTCACCACAGTTGAGGAAAAGAGAAAGTCTCAGGCAGAGACACAGAAGATTTTAACATGTCTCTTAGACATGTTATCCTACATGGAGACAACACTATACCAGATTTTTTGGGTTTTCTCCCCTGTTTAGTACATCTGCCTGAGTTCCTGTCAGCCACAAGAGCAGATGGGAGGACAGAATTTAATGAAACCAAAGTAAGGGAAAAATAAAAAAAAAAAGGAAAAGCCAGCTAAGTTTATCTAAGATTTTTAATATAAAGATCATCTTTAATATAAGATTTTTAATATAAGATCATTTAAGATCTTTAATATCAAATTCTAGATAGCTGCATAGAGTTAGCTGCGTAGTTTTGGAACAATTGAGTCAAAGTTACAGACGATTGTGAAAAAGAAGCAAAGTTGTTGATAGCAACAGCAGAGCCGCATCAGCTAAACGTGTGTGTGTGCAAGCAAACACTGGGATCCCCAAGACAAGAGCCTTTAGCCTGGTGCAGAGCCCATTCACATCTGCAGGAGTCTCTCCACTGCCGGTGGCTGCCCCTGGCCAGGCAAGAGGCTCCTTAGACTCTTTCTTCGTTTTCATAAACAGGCACAACAAATTGCAATTGCTGGTGTGTGTGCTAAACTATTCGCATCCTTCCAGTGGCTCAAATGATAATTTTCAGAAGTGTTTTTGTAAGTGGGTGCTATGTATAAATTAGCAGTTGGGCATATAAACATCTCATTTATTCAACTAATTATTTCTTTATTTGACTTAAAGGTGGGCTGTCCTGTGGACTGCTGCTTCCTCAGCTGTGTTGGTCGTGGGCATGAAGAGGTGCAGAGAGTGAGACAGCTGCCCTGCAGAAGCTCTTGTGTATTTCGTACTTTCTAGGACCTGCAGTTTCCTTCAGCAGTGGAAGAGGAGGGATGGAGTGAGCTGTGGCAGCACAAGCCCTTGGACATTGCCTATCCTTCTCTGAGCTCACACGAGGGGCAGTTTGTTGCATAATATACCAGGAGGTATCTCCTGAAGGAGGGTCAAAGAGGGATCCAATTCCTTCCAAACCAAAATGCAGCTGCAGCTACAGAGATGCCTATTTTCACTTCCTACCAGAGCTATTTAATCAAAGTTATCCTAATTCCTCATGGTGGAAGAGTCATTCTGTGACGTTCTGTTGGCCTATGTCTTATCAGAAAGGAACATAAAAATAAACAATCACAAATAGATAGATTTATCCCCACAAATTCTGTGTGTATTTGTGATGTTGTTCTGCAGAGTCCTTTTACTGTGTGAGCACAAAACTCCATTTATTGGTGAAAACCGTGTCTTTGCTGAAGGCGTTTGCCAGTGTTTATTGGTTCTCCATATCAAACCTGATGGGTTGAAGGGAGAAAAAGAAGCACCTTACTGGAAGAGCTTTTGGTACAACCAGACACTAGGCTTTGAAAACAAATTGATTAGTTTTATTTTCTCTCCTTTTGACTGCTTGCTTGTTTGTGTCTGTGGGAATATGTGTGCATGCGTGTGTTTTTTTAATTTTTTTGCAATTGTTTCATAGTCTCCCTTCTGATGTCTTGGAGACCACACATTAAGGAACACTGGGTGTAGCCTAATTGTAAGACTTCCCTAGTAGCATGAATTTGAGCTTGAAAATCCCTTCTGGTCTTTTCTTTTTATTCCCACATGCAATATCAAAATGCCAACAGGGAGGCATTTTTCATATGGGAGCATATTTATCTTGCATCAGCCAATGTACTCACGCACTGCAAGCATAAACCCATCAGGGTTTGGGACAAGCCAACAAGCTACTTTGAAGAAAATTAGAGACATGAACTTGTAGCATGGCTGTGCCCTGGTGGCAACTGCATTTCCCTTCCATTTTCCCTTTATGTGAAATAGTTTACCTGCAGTCATGGCTGCGTAGCCTGCTTTCTGTAAGTAAGGTCGTGGCTGGGAGAATCTGTTAACCTTTCTGATTTTTTAAGTCTCATCACAATGGAGTAGAAGATTACTGAAACATGGGCAAAGAAGCAATGAAATGCCATGCAAAAAAATAATAATAAAAAACCCCTAAAAATCTGCACTTGTTTTAAAATATATACGTATGTGCTGTCCTCCTTCATAGTAAAGTAAATGAACACTCCACAGAAATAGTACTTCATATTTTTTTAGATGTGGGATATTTGTTAACATTGTTAGATGGATACAAAGCCAGATGGCTTCATTTTGAATTGTTATATGGTGTTCTTTTTCCACTGTGCCTAACAAAAAATCATTTATGAAGCAAAAGAAAAAAATCCCCAACTCATTATATTATGTAACTGTTAATTCAGTCTCAAAAAATAAAATATAAAAAAAAAAGAAGCCATTTGGGATCCCATGGAAATATTGGATTGTCGCTGAAAATTTATTGCTTAAGACAAACATTGGATTAAATGACAACTATTATAACAGCATCTTCATGGCCATTACATGCATTCATGGGAAAGTGGTTAATATTCCCTGCAAAGCAGATGTACGTTTCCGGGGCCCCAAAAACTCTACATTTTTTTTTTAGAGGCAGTTGATGTTTTCTGAAAATTCACACTGCTGGAGGTGCCCAGGAGCAACGGATGACTGTGAACATCTTCTGCTACCAGTGCTTTCCCAATGGCCCCTGGCACCCAGAGCATAGCCTAGACAAAGTCTGCAAGAAACAGCGCTGTTTGGGGGCAGATGATGAAAATGAAGCAGAGAGGAGCCGTGCATCACATAGTGTGATGGTGACAGGACCAGGAATAAACCTAGACCTCCTGACTCCCTACCTTGTGATCTCCCCACTAGACATCTTCCTGTTTGCCTTTGAAAATGTTGACAGCTTACTGGAGAGGAAAATCTACAAACATTACACATTCCACTGTCAAAAGAAGGGCTTTGTTATCTGATATAGGAACTCTTTTAATTATTGCAGTAACTTCACAGCATGAGGTCACAGAGGGCAAATTTGTTAGCAGCATTTATGAGCGATCTCTTCATGGGTAGCACACAAGTCCAGAAGAACTGGCTTGACATGCTGGAGTTTTTTTACACAATATCTCATTCAAGAATATTTTCATAACAAGCATCATAACTTTTTTTGACTGGAAATAGCGAAATTGGTTCTGATCCAGTGAGAACTGACCTGATTTTTCATGCACCACTTGAATCAACACCAAAACCTGTTCCAGCTCCTGCTTCTTTGGATTTTAGCTTCAGCTAGAAACAGATGTACTCAAATCCAAGGAGGCAGTTTTTTCCCTGTAGGAGCCAAGAATTTAAACAGAACTTCATACACCTCCGTCAGGCTGACTGTACTTTAATAGTCAGAAGTTTCACATAAATGAAAACTTACTATTAGCAGGACTGGTCAGACACCTGAATAGCTAATTTAAATGCTTTCAGTAGTCATAGAATATTTTTGTTATTTCTTCTGAATATTTCTGTTATATTTGTTCACAATAAGCCATTTTTTCCACTTCTTTATGGAGGGAATATTAAAGACGTTAGAGCTAATATATGTCACAGGCAAAAGCTCTCTCTTCTATGTACAGTAAACACATAGTAAAAAGAAAATGTATTCAGTCATGTAAACATGCTGTAAGAAAACTTATAACCTAAATTGTTCTTGGTCTGAAGTCAGTAGCGAAATTCTGCCACCTTTTTGCCTCCTTATATTGATGGTGCAAAGCACACTGGATTCAGCACTGGGGCTAAGGTTGAGAGAACCTGGCAAGCTTTCTTCTTAAAAAAAACCCCCAAACATCAGCTTATATCTAACAAGCCAAAGCACACATCATTGGGACTTTTGGATCATGCCTAGAATTTGGTCTGTGCCTGAATAAGGTGCACTGATTCGATGACGCATTTTGATGGGGTAACTGTGCTCATGGTTTTGAATTTTGCATTGCTGGAATGTGTATGAGCTCTATGCTCCTTTTCAAGCAGGGCATACAGTGACCACGATATTACAGTATCTGTGTTAGTAAAGGATGTATTCTTTCCATGGCTATGATAAACAAGATCTACTATAAGCAGTGCTGATGGAAATGAAACCAGGAATGATGATGACAGTGTAAACATCAGCTCTTGAAGAGATTCCCAAAAGGAGTTATGGATCTGTATCTTCATGCTAGTGATGGAAAAAAACCAACACACAAAGGAACTTCTTACATTCATTCAAAGAATGAGAGGTGGGAATTCAGGTCCCCTCATTCTGCAGTTCACTTCCTATTAGCTGTCATGGTATTCAGTGTTTGTGTATGAGTTCATAATCCCCAGAGGTGAGGCTGCAATTCAGATACATCTCATCATCTGCCTTGCCCTGGATATTAGTGGGTCCTCTGCAAGGCTCAGAGGTTTATAAGGTTAGGGCACCATGGGCCACTTGGACTTCTGTGCTTATGTTGCTGCTGTGGTGTTCTCATTCAAGAGCACGATGAGCCCTTCAGAGCTTGATGGTATTGCAGATTGCAAGGTCCTCGTTTATAGCAACAGAGAAAGAGAGCTGTGACATCTCAGCTAAGTAAATCCTTTGCTACAGGCACTTGTCTTAGGTGCCACCACTACAACGGTATAATATTCAGAAATAGTGGGTCTGCTGGACCTTGAGGCCCCCTATGATTCCAGCCTACCCAGCAAGGATCTCAGAAGAGCAATGGTGGGCCATGCTCAGACTGTCTTCTCCAGGCTTTTAGCCTAGGTTTTGTAACACCTTTGTCCCTTGAATATAGAGGGTGCTAGGATTTGGCAACCTCAGGTTGTAGGTGGTCCAAAGGGCTCATGAAGCTCTTGAACTTTGACATCACATTGGCACCAATGTCACTCCTTAAGGACTGTATTAGCAGCTCTGAATGTGGCCCACGTGTCCTTTCCTGGCAACACGATCTGCCATGTATAATCAACCTTATACTTTTCCAAAGAAGCTATTGGGGCTACATGTGAGCTGAAGCATCTCCATTTTAAATAGCTAACCCTTGCAAACCTTCATAGCCCTTGAGGATTTTTGTGTGAACGTAATACTGCACCTTCATAAGAGGGATTCCTTTTGTGCCTTCACTGATCTGAACATGTGCAATACTTCAGATCATCTATATCATATAGCAGGGTCAAGCTTTTTAATTTATAGAGGGTCATAGTTGCTACTCCTCCTAAACGCCAATGGAATTTTTCAATATCCTTGAAGTAAATCCCTTTCGGAAAACAGTAAATGTTAGTATGACAGTATGCCAAACATGGATTTGTTCCACGATTATTTACTTACAATTAGACAACTGTGCTGGCTCTCAGAGAGACTCGTCAGCAAAATCAACATTATTTGAAAGAGCAGCAGGATGGTCAGTGTTTTAGAATCCAAGGAATGTGTTTTTCATAAATTCCACAGCTTGGTGAGATGCCACAGAACTAATTTGTTCTTTAAAGGGTTTCTTGGGGGGCCTATTTTAGACTTATTTACATTTTCAAGGATTTATATTTTGTGAGGAAAAAGCAAATAGTGATTTCTTCATTTTAAACCTTGTGAGCGAGACATTTTGTCATTATGATCAAAGTATTTTCCATTTTTTTTTCCTTTTACTTTGATAAATGTGTACATATCTGCTCACAGACCTCTTGGGCAGGGCAGAAAATGGAATCAGCTAGTAGCGGCTGCCAGGAGTGAAATCTCTGAACATGAAAAGGCAATCAGTCTGTTTGCAACTCCAATCTGCTTCGTGACACCATTAGTACTTCTGCACACTGCAGTTTGGACTCTTCTTTAAACTGCTGTTTCTTAATAAACATTCCTTCTAAATCTTTCTTGTGTACTTTGCTCGTTCCTGAGCTGAAAACAAGAGGTAGAGCTTGTACTTACATGTGAGAAGGCAATTTTTAAGTAGATTTTCTTCCTAGTGTGTGTTTTCAATAAAATCTTAATTATCTCTTTACTAAATTTGCGTGTTTGTCTTTGTGGACAGTGTAGTTCAGTACATACTTCTAAAGCAGGACAGGGACAGCAGAGGAGCTACAAAGCCCACTTGGGAGTTAAAAAATGGTGTTTGGACATCATTTACGCACAAATTGAAGGACTGGCTTTTGGTTTAGCACAATCCAACAGAGTGAGGGCAAACCAGACATGGAGCAGCTCTTTGCCTGTGCCATGGAAAGCAGCGGGCAGCAAAGCAGAGAGCTGCTGGGCCAGAGCATCTGCAAGGCAAGATGACTGTGATCTGGGTGCCTTCCTCACCTGTGCCACAGCTCGGAACAGACTCGCTGCTGCTTCTGCTCTATCCTCTGGGATGGCAGTTTTGGCAAGGGCAGACCTCCCAGTGAGCCCTGGTGAGACCCCTGCCCACCTCTGGCTGCACATGAGCAGCTGCTCTGCTATCCCTCTGCTCACCACACCAGCCTTGTTCCT
This sequence comes from Dromococcyx pavoninus, assembly GCA_033558185.1. Lineage (NCBI taxonomy): Eukaryota > Metazoa > Chordata > Aves > Cuculiformes > Neomorphidae > Dromococcyx > Dromococcyx pavoninus. The sequence goes on along the minus strand of JAUMJL010000362.1, from coordinate 3,518,534 downwards.
CCTGCCTCCTCTTTGGGACTGTCCCTGGCTTCTCTTTTTCCTGGCAGCACTGCAGACCCCTCAGCGCCTCTGCTTGGCACCATATATTTGTATGAAATAGCTAAAGGTGCAGGTATCAAATGTCTGTAAGAGTGTGGGGGGGCTCTGCACATCTGCATGGACTGTAGAAATAGTCTCAAGGGAGGAAAAAGAAACAGTGAACTAGGAAACCAGGCCCTGTTCGGGCAGATCATTAGAATATCTGAAGAGTGACAAAATTCCAGTGCCAAAACAGCTCCATTTCACGTTATGGAGGAGATGCCAGGAAGATGGATTATAACAAAAGAACCCAATGAAGTGCTAGTTTCTATTAAAATTATTGCAAAGGGCCCATACGCTATGAAATTTGCTCCACAAGCACACTCTCTTGCTAGTCTTACCCATTCATTCAGCGCGTGCCTTCACTGCTTTAGTATTGGTCCATGAAAAATTTGCAAGTAACCATTGTCAACCACAATGATTTACACCACCTTGAGCACACGAAGTTTTATGTGCTCCAGAACTAAACTGCACATAAGAACCGGCATGTAAGAGCAGCACCAGAGCTGGCTGTAGATGAGAGTGGGATCAGCACTGCTGCAACCTGCCCGAGATCCACTCATGCAAGTCAGTTATATTTTGCATGAGGAGATATGGGGGTACAACAACCTTCAGGACAGGACAAGTCTGCTAGTGCAGATATTCTTCTTTACATTTGGTTGTGTCCAAGAAGGGGGAGGAGGAGGCATCTGGCCGCAAGGAGCAGAAAAAGCAGGAAAGAACAGGGGATGTGTTTAGCTCTGCACCATTGAGTAGCCCTGCCCTGGTCCATTTGTTGCACAATTTAAAACTGCCTGTCAGCAGTGTTATTTATGGCAAGGCACAGGCTGAATCTCAGAATCAGGAAGCCAAATCCAGCTTCCTTGATGTCATTCTCCACCCAGTCTATTAGTTTTTTAGCCTTATTTCTTAATAAAATGATTCATACATGACTTTTGCAGCCTGTTTGCACAATGATCTGTGTGTCTTCTATCCCTCTTAAGAACATTGCAATGCAGTTCACCAATTTCAATTAGATTTGGCAGAAAGGCATATGGCTCAGAGTTGTTCAGTTCCCAAATGTTTGATTGAACCGTTTGTCTGCACAGAGAAACAAGAGCCAGAGGAGCATCTGTTCCTCAAGGGAATGCAGACAGAGCTCAGCCTTTGTTCAATCTGAAACTGGCCACCTGACCCAACCCCACGTGCACATTATCTGGCTGCTGGCTCGCAGGCACATCCCATCCAGCCACAACTTGTGCTGCCCAAAGTGTTCAGGGGCACTGAAAGGCAATGGAAGGGGTTATCCATATTGCAATGGTTGGTGGGAAGAATGAGGGATGTGAGAGGAACTGAAGGCATGGGACAAAACGGCACGTTCATGATGACAAAAAGAAGAAATGGGATGATTCACCAAAGGCATAGAGGCTATGGGGTTCAAGTGTGTGGTAAGTCACTTCCAGTCCTTACACAGCACCTTAGTCAGTGCACGGCTTCTGGGCTCAGCTCCACTTTGCTCACATTTAGATGAAGTCTGAGAGAAGTAACAATACATCGAGAGCAGAACCGAGCACACCTCATAACATTCTGCTTGTTTCTTGACATAGACAAACTGCTGGAGATAAACCAGATGATGCATAAATTCACAGATCATAGTTTAAGAAGATTAAAGAAATAGGGCTTTCGAGTTTATAAAATGAAAGACTCGAAGGAACCTTAAGGGTAAACATAGAAGTAGGAAGGGTCCAGAGACATGTCGATAGCAGAGGTGATTGCGTTCCTAATAATAAACCGAGGGGCTTTGATTCAGTCTATGGAATGACCAGACACAAAAGGAATTCAAGTGGAATTTTCTGCCTGCAGAGCAGTGAATAGAGCATGTAGGAAGAACAGCAAAGGAAGAAAAAGGTGTGGTATGCAAGTATGGTCTAAAAAGTGTTGTGGAATTTATCTAGAGACTCAGAGAGGGACACACTTAATTAGAAAGGACTCCTAGTTTCCTTCTGTCCCCAAATGTCTCTCATTTGCTATTAGTAGCTCAGCAGGGGTGATATGATACAATTACTCATTAGGCAAAGGAATTTCAAACCTTTGCCCTAAGAGGAGGCTAAACTTGTCACTCAAACTCAATCCTGCATCTTTTCATGAGCCTCAGCAGTACTTAAACAAGGATCACAGAGATGGGCTTTCTTTTTGTTTTGTTGTGAGTGCTCAGGGTTTGAAACAGACAGTTTGCTCCTGTTCTTATGTGCTGTGCTATACTGCAGCTGTCCTGCACACATCCTCCTGCCTGCTAGATGAGGCTGAGACAGCCTAGTTTCATCTGCCTAAGCTCATTTCCTTCATGAAATTCATCAACTTCAGCTTCTCCTTTTTAAACAAAATCATTAGCTGTGAGTGCAATAACTGTACTTTATATTCTGGGCAGAGGGGAAGATGCAGACAATGAGGTTACATAGCTTCGTGGCCATATGTGCACGAATGATTAAGCTTTTGTATCATTATACTGGTGTCGCTGTAGTCTTCGTGGTTTAATTGTACAAGAAAGGTACTATTTTTTTATTAGACTGAGGGAAAAATTGGGCAAAGCTTGTACATTTGTGCCTTTTTTTTTCTGCTATGGCAGCTAGGCTAATAAAAGATATTTCCTTCCTTTACAAATCTTGTTTTTCTGATTAAATCTCTACAAACTGAATAATGTTGACTTATGGCACAATCAACATTACCTTCTTTTCAACAACTAATAAATACAAATATCAAGCTAATGTACATCAAAGGCATTTAGAATAAAATCTTCAAATTAAACAGGAACATATGTAGCTCACATATCTTTTTTTGAATAAAGAATATGGAAAAAATAACAAAGTGTACTATTTCAGCTGATCTGTTTTCCTCGGAAAACTTTGCTGAGTAAGACACTGAAATGTTAAACTTTGTTTCTCTTTCCATTTCTGTTGCTTAAGGAATTTTCCACAATACTGTGGAGTGTGTGCGTGTTGGGAAAATAATGCTGCTTTAACATTTTTTTATAAGTCACTTTGATTCTCTTTTGTTATGCCAGAGATTTAATGTTTCTTTTGACATCATAGCGGTTGTTTTTGCAAGGACTGCTTGAGACAGCAGCAAAGCAATCTTGCTCACTTCCACCACATGTACAGAACAAAAAGCTAATAGACACCAGCCAGTTTTGACCTATGTTCAATGGATAATAAGGAACTAGCAAAATCCCACAAAATTCTCAGAAAGAGACTGAAAAAGAAGGAAGGAAAGTTATCCAGAAATAACACCATTTCGTTCATGACCAAACTAAAGAACAGTGTCTCAACTTTCTTTGGGAGGCACTGCTTGGGATCAGGTGCTCCTATGGGTTCTGCTCCGCAAGCCAAGTTTTCTCCCCAGGGTTTATCCGTGGGCTTATCTGCCTTTGGTTTCCCCAGTGGAAACGCGACTCAAGCCATCCAAGGACTGAACTTACCACCTCTGAATTTTCAAGGATCCTGTAATGGGCAGGAGAGGTATTTTCCCTAAGAGTGAGTTATCTGTCAGCAAGTGGGCTACTCCTCTACCCCTTCAGAGCAGGGCTGCTTTTGTGCAGCTCTATGATCTCAGACGATTTCCACAGAAACCTCCAGCAGGAGATTCCCCAGACAGTGGTCTGATAATGCACTTTAGTCAATATATTGAAATCCAAGCCTGAGCCTGGAGAATAGGCACTTTCCATCTCTAACAACTTCCTTTCGTACAACTGATTGCAGAGGCGTTAGGACTAAACTCCCTATGACTTCCCTGTGAGGTGGCTCTGGTTAAAGAGATATATACTGAACAAATGGAAAAGCAGATAGTACTTTTTCGGAAAAGCAGCTCAAAAATTGAGCTCCATGATCCAAACACATAGAAAGAAAGTACATTTAGAAAATATGATGGAGAAAGCATTGAATCAGGCAGCCTTAAACTTCGAGTCATGGAAAATGTGACAATGAGCAGAAATAAGTTTATTTCTGGCATGTTAGGGAGTGTAAGTTTTCCTGTCCTGATTACCCTGGAAGAGGCTAAAACTAAGTACAAGCTGGGTATGCCAAGCAGGGCCAATGCTCCAGGCAAAGCAGAATGGGCCATGGCTCTGCAAATATTTTGGATTACCTGAAGAAGAGCTAGCAAGAAACTAGACATTACAGTGAATGTCTCTGTTCTTCTCCATTTTAGGCTTGGTACATCATCAGATAGGAAGAAACATTTACTTTTAATAGGCAGTTACTGGTGGGCTAAATTCCTCTAGTCCTTGCATTGATTTGTTTTGCTTGGTATTTTGTGCATAAATAAATAATATAAAAATAAATAAAATAAATAAAATGCAACAAAATACACCATATACCAAGTGCTTTATCAGGACAGGCAACATCTACCTTACTGTGGTTATATCAGCGATATGCAGCCATGACAGTGTGCTAGCATCAACACAAAAGCATTTAGAGGCAGGATGGTGAATAAAACATCTCGTTCAATGAAAGAAATGAGCTAGGCAAGTTTCCCTGTATAATGGCATTTGATCAAAAACCGTTATCCTTTCTGAAGACAGACTGCTCCTTTTTGTGCAGAAGCATAGTGTGTTCTCTCACCCAGTGTGTGATATTGCTATTGCAGCCCAATACCATTCAACACCACACTGCCACCTTGGCTCAAAGCATTTTAGAAAATTTAGAAAATGTAGGAGATCTCACGAGCCCTTCTCTCAGCCCCAGGATTTTTCCAGGGAGGCCTCTCTCTATGGGCAGTGCCATCTTTGCCATACAGACATGATCAACACAGTTTCCTTTGGCTTTGGAGGGATTAGCTGCAGTTCTTGGTGGAGTGAATCACACTGCAGTGAAACTGCAAGATGAATTACAGAGAACATTTGAACTTTTGATTAGTGAGACTATGAGGAAATCTTGCAAAATCTGTATTGGCAAAACCAGACATTTAACTGGATTCCTAATACCATTGCCTCCAGTTGCATATACAAATAGGTTTTCCATATAATTACAAGATGGGAGCTGTCTTTCAGTAAACCTCTTTCATTTTACCATCAATTTCTTGGCTACTTGGAACAAAATAGATAAGAAAGGAAAAAGCAAGACCTTAGAGGACCCAGATAAAAAGTAAGAAACTGAAAACTAATGTCCTGAAGACATAGACTTAGCATTTCTGGCAAATGTCCACATTTAAGCAGACTTTTAACATAATATGGATAAATGTTGCCAGTTTTTGACAAAATATCATTTTTCTGTTTTCTCCATGACATGAGAAGTCTCTTTTTGGTTTTGCAGTAAGTCCAAACACCAAGGCTTATATTTAGCTGTAAATGCTGTTTAATTGTGAACAAACATTGCAAACATAAGTTGAGTAAAGTTTACATAGGGTTTAGGGTCTAAACTAATTTATCTGAACAAAAAAGGACATATCTTCTATTAGCTCTGAAGACAAAACAGGAAGAAAACTCTTCCTTTAGCTGAAGGGAATGGAAAGAGAACCTTCCCATACAAAATTTAAAGAAAGGAGTGAATTAAGGCAGTAGCTATCAGCAATTAATAAAAGCATGAACGTTTTAAAATGTAAATATTTCATTTTTATGCCTGAACACTGAAAACTTCTAAGAAAGTACTTCATCTGAACACGTTGCAAAATGAAATACATATCTTTCATTTCTAAAATCACTTCTGTCCTTCAAGAAAACTGGAAGTAGGCTTTGGACACAATCTGACAATTAAAAGAACTGCTATTTTCTAATGCTGCTGTGCATCACAGAACATGAGTTATTGTTATGGTTCCTTTGGTAGCTATTCCCTTCTGAATTACATGTGGGTGTGGTCATGTCTTCAATGACCAAAAATACTCTAATTCTGTTTGCATATGTGAGAACTGAAGCCTGACTTAGACACTGTGGCACTTGTTACATGGAGTGAGAACAGAGGATAGATGTGGTTTCAATAGTGATAAAGCCTTTTCTAACACAATAACGTGTAAGAAAAGTAGGTAACCGCTACTACTTACTTATGTGATAGCATCTCTCTCTTATGAAAACACTCTGCCCTTACACATACTACTTTTTAAATATGAATGTTTCAGGCAGATCGGGAATTGTAATTTATTTCTTTCTCATTAATGTTCCCATAAATTATGTGATGGATCTGATCTCCTCAAGGTCTCAAGTCATGGAAATTTACACCTGCAAGAAATCATTTCAATAAATGATTATGCTACTAAAGGGAAAGTATAGATGCTATGAGATGGCAACAAAGGACTGTGGTGACGATTATTAAATATTTCATTGAAACAGTGAGATGAGTGCCCTATAGCTCTACAACATTATGGCAGTTGATAGAGTTGTTTGATAGTGTTAATATTTTTGAGGTATGCAAGCTAAAACACAGGCTTTTATCTTGCACTTCTGCACTCTGGGTGGTTTATGCAGGCCTTACCTAAACCCCAGATACTTGGGACCTTGGGATGCTTGTCCTAGATCAGGGGTTGTCAAACTCGCGCTCCCCCCATTCTCTTGCTCCTGCAGCGTAACATGCGTCACATACTGCACACGTGACCAGCGCTGGCAGGAGCACAGGGACAAGGAGCTCGGAGCTGCCGCTGGGTAGGAACAAGGTGCCAAGATGGATAAAACAAGGTGGAGGGCCAGATTCAGCCTGCCGGGCTGTGAGTTTGACACCCCTGTCTTAGATGCTCATCTGTATGATTTCAGCAGCTCTCAGTTGCAGTTTGTTGCCTTGGCTGGTGGCTAAAAGCTCTTAGGCAAAGGATTAGTCACATTTTTGTCTGTTAGGCTAAAGATTTAGAGATGGAAACATTTTCCTAGAAGAGATGAGAGGGAGAAATTATTGCTGGGGAAGAGCTTTCACAAGTAAGTGCACAGATTTTTCAGTACTGGTGATGATCACTTAGAGAAACTATGCACTGAAATATCTAAAGTTCAGTTCCCTCTTGGAACCATAGATAACAGTTTTCAGTTAGAGGTTGAGAGGAATCTGTCACAAAAAAAACCCCACCAAAAAACAAAAATACCCAAATGCTGTCAGTGCATGCCCTAATGCTGACTTACCTTCTTTACAGAAGGCACTGTTGGATTAAGTTATTCGTTTTATAGACAAAGGAAATGGTGAATAGTAACAGAATGCAAGCTCCCAAGTAATGAATCAAAATTTGAATGTAGTTGACAAATTTGAATTTACTTAGTTTGAACATATAAAACCTGATTTTACCTCTCTCTTGATTTTATATCCTTCTACCATGAGACTGAGAGAAATCAGTTCATTTTTTTTTCTGATTATCTTAATTGCGTCAGATTGCATTTGATGTCCCCGCACAGACATAATTTGTCTGAGAAGTACTTTATATGAGTACTCTGTGGAATGCGTATAGTTTGACTACAGAGATGATCATATTCCGTGAGAATGACAACATCATTTCAGACTCCACCTGACTAAGCCATAACAAAGAAACTGTCCTCATGCAGAACACAAAATAATAAAGCTTTCTGAGAAAGTCGCAATTTCACGTCTCGTGTTTTGTTCAGCCAGGCAGAATACCCCTTCCCAGACTCAAGAAATATAGAGTAAATGACAATTATTCTGTTTTAATTTCGGAAAAGATCATCTGGTTTATTATATGGATATATGTGTCTGCTCCCAGTATTCTGGAAAAAGCTTAATGATGCCATGTTGGCTATTAATAGAATGAGTTCAGTAATTAGTCAAGCTTAACCTACTGGTTTTGAGGTCTTCAAGTCTATTTCTGTACGAACAAGAGTAAAAAGCTTCTTACTGATGTTTATTAAGTGTGATACTATATTTTCCTGTAATGACAGAGAAAGCAATGAATAGTTCAGAGGTGCCAAAAGTTGCAGAATAGGTGACCCCTGTCTGGTTTGTTTCCTCAGATGCAGTGAAAGCATTTGGCCTACGTAGTAACAGGGGGCAATCCTGCATCAAATACCTTTGTTTGGAGGTATGCAAGAAATGCTAGTTTTTGCATTTATTAGGTGAAATAATGGGTATTATCCACTCTTCTAATTCCTTTAATGGAAGGATCTGCATTGCTATCAGGAAACTATAAGTTGCAACACTGTATAATAAGTCTTAATTAAATGTTTCTTGATCTTGAAGAAAAGAGATCTAAACTCCAAAAGTGAGTCCAGGTCAGATGCACATATGGCATCGAAGAATTTACCCCCCTTTTATCTACTGGATTAGTGTACTGGACAGATACTTTGTTTTCTAAGATTCTTCCTCCGCTATATCATCCTCCCTTAGACAGTGACAGCTAAGCAGACAATGAAGCCCTTAATGAAGGAACATATGAGGCAGGAGAGGACAGGAACCCTTTTATTTGGTAATGCAGAACAGTGGCCTGGAGAATGGCAGTTCCCCTTGGAGCTATGACTCTTTAACTCAAACTGAGATGAGATCCTGTGCAGCTTCTACAGCTGTTCCTCCTCTCCCTTGGGCTCATCACCCAGTTAGTGAAAGTTTCTATGACAAGCATCACAAAGTGATATATCACCCCACGCTTCCCTGTGTGCATTTTAGCTTGCGTCTATATCCTAGGTGCCAGTCCCCTGGTTGTGTAGACAGTGCAGGCTGTACAGGCACATCAGGGTTGGGCAGACAGGCATGATGTCTGGCTGATGCACACTGGTGTCTAATGTCAATATGGGAACAGAGCACAGCCTGGACCCAGAAACTGGAAGCGAAGACAGCTCTGATAGATTACATACCGCCCGAGCATCCTCATATGCAATGAAAACATTACTTATCCATCTGAAAAGTCACATAGCTCCATAATTATTCAATTTGCTTTCAACCACAGCTCTGAACTGTCAGAATGAGCCTTATCTGTCCTAGCTTGTAATAGCAATCAGCGTGGTGGGATGGCACTGAGGAGCAGGGGGAAACAGCTTTCAGGTCTAGTGAGATGTGGAGGAGAGCAGAGGAGAAGCAGTTTGTGCAGCTGACCGCAGGTGACTCAGCTCCTGGGAGAAGCTTGCTGGAGGCAGTTTCTAACATCTGGTTTGAGAAACAGCTGTGATTTGCTGATCTACATAATTGAGATGTCTCCCTGGAACTAAGTGTCTCCAGAGGAAACCCAGCATCTGAGCAAATAAGTCAACGAGAAAGGATGTGGTATTGAGATACATGGAAGTCAAGTCTCCTATCTCTTTGTGTGTTAACCATCTTTCTTGGGTACCGTGCTTCTTCACAGGGGATTTATAACGGGAAGTGTCAGTGCTGCAGACTCCTTAGATAGACATGGAAGTTAGTAGCTCATGACTAATCCTGTGTCTCTGCTCATGGTATTTGAGTTGACAGACGTCCATCCACCTCCCTATCAGTGCAGAGTCCTTGAACAGGAAGCATTTCCAGTCCTTTGTCTAGTCTCTATCTTCAGACACCAAGATTTCCCTTTGGACTCTATTCTAGTCCAGCAGTGCCAGCCTCCTCTTATATTTAGGCTATTTTTTTGCTCCTTTGACCTCTTCATGCTACCTCACATCCTTCTGCTCCTTCCTCAGCTGCCAGTCTTTATGGTGATGATACAGCATTTCTCTCCACAGTCCTGTATGAAAATGCTCTATTTTCCCTGTTAAGAATTTCTTAAAAGAGTCTTTTCCCTTCTGGCCTCTAATCAATATGTATTTTTTGCGAAACTCTGTGTGAAAGCCTTTTACGTGTATTCCCAATAAATGGCTCTCCCATCCCAAATGTTACTTTTAGTAGTGGGGCAAAAAGGAGAGATAGAGGAGGTAGGGATCAGGAGAAAGGGAAGAAACAGTAATAGAAATATTTTACATTCCCACAAATGCATGAAACTCTGCCTATAATTTCACAATTAAAAGGGGGATTCAGCTGCCTTTCCCCAGAATTTTTGAAATAGCAGGCGTAGGTTTTGCAGTTTAGAGACTGTGAAGACATTTCTAAAACATGTCATATAGCAAAAGTAGCCTTTACTGGATTTTTTTTTTCCAAAAGATAATTTCCTGTGGAAGCTAATTTCTTATTAAAAATAAACCACTTCTAGTGTTTTTAATGGATGCCTCTTACATAGACGAAATTTAGTTTTCAATTACATGTGCCAAACTTATATTTTTCTGGAATATGTGAAAATTACGAATAATGTAATTGAAAACAAATGCAAACAAATCACAACTCACAAACAAGCAGGGGGAAAAAAAAATCCCTTTCTTATAAAAACAGATTATCTTAGCCACAAGTAAATTTTCCAGGTCAGTCGTCTCTCTCAAACACACACAGCCCTGCTATGAGACCGGCTGCCACATTGTACACTCGCATGTACATACTTAGTGCTTCATGCTTTCTATTACATGTTCCCCTCAGTCACACCCAATGGCCATGAATGGGATCTCTGAGGTAGGCCTTGGGCTTTCTCTTGTGCTCTACATGAGGCCCCAACCCTTCAAGGAATTTGAGATAATTGACCTTCAACTTCTACTAGGGCTGGTACAGGCAGAAGGCAATCATGGGTACATCAGAACTTGTTAACTCTGGGGTCAGACTTGTACTTCAGCCTGAATATTGGATCTTCCGCACTACCTGCATGAGTCTTCCAGCTCTGGCTGAAGTCCTGAGCAAGCTAGCAGGCTGACAACTAGAAAAGTCTGGGAACAGGGAGGAAATGGCCCTTTCCTTCCGACAGTGTAGAAACCAACACTTTAAGACACAGTTCAGAAATTTAAATCCCAAATTTTGTTGTGGCAGAATAGATATTGCCAAGGAGACTTAGACTCTGGAAAAGAAATATGAGGTGGATAGCACATCTGGAAATCAAGGCATTTGTTTTCATGTCTGGCTAACCAGCTACCTCCTTAATATAATACACCCGTATTGAGAAAACTGACCCTGATCCTTACACACTTCAAAATTTTTGTTCTTGCCTGTGGGAATTTTGAATTGCCAAGTAGAGCAAAGTTATATCTCAAGTTACCTTTTCCTCATAAAGTCCTGAGAATTTATATTCCAAGTACAGAAAGTGCAGAAGACAAATCCACCCACTAAAACACAATCCTATTCTGTACAAATCTCCCTTATTCTGACTCTGCATAAAGACAATAATGCTGCAAAGTTGTTGAGATGTTTGTGCTATTGCAACTTGTAAAAAGCAAAATAGTCCTCATTCCTCAACTAATGTTCCTAAGTATTTTGGTGTTTAAATGGGGTTACTTAAATGGCAGACACATAAATTCTGTAAAAACACCTCTCATGACCATGATATTTTATATGCAAATATACATCTATTTCTCACTGATTCTATATTACTGCATAAACAAGAATAAAATGTTACAGCTTACAATTTAGCAAAAACCCCCAACATTTAAACTAGGATCATGTCTCTGCCATGAAAGACAAAGGCATCTAAAACTGTGATATATTGGGGAAAAGTGCACAGTTAATTGCTCCCACTACTCCGTTATGTCTTGGGTCTAAAGCTAAGAGCTGTCATACTGAAACTTGCAGGAGATCTGGCTTAAAACTGCAGAAAAAATACTGCTGCTATGAACTAGATCCTTTGGGCTATACCAGCTGTGCTTCTGGCCCAGAACATGAGTCTTTTCTAATTTAAAATCTAGCCAATACTCACGTAAATTATGTGGGCTGATCTCAGTTGTGTTTTGGGAAATGGACAAACTGTGGTGAAAGAGCTTTTCTCCAGTGGCTGAATCCTGCAGGGCCCTATAGCCTGTGCTAAACTTCTCTCCTGTAAGTTACTTTAAAAGATTTGAATTTCAACAGAGCTTTCATAGAGAAAGCTGAGAAGAATATCTCCTGAAGATATTTTTAGCTATTTGAGCATTCATGCATGTAATTTCTTTGAATATGCTATCACTAGACCTTTCTGAATAGCTCTTCTTCTGGTCATTTAAGTATATGTATTTGCTGCAAGCTGAGCTGCATTCTTTTTGGACTGCTGTTGACTTGGACAGAGGCTGTAGATTGAGCTGAAATCTTGTTCATGCAGAGTGAAGTCAATAGGAGCATTTCCAGAGACTCTGATGGGCTTTGATGGGCCCTGGTCCAGAACAAGAGTTTATAGCATTTGAAGACAGAAAAAAATGGAATGAGATCATCTTGTCTGATGTCTAGTTAATCACAGGATATGCAAGTTTTATCCAGATATGCCAGTACTGAAATAGCATCTTTTTCTGACTCGGGAGGAGAAACAGAGGTCCCTTCCTCATAGTGTTGCATCCCGGCTGCTGGGACCTGCTTGGGCACAAGGTCCTCAGGTAACTCCAGTGCCATTGCCAAGCCACAGAGACACAACCAACTGTGCAGCACAATACCTGCTTCCTTCCCAAATCCTGAATGAAGCTCAGGATTGTCAAACTGCTGAAGAAAATTTAATCAATACACTTTCCTATCAAACTCATGAACAAAGGTGGAAAACAGAGGAAGTCAGGCTGACGTATTTTAGGGCCAGAAAAGACTGCGAATACCAGCCAGCCTAATCCTCTCATGATGTTTATGTATGATACAATATCAGAAAGAAACACAGTCGTACAAGGTTAAATCAGAAAAATGTCTAACTCAGTACTACTTCCAAAGCCAGTAGATCCTTACATGAAACACGAAAAGCAGGGCAATATAAAATCATCTGTCTCATAATCAGTGGTTTTGGAATCTCTTGAACTAGAGGTCGGACCTGGAACGTTATACAGTAATAAACTGGTGGAGAGGTCTCTCCTCCAGGAACTGCCTGACTTTTTTCTTAAAGCCATTGAGTTTACTCTCAGAATCTGGATTAAGCCTCTTTTTCTTTTAATATATTTAATGTCATTATAAGAACTCTGTGTGGGGGTAAATCCATTTCCTTCTCATAAGCTGTCTTAATATTTTCCTCATAGCTATGAGGAAATGTCTTATTTCAAGGTTGGATTTTTCCAACTCTGACTTCATGGTGCTAGATCTTATCATGTCTTTGTCAACTCATTGAAACACAAGATGGAAACCAGATTTTTCTCTTTCCCTTGCCCTGATGTACTGTATTCATTTTTGAGTGATAACCACTCAGATTTTTAAAATCCTGTTCCAGTGGACCATTTAATCGCATGATTTACTTTAAGTATGTAAGCAATCCCATTGACTTCAATGGGACTGCTCTCAGGTTAAAAGTTAATTGCATGGTTAAATGCTTTCCCTGGATAACATTTAAGTTCTTTTTTAATTTCTCATTTACTCTCATTCCTTGCTTACGATACTTGATCTGTACAATGTGTTGGAAGTGCAGCATTTCAAGTAAATAGTTCAGCATGGGACACATAGGTTACAACACAGCAATTTCCATTGCAGCTTTTGTCTAGCACTGAAGGAATTCTGACTGATGGATACCAAGGCCTTTTTTGATGTTATTTTCTCTGAGGAACTAATGCTCCTCATTCCTGCTAATTCCCTCTGCTGCCTAGTTTATTTGTTCAGCAGTGCCCTAAACAAGAAAGGTTTCCTTCAAACAATAGGCTGCTTTGCACTCTGTGTGTGTGTGGTTTACTGAATCCAGACCCGGGGAAAATGTACTGGTCTTCAGCTGGTATGAATCAGAGCTGTTTCAGAGATGAGGGAGCTATTCTTATTTACATCAGCTAAGGATCTGACCTGTTGTCTGTGAAGATAATATATAGAAATGTGTATGTGCGCAATTAGACATATAAGACCTGGACAGAGGAACAGGCCTTCAATAAGCTATTCTTGGGATATGACATGTAGTATTAGAGACACAAGGGCAAAACACTGAAATGAAAGCTTATTTCTTTGTGAGATCAGGTATCAAAATACATAATATGGTATTTTCTCCCAGCACTAATAGTAAAATAATTTTGAATAGCGTTTGAAATATATTTAAAACTGTACTATGAGCCTTCAAAAGCTTTCTAGCACTTGAGGGGTTTTAAATGAATCTGTTTTATTTCAGAATATTTAATATCAGTCACTGACCATTCCTATGTCCCATATAGGAGTGACCAAGGGCTCTGGCTCCTTTTGCAAACAATGTGAAGTGGCTGTTTCAGATCAGCCATGCTAGGAAGTTAAGTATCGCCTAACTCATGGTTTCAATTATTTTCTAAAGGCTTCTATATCTGTCTGTTGGCCAGATGCAGAGATGAAACCCTTCTGTAAGGTGCTCAGAATGCAAAATGAGACTACTCCTTAAAATGGACTACTACCCCAATACTCCAGGTTTTTGTCCATATTCCAGAGTAAAACCTTCTTTCATGAAATTGCCTAGTAGTAATACAAACTATATTGTACATAAGAGGGATTCAATTATTAAAGAACTAAATAAAACTCAACTTGAAGGAACAAATGGTTATGTTTTTCTGTCCAATTCCCTGTTGGAACTGAGGTTATTTTTTTAACATCTTCGAATTTTATAAAAATTTAAATTTAGTAATGCAAAATATCCTTGGTTTGCATAGGAGGCAGTTTAATTTTCCACAGCTTAGAAAAAGCAGGTCTGCAGTGTAATAAGACTCTCTAAGAGAGGGGTGTCAAACTCATGGCCTGTGGGCCAAATCCAGCCCTCCACCTTGTTTTATCCAGCACAGCACCTTGTTTCTACCTGGCAGCAGCACCAAAATCCTTGTCCCTGCGCTACTGCCAGTGCTGGTCACGTGTGCAGCGTGTGATATGCGTTGTGCTGCAGGAGCAGGTGAACGGTGGGAGCCGTGAGTTTGACATCCCTGCTCTAAAAGCAAAGTGTTCATCACTCCAGCAATTCCTGGAATAACATTTTGATGTGATGCAATTGCTGAGCCAGAGAAGCAAAGCCATAAAAAAAAAAAATTGTGCTACTAAAAAACACTGAAGAATTTCACTTTAGTATTTTTATGAGGAAAAAAATCTCCCAGGTAAATGTATAAAAAAGAGACTATCCCGAACATGCTTCCAGCAGGTAGAAGTTCATAGACTTCTTGATCTGGAGACAGTATTTTCCCTGTTGTGCTAAGTAACCACAATGGCTCTACCTTTTAAGATTTTTTTTTTACATCTTTTATCTGTAATAAACAAAATAAAAGCATAAGCATCAGGACACCAGCCACTGTTCAGAAAATAGGGTGTGTGACATTGTGATGGACTTCAATTATGATGTATCTAACCCAAAACCTAGGTGAAAATGTAGCATGACTTTGAAGTACCAGAGTCTAATCCTAAGTAAATGGTTGTATCACACTGTGCTCTGTAGGAGTTTGCCATCATCTTTTGTGAGTTTAACATTCTGATTCAAGTTTTTCAAAAAAATGATGATTTAGATGTGGTAAAAAGTTTGTCTTCCTTAAAGCCCCCTTTAAGTACTGAAAGGCTGTAATAAGGTCTTCCTGTAGCCCTCTCTTCTCTGGGCTGAAAAACCTCAAATGTCTCAGTCTTTCCTCACAGGACTTCTGTTCCATCCCTCTGACAATTTTTGTGGCCCTCATCTGGGCCTGCTCTGACAAGTCTCCACGCCTTTTTTTGTGCTGGGGTTTCCGGAGCTGGATAAGCAGTGAAATCACAGAACTGTTGCGGTCGGCAGGGATCTCTTGAGATCATCTAGTCAAACCCCTCTGCTCAAGCAGGGCCACCTAGACTTAGTTGCCCAGGACCAAGTCCAGTCAGGTTTTTAATGCCTTCGCAGATGAAGACTTTGCGACCTCTTTCTTTTGGTGTCTGACCGTCCTCACAGTAAAAACAGTGTTCTGTGTTCAGACAGAATTTCATGTGTTTCACTTCGTGCCCATTGACTCTTGTCCTGTAACTGATCACCACTGAAGAGAGCCTGGCTCCCTCGTCTTCATTTCCTCCCATTAGGTATCGATACATATTGACAAAATGCCCCTGAGCCTTCCTTTTGCCAAGCTAAAAAGTCCCAGCTCTTTTGGCCTCTCATCATACGAAAGCTACTCCATTCCCTTAATTATCTTTATAGTCTTGCATGGAACTTGCTTCAGTGTGTCCAAGTCTCTTTTCACCAGGGAGGTCAGAACTCTAGGTGTGGTTTGACCAGTGCTGAGCTGACAGGAAGGATCACCTCTCCTGACCTCATGGCAATCTTCTTAATGCAGCTCAGGATGTTGCTGGAAAACACAAACAAGCCAGGTCATGCTGAAATTGCACGTCACGTCAATGAGATTTAGTTGTCCCAGTTTTAGATATCTACATTTAGCTTATTCTGCTGTGTTCACTTTCTAGTCAGGGGAGAAAAAACAGGTCTTCCAAAGTGCAACTCATCTAAATCTGAGGTCAAAGAGTACAGTAGGTCAGTCAAATTGCAGCTTAGCCTAGAGCTCTTCTTTAACTACAAAGAAAGCCTAGATCACTCACTAGCTTAGGTGCACAGACTGTGCACACTCAAATCTGAACTAAGAAGTCCCATAATTCTTTTCTTGATGTTTATTATTTTACAGTGTCTGAAAATATATCAAGCAACTGGAAGCATCGATAAACCCCATGTTCTCTGCCAGAATGGTTTCATAATAGAGCAGAAGGAAATAGGATGAATGAGAAAGGATTTCCAAGTTTATATAGTTGGCCCATTCTGCCACATGTGCAGAATGTGTCTTCCCAGAAACATTTCTTCATGGGCTTCCTACATTTTTGTTGTTTGCAAGAACTAATTAGCTGTTGGTAAGGGATATGGGAGTGTATTTTACTTCATACACTTCCAGTTGGAGAGATGGTTCTCATCAGTGTCTCCCCTGGCATTTTGGTACTTTGTGGTCTATCCTATCTCACCTTTATTTCCTTTTCTGTCTTCTTTTTGTCTCATTTTTAATTCTCATTTGCTCTCAACTCAGTTTTTCCTTTTTATTCTCCTCCCATTTGTCAGGTCTCTGTAACTAATGTTTTTCACAGCACTTTAAAAGCTTTGAGTTCTGAGGCAGATGCATGGGGCGGTGTAGTAGTTATATAAAAGGACAGCTGTAAAAACATGTGCAATGGCAATTAAGCAAGAATTCTTAGGAGCATGAAGTCATTAATTCTAATTACAGCAAGACTCTTAGAAATTGTCCCTAATATTTAAAATGGAGAAAAAGCCAACTTCAGGCATCATTCTAGCTTTTCTTCCTCCACTTCGGTGCTACTGCAAGCGTATGTTCTATTATCTGCTATACTGAGGAAGCTTTATCTTCAGGCATCCCTCTCTGTGCTTGTTGTCCTGCAGGCACTGGAACATGTTTAACTTTAAATGCAGCAGAAGCAAGAGACCAAGTTACCAGCCAGAGGCTTGTTCCCCACCAAAGAAATTTCCATGTTTCTTCACTGAGTATTATCAAAATCGTATCCTGAATGTCTTCAGTTACATCTCAAAAACCCATTGGATTAGGGCAGTTCACATCTTCCAGGGCTGTTCAGCACCTCACAAACTACATATCGATAATTCAGTCATCTTGATTTCACAAAATTCCGGAATTTTTTACAGTAAGCCTCCACTCTTAACTAGCTGATACAGAACTGAACAACAAAGACAATGCTTAGGCAAACCAGATGAAAACACACGAGGAATCCTGTTCCTTTCAGTTGCAGGCTGAAAGCTGATACAATACGTGTCTGCATGCAATAAAACTTTTTTGTTTTAATATTCCTAGGGAAGACTGAAATGAAATCCTTGCAAAACATCTGGTGCAAAACTTCAGCATTTTAATATTAAATGCTTCCTGAAGTCTGTTTGTGTAACTGTACTATGCAGGTTTGCTTCATAGCTTTATAATAAATTGTTTCCAACTCATTTTGTTATCCTTATGCTGACTTTGATATCTCCTGCTGGTAACATAACATCACTAATAGTGGTACTCCAAGTTCAGTAGTTGGCTGATTTCCCAAGCACAAATTCTAAAGACAACTGCATAATTTTTAGGTTTCAGCTTTGTATTGTCTTACATTCAGCTCTAAGGTTTTGATTCTCTGTTCCTTAAAATTAATTAAATTCCTTTACGTTGTAGATTTGTCTTCTCAGATATGGTGTTCAGTATTACACTAGGTTCTTTCTGCAATGCCTCTGGATAAGGCAGGAAGAAACTTTGCATGGCCCTGTTAATAACAGTTGTCACTTTGCTGCTGTGACTGGTATTTAGAATGTCGTCTCAAAGCTCGGGATATCGTGGAAAAAAAAGTTCAGCAGTGAAGTGGAAGATATTTTTCCACACCTAATAGTCATCCTGAGCATTCATGGATAAACCAGTAAATGGAAATCAGAAAAGGCTCCTACATTTTAAAGCATGCTATGCCTTGTGAAGATGGTCTTGCTGAGCTCAAAAAGACATAGTTTAATAGTTTAAAATAAAGTCATGTGAAATCTTAGTGTAATGCTCCAAGTTATGCAGGCTGATTTCATGTCTTCAGCTGGTTTCAAGTGTGTGCTGGGCATAGTGCGAAGTCCTGACCTGGCATTGCCTGAGCCTCCTTCAGGCAGGGTGATTGTGTTGGCCTGGTTCTCAGCTGCAGAGCCCGTGTACTTTGTCATGCTGACACAGTTGTGCTACTTCTGGGGGCTGAGCAGGTATTTTTGCAAGACATGTAGCTTAGACTGTCTCTAGTTATCTAACTTAGGGTGGCCTCAGCTCCTTAGTCAGAGGCCTTCCAGCATGACCGAGAGCTTCTCAGGAATTTGCCTCTCTCTTCAGGTTAAAGAAGGAGCCTTGATTCATAACTTCAGCTACTCAGCTGGAGCGCAAAGACAGACAGAACACAAGCTGAAGGAGGGCTCCAAGAGCCTTTGAAATACAGGAGAAAGCAGAAACCACTCATGGGCTTCTGAAGTACCAAAAACGATTAAAGAAAAAAAAAAACTTCACACAACAAAAGTTTAATTCTATAGCCTTAAAACCCATACTAACTGTTAGCAAAGCTTTGTGTTAAGCTTTAGATCAGCCATGTAATTACACCATAAATCCCCACTAGGGTTTAATTCCAATTGAAAGCAGTGGAACTAATGGTGTGCTTACAAACACAACTAATTAAGATTTTTTAGAACTAGGGACTATTTCATAAAAGTATCAAGAGATTTAATGTCAATACATAGCACTTTGCATGATTCATAGGGTCTATAAATATGTACAGGTATTTTAAGGTTTATTATTATATGATTGGCCCAGCTCAGAAAGAAATGTGAAAATACATAGTAGGAAATATCTTTTCCAAACAGAAAATAATTGTGTGAATATATAACTGGAACAAAATCCTATGGCTGATGCATAACACAGGAAATTCCATTTCAATGTATTTCTTGATGCTTAATCCTACCAGGTGGAATGGATCAACAAAAAGGGAGAAATCACAGTACATGGTGAAAAAATGTTATACATTTGTGGAGGTCATCCAACAGGACAGAAGGAAACTCCAGAAAGCAGCTACAGCACTCATTGCCTGAGTTCAGCTAGGTTCAGCCTCAATGTGTATCTGTATTTTAAAACTATACATGTTCCAGTTTATCAGTATCTTGTAAAAAGCCTATTTTTACTGAAATCCCTTTTCAAGTGATTTCCTTACTTTTTTCCAATACACACATAATAATTTCAATTAAAATATAGTAGTAGAGGAATAGCAGTTGGGGTGAGGAAAAAGACACTTTCTACAACTTGCTCGCAAGAACTTCTTCAGACTATGTCCATTATGATTCAATATTAGACGAGTACCTAATAATTTGCAACAGTAACAGTGAGTACTCAGTCACTTTCTTGCTTTAGACTGTGAAAAAACAAACATGTTAATACAATGTCATGACATGGCACACTATGGCTGATCAAAGCACTCAAATCCAGAGGAAAATAAAATATTAAGAGGAAACTGTTGAACATGGAAGCTGAGATAAAAACTAGAACTCTCCACAATAGGTCGCTGCAAATCAGGTTTGAAATCTTAAAAGAAAAGAGAGTGGATATTTGATATGAAACCTGAAGATATAATTGATGAGATTTTGTTTTAATTAAATACAAACAGAAAAGAGAGAGGAAAAGATTTCCAGGGTGAGCAATTTTGTCCTCGGTTTGCTTAGACCTCTTTTTTCAGTTATTAGATATGTATGAAACAACAGGAGAGCAAAGAACTAGAACTTGGTAGTCTGGTAAAATAAATAGACAAAATATAATAATGCCTATTTCCTTGTGATTATGTAGCAGTTATAATAAAGTGTGAGGAATAACATCTAAGACAATCCAACGCATTTTGCAATGTTCAAAGTTAACTGAATTGGGAAAAGGAGCCGGATACTCACCAGGACTCCACATCTCAGTGTTAGCTTTAGTACAGGTTTCTCTTAAGGACTGACTTTGCAAGGTGTGTATGATCAGAGACTCACAGAGACCTTCAGAAGATGGGAAATTCTGAAAATAAGCCTCCATCCTCTCTGCGGAAGGAGTGCTGCTCTCTGCCCCTGCAGGGCTGGGACTGCCTGCTTTATTGCAAATTCCTGTGAACCATGGCTGATGTGTTGGAATTGTCCTTTTTACTCTGGATCAATTAAAGCTTTCTCTATATCTAGTCAGATCCAGAAAGGCCAGCAGTAACTTTTGCTAGTAAATGAATATTAGCATAGATAAATGTCAGAAATGGGGGGGCAAACCTTTGCAGTGAGAGACTGAAGTTTTGTTATGATCCATTACACACATACATAGGTTAATAACACACATTTCACAAGAGTCTGTAATAGCTTGTCTTCCTTTGTGCAAATCTATTTTCCATTTACTCTCTATCCTGAGCCAAGCATGAGGCCCAGAGGGAAAGGCTGCCCCTTTTACTTCAGCCCAAGCCCCAGGGGTGCTTAGCAGACAGTCTGGTCAGGGGGTTGTGAAGTCTGCAAGGATGCTTGCTTGGTATTGCCACAAAAGAGAACTGGAAAGGTTTAGTGTAGTGATGAGCCTTGGTCAAGGAGTTAGCAGTCTTTCAGAGAGCCAGCAATTCATATATATATAAAAACAAAATGTGTATTCCACTCTTAACCATCATTTTCACAATATAAGAGTGAAGCTGTCTTAATTTTTAATGCAAATTGAGGAGTTGCTGTTCCCATTAGAGTTAACAGGTCTTTCCACTCTTCCTGATAGTGTGTTTAAAAATAAACCCCTCAAATCTCTTGCCTAAGCAGCATTAATCATGCTAGATCTTAACCATCAGTCATCAATTGGCTTTTATGAACTATGAGGTAAACAAAAAAAAAGGGGATGTTTTAAAACTGCTTTTGCAGAATATGAGCTACAGACATCCCTTTCCCATCTTCTCTGACTTTAAGGGTGTATTATTGCTGAATATCACCAGGTAGGATATGAATTACTAATATTTGTCTTCATTTTATATAAAGCATCTCCCAGTATTTAAATATATCATTTCAAAGTATGCAAAACTTCATGCAAGTCAGACTCCAGACATATTTCTCACACATAAATTAACTGAAGAAAATCATTAAAAGTATAAACCCCCAAAACATTAGCAAACACAATCATGTACAAAATGCCAAAATTTGCTTATCTCATTTCAGTCTCTACTCATAGGACAGCCTGCATGTGGATTCCTGAAATTTATTTTGATTTCTGTCTTCACAAGGTATATGAAGAAGGCCATTACATAATCCAGTGTTTTTTATAGGAAACTAAATCTACACTGAAGAGATTAAATGTTGGAAGCTATTTTTAGCCAAACTAATTGTGACAATTTCACTAAGAACATAAGCTGCAGATGTCTCCAAAGGTAAATATCAAGATGACAGAAGAATTCGTAAAATGAGAGACTATTGACTACAGAAAAATAACAGTTCCAAATTACATGAAATCATGCAATTCTGCCCAACGCTCCCCCTAGTGGTTTTGCACACAGAGATGAGCCTGAAGTCCTACACACGCAAAATCCTCTAGCCTAATGACAAAACGTCCCGCTAATAGGATTAAGTACCTTCTCATCAGATAAGTAGAACATGGCAAAATCCCTGACACTCCCTGCAATTAGATCAGAACATAGCCCGACCCTTCCTGACGTGGGGAGCAATTTTACAGAGGAGGTGTTTCAGTATTAATGGTAAATATGTTGAATTTTTTTAACTTTCTTTGGTAATGTATTTCTTTGCAAAGTTAATTGGTCTTTTGCTATAAATACAAAAGCATAATGTGCAATTAACTGTAGAAGTAATTCCAAGCTATAAATAAATCCAGGCTTTTAATTTACATATGCACTTGCAGCTGATAACTGCATCTCCAAGAAGGCTATACTGGCTGACAAGAAGGTACTTAAATACTGTGTTCACTTAATCAGATGAGAACTACAAAATGAAGTTGCTTGGTTTCTAAAAATAAAAAACCTTTCTCTTATAACTGCTCTTGGGAAGGAAATAAAGCAAAAGGCGTTTCTTTCCTTTATTTTGTAGGAATTTCTTTCAATATCTGTTTGTTTACAAAATTGATCTAATTGTTTCTTGGAACACCTATTATTGTGCTTGATATGTAAAGTGTTATCCTGAAGGACAACTAAAGGAATTGCATGTTTGGAAACAGAGAAGGGGACAACATTCTAGAAACCTCCATTTCTCAATTCAGCAATAATGTTTAGCATGGATGCACTTATAAAATGAGCTAAGGACATCATAGTGTGAAATCAGTGGCCAGTGTGTTTCACAAGGTAAAATAGACAGACGGAGCTGCATAAACTTCCAGTTTCACATATATATGTCCTAATTCTATTACACCACTGTGCAAACTCAGTGGAATTAATCTAGTTAGGTTGAATAGGTAATTGCAAATGAGGTCAGGGTTCTTACTCATGTTTTCATTAACAGTTGCATTTAAGTGCTCATTAAAGATCTCGGAAGCCATAGTTAAAGTCAAAACTAATGGAACTTGTAAAATAACTAGTAAACATTGTACCTAGGCATTTGAGTATCATGAAGATGCTTACATTTAACTGCACCAACCCGCTTCCTTAACAGAAAGAACATGAAATCTGCTTGGTTATTTGTAATACACATGCTATGGCTGAACGGTTGTCACTGCGCACCGACAAGGCAGGAGGAAATGAATCTCCGGGAAAACCTGAAAGGTACGTCTGCTTTTCTTACCAGGAGTGCACTGGACACTCCTGGACCCAGGTCTCCAGTCTCCTGGCACCTCTTGACTTCTGCGCTTGCCGGCATCAGGAAGGATCTGCTTTCATATGTGGTGTTTAGAAATGATCATGTAGCTGACTACAGGCATTTACACACAAACAAGGGGGAGATAAGAACAACTGGGATGAGAAAGCAAAGGGATTAGCAGATGAGGATGCCTTTACAAAAAATATTTACAGCATTTTTATAGAATATAAACTGAACTCAAAATTCACTCCAACAGATTTTGAACCATTTTGTTTCTTTAAATCATCTTTCAAAATGTTTGTTCTACAATTCCATGCTTTGCTGGAAAAGATGGTGATTACAAATAGTTTAAATAAAACAACCTACTTTAGAAAAAAACAGCTATTTTTCATATACTCACCTTTAAGTATCACTTTATTTTGTAGACAGGAATCCCAAGAGCATCAGCCATGAAAAAATCCTTTGCTTGTCTATGTTAGTAATATTTCTGTAACAAACAAAAAGTTAGGGGAGGGGAAGAAAGATATAAGGGAAGAAAGATATAAAGGAAGAAATGCATGATGTGCTTTTGGCAGTCTCAGGGTCATGTGTTCTTTACCAGTAATATTACGTGCATTTCTGTAAATGCAACAAATACAGATAAAGGATAGGCAATCACAGAGAACTTCAAGGTGCAGAGTGTGAGCCAACCTGAGCTTTCACGAAAACTGTGCAGTCATTAATTCACAGAAAGTATAGAGACTGTATTTTTATGAAAGCAGTCTGAAGGCACCTGTAATCGACGTATTCAAATTGTAAAGGGAAGCTGTCACAGACTAGTTGCAGACCAAAGATAAATATATAGATTATATTATTAAGAAACTGATTGATCCTTATAGGTATCCAAAACCCAGGATGAGGTCCCCAGCAACCTGCTCTAGTTGACCCTGCTTGGAGTAAGGGAGGTGAACTCAATGGTCTCCAGAGGTGCCTTCCAGTCTCCACTATACTGAGATTTGGCAACCAGAAGTGGGACAGCCACACATATAGCTTGAGTTACACACTGTTGATCACTGGCAAAGGCTGTGGGCCGTATTCTTATCTGATGGAAATTGTCTTGGCTCTGTATTAGTCAGCATTCACTGTCTCAAGAATCAGGCTGTGTGACTGTATGGAAACATAATGCCATTTCATTCTTTTTTGTCATCAGTGCATGACAATCTGTGCTAGTGTTAAAATCTGATTAAGTAACTGTCTAATTTATTTTTTAGTATTATCTGAAGTTGGAGAGAAGTATGTGGATGAAGAGGTAAAGAAAGCTTTGATTGGCATTAAGCAGATGAAAATTATGATGGAAAGAAATGAAGATAAGCACATAGATCTGATGAAAACCTTAAAGAAGAGCAGTGAAGAAAAACAGGTAACTGAAGTGCATCTGTTTTTTTTTTTGTGAAGTTGTAGGTATTTTTAATCAAAGATAAGCCAGTTTGTACATGGATTTAGCCTTCCTTCTGGAAGTGGTATAGCATGTCATTGCGCTTAGGCCAATAGGCAACCCAAAAGGGATCCCTTGGTGTCTGCACTTTTCTGGGAAGAACATAAACCTCATCATATGTACACTCTCAGTAGCACACACATCTTTTTGTGGTCACGTAGTAAAGCCAGGACTGATAGGAAACCTTTGCTTCCGCCCTTCTCTCACTAGTGGAAGAAAACTTTCATGGCACCTCTGTTGCAGTTCTCACTGCCTATCTCCCAGAAGTTGGAGATGGGCCAACAGACATCCTTTATTAGCCTATCAGGAACCTGAATGTTCACATTTCAGAAGAATTTAAAGCATTAGTTTGTATTTGCCAGTTTTTTAAGAGCTTGCCTGCGGGTGGAACCCTGGCAGATGGAACCGTCAGTCCTGTGGGAGGCTTTCAGGCTGCACTGGAATAAAGCACTGAACAAGCACAGTCTGCCTCACTGGTGCCTAGAACTAGAGGTGAAGAGTGTCCATATTTCTTCAGAAATACAGATTTCTAACCGAGTGACATCCTGTTAATTTTTTCCTGTGGTTGAATGTCTAAGCTATTTCTAAAATGAAACTGAAAGAGTAGGCACTAGAGAAAACACAACTGAGTTACTTGAAGTTAGCAAGTTAACCTCTCTTAGCCCATCCTGGTTGTAAGGCAAAACATGTCATCTGACACCACCTTCCTTGTGTTTTGAGCTCTTGCATCTTATTCTGAATTTGAGAGGAAACCAGTTTAGGTATAAAAAAGAGAGAAAGAATTTATGTATGGCAAAGACCTAGCCTCATGAAATATCAGTTTCTTAAAAAATAGACCAAAGCAAGAAAAAGGGCTGTTCATGGAACGGGGGAATGCTGCAGGTGTAATATGGAGAAAAAAGGTCTGAGTTGAGCAAATGACCCCGTGACAGATTGGTTGGATGCTTCTTGCACAGAAAGACATGTGTTTTTTTTCATTACCTCAAAGATCCAGATGGACTGTAACGATCTGGTCTTGTAGGTTGTGCCTCTGAGAGAATGACATCAGAAAAATCTTGTGAGGAAAAAGGTTTCAATTTTTGGTTCCCTTCATACGTGACTGTAGCTAAGAAGACAACTAATATAACAGTTGGGGATTAGCGAAAAAAAAGGGAACCATAAATAGCCAAAATGAGTGATCAAAACTGGAATACATATTTAGAATGTTAATCTGAGAATTACCCACAACTGAATCTTTTTTCTTACTTAGCAAGCCTTGAGACTTATGGATGAAGTAAAGGAAAGACTAGAAGAAGAAGAAAGACAGTGTCAAGTATCCTTGAAAAATATATGGGATGAATGCGAATCTTGTTTAGAAAGTACCTGCATGAGATACTATGCAACTTGCAAACACAATCTGTCAACATTTAGAAGAAAGGTAACTTTAATTCAGTTTTAGAGATAGCACACCTTATTTCCTCAATGTTAGCTCTGCCAGTTATATCAGTTTACTAAAATTACTTTGATTTGGAGAGTGTAGAAACATGAAGTTATATGATGACAATAACATGGAATTATATCCATTGAACATTGAGCCAAAATTAGTTTGGTTGCACCCCAACATGACTCCACGGACACTGATTATTCCCCTGACTTCAGTGGAATCAATGTAGGTATACAGTGTTGTCTCTCACAGTAGAACTTGCATGAAGATTCTCAACAGTTTTCTGTGAAAAATACCACATAGATTCTTTACGGTTCATCTGAAAATCATCAGAGTTACAGGTGTAGATATAGTTAGCAAAATTCCACTGGAAAAAAAATCACCAACTTATAATACATAATTCTTTCCTATCTTTATTTTAACCTACTCTTTAAGTAACAAAATAGCTTTAAAATGCTGAAAACAGAGGAAATTGTCAGCCAATGAGATTCCCCTAATTCTACCAGAAAGAAAGTGTGTTTTCCTGGCTGATACATTATTATTACAAGATTTAATGAAATTGTGCTCTCACTTAAGCACATGCTTGAAGTGTGGATTAACAATCAAAACTGCACAATTACTGCCACTGAAATTTTAGCCAAATTACACAGCTTTCACATCTCCAGGCACTGAAAAATATGATAACTTGAAAATGAAACATGGTGTGTTTCAGAAGTGACAAGCTTTAAAGCAAATGTGTTTAACATTTGTACATATTCTTAAAAATATTCAGGTAAATATGTGGAATATATTAAATTTAAGACTACTGGTGACACTTTGGGCTTTTTATATGCCTGTCACAGGTGTTTCTCTTGTACTTTCATGAGTCTTTGGATGTCAGATTGAAATTACTGCAGTAAAAGTTGTATACTCCACTGTCACTGTCTTTGACCCTCTTGATAACTTCCTCAGTGCACTATATGGTTTATTTGAAGCATTCAAAGAAAGAAATGTGTTGTGATCTAAAGTATTTTAAAAAAACAGGACAAAGACAATAGCTGTGGCTGATGGTACACAGGCAGTAGGGGCAGTAGGCTGTTCCTGCAGTGCCATTTCACAGTGCACTTTCCTCTGAGCTGCACTGTCCCTCAGACCAAGCAGCTGATCTGATTTAAAAAAAAAAAGTGTATGTATATGTGTATATGTATATGTATATGTATATGTATATGTATATGTATATGTATATGTATATGTATATGTATATGTATATGTATATGTATATGTATATGTGTATGTGTATGTGTATGTATGTGTCCAGCAAGGTGTTTCTTGACCCTTACCAGTTTTCTAATGCCATTGTGGCTCCATAAAACATTGCATTTGCTCAGGCGAAGGCAATGCATTAAAGCATGGAGCAGGGGACCGTTGGCTGAAACCCAGGGACTGGGAACTCTGCAAAGTAGAGTCAACACTCAGTCTCTTCCATCATCAAACCATGGACTCAGTGTCACTGCTTCACTGATTTTAAGGGGTTTCAGTTTGCACAAGCATGTGAGGACTTGGCCATTGGTGAGGGAGGATAGGGTGTTTGCAGATCACAACGAGAACAATCACCTTCTGTTCCCTACACTGCACATAAGTATCACAGAAATGTTTCCAAGATAAAGCCCAAATTGTTTATTGGAAGAAACCCAAATGCCAATATTAACGTTGAGCCTCCACAGATTAAAGGCCAACTAGCAACTCTTTTACTCCAGATCTGATTTGGACCTGATGATTTAGGCTAGATGGACTTTCACTCTTTGGAGTGTGGTGTCTTAAATTACTTTGAAGAATACGCTGTGTTTGCAGTTATTAAGAAGGCATTGTTTCTATGGGTATTTGAAAGAAAAAATTAGAGCCACTTCACTGAGAGATGTAATACTGATAACATGTCCAGCAGCTGATGTATCTCCTTCTTATACACAGGTTGAAGATTTTTTGAGGAAGATACCTCCACTCATTTTTACTTTTCATGAGGACCAAGGAAAAGACATCCAGTTTAATGAAAAGCCTGAGAAAGAGGATACCCAGCTAGTAAAAATGGAAGGTTTATTTAGTGAACTATTGTCAGACATGGGCTCAATATTTGACAGAAGCTTAATTTTTTTCAAGCAGATGCAAAAAGAATTTGACCAGTCTTTTCAGATGTATTTCATGTCTGATCTGGACTTGCATGAGTCCCCCAGCATGCCAGCTTTACCTGAGGACACCACTAGAAGTGATGGCTCACAGAAAGGCTGGGGTATACCTGTCTTCTTACAGACAGTTTTTGATTTCAGTAAGACGGTGTTTGACGGTGTCAGTGAGGTGATTACTGAAGTATTTGATGAATACAGAGAGAACAGAAGAGATGTGCCAGAACAAGCTAAAGGCAAGTGTTAGATAATGAAAATCAACTGCACTGTCAATGACATCAAAACCCTCGGGACTGTTAGTGATGCAGTTTGAGGCATGTTAGTGTGAGACAGGGCATGGAAGCTCTGGAGGCTTTCTTGGTTAAATAGGCATGGGTGAATGATAATTTTGTAGGTTGAATCAAAAGGTGCAAAACACCTAGAAATCTCAAAGAGATATCACAGGAGGGCTTACAGGTCCTACACAGCCTGATTTTATGGCGTTTCTCAAATCACTTGCAGGAGTTCCTCAGGAGGGCTTGAACGCATGACATGCAGGCTTTCATAAGTCTGACTGACAGGTCTGATCTCAACGTTCATCAGGATATGATATGTATCATCCCATATTGACATGTCAACAATTTTGAAATATTAGAGTAATTCTGTGACATGCCAAGGCACATCCCTGCCCTTGTCAAAAGACATTAACTTCAGCCAGACAGCTACAAGCCCATTTCTAGGCTTCCACAGCAACACAGTGTGCCAGGCAAACACAGACAAGCCATCAGGTTTTCCAGAACCCGGAAACTTGGTTTTGGATGATAACTCTCAATAGAGGAAACAACCTTGGTCAACTTTCAGAAGAAAAATAAGCCTTATCCTTCATATGTTACTAAGTCAAGCAGAAAAACAAGCATCGTTCAAATATGGGCTGGTGCCCATCTATAAAGAGATAACAGTAAGGACACGCTGTAAGTCTGAGTGATAGGTGACATAACCCTTATATAGTCCCCAGGAAATACAAGGTTAAGTGATGCTGCAACTGTAGTTTAAAATTTTTCCTGTATCATAACCCATGTTACCTCAGCAATAACCTTTGTTACTGTGCTCCCATCTAGCTGCACATGATTATGAAACATCTTGACTTTTAAGAGTCAAAAAGATCTTATCTAAAACTCACACATTTTAGAAATAACATGTAATAATATTAGCAATTGTTTGGCTGTTAGTGGGGAAAATACTACTATGCCTTTGGAAAGGAATACAGTATAGTGGCATTAATTCCTTGAAAGAGAACATGATGTGGATATTCCCCTAACTTCTATATTTTAATGTTTTATTCCTGTTTGTTTGTTTTGATAGGGGAGGGAGGGATTTAAGTCATATGTTTTGGATTAATGGCAAAAAATTATATTCTAACACAGAGGGGTAACATATGTATATTTATCAAGGCCCTAGGCTTAATGGTAGTCTAAAAATACTATGACTTTACTCTAGATCCCGACAGGAGTGGCATGTTTGCAAAAATTGTGCCAGGGCGCCGAAGGCCTTTGTGCAGGGAGCTTCGGGAGAACTCCTCTGGATGTCCACAGTTTCATGAGAGATGTCAGAAATGTCAAGAGAATCTTTTGCATGGTAAAGAGCTATTTTCTGATTTTTACTCCGTAATTCATTGATCATTGGTTTGTAGAGTTTCAAGCTGTGATACTCTACCGCTCTGTTTCTATCTTTTTGGAATTAACATTCAGTCACTGAGTTTTTACTGTAAGTAAGGATACAAACACTATTCCTCACTCCAGACTATTTCAATTACCTTTCCCACTGTCTCCACAGAGTGTCAGTATAACTCAGTTGTTAACATAACACTGGTGGTCCAAAGAGAAGTTTTACACTCCATAAAAAAATACCCATATATTTTGTTAGAGTTGCCATCCTGCAGAGAAGCAAGAGGCCAGGCAGTAACTGATGCTTCCTGGGTGAAGAAGTGCTGAGCAGAAGGTGAGGAGAAGCTCAAACTCCCGACACTCTCCTCTGCAGACTACAAGTACTCTTTGTTGAACCACGTCAGAAAACACGGCTGACATCATGAAGGACAAAAAGGGGACTGCTTGTTAGTATGTGAGGAGATGGCAAACTCTGGCATGTACTTTTTATGGGCACCTGGAAAAAATTCAGAACTGTATCACCTAGAACTGCTCTCAGGATTCCTGCCGCATCATAACACGCTTGTGTTTCCAGAGTTATTTAGGTCTTACAAGCCATAGAACATGCTTAAACCCAGATGTCTTCAGAATATCTCCAGTGAGGCAAATACTAATGATCCAATGACTCGTTTTGAAAAGAATATTGAACCACTTCCATCTCACTAAAAATATCTTTTTACTTACAATTTTGTATTACAGACACCAATTTGTATCTGTGGTTACGGTACTATCAACCTGAAGGTGTCCCTTGACAGCCCATTTTGACAGAGAATAAACTGAATTTTTCCATAGTAATTTTTGTATAAGTTGAATATAATATTCTCATTTAAAATCCATATTTTAGTAAAGAAAAAAAACAAGCAATCCTCAGTGCTGAATTCATGGCAGATACTACTAGTCAAATACTAATGTCTAGTTATTGTCACATAAATATTAGGCAACAGGAATACTAACATATATTACAGGATTTCTTGTAATAAACTATATACTCAGAAGGATTCATAATGGAATATGAGCAATTAAAAGAACACATAAGGAGATTATGAAGTTGCTATTTGTAAAATCTACCAGTTCTTACTTAGCATAACAGAAAACCTATTGCCATGAGCTATGGTATAAACCTTAAACTATTTGGTAAGTCATTGTAATACTGCAAATGGGATAATTATTCCCGTTAGTTATTATGAGCCCAAACTAAATCTATCAAAATAAGTAAGAAAGAATTACTCCTTTTTTTTTAATTGATATTAAACACCAGCCCAAAATATGCCCCCTTGTTAGACTTTTTTACAGTTTTCTTTCAGATAGAAAAGATGAAGTACAAGACATATTACTTCCCTGTAAGATTTATGCTGGCTGTCTTTTCTAACAGATTGCCCAGCTGTTCCCGAACTGCACATCAAATTTGATGAAGCCTTTAAACTGGTTAATCTCTCGGGGGAGCAGTACGAGCAGATTCTCCAGGTGGTTCAGCGTCATACTGAAGACACTTCCTACTTGTTGAACAAAATGAAAGAAAGATTTGGGTGGGTGTCTGAGTTATCCAATATGACCATCGGACCAGAAAATGTTTTCAATATAGTTAAGGTAAGGGAATCATTGCACAGCGTCGTCCTTGACTTATGGTTTGTTTGTACTTACACTTTTGGGGGCTGTCGATGTTCGTATTCGTACACATGTAATTTTTGGTCTTTACAGCATGAAATTCCTCCTCAGATTGAATTTTGTATGCTTAATAATCCCTCAATGAGCTGAAACTCCAGAGACTGAAAATTATTTTCCTCTAAATCCTTTTAGTCTGACAGATGGCTGACAAGCTAACCTGAATCACTGTCAGATAAGAGTAAATTGACACTAGCAGCTTTGACTGGCCTCAGATTACCTTCCCAGATAAATTTCTGCACCAGTCAGTAACACATCCTTAGCGGATCATTGAATATCTATCTGTATGTCTAGGTCTGTCCCTGCATTCCCCAAAGCTCAAAGAAGGCAAACATTATGCAGGTGAATGCAGTGGAAGCTGCACATCTTTAACAGTATCTGTCAATATTCAAATAAGTACATCGTGATTAACTGTGTCTCACACTCAAGAATATGCCCAAGGTGAATCAAATACATTTTCCTGAGCAAGGGACAAATCTTGCTCTCCCTCCAACTCAGAAATCCAATGTATTACTTCTACTACAAAACTTGATATGAAATAGTTGTATAATCCTCCAATAATCACAAAACTAGAAACAAGTGGACAGGCAATATTCAAGCATGCTTTCCCAACTGATTCTAAGTTATCTGCTTTAGAAAAATAAAGCTAAAGAAATAAGTTTGGCTTAGAAAAACACATAGGAATGAATAACTTCAATCACACAAACTTTGTCTTTAAATTAGTGGGACAACTCACACAAGTGTTCATTAGGAGTTCAGAAACTCTTTATAGATGTAGTTCATGGTAAAAATATTAACACACAGTTTTTAATAAGGTCTTGTAGTGCCATGTCACTCTTCCCACTACCTACAATAAACTGGCATAGATTCTGACACCCTCTGTCTTTTCAGAAGGAAACAATTTAAAGGAGGTAGGCAAGTCTAAAATATTTATTTAATTTTCCTCTATTAAAGACAATAGACACAGTGGGTATAAAGAAAATGGAAAGTATGCAGTAGTTTGTAGTGTCTAAAGTACTGATTTGTTCTCTTCTAGGTGGTTCCTGGGGACCCCTCTGGTAAAAATGAAACTGTAGTAGACGTGAATATTCTGACTTCACCTACTTTCACCATTAAAGTTCCTCCCAACATAGACCCAAAAAGCACTGAATTCATTGAATACATAGCTGGGAAAGCACTGCAATTATATAAGAAGAATTTTTAAGTGGTAAGTTCATCCTTTCTCCTTTCATAGAGAATGGAGTTCTTTATAAGAGGTGTTTATATTGCAATAAACTTTAGCTGGAACAAGATTCAGTCATGATATACTCGAGACTGTCTCCTCAGAAAGGACACATTGATTGAGAGACAAACACAAGTAGTATAAAAAACCAAAACCAAATGCTCTGTGTTCTCACCTGCAAAACACAGACATGATGATATTCAAAGACAATTTATTTAACTGTGAAATCCTCAATCTTTAGGTAACATCTGGGATGAGGCAACGTGATGATAAATGTTCCTTCAGAAAAGAATTGCATCACAACCGCAGTCTAGAGCCTTGGCAGTGGAAACTGTGTCTTCATGTTCATTAACCATTAAACTGAAATAACCCCTATTCATTATGGGGGGGTTTATTATTATTATAGGTGTCTTTTAAAAGCATGTTCCTCTTTATTTTTTTATGATAAAAGAATGCAAAGTTAGAATCAGCATCATCACTTGACAGAGTCGTCTTACCATAACATTTTCCTATTAGCAACACTATCCTCAGGTCAAGTGCTAACAGAGTCTGCCATTTGACTTGTAAGAATGTGCCCAAAAAGATCCTTCTCATGGATTTCAAACCATTTTTGTAGAAAAGGCTCACAGAGGTGTTTCTCCATGCTTAAGAGATTTCTGGATGGGGAGGGAAGAACCAGGCAGGGGAAAATAGCACCTTATATTCTCTAACCCCACAGGAAATCTCCAGGAAAGACAGGGTGGTTTCAGGTGGTATCATCCTGCTGTGGGGCTAACTAGGCATCCAGGGAAACCCAGGGAACTCCAGCATGCACAGTTCCAATGGCTTCTGGTTCTCACAGCTGGCTCTCCCAGGAGCCCAAGCCACAAGACACACAAGACTTTCAGGCAAATCACTGCAGTGTCCCTCAGTCTTCTGAGAAGGCACTTGGGGTGGGTTGAACCTAGCTGGATGCCAGGTGCCCATCAAAGCTGCACAATCAATCCCCTTCTTCAGGGGGACAGGTGAGAGAAAATGTAATTAAATGCTTGTCAGTCAAAATAATGACAAGATCACCCAGTAATTACTGTCACAGGCAAACCAGGTTTGACTTGGGAAAATGAATTTAATTTATTGCCAATCAAAATCAGACTAGATCATTGAGAAATAAAACCAAATCTTAAAAGGACTTTCTCCCCACTCCTCCCTTCTTCCTGGGATCAACTTCTCTCCCAATTTCTCTACCTGCTCCCTCCCCAGGTGGCACAGGGGGACTGGGAACGAGGATTGCGGTTGGTTCATCACACATTGTCTCTGCCACTGCTTCCTCCTCACTCTCTTCCCCTGCTCCAGCATGGAGTCCCTCCCAGGGGAGACCGTCCTCCACAAGCCTCTCCAAAGTGATTTGTTCCCATAGGCTGCAGTTCTTCATGACCTGCTCCACCACGGGTACTTTCCACGTATCCTTCCCACAGGGTGTAGTCCGTCAGGAACAGACCGCTCCCATGTAGGTCCCATACAGGGTCACAAGTCCTGCCACCAAACCTGCTACAGTAAGGGCTCCTCTCTCTTCATGGGTTCCCAGGTCCTGCCAGGGAGCACAGCCTTGCCATAGGGTCACAGCCTTCTTTGGGCATTCACCTGTTTGGGCCTGGGGCCTGGGGCCCTCCCTGGGCTGCAGGTGGACAGCCATTAACCTCCATGGGCTGCAGCGGGACAGCCTGCCTTACCGAAGTCTTCATGACAGACTGCAGGAGAATCTCTGCTCTGGTGCCTGGAGCATCTCCTCCTCCTCTTTCTTCAACGACCTTGGTGTCTGCAAAGTTCTTTCTCTCACATATTCTTACTCCTTTCTTCTAGCTGCTGTGATCAGCAGTTCTCCCCCCTTAACTATGTTATCACAGAGGTGCTATCACTGTTGCTGATGGGCTTGGCACTGGCTCTCTCAGACACAAGAGAAGCTTTTAGTGGCTCCTCATAGAAGCCACCCCTGTAGCCTCCTACTACCAGAAGTTTGCAGTGGACACCCAATAGAGCACTAGGTTTAGACATGGTTCCTCCTCAGGTCGTGGGTGCCTGGCATTGTCTTCTCAGCAATTATAGCATGACCCGAATGCACACTCAGGAAGCATATTAAAAAAATCCACATTAGCAAAGTCAATGCAGGAAATACAATTTCAGTGTGTTTTACTGACTCTGGTCAGAATCAAAATTTTTAAACAGGTGAAAGAAATCACTTCCACCAGCAAGGCCAAAGTGGGCTCCAGCATTTAGACAGAATATAATAAGCCTCATCATGAATTTAGATTAGGTAAATATTGGTGAATTTATGTGTAAATTCTATTTAAAATACAAGGGGTTTTTTAGTACTTATAAATATACCAAATAAAATGCTCAGCAGTTTCTCTAGTTTTTCTTAACAATTCTCTGTAATTTATATGCAGTATACTTCCAGATCATGCAAGACTAATCTTCAAGGCCTAATGATGACAATATTAATTTCCTTAGTCTGATTATGTTTTTTTAGTCCAAATCATAGTCTGATTTTCCTATGCAACATATCTTATGTAGCCATTTTATATCTGGGAAAAGTATATTTTCCAAATAAAATATCATTTTATGATCAGTTTGCACAATAGATTTAGGGTGCATGAAAGTGTGACAAAAGCAGAGTTGAAACTCCACAAGAAAATGGGAAGATCTATAAGAATAGAAAAAGAGAAAAAGATCTGTTTCTCTCTGATTTTTATGTTATGTGTGTTTTCACAGCAGGGCTCTGATACACTCTCCATATGCTTATTTTTCTAACATCTTTTCCTCAGTCCCAAACCAAAATGTTTAACTGATTTTTTTTTTTTAATCCTAGGAAAGAAGATGTGTGAAATCTTTCTTCCTGAAGTCTCATATAAACTCCTTAGGTGAAATACCTCTAAGATCAACCCATAGCTAATTGTTAAATGACAATGGTTAAAATAGTTGCAAATAAATAAAATTTTTGCTTAGTAAATACTGTGACGTATGATCAAGACTGTAGAAATCTTTTAACTCAAATTCAAATCCATTTTAATATTTATTTATTTAAATAAAAATTATTATTTATATTGTATAATCGTTGATAACCAGCTATGGCCCTGGTTATGCAAAGATTTAAGGAAATAAACAGCTGTAAGCATACAAATAATTCCTATTTGCATACTTAAATTCAAGCACATTCTTAAGCCTTTTCAATATTGGTCCCTACAGATGTTGCACATTCAGCCAAGTCTGAATCAGATTTCCATATGTATGTAGCATATTATTTTCCGATAAAAACATTCCATTTCTTCTTTCAGTTGCTTTTGATGTTTATCATGTACATTAAATAACTTTTCTGAATATGCAATAATGAGTAAGCCTTCTGCCTTTGGCATTTCTTACTTGTATTTTGCCTCTGGAGTCATAATTAATGGGGAATCCCTTATCAGAAAAGACATTTACTTTTTCCTAAATGATACACATTAGCTTTCAATGGTATTTGCAAATTACAATAAAAGGTTAGGAACTGATATATCTCTCAGTCAGACACAGAGCTGTAGGTGATTTTGTTTCATTTGCTGTGCCTGGCATTTCTAAGGACGTTTTTTTTGCACAAAGTTATATTCATTATTTCCAACTGTATCTCTGCCAAATAAATCGTACTCATTTCAGAGTGTGCAAAACCATCTATATTAGATATGAGTAGAGAAAAATAACCACACTCTAATTATACCATACCTTTTCCTTTACTTTCTTTATGGACAAGTAAAAATACACATTTATACAAGAAAAAGGCTGTTTCATTCCTTTAGTTAGTGGGAAAGAGATATTTTCCTGTGTGCTGTAAGGATAGTTAGCATTTTCTAATCCAGTTCTCTGTTCCATTCAACCTCTGTTATATATGCTCATATTACAGGCTTCTAATTGTGAGAGATAAGCAGTCATAATTCCTGTAATCACACCAGTTGTCAGAAAGCTGGGCTTTATCTAAGAGATAAGTGACTCTTTCAAAATGCTTAAGTTTTGGGATATACTAACAAAGAAATATTCAGAGAAGAGGCAGCTTAACTAACAGAGAAAGCATACCTAGAAAGTTCTAGGGACACTGTGTTGGGAGCAGTTGTGGTCAGCGTGTAAGGCATGGATCAGGGTGCAAAATGATGCTGAGAAATGGGAGAGAGAAGCTGAGATCAACAAGATGAAACTCAATAAAAGCAAGTTTTGAGAACTACCATTAGCAAGAAAGCTGATGTGTAAATATAATACGGAGCAGGACGTAGCAGACGAGGTATGGCATAGAAGGATCTTAGCTTTAGAAGCACAGGCCTGTGCAGCACTGCTGCAACATGGTAAACAAGCCAGTGTGTGGGGCACAGGATTGCAGGAGCACCACACCGAAGGCCAACACTGGGATATCCTGGCTGGAGTGAGTCCAGAAGAGGCCACGAAAGATGATCGTAGAGCTGGAGCACTTCCCATATGAGGGTAGGCTGAGAGAGTTGGGGTTGTTCAGCTTGGGGAAGACAGGCTCTGGGGAGACATTAGAGCAGCCCTTCAAGTACTTAAATGGGACCTGCAGGAAAGCTGGGGAGGGGCTTCTTATCAAGGAGTGCAGTGACAGGACAAAGGGTAATGGTTTTAGGCCACACCTTGAGTACTATGTCCAGTTCTGGGCCCCTCAGTTTAAGAGAGATGTTGAGATGCTGGAGTGTGTCCAGAGGAGAGCAACGAGGATGGTGAAGGGGCTGGAGCACAAGCCCTATGAAGAGCGACTGAGGGAGCTGGGGCTGTTTAGCCTGGAGAAGAGGAGGCTCAGGGGAGACCTTATTGCTCTCTACAACTACCTAAAAGGAGGTTGTACGCAGGCAGGGGTTGGTCTCTTCTCTCAGGTGACCAGTGACAGAACATGGTCTCAAGCTTTGTCAGGGGAGGTTTAGGCTTGATATCAGGAAAAAATTTTTCACTGAAAGGGTGATTCACCAATGGAATGAGCTGCCCAGAGAGGTGGTGGACTCATCAGATTGGATGAGGCACTTAGTGCCATGGTTTAAATGACAAGTAGGTGTTGGTGTTGGGTCATAGGTTGGACTAGATGATCCCAGAGATCTTTTCCCACCTTGTAATACTGTGAAATAGGGGAGATTTAGGTGAGATATTAGGAAGAATTTTTTTATTGTGGAAGCGGTGAGGTGCTGGAATGGATTGCCCAGAGAAGTCATAGATGCCCCATCCCTGGAGGTGTTCAAGGCCAGGTTGGATAAGCAACCTGATCCAGTAGGAGGTGTCTCTGCCCATGGCAGGAGGGGTGGAACTGGATGATCTTTAAGGTCCCTTCTGCTCTAAAATGGGACCTGAGGCTGCAGAGGCAGGAGGGGAACAAATGTCAGCAGCACTTTCCAGCGTGAGAAGAGCATGGAGAGAAGGTGTGTTTTCCCTGGGGCAGAACAAGGTAAAATCAGTATGGTTTGGAGCACAGACTTGGGTTAAGAGTTTGGGACAGCCCTCTGTCAGGAGGACAAGCCCCATACAGGGATAGAGAGGGTGGCAGTGGTGGATTCCTTGTGTGAGATGAGCACACTGGCATGGAGAGCAAAGGAACGTGCACAGGCCACCTGCCTCATCATGGCTGAGGGGCTTTCTTATGAACTGCAGACCTCTGCAGGTCTCTTCAGCAATCCTCAGGGTCTCAGGGCAGCGAGAGCGCGGAGGAGGCAGTGGTGATAAAAAAAGTAGTTGCTATTACCAAAAGTGAAATATTTTGATGTAATCCAAAGAAGAGTTAAATTTCATCTAAGTAACTGTATATTTTTGAAAGTTAGACAGAATGTCCTTCTGGTAGTGTGTTTTCTTTATAGAATGGGGTTTTTTTCAAATTATATTTTCCCAGACACTGTTCAGAGAGAAATGCTAACATCTTATGTTACATATGATCTGTGCTGAACAGATGTGTTTTCTTCTCTAATCACCTCTGTTCGCAGTCTTTCCCTGTCTAAAATGCAAGGGCAGACAGAAAGCTGGCTCCAAAACTCCAATAAACAAGAGATTTGGCTGTGTGAAGTTCATAATGACATTAAAATTAGTCCTTGGAGAGTAACAGAATATGTATAAACTTGGAAGGGGGAAAATTTACATTAGACATTAGGAAGAAATTCTTCATGGTGAGGGTGGGTGGTGAGGTACTGACACAGGTTGCCCAGAGAGGTCATGGATGCCCAATCTCTGGAGGTGTTCAAGGCCAGGTTGGATGGAGCCTTGAGCAATCTGTTCTTATGGAAGGTCTTGGAAGTGGATGAGCTTTAAGGTCCCTTCCAACCCAAACCATTTTATGATTCTATTATTTCTGGGAACATTTACACACACATATGTAAATAGGAAATACATTCTGTCCCCAGCTGTTACCTCGTTACGCATAATTGATGGACATCATTCCCTCATGCGCCAAGCGCTAAAATAAAAGATGCTGCTTTCTAAGACTACGAAACGAGTTTTACAGGGTTTATTTCCCAGCATTTTCTGTACCGATAGATCTCGGGGGCGGAGAGAGCACGAGGAGGCGGTGGCTCCCGCGGTCGCGGGGTGGGCAGAGCGGCTACGACGGGAAGAGAAGGTGGTGCCACGCTGCGCTCGCGCCGCTTGGCGGGAAAGGGAGGCTTTTGGCGCGCTCGGAGCAGCGGCGGCTGGCGGGAGGGGGCAGCAGGGCAGCCGGAGCCCAACCCGGGGCGCCTCTCGCTCGCTATGCCTGCCGAGGGGGAGCTGACGGAGACCGGCGAGCTGCAGTACCTGCGGCAGGTGCAGCATATCCTCCAGCACGGCCACCGCAAGGAGGACCGCACCGGCACCGGCACCATCTCCGTCTTCGGGATGCAGGCGCGGTACAGTCTGAGAGGTGGGCACCGCCGGGACCCCTATCCCTGCCCTCCGCGGCCCGAGCGCCCGCCGCCCTGCGCGGGGAGGGGTGGCGCTGGGACACAAAGGCCTTCCTGTGCTCTGGGCTGTCCCCGCTCCTCCTCGCTGCGAGCGGGGTCTCTCCCCACTCAGGATTTCGGTCCCCTTCATCACCTCCCTTGCCCGGCAGCGCAGACCCCTCCTCTTCCTGGGCCCAGCAGCCAGGGCTGGCCCGGGCTCGCAGGTGAAGAAACGGATAAGGTAGAATCGTGGAATGATTTGGGTTGGAAGCCCTTAAAGCCCATCCAGTTCCACCCCCCCTGCCATGGGCAGGGACACCTCCCACCAGACCAGGCTGCTCAAGGCCCCATCCAACCTGGCCTCGAACACCTCCAGGGAGGAGGCATCCACAGCTTCCCTGGGCGACATCTGCCAGTGTCTC
This sequence comes from Dromococcyx pavoninus, assembly GCA_033558185.1. Lineage (NCBI taxonomy): Eukaryota > Metazoa > Chordata > Aves > Cuculiformes > Neomorphidae > Dromococcyx > Dromococcyx pavoninus. The sequence goes on along the minus strand of JAUMJL010000362.1, from coordinate 3,478,452 downwards.
ACCACCCTCATTGTGAAGAATTTCTTCCTAATGTCTAATCTGAATCTTCTCCTTTCCAGATTAAAGCCGTTCCCCCTCGTGCTGTCACTACTTGGCCTTGTAAAATGTCCCTCCCCAGCTTTCTTGTAGGCTCTCTTTAAGTACTGGAAGGCTACTGTAAGGTATCCCCTGAGCCTTCTCCAGACTAAACAAGCCCAACTCTCTCAGTCTGTCCTCCTAGCAGAGGTTCTCCAGCCCTCTGATCATCTTTGTAGCCCTGCTCTGGACCTACTCCAACAGTTCCATATCCTTCTTATGTTGGGGATTCTAGAGCTGGACAGAATGTTCCAGGTGGGTTCTCGCAACAGCAGAGGGGAAGAATCACCTCCCTCTACCTGCTGATCACGCTCCTTTTGATGCAGCCCAGGACACTGTTGGCCTTCTGGGCTGCGAGCATACGTTGCCAGCTCCTGTCGAGCTTCTCATCAGTCAGCACCCTCAAGTCCTGCTCCACAGGGCTGCTCTCAGTCACATTGTCCACTATCCTGTATTGAAACCACGGATTGTCCTGACCCAGGTGCAGGACCTTGCACTTGACCTTGTTGAACCTCATGAGGTTTACATAGGCCCACTTATCTAGCTTCTCCAGTTCCTATATCTTGAGATAGCCTGTCCTGATCCTTGCTACCATTCCTGCATAGTAAGAAGGATGTTTTTGTGGAATTTGAGAAGTATTTTCTTAAGCCTCTGCTTTCATTATGAATGTCTACACCTGCATCTGTACACTGCACCGCAGCATCCTCGTGGCAGAGCTTGCCCAGGTTCTCCATAGATAATGCGTCTTCCCCCTGTGTCCAGGAAGATAAAAGTCAGGTTCTTGTCTTTGATCTGCATATGAGCATTACGTATCAGCACAGGAAGAATGTGGATTTGTTGGAGTGAGTCCAGAGGAGACCACAAAGATGATCCGAGGGCTGGAGCACCTCCCACATGAACATACACTGAGAGACCTGCAGTTGTTTACTCTAGATAAGAGAAGGCTCTGTGGAGATGTTAGAGCAGTACTTAAAGGGGGCCTACAGGAAAGCTGGAGAGGGGAATGATAGGGTGAGGTAGATTTAAATTAGATAGGAAGAAATTTTTTCCTGTGAGGATGGTGAGACACTGGAATAGGTTGCCCAGAGAAGTTGTGGAAGCCCCATGCCTGAATGAGGTTTTGAACAACCTTATCTAGTGGAAGGTGTCCCTGCCCATGGCAGGAGGTTGGTAGGAGGTTGGTGGCATTACCCTCTATATGGAGAAAAACCTAAGTCAGGTCACCTTCACTAATTTCTGATCACCTCTTAAAATCTGAAATTATTTTTCAGATCAGTTTCCACTGCTAACAACAAAGAGGGTATTCTGGAAAGGAGTGCTGGAGGAGCTTCTGTGGTTCATCAAGGTTTGATATTTGGGTGTCTCTGTGGGTGGCGTGCCTAAGAGTGGTATTAGCAGAACGAGCTAGTGTGGAACGGAGTAAGAATTCTGGAGTAAATGCAGATGCTTCTGTTTGTACTACAGAACTGAAGAAGTGCAACCATCTAATGTTTTGACTACACATGGAATGCCATTATCCTGAAGACATGTGCATTTTAGTGGAGACTATTGCATTGTTACCAATCAGGAAAGTTTTTCTTCTTTTTTCTGTTTAAGGGAAATAGTCTGACATAGTAAGAGTGTTTCCTGATTTGACTATAGCACAGTTTTATAAAGCCTAGTGCAGTCTCTTTTATTTCTATTTGAATAAGAAATAATAATATGAATTAGACTGTAGGCAGTTTAATGATGTGCTTTTTAATATTGAGATAGCTCGTAATGATTTGAACAGAAACAAGCAGTGCAGAACTGCAGGTGATGTTAGGCTGTTGTAAACACTAGGCTTTTTAGTACCAAAACCCTGAGATCTAGTAGAGCTAATAACTGTAGTTAAGAGTATTAAAATTCAACTGTAGATAATATATTACAATGTAAGCATTCCTTTATATGTTGTGACATAGGAAGGCGTGGGAAAGTCTACCTAACCATTTGTTAGATGGCAGGACTCAAACACACATTCACTTTTTTAAACTATTTTTTTTTGAAATAAAAGACTAGACAGTCCCAAAACCAGAGAACTTCCTATGTTGGACTTCTGAGTGTGCTGATTTGGACATGTTGCAGAACTTGGTGAGATTTCTCTGGTTCATTTTGTTATTTTTGTCATTTTAACAAAAGGATTTTTAAGACCTCATTACAGGTGACTTGGCAAAGACAGTGCTTAGGCTGTGATTTTTTTGTTTGTCTACTTTTATCCATCTGTAAAGTAAAATCTTGTGCTGTTGAAATTTCCCTATGAAATGATAAGCCACAGTTGGCCTTGAGACTGTGCTGTTTGTGCATTCACAGAGTTAGAAGAATCCTTAGTTAAATAACAGCAGTATGGCACTTCAAACTTCATCCTATGTTGTTCTTCAGTTTTCTTCTGTCCAAGTGCAAGAAACTCACCCAATACATTAATCAAACCATTCATCCTTTATAAGTGGAGAAATACTGTATACTAGCAAAGCTTAATGTAGCTGTTTCAAATCACGTCTTCGTGTTGGGTTTAGGATGTAGACTTCTTACTGTCTGTGTTTTGCAGGGTTCTACAAATGCCAAAGAGCTCTCTGCAAAGGGTGTAAAGATTTGGGATGCTAATGGATCACGTGAGTTCCTGGATAAGCAAGGTTTCAGCACCAGAGAGGAGGGGGACTTGGGACCAGTTTATGGTTTCCAGTGGAGGCACTTTGGAGCGGAATACAAAGATATGCATACAGGTAATCACATGCAAATACAATCTTGATTGCTTAGTGAGCAGTGACTGACACCTCACTTCTAGAATGTCGATGCAGGATCCTAATTACCATGGTACAGTTGTGCTGGCAAGAACTGATGCGCTGCATCATCCCCAGTTAGTGAACTTCATTCACTGGAGACTCTGTAAGAGAGTTTCCCTTCTGCATCTGAAACAAAGTAGGATGTAGCCATAGCTGATAATGCTGTGGACAGAATAACTGTTACAAGTTATGAAGTGTTGCAGTACCTGTTAGTATTATTTTCAGTGGAACTGGTTCATGAAGCAAGTCTCTCGATGGCTCTTTTCTAATAGAAGACACCGAAGGAGAGTATGTACAAAATATTTAGAGGACTGCAATCAAGAAAAAGCCTAAAATATCTGTCCCTATCTGAATTTAATTCTGAATGATTTTTAACTCAGAATTACAACATAATTATATTTTTCCTCTTGTTTTTTTTTTGTCAGTACAGTCTCAAATTTCATATTAGTTACAGATATTAGACAGTATTGGCATTTTGACTGTTGACAGAATATGGTTTTATGCTAACACAAATGAGGTAAATTGTGAACTGGGAGGCCTAAAACTTAGTAAAGTATTTTAGCATTCCTTTACTTAAAAAGTCTGAGGCATAACATAATTTGGAAAAAATGAGCAAGATAAATTCCCGTAGGTTTCATTACTAATAGATTTTCTTAACTTGCATTACTAATGGAGAGGTAATTAGCTTCAAGAATTAACATAACCATTTCAAAAGGTTTCTGGCACAGTGTTACTGGCAGACAAATTCCCTAAAGTGCTAATTATGTATTACCACCTTTATATATTACCACATTGTTTGCCAGCTTGGGTCTCCCTGCAACCATAATTTGGTGTTGCTTTTCAATAAGTGTTATTAGGAAAAATTAGTTACCAGCCATGCTGATTCAGTGGTATGAGTCAGAACAGTGAGTCACAACTGATGACTCTTTTATTCTGGAATGCATTCTAATGTTCAGTTAATTCTGGTGAATTTTGTATATAACTGATATTAAGCCTAAAAGTCACCCTGGGAGTATCATTGGGTGAAATGTGACATCCTGTGCTATGCACGATTAAAGTTCGCTTGTGGCACTGAATGATATGGGAATTTAGTTTTTGTGCTTGATCTTGTAAGTGCTAGATGGATGTGTTTATTCATCTGTCAGCTTTCTCCTTTTGAGCATGCAAAGAATGCCGACACCCCATGTTACTGGTCTGGACAAAACTTTATGGTTCTTTATTTTTTTAAGAAGGAGCACTGTAGCATGCAAGTTTAACATCTAGAAAGGCATCTTAATCCAGAAATACAATGAACAAATTACTTTAAATACCATGAGTGACTAGATGGCAATATCCTGCCCATTCCAGTGCAGCTTTTGTCCTACTTAGGTAACAAGTCATCATGAATTATAAATCAATATGCTTGATCCAATTAATTTTTTTGTACTGCAACTTTTGTTTCCGGGGATATAGGGTGTATGCAGACTTCTTATTTGGTCTTAAAAGTTATTGAGGCTTAGAATAAAGTGTTATGAGTAGGAATGATCCTATTTCAGTGGGTGCTAAAGGTACTCAAAGCACACAAAAGAGATGGAGGGACATATGAACATACCATCATGAGAATTTTACAAGCCTTAGAGCACCCAAAGAAAGACCATGAATAGCCTACATTTGGAGGGTGCCAACTGATGAACTTAATCACTTTCAAAGTTAAAATAAAATCTTTAGAAGTTGTCGTTTGGGTATCACTGTTCAGTGGGATGTGAACTGGATTTGAAAAATATCATTACTTGAATCTATCTGGCTTAGATCTTATTTGGTATCTTTCTTCAGATTACTCCAACCAAGGAGTTGATCAGCTTCAAAAAGTGATTGAAATGATCAGAACCAATCCAGATGACAGAAGAATCATTCTGTGTGCTTGGAATCCCAAAGGTATCGAACAGCAGACTTTAAGTGAATGCAGCTGCACAATATCTTGCTGTATGCTAAACTGTGTTCTAATTCTGTGTTAGCAGTTCCATTTGGTATCCTTGATTATTCTTTATTAAAACTACCAGGAATGCAGTAAAAATAGCCAGGGGGTTATAAGCTTAGTTCTTCCTCTACTTAATTCCCATGTTCACATCTCAAAAATTTTGAACCATTACTTCCAAGTTTTTCTCTCCAGGTTAAAGTGTGGGATATACCTGGCTACCAGTGCCTTTGATATTACAGTCTCTGTTCAAAGACAACAGTTCTTCTTTTAAAAAGACTAAAAAACCAGAAACCAAGAAAGAGTATACTGAAGCAGTGTGTCTTTTTTTTAGCCATATAGTAAATTGTAAACTTGCCAAAAAACTTAAAACATGTAAGCAAAAATATTATTTCTGTTATAATAACTCCTTGAACATAGTTTATCTAGATACCCTTCAGTTCTGTAGGGCTACTTCTAAATAAGAGCTAGCGCCAGAGAACTTGTAGCTTCAGCAGCAGTAGATCTGTCCACAAAAAAAATCACCCAGCATTTTCCACTGGTGTCTCTGAAAGGGGATGCCACATGCTGTTGCTGTTGTTTTCAAGGTTAAACATTCTTGGATATCAGGAGATACCTGGTTAAAGTTTTCCTTACTTAGCTGTAAGTTCACTTTAAGTGTAGATAAACACTCAAAAGATCTTTTGTTTTCTGAGTATTATTTTTTTATTGATCATTACTTTTACTGAACAAGCAGTAAAGGCACATTGCAATGGAAAGAGAGTAAGATGGAGCAGTTGGAAATTGCTTTAGGGTACATGCTTGTTTTACTCTTAATGTGTTCCTTTAGGGAAATCAACTGTCTCACTGAGGTGTGTAAAACTAAACTGCTGTGCAGCATTGTGGCATAAATCTGTTCTGTGGAATAGCTGTTTATGACTTTTCTGGTCATACAACGCAGGAGACAGCTTGTCACGATCCAGACTTAATTGCTTAGGCAGCAGGTGCTTTTCAACATGTGAAAAAACCACAGAATGATAGTGTAGCAGGATTTTTGCTCTCATTAAATGCTAGTTCAGGTTTTGCATCTTACTTGGTCTTAAAAAATTTCTGGTTGTTGAGGCTTGAAATAAAGTGTTATAAATGGCATTCATTACACACTGATATTTGTTACGATTTTTTTCTCCTCCTTCCCATACTGCAATCCCTAGATATTTCTCTGATGGCTTTGCCTCCATGCCACGCCCTTTGCCAGTTCTATGTCCTAAACGGTGAATTGTCGTGCCAACTCTATCAGAGGTCTGGAGATATGGGACTAGGAGTGCCTTTCAATATTGCCAGCTATTCACTGCTCACATACATGATTGCCCATGTCACAGGGCTAAAGGTAGGCTATTGAATCATTTTACTTAATCTTTTGTGAGGGTCTAAACAATAAGACTCTTCATGTCATATCCAGGGAAAACTGGAACAACATCCTGTTAAAAATCTTGCTGAAATACGTGTAAGAAAGAGCCCCATGAATTTCATGTGACTTGTTTCTGGTATGTATGGGCAGTTAGGATCAGCAATGTAAGAATTCTTAAATTCAGGTCAAACAGAGAAGATCCTCCTAGTCTTTTTGAATGAACAAACTGACCTGTTCCACTAGTCTACTTTTTAGAAATCTGAACTGAGCACTTGCCCTTGTGGAATAATAATATACAAATGATTAAATTTTGTAGCCTGTGTTTTTCCTTGGAAGTGAACAGTAGCTCAGTGGTCAAGATTCCAATTTGGATGTTCTGCCACCTAACTTCCAGCTATCATTTCCTACTGTAGATGATTGTGTAGCATGTGCTCAAATAGTTACTGCCCTAACTCCAGTGCTGTATTTTTTAGCTTGATAGAGTACTTTAAATGCACCACAACGTTGTACAAGTGAAGCCTCCTTTTCTTTAGAGCATGTAAAAAATTATACTAGCAAGGCCATTTGGGCCTGATCCTCCTGCTACCAGCAACATGAAGAGGAACTTAAAGTAGAAAAGCAGGGAAGAATTGGACTTCACAGCAGTTACAGACAGACTTAAGACATTATGCCAAGGTACTAGAAAAAGTGAAGTTTAACGTTATGTCCCTAAAGCAGCTCTTGTCTCTCAGCCACTTCCTCTCACAGCTTTGATGGGTTTTAGCATGATATGTCCAAGCCTGATCTGCAATGGTCAGTAAAATAGCCAGTAAAAATTAACCTGAGTTTAATCAGATATTGCTCAGGAACTTCTAAGACACAGAACTGGCAAGCTTGCAAAACACATCTAGATGCTTGATAATGCTTTGGGGTTGAGCCTGTGACTGAACTATACTGTTTAGTAGTGGCTAAGGCAACTAGTTTGAAACCAACTCGGGCAAGTCCTACTTAGTAGAATCGGAGTGGAAAAGCTGAATGTCACTGCCACATCTGCTTCCATCTTGGTAAACAGATTAGTAGTGCTCCATTCATTTACCAAAGCAATTTTCCTAGCAGGATTTAAAAGATAATTGTTTTAGTAAGCTAGTGAAAATGTCATTATAGTGTTCATAAATTATGCATTAGTCTGGGAAGAGAGTGTCCTTCAAAGTTTGCAAGGATGTCTTGATAATCCAATCCAGTACAGAAGCTCCAATTCCACACTAGACATAAGATGCTGAGTCAACACTGTAAGCATTGTAATGTTCTGCTTTCCTGTAATCTGAGTATTTGAACTGTATCCTTCTTTCTTTTCAGCCTGGAGAGTTCATACACACATTAGGAGATGCTCACATATATCTGAATCATGTGGAACCTCTAAAAGTTCAAGTAAGTAGTTATTCTGTATTCTTATACCATTTTATCTTCCACAGTGCTTATCCAATATAAAGTTACCATGATATTATAAATATCATTTTGCAGATATTAATTTGTGTGGCTTTTCTTCTCATTTCTACCCTAATAATTATAGTACCTTAACCTCTGTTCATCTCAGGTCGCAAACACAAATACAATACAAACATGTATTGCATCAGTGGACTAGTCAAGATCCAAGTTAGAGATCCAGAATTGTACCCCTACTTTTAACTTCATCATTCCAAAACCATTCCACCTAATACAGATATACACAAAATGAAATGTCTTTGTAGTGTATAAGAAAAGGATAACTTATCAGTTTACAGAGTTAATCAGTATTACTATAGCTGATTAAAGCTATATTTTCTTCAGGAAGCAATTTGTTGCAGTAGGAGTAAATCAGAATTTTATTACATTAGATTTGGCTCGGACTGAATGTCTTCATCACTTGTATGTTTCAAAACCATCCAGAGAACTAGTTATTAGTTTGGACCCGAATGTTGCTGTGAGAAACAGCAGGATATTTGATGCTCATCTGTGTCAGAATTTCCAATTCAGTTTCCTCTGGAAGGAATCTAATTTGTAACCACCAGAATTGCTCTTAAACTGAAAATGCTTGCAGCACATTTGGATGATCAGGGAATCCACTTTAAAATATACTACTGCTCCCTATGAAAATACTGAAGTAGACTACACATGGCTGGATTATATTTTTCTTCCTTTCTTTTTTTTTTCTTTGTTTTCGAGTATGTGTTCTTGGCGAGGAGGGAAAATCTTCACAGGACTCTGAATTGAGATAAATAAGATCTAATTTATAACACAAAATCTCTGCCTTTAAGTATTAGCTTAATACAAAAGCTTGCTTTTATTTCAGCTCCAGAGAGAGCCAAGACCTTTCCCCAAACTCAAAGTTCTTCGTAAGGTTGAAGACATCAGTGACTTTAAGGCAGAAGACTTTCAGATTGAAGGTTATAATCCTCATCCACCTATTAAAATGGAGATGGCTGTTTAATGCTACGAACCAGCTTCTGTTAGTGTGGAAATGTACCTTAGCTACTTCGCTTTCACTGTGCTTAAAAGTTATGGGGGTTTTATGTACTTGGAAAGATAAAAGAAACAGATAGTAATAGGCCAGTGCTGCCTTCAGTACTAAGCTGTAGTCATACAGAACACATATTTATTTATTCCTGCTGTACTATGCAGATGTCGACTCAGTTTTTAGTAGTTAGTGAGAAAGTTTTCTACACATTGTTTCAGTTACCAGTGGCTGCTTCTGCTACCGTTCAGTTTCTATGTGTGAGTAGCCCTTGCTTACATGCTTGATTTAGTACTGAAAAGAACTTTTATGTACAATAGAGAATTCCTTCAAGGTTATACAAGTCTTTAAATTTTGTTTTAAAGAGTATTGTGTTTAATAAATTTTTTTAAAAAATATTTTGGAAGAGGTGATGCATATTTAATTTTAGTATGTTTGTTTATAGTTAGTAGAAAATAAGAGTTGGAAAGCAAGGTTAAGTTCTCTTTTACTTTAGGATCTTGGAGCATGTGATGATCTAGCAAGAAAAAACAAACTCAGACTTCTTATGGTGTTGATATATGAAACAGCAGGAAGACAAAAGATCTTAATAGAGCCTTGTCTGAAATGGAGTCTCTGCATAACATCTCTGCATCTGCATTTGTTTTGTTCCCCAGCCCCACATGAATGATGAATCTGGTACAAAGGCATCTGTAGTTAAACAGAGGTTACCAGATAATTTTAGTAAAAATCTGTCTGTCATCATTTAAGACCAGATCCCACAGATAAAGGGACTTATTTTGCAGCCTGGAGCAGTATAGAGATAAACAGTAGAATAAAAGACAGAGATAGTAGTATTTATTGGATTGGAACTTACTGATAATTTTTTAGCAGAATTCAGCTGTCGCCTCTGCTTATCCTTGGAAATTATGCAGTAACTTCAGTCCTTACAAAATTCCTCTTCAAGAATTCAGTTGTGAATAGATCTACAGTTACTATTCAGACATAGCGTATTCAATATGTGTTTAAACACGTGGAGAAATGCATAGTACATTTTGTTTGAAATATCTTGGTGATTTTTCGAGAAAGTAAAAAATGGTCAAATCATTGTGAAATTGTACAATATGAGATAAATCTAAGAATTTCATCAACAAAGTGTTTGGTTCCTTTCATTCAGGGGCCTGCATAGTAGGACGGTTGCATCTTTTTTAAACCAACTGATCGTAACTTTCAGAAGCACATTTTGCATCAAAGTTATTTGCAAATCTCATAGTGTTCTTCATTATACCAATCACCAATCTTCAAACTAAGCCATGTTGTGCTCAAAAAAGTAGGTTTGGGGAATCTGATTCTTGGCTAAAATCTTACAGGTTTAGATCACCAATACTGCTGTGCCTTTTGGCTTGAAAGGAGCTTCTGCCAAATTTCTCACTCTGGAAATGGATAGTTTCTTGCAGAGTCTTCTTTCATTTCAGTGGAATATCTGCATCTTTTATGGATTTTCAGGCATTCAGACAACGATAGAGACATGGCAGTTGGGTAACAAACTATCTGTACTAGTCTTAATTTTGAAGTCATCTAATTTAGATATTCTACATTAATGATACCTCACACCTTTAGGCTGTCAGCTTCTCATCATGTGCATACTTTTTATAAGTTAAAAGTCCTTGAGTGTATTTATAGTCTTCTAAGATATAAGAAAATAGTTTAAGTTGCAAATTCACCTAACAGTTCTGCTACACTTAGCAAGTTAAATTGGTTTCCAGCAAGAGGAACTTATGTAACATGTCAGATGAGATGTAATCTGCAGGGCATTTTAGCAAGTGTAGCCAGAGGGGATGAGAAACAGAATGTTGGCCTCAGGGCCTGAGTGATGGGAATTAGCAGCCTCAATGAAGTTAACCAGTATAGTAATACCCAGCTAAGAGAAGAATTTATAATGGGAATGATTTACTTCCTTTCATAAAATAAAGAGGAATTAGTCCCATTATAAGCAAGATTTTAGAAACCTTTTTAAATATTATATGTGTGAAACATCACAAATGGTCTGTTCTCACGGTGGAATATGAACATACACACCACGCTCTAACAGACCGATGTCTGTAGCTCTGAAAGAGCTACTGTTCCTCAGTGTAGGATTTAACTACAGCTTCCCCGTTGCCCTTTGTCAGCACTGTTTACTGCAACTAGCAGTTGTTGAGATTAGGCTTTTATCTTGAAGTCCAAGAATGCTTATGCTCTCAAAAGATCAGAAAGGTAAAAAGCAGACTTTGTACAGAAGACTAATGTGAATAAAAGTGAAAATACATATTTTAAATTAATCGGATGACTTCTGTGATTTCAAGCAAAACATATGACTAGTCAAAGAATTTGAATATATGGACTGGAACAGGAGGTACTCAAGGAATTTTTATGTGCAGAATATGAAGGCTGTTCACTGCTGCAAAGATGAGTAGTGTGACTGCAAGCTGTATTCGGAGCAGTCTGTTAGACAAAACGTGGGACATTGATAGATCCTTTCAGGAAGCTATGAAAGAAACCCATAGGCCTGCTGGGAGAGGGGGCATTCCTGGATCTACTTCTGCATGGATAAGCTGTCTCAGCATCTCCCTGTCCTTTGCACTTCCCAGCTGATGACTGAACGAACGGTTCAGAAGTCAGTTCCTTACCAGCTCTGCATATCCGTAGCATTTCTGGAGTACTTGCCATTTGCCCTGCTGACTGCTATACTCTCTCTGCCTCTCCATCTGGCCTTGACAAGTTTCCTCTCTTCTGTCATTCCTTCTCTGAATTCATCTTTTTCTCATTTCCCCACTTTCCAAGGGCAATTCAATCAACTTGGAGATGGCATTTTTTCCATTTTACTCAAATACCAACTTCCTCTACGTTCTACCTTCTTAGACAACCTTTTGTAATCCACATTAGTTCTCAAGATACATTGTAAAATTTGCCTTAACTACAATACCAGAAAGAATATCAGTTATCTGGTCATGACAGGTGAGGGGTCAGAAAAGAAGGAACTGTTTCTGGATTTTGAGACAAACATCTACCTATCAGGCATCAGAATCAATAAACTGGTAATTAGTCTGACTTGGTGAGTTTGCCACCATAGAGACTGGCATCCGTGAAGTGTCTGAATATGGAATAAAGCACAGGTTTCAAGTACCTTTATCAAAATCATAGACTTTTCACTTTCATCTGCTTGAAGTTTAATCCATCCTTCTAACTTCGCTTTGTAGCCTATAGGTAGGTGCCTTGTAGGGTAACGAGGCAAATGCTTGCTGTGAGCACCACATAGCAACATCTTTTTTTAAGGAAAGAAAGAACGATCACCATAGTTAATAGCTACTGGAGTATTTTGTAGATTTAACCTACTTTCAGGGCTTTCAGATACTGGGATATAATCAAATATTACCAAGTGCTCGACTAATTCACAGAGACTCCCAAGTCCATACTACAGAAAGACAGTGCCCAGTATGAAGGCATCAAAAGCCCTTTAGTGTGGCTCTACAGCCTGACATGAAACCAAGAAAATTATAGCAGTGCAATTCAAGCTTATGCTCAGCAATCACTAACGTGACGGCTGAAGAAATTAATCAGCCTAGCTTTGATGGCAGGGAGAGAAAAATTTTCTCATTGCTGCTGCATTTTGCAGAGCCTTACTCTGGAAGATTTTGGCCATCAAATGCACAGACAAGTTTTTATTCACGCTTCCCAGCCTGCAGCTGTACTTACCTTGTAGAAGGTGTTTAAATATAACTCTCGTGTTGCAGTGTAATGGGAATAAAATGGTTAAGACCTAAATTAATGTATTACAAGAGCTGCTGGCCACTCATACGAAAACCTCCTGTGTCTCAATAAATCCACATTATTTGCATTACTCCATTTAAATGAGAGATCACACGAGAATTGCAACGAAGTGAAGTTCAGGGATATTGCCAATATTAAAAATAATTAGCTTGTACTTGTAATGTTAAGAGCACTACGCCTGACACAATGAACTGAAGTACATTGAAAAAAAACCCCACTGTGTGCTAAAGGACATAGTTGTACTGGAAAGAGTGTGGAAATTACTGCCCCTTAACTGGATGTTGAACTAGATGAGTGAAAGTGAAGCAAAAATGCCAAGTGAAAATGGCTTTTCCATTCCAGGACAAGAGCTTAACCTACGCAAAAGAGGATGAGTTTGTAGTGAAATCATTATGTAATGCTTGCATGAGCTGATCAGGTAGCTCTGCCAGAAAATTGCCTCACAGACTGCTGTTTTGGGATTTAGACTCTTCTAGGAGCCAGCTCACCACCCTCTGGTTATCCAACATTGTCCCCAGGCAGGGACTTAGATACTGTGGTGACTGGACTTCAGCATGCTCAGGACTGCACAGCTTTGAAACGTCCTTGCCTATGAGAATGAGTAGCTATTCCCATTCTGAGACACCTAAAGTGAACACAGCAGTGATTCTGCTGTAGGAGAACATTCCTTCTTCTGGAGAATAGTCCAACCAGATGAGAGATGGTCTTGTAGACAAGATAGGCTTGGACAAAAGTCAGGATTCAATTTCTAACTGTGTTACAGATTTACTGTCTGGAGTTTGGCTAAGTTGTTCAGTCAGTTCAGGCCCCACACTAATTTCCCGTGTTTGTAGTACAGATAATAGTATTCCACTTATTCACGGGGGAATTATGTGGATAAATACATTAAATGCTTACGTGGTTCCCAGATGTTATGGTGAAAAGAAGAAGGTTATACAGACCATCAAGTAAAGCCAGTATTTAGGACTCGACTTTACTTTGGAAAGCAAAGCTACACTAATGGGTAATTTAAACCCATCCTAACAGATGTTCATTATGAAACATCCCCTCCCCAAATTGTGTCCTCTCTACTGGTAGACAATGACTGAGAATGAAAAGCACAATGAAATATGTTGATAGCAGAGCTTGGTGTAAGAAACTGGCAGCAAAGAAACAATTCTGATGCAGTCAGTGTTGTCTCCAATTGCCGCAGAGAGGAGAGAATTTGTTAATTCACATTGCTTGACTCTGTAGATTTGGTGTTAAGACTTGGCAAAAAGATGGGTGCAATAAAATCCAATTTACTTTAGGTTGGAGACCAGTATTCTAAAAGGTGCCAGCCTGTCTATTGACACCTACCTATTTCTGATATATTTGGGAATTGGTTCTGATCCTTGAACTTACTAAAAATATGTAATGGAAAAAGTATTTAAATATAGCTGATGGCAATGGCTTACTGCTAGGGAAAGAAAAGGTTTCACCCTTATAAAATAGCTGCCTATATACCAGCCAAATCCCTCCTAAAGCTAGAGAGGGCACTGACACGCCTCACCCTGACCAGTCTGACGTAGGTCCCGCACCCTTTGCCCATGGTCCTTGGTTTCTGCCTGGGCTGCATTGCAGATGTGCCTGTATCCAGCTGTGGGTGTGTCTGGCCTTGTACCCACGCTCCAGCCTGGCCTTGTGACTATGGCCCTACTCTGCCATGGCGCTGCCCGAGCACACCCTGGGCTGTGTCTGACCTTGGTTCTCTCCCATCAGCCTTGATCCTGACCCCTTCTCCTGCACTAGTGTCCTGGCCTGGCTCCAGCCCATCCCTGTCCTTTTTCCCAGGGACGTGCCCAGTGCTTGGCCACTGTCCCCCACCGACCTTTCTCCCTCCTGGGTCTGGCTGGGAGTCCTCTGCCTTGCTTCCCCTCGGGAAGCCCCTGCAACTCCTGGGGAGCAGCTGGCCCCCACGGCACAAAGCCAGTTGTCTCAGGCTGTCTCAAACCCTAAACCAGTGCTGCAGAGCCAGGCCCATGGCTGAGCAAAGCCAGGCCCATGGCTGAGTAAAGCCTTGCCCTACAAACCTACAAGGTCAGGTTGGATGGAGCTCTGAGCAACTTAATCTAATTGAAGATGTCCCTGCTCTTGCAGGGAGGATGGACTAGATGACCTGCAAATTTCCCTTCCAACCCAAAGCATTCAGTCATTCTATCACTCTATGCAATCTGGCCTGTCTCTGGGCTTTGAAACTCCCACAGCCCTGCCTCCTGCTTAAACGTAAGCTTGCAAGTGAACCACTCACAGGTGGGTTTCAGGGCTCTTCAGGGGCCACCTGAGAATCCATTTTTACACCCCATCCCTCACAATAAGCCTGCCAGCCCTCTGGGGCTACTCAAGGTCTTCCTGAACTCCCCACATGGCTCCAATCCCCCCCACTATGTCCCTTTCCAATTTCCCCCTCCCTGCCCTGGCTCAGTGTCCCTTAAAATGCCCCTACACCTCGCAGCAACTAAATCAATCTTCAGCAAGCCCCATCTGAGTCCAGATCTCTGTCAGGTGGGAGGACACATTGCTCTGGTGGGGAGTTGCAGTCAGCGCACCAAAGGACTTCCTGGACCTGTCCAGCCCCACTGGATGTCTCCACCTCTCCCATCTGCCTTCAGGTCCCACCTCAGCTCAGGCCATGGCCCCAGTCCCTGCCTGAGCTACCCCTACGTGGGACCGTCTCCTACCTCATTGCAGCTGTGCCAGGCCATGGGTCTCGCTGTTCAAGACCCCGAGCAGCAGGCTGATGGCCTTCATTGACCTGAGCCTGACTTCATCACCGTGGACAGGCTGGCAATCACTGGGCTGCGTGTGACCCTGGTCCCTGTGGCTGGGCCAGACCCAGCCCTCAGAGCTGTCTCCTCACCATGAGCTCAACTGGCAGTCTTCTCAGTGGACCCTGTCTGCCACCAAGAGGATGAACTTGAGCTTGCTGACAGCAGGATTCTCTGGGGTTTTAATCTCTACAGTTGGGTTAGTGCAGCACAAACAGAGTTGACCCAATAAGAGGTACCAGCCACCTCTCCACTCTAAAAACAACTCTTTCATATCGCCACAGCAAGGTCATATCTACACACGCACGGCTGTGCTGAGCAAAACCCTTGCTGAAGCATCAAACCCACAGAGAAGAAATGGGAGCTGTGATGATTATTCTTGGTCTACAGAGTGTAATAGCTTCAGCAGCCCTGCAGCTCTCTACAAACCACATTGTCCAGCCTACGTTGTTCTACACAGATGTTATCCAAATTTTCTCACAGAGCTGCAGTGTGCTCCATGGAGCAGAGTAGACTTAATCATTGTACCTTGCTTCTCTACCTTTCACATAGACAATTATGATCATGGATGCGTTCTTTGATATTTCCAGCTGGTGTGAGAATATGAAATTTTAGCAGTTACCCTTGTAAAAAAACAGATATTTCCAGGTAGTGCACACAAATCACGTGTGGGAAGAGTGAACCAGGGAGAATAAAGTGAAAGGAATCAACCTTGGTAGGGAATAGTTGAAATAAACACCAAGTAATTTTCAGCTATAGTATTTAACTTTGTGAGAAAAGCAAAGGAGTTTGGGCACCAGCTCCAAAGGTTATTACCATAGTGGCATTAAACAGATGGCAATTAGGGAAAAGCCCAAAACACCTGTATGTATTCTTACATGTTCTCTGGTTGCAACACCAGTTCCCACCAGTTCCTAGTGGTACTAAGGCCTGCAAGAAAATAGCAAACGTTCAAGAATTGCTTCTGGTTTTTAACTCCCAATGGAATTACTCAGTAGCATAAAGGATGGAATAACAGTTGATTAAGCATACTGTTTTCTACTCATTTTATAGAATATGTAACACACATTATAAAACTTTTCATTGATTTTTTTTCTGCTTTCTCTGCTCCACGGGCAGTCTGGAGGATTATATAATAGCATGTGCAGAGCAGTAAAGAAATAGGCATACTATATATACATCTAGGGTTTCAAAGTTGCTGCTAAGCATAGCACGCTTGGAGCAGAGATCCTGTATTGAACTTCCAATTTCATTGTAAACCACACTTTTTAAAAAAAATCCACTCACTTTTTATACTAGATGCTGGCTGCCTTCCTCATGCAGGCATTGCTGTTCTTTTATGCATTTTTTTGAAACAAACTATTTCTTTAAACTTAAGGGAATACAGGTGCAGAATGTGTGTAAGGGTCCTGTAGCAATTGCATTTAATGGTACTGTGAATAAATAGTTCAACTGGAACTCTGAATATGGTATCAACATTACACTACAGTACTAACTGGAGTCACTGTACTATTATTGAAATAAAAAAAAAACAAAACCCTCTCCAGCCTTTGGAATAGTTCTCATCTGGAAAAACTGGCTCCTTAATCTATGAGAATTTAAACTCAGCAGGTTTACTGACACACTCTATTTCTTCCTTTATTTCCCATTGTTGGTTTGCATCCAGAACCTTGGGATAAGGAAATTTAAAATCAAATACACTGAAGGATTCTATTGACTTTTTTTTGTGTCAAACTCTCATAAAAAGAGTTTCAAAACTGATATGAAGTGGTAGAAATTCAGGAAATAGAAAGGAAATGAAAAGCTGGAATTGCTGTTTTGCCCATATTATACTTTTGGCCATACTTATGCTGAGTTACAATAACTATAGCAATACCCAGAGTAGGTCTGAATCAAGTAAATCAGAAGCTGTAGGAATGAGTATATCTTGGCAGCATATACTTGAGTAAAGCATCCTAAAACATGGACATAGCTGCCTGATTTTTTCAGCAGAAAAGCTTCTCGATGAAAAACTGCAGTAGTTTAAATGAGTTGCTCAAGCAGCACTTCTCTCCATGCAAGGGAGAATTTGTCTGTGTGCAAAAAGGGAAAAATCTGAAAACGACACTACAGACAGACCCTTCAGGTCTTTGCCATCCTCTATTCACAGAATTTCTGGATCGGCATTGCATGATATACATCATCCCATGAAAACCTGTGCTGCTCTGCAGCACCCAGAGCAGGTCAGCAGCTATGACGTGTCAAGGAACATATAGGGCAAAGATTTCAACCCATAGCAGTCAGCAGAGTAAAATTTCCAAATCAAAATGTGCAACTTCCATCTAATTACTTTTTTTCATTCAAATATTTTAGTTTGAAAAACCTATTTTCCAGTTCATTTTTTGCCAAAAATTGGTGAAAAAAATATTAACAGCCTTTTTTCTGGAATCCTCACTGGATATATAAGGCACTTTCAATCTTCTAGAACAGGGGTGTCAAACTCACGGCCCGCAGGCTGAACCCGGCCCTCCACGTTCTTTTATCCATCCTGGCACCTTGTTTCTCCCCGGCGGCGGCACTGAGATCCTTGCCCCTGCTGTCTTGCCAGTGCTGGTCACATGTGCAGCGTGTGATGCGCGTTGCGCTGCAGGAACAGGAGAATGTCGGGAGCCGTGAGTTTGACACCCCTGATCTGGAAGATAATCCTGGAAGTAGGGGTTCCCCTGCAGACCTGAATGGAACTTCTGGCACAGAAATACAGGATGAAATACTTAGTAATACATCTGCTTGGGTCATGTCCAGAACTGCTCTTTGTTGATACACATCGACATTTGCTGCCATCATTATTCAGAATTGGAGGAAGGAAGAAAAAAAGATTTGTCAAGAAATGTATATAATGAGAGATATCTAATCTAACAGTTTTAAATAGAAAATAACATAATATAGTAGCAAAAAGTGATTTTCATCATTATTTTGTCTAGGTCAATCTTTCCTCATATAAATCTGCACCTGTAAATATCATCCTGCAGATCCACACCCACCTTTACTTTGACCCTAGATGTATATTTGGAACAAGATACAGATCACTTCTGAATGATTAATGCAGCAGTAAACTGGAATCCATAAACTAGAATTTACAATTTCAGCATCACTGTCTTACAGAAAGAACTTTATTATTACATCTCTCTCCTTGGGACTAAGCTTCATTCTACTCTGAAAATAAAACAGCAATGCTTTTTTCATAAATCAGTGGAAACATATTTATCTTAATTTGTGAGTAGTCCTCAGCTTTGCCATACCATTACTGTTTTCCTGCAATGCAGCATTATGCAGTAGTAGAAGAGGGAAGTGTCTGAGAGAGAAACAGAAGCAAAATCATCACTTCCCATATCGTAGACCTGGAAGAGTTAGACTAGGTCTAGACCATCTGCTCAAAGCACAGAATGCAGAATAATAACACTCAAAACAAATGTTTACTATATGTTGTTCAGCCTTCTCTCAAGGCCTATGTATGTAACTGTAAGCAAAGTTACATCAAGTATACATCTCTAAATAACTCTTCCACACTGCATCTAATATAATATTAATTTACACATTTTCAGAAGAAGAATAAGCATTTTATTTCTTCCTAGGAGGTAGGAGAAAATCATCAGAAAATGAGACCAAACTCCTCAACTCAGATAACTATAACATATGATAAATTTTTCTAATCCAGGTGAGAACATCCCACAACTTGGCAACAGTATTTCTAAGTATACCAAGGTGTATATTTCCTAGAAGATAAATCCTGTCTGTAATAACTAAAACTGACAACTCTAAACTGTCCAAATCTTTCGCAGTATTTCACAGAAAGCGAATTGTCTCTGGCAATAGGGTACTGCTTTACTAAGGAAGGTAAGGGCCCTCTGCTGCTGGCAGTTTGAGAGTGTCCCTCAAAGTAAAGAAACCTGACATTATCAAACTTTTGAGGCTCATGTTGTCTGTGAAAGAGACATACCCATTTCTCATCTGTGAACTTACTGCAGGTTAAGGTAACTGTTCTTCTTCACATAGCTATCCAAGCACAGATTTTGTGTGTTTTCATCAACACTCTTAATGATCACACTTTGGTTAATTCATATCAGTCTCCTGAGTATCCCAATGTGCGTAAGCTCCTTGCTTAAATCATCCATTCAAACTCACTGTTATACAAAATCTACTGTTTCCGCCTTAGTGCCTCATTCTCAATACTCGTATTCCTTGGACATATCCTTGATAATAGATGGGGTAGTGTAACACTCTGCCTTACTGGGAAAATTACTTAACTGGCATTGGGTCTGCTTTCTACCTCCCAAAATGGATCTGAATTGTTAGAGTTCTACTCAGCCCAGCAAAATTTCCAAGTGTTCAGGAGAAAGCAGTGAGAATTGATCATCATCTGCTAGCACTTCCCTACTTCTTATACCAATCAAAGCTTAATATTATAAGATCAAACATTCAAATCTGTTATAACTGCTGGTCTGAGTAGCCCAGCCAGGCACAGGATCTTCTATAAGCCAGGTATCCGTGCTTCAACTTTTACTGTTCTGAAGCAGATGAGGGTGGTTTCCAGTTGGGCTGCATTTTAGTCAACAGAGGATTATTTTTTTATGTAGTACATCAAAGAATGTTCTTTGGGGAAATTGAAGGATTGGAGGTGTTTTGAGTTCTTTTTTTCTTCAAAAGCCATAATTTTAATTAAATAGATAAATTTTGCTGAATAACACCTTTCCTCTTTTCCCTACTTATTTCATTGCAAGAGAACTGCAAAACAGATAAACCCTTGGAAGAAGCAGATGACAGCACAATCTCCTTGTTAACCCAACACAAAGAGTTACATGGCAAAAAGTTACCAATGTAGAACAAAACCAATATCTGACTTCACGCTCCTAGAACACATGAACAGATCCTAGCAAACAACAGGCTTCACCTTACATGGTCCCCTACCCATTTTCTAAGAGATGCAGAGGAATGGTTTTCATCAGGTACAGATCTGTTTAAGCTCACTCCTTTCCTTTTAATCAAGCAGGCCATTTTGGAGCATTTCTGGAGGGGAAAAAGCGTAAATAACAAATGACACCGAACAACAATTTCTCTTCACCCTGTAGATTTCATCATCCCTCCAGAAATACTCCAAAATGGAGTTGAATGATATTTTCAGTTCTTTCAAAGCAATCTGTTTTTCACAGGCTGTTTTCCAGTTTCTCAGATGATGTTACCATTACAGTCCCTTGCTTTGTGCTTATCAGTGGTATCTCAGGTTATCTCTGGTTTCTAGGTACCCCATCTGCACTTCAAAGAGGCTTGCTGCACTTTTCAGTGATGGATATTTTTATGGTTCACAGGTCTAGTCCCCAGGTTTGTAGTTCCAGGCTGGCAGCCCTTTCTTTGACAGTATTTTTGAGCAGACAATATCTTTTGTTCAGTAATTTCCCCTTCTAACAAGGCCACCCTTATGACTGCTCTCATCACTGCCCTTGTAGGTTATTTTTAATACTCAATAATGCTCTAAGCGTACAAGATTGGGCTCCCAGACCAACAGCACATGAAGTAGGGAAGTGGCTAAAAGATTAAAATCCTAGATTAAAATCTCCAGGTAGGAAAGATGAAATCAAGAGAAGGGCATACGGAGACACATCTAATAAACAGGGCTAGGCAAAGTCCTTTCAGAAATGTCAGAGCTTGAAAAAAATGACTCTGAAATGTTCTGGTCAATTCTACCACTAAGCCCTGTGAAGTTGTTAACAGTTTCCCATCCTGCAAAACTTAAGCACGTGCAGAGTGCCCAAGAACTTGGTGATGCCTCTATTTTATTTGATATTTTACAGCTTAACATCTGTATAAATTATTGCAAAATCAAGACCTGATGTGCAAATGAGGACAACCAGGAGCAGGGAATATCTCTGAATTAACGAGCATACTTATGCTCAGATCCCATGAGCATTACCTGTCACTCTTGCTTGACCTATGGAGCATTCAGGACAGTAGCTACAGACAAAAGCGTGCGGCACGCTTCTCTTGTTGGGCAAATGAGAGTACATACACAGATGTCATCCACAGTGGTTTGATAGTTATCGATATCTCAGTTTGTCTTCCATGATATTTTGTTCGTCAAAGATTAAAAGACAGCAATGCTGATAATACAGCAAGGGGAAAAATCAGTGATACTGGGAAAAAAGAGAAGCATCTATATGGCTTAAAAATTACAAAAGAAGTAGGCGGTGAAATGTGTGACTTGCCTCAAATACCTACCCGGAGTCCTTTGAGTGGTCACTTGCACGCCAGGTTGCCTTAGCATCAGACACATTCACACTTTTGAAGAACAGAAACTGTGAAAATGCACAATGCTTATGTTTCCTACTTTCCTCTTCTATGATGTCACCCTCAACGGGTCTTACTCAGAAGAGCTGCCTGTTCCTGTGAGTTCTCTGTAGACGTCTCCAAAGTTGTTGACAATTTCTGTCTTATCTTTGTTGACCATGAAAGTAGAGAAAACCTTGCACATATGACTTCAAAGGCCCAGAGGGAATGTCAGGAATATGTGCCACGGGAGGTTTAGGCAGGATATTAGGAAAAGGTTCTTCACCCAGAGGGTGCTGGAGCACTGAACATCTCCCCAGGGAAGCAGTCACTATGCCAAGCCTGACGATATTCAAGAAGCATTTGGACAATGCCCTCAGACATACGGTGTAATTCTGGGGGTTGTCCTATGCAGGGACAGGAATTGGACTCGATGATCCTTTTGGGTTCTTTCCAACTCAGGACATTCTATGATTCTATAAAAGCATAGCAGAATTTACAGCCAAATACCCACAACAGAATGACTGTGGGCCCTTTCCTCAGCTGATACTTCGAAAAGTAATCTTTTCCGACAGTCTATGAATTTGAAATATGGAACCATTCTCTTTTTAACCAGATCTGGGGGGCCACTGCCTATTTAACTACATGGCCACATTTCGTCTTACATGTGCCTGTTTCCAGATGACGATCCTTTCCTCAAAAAGTTGGTTATTACAAAGGGCTTTCAAAATGAAGAGACACTCCTGTATCACCTCCCACTCCACAGAGGAAGAAAACAGCCACTCTAGACCAATAGCCTAGAACACTGTTAAAGAGACAGAGGCTGTCAGACCACATCTCCTCCAAGGAAAACAGTGTTTCTATAAATGAGACAGCCTTTACATGCCATCCCTTTCAAGCAACTGCTTGAATTGTTTTGAAACTTGCAGTCACTATCAAGTTCTTATTTCCTCATAAGGCATTCTGTTTCTGGCAGTGACATAATGGCAGTTGTAGTCCGGCTGTTTCAAGTCCCCAAGACTCAGGGCTAAGGCTGAATTCTGTTTTGTTCCAGTCCTATATGCCACTACTGAAAGTCAACAAATATACCCAGCAAGGGTTTTATTTAGGTTAAACCACACAAAAATCATGTCTAGCAAACTGCAGAGTGTCAGAGAGAGGGCAGATGCAGTGTGAAGCCTCATGCCAAACATCACTTTCTTTAGCAACGTGACATAAAGAGAGCCTTAAGAAACATGAGAAAATGAGTCCAGTTCTGTGAGGCCTCCCTTGTTCAGAGTGCTTGTTTGAGGTATGAGAAACCAGTGTCTGAACCTCAGTTTTGTAAGAATCTTTTTCTGTGATACTGGCTAAGACACTTGCCTCTGTCTCAGTTCCTCTGCTATTCCTATCTGCAGCGTGGGAAGAACATCCAATCCCACTTTCCTTGATGTGATGAATCATGTACTACAGTGGCTGAAGTCATTTATGTATCTAGGCAGGTTGTACCAAGCACATTTCACTCGTGACGACAGAAGGGTGTTCAGCATCTTATAGTAAAACAGACCAGGTGATGCAGTTTCCAGTCTTAGGCTGACTAAAGATAATGGTGAATTCTTAAAAGAAGCCTAAAATAACTGAATATGTACTTGCCTGATTGCTAAGTGATTTAAACAAAAATGTAGAGATATTCTGTAAGAATAAATTGAAAAGGGAGATTGAAAGAGGCAAAAGCCTCATCAAGTCACAAGTTTTGTGGGTGTGCAGCTGATTGCTTAGAGGGTTTTGATGTATTCAGCAGCGTCAGTCAAACACTAGACTGGAGTGGCAAAGAAGGAATTGCTCATTCTATGGTCTAAGGCACTGACTTGCTGAAAGGGCACTAGAGTGTCCTTTTAAAGCACTGCTGCAAAACAATTAAGTGTGGAAGCTACATCTGGTTTGAGAAGGGAGCAACAACAACCCCAGAGAAACTCGCACCACGTGCTCACTGGGCATTGCAGGTGGACCACTGTTGCAGCCATGTCCATAACAACTTCTTTGCCTAACAAAATTCTCCTGCCCACCTGGCCATGTATACCATGGTGGCCAAGATGTGGCATTCCAGCGAACTGGGGAAGCAGTTGCCAATGACACAGTCACTGCTGTGCCCTTGGAGGCTGAGGTTAGGCAAATACCCACATAGGGGCTGGCTGCGTGGTGGCTATCTGCACACCAGGGCCACCTGGGCTAGTCCCAGGCTGAGCTCACCAGGGACTGGCAGGGTTTTCCACAGCAAGCTCCACACTACCTGCAAATAATGGTTGATACATTGGCTTTGTGGCAGCCAAGTTGCTGTGCAGGGCCCAGGTCTTGGGTTTTTTTTTCAGAGTAGCTCAGGTGTCCACTGTAGGGCATAATAGGAAATTACTGCAGGCTTTACTTAGGAAATCACCTCTCTAGGATCAAGGTTAGTAGAAGGTGCTAAAAGTTTCCCATCTGAAAGAAAATTCCTAGTAGACCAGATGCTAGATTCTGGCTGCTGCTCAGTCATGGTCTTCAGCTTGGTCCTAGATGAGTCAAAGCACTTCTCCCCTTGCTTAATTTGCCATCTGGAGACAATGAAACTGATCTCATTTGTGACATGTATGAGAGTGAGAAATGCTATGTATTAGGTAATAATGGTTGTTGGATAAGATGGCAGATGCCTTGGAAACCCCAAAGAGAGATGCTGCATATCAGTGGGTTTCTGACTATTGCCTAGCATAACAGTGCTTGTCTTGGGATGAAGAACAAATGAAGGTTGTGCTGTTTTATTGATAAATCCAGAACATTTGCATAAGGGAGGCTGCCTCGTCAAGGGGGATGTGCTTCTCACTAACTTCCTGAAAGCCATTTGTCATCCCCAAGCTGCAGAAAAGGTCATTCCTTCTTGTCTTAATGATAAGTTGAACTCAGGGACCGTATCTTTTGCTAAGTATGTATATGCTCGCTTGCTTGCTCTTTAGAACACTTAGCAGCACTTTGAAAAGGCTGGGGCCATTCTAATGTCAGTGGCACCAGAGATTATGTTTAGCCTATCAGTGATCTACTTAATATATAACCTTAAACCCACTGAAGCTATTGATTGAATTTCAGTTTCATAAGGAAAAAAATCTCCCCTTGCAAATGGTGGCAAGAAGATTAAATGCACAGATTTTGATGTAGACTCTTTAACAAATAACTCTAAATTCAAATGTAAATACAGAAACTATTTCTATTGTACTTGCAGTCTTTTAGCACAAAGAAAAGAATATACGTTTATGCCAGTCATAAACCAATTTGAAAGATAGAGTCATTCCAGAAGTGAAGAGAGTAATACAGAACAAAATCAAAGCTCCAGTGAAAGTGATATGGATCTGACCTTGCACCTTAACATTCAAAAAAAAGAAAAAGAAAAAGAAAGATGGTATATAAGGCTTTAAAGCCTTCTAATGTTTAATTCTGTGAACTCTTGTATATGTTCATGCTGTTACTGCACAGCCACATAATGGAGAAATGAAAGCCAGTCAGTTGTGATGGAGGATGGATTTTCAGGGCCACATGCAAGATGAACAGATCTATCCATTTCCCAGTATGTACTTATCAGTAGCTTCTTCTGGAGACTCAAAAACCTAGCAGCAGAGCACAAAGGAGAGGGGTGAAGTGCTCCTACTGAGAATAGCTTTTTGCATTAAAAAAAAAAAAGCTTTCACAGCAGCCCGCTTCAGTATGGGTGCACAATTCATTCTTCAAGGGTGCTTGTATTCAGTTTTTCCTTTTAAATTTCCACTCTGTTCCTCAGGTCCTGTTGAGTTTAACTGGATATTTGTCCTCTCCAAGAACAAATTGAAAGCAACACGATGGCCAACATGTGCTTTTACTCAGTTCAAGTAAATGAAATACTGAGATGAACAACATTCTGTAAAAGTACACAGTGCTATGAATACTTGGATGCCCCCAACAACAGTGGTTATTACAATTTGAAAACCTGAAAACCCCATCCCTTTAACCTAACAGAGAGTGTTAAAAAAAATAACGAATGTACTATATAAAAGAAACAAATGCATGGAGAATGGTCAAGGTATATAAGCTCAAAGAGTAGGACCAGTAAAAAACATGGGTCCCATGCTGAATGCCTGAACTCTCTTAAGTCCCTACATACTTTGTACCCACATGGAGAGGAGTGGAACATAACCCAAAATCCTACATTCACATACATCCACTAGGAAAGAAATGCTACGCTATTTGCCAGAGCATCTGAAATGCCATCATGCTGGGGCTGAGTTTCGGAGGAAAGCATTCCTACCACTTTGGGATCCAGTGACCTGGTTAGGATGTCTTCTGTTACTTTTTTTTTTTAACTAAGAACTGTTCAGGGCTCACTCTTGAAAATGACAGCAGAATGATACTTTTTGTATTGGGATTCCCCTCTAATATGAAGGAGCCTTGCTCCCTTTTCATTGTGCAAAAGAGAATAGATGCCACTGAGTTCCTCCATGTTTATACCTCCTTTCGAAAATACAACAGAGAGAACAGATGACACCTGCTTCACTCCGCCCTGTGAAGGAGCTTATAACATTGTACTTCAGCCGTTCACCTCCATCCTTCTGTCTTGCTCTCTCCCTTTCCCTTGCCAACACTAAGGGAGAAGCAGGGAAGCTGCTACTATTTCTCCAGCTAACATTCTTCCCCGAAGTGTCAGTAGGGAAGAGTACAGATTAAAAAAAAGGAACCTGGTCCTAGAGAAAGTGCTTAAGCCTTTGGTTGCAGGTGAAGTCTTGCACTAGATTCTGCTCTGGTTGTTCTCAACAACCTAGTAAGCTCTCACGCCTAACAACCACCTATATGAGATTCAGTAGCAATTCAGTGTTCTAGATCAGAGCCCAGGCTTTCCACTCGAGGCCATTATATCAAAAACAGATACAAGCATCCCTTTTTCTATCTACTGTCTCTCGAAAAAATGCCTGCCAGAGATGCACATGATGATGGTTCCCAGCCCTGCACTGACAATAGATGAGTTTCTTAGGGACATGGTTTAGTAAGGGGACAGGTATGGTTGGACTTGATGATCTCAAAGGTCTTTTCCAACCAGATGACTCTAAGATTCTATGACTATCAGCCTCCTGCAGTGCCTGGAAGGTCAACAGGAGTCTTGCTCCTGCTGCATTAGGATCAGGCTGAGGTAGGTGCAAGATTTGCTGGTCTGAAGGCACCTGCACTTCTACTGCAGAAGACAACAGCTATGGGATGAATCACAGTTCTGGGCTTCAGTAGTTTACCCACCCAGATCTGCTTATGGTACCCAAATCAGCTATTCAAATTTAGTCTTAAATTCCTGAGCAAGGTGTGAGAATCTGAATCTCCTGTTTGCAATGGTCTGCTTACAGTGAGTGCTCCTGTGGTGTAAACCCAATGTGATTGTGCAGCTCTAAGAAAAGCCCTGTTTGCTGGGGGAAAAGTTGACACAAATACAAACACCTACAGCATCTTCACAGAAAACTTAAAAGCTGAGAGGTATAATGGCTTGAACAGATCAAAATAAAAAACAAAATTGAAAGCAACAAAATTTATACTCATTCTAACTGTGGACGCAGTGTTTTAGAATAAACAGTATTGTAGTATTTTAGATGACTATGGGTTGTTTCTACCTATCAGCAAACTCTAGAAGTTATTTTCTTTTTTTTATTCAAGGAAAACAAAAAGCACCTTTCCAAGGCTACTTTCCAGTGGTAAGAGCTACTCACAAGCCCCATGAGATGACAAGTCAGTGGTTGCAAGGATAAGAACACCTAAAGTTCTTTTCATAATGCTTTATGCTAAAATACAGTTGTACTTTTTCTAAATAGTAGGACTGCACACTTTTTTAAGTTTGGAAGTTTACCCAAAAATAGTATGAAAATATCCTTAAAATACCACAGCTTGAAACAACGCAGGACAAAAACAACCTGCAGGCTTCCCATGCAGAAGAGGTACCAAGAGAGTACAGATTACCAGAAGTTACACGATTGTTGTAATTAAAAATAGTAAAACATTACATGAAACACTAAAAATACAGTAAACTACAGTTTGTAGAAGAAGAAGAATGGGAAGAAGAATGGTTTCAGTGAATGCTGGAATAGTTAGTATTGAAACTCAAAGAGTACCAGCTCCTTAACCTACAGTGGCACTGTATATACACATCAGGGCTTGCGGTTTGAGCTGTACCGGTCATCGAGACTGGTAACATTCAATGAAGTTGAGATAAAATATCAGCTATCACAAGAACAAATGTATAAAATTCCCTGAAAATTTTCACAGAATTCAACGGTGCCTGCTAAACACATGTCAAGCAGGAGAGCAGAAATGTGTGTGTTCTAGAGTGTGGCAGTGACCATCAGCTGAGTCTACACTGGACACATTCTCACAAGGATCCCAAGCCTGTCTCAGGGGTTAGTTTTAATCCAGGCAGAATTTTTCTAGCCCATTCCTGCCAAGGACTTCTGAACTGCTTTAGAAGCTGTCTCCTATTTCACACCCGTAATGCACCATGAACTCAGCGTCTTGTAAGGAAGCACATTAAAATAGTTTTCAGAAGACAAAAATACACCCCAAATTCATAAAGGCTTTACTCCCCTCCTTTTCTCTGCAATATGAAGGCTACTCTGCTTCTGACCACCTCCCACTTCCCCCTCCCCCCCTCAAATAAGCAGATGCAATCAAGGAGAAATTTATTTTGAACCAATTCTGCAAAACAGTTCAACAATGCCATACTTTATAAAAATACTTAGTTACATAATTAAACTTATTACTATTTATATAAAAAGTGTGAATGTGAATTTTAAACTCTGTTAGGGTAAGAACCACATCAAGGTCTTCAGGTGAAACAAATAAATTTCCATAAACATACAAACTCTTTTGGAGAAGTCTTATAATACACAACCATTTACAATGAGCACGTTCATTAAGTTAGTGTTTTATTCCTTTACTATACAAGTGTTATTACAACAAACTGTTCCATTCAGTAATTAAAAATCGAAACAACACCAGTGTCATTTCTGGCATTTTTCGTTATAATTGTATTACTACATAAACTCATATGATTGTGTTATTAATTTTAAAATATTTAGAAAAATTAAAATTTCATTGTATTTTTGGAGTTTTTTGATTATTTTATGTGTTTTTTCTTTTATTTTTGTTTTTCTTACATAAAGCCCTTTTAAAATTTGATAACCACAGATGTATAGGTCATGAAGAGCGATGACGAGGAAAAATGAGAAATGATGGCACTGTTCTTACAAAGATACGTCTGTTTGGTAGTTGGATTCAATGTAGTGTAAACTCATGAAGAATGTTAACTTTAGTACCAGAACTATATTACCAGTTTTCTGAAATTCATTTGTTGGATAGCTTTACAATGATAATATGAATTCCAACCTGGTAGCTAAGTAAGAGTTTAGTGTTTCAAAATCAAAGTACATAAGCTTGATCAGAAATTCAAGAATCTCATGCAACTCGTTGAGTAAAATACATGATGTTATTGCTTGATATGTCAGTAGCCAAAGAAAATAAATCTAGATGTAGTGTCAGCTGGGCTGAATGCCAGCAAATTTCAATGTCACTATATTCGGACAATATTAAATATATTTTATCCCTTTAGTTTTAAAATTTTCACATTTTATTTTTTTTAATAGTTAAATAATTCTGTAGGAAGGGCAGAAGTGGGAAGAGCAACTGCGTGTAAGTGTGTCTTAATGTCAAGAAAAGCAAAAGTGCAATCAAATCCCTGAACTAGTGACAGCTATCATTTGTGGCACCCACCCTTGATAACATGTATAAGCCACATACAACAGTCTCAACCTGTCTCTGAAAAAGGACTAAAAAGCGGCCCATTTAACAGCTTCTGTCTTGCTTTCCTGGTGAGCTTCGTTCAGGTAGTCTTCCCGTACAAAATCTCACTGTTGGATTGGAGCTTAAAAGATTAAACATTTTCCCCCCTGATTGTATTACATAGCTTCAAGTTCAAATATCATACCTTATCAACATGTTTTATAAAATATTACCTCATTTTCTAGTTACCTTCATTATTCTTAATTAGCTATGCAGAAAGAAAAAAAAAGAAAAATCTCTCATGCTACTTTCCAGTTACATTAATACAAGTATTAACACAGTGCATTATGCTCTCTAATTTCACTATTGAGGTCTACCATATAGATCGAGTTTGTCATTCACTGTTCCAATTTCTCCTTTAACCTGCCTACCCTAATTAAGTCCATGCAAGAGGAAGCTTAAAGATCAAGACTATATCAAATACAGTTGTACCATCTTTTTTGAGGGCGGAGCAGAGGGCATACATATGTAATTTTGAACACAGGGAGTTTTACAGAACTTGAACAGAATTGCTTGGTCCCACAAAGTTTACTGCTTGATAAATGTCTTACCCCAAGATAACTTTAATTCCAGACAATTCCCTCTTTAGTAGAATGATTATCAAATATTGGGGAAATAAAGGATTTGAAACATTAGTTTTTCTGCTATTATTCACACCAGCACTCATTTTTCTACCCAGTATTTTCAGTAAGCTTCCTTTGGACCCTGAAAATAAGTTGGGAAAGAGAAAAAAATAAAACCGTGTCATTGGTAAATTAGATTATAACACTTTAAAAGTGGTTTTGTGCAACTGCATTATGAAATTCCAGTTTGCCATTAAGAGCATGCAAAGTAGCGAAGATTTTCTTTCCTTTGATTCCTTACAGATGTCAGGAATTCTTTGCAAGTCTTTTACATTTGGCAGATTTGTGCATGTTATATAGACTGTTGGCTTATAAATTGTCTCCAGGCTGGTACTGTGGTTCTGTAGCAGTAAAGTAGTCCTCCAAGAAAGACTGTATATATTCAAATGTTGGTCTCTCATCAGGTTCTTTCTTCCAACACAGTTTCATTAACTCATGGAGAGACTCTGGACAGCCTTGTGGGCAAGGCATCCTGTATCCACGTTCCACTTGTTCCAGAACTTCCCGATTCACCATCCCTAAAAAGAAAGCATGTTAGCTGTGAGTTACATTATGCAAAGAACAGCTTCCCAAAGTTTTTCAAGCATGTCTCCAGCTGCAATGCACGTGAATCTACCATAAAAGAACCTTTAATGAACGCACTTTATAAATGATTTTTTTTAACATTTTGCCTTACATGTATTTCCAGAAAATTATTTCATTACACTGGTAATTTCTCAATACCTGGTCCTTCTTCCATCTGTATACTTTCCCACTGCCTTGGGCTTTCCTTTCAAAAAGCAGAATCAAGCACAAATACCTTCTGCCTGCCTCAGGTTCCATTCAAGGATCACTTAATCTGAAATCAGGCCAAGAAAATGGGATTTTATACCCAACAGAACTGCCTTACAAATTCCAGTCACAGCGAGATATCTGACAAAATGTGTTACATATGTTTAGCTTCAAAAACTGGTCTGGCAGTTTCATTCTGACAGTGCTCACTGTAGCCTGGAAAAGTGTCAAAAGTAGAAATTTCAGGAACAGACAGAAAGGAAAACATAAGGATACTCACTAATACAACATGAACTATCAGTCACATTTACAAATGTTATCATCTTAAAATACGCTAAAACAATGCATAATAATAATAATCTATAAATACAACAAAGTAACTTTGTGACCAAAGGAACCAATGAAGCGTGACTAAGTCTTCATCTCTGCTTGTCAACTGCGGGCTCTGAATGAAGGCAAGAAGTACAAAAGGTAACTTCAGACGCACGGAACAGAACAAAGAAAAGAAAAACCTATTAAATTTTCCTCTTACCTGGATATGGTACTCTCCCCTTTGTTACCAGCTCTGTCAGTAAAATTCCAAAAGACCACACGTCTGACTTGATTGTAAACCGACCATACAATGCTGCTTCTGGAGCGGTCCATTTAATTGGAAATTTAGCTCCTAGAAACATTGGAAAGACACATACTCAATTTTCCCTTGCTTATGCATAATTTGTTTACACTTAAAAATAATTTTGAAAGAATTCTGAACTCAAATTTTTTTACATTTTGCTTTGTTGAGAAAATTCGAGGTGGTTTAGTATTTTAATATTTCCAACTGGAAACCAGTTTCAAACTGGGTCAGCAACTACTGGCTACAATTTCTGGAAGCAGCAAAGACATCTGGGATTCTTAATTTACTATATTTCAAAAAGTGGAATGATCTTTAGAATCTGATAAGCAGCTTCTCTGGAATCTTAGCAAACTTCAAAGTGTAGCAAGTTCTACCTGAAAAAAAACCCTAAAAACACTTTTTTGAAAACATAAGGCAACTGCCAGGTAATTTTGAGCATTTAAAAGTTTACTAAAATTGTACTTAGGTGAGTGGGATACCTAAACATAGCTGTGAAAGCACACTTATATGCATAATCTTTATTCATGTAGACAGAACATACAGACACATTTTGCTAAATGTAACAGTTCAAAGTAATTTGAAGGTAACTGGTCTTACTTACTCAGCAGGGTCTTACCTTGTCTTGCAGTGTACTCATTGTCCTCTATTAACCTTGCTAAACCAAAGTCTGCTATTTTACACACAAGATTGTCTCCTACAAGAATGTTAGCTGCCCGGAGATCCCTGTGGATGTAGTTCATTCTTTCAATGTAAGCCATGCCATCAGCAATCTTAAAAATAAAGTTTTATTAAAGATTATTTTTCATGCCCATATGTATTTCTCCCAAGTATTAAGCAGCACCCCTTTATTTTAGCTCTGTTCTCATTGTGTAAGTATAGCATAGCAAGAGCTTGTGACAGCATTAATTAAGAGTTTGTCTGGCTACACAGTAGCTGCTAATTGGGAACTAGACTGTTTCTTTTTGATAAATTACGACCTTACAACAGAAGATGTAAGAGAGAACAGCATACCACAGCCTGAGCATTCAATATTTACATTTAGTTAATATCTGATAAAGTTTTAAATCTCTTCTCTAAGCACAAAATACAGTTTTCTTGGTTTATACAATGTACCTGAGCAGCCATGTCGACCAGCTGTGGGAGTTTTAAGTATTTCCCTTCTCCTTCTTTAAGGAAGTCTAGCAAGCTGCCTGTAAAAGATGACACATTTCAGGGAGCGGGAGACAAAAAAAAAAAGTGAAAACCCCCAAAACAACATTAATTTGACCTGAAAACATGAATAAGAATTTTTTTCCTAGACATAAGGATTTACGCATTCCTCTCCCAAAATCTGTGTTTGAAAAATCTGTCATTTAACAGAATTCCTGATTCAATGACTATGCCTGTAGATAACTCTGCCCTAATAATTAATTACTGCAAGTTTTATCTAAGTATTTTAGAATCTATTTTGAAAATTCAGATAACTGAACACAATAAAACAGACTGCCCCCTTGATGATTATATGGCAATATGTAATGATTTTTCACAATATTTCTGGTATCAATGCCTTTCCTAGTTGGACTTTTTCTTATAACTAAAGAACAAAAACCACCTAACCTATTACTTAATTTTCTGCCAGTTTCAATTAAACACTAGAGAAATTATTCTGAAATTGTTGCTTTTTTGTTGCTTTTTCTTCCTTACAGGGAAAACCAAAAGTATCTTCCATTCTTTATGATGCACTACCTTCTCGCATTTATATAACACAATAATGTCCAGAAAATTAGAATAGGAGTAACATTTGAAATCAATTCCAAGGACCTGCACTTCTTTTAGGACAGTAATCTTCACACGGGTGGCAAAACTGTCTCTGAAATAACAGCTTTCCCTATAGGTGTTATTATGCCATAAGGGCACAGGAACATGTTCTCTTTCTTAAAATAAATTGCTGAAGACTGATAACTAATCAAGTCTCATCATAGGCAAAATTGCAATGACAAAATAGTGGGAAAAAACCTTACCGAACTGCACCTGTTGCAGTGTATTCATGGCTGTAGCCATGAATTAGATCCTCCTATGTGGTTTTAATCACTACCTGTATTTTTGCATTGAAAGTAAAAGTGTGGTAGGCCAGATCCACACTACTGCTTGTTTGCTGTGTGTGTTTGCACAGGCTTTTTCCCATCTTGGTTCATGACCTCAAAGGACCAAAGAGCAGCAAAGAGTTCATGCTGACCTCTAGAAACTTGTCCACATTGGAAAAAAAATTGGTGCAGTTCTTACCCACCTCTTTTCCTTGTAAAAAGAGAATGGAAAAGAAAAGGAAAAATAAAATTGTTCTACTAACTTTAGCCACTAAAGAAGTTTTATGGTATTTGGTAAAGTGTGAGAAGTTTTTCAAATGGTATTTTGATTCCACAACTTAAGACAAACATGCAACGAGTTTTCCAATTCTCTTGCAAGGTAACATCCGAGTTCTGGTTTTAAACTTTACTTTTCTTTGGTAGAATGCTATAAAGTATTTTTTATCCCAAATGTCTTGCCAAAACCCGATTTCAGAACAATGAAAACTGATTTTGCATGGCCCCTTTAAGATCTGACAACCTGCCTAGTGTTATTCAGGAATCACAACAACATAGAAGGATCTGCTTATGTTTTCGACTCTTCTACCTTTTCTTCTCCCTTCTGCCTTTTCAAACTTACTCAACTCTTAAAATCCCACTCAAACAGAAAAAAAGAAAAGAAAACAAACCCCATGTATTTGTGTCAGAGTACTGAACACAAGTAGCTACTCTCTCAGACTTCAACATTATTTCTGTTTCTTACCAGAAGAGTGAAATTTCTCTGTGAGGTGAACAGAAGTCTGCATTGTATAAAACTGCAATTAATGACTTGAAAATCTGCTGCTTAACATTAATATGCTTATGATGTTTATTTCTACATTCAGTCTAAATCTCTAAATCTCTCTTTTAGCAGCAGGGGGAGAGGGAAACGATATAGAGCAAGGGAAGAAGGATGAAAGAGTGGAAACAAGGAGATAAAGGAAAGAGTCTCAACAAAATCCCTCAACCTTTTTTAAAATTTACTATTACATTGCTGGAAAAGAAAAAAAAAATGAAAAAAACCCAAACAAATCCATCTGATTCTATCATTGTGAGCACGATCTGTGTACAGGCAGACATATTCTCAGAATAATATTCCCAGCCATACCATCCAATTTAAATGTAACAGGCAGTACAAACTGAAAAAATGAGGAGAAAAAACTCCAATTTTGTACTTGAAAGATTAGCGAGGTTGACACAGATGCGCAAAAAAATTCATGCCTCCACCCACGATCTAAATCAGAACTGCTTCAAGTAGGTCAAGCATTGCTCATTTTAATTTAATCAAAATTACCACTTTTACTCCAGCCAGCTTAAACCTAACATTAATTAAACATTTAATTCATTGCCGGTATCTTAAATAATCTTTTAAACGTAATAACCTCAAACTATTCTGTCGCGCACCTTTTGTCATGAATTCAGTGACGATGTAGATTGGCTCCTCAGAAACAACAGCATATAACGGAACAAGCTTGTCGTGTCGTAGCTTCTTCATGATTTGAGCCTCCTGCAGGAAAGCTTCTGGCATCATGGTACCAGGTTTTAGTGTCTTGATCGCTACTTTTGTGGTTCCATTCCACGTTCCTAGAGAAAAAAAAAGATACTATTTATCTCTATAATACTGAAGAGATTTTATGCCGAAGCTGTTTGCTTCTGGCTTCTGTTTTGTAAACTAATGGTATAATTATAAATTGGAGTGATACTGAATATTATTTTTACCCTTATGTGACTGATCACAATTGGTACTTTTTCTCTTCGAGTCTTCATGAGATTATCTTTTCAGATCCCAACACTGATCTACTTAAAATACTACTAAAACATTCAGATGAACAATTGAAAGGTGTCACATTAAGCTCTTACCCATCCACACTTCGCCAAAACATCCTTGGCCCAGCTTAACTTCCAGCCTCAAAGATTCTCTAGGAATTTCCCAGGCATCTTTTGCTAGTCCCTGTGTTTGTGGTTTCACAGTGGGACACACAGTTGTTAGCTTATGACACAGCCCATCGGCATGTTCTGCAAAAGGGAAAAAATAGGCTTTGTCTCTAAGCAGGGGTAAGATTACAAGAAAAGTTACATCCTAGTGCTGATAAAAAGAACTAATCCACTTACTGTTTGTCAAAATAAGAAAGACATTTTATAATTGTGAGTTTTAAAGACAAGCTACATATGCAGTTTCTCTTTCTCATGACAGACACAAGGTAGCATTTGGACGCCAGAACTTGCACTTACCTCTGTAGTGTTTCACCAGCTTCTGTAGAGATTCAAATTGTGCCCTGGTTGTGATGTAGTATCCACCATTGTCAAGTTTTCTGATTTTGTAGTGTTTCACATTATCACCTCTGACCTCATCCCAGTCACGTATGGAAAGGGAGTAAGCACCTAGGAAACAAGTCATACTTGGTTCTTCACCAAAAATTTATTTATTTAAAATAAATAATTTAAAATAAATTTATATTCAACATATGTCCGCAACTGACTTTATACACATTGTATGCACATGTCCACTTGGGGGCAGGGGAGGAAATATAGAAATGAGGAGAGATATACATAAATATACATACCTTTAGTGGTTTCACTCTCTCTTACTAAGAAAATGCCACGCTGGTTCCCAGGATTTAAAAGCAGCCTTTCTGCATCCTTCCTGCCCATCTTACCAAAATACCACCTAGAAAATATTAAAGAAAATAAATGTAAGTAAAAGCTTTCTATGCTTTGGTAATTATATAAATACAAGAATTAGAAATCTCATGCATCTAATACTACTAATTTCCCAAAGCAGTTACAGATCAACAAAAGTAATGACATCCATATAATCAGAGGATTAAGATGTCCTATTTCTACTTGACTCTAATTTCTATTATTTGCAAGATACATGTAAAGAGGCCTCCACCAGCAACTGCTCTGTTTCTCTGGTGGTTTAACAACGGACATCAGCAGTACTTAACACTGAAAGTAACACCTTCCTTCAGGTTAAGAAGTTCACAGATTGAACCGAATCAGATGACACACTTTGGCATCACACTTGAAATGCTGCAGCAGCTGAAACTACCTTCTCTAAGAAATTTTGGTTAGATGTTAGAAAACAATACTTAATGCAAAGTGGGCATGCATAAATATCATTGGATCACATATTCATTCAGACGGGAAGGGACACTTGGGAGGTCTCTGGTCCAGCCCACTGCTGCCATCAGGATCACCTGTGAGATCAGACCTGTTTACTGAGGGTGTTGTCCACTCCAGGCTTGAACACCTTGAAGGACAGACCCTGCGAAACTAAGCTGTGCCTGCCTGCCTGCCCCTAGGATAAAAAGGTTTCTTCTTATATCCAACTGGAACCTCCCGTTTCATCTTCTATTGCCTCCTGTCCTTCTCCACCTCAGTAGAGGGAGCACTTTCTACTTATTATTTAGAAACAACTCTGCAGCAGGTATAACTTACTTCTCTATGAGTAATACTCCATCTTTGTTGCACCATTCTGATACAAAGAAGTACACAGGTGTTTTAAAACACCTGCATTCTTCTTGCCTTAAATTGTTTCATTAAAGGAATTTCTTATTCTATGTTCATCCTGATTAATGGCCTGAACATAGCTGTGGCATGAGCCAGTGATAATTTTAAGGTCCATCTCCTAGTGAGTCCCCAGACTTTGGAAAAAGAATAGTAACTACATTTTATTTTGATAGTGTGTCCCAGAAGTCAGAGAGTGATGCAAAGTCTAAATTTCAAACATTTTCACTTGGAACTATCATAGCATCAGGCAAATCTGGCTTCATGAGTGTTGGGGATAGAATAGTAATATTGGAAACTGCTGAAAAACAATGGTTTTGTGGGCGAAAAATGTAGGTAAAAAGGATCATTTTGTTAGCCTGTAAACAGAATAGGCTGTGCAATCACTTTAGAATTTCAAATTTATTCTTACTTTTTTATTGCATTTGCAGTTTGTTTATGTAGATGTGCAAAGTTAGAATTGGATACGAAAGTACATACACTTAAGACAATTTGGATATTACCTATAATCTTATTGAAGCAAACTTGAACCCTAGTTAATTACTTGACATGAAAATGCCTTTTCCCCTGACTACTAAAACAATTTACAAACTATATTGTAAAGTGTTATTTTATTTCATTACCTACAAAATAATAACAAGGTTTACTTGTTCTTTTCGTGAGCATTAAACATTTACATTATGGCATCATTCAAAAGGCATAGGGATAATACGGATCCCACCATAAGCAGTTTGTGATATAAACGCCTTCAGGCTTATAAAAGACCACTTAAAGAAAATCCTAGCAACCTGGGGCCTGTATATTACTTTTGCAATTTTAACTCCAACTGCAATCACAATACAAAATCTATAAATGCTATCAAAGCCCAGGACTAATAAACGAAGTCTAAAGAAAATGAACTCTATTCCAAATGCTGTGGTAATGTTTAATAAAATTAGCACTGATTTTTTAACATAGTTGAAAAAAGCCTCCTTGCTCATCATCCCTCACTCTCACCTCCAGTCATCACATAAACCTATGACAAATTCCACCACCTTGTTTGTGAGGGTTTAGGAGCAATACTCTCTTTTTCAGAAGCACTGCATTCTTAGTTTGCAAAGGGTTATCGTTTTCATTTTAACACCACTGCTGCTGTAATGACAATATGCTTTTATTGTACAGTTTAAAAAAAAAGCCCTCAACTTTTTTTTTTCTGACAAAATCTGAAGCCAATAATTTTAAAAAAGCAGCTGAAACTCAAGGGCATAAAATAACCGTGCATCTTTGATACAATCACTTTTCAGTAGCAAAGAGTCAGGTGAGAGGAGCAGCAACATGCTGAAATCTCAGCTTGAGATTCAGGAAGCATCTTGGAAATCGGGCACTTTTCCCAGAAGTGCAGTAGCAAACCCAGAATTGCAGATCATGTACCAGGAAATTGCTTATTGGCAGTACTCTGCCTGTATACTGAAGCAAAAGCTGTGGAGCTTTGTATTTCCAGTACAACAAATACAATTAAAACCTTGAAACAGGTGTAAACAAACTACCTTAAAATGTAGCTACCACAATAACTTTATGCGATTCTGTAAGGCCTCTTGGGATCTTTGTTTGTAAATAAATGTAGGAAGTACTGGCACACAAATCAATAAAATTTTCCGAATTCATAGCAGTCCTTAGTGTGCCTAAAAATTTTGTTACCAAAAAAAGTTGTTACAGATCAATAGGTTAGCAATAACTGTCCACACAAAATGATTCCTTTTTTTAGAACGTAGGATTAGCTGCTACCAAGGATATAGCTGACCTTGAATTAGTGTTTGGCAAAATAAGGATAAAAACCTAGAATAGATGGTGTGTGAACTCTTTTAACTAAAAATACCCATTTTTGTTTTATATGAAATACAATGTTTGTCCCCCAATCCTCATCTTCTTTTTTTTGCATTCTCTCATCCTTCTTCCTCTAGCCTTAGATATAGCAACCAGGCATAAAACATTTTCATGAGTGTCCACCTTACACTTACTACTATTTATACCTTTGACATCATCCAAATACAGTGCTATCCTCTAATTAGCAGTATTATCCTTATTTACCCTTAAATGTTACAGATAGCGAAGTAAAGAAATAGTATCACCACAGGACACAAAGTTTAGAATGGATAAGAACAACAGATTGACAGGATACAATATCTTACTCTTCTGCTTGAATTGAGTCTGCAGGAGCTACGTAATTGCTGGGGATGTAGCCTGTTTTTCCCGTAGCAATGGATCTTGCTTCCCACCAGTCTCCTTCCCTGCAATGCAACAGCAGTCATCTCTTCAACATATAAACAACATTCTCTAGCAGCTATAACAGCCTCACGTAGGACAGGCAGATTACAATTAGGTAACCTTATTTTATTTACAAAGGCATCGAAAACAGCTTGCACTGAAGCTAAATATATTTTTCTTTTAAATGTAAGAAACATGAGGGCTTCTTAGTGGAATTTTGTATTTCAAATGTTTTGTTTTGGTTTTAATGTAAATTTAATTTATCTGTACGTGCAAAATGCAAACCTGGAACAAAATGTTTTACGGCAGAGATGTACAGATAAACTTCCCAGTTCTCTAGTCTTCGTAGGCCTCTCCCAGATCATTCTGCCTGTGTGTTGACAGTGAGTGACACAATTAGAGAACTGGATGAATGAAGTTGCTGTGTGTGCGAACTAGAACACAGCCAAAAGCTACGCGTAAAGAAATCTCCAAGATGAGCAAATTACTTCCTTTTCACTAGCCTTGTAGAAAACAGGCCGTAATACTGCAATGCTGCTGCATTTAACCTAGAGTATCAAACAACTTCTAAGCTATCTGAGAGTGGTTTTGCTGTGGAGGCCAAGCTTAATGCACTTCTACAGCCGGAATTCCCTGCCTATAGCCAGGGCGCTTGCCTCTGGCATTTGCAGTGCAGTGCTGCCAACTGTTTCCACCTCCCTATTAGATATGGAAAACCGTCAGAGAGCACCTGCAAGGAGCAGAGCTTGGGATGGGGTTGGATAGCCTGCCTCTCTACCTCTGCTGCCCTGGGTAGCTGTGCCTCGCTGCAGCAGGGAGTGGAAAGATGCCATCCAACCAACCCAGGAGGAGAAGGCTTGAGGCTGCCCCAGTCACTACAGTTCTACATCTGCATCCAAACCCTGACTTCACAGCCTGAAGGTTATTGTCTTACCAGCATCGATATTTTAACCCCATGGTTGTTGAACACTGCACGCATTCAAGGAAAAAAAAAAACCCTTCTTTACTGAAATGGGATACACAGATTTCAGGAAGAGTTATCTATTCCCAACAACAACCAAGTGAAGTCTATGAATGAGAATACTTACGTGTTATTTATTATCTGGAACCGTTCACCCTTCTTAAATGAAAGGTCATCTGTAGTTCTAGCTTCATAGTCATATAAGGCCACAAATACCGTAACCCCACCTTAGGAAAAAGGAAAAAAAATCCCATATGATATAGCAGTGATGCTACAACGTTTGATTTAAGGACTTGTCTGTGAAACAACACACAAATTTTTATTTGGAAGCAACTAAACCGTTCAGGGCACAACTCATTTTGGAAGCTGGATCAATATTCAGTTCATTTATTAAGACAGAGGAAAGCCTATAAACAGACACCCTAAAAATATGCTTCCATACCACAAGAGTCAGCGAGCTACATCACTGGAAGTACTTCTGTAATCAGAGCACTTACGTACAGAAACCTGCACAACACATCAGTAGTATAAAAAGCTAGCTTCCTTATTAAGCTGGCTTCCTGTTAAGAAATAAAGTTCTAGAAGATCTACACCACCACAACAGTGAACCACCAGCCACTAATTTTTACAGAATTAGTCTCCCGTTGAACTTAGCTATAAGTAACTGATATTTTCCCAATTTTCTGGGGTTATACATTAAGATCTACTCTGGGAACTGAACCAAAAATAAAAAAGTACTCTGTAGGGGACAAAGACATTTTTCTGCTTTAGGACTAATATTTTTTTTAATTCCACCAAGTCCCCATGTCAGTGAAGCAGACCCTTGCTAAGGATGACCCATCAATGCATTAGTCTAGAGAACAAGGACTGAGATACATCACAGGATGAATCGTTGCACTCCACCAGCCCCAAGGAATTTGCTTCCACTTCTTGTACAGGGCACGTTGTTGAACACGTTCCCCCAAACAGGATCCACATGTGAGAGATGGATTGTATGGACGGTCCTATGCTTATGGTAGGAAAACTTCGTCTATACTTAAAAGAACTAAGCTATAAAACCAGGCTAAAAGAGAAAGAGAGTGAAAGGAGTACAGGGTATATGAGATGTACAGGCTATGAGCAAAAATAAACAACTATGTGCCATAACTGCAGACGGGCAGTTCAGAAAGATTTAAGATCTAGAAAATGTCTAATGGACATTTAGGAAGCCTAATGATATTCCAAGCAATAAGTTACTTTCAAATGTATATTAGATCTCTAACATGCATTTATCTACACCAGGATATACATGGAAGACCACTAAAGGAAACGTTGCACCTAGTTTTAGATCTTACAGTTAACATGACACTGATCAGAAAGAAAGAATACATAATGCAATGGGTATTGTGTACCACTAATTTTCTTTTGCAATGTATACTTTCTGATATAAGAGCTCCTAATCCCTTTAATATTTTCATTTGATTTAGAGTCTTCCTGTGATTACTCTACTTCAGCAGTTCTCAGCTGGAAATGAATTTACAGTTCCTCTAGGAAAAACAGAACAAAAAATCCCCATAGGAAGTTAGAGTAATTGAGCTGGACTTTTTTAAAGTATGATTTATGAACTGAAAATGAATTAACAGTTCCTAGCCTGAGTTAAAAATCAACACCAATTTTTGCTTGTATTACTTAATTATTATTTTATACATTAATTATTATTTTAATGACAAACTGCTACACAGAGCAAGAAAATTGTGGGGATACATATCATATTCACAAGAAAAGAAACCAAATGTTACAGAAACAAACCATTCCCAGAGTTCTTCAGCAGACGAAGAAAATCAATGCTCTCAAGTCACAGCATTACAAAAGTTTTTAACTGCATATAAAGAAACAGGTACAATTCAAGAACTTTGAAACAAACTGTATGAATACAAAGATACTAACGTGGGAACAAGAGAGAGATTAATTCCTCTAGACATTGTAGCACTGGTCACAGTAAAGATTTCAAATGTAGACCATGTAAACCAAAGAATTAACAGTAACTATCAATATTTGTGTACTCCATTATTTTTAAAGAAAGAATTGGAAAAGCTAACACATAACCCTTGAAAAGTTTTGATTTCAACACTTCAGCTACCATAAAACCTCTTTATTCTCACAAGTGTTATTTATTTCATAGCAAAGAACAATAAAATACTTCAGGAGAACACCACCAGCACGGAATGTTTTAAACAGGCACCACTCATGGTTTTTGAAAGCTCTTGCAGCTGTTTTCATTGTGAATTGCTACAAGGTGATCTAATTTAGCTGTTCAAGCTATTTGCAGTCATAACATTTCCCTTAGAGGTTATCCTCTCATTAGGTCAGTATTCTCATCCTCTAATCGAGGACCAGTTTTGGAGAGAAGACTTTACTTCCCTGTTCAGTGAACATTAGAGCTTACACAGCTTCATGGAAGGCAAGAACAGTGGTTAATTTTTCTCTTCTGATTTTCAGTAATAATATATTAATTCAAAGTATTCGATGACTGAGAATGTGTGATACAGGAACAGTGTGACTAACTCAGATTTATTCTCCTGTTCTGCTCTGGAGGGATAAAAGATGGCTCAACTCTTTTCAGCCTCACAACAGGCCATGATGACAACCATATCATCCTTTTGTCAGACAACAGGGATGGACTGGGTAAGTACTACTGACAGTTATGTCCTGTTTGACAAGCCCATCTATTCTCCTCTCTTGCAAAACAAAGGGCCACAGAATGTGATTCGGTGTTTTATTCATCACAAACACAGAAAGCTTACAGCCAGATAAAGTTTGTCATCTTTCATTCACAAAACCAACCAATTCTGATTGATCTGAAAATCAGTACTGAACGTACCAAACAACTGATGATGGATTTTTTTTTTTTTTAATTTTAGGTGTATTTGTGGATGGCGTGGTTTTACAAAATGAGGAAGAATATGCAATACC
This sequence comes from Dromococcyx pavoninus, assembly GCA_033558185.1. Lineage (NCBI taxonomy): Eukaryota > Metazoa > Chordata > Aves > Cuculiformes > Neomorphidae > Dromococcyx > Dromococcyx pavoninus. The sequence continues at coordinate 3,435,293 of JAUMJL010000362.1, read as the reverse complement.
ATTTTATCTGATAGCAAAATGATAGGGACATTCATCCACATCAGTCTGCCTGCTGATAACTGAATCCACACTGATGAGATTCAAGACTACCTTTTCATGAGACATCTCTCCTATTGACTTTGGTCAAAGATATAACATGCTTAACTATTAGGAGGAACAGTGACTGGCAAGAGAACATCCCTTCTGGTCTCTGAAGCAAAGAATTGTGGTACCTGGTGGGGGGCCACATCCCTGATGTCTGGTAATACCCAGGAGTATCTGCACGCACTGCTGGAGATTCTCATGTGAATGAAGAAACCGATCACGTAAGAAGAAATACACAGAGGTTCTTGGAGGACATGAAAATCTCTTTACGTGTGACAAACTTTACTTAGTGGAGTTAATGAATAAAAAGAAATGCTGCTCTTATTTCATTTCTGCATTAGTTCATCCAAAACAGGAATTCAGAGCTGAGTAAAAAATTTTGAGACAGGATAGGTGCTCATTTTAATTATTTGGGTTTTTTTCTAAATTAATTCCAAAAAAAGGGAAGACAAAGTGATCATTGCTTGACAATTCATATTTGTTTTCCTGAATTGCTTAATGTCAAAGCCTTTCATGGACCTCAAATTTCTTGTGTTTAAAAGATTTTAAATACCACTGTAATGCAGCAAACATTTAGTCACTGTAATTGTGCTAACAGCAGAGGTTTGTGAGAAAACTATAAATAGACTAATAATGAATTATTTATCATGTTTTTGACCTCTCTGTGCAAAGCTTCTAAAAAAATTAAATGGCTCTTTCCTCGCTCTCTCAAAGAAAGTATAAATTACAGCTTCCTCTCAAAAATATCCAGCATAACTACTGGAATTAGTCATGTGCATAAAAATCAATGTTTTCATAATGAAGTTTTAAGATTTTGATAAAAAGGTAGGTCTATAACATCAAATGTGCATATTACTTTAAAACACTATCCTCAGTGACTTTATTTCTCAGCCAAGAAGGTCTCTGCACCTTGTAAATTCCACTTATACATTTTCAATTTTAGTTTTAATATGGTCTCTAACAATGAGAATTCTGCTCTTTTGTTTCACACATATTGTTCACATAGTAAAGTACATGGAATATATCGCATATCCTGTACAGTTTTATAAATTAACAGATTCAGTGTTGCAGTAATATAAGTAACTCACAGCTATTGAAATAAGTCTGAAAATCAGTTTAAAATATCAGTTTCCTGAACCTGAAGTTTTTCATTTTGCACCTCTTTTTGAAAGTTGAAAGACATTATCCCATGTGCATCTGACTTAGAACTGCTAACGCAATGTTATCAACTATTCCCATTACTGCCTTTAATAAAACTCTTAAAATTTCTCTGTACTGTGATCATAAAACCATCCATCAAACCAAACATCAAAACACACAACCCACAATCCACAGTACAGAATACCACTAGTGAGTATGGGCTGAATTATTATCTGAGCAGTAAAGATATTGACAATCAGAAGTCGCCAAAAGGTCATTTATTTTAAACTCGCAATTTAATTTTTTTAACATGACTCTCAAGCAATAATAATAAACATAATAACAACAACAGCATAATTTTATGTAACTCACCAGTTAAAGTACAAGGATATGGACTTGGCACAGCTGAAAATGAAGATGATGCTCCTCCAAAGGGTGTCATTCCTGAGGGCCCTCCAAAAGGAGTCATGGAATGACTATTAAAATTAACCGCAGATCCCTTTATTGACGGTGACTGTGTTGCTTGGCTGGAGTCTGATCCATAATGGCTGACGTGGGAAATAACAGGTTCTGGAGTATTATCAGTTCTGTATTTCATGGCTGGACCTTTATCTTCCTTGCTTTTAATGCACCCCATGTTTGCTTCTGTGAGAGAGAGAGAGGCAAAAATAAGTTCATCTCTATGTTGTGTGTCTTGATAGTTAATACATAAGATTCCAAAAAAGTTACTGAAAATGCTCATTTATTACTGGTTAAAAAAACTTAAAACAATAGCCAGGAATTGCTCCTATGAGCAATTTATAAACTCGGATGAAAAAGTGTTCTGGATTAAAATCTAAGTCACTCCTACACTAGAGGACATAATTATTTTCCCTTACAACAACACATATTAACAGCACATTTGGATTATACTTCATCCCTGTTCCTTGGTGGACTGTAAATGATAAAAAAGAAAAAAAAAGAAAGAAAAACGAGGGAGTCAAGCTACACAGGAGGAATAGACACCAAAGTGTTCTACAGCAGGGTGGAAGGGAAAATACAGGTGACAAATCCCGAGCCATTTGTAAAAAGCAAATCCAAAGCAACTATATGAAGAAAATAAGTGGGGCATTCATGTTTTCTTTTTTAAGCATGTGTGCAATAAGGTCCTGACCTACTGGTGGTATTACAACTAATGTCTTTAAACATGTAGAGAAGTTTTCTTCCATTGCCAAGCCCCAAAGTACAACTTGCAAACAAACCTGGGATATTCACGGTTATAGGATAGGGTCAAGCTCTAAGGCTAATTCAAATTAGAAAAAAAAAAAAAAGAATATTAATTACAACATCTGTAGTAGTTTAGAAACTGAACTGTGGTGGACAGGTGATAATTTATAGCCCTGACAGCCCAAGATTGCCACCAGCTGCCACTACAGGCAGATTGTGCCAGAGCTGTTTACTACAGGGACACCTATTACCTGCTGATAGAGGTAATCAGAGAGGAGACCTGTGTGTCACCAACAATTAAAATGACTGTATCTTAAAAAGTCATCACCTGACATTTATCAGGTGGTGACAACTGATAGCAACCTTCTGGCTTACTCCAGCGTGGAAACAAATCAGGAAGGCAACAGGAGTCTCTATTAGATGCAGCAATGCTCCAACGTGAAAATGCCTATATGCTTGGGGAAAAAAAAATGTCTAAAATCTACTTCAATTTCAAGAGTAGAAAACTCTACAAAAATAACAAATCAGCTGTGTCACATTCTCTAATGACTCAGCTAAAAAAACTCCAATAAACAGCAGTAGTCTGAAAGCATTAAAAATACATATTTTGATAACTACAGCAGTTTTATGGACTTTTAACAATTAAGGAAACTGTTTCCCATTTTGTGTCTCACTATTTCTTCCTTTTCAATTTTCTCTTACCTTGCTAATTATTAGACACAGAAATATGGAACAAAGTAAACCTTACTAATAAATACTGCCCTAATACAGTCACACTGAGAGAAACTAATTCTCTCTGTATAACTAACCATTACAGTATTAAAAATACCTTAATTGCCTCGAGGACTGTAAATCAGAGTTCCTGGAAAGAAGAAAGTCCATACCTGATAAAACACCATATGAAATTTACTGCTCATAATATTAAGAATGTTTGCCTTATCATCTCAGTCCCTAACACTCTAACCTAATACAACTACTGGTGCAGAAAAAAGCAGCAACAGAGTCAAATAAATGCATTGTTACAAATCTAGTCTGAAGAGTTTTATATGGAACACTGAATCAACACAAAAGCACACCTTATCCATTTTTTTTTACTTCAGATACCAACTTATCAATTGTGCACAAATGTTAATAGACCAAGACTCACATGCATGTATGAAGAATGCAATGAGTCTAAATACTTTGCAAAGTCTGACAATCTAGAGTAGAAAAGTCAGTGGTTAAGTCATCTTACAAGTTAAACAATCAGATCCTTCTAATTTCTCTACTACTGCAAACAGCGTTGTAATTTGAACCACTTTTTGGGGGGCCATGTGGCAGCCTAGTATGAACTCTTGCCTTACCTTCAGGTGTATTTCTTTGATACACTATTCAAAAATACAATTAAAATTTTCTGCTAGCAATGAACACAAGTCCAATCACCTTTGTGAAAATGTGTTTGCTAATAGTACTGAATCACTGCCTTTGGTTGAAAGTTAACCACCATACACAATTCAGAAGTCCAGCATACTGCTTATGTTAATAAAGAAGATTAAAAGGAAAATGTATGGATATTTGTATGATTAAGCTTTCATCACAAATATTTTTCCTCCCTTCCTTTTTGGCATTTGGTTAGCTTGTAACAGGCTGATAAGTCTCTGAGATTAAAAAGAAAAAGAGATAGAAAATTATTTACCAAATCCAGTAAAACTGCTAGATTCTGCTCACAGGATTGCTGATTTGACCAAATGGCCAGTTGTCATGCTACCCTGTACTGCAATTATAACCGCTACCACCTGTAAACGCATCCACACAAGCTGTGGTTAGCAGCAAGAAGTTAACCCTGGTATACTTGAGCACTGCAAAAAAAATCCTTTATTGAAGACCTGAATTCATTCTCTAGAATAGAGTTGGCCTCTCCCTTGCTTCTCCCCTCCCCAGCCACTTCACTGTTATAGTAATCTTCTTTCAGGGGTTAAAGAGATTAACAACAGAGATTCCATCAGCACTCCAAAGAGAAAAGCATTCAGAAATAAGCAGACAAAAATGTAAAAGCTCTACTTTTATAACTGCAAACTTTGTTGTTTTTAAAAGTCAAAAACATAGGTGGAAACTACTGTCAAATACTATGTATGCATTTATGAGGGGGAATTAGAAGAATGAGGAGAGGGAAGATGACATAAACCAAAAGTGAGTAGTAGGGAAGGGAAAAATAATTGCCCACCCTATGGGGGGAAAACTCCAATGACTTATTACTGTTTAGTCTTGTAATAAATTACTGGATAAAGAAAAATATAATCCCTAAGCAGCTGGCATGCAATGTTGGATTTGATTATATTGGTACTGCATTTGTTATCAAAAATGTATGTAACTGAAATAACTTTACGACTATTTTTATCACCCTTTGACTGACCAGCAACAAAATATTAAGGAATACATTTCTGTCCTAAAATTCTTGGCCCTCTTTCTGAAGCACTAAACTCTTTTTAGACACAGATCCAGATAATAAGTTCCTGTTTGATCTGTAGAAGTCCATCTATTCAAAGAAATGCTGGCTCAACATATGCTTTTTCACAAGCCACTGATTTCCCATTAGTTAAATCATTATTTTAGACCAGACTGGTGACTGAAGCAAACTCCTTGAGTAACTTCAGAAGCTTGTTCTTGCTTTGAAACAAATACTCTCCTGTCGGTTCTGATCAGTGTGTCCATGTGTTCGGCGGTGGGGGGTTAGGAGTCAGCTTGCTGGAGGAAACCATGGACAGAAAGGCATGGACTAAAAGCACAGATGTCTTATTCTGCTTTCTAGATGAACACAACTCTACATTAGAAAGTTTTCAAAAAGAAACAGAAGCTAAAATGATTACTGGAAGGACAGCTGAAGGTTAGCAGGATGCCCGCAAAAATCAATAGAAGGATGAGAGGACTCCAGGAAGGAGTCATCGAATGAGGTTTTAGTGACATCTAATTTGACTTGGGGTTTTTGGTGAAGGGCAAAAGTTCATTGTCAGTCAATACGCTATGAACACCTCAGACAATGACAGAGGACACTTCATAACCCCTCTGCCAAACACAAGAGCTCCAAGAAAGTCAATGCTGCCCTCCTATCTTCACAATTCCATTTTACATCAGTGCCAGATCACAAGAAATGCTCTGTTCAACAACAATTGAGAAGTGTGGCCAGTAAAGTCTTTGTGGGTTTTGGTTTTCTGCCTTTCTTTCAGAAGGATGACCTTCTAGCCCTCAAAAAGTTTTTTTTCCTGAAGAGCCATCATATCCTAGGATACTGAGAAACGATTTCCTTGGTGTGCCTGCAGCCTTGTCCATCCAGCCTGGAGAGGTGGGTGTTAAAAGTGAACCACTTGTTCATCCAGTGTGTCTTTCCTCCTTCCACTTGATAGTTACAGAAGTCATTGCTTCCCTGGGACACAAGGAGTGTTTCAAGAAATGTCTCCTACTGGTATGAAGGAAGATGCCAGAGCTTTCTATCAGAGGTGATTTTAACTCAGGTGGATAAACTGACTACTACAGCCAGCTGCCTCAGAGCAAAGCAGTCTGCAAATGCCTCTAAACACTGTATTCATTTTCCTCCCATACTCTACCTATCAGGATCAAGATTCCGAGGGTTAGGTGTTAGCCTCTGAAACCCTGAAGACCAAAACCCGTACACTAGAAAAAAAAGAAAAAACAAGAAAAATGAGGAGTTTCCTCTTGGGGTCAAACTGGAGGTACTCTTCTGATCTTGCACTTCTGTTACTACACAGCACACCTCCAGATGCCTTCTCGATACTTCATCATGATATAAGGCCAGGAACGATAGCCACACGTAGTTGTTCCAACGTGTCACAAATGGAAATATGCTCTATGGAGTTGTTTTCTTCTCAGCCTCACGATTAAACTGAGTACTAAAACTCTACAAGACCTAAATGCAAGAGGTAGGGCAAAAGAAAAATCACTAAGGGGAAGGTCGAGTTGCAACACTATTCTTTCCATTCCTTTTGATTACTGAAATTGTTCATACAGCCATGAAAAAAAGGGCACATAAGTCACTTCTCACTATGAAGAAAGAGTCAAGTTAGAAGAACAAGCAAGTCAAATCTCTTTCCAGAAGGATAAAGCAAGACTGCAAATATCCTTCTACCTAAAAACAAAACAATACACCCAACTAAAAACCAATCTTCCCATGCTACTTAACATAAAAAAGAATTTCATTTGAGGTTCACAAATTCCTAAGTGTTAGCAAAAAACCAAATTGTTTCTATCAATAGAAGTAGCACCTTAACTTCTCAATTGTGAAACAAATGTCTTTGAAAAAGGTCCTCTTAAATTTCAACTAAAGTCATGATTTAAAGTTATTAAAATTTCATGCAATGATGAAGGCAGGGTATTCTGCGAAAAGTTCACTAATGGATCCATTAGCTGACAGCTGACTATTTGCTCAGACAAGTGCAGGGCTGATTCTGCATGTCACCAGAGACACGCAACCTATATCGGCTTTTCGTGCCCTAGGCAAACAACGCAGAGCATCCGCCAAACAGCTGGTTTCAGCTGGTGGTATCAAACCCTCATTTTTAAGAAGTGACATAGACCAAAAGAAATGAAGGTAATCAGAAAAGAGGCCAACGATCCCTTTGACCAGTACTATAACCGCCAACTAATTCAGTCCATCTTTAACAGGTCACTGCTTTGGTATGAAGATACGGGTGGGCTTCCTTGTCTACAAAGCAACTGGTCATGTTTGTAAAGGAAAATAAAGAATTGCTCTGTGCTCTTTGTGGAATATACGCAATTTTTGAAAATGATGCCATTTTTAATCAAGTGATATAATTTATCTTTTATAAGCTATCATAAACTATAAAGTTTGCATATTTTAACATGAACAACCCGTGGCATTTCAAGTAATGATGTTCTACTGGATTCAGTTTTATAATTAGCAATAACGTTAGTGTAACAAGACCTTAGAGAGACTGTATCATTATGCATTTAAAATGCAACTGACATGTCCTTGTAATTAATGATTTAATAAGAAAAATAACTATAAACTATTAGACCTTAGGTTGCCCATACACTAAAACATATTTAAAAGTAAAGAAACATACTCTTTATCACTAATGCAATCTGAAATTTTTGATCCTAATGTTTCTACAAACCAAATCCCGTTTTTATCATGACTACACAACCATATTCAAGGAAAAATTCTGGGGCTGCTGTAGTAATGCTTTTGATTTCATAGAAGCAGAACAAATCCCAGATTGTTTGCTAACGAAGCTAGAGCTAGCAAACCCAGCATAGCAAACAGAGGACTCTGTACAAAAAGAGGAAAAACAATGAGTATAAAATTGCTTTTCTGGTTGGACATTTTGTATTTCAGAGCTAAAAGCTGGTGGAAATACTATATATTTCTGTCCTAGTTCATGATTTTTACAGAAATCAGAATTCTAATTTTACAATACACTGATTGACACTGATCCTTCTACTGGATGAGTTGGTTACCTGGCTGACAAGATTACTATGACAACTGTGCTCTGAAGAAATACTAGATCTCAAAAAACTACCTGGAAAATTAAGAGAAGCAGGAATTACATAAAAAAGAATTAAGGTCTTTCAACTTTTCATGATGGTTTGGAATGGAAGACAAGAAGTTGGGTGGAAGGTTTCCTTTCTCTGAGGTTTGAATGGCTTTGAGGTGGGAGACTTACTCAGATGTATCAGACTTTGGGAGACTGAGGATTTCCAGTCCTCCCGTTTCACTCACCCCAGACAAAGGCTTCTCTCCTGAAGAAACACCTACTGTCCTTGTTGGAACTAAGAGGAAGGAGGTGGTGCTGCCCCAGTAGGCAGTACAAGCCTTGTATCAATCCACACCAGACCTTACCATCTGACTGCAAGGTCCCATTGGATGCCTGATTATAAAGTTGAAGAAAAAATTAGCTACTGCAGCAACAAGTTCTAACAAAAAAGTGGAATTAATTTCACCTACATTATCTAAGACAGCGTAGGTTTCCTTTGACCACACGTTGTATGTAAAAATAGCAAGAAAAGGCAGCTTTTCCAATCAGATTAGTAAGTGGTCAGGAACGATAGACTAGAGGTGGAAGAAAGCAAGCCTAATGTAATTTTAAAGGCTTTTTAATAAAGGAATATCTAGTTCAATACACTGCCCTCAGTAAGGGCCTTTGCCTCTAACCAGGAGATCTTCCTTTACCATGGGCCTGCACATGAACTCTGACAACAAATAAAGTTTTCTCTTCATAGACTGACTAACCAGCAGGAGATGCCTTGGAAGATGTGAGCAGCAGGATGAACACAGACTGCTCCAACCTCCACCAGTCTGTAGCTCAGGAAGTCCACAGTCAGATGGAGACTAAGGACTCAGCTACATGAGAAAAGTCCTATAAGTGTGAACACCTTATGAATTTAAACTACTGTAGTTACGTTGATGAAACATCTGCACAGGATTTGCATTCTAGTATAATTACATCTTTCCTTGAATTGTTTTATGGTTTCAGCCAGAATAATCATATCCAAGAAAATAAAAATACTTATTACTATAATTACATAGTTTTAAAACAAGTTTTCTGTTCTAGACAAGACTTCTGAAAACCCACAGGAGGTCAGTGTCACAGCCAAGATCTGGACTGAAATCTTCCAAGTGGGACTGTAGCAGCCTGATTTTTATTCTGATACACCTGAGCAAGGCTTCCTCAAAGCACATTCTCATCATCAGCCTCTTTGTCCTCCAGCTGCTCACATGAGCGACCTTCACTTCAGCTAGAAACTGCCTAGCCTGTGTGCAAGGCAACAGAAAGCACAGAAGAACAAAGATGCTGGGTAGAAAACAAACAAACCACCCAAAACCCCAAATCCACCCGCAGTAGGCACAGAGCCCAGCTGGGGGTATCTGACTGACAGCCAGAGGGAGCTGCTTCTAACTTCCACCACAGAGTGGAGAAAATATGTCAAATTTAAAATGTTTAAACTTAATTTAAAAAAAATACCAATTGCTGAATAGAAATTCTTTTCAATAAAGTTTTGTTTTTAGGATCTATTCTGAATTTTCAGTGAAATCACTGTACTGTTCACAACCAGAAAGACTAAAAAATAATTTGTGCTTTTGTACACCCAACAAAAAAACTGCCAACAAGCCTAAGGCAGATAATGCAAAATACACCACACCAACCAATACCCAACACTGATGGATTAATTTTCTTCTCTTTAAGATCACGAGAGAGAGATTAACTAAAATATCAGAATTGCAAAAGCAATTTTATGTGCTGAAATATATAATACATAAGCATGAGACCATTTTTTAAATTTAGAGTTACAATGTCTAGCCATACAATTTCAAGCTTTTACCGCACAAAGACATTTTCTCTGACAACAGATGATACCACAGGCAAAACAACCAATATATTGTCTAGACAGCATTACTGCAGCTCCATTGTCTTGAACATTTAAATACACAGTCAATAAATAAATGTAAGCAGAAAAGGAGAATTCTGGGTTTGTTTCAGTGTAATACCTGTTTTTACTAAGTTGGAAATAATTACAATCAGCTTAAAACCTAAAAATCTGATATATTCAAGAAGTCCGTCCAAAGGATTATTTCAGATTACAATAAAACACATGTTCTATCTTGTCAAAGATACCTAGCTCATTTCAGACAACATTTAACAACCAATTTATGAACAGAAAGATTTTGTTTTCATTAAAACTTACTCGGAAAACAACAAATGTATGCTTGATATCATAGAACATTTTCATACATTCAGTTTTCATTCTATTTAAGTGTATTATTTCTAAAGAAGATGCCTCCAAAAGTTATTTAAAAAGCAACTTTTAAACATTGTTTCCTAAAGTAAACTAACACACTGTTTTCTGGATCCCACACAGGAACCATGCAAACCACCTTACCAAGGGATATCCACATTACTGAAAAACTTGTATGGTAGAAGAACAATTTGCAGCATTTTTGTTCTGAAAATTTCTATGAAAATTTAAGAAGGAATTTCTGTCAAAGTTCAACTATGAACTACATACGAAAAAAGGACTACAACATTTGAGAGCTCCCATAAATTCAGAGTTACTGTAGATTCATATGAGTTTACATATTTTTCATGTTCTCAGCTGAGCATACAGCTGACATGGCATTTACATTTTAAGATAACAGAGAAATTCAATACCAGCAAGAATCCAACCACAACTTAGACATAGAAAGGAAAGGAACAGTCACAGGAAATTAGAAGATTAATCAAAAAAAGACCCTGTAGTAAATGACTTTTATATCTGAATTATCACACAGGAACACCAATAGGGAATCTGATGGAACTTAGATGTAATTTATTTGGGGTTTGTTTGACACACTGTTACCTCACATTTTCATATACCTGCTTTGTAGAGACGAATACTCACAGCTACTCTTTGCCAAATGTCACTCTAAGTGGAAAGTAAATCCCCCTTTATTCTCCATGCTACTTATCTGAACATAATTGACATGATTAGCGTGTTAATAAAAATCAGTAATTAAAGTATTCAAATCCAATTAGTGACAAAACATTGCCACTCATGTATTCAAGGGCCATATACCCAGATCATCAGTAATTAGCTCTTTGCTGAACAACAGGAATTTCAAGAAGCCAGCTGGAAAACACCAACCTTTTGACTAAAACAAAATGTATATATAAATGTTCATGATTCAATAGCTTGTGTTTTCCTTTGTACATAAAAAGCAAGTGAAAAGTACAATTAAAATAAAAAAAGTAAGATGACATCTGCTAAATAACACCCTTATTAAAAGGGAAGAGCTAGATGATGTATTAACTAAACAAGAATTATTACCCTAATAGCTATCATTATTGCTGTTCTATTGTTTTCTATACTGACAGATATAATAGTATTCATAGGCAAGATGATGATGATAAATTACCTTAATTAGCCTGTCAAACCTCTCGCGCAACAGAGGCCATAAGGCTACCCTAAATTAATTTCTCTTTTCACAGTTTTGAATGTACATAGATGCTCATATTCACTCAAAGTGACCTTTTGCAGAAAATTCACTCACACTGGACAAGCCCTTAATTTTAAACACAGTAACCACTAAAAGTACGTGCATCACATCCCATCACACCTTTGCCTTGGAGCCCTACCACCACCCCATTTCTGTTCCCTGTGCAAGTAAGCAGACAAAGGCTCTCTTTAACCATCCTGTTGGCAAGACTGATGCAATCCCACTAAAACTTCAGTCTAGCAAGTGGCTTCCCAGTCACTTAACCACCTCATTTTCTTCAAGGTCCCTCAGTTTTTTCACTGTCTCACCAGCAACAAACATAATATTGCAGCTAAGAGATATTTCTTAATCCTTCTTTAATAGAATCACAGAATGGTTTGGGTTGGAAGGAACCTCCAACGAGCCCTCATGGCCATGGGCAGGGACTTCTTTCACTGATCAGGTTGCTCAAAGTCCCACCCAACACGACCTTCGACACTTGCAATAATGTGGCATCCACATCTTCTCTGGGCAACCTATTCCATGGTCTCACCACACTTGTAGTAAAGAATTTCTTCATTATATTTACTGTAAATCGACCCACTTTCAATTTAAAACTGCTACTCTTGTCCTGTCAATACAGGCCCTAGTGAAAAGTCAGTCCTCATCTTTATTATAGACCACTTTTAAATACTGAAAGGTTGCAATAAGGTCTCCCCAGAGCCTTCTCTTCTCCAGGCTGAACAACCCTAGTTCTCAGCTTGCACTGTGAGGACTCCATCACTTTTCTGGCCCTTCTCTGGACCCACTCTAACAGGTTCACGTCTTTCCTCTGCTGAGGGTTCCAGAGCTGGATGTAGTACTCCAGGTGGGGTCTCACCAGAGCAGAGTACAGGGGCAGAATCACCTCCCTTAACCTGCTGGTCATGCTTCTTTTGATGCAGCTCAGAATGCAGTTGGCTTTCTGGGGTGCAAGCAGACATGGCTGGCTCACATCCAGTTTTTCATCCACCACCATCTCCAAGTCCTTCTCTGCAAGGCTGCTGTCAATTCATTGCTCCTCCAGTTTGTGTTGATACTGGGGACTGCCCTGACCCAGGTGCAGGACCTTGGTCTTGACCTTGTTGAACTTCATGTGAGGTTTGCATGGGCCCATTTGAGATTCTAGTACTTATTTTGGCAGCTGACACTGTCCATCCTTGTGATTCTCAGGTCTTTTTCAGTACTGCTCTAGAACAGAAATTCCCACATCCTGAAAACAAGGCCCATATCCTTCTTGCTATAAGTATGACAGTTTTGCTGTATTAACAGGTATGACTCTCGTCTAATCCAGGTTACTCCAATCATGGAGCTGCAAGATAAATTTTTTGGGAAAAAAGAAAATCTATCACTCATCTGAAAATGGAGACGACAGGACGTGGTAAGAGTCTCACCTTTACCCTATCAGGGTTTTTCAAAATTGTATCAGCCCCATGGCCCTGTTCATCATCTGCCCTGCAAGCACATGGCATCACATTTTGATATGTGTGTGGATCTCAGCCACAGAACATCTCTACCTTCCAAGCTCATGTGCTTCTGCAGGAGAAAGACATTTCTGCTGCACTTCAGCAAACACAATTCAGAAGGGAAGTACCCATTTTTTTCTTGTCTTGGGACACAAAACTGACTTATTGTCTAGGCCAGGGATATTTCCTACAAAGTAGGTGTATCCCCTATCTTCAACAGAAAAGTTTTGTTCCAAATGTGGGCATTTTGCTAGTGATTTTGTGAGCATCCAACCAAAAATAATAGCCTCTCTCCCAACTTAATTCTTTGCTTTCAAAAACAAGATGTTACTTTCCCTCATGTTCATGTTGTTTCATTTGTCTAAGGAATGAAAGCACTCAACTTTTTCCAGCTCCAGACCAGCAATTAGAGTGACACGTATGGGGCGGACCAAGCCTTCAATGATAGTATGTAGTGGAAAATCACATAGCATTTGCTTACCATTCCTTGTTGGTTTTCCTTTAGACTCATCTGATTTTTCCTCTACCACTCATACTTTTTGATAAGACTTTAAACACCATTCGTAAAAGCACTTCTGAAAAAGATGTCAAAGACAATGTTTTCCTGAGGGTGTTCTGATTTGATGGAACGAAAGAACAGAGAATCATCTCAGCATTTCCTGTGATGCGGAGGTTTACCAAAATATGGTTCAAAAAAACCTTGACGTTTCAGACATCTCTAAGAATACATTAAAGATGACATCAATTTTCTGTTCATCTTTTTAAAAGGTTTTCCATATTAGGCAATGGGCCATCCCTCTAATTTAGCCTTTTCCAGCCAACGTAATCGAAGCACAAACTAGCCAGCAGCATGTAAAACACACTATCAGTCACTACTCTCCAAAGATTATAGAATGGTTTGGGTTGGAAGAGACCTTAAAGATCATCCAAATCCACCCCCCCTGCTATGGGCAGGGACACCTCCCACTAGACCAGGCTGCTCAAGGCCCCATCCAACCTGGCCTTGAACACTTCCAGGGATGTGGCATCCATAGCTTCCCTGGGCAACCCGCGCCAGTGCCTCACGATCCTAATCATGAAGAATTTCTTCCTAATGTCTAATCTAAATCTTCCCCCTTCCAATTTAAAGCCACGCCCTTGCAAAAACTCCCTCTCCAGCATTCTTGTAGGGCCCCTTCAGGTACTGGAAGGTTGCTACAAGGAACACAGTGAACACAACTTTGATAAGTTTGCCACTGTACAGGATACAAAACAAAATAGGAATAGATAACAGAAGGATGTGAAAAAGAGAGTGAAGAGATGCTACAGCAACAACTGGAGTGCTGTGAGTTCTCTTCAAAGATGAAACAGAACACTAGTAATCAAAGAACAAAGTAAAGAGCAACAGAAAAGAGTTTTGACATATTTCATGTGGGTAAATACCATTAATCCACAATAGCGTACACCACAGCACAAAGACATCCTTCAGTTTTTATTGACAGGTTCAGATAATGCTCTTCTAAATAGGTAAGTAAAATGCCCTGGCCGTTTCGTGTCCTCAATCACTCTGGTACCTTGTTTTCAGTAGTACACAACATATATTTAAAGATTCTCTTCAGGCTAAATAGCTACTGTTTAGTAGCAAATTTTCTTGTCACTAACCAGTAAGCAAAGCTTTTAGTAATACTATTTTGACGCCAAAAGTATTGCCATTTTAATTAAATGTTAAAGGTAGAAACATTGAAGGGGGGAGATATTAGGGATTCAGAAGAAGCATGCACGTCAAACAACTTATTCCTCAGCAACTTCCATGAATTATTTAAATTTTGGTCACAGGTCAGAAGAATTTAAGTTATGAGTAATAATGAAAGAAAAAACAAATTAATAATGATTAAAAAAGAATTAATGCTACCAGAAACATTGCAATGACAGAACTTCTGATCTTAAAAAATAAGCAGTATGTTTAAAAGAGCTGAAATACATGCCTCACTGCAGATTAGACACACTTCAACTGAAAATGACAATAAACCCAAGTTTTTATAGGAAAAAAATTAAAAATATAAACATTTAAAATAATCCTATTTTATCATGTTCCATAAAATAAGAGAAAGGAAAGACAGTCTTGTCCCATATCTGTCCTGGAGGGAAAGGGAAAAGTGTTTTAAGTCCTTTTATGTGGTTTTATTATTCATTTTGGTGATCTGGTTCTTCTTATGCTGATCTAAACTCATAATTTACAAATATGTAAAAATTGTTTTTCTCACTTCTCATAAGCTTAGATAGGAAGCTGTAATCTGAAAAGAAGTTAGAGGTGTTCCCTATCCAGCACAAACAGTACTTCTTTGCTAAGTCTTAAATCTTCTAAATTTCAAAAATACCTTAAGTCCTCAGCAGTTTTATAAACTTAATGCTTCTAAGTGTCATCTTTAAAGCAGGAAGCAATGCAACACTATCATCCCACAGGTTTCCTTTAGGAATCAATTTTGCATATTTTTAAACACTGTCTTCTAGACTAAACACAAAATGAATCTGCTGAAAAACGAGTTCTGCTGTTCCAAGTAATTTGTGGACTGCTCACTGCCAGAATCCACTGCTATTCACAAAGATAATACGAAGAGTGATAACCCTGAGGCTAAGCAGAATAAAAGTAGTAAATACCTGTACCTTTGGCCACCAGAGGAGTGGCATAGTTCACTGGTGACTGGTATAAAGACAGGTAAGATCTGCACAATACAGCACTAAACCCCAAATACACAGAAGAAATTAAAAACCAAAGGGAGTAACTTCCTTGGAACAGTCTACAGGGAAGGAGTAGGTAGCACTTCATATTTCGACCAAATACTGGTTGTAACTCAACTTGAAGAAGCAATATTGTCTCCAAGCAAATTCCTACATGACATCAAGTGGAAAGCTCAGCAATTGTTCCTTATCACACAAACTGTCAGGTCTGCATTTCCGGCTCATACAACACTCAGCATTAAACTGCCAGACCAGGGGCAGGGAGAATTATCCAGCCATTCCCAACTGGTAGAGACTACTGGGATTTTTTTATGTCTCCTCTTGCAGGGAAGGTATTTTTTTTTCTAGGAGTGCCAGAGAACTTCTATTTGACAAATGCTCTGCTACTGTTAAGGGCCAGCGATGTGCTTCATCTGTCCTCGTATCTTCCCATAGCATGCCATAGCGGTGACTTCTGACTTGAACAATTTTTGTTAGAGACCTGAGAACTGCTTTACATCCTTTCTGGTACAAGTAAGGAATCCAAACAATATCTGTACAGCACCCAGTTCTCCCAGTTAGGAAACCCAATAACTTCTCAGATCTAAGATTCCAACCAGTGACTTTCCCTAAGCTCCTAGCAAGGAACTCCTCTTCCCCCCATGGTTGTATCTAGTGAAGGAAAAATGTTCAAAGGAAATAGGTTTAGATGATATACATAACGCTGTTGTGCGTCATTTTCTAACCTCAAACTACTTTTGTAGAATGTTTCTAGATGTAGGAAATAAAAAAACCTCTCACTTTTATGTAAAAAAAGCCCAAACCTACCAACAAACTTGATAGAGCTCCATCAGTCTTTGATAAATAACTGAATATAAGTATAATCAATAGGAAAAAATGGAAGTGGTGCAGTATTACTGGGATTGTAATAATTTCTTATTTTTGATTCAGGTATAAGGATGAAGTCTGATGGCAGGACTTGATCAGTGTGATGACCAGGATAAAGTGCCACAAATTATGACATAAAAAGCAGTGTTCCCAAAAGGAAAGAAAGATAAAAGAACAGGAGACTGCCACTGACAGGAATCAAGCCTTATAAACAGGGAAAAAAGGAGAAGGGGGAAAAATAAAGCATTTTCAAGCATGGCAGAGTGAGCAAGCATGGCATAGCACGTGAAGTACGTAAGGGATACCAGCTATTCTGCTCCAGAAAAACAGAAAAAAAAAATAAAGAAGATATCTGCAGCATTGCCTACCTTTCGGTCCTGAAAATTTGAAGGCTGGATCACTTTACACAGGCTTCCTGTACAGCCAGTGGAGAAACACAGGCTCCTCTAGAGGAGCAATGATTTTAAGGACACCTAAATATATAAATTTTTTTCATCCCTAACATTTAACAGAAAGTTTAGAGCAGAAAGAAAATTGCATTATGTTAATCCCTGTCATCAACCCCCCACCCAAAAAAATCAACCCCCTTGGCAACAAGACTAGTCAGATAGTCTCACAGAGGCAGGTGCTTAGAAATTAGGCAGTGTAAATATACCCTACTTGTTAAGTTTCATATCTGCCATAAAAGCAGAGCAGCTTAAGGCAATACAAAACATGAAACAGGCTACAGAGGGCTGATTTTAAATCTCTGAAACCTAATTCATGGAAGAAAACACAAGAGTTTTACTCAGTTGACCAAGTGCCAGTCAAGCTAGTGTCCTTTTAAATAATTCCCTAGTTTAGACTAATGACATTTATATTCAGTAACGGACTACAGGTGGAATTCATCTTCCAAATTTAGACATCCATCTGGGGGTGAGATGAATCATGCAGCAAAAGTGCTTATTTCTCTCCGCTGACTATAAAGGGAGGCTACAGAACTAGTTTATGTATAGACAGCCAAAGCTGGCGTTCACCAACCTGTTTCCTGATAGCTAATGATAGTTCACAATGTGTAGCATGCTTAATGGTCATCTTCTATCACTGAACCAAAAAATTAGGCTAGAAAAGCTTTCTCTCACAAATTGAGAAGCAGCCCTGCCCTAAATCAGCATCTGGAATTAGCTTAAGTTGTACATATGCATTAGCTGTCACTATTTTCCCCTTGGACAAGACTTAGAGCTCTGTTTGCGAAAAAATGAGCACACCTTTCTAATAAACCCCCATATATCTGCTATCCTTGTACAAATCTTAATACCCACTGAACATGAAAGAAGTGTTTTAAAATAATGCAAACACATATAGAAAGCTATCCAGAAGCCCATATTGTCATAAAATGAGCATAACTAGATGAAAATATATTACTAAGTCTATTAATTGCCTAAATTCAGTCTAAACTTTAAGAATGTTTCTACAGAAAGCAGGGATTTACCATCAGTGACATACCAGTGTATCAAAATAACATATTAAGACTGAACCAAACAGTAAAAATTGTCTGTGCTTTGCACAGCTGCCATCTGAACAAAAGGAACAGGGCAGCTATATTAAATAACAGCCTCTTGTTTCAAATAGTATGAATGTTCTCAAATGCAGTATTTCTGTTCAGCCAAATATTACTTCTCTACGTACAAGTAGAGAGGTCCCTTGATTATTTCAATAGTCATTACAAATACAATAGTAGTTTTATCAATAAGCTGGGCACATACAACAGAGAGATATCGGGGCTTAGCTTAGCTGAAGGAGGGATGGGCAATACAAAAATCACTGCAAAGGCATCTGAAGGGACAGCAGAAATAACCAACCTACAGATAGCCCAGACCATGTATTTGTTTGATCAATACCTACTCAAAACAGCCTTTTCCTTAAAACATCTCTTTCCCTAAAGGGCAACTATTGTTGAGAAGCACACGAGAGAGATGCAATTGGAAGCACATCTGTTACCTGATCAAAAAAGTACTATGCAGCAGTAAGAGGACAAAGTCATATGAAATTAAGCCTTTGACTGACATGTACCTGCAGTCCTATCCCTGCTCTGAACATGATCCTTGCTTCATGGAGGTTTTATAATTTGGTGGCACACACAAGGTCATAATAAGAAAAGAAACCAGTGGCCCTGAAACACTCCCTAAATAGGTTAGCACCCCATTTTTGACCAAAGTTTGAGTGTCACTGCTAGAAAGGGTTCTGGAAAATGAGTAGCAGAGAAGAAGAAAAAGGGGGCCAGGCTTTACAACAAAAGAATGGCTGTACTCAGCAAGACCCAAAGGTCCGTCTCCATTCAGACATCCTCTCACTAACAGCAGCCAATAACAGATACAAGTGAAGCATGTAAGAACACAATAGCAATACTTCCCCAGAATACTCCGAGTCCCCAACAATTTGCAGAAGCAGGATTTCCTTAACAAGAATAGGTATTTGCATTTGATGATTCTTCTTCCACAAAACAGCAGTTTCCCTCTGCTCTGATGTAATGTTTAGCCTCCTTAAATTCCTGAGGCAAGAAATTCTATAGCTTAATTGCACACTCTGCTGAGAACCACCTCCTTTTGTCTGTTTTCAATTCCCCAGCTGCTAGTTTCATTAGATACCTCCTAGTGTGTGTGCACTAAAAAAAAAAAAAAAAAAAAAAAAAGACAGTGAATAAACTCTCCCTACATATGGCCTGTTTGCTGCTTTGCTGCTGAACACTTTACAGGATTCTGTCACACCACTTTTGGTCACCTTTTCTACTGCAAGGAATTCATGCTTCTCCTCTTACAGAAACTGTTCCATATTTTAGATTTGTTACTCCTTCAACTACGTTCTTTTTGAGATGATGACAAGGAGGGCAGAACTAAATAAGATAATCCAATTTTGTAAAATTTCTTTTTTTTAAAGAGTACAACCATTATTCTCCCTTTCTTTCCTAACCATTTCTAGTGGCAATAGCCAGCTTTGAGCCCATCTTTTTAGATGAAAAGGCAAGCTTGCTCCTCCCTGCTTCCAAATACACTACATAAAGCAATTTATCAAAAATTTCATCTGCCATTTTAATGTCCAGTTGCTGAGCAATGATGTTAAGTCCTCGTGCAATGTTAGGGTCTGCCTTTGCATCTGCTACCCAACAGTAAAGTCTGTGAGCTCACTTTTCTTCTATATCCTTTACGGGTCTAAACATTCTGCATTAACATAACCCTGGAAAATCATTACTGGGGCCCTGATCTACTCTATTTACTCCAACTCTTCCTTTCTTATATTTCAGTAATTAATTTAATCACATAAGGTCCTTTCCCCCTACTCCTACGGCTGCTTAGTTTCTCCAAAATCCTTTGAGGGGGCCCTTGTCAAATGCCTGTTGGATATCCAAGGAAACAATTTCTGTCAGATCTTACTAAATCATCTGCTTGCCTTCAGAAAACCTGTGAGCCTGAAAAACATGACATTCCTTCACAGCGGACTCTCTTCCTCTTCCCCAATACATCATGCTTATCCATGTTATCTTCATTAATATTTTGATTGATTTACTTAGTACAGATGTCAGGCTTGCTGGAACCACAGGTCATATATAAATGAATCTATGTTAGCTAGGTGTTGTATTTGCTGCTACAGTACAATGATCCTCGCTTTTTTGCTCTTTGGAAATCTGTCCTTATTCTAAGTGCAAAAGCAAGCCTCTCTAAAGAGATGTAAGTGGGTTTTGTTTATTTCCATAGAAGGTTTAAGCAGTATTTTTGTGATAAAGATTTACTGTAAGAGTAATACTACAAACATTTAGTTGTATAAAAAGAACTCTTCC
This sequence comes from Dromococcyx pavoninus, assembly GCA_033558185.1. Taxonomy (NCBI): domain Eukaryota; kingdom Metazoa; phylum Chordata; class Aves; order Cuculiformes; family Neomorphidae; genus Dromococcyx; species Dromococcyx pavoninus. The sequence goes on along the minus strand of JAUMJL010000362.1, from coordinate 3,414,994 downwards.
CGGACTGTAAATAATAGTTCCATAAATATATGCTCCTATGCAGTAGTAGCCATTCAACTAAGTAACAGCTGTTCTAATTACCCAAAACCACAACTGAACTTTTGAAAACAGTTATTCATTTGCAAATGAGAATGTTCAAAGAGAAGTATAACTTCTAACATCTTGCTTGAAGATGGGAATTGAGAACTTCTGCAGAAATTACAACCAGCAACCAGGCAACTTGAGACATGGACTAAACCAAGCCAATTCTCAATACACGTATATAAAGTATTTTTATCCTCTCCAATTATATGAAGTTTCAGTTTTGTTTCACAAGGTTTCTAAGTGCCCTCTAAATTTCAAATCCAAGTTCAAATCCAAAATTTTCTTTGGCATTGCACTGACTTTTATCTTATTTTTTACTAACAAATCCAAAGATTTGTTGAAAATGAATCCCATCTTACCAAATTGATCAGGTGTTTTTCTCTGATGCAAGCTCAGAAGCTGCGTTTCATTGTAACCATATTTTTATTGGTAAGATGTTAAACATAATAGTGTGTTTAACTCCAAATGCATCCCTTTTATCTTCTTTTTCACTGCTATATTTTGTACTAGTCTAACAAGTTTGTAGTTCTAACACCAACAGAACAACAGCACGGATTCAGCAATTCGGTATGTCCAGTCAAATGCAGAGAGGAAATAAAAAAACCCACATTATCACTATTGGTAAAGAGCCTGTTGGGAGCAAGCATAGCATTCACACCCTAAGTTTCTACAGCATCAAGAAGGAAAAAAAATTAGCCTATCACAGTTTTTTTAAAAAAAACCCACCTTTCCAAATATGAGATGAAAACATTTCCTTGACTTAAAAGCCTCTGGTGTTGCCCAGTCTTTTTCAGGCTGCAGAGAAGCTGACCGTATCCCCATCACTGCTACCATGTGAGTGGGGAGGACACAGCAGGCAATAAAGCCATACACAGGCTTGATATTAATATCAGAAAGCTAAGAAATGCAAGAGAACAATGCAGTTGCAAAGAGTTATCTCCTCTCTTCCCAAGCTGTCATAAGAAAGCTGGCAGAAATGAAAAACCCAAACCTTTGGCTGCCAAAATAAACAAACCAAACTACTCTGCCTTTCAACACCTGTGTTTTGTTTGACTTCAACTACCACACTTATTGTTGTGGCCCTCTTAAACCTCCTCATGAAAATCACAGAACAGCTGAAGTTGGAAGGGACTTTCGGCCCCCTTGCTCAAAGCCATGTCAATGACAGCAAGTTGCTCAGGGCTGTTTCCAACTGGGTTTTGAGTTATAGCCAAGGACAATGACTCCACAATATTTTTGGACCACCTGTTTAGCATTCCATCACCCTTACTATAAAACCCCCCAGATTTTTCTCTTATGTTTAAATGAAATTTCCTGTATTATGATTTATGCCCATTGTATCTTGTCCTATCAGTGGACACTACCAAAAGGAGCCCGGCTCTGTCCTCTTTATTCTACCCCCCCCAGTTTTCTCTTCTCCAGAGCATTCCCAGTTAGTAGAGATGCTCCAGACCCTTAGTCACCTTAGTGGCTCTTTTCTAGACTCCCTCCAGAAAGGGCTGCCTCTCTTGTACTGGGGAGCTCAGAAATGAACACATCACTCCAGGTGTGGCCTCACCGGTGCTGAGCAGGGGGAAGAATCACCTCCTTGACCCACTAGTAACTCTTCTCCTGATGCATCCAGGGTAACTCTGGTTTTCTTTGCCTCAAGTCCACATTGTTGGCTCATGTACATCTCTTCCACTAGAAACCCCAAGTCCTTTTCTACAAAGTTGCTTTCCATTTGGTTGGACCCTACTATATCCTGGAGCCTGGGGTTGTTCCTCCCCAGGACCAGGACTTGCCATTTCCCTTTAATGACCTTCATGAGGTTCCTATCAGCCAGTTCCTCTAGTCAGTTGAGGTCCCTCTGGATGGCAGCACACCCACCTGGTCTACCAACCTCTGCAAACTTGCCTAGGGTGCATCTCTGCGTGACCACCTGGGTCAGTAATGAAGGTGTTAAATAGGACTGGCCCTCATATTGAGCCCTGGCACACATCAGTAGTGATTGGCTTCCAGCTGGACTTCGTGCTACTGACATCAACCCTTTGAGCCTGGCAGTTCAGCCAGTTTCCAGTTGCTCTCACTCTTAATTCACCTGGCATGTACTTCATCAGTTTGTCCATGAGGATGCTATGGGAGACTGTGCTGAAAGCATGGTCTTGAAAGTCAGCCTAAGCAATATTCACTGCTCTGCTCTCCACCCAGCCAGTCTCATTGCAGAAGGTGGTTAAGCCTGATTTCCCCTTCATAAATCCATGCTAAGCTGACAGCTCCCAATCAACTTCCACTCTTTCATATTAGGAAGTTATTCTAGCTCCTGCTGTCCATCTTTTCCTGATGTATACAACACACTCATTAATAGTTGCACATCTACTAATTGGGGTGTCCTTAAAACAACTAACAATCTCACTGCACTGATTAACAATTTATTCCAGCCAGGCACTGAAATAACAACGCTTCTTTTTTTCCTCCACAAATGTATCTAAACTAGTAGCAGTGTTGTTTCAGCTGTAATGGCCTAATGATCTCAGAGAAGCAAGGAAAACACCCTCCTCCCCGCCCCCAAACATACTTACTACTTACGGTTGGGAAAACACAAGTTTACCAGGCATACTGTCCAACCACCATGCATGTAAGAATTTTTCTCTCCTTTAAACTGAAGATCTTGTTAATAGCATCCTTTCTACACATCTAGAAAAATTCCCGTATTTTGTCAGGTTGTTGACAGTGTAGCTCCTTTTCTCAGCTTTTCTGGCCTCCTTGAAACAGAAACATGAGGAATTTCAGGGAGCATCTTCTTCACGTGTTTTTACCTTAACTTTTCTCACCTTGTCTCTTCCTTTTGGAAGTGCAGTGAAGATATATCAGACCCCAAACTATGCTAAGAAAAGGCCTGTGCTTACACTTATTGGGGAAGAAAGAATGCACAACGCCAGACCCTCTGCATTCAACCTAGAAATGCATCCTTTCAACCCCCACTAAAACTAAAAGTATATCAGAAAACTTTGGCCTGCAAAGAAGCAATGCATTTTTCCCAAATTCTGCCCAATTCTAAACATTTCTAGGTAGTGGATAATTCAGTAGCTGGTTTGGCTAAATGGTAGCTCTGCTTTTACAGTAATGGCAGGCTAGAGTTGTGTTTTTACACTGTATTATACATCTGACTAAGTGTTTCAAACACACGCTGTGGCATTAAACTACACTGGAAGAGTGGATTACAACACAAATCCCGTATTCTTTCACCAATTTAGTCCAAAAAAGAGTCCATTTTAAAAGCTGTGTTCTACACTTGGCCAGGACACGTTCACCGTAGTTCCGACAGACCAAGGACGATCGTTTGACCACAGTTTCTGGGGTACTACTGCTCTCTGCAGCCAAGCGATTGACTAAAATATTTTAAACAAATTTGGACATACTCCTAAGCAGATTATAGCAATTTTCAGGCAGCTGAAGCCCTGGGCCAATGCTAGCTGACAGCATCCATTTGAAAAACTCTTTCACACTTGTGGAAAGTTAAATCAACTTGGCACTCTCTCTGGTACGCAATTGTCTCCTTAAAGTATGAGCACTATTCATCCAAGTGAATTGCTGCATTAAGGGGACAGTTGGCTGGCATGGAGAGGACGGGACAGATTGACAATGTGCCTTAGTCACAAAGAAGTTGCAGCAAGAGTTTCTAAAAACCAAAAAGCAGTTTGGACCATGAATAGATGAAGCTAGCTGAAGACAACAAAAGTACGGAATATTTCCGGGAAGATGCTGGTAGTTCAATAAGCTTCCTAACTATGACTAATTTTAAAATAGTTCTTGTGTCTTGTTTTGTAAATTTAGCACCTCAGTGTTTCAGAGAATTTAAGTTTACTACTTAACCCCTTAACACCAGCTAAATATTGCAGCCGCAGTTATTTGCGGAGGTTTTTTTTTGCAGAGCTATGTATGCTAAACGACCAAGAGCTCTGTGGATCTGTATTATTCCCAGGGAGGGGATTTTATATTTCACATGTGAAACGTTAATAAAGAAACACGGAGCAGTATTAGGGACTCATTCTAGAGTTATTCTAAGGAGATTACAATATTCTAGCTCCCTTTCCCTTTGTGAAACTTCAAAGAGGAAGTACAAGAAAGCCATGCAGTGCTTAGGTCAAAAAAATCACACAGAGTTGTTGAATTAATTAACAGTCCTAACAGATACCAGAAGCACTGAAAGCAAAACTCGATACGCAAACGTGACAAATGATACACTTTACAAGCAGCATAGCAGAGTATTACATACTTAATCACTATAATTGAACTCATTTTTCAAATACTACTTCTTCATCCGTTGTGTACATAATACAGATACCACTCTGTGAAGCATAAAAAAAAGATGCCAAAGGCGCTACTTTCTACTGTGGAAGTCAGAGAAATTATTACGGATACCACCAGCAAACACACGGGGTAACAACCAATTCAACTTTTGGTGTAAATGAGTTACCCTCTTCCCACCTCAGCAAGGCTACAGAAAGCCACTCAGGATGCCAGCCTGATGCTGAAAATAGAAAGCTCCTCAAATCTCATACAAATTGCCATATAAAGCCTATTAAATTTAAATGGTACATGGATCTCTTTCAACTACTTCAGGATAAACCACTCGAACATTGCTAACAGTTTATAAAGTGTTTTGAGTTTTCTCATGATAATTCTCATGCCACATAGACAAAAGAGTTCATAAATGGATTCTGGATTCTGTAAATATTTGTAGCAAATAAGTGACATCTTATTCACTGCTCAGTGAGGTGAATTAATATAACTGTACTACCTAACTGAAAAAAAGGAAAAAGTCTTTGATTCAACTGCTAAATTAACCTAGCGGTTTGAGCTAACTGATTATATTTCATTGCCTGTAAAGCCAGGCAACACATCTTTGTCTTCATTTTATACTCTAATGAAGTCTACTTCAATAGAGTTTCTTCCACTTATCCCACAGGACAATTTGGTCCTTTTGTGTAAAGCTAATCCAGCTCTCCCTGAAGTCAATGAGAATTTTGCACTTGACTTCAAGTGTGAAAAAGGATCAGCTCCTAGAACAGCAAAGCTAAAATATCTGTGAATAAAAATGGGTTCAGATTTTCCACTTTCTAATTAGCTGAAAAAAAGACCCCTGAACCACAGTAACTGATTTGATGAAACAAACAATTAAAAACAAATGGAAAAAAGTCTAATATCCATTTCAGTGTAAAGCACGTGAATATTTGTCTCACACAGCAATGCTTTTAAAGAGAACATAATCTCATTCAAATATTCTGACTGTAAAACCATACTAAGGCATCTGCCTCATCTTTTCAGTTTCAGAGGAACTGAGGAAGGAAAAACAATCATTTCTCAAGTTTAGAAAATACTTTAAGAGAAACAACATTTTAGTGGTACGGTTTCCAAGCCGCAGAAATCATGCAGCAATAACACTTACAAACTTCTTGGTTTCGCATCAGTGCTGTTTGGGTTTCTTTAAGAACATCTTACACTGCGATCAATCCATTGGCTCAAAAGTTTTGGCAGGTTACTGTTGGCCTGCATATGATTTGATTCCACCACCTAAATCACCTGGTTACCTGGCTATACTACACATAATGCAGTAAACAATATTTACTTCTATGTATTTGTCTAACAGCAAAAAGAAAATACAACAGATCTGCACAGACAAATTAAGTCATATGCTTACTGATCACACGCCACGCTATAAAATTACCCTTCTGATGTTTTTTAATATTTAAAGCGGAGAAAGAAATCTTTTTTAACATTGTAACATCTACTAACTCCAAGACCTAAATTTCCTGTTAAAATAACCTATATCCAATTAAGAAATTCTTCAAACTCTTGTTAATAACCAAAACTTTAAACAAATTCAAACAACCAGACTGACAGAGATCATTCATAATACCCGGAATCAGAATTTGAACATCTAAATACCTAAAGTAACATAAGCTGTTACAAGTTTAGACGATCCCCCTGCCCTCAATCGATGTTATTTAGATATCGATTCACTATAATCTGATAAACATTTAAGGAACTTAAAATTAAAAGACAGAGGAGAGATTTTTTTCATATTTTCAAAGAAAACAAAAACTTGCAAGTATGAGATCTATTCATTCTAACACCTTAGATATTTTGGTGACCAAAATTCAAAATTAATTTACATTCCCTTTTGTAAATAAATCCATCATATTTCAAAGAAAATGTGTTTTGCATTTAGAATTATTGCCTTCTATATCCTTATCTAAGGAAACATATTAACCCGTGTCTTAAAATTGCTGATTATTTATATGAATTTAAATCAGAATTTCTATTTGAAATTCCATCCAAATGCCACTGAACATAAATTAGGATTAAAAAAAAGTCTTGCACATAAATTGGACTTTGGTTGCTTCAATAATTGTATATATAGCTTAAAAGACTTATTAAGACACTTTATTATTATGTTAAATACACATGCAGAAAATCCATGCCCCTGGCAAAAAGCTAACAAGATTAGTGTAAACCTAACATATAGTGAGAGTCAATGTATTTTACTGATCAGTGGGACTCAACCTCCTTCTTTAGGAAAAGAATGAAGAAGCACAAGTGTAAAACTGAGTCAAAATAATCACTTAAAATAACCATATAAAATCAAAGTGCCATGCCCGTTTTATTAACTTGGCTGCGGTTTCACTATGTATGCATCAAATTTAAACAGTATTCTTAAGGTATGAATAAGCTTAAAGGGGCGGGGGGGGAGGTAATCAAAGAGCCCCAGATTTAATAACCAATGCAAATTAATTCCAGAATATTTAAATACACCTACTTTGTATGAACAAGTGAAACGTTTCCAGGGAAATAATTTCTCAACTATAACCTATCACTTGTCTCATTTTACGTACATCATGATAGCCTGAATCAATCAGTTCTACAGGTTTCTACAGCGTGCAAGCTAAGAAATACTTCCCAAAATGAAAAAGATGATTGGTATCTTTAGCAAATTACATAACATATATGATTATTCAGAAAGCTATTTTAAAAGCTTATCACTTTAAATAACCTCAACCACTATGATTTATGAATTGTGCTTTATTTTAAGTAACTGCACTTAAAATACAGTACAGAAATGTATATGAAAGTAAAAAAAAGTATCCATATTACTATTGCGTCTTAGCCTCTAAAGCGATATAAAAGTCAGCATTTAATCTTTGTGCCTTCTGGAGCTTTGTACTTGCATTTTGCTCACTCATTTGAAAAACCACAGAACTTGAAAAAAAAAGCAAACTCCTCCCCCAAACATAACATTTTTTTTTACTCTCTAGAGAATATTAATACAATATTTACTTTTCATGCTTGAAAAAGTGTAGCTGCTGAGAAAAGGAATTTTACTCAGGAAAATTTCCCCAACAGCATAGGAATTATCCTGGGTTCCCCTTCTCTTTCCTTCATGGGCAATCGTTTTCAAAAGGAATAGTATTTCGCTGTATTCTGTAAGTTTTTCTGAGAAGACTATTTAACTTTACTATGAAAATAGAATTAAACATGGGCGTCCACAGTGAGACTAGAATGTCCTTTTTTTATTTCCAATGCATATTTTTCAGTTAGGTACGGATGAGCTGATCTGGCCAACACTATCATAACCTTTAATATCCTTTAAACAAATATTTAACATTGGTATCAGTTAAACAAGCCCCTCCCTCCAGTTGCTCTCAGGACTTTGTCACTCTATTAATACATCTTCTACCTAGAACTTATGGCACAGGGAACCCAAAAACCAAAACCAAAGCACATAACTTTGGCAAAAATCCCATATATCACATGTCATGGAAACCAGAGAGCACATCTGCATTTTAAGGTATCACTGCTGGATGAAAACCTGAATACTTTTTAAATTAAAGTAGCAGAGTCAGAACTGCCACCTGTTGCTGAAAAAACCCATTCCAAAATTTTTCCTTTAACTAAACTTCAAAAAAAACTTTTACTTGAGACATTAAGATTTTCTCCTGAATTGAGGGGGTGGAGGGAAGAATAAAAAAGACAGATATTTGCCTAGATGGACTTACAGTCTGATTCACAACAGCTGTTCTTTCAGTAGGCTTTACTTAGTGAATATGTGCATCAAAGAGGATAAGCACTGAAGAAGAATTAGGATAAAACACAAGCAAACAAGAAAGCCCAGTCTTCCATCTCCACACAGTATGGGACAGCCTTCTCACGAGAATGATGCACAACTCACCTATGCTGGTCATCATTCAAAGCAGAGAATGGTCTTTGCCCTACGGATCTTATCTAAGCCTTGCATGAACTTCCATCAGGAAAAAAAAAAATCAAAAATCCATATTTTTAGGTTCATTTGTCACTGATATTCTATTAAGAGAAATGACCTACAAGTGCATAAGATGCACTTTACATCTGTTTGCAGCTTCTTTGTAGCACCAATGTAAGCTCATATCTAAGGAAATACGGAGTGTTCCAACTGAGCTACTGGAATGGGAACTACTCACAAAGACTAGATACTATGTATCAATAAAAGCACCAAAAGTAGTAAAATGTTCTGCTGGTACATTCCATTTCCAGCTCAATAAATTACGGGAAAGGGGACACAAAGCACACACTTTTATCACCATAAGTTTTCCTGACATTTCATCTCACCCTTGCTTAGTCCTCACATGACTATAAATGCCATATCCTTACAAATTTTTAAAATGTGAACTTTGCTATGAGGTTTGGTGTAGATTTTTAATTTTTAAGACATCTGAAGACCACTTTTATAGAAATTTCAGACCTACATGCCACACTTAATTCTCTTTTTATCACAGACTAACCTTGTTAAACCTTTAATTGAAACACTATGAATTTTGCCCATTAAAATGCTTCTGAAGACCTCAGTTTGGAAATGAGCAAGGTAAATTTGGAGTCTCATACTGCAGACGTTCAGAAAAAGAGCATCAGAATCAAGGCAAAGAAAGGAGATACAAAAGAACTGAAAAAAAGTAACTTGAAAGATGTGGATAAACTTATTGATTGATAAACTTACTGATAAACTTAGACAAACTTATCGATTTGTTTTAAAGACTTTTCAATAAGTATAGAACTTTTGTATTTATATTCAAATTTCGTTCTTCAATTGCAGCTCTTTGTTAATGTTTTCTTTCCCGTAGTTGGGCAAACAAATGCTAGTTTCACATAAATGTATACTTTGAAAACAAGAATATTTTCTAGACATTAATTCTACATTCAGTTTTCAATGGAGTATGCCTTGACCAAAGCCTTAACAGTTTGGCTCACATTTGAGGCATGTGGTGATTAAGTTAAGCCTATTGAAAGTCCAGCTGTTATCAATCAGACCAGAAGTCCATCTAGCCCAAATATCTGAGTCAGACCAGAGGTTCACCACCACTGGTCCCCACCATGTGAGATGCTGGGCAACACTGGATGCTCAGGAAGAGAGCCTGAGAATCAGGAAAGCCTGTGGCCATGCTCTTCTTGGCACAGTCTTTTAAATCATGGACTTCTGCGTACTGTTGCTGGCTAAATAGAGTACTTACATGGAACAAGATAAGCTAGTAAAACCATCCAGAAACAGGAACAGTGTGGAGAGGAAGAGCAAGGTATACAGGAGGTTTTGGAGGGGTTTTTTTTTTTATTCTTCCACAGTTATGAGTGTTGGTCACGATTTTAGTTTCCAATAGAATGTTATCGAAAAGCAAGGAGATATATATAACAATTCAGACCTATTTTTCCTGTGTCATATTTCAAGCACAAATATTAATGGTTATCTAACCATACTTCAATGAACTTATTAAAACCGAATTGTTCAATACTAATTTGTTTTAAACCTTCTTTTCCTGGCTGACTGCCAAAACAGTTATAATGCTATACAACTACAGTACACGAGAGATTCATAGCACCCTTTAATTACTCTTTAAATACCTCACACAAGCACTGCCTTTCTTACAATCACGAGGGCATTAAGCACGGCTGAAAACTTCAAAGCCTTTGTCCCAGATACTGTATTTTCCTTCCTGGAGCTGAACTTCATGTACACCACCAAAAAGTTGGCCTGAACAAATATTCGGAAAACATTAGCAAACATTTGGAACAGGACCGAACACGAATATTGTCTTCCACTCCAACCGTCCTTTTGCTAGGGTGCCATCAGTGCCAGTAAACACACCTGAGACCTGACTGCATTTATGCTCCATCATTCACACCATGAATAAAACACTATTACTGTCTTAGTTTTCCAAGATTAGCAGGTGCTTTGGGCATGTGCAAACAAAAGAAATTAACACCATTGAACCAAAGTCTTCCAATATTAAGACTGACTTTAAATGTCTGATTAACACCATGAAATGCCCTGAATGTTTCCCTAGAACAAAGTTAAAGGCCCTGACCTACAAAGATTTACTTATGTGGGTGTGTTTACTCAACTTCACTGTCAGTGGAAGTAAATAAAGTTATTCACTTTTGCAAGCCTGGTCTAGCTGATCCTAAAATCTGAACTGAACGGGTGGCTCAACACTTCTGAAAAACCATTTATTTTTCCCAGACTTCTCCAGCCTTCTGGTGTGAAGAAGGCCACAGAAACATGTTGCTTAAGCCACAGAAGTATTTCATCCCCCTAAAGTACCAATTTGAAAGACAAATCATTTGAAACTCTGTAGCAGCATCCGAATTCAAAATGTAACTAAACATTTAAGATACAGATGTAGTCAATGTGGATTAGAGTCTCACATAACACTACTATAATAGCATTTGCCTTCCAAAAATACAAAGATAAAATACAGCCAGGTTAGCTAAAAAAAGTTATCTCATCTCCTATGCAACATCTTAGAGTACTCAAGCAGCTGAAATACAGATGACTGCAGCCCTGAGGTTTTAGTGGTCATTATTCCTCAGCACTCTCCAGCCATACCTTGTAACATTACCTAACATTACAGTCAAGGAAAATCGAAACAAACCCTCAGTCTCGCCACAATAGTCAACATGGCCTTAGATCCCATTACCAATGATTCCTATGGCAATATCCTGCTGGGCTGTGGGGCTTGGATGTAAGCCAGGGCTGGCAGTCCTTGAAGGAGACACTCAGCTCAAGGGCTCGTTTCAACTGAGTGCGACTTTGATCCAGACTTTTAGGATACGGCATGAAACCCATTACTCTATGCAGGTGCCTACCCAAAGCAACAGCAGAAGGAGTATTTTCCATCCTATTTGCAGTTATGCTTTACATTTTTAAAGAATAAATGTTTAATTCTAAGGGGAAAAGTCTCATGCATAAGTAATAACATTTACTTACTTAATTTCTAGCATTAACATTACTACCATCTTGATCTCTGATCCTGCAATCAGCCATGCATGTTAGTTTTACCTAAGGGTGCAGTCCCACTCATTTTAATAACTTGCTTCGGTGCCAGTTTCTGCTTTGATGCATTGGCATCGTTAGGGATAAAACCCCATAGGTGGAAAAGACAATTAGAATGACCTCTAAAACCTAAAATTAAACTTGTCCTACAGTTAGTTGACAGCATCTTTTCAATATGACTTTTTCTCTACTAAATTCAATGTACAATGGGAATTAATCCAGGTTTGCCTTCAAAAATGTGGCAATTGATAATACAATCTGGAACTCTACAGCTCTAAGTCATTGGTTTGAATGCTGGGGGCTGTAGAGATTGAAAGAAGTTACCACACAGCAACCGTAAAGCCGTCTGTATTAAAAAAAAAATGTGGCTGCCACATCATAAAATCCATCACTATAAAAGCAACATCCTACTGGCATTCTTAGGGAGAAGAAAAAATGAAATAAATACCAAGAATGAGCTATCTACTTGTATTAAGAGATGGTTTATCCAGGCCAAAACCTAAACCACACTGTTAGGGCAGTTTGAGAAACTACACTTCTCCCTTAATGATCATTTTGTTCTGTCAACTAGCAGAGGACTTCCAGCACCAGAAACCCCAAACCTTGCACAAGGGTTCCACAGAAACCACAGACTGTATGTATGCACAGAAGATGTCCTACCTGAAAAAAAGCTGCTTGATGTGATGCTGCAGAATAAGGACATGTTCCTAAAGTAGACTTTGTGTTAAATACTGACATAAATTTTTAAATTAACATCAAGGTAGCTTACTCAAACTGTGATCAAAGTACTAGGCAAAACAGCTGGATCCAAGTAGGGAATACAGATGAAAGAACGTATTTCTTTTAACTAACGGCTTGAACACAAGGAATTATCTATTGAAAATACACAGCTTTTGTCCGCAGACAGCATATATCGAAAAGTAAAACCACGTACCTACTTTGATCATAAAGTAAACTTTGACCACATAAAACTGACATGTGCCACACCGCATACTTTCACATCGCTGTCACATGAGAGCTGTCATTTATCAGAGAGAACAGAGTGCCAATTTCTTTGGGAGCTGAAGGAAGTAGGTAAAGCTCAAAATAAAGAATATTCTTCTAGTGCAGAAGTGTAGTTCTCTGCTCTACTATGTAAATATTGATAAAAAAATAAATTGTGAACTGCAGTTTTTCAATAATTCTCTTACGCTGTATGCAGCACACCAAAGATATATTATTTTCCCAGTGATTTCAAGTAATGTAGCAATTTAAATATACTTTCAATTCATTTGTTTCATAGTCAAAGAACTTGTTGTTAGGCAATAAATATTCCCCTGAAAATCTCTCTTTATAATACGAAATATAGATTAAAGCTATCCTAGGCTCACTACTCCCATTTCAAATAAAGTTCTTCACATTTGAAAGAGAAGTACTGGGGTCCAGATATTAAAAAGTTATTGAAAACTGGACCGGTAGCTCTGTGAGCAGCAAAATGAGAGGGGCCTCGTTTTCTGCATCAGTTTTCACCTGGAGGTAAGCACTGACACGAACTCTTCGGTATGCAAGTTGAGCTCTCTTCTACCTGGCTTCCTTAATGTCACAAATTTTGTAGAAACTGTTCACCTGGGAGACCTCTGCTGCCAAATTTGCTTGAAATCTGCTAACAGTCAGAAGAGTTTTTAGAGGGACTGACAGCACACAGATACTACAGTTGCATTTGAGTTGCACCTCCTAAGGAAATAAAGCTAATGAAACCTGTGGAAGAATTACTGGCAGTTGCTGCTACCAACTATTGTCACGCTTTCACACGCTTGTTATCACTGGAACTTTTTCTTTGAAATTCAGCACAGCACCAATGTTGCTGTCCTGTTTCCATAACAGATGCCACCTCATCTCAATCCTAACCCAGACATCCTGGCTGTGCAAGGCACACCCAGAGTCTCTGCTCTATGGCCGTGTTCAGCAGCATCCTCCTGTAGATAAATTTACAGACATGCATCAAAAACATGAGTGGAAGTGCAAGGTTTTGTCATTTCGAAAGGAACAGTTCTTATATCGATGAAGCCTGCAGAAACAGAGTTACTGGCAAATACATACTACCTATGACAGAGATTCTGCAAGTGTAACTCAAGGCAATTTTATCAGAAATCCCTCTTCAAGGGCTTATTTTCCAAAAGTGAAAGAAAAAGACTCAGAGGTAAACTTCTTATCTTGCTTCTCTGACTAAAGGTCAATTTTGCTTGCAAAATTTGCCTGAAATTTCATTCAGATGCATTCAATTATGAAGAGAAAGTCACTTTCCTTGGCAACGTACTCCAAGTTTTAAACTTGTTTTAGAATATGCTGTCAGTTTAAGCAAATCCAAGCATCTACTTCTTAGATTAGTGGTGAGCGTCTTCCATAGGGTTAAATCACAGAATGATTTGGGTTGGAAGGGACCTTAAAGATTATCTAGTTCCAACCACCATTGCCATTAGCAGGGATGCCTTCCTCCTCACCAGGTTGCCCAAAGCCTCATCCAACCTGGTCTTGAATACCTTCAGGGATGGGGCATCTATGACTTCTCTGGGCAACCTGTTCCAGTGCCTCACCACCCTCACAGGAAAAAAATTCTTCCTAATATCTAATCTAAATCTCCACTCTTTCAGCTTAAACTCATTACCCTTCCCTCATCCTATCACTGCAATCCCCGAGTCCAGCAGGTCCATCTGAATATACCTTCTTGGAAATATTTCTATCCTAGTTTTCTCAGTCCAAAGTGGATCATACCCACAGGCATATCAGATATCTGAAATTAACCACTCTGAAATGAATGCAATAAACCTGTCTATTTGTGATACTGTATAATGGAGAAGACGGCATGATAGCCCTTGGCCAGAGGGATGCACGCACAACTTCAAGAGGGTCCATGCAGCACAGAAAGCTCCATGCAGCCTCTGCAGGAGTGGGGCCCTGTGTGTGCCTAAGACATTTTGGGTATTTTAACCATAAGAAAAACGAGGAGGCTTGATAAAGTGCAATGATTGAACATTTACATTAATGACGTAGAAATTAAAAGCACAGAATCACAAAATGGTTTGGGTTGGAAGCAAACTTAGAGATCATCCAGTTCCAAACCCCCTGCCATAGGCAGGGACACCTTCCAATACATCAGCTTGCTACTTGTGTTCCTGCTTGATGGAGGGATATAATCCAGAACACCAAGTGGCAAGACAAAAAAACAAACCAAAACAACAAAAAAAAGAAAATAATTCCACGCAGGCCAAGCTACGGGCTACTCGCAAACCGATTTCCTGAATTTTGCCCTTTTACATCCTCTGGCTTCTGTGCAGGGATAAGGTTCACATTAACCACCATCCTGGGTGGTGAACGCAACCACGGGGGAAACAAGCAAGCCCCCTATGATCGCGGCAGCTGGGAGAGAAGGGGAGGAAGAAGGAGGGAGTTTGGAGGGAAAGAGAGCACAGCGGCGGAGGGAGAGAAGGAGGGAGAGAAGGAGGGAGAGAAGGAGGGAGAGAAGGAGGGAGAGAAGGAGGGAGAGAAGGAGGGAGAGAAGGAGGGAGAGAAGGAGGGAGAGAAGGAGGGAGAGAAGGAGGGAGAGAAGGAGGGAGAGAAGGAGGGAGAGAAGGAGCCCTGTGGAGAAGGGGAGAGGGAGCCCGGCGGCAGCGGAGAAGAAGGGAGAGGGAAGGAAGAAGGGGAACACGGGACAGATGGGGGAGGGAGCGAGCCCGGCGGAGAAGGGGAAGGGGAGAGGGAATGATGCCGGGGGAATGAGGGGGAGCCTGGTGGGGGACGGGCGGAACAGGGGAAAGGGAGAGAGCCCGGCGAGGAAGGGAGAGGAGGGGATCCCGTCGGAGACGCGGGAAGCGAGGGTGCCGCCTCCCCGGCCAAGCTCCCATTCCCTGCGCCCGCCCCCCGCGCACCCGGAGCGCGGCGGCTCCCGCCCGCCCGGCCCCGCGGGACGGAGCACAGAAAAAAAAAAAAAAAAAAAGTTGCTATGAAACTTTCGGTAGAGGAAGGGGCCGGGGGTGCGGGGCGCCCGCCCTCCCACCTCCCTCCGCCCCGGGGCGCGGCCGGGGCCTGCAGCGCCTCGGCGGGCGCTGCTGCCGCCATCGCAGCCGCCTCTCCCGCGGGAAGCGGGGACGCGGCCGGGTCCTCACCTGCCTCCTACCGGCGCGGCGGGTGGGAGAAGGAAGGGGGGGAAGGAGGGAAGGAAGCGGGGACCCCCCCCGCTCCTCCCGGAGCCGCGGCGACCCGGGGAGGGAAGGGGGGGAGGAGGGGAAAGGGAGGAGGAGGAGGGACGAGGAGCAGGAGGAGGGAGCCGGGCGCTCCGGAGCGTGCGGGAAGCCGGAGCCTCGCTGCGGGAGGAGGAGGACGAGGAGGAGGAGGAGGAGATTCCCCGCCCCTACGGCCGGGCTTTCCAGCGGGCACCGCGGCTCCTCCTCCTCCGCGCTTCCCGGCGCTCCGGGATTCGCCACGATTCCCGGCCGAGGCAGCGGCTCCACGCCCGAGTCGGAGGCTGCGGGAGGAGCTGGGGTGGCGGCAGCGCCGCCGCTTCTTCTGTGGAGAAGGACTTGGGGGATAGGGTGATGAGGAGTACGACATGAGCCGCAATGTGCGCTCACAGCCCAGAAGGCCAACCGTGTCCTGGGCTGCATCAGAAGAAGCGTGGTCAGCAGGGCGAGGGAGGTGGTTCTCCTCAGCGCTGCTCTCTTGAGACACCACCTGGACTGCTGTGTCCAGTTCTGGAATCCCCAACATACGAAGGATCTGGAACTGTTGGAGCGGGTCCAGAGGAGGGCTACGAAGATGATGGAAGGGTTGGAGCCCTTATGCTACGAGGACAGGCTGAGAGAGTTGGGGTTGTTCAGCCTGGAGAAGAGAAGGCTCTGGGTAGACCTTAGAGCAGCCTCCCAATACCGAAAGGGGCTCCAGGAAATCTGGGGAGGGACTTTTTACAAGGGCCTGGAGTGATAGGACGAGGGGGAATGGCTTTAAATTGAAAAGGGGAAGATTTAGATTAGACATGAGGAAGAAATACTTCACAATGAGGGTGGTGATGTTGCCCAGGGAAGCTGTGGATGCCCCGTCCCTGGAGGTGTTCAAGGCCAGGTTGGATAGGTTCCTGAGTAGCCCGGTCTAGTGGGAGGTGTCCCTGCCCATAGTAGGGGGGTTGGAACCAGATGGGCTTTAAGGTCCCTTCCAATGCAGACCGTTCTGCGATTATATGTATGGAGCCAACATGGTTGCCAAAAAGGTGTGGGCTGCAGCTCAGCTACGGGCAGCCCCAACCCCCTGTCCTGGTAACCCGGGACTGGGTCGCAGGACCCTTGTCAGGGATAAATGGGGTGGGGGGCAGCAAGGTTCTGAGCTGTTTCCCCCACTTCCTGGCGGGTTGAGTGGGCTGGTAGGTCGGTGGGTGACTTGAGAAGCCTCTCCCCACAAAGGCACTGCACCTGAAAGATGGCAGCAGCGGAGCTCTTTGGCATGGTGTGGCAAAGGTGAGCAAAAATAATTTTAAAACTCCTCAACCAGACCATTGTTGGGCTGGTGGTTGGACTGCATGATCTTGAAGGTCTTTTCGTTCCAGAGGAGGTTTAGGTTGGATATTAGGAAAAGGTTTTTCTCTCAGAGGGTGGTGGAGCACTGGAACGGGCTCCCCAGGGAAGCAGTCATGGTGCTATGCCTAACAATATTCAAATAAGCATTTGGACAACGCACTCAGACACATGTTGTAAATCTTGGTGTTGTCCTATGCAGCGATAGGAGTTGGACTCAATGATTCTTGTGGGTCCCTTCCCATTCAGGTCATTCTGTGATTCTAAGATCAATGCTTCTGTTAATTCTATAATCTCCAGGTAGGCCACAGCTTAGGCTTGGTAAATTCAATTACTTTGTGTCGAAACAAATGCAAAATGATCCTTCTGAAGTGTGAGGACAGCAGGGGACTGAGATGCTGCTGCAACAGGTGTGGAGCAGCACTTGCGGAACAAGCCTGCAAACAGCACACCACTAACTCTGTGGTGTTTTGTGGTATGGGTTTCCCAATCATGGCAGTTCCAGAAGCCAGTGTTTCACATTTTAATAAATAAAAAATTGGATGTGTGTCAAGGTGGGCTTCATGGAGAAAGGTCGTCCAAGTGTGTCTGGCCTTCAGAGCTGCGAACTGCAGGAAGAAGCAGAAGAAAAGAATCAAAGCTATTGAAGTTTACGTGAGCAAACCCACAGCTCTCATTCAGCATTATATTTTATTATTTTAAGCTTTCTAATTGGCAAGTTTGGCACCAGAACAGCATTTACGTCTCGTCTCCTGATTCGATTCGAAGCCTGAATATAAAACAGTATTGATCACTAATGATAATCTACTATTATATATATTGTATCTTAAAAAAAAGACCAACAAAACAAAACCCAAACAGAATGTCCCAATTTATCTTCCAGGCAATGCTGCAGAGTAAAGCCATTTCTATTTTTTAATGACAGGCTGAGGCAGTTGAGATTGTTCAGCCTAGAGAAGACAAGGCTCCGTGGAGATCTTAGAGCAGCCTTCTAGTACTTAAAGGGGGATTACAGGAAAGCTGGAGAGGGGTTCTTTATCAGGGAATGCAGGGAAAGGATGAGAGGTCATGGTTTTAAACTGAAAGAAAGTATATTTAGATTAGATATTACAAAGAATTTTTTTCTGGTGAGGGTGGTGAGGCACTGGAACAGGTTGCCCAGGGAAGCTCTCGATGCCCCATCCCTGAAGGTGTTAAAGGCCAGGCTGGATGAGGCTTTGAGCAACCTGATACAGTGGAAGGTATCCCTGTCTGTGGCAGGGCAGCTTGAAACTGGATGATCTTTAAGGCCCCTTCTGATCCAAAATATTCTATGATTCTAATTTAAGATAAATCAAATATATGTATTTGCTTTTACAGCACTGTAAATACACTAAGCAGCTAACAAAATACAAAAAGCACAAGTGTTTTAGATTTAAGGACTTCTTACTTTAAATCATACTCATGCGATCATGTTAGAGGGTAGATTTTATCAAGTTCCTGTTTTGTCAGGAGCCTATAATTGATTTTTAACTTAGAATTCAACAGTGAGTTTTACAGATTGACCTGGTTGATGAATTTGTTAACAGAGGAGGAATGTTTGCAGCCTGATCAGAGCTCTGGGTCTGCCACTGCATCACTTCACTGGCTGGGCTTACATTATTCTTGAGTGAGAACAAAGTTTCACCTCCAGTATCAGTTGCGGTTTTTCTGTGCACCAGCAAACATTGCGGTTTGGTTAATTTTACAGCACAATGATAAAACATGCACATCTGAAAAATAGACTGAGCCCTAAATATGTCATCATCTTCGTTATGTTTCATAATTAACTCATTTTTCTGAAGAAGATTTTCAGCATTCGGCTAAAGTGTTGTGGTTAGAGGCATATTGGCTCTTGCCAGGTGTCACTGTAATTTAAGGCCTGGGGCAAATGGATGGGATTTCATAGCTGTCCTTTCTACCAGCAGCTGGCTGGGCCTGTGTAGCACCGAAAGTTTCGTTGGGATTCTTAGTCCATAACACCTCTCCCATTGCATAGGAGCAATATAAGGAACAAATTGATGGGTTTCTGAAAGACTTTGCTAACCCTGGTCTTCGTTTGCTGTGTTAAGTGTGTGTGTGCTGTTGGCTGGCGTGAATAGTGTGGGGGCTGCACCAGTGATCAACTTTGGTGGGTGGCAGAGAGACCAGCATGCTTAATTTCAAACACAGTGTGATTAAAATAGCAGAGCAGTTGGGGAGAAGACGAGATGACCGTTCTCATAACTGAGAACAAGCTCAGACCCACACCATATGGGTGTGAAAGAATAGATTAGGGTTTGTGTCTGGAGTCTTGGAGGCCAGACATGCTTTCATTGCAGTGGAAAAATTGGCTGCTGCTTAAATTGTCTTGCACTTGTTCCTGACAGTCTGACTATTCCTCATTTTTCTAAGGAAACATTGAACAGGTGACTAAAAAACATCAAACTGCTGGTGGTTCAGTCCATTTAATCCTGCGCTGAAGGGGACTTGGAGTGTCATTGCCACCTTCTGCCTGCAAGCCAGCGTGCAGCCTGTCACCACAATTTACCTAGGCACGACTTGCAGATTGCTGCTGCTGTGTTGTTACTGAGGGACTCTCAAATCTGTTGCAGTGCTGAGAATGCTATGAGCCACGCAGGTGGACTGACACTGCTCAGTGTTCACTTGGGAGGCATCAGCTGAAACTGGCACCAGTCTCAACTGAAAGTCAGCTCAGGCCAGTGCCTGCTTTTAGCAATTTCCCATCCCTTTTATTATTTTGGTTTAAATTAATACTTTTTTACTTTTTGTCCAGGAAGAGGACGGAGGGGGTGCCCTTGTCTACTTTAGCATGGCTGGAATATGGTGTGAGCACAGGAAAAACATGGATCTGTTAGAGTGAGTTCAGAGGAGGCCACAAAAATGATCAGAGGGCTGGAGCATGTCCCCTATGAAAACAGGCTGAGAGAGTTTGGGTTGTTCAGCCTGGGGAAGAGAAGGCTCTGGGGAGATGTTATAGCAGCCTTCCAGGTCTTAAAAGGGGCCTACAGGAAAGATGGGGAGGGATCCTTTATGAGAGAGTGCAAAGAAAGGATGAGGGGTAACTTTCTTTAAGCAGAAAGAGGGTAGATTTAGAATAGATACTAGGAATAACTTTTTTACAGTGAGGGTGTAGGAAGAATTTTTTTCCTGTGAGAGTGATGAGGTGCTGGAACAGGTTGCCCAGAGAAGTTGTGGATGCCCCATCCCTGGAGGTGTCAGACGCCTGGTTGGATGAGGCTTTGAGCAGCCTGAGCCAGTGGAAGGTGTCCCTGCCCATGGCAAGGGGGTTGGAACTGGATGATCTGGTCTTCTCACCAAAACTATTCTGATTCTATGATTCTATAGTACCGCTGTAGGTGTTTGTTGCTGCCATTTACTGGATACAGTTTCCCCAGTATTCCTTCAAACAGGCTCTGTTCACCAGTTCCTCAACTGTGTCGCCTTGTTAGTTGTCATTAACATAATCTTAAAGATTTGTGCAAATAGTATGGGCAGAATTCCTTCTTAAATGTAGGATGTCTTTTACAATTATCATATACTTGGAATAATTTCTAAAGGTGATAATTTTTACAGTACTAAATGGGTGTTTTTTTGGTTCAAGTCAGTATATGATTGGTAGGATCAAGTGCATATTACACCAAATGAAGTATTTTTAGTTATATAAGGGGCAATACAAGTGTAGGAGCAGAAAGGAAGAAGGAGGAACAAAGGAATAGAGATGGAGGAAGGTAGACAAAGGTAGTTCAGACAGTGATGTGGGTTCACTGATTTGTGATTAAGTAGTACAGGACTTGTATCCTGAGATTCTGAGGAACATGGGCAGATTGATTTTTCTGAATCACCTTAACAGTACATGGCATGGTACACATCATAGTAACCTGGAAATGTTGAGACATTATTGAAAACATTTCCAATAAATCGGAATAAACATAAAAATATTGTAGTGCTTCATGGTGTACTGCAAACAAGCTTTTCTTTTAAAAGAAAGAATAAGTTTTGCTGGACCTAAATTCATTTCTTCATTTTGAGAAATAACTATGATAGTCAAGGCCTCATCCTAGCTATCACTCTTTAAAAGTGTGGAAAATAAAGGCATTTTAAAGTAGCATCTCCCAAAATTCATGGACCGAGTTCCTATTGCTCATTGTACTGTGTGGTCATCTTACAAAATTCAGTTCTTCTTGGAATTATTTAGTATTAGTCACATGCTTACTTTTAAGCACTTGCAGAATATTTTTAAGAATAGGGAGTTTAGCTATTTTGAATCATAATATTCCAAGTGTTAGTTAAATAAACGGGTAGAATTTGTTTCGTCGTGTTAATTTCTTCAAGTGGAGCTATTAATAAAATTATTGATTTTTAGAAGTGAAATATCTTCCTTGGATATAATGCAAATTACATATGAATATAGTAGTTCAGTAAGGAAATGGAGAGCTAAGGCACTGTGTGACTGATCTGTTACTGTCTCCTGTTCTGAAGCAAATATTCTATTCAAGCTTTATGTTCAAAACAATTTTGTCGCAAAAGTCCTGTTTTGCCTTAAAATGCTTTTGCATCTCCAAATGGTGAGGAACTTTGTGTTTGGTGGGCACACCTATTGCAAGATTAAATATTCTGTTCTTTCTCAAATAGCATTTCTGTTTGAACTTATGTCATGTGACTAATTACTTGTGTGTCCTATACTTTTAGCAAGCGTGTGGAGCTTTCTTTTTGAAAAACATTGATTCAGATACTGGTTTTGGAATTATTTAAAATTACTTTTGAAAACCTATTAGACTTTATCTACCTATTAGACTTTATCTTGGAAAACTCCATACTTCCAAACCTGTTGCTATTTACGTTTATGTCACATCCAGTTATGTCAGACACGCTGTATTACATTGTATAATGAAAGCTGTATTGCTGTACTCTAATCTTTATCTCTTTATATCCAATATCCTTTGAATTGCACGAGTATTGCTTATGGTTACTTAAAATAACTACTGCTTTTGTTTCAAGGGCAGTGCTATATATGATGAACACAACACTCTACCCTGCTTTCGCAGCAGCCACACATCCTGTATCTTTAGTTCTTGCATGATTTAATTTGGAAGCTGCACAGATATATTCACTTTTAATTTTTTTGTTTTACATTTCATATTTGAAAAAAACAAAGCCTGTGAAATCATACATGTCTGGAAGAAAATAATGGATTTACTTAGGCCACTGTGCTCTTCTGAGAGATTTGGGACATATTCACTCATCCTCACAAACTGGGTCACGTGCTCTTAATCAGAAAGGAAAGGGACAAACAGTAGGAGAAGAAGTATGTGTGGTAAAGCTGACCTGAACTGACTTTGGTTTTGATATAACTGCTAGAGTCATTCACAGCCTTTTAGAGATTTCTGACCTCATTTGGTGGCCAGTATAAAGGAGCAGTTTCTGCTGACTTTGGGAGACTTGCTCATATGTGTATTCGTTACACTCATTTTGTTATTCTTGCACTGACTGTCTAAGATATTACTGTGGAAGAAAAGCTTAATAATGTTATTAGCTGCAAAATCCAAGTTAAAACAGCATTTAGGAAGCACTGCTAGGGGATTCTGCATCAAATTATCCTATTTTCCAGGGCACTCTGAATTTTAGCTGTTGAACACACATGATGTTACGGCACTTTTGTACATGACTTCATAAAATAAAGCCAAGTGAAACAGAATTCAGAAATTTTATTTTACAAAGATATAGCAACTACACACGTAGTCATAATGTGGCTCTGTGGGACCAGCCTTCTGTAATCAGCCTCTCCTCCATGCATCCCATCATTCTTGTCCCTGCTGTATTCCTCCTCATCTTATCTTCCTCCTCATCATAGGTAGGTAGTTTTTATGCTAAGCCTGGCTGAAGATTCTGTGTGCTCTTTTCCTCTGAGCTCCCACCCCGACTAAAGATGGACAAATTCCTCAGGACTGTGTCAGTGCCCTTTGTTATGTATTAATGCTTAACAGATCTTCTGAATTTTCCATGCCAACTCATTATTCTTGCCCTAATGTTTTGAGGATAATGGTCTGTCACAACCTCGGGCACCAGGTAATTTAGAGATGAATATGATGAAGTTTATTACTTTGGGAATAGTTGCAGGAACAAAATCATCCCCTCAATCTGGGATGCCAGACAAATCCTTAGAGTGGAGCTTCAATCAGGATGTGTCTGGTCCCTGTTGCAGTATTTGCCATTACATGTGGACATAACTGTTGTGCACTACTTAAAGATCTCAGAAAACTGGACAGCCATCAGTTGCATAGTTTTTTTCTCAGCATGCCTGGTACCTCTGTGGTTTCTCCCCCATTTCCTCATCACCATTCCTTCGACTGGTGGTTACAGTCCCCTCAGGTCTGCTGGTGTGACTAGAGCAATAGTTTTTTTCCTATAGCTTTGCAGTTCTGCCAACATGATCTTAGTCAGTTTAAATCATCTAATAGTTTTCTAAAAAACAAGATTATGTTGATGCAGCTTTGCTAGGGAGTGCCATACATACAGTTGTGATCACTAATAATAGGAAAGACGTAACAATATTAGAGGAGACCATTGACTTCTTATGCCATCTCAGCTGCAGCCAGAACAGTCTGAATTTTCCAAAATTTCAGAATTTAGGAAATGCCAATGTGACTGCATTAATAGATGAGGAAAGAACAATGATGGTGGGGAGTAGGAAAGACTAGATGGCTCTGTTTTCCTGACCTTTTAACTGTTACTTGGCTCTGCATGCATCTTTCTCAGTTCCCACCCCACTCTAGATAAATATTCTTTTGTTTCCTTATCTCTATCGGCTTTGCTTCCCTGAAGCAGCCACGATCTCTTCCATTATTTTCTGAGAATCTGTGCCAGGGTGAAGGAGAGTGTCATGAATGAGGCAGTCAAGGTAACAATTACTTGATAAGAGAAATCTGTGGAAAACCTGGGGTTTAAAATCTGAAAAACACATTAAGAGAGGGAAGAAGCCTGGGTTTATTGAAAGCAGGGCCAGTAGCCTTTCCTGTGGTTAATGATCACTAGTACTGTTATTAAGACTTTTCAGTTGCCTCTAACCACACAAGTTCAACTTCTTAGGCTAAGATTGTTCTTGGCAATTGCCTGCTTCATTGCTCTGCCACTTGCAATGTGAAAACATGCTGCTTTCTCATGTTAGAAGGAAGCAACTTTGCCAGCCAAGTTGTAGAGAAGCACCTCTACCACCAAACTGGGTGCAGGTGTTTGAAATTTAGCAAGTGTCCCATGCAGATGTCAGCGATACACCTTTTGCAGTAAGTGTTAATAACAAATCCACATCTGACCTGGTGATAACTAAGCCTCTGCACAGCCTTACTTCACGTGTAGGGGCTTAGTAGATCTAAGGTGAGTTCTCCAAAACTATCTGCATATCCTCCCACAGATCCTACTTGCCAAGGAGGCTGGAGATCCCTGTTCCAAGGCTTCAAAGTTAGCAATTCTTTGCAATTAGGTAGGAATGCAGAGCAGGAATAGACCTCCCACCATGCAACAACTATTGTGGGAAAATGGTAGCAGCCCTTCCCTTCATCACCCCTTGCTTAAAAAGAAAAAAACATAGAGGAATGAATAAATAAGGAAGACTGCTTCTGAGTTGCTCTCTTTATGTTCTGCAGACCCCTGATTTTTCCTGCTGTTTCATCTCTGTGCTTCTCTGGTAAAGAAGCAGAACAGAACTCAGCCTCAGCTCCACAACACAAATGCTGAAGCTGGTAATGATACATCACCGATGCTCAGAGCCTTTTTGTTTATATTCTTCAAAAAGGGGAAAAAAGGCTGCTATAAAAATACTGGGAAAACTAAGTACTTGCCATCAATTCAGAACTGGAAGCCATATAAAAAGCACTTTTTTTTTTTAGTTTTGTCTTTGTTTTCTTTTTTAGAAAGGAGAGATTTATCAACATGCATTTCTCCAAATCTTACGTTATGCTAAGAAAGGGAGTTGGCAGGTATTCCTTTTTTCTTTCTTTCTTTCTTTGAATATGCAAGTAATTGATCCTGTTATTTCAGAGGACTGCAAAACTTTGGATCAAATATCAAAACCTTTGATTTTTTTTAAGTAACATCATATTTTACTATTATCTTATATTTCCTGCATCTCATTAACAGTTTGTGAAAGCCAGATAACATCACATAGCTGGTATTTCATTGCTTATGCATTAAATTGTACAGGATGGGATAAAAAGATACATTTATCCTTCTCATAATAATGAGGCAATGTTAGTTAATATACAGACAAATGTAGCTAAAGAAGAAAAACACTAGCTAAAGAAAAATAATGGCATTAAAATTTACTTTGGTGTCGCTCATATGCTTCTTCATTCTGCTTGTTTTTCTTTTCACTTTTGATTGAAGTGGGATTTTCCAAAGCACAAAAATTTGCTTATTCTACTCCTTATTCCTTCAAAAAGAGCCTGTTGTAAATCAGACTCTGTTCTACATTGTCTCGTATTTTTCCTTTTTCTTTCTGATCGGGAAGAAAAACGAAACATGGAAAGTTCAAAAATATTTTGGTTTTGAAATGTGGACTTGGGACATCTTTGATGCATCATCATAACACAGCTGGAAGGGACTCTTGTTCTTAATGAAAAATGTAATCTATTCAGGCACCCCAGATGATAGAGGGAAATGAGGGACCTAAACAATGACAAACTCATGATGAGTAATGACAAACCGTCCTGAAGCAAAACATTTAGATGTACTGTTCAAAATGTTTTGGATTATTTTTTATTTTCCCAAAGGGACATTGCATTGTTTTGGCATAACCAAGTTTTCCTGTGGAAAGAGTCAATATTACAGAAACTACTTTTCTATTAAAAAGCCATGAAAAGAAAAATCTGGAGCAGGAATAGAGGGAAACAGTAAAGCCAAAACCAAGCACATTTGAAAATGTCCTCCCTAGAGAATCTTAGGACCTCTACAACCTAGCAGTAATAATTTTATATGAAGGTAAGTATATTTCATAGATACCAAACACAATGTGATGAAATCCCTGTGGCACGACGTAGTATGTTTCAACACATTTAAAATACAATGTTTCACAGAGACACTTGAAAACTCTGTTTAAAAAATGTGAAAGAACTGTGCTGGAAGGCTTGGGCCTTTGAGGTGAAAAATCGCATCTGGGGTTTCACAACTCTTTTGCTAGGACTGGGCACCTTAAAAAAAAATGAACACTGTGTTTTTTAAAAAAATCTCTATCCACCAAGCAAAAGCTTATATGTTTAGAAACATACTTTTAGCTTTAGAAACATACAGCAAAATAAATTGTTATTTAATATTTAGAAACAAACTGCTAAATTTTGTTCTAAAAATATGGGCACAAAGCTCTTTCTAAAGACAGCAAAGTATTTTGTGGAAAGATATGGGATGTGCTACTCTTACTGAATTTTTAGAATATGTCTAATTAGGATAACCTACCAACCCATTTCATAGTGTTGTAAAACTGACTATGAGTTACTGACTCACAGAACTGATGGCCATCTCAATGTCTGTCTTTCAGGGTGACTTCTGCTTGAAATGTGACAAGCTTTGTCCTGGCTTCTTCTGTATGAAGGCAAGCTTCATCTTGACAATAGTGGGTAGAAGACAGAGCCTGTTATCGCCCTTTACTCAAATTACTCACGTGCTTTTCTGAGTGTAATAAATGAGTAGTTCACCCAGTTCAAGAGCAGAAGTGACCAACAGACCAGCCAGTGCTCTGAATATCTATCACCACCTCTCAGGTTTCAGACACACTTCTGCCCAGCCACTTGTGCCAGACCAAAGTGTCCCAAATTGATCCGAAGTCACCAAGAGATGGGGAGTGCACAGCTTTGGGTGGTGTGAGTTTAAGGAACCAAGAAAGAAAACCAGAGCAACAAACCAAATCAGGAGCTTGACAAATATTTGAAGGTGACTGTTGGCATCATGTCTGTTGGCACACAGATGGTTTGGTCAGCTGAGTTATATAATCTTTCATCTGGTTCTTGCAGGCATGTATCAGGTTTTTTGTTCTTTGTGTGAACAGTTTTGTTTATACAATGGGATGCTAGTCCTCATGATGGCTCTGTTAGGTGCTTTCATAGTGAATACTACAGTAATAGAAATGACCCTTGCTAGTTCAACACTCAAAAGAGCCACTAACAAACTCAGAGCTTCATCACACTTCTGTGAATGCATGGTGAGCTATTGAAGTGCCCAGGGTCATCACATATGCTGCTAAGATCAGAAAATTCTCTGCCTGCTTCAGGATGTTTCTTCTGGGAAGTCAAATTAAAATGGAAGAGTGGATTTTGTAGCTGAGAGCTTCCCCTTGGAGCACTTTTGGCTTTTCACTAGCTCAAAGAAAACAAATTACAAATGGATCTCACAGAGATTTGAAGGGTATTTTAAGTGTACTAGGTTTTTTAGTCAATGTCACCTGACAAATACTGTTGTTTATTAATACATTCGGTGTGTTTCAATATATTTTTTCTCATCTTTCAGCGCTCTTTATGAGAGTTTTCTATAATTGTTTTGTTAGTCATTTCTGTAGGCAGCTAGGCAGCTGTTGCTGCAGTCCATTTATTAATTGCTGTTGGCTCTGGATGTAACAAAATGCAACTGCACCCTCTTGTGGAAAGCTAATAAGGAGATTATTTTTGTTTCCTGGTAACGACTGATTTATTTTTTCTGAACAAGTCAAATAAAAACAAGTAACAGAAATATCCTGAGGCCACACAGCAACAAAGCTTCCTGGAGAACTTAAAAAAAATAAGCTGTAACTTCGGAATGTCTGAACTTGGACAGCCTTTGAAGACAAACCTCCGTGGGGAAGACTTTCAAAGGCACCCTGGGAGACCTTCCTACCCTTTGCTTTTGTGAGGATCCTTGTCAGAACGTATTCTTCAAGAGAAACAGATTTGGTGTGGCTATATGCATAGAAATTGTGCATTTACAACAAAGGCTAAGGATCATAATTCAATATGTGTCTCAAGTGTGGACCTGAAAAATAGTTTATGTTCATTCTCTGTATCTGCAAATCTGTGAACATAGATGTCAGTCTCCTTGCATGATCTCATGGAAATACTGCAAGTCCTCAAAGGCAAATATGCTTGTGAAGAGAGTAGGGTAGGTGACACACTAGAAGTTTAACTCTGAATGCTTGTAGATCTCGACGTTTCATTTTCTTCTGGGATGCCAGTGGACAATATTTAAAATAAGAGCATTTAAATTCACTAACACATATATATTCTGGTCTCTGAGGAGTGGTAGCAGGGAAAGGAAAAACTCCTTCAGCTGGTGAAGGAAGTGTGCAGGGCTCAATGCTGGGTCCAGTCCTGTTCAATATATTTATCAATGATCCAGACAAAGGGATCGAGTGCACCCTTAGCAGGTTTGTGGATGTTACTAAGCTGGGTGGCAGTGTTGATCTGCTTGAGGGAAGGGAGGCTCTGCAGAGGGATCTGGACAGGCTGGATGGATGGGCTGAGATGAATGGGATGAGGTTCAACAAGGCCAAGTGCAGAGTCCTGCACTGGGACACAACTACCCCATGGAGCATTACAGGCTTAGGGAAGACTGGCTGGAGAGCTGCCTGGCGGAGAAGGACCTGGGGGTGTTGGTTGACAACTGACTGAACATGAGCCAGAAGTGTGCCCAGGTGGCCAAGAGAGCCAATGGCATCTTGGCCTGTATTAGAAACAGCATGGCCAACAGGACAAGGGAGGTAATTGTGCCCCTGTACTCGGCAGTGGTGATGCCACACCTCAAGTACTGTGTTCAATTCTGGGCTCCTCACTACAAGAAGGGCATTGAGGTGCTGGAGCGCATCCAGAGAAGGGCGACAAGGCTGGTGAAGGGGCTGGAGAACAAGTCCTACAAGGAGCAGCTGAGGGAACTGGGGTTGTTTAGCCTAGAGAAGAGGAGGCTGAGGGGAGTCCTCATCATTGTCTACAACTACCTGAAAGGAGGTTGTAGTGAGGTGGGTGCTGGTCTCTTCTCACAAGTGACAAGTGATAGGATGAGAGGAAATGGCCATAAGTTGCACCAGGGCAGGTTTAGTCTGGACATCATGAAAAATTTTTTCACTGAAAGGGTGGTCAGGCATTGGAACAGGGTGTCCAGGGAGGTTGTTGAGTCACCAGCCCTGGAGGTGTTTAAAGGGCAGGTCGATGAGTTTCTTAGGGATATGGTTTAGGAACAGGACAGGTGCAGTTGGACTTGATGATCTCAGAGGTCTTTTCCAACCTTATGATTCTTTGATTCTATGTCCATCTCCCGCTCTGCAGCATGGGGGCTCACAGGGAGAGAGCAGCATACTCTGTATTTAATAAAGAAAAAATGTTTAGAGTAAATTAAGTTTTCTGCAAAAAAGCCTCAAACTCTTATTATTTTTTTTTTACTGTTAGTGTGAACACAGGGATTTTCTGTCTCAGATAAAATGATGGAAATATGATTCATCATGTACTTCATAAGCAGAGACAATCTCTTATAGAAGGGTAAAAATGCCCCAAAAGTGGCAATGTATTTATGAAAATATTGCTTTCCACAAGTAAATTTTAAAGAAATGATACTGAAAAAAACTTGCATAATTTTAACACACAAAGTATTCAGATGCATTAAGCTCCCATGTGAGCAGTAGCTGCTTTTTATTGGGCCACAGCAGAGCTATTCTTTCTCAGAGCAAAGAATTAGTCCACTGCCTGCTCTGATGTTGACTAGAGAGCTGGAAAAAATTGTCTTTCTCTCTGCAAAGGGTTAATTAATATAAAAAGAAACAAGTAACAGTTACACAGCATTTAATCCTCTATGTAGAATTTAATGAGGTGAGTTGATTTGCATTTTTTTGTCTGAACATGTTCTGGCATTGCCAGCATGTCTCACTGAGCGGTGAAATACACCTCTGGTTGAAGTAACAGAGTTCAAGATGCTGCTCTAAAAGTCACATTTAAGCAGTCCTGGACCAATACTAATGTTGCCTTGCCTGTGACAGCACTTCTGCACTTTCTGAAATTCCACAGCAAACAATAAAATGCTTAAAATTTGTGGGTTTACTTGCTTCTTTATTGTGCTTTTGCTCTGTGCTTTAAAGGGCCCTTTACTATTCCCAGATTGTATAGGTTTCTGCAGTCAGTAATATGGTACTTTACTCCAGATGAGAATATGAGCCCTGTTTTAATATCTCTTTTGGATATTTGCACTTGTCCTGTATGCTGTGCTTCGTGTATTTCTGGCAGAACAGTGGTAAGCTTGGCGCTGGCTGACCCAGGAGGAGCAGCTATGGTTGCAGGTCTCCAGAGCAGGTGGCTCACAAGACCTGGCTGCCTCTGGGCTCTGTGGGCTATCACAAAGGGAAAGAAAGAGATCAAGTACTCTCATGGCTGCTGACATTATAATTTTGTTATGTCTTTCCACAGGGCATGCAAATACATGCAGTGTATGGGCAACAAGCTTCTTCATATATAGGAAAGCTACTTCTTGGACCTTAACGCATATCGCTTTGTGCCACCAAACTCAGAAGGGCTCCTTTTATGATGCTTCAATCATGAGAGCTTACTTCTTCTCTAGAGCAAGTATGGATGTGAAGTTTATGCAGCTGCATCCCTCTTTCAAGTTAATTATATCACTCTGAGCACTTCAGCTGTGATCCCATTCAGTGTCTTGTATTTGAATCAGCCTGCCCATTTCCCTGGGTGCCTGCAGCAGAGGTTACCTCCCTGCTGAAATCCTGGCATGTTACCTAGTCCTTTGTAATCTGAGTTTCTTTCAAGCTCATGTACCCAGAATTTGCCACTGTAGCCATGCCTCATGTCTCTGCATGATTTCAGCCAATTTCCTAGTCTCCCCTGGGGAAAGGAACAGGTCCAGTCTCATTTAAAAAAAACAGCTGCTGAAAGCCGAAGATCTACAAGCAGATTCAACTACCTAAACCAGTTTCCGCACGGCTAACAAATAATGGAAAGCCATTTTCAACTCCTAATATTGATCCTCGTCTTTATAATCCTGAGCATCTCTATCAGATACAACTTCACCCACATCCCTGGCACCAACTCCTCATCCCATACTCCAAATATAATGGCATTTCCATCCCTAGCTTTAAACAGAAGTTGACTTTAGGATGTACTGGGCTTGTGAAATGCAGGAAGCAAAAACATTCTGTCCTTTCCAACTAGAATCCACGATGCCAGTCCTAGAATGGCAACAAAGAAATGTCCTTTATTTCTCTCAGCTTGTCTTAAACAAATTCACCATAGCCATGGCACTCTTCTTCAAAAGCCTTCTGGCCTTGAAAAATCCACAAAGAAACTCTGATCTTCATTTACAGGTGACCTACCAAATATCCTGTCCCTCCTTCCAGCTTAAACATTACCCATAGATCTCCATTTGTTCTTCAGTTAAGACAATTGGGTGATCCTGACATTAGGCATTACAAAACTGCTTCTCAGCTCATTCCTTCTGAAACCCTAACTGGAATATTAATCATCCTCTCTGAGATTCAGCCTTCCCAGATCTTGCATGCATCACTCATACCTCCCAACAGAAGCTCTTACCTAGCACCGTGCACCTTCCAGGGACTAGGAATGAATGTGACTCATTGATCTCATCATTGCTGGTGAACTTTAGCTCTAATCGTAATCCTGGCTGCATCACGGACCCTAGGTCACCAACTCCTTACATCTTAGAATTGTCCTTTCCCACAATAACACCAGTCCTTTTCATGAATGCTGCAGATTTTGGTGAATTTCTTCATTCCTTGCTGTCATAGAAATGGGACAATGGCTGAGGGTGGCATGGTGAACTGAGAAGGCTCAGTTCTGAGCCTAATGCTAGGATTGGGGAAAAGATTTGGGTTTTGAAAAAGAAGGCATGAAAATCTGTGTTTATGGTGCATTACTGCAAGAACATTAAAGCTGGAATGGGGACTACTGCTGGCATGAGATATTTCAGGGTAAAAAGATAGAATAGGATGTGAGTCCTTGCAGTGAAGGCTGGAGTTGCAGCTAAAGATTCAGATGGAAAGGGTTGATCCAGAAAGGTAGCAGGGGATGGAGATGTACAACTGCAGATTAAACTCTGGGCTCTGATTAAAGCTAGGGTTAGGGTTTGGCCCTAACCCAGGGCTTAAGAGGCCTGAAGATTCAGCAGACTGCTGGATCCAAGAAACACACAGGGTTAAGCTGTGAATCGAGCCTGATACGAGAAAATAGCTCACTGTTTTGGCTGGTATTGGAAGGGGTTGGTAGGATAAATGTAAACCCTATGGCTGAGTTTGAGTAAATGTTACAGTTTAATACACAGGGATCTGAAGAATTCAGGATAATTTGGGATCTTCTAAGACCTGTAGGACTTTGATGAGGAATGAAGCAAGGGTAGGCTGAGTTTAAGTTCAGGGTAACAAAAGTTAGGTAGCTTGATCTATTCTGGGTTAGAAAAAAAATTAGTCTTCTACTGAGGATTTTAGATTAGGTTTGGGTTCAGGAAAACAGGAACTGAAGCGTTCAATTTACTGCTGAATTCTGCAAGATGTACAGGAAAAAACATGATCTGTGCTGGCAAATAATTTATAGCTCATTCAGAGTCAATTAAGAGTTTCTGGATGGTTAATTGTAAGGATTAGGACACTGAGGGGTAAAGTACTCAGTTTACTTCAGGTTAAGTGCAGCAGCTGTTTTCAAGCAAAGGAATGGTTTACTCTTAGTTCTACAGTTACATTGTGAGTTTAAGTACAGCAGGGCTTAATTTCTTGCTACTTTGGTACAAAAGAGTTTGGTTTCTTGCTGAATCTGGTAAGTGTAGATGCTAAGATGAAGAGAAGTATTAGATTAGTTTAAGATTATTTTGGCTAGTGTTTGCTTCTTTTTATATCAACTCTGACAAGGGAGGCAGAGACCTGTTAATGACAGCTTAGCAATTGTATTTTTGGGGAAGAAGATAAAAGATCAGGTTCAGAAAGCTAGTTTTGGTGAGTTTAATGCTAGAGTTTTGAGTGAAAGTAGTTTGTGACTCCACCAACACGTGACACTTCAGTGTTTAAGAGTTTTAGTCAGATGACAGGTTTGTTGGCTAAGATCAGAAGGAAAAACAAACACACCTGTATAAAAAGTATGCAAATCAAACATTAATCAGTGTTCTCAGGGTCCTGTACAGGAAATGCACACACACACACACGTGGTGAATTGTATGTGCTCTAAGAAAACTGAGGAATTGAAGCATCACTATGGGAAGATGTGAGAAAATCAGAATGCTTCAGCTCAAGGCCTAGCTACCAATTTTAGCAAAGGCAGTGTCTACTACTCAATTAAATTCTCATCATGTCCTCTAGTTAACATCATAGAAAATAGTCAATAGTAATTAGCAATTTATATACACATTTTCCACAGTTAATTTGAAATTAAAACATGTTCACCCATCTTTCTAAGTATTTTGTGTTACATCTCCTTTTAACAATGTTTTATAATGGGTAAGAAGTATCACACAAATAATAAATTGCATAAGGCACATTGCGTAGAGGAATGCAGTAGCCTGTGCACTTACACAACAAATTTTGTGGCTAACTTGGCTTAGTATTTATAGAAAATCCTAGTTGCCCTTCAAAATTTTTGAATCAGTATCTCAAGAACAGAAATTGACAAAAGTGCTCAGAGGGATTCTTTCATGCTATAATATTTAATAGTATACTTTGGAGATATATATTCAATTTCACATGAAGATCAAAAATCAGCTTACATATTACACTTCAGAACAGTTCCAAGTATCATTTAGATATCTTATAAAACCTTTATTCAAAAGCCAGAAGGATTTTTCACTTGTACTTTTTGGGGGGTAACAACTTACACTCACAAGGAGGTGAATCCTGCAGCCTGTAATGGAACTCAATGGACTTCAATGGAACTGCTTGTGAGAGAAAATGCTGTTGAGGAGAGCATACCCTTTAATAAAAAGGAATGTAACTTGGAAAATTACAAGGTTACACTACTCACTGCAACAGGCACTTTTGCCTTCAAATGCACCGTTACATATGTCACACATGCTTGTCCTTTAGAGCTAAATAGCAAACAAACACATAAGAGAGAGGGAGCCTTTTGAAAACTTTAAAAGTGAAGTAAGAAGCAGCCTATTTCAGGGATAGGTAGGTGCTCTAAAACTGGATTACATGGTTGTGAAAGAAGGGGAATACTCTAGCTTCTTGTCTGTCTGTAGTGGCTCTATTTTTAAGCACAGCCTTTGGAGGTTACACTGCAGGCCACGAGTCCCAATATCTGCTTATTCCTGGAGACTTCTTCCCTGCAGAGCTTTTTGCCTGGAGAAGTACTGCAACAACCGCCTTGATGCTAATTTCAGGTGGGAAGCCTGATTCAGAAATCTATGCAGGTCTCTTGGTCTGGTACAGTAACGGTAATCCCAAGAGTAGGGTTTCCTCCCTGCCTACATTATTATGGTTTGCTTAAATCACAGGGATTCTCCTGTCAATCTGAATGATGCAATTAATATTAATTTTTTTGGCATGCCTCTGTGCCTTACAAGCTGTAATTATAAATTATATAAAGATCAATTGAATGACACACTTGAAAGAGTGTATGATTTAACATAACAGACACTTCAGTTTTAAGAACGCATTTCAGTATGAGTTTCTTCCAACAAAAGATAATCCATGAGGACAAAACATACATCTTGTCAGAAGACCCGTACAGATTTGAGCAGTTTCTTTTAAAGGTCCTCCAAAGTTCAAGCTGAAAAATAATTAATATTGTTTTTTTAAATAAATGTGCTGAATTTCTAAATAGAGGTTGTTTTTTTTTTCTCCCCATTCTTTTTTAAGCAAGCATCTCTCAAGCATCCTGACTTGCTCTAACTTCAAAGTGGACAATCCAATTACGTTACAAGTTATGGCCAATTACATTCCTTAAAGGAGAATCTACACTAGAAACAGAGCGGTGTAAGGGCAGTTCTGCTCTTTAATGTGACATTAGAGTATAGATGATGAAACGCATTAACTAAAACATTGGCTACATGTTGAGTGCCTCACTGGACATGAAAGGAAACAATGAATGCAGGGTACACACACAGTTGCTCTGCTGTGGACCAAGACTATAACCAGTATTGGACAGGCTTAAAAATAGCTGTGCTGAAAGAAATGTCCTATACTTGCTATTTTTGCACAAACCAATTTGTTCTTGAAGATTTCCTCTGTCCTAGAAATGCTGCAGTTCAAGGAAGTTCTTTCTGTGCACATTGTATTTCACAGCTGTTTCTCAGCACCTTGTGTCTGTCAGTCTTTTAGTCTCTTATTACACACAGGATATTTATATAAGTCTCTGTGAATGCCTACGGATTGTTTCAGTTAGCTTGTCCCCGCAAGAAATTCAAGTAGATTTTCCTTCTTTTTTTCAAAGCTGACCATTTCTTGCTGGGAGGCTCTTCTCTCAGGTGGGAGATGTGCTACACATTTGGAAGCTCCTCTCAAGTGGTTTCATGGAGGCTGCTTGGGGTGCTAAGTCCTCTCTTTGCCACTACCCCATAGAAACTGAAATGTTTATTAACATTTATAAACTTTTACGATATGAGAGCCAAAATAAAATTTAAAAATCCTTTCTATGGTCCTGACTTCTTGTTGTTGTAACTGCTGGAACAAATGGGATGAATCTTGTCGATTTTCGTACTTGACGGGTGTAAAAAACCTGAGCCTAAGTGCCAGGCGTGGACATGGGGCATTTACCTGCCTCCCCAGTCTGTCTGTACAGCCCTTTGCTATTTCCATGGTTTGCAGGGGACATCTTGTGGTCAAAAAGCAAAATCACAGAGTGTGCAGAGCACAGTCTTATGCTAAGGCTGAGGAGAGTAATCAGACTTCACTGCCTCTCAAGGGTTTAGTTTTCTTTTCACTGACAGGGAGGCATAAAGACAACGTTGTTTTAGGCGTTTTTATGATTAGTAATAGGTATCTGTCGCATGATAATTACAATTATTACACAATTTTATAAGAGCATTTCTCAGCTGGTATGGTCTTTTACTGTGGTAGCTGTGATTCAGATACCCATAGAAAATGACGGTACTTGCCTCTAAGATTATCGGCTATAAGACAACATAGATCCAGATGAATGAGAAAAATAAGTGGATTGTGATGGAGCAATGGGAGATGTGATAACAGTAATGAAAAGATGGCTGCAATACTAAACTTATCACCACACTGTGCTGCCATGTTGTGCTATTAAAAACCTTGTGAGAGAGCACAGAAATAATGTGTGTTTGTGCTCAGTGAGCTGGGAACAACAGCAGCAGTAAAAAGTTAAATTCTAGAAATGAGTAACAAAATCTGGCTACAGAAACCATTCAGTGGAAGATGTCTCAGGCCAGGCATCTGGTAATGAGTCCGCATAGTGACTGTTTGTTCCCAACCTGCTTTTACCTATAATGAAATAATCTGATTCTTGCAAGTGTGCAATGAAAGGTATCTTAACCTTCCAGACCCCATGAAGTCAAAGTTTATTAATAGAGCCTTGAAGAAGATGAAAATTCCATTTGGCAAAAGACTGGCCACTTGTCCTCATTAGCAATTGCACCTGTAGCTTCACAAATTCTATGCAGAAGGGTATTTCATAAAGGATTAGTGTCAGGTCGACCTGGATATTTCATTTTGAGATGTGACTATTTTAGTTTTAATTTTGTAAACTACAAAATTAAATGAGCAATCCTTTTTTTTGTTAAAAAAAAAAGGAAAGGAAAAAATCCAAACCTCAGTATGTTTCCACAAGTGGCAAAAGGGCCTTTTGCAAAATTTTCACAATTTCTCTCTTCTTTCTTCTTTGCTGAATGAAGTTATGGAGAAAATTATGATCGTTTGCAAATGTATCAGTGGTAATGAAAGTGAATTCTCTATCCCAACGTTTTCCCTACAAGCTCTGTAAACCAACTCTCACTTGTCTTTCAGAGCTAAATTTTGTTCCCTTCCTCGAAAACTGAAACAATTAATACCTGTCCCAGCAGTATACATCTTGTAACAGCTCTGCATACACCGCTGCAGAAGACAGCAACCCTTCTGTAACTGGATGCAAACTACACATGTGGGACCCAGGGCATCTCTGGCAATATCTCCTCCTGGAGCAAGACTGGGGAAATGACACGAACATGGGCTGGTCCTTCTAATCTCCTTGGAGCTTGCTGTGGCCTTTCATGCAGGGTAAGCCTGTCCTGATTTAAATCATAGAATCACAGAGCAGCCCGGGTTAGAAAGGACTTCAAAAGGTCATCTGGTCCAACCTTTAGAGAGAAAGGAGGTCCAGATGAGATTATCCAGCACCCTGTCCAATAGCATCTTGAAAATCTCTGCTGATGGAGATTCTACTGCATCCCTGGGGAGGTTATTCCAGTGATTGATTGCTGTCACTGTAAAAAATGTCCTTATATCAAGACGAAACCTCTCCCAGTGCATCTGGTACTCATTGCCCTTTGCTTTTTCCATGTGTCTCCTTCTGAAGAGAAAGCTTCTGTCCACTTTGTAGCTGCCCTTAAAGCACCGGGATACTGTGATGAAGCTTCCCCTAAGCCTCCTTGTCTCTGGGGAGAAAAGATCTAACTCTTTCAGTCTTTCCTCATGGGACAGGTTGACCAGTGCTTTGATCATCTTTGTGGCCCTCCTTTTGACCCTCTCCAGTCTGTCCATGTCTTTCATGAATTGTGGGGACCAGAATTGAGCACAGTACTCCAGAAGAGGCCTGAACTGTGCCAAGTGGGATGATCACGTCTCTGTCCCTGCTAGTAATGCTCCTGTGGATGCAGCCCAGGATCCAATTTGCCTTTGGTTCTGCAGCAGCACACTGCTGACTCACATTCAGCTTGTACTCCATCAGAACCTTCAGGTCCCTTTCAGCAAGGCTGCTCCTCAATCACCTCATAGATCCCATCTTGTCCTGGGCTCTTTGATTATTTTAAATCTGTTGTATTTGCCCTCTCAGTTACTGAAACAGCTGTGAATGGCTGACATAAGAGAAAGACCCATACAAAGCAAAATCTAGCTCTTCTAAAATGTTGCTGTGTTAGGGGCTCCGGCAGAGGATGAGCTGTGGCCTAAACGCTTTTCTTTAGTTTCATTCCAGGTTCTCTAGGCTGTGGTCTTCTTTCTAGCCAGCACCAGCATTGAAATACATGGCTTAATGCATCTGAAAGACTTTTTCAACTGTTTTCTGTTCAACAGTGGATACATCTATGCTGACTCTAGGCCTTCCAAGGAGTCCTTATAAATTGTGAGACGGGAATTCCTGTGTCTCAGAGACACCTCTGTGTGCTCCAGGGTGGCAAACTCATCAGCACTGAATAGGCACAAAATATTGCTCTGATGTAAACACTGAGATGCAACTCTTTGCCATTGCTGCTGCTGGCTGGTCCAGGACTGAAGAGAGGAGGGAAATAAAACCAGCAAATACTGATAGTCGACTACTTTCTTCCCTTCTTCTTCCTGGCTCTGTTTGTATAGAATGAATAACATGTTTTGGTATGCAATTTTCTTTGTGAAGTGGAATAGTCTCTGTAACAATGAAATTGTCCCTTTCTCAGTTTTCTCCATCAAGCTCAAAGGATAGATGAAAATAAGATGCTCAAAACCCATGTTGCATTTGCGAACATGTTGTTTAAATAAAAAAGCCCTTGAAACAAAGACTATTGAGTGTTTGCTCTTAGTTCCACTGGAAATTGTTGCTTGTGACTTAAATACAAAATCTATGCCTGCTTATTAAGGTGACAGATGTTGTACTTTGGTCATATGATTGGCGAAGTGACTGGAGAAACACAATCCTCCATGTAAAATGGTGTTATAACTACTGCAATTTAGATATTCACGTTGAAGCTGATCACCTCAGTGCAAACCCAGCTTCATTCTAGGCAGGAAAGTAGTTTTGCAGCTATGTTGCCACATTTGTTCAAAATCCAAAATATAGATGTTTTCCTGGATTCAGGATATTTTACTTCAGTTTTCTACACTACTACAGTATCTGCTAATGTAAATAACAACACTTTGTTTCTGTTCTGCACAGCTGTTCAGATCTAAGAGAAATATCAAAGGTGAATATTGTATGGAATTTAAGTGGAATAACAATAGCCTCTTTTTTCACAGCAATAATGTGTAAATTAATATTTTGCAAATATTTACCTGTAAATATTAAAAGCTACAATATTGACTGAATGTTGCTTATAAACAGGCATTGCTGACACTGTGTTAACTGTGAATAATAATACTGATAAAACGATTAGGTTATCTCTCCCTTTACCTGGTAAGAGGACTGTAGCCAAGATCAGAGAGCAAAGCCTGGAAGTTATCTGCTCTGTTATTTTCTATCTGCCTCAGTAGCAAAAATGTAGTTTAAGTTAAACCTGCTTGGCAATCAGTTCTGAGCATGTTGATCTTCAGGCCCCCTACAGGGAGCTTGGCACCAGCTTTTGCAGTACTTGTTCTCCAGGCTGCACCATGGGTTCTGGTTATATTTAAGAGACAAGTCCACAATACCAATAATATGCAGATTATTAAGAATTTAGTTGTCATCCACAGAGGGCAATTTTGCATTTGCCTGTATACCAGTGCATCACAGCAAAGGAATGAAAGGGGTAGAACTTCTGGTTTGTGAAAACTGTTGAACTTTCAAATTCTAATCACACTAGAGGTGCCTATAAAATAAAATGGGGAGATGGGTGGGAATCTTAAAGTACAATGCAGAATAGGCATTTGATTAGCCACAACTCCCAAATAAGCTGTGAAACTTGTTTCACACACCTAATGCACTTCAAAAGTATAAAACAGTTCAAAATGCGATTAGCTACATTCATAGGGAAAAGTCAAACAAGGACAGAACATCAGAATTAAGAACAATTAATATCTCAGTAATTCCTTAAGCCACAGACACCCAGAAGCTGTTAAGTGCACGAGGAGAAATTATGAATATAAGCATGCCCTGTTCTTGTATTCTTTCCTAAGCATTTGGTAGCAGCTACTGTTGGAGGTAGGCAAGCAAGTTTGATGGGCCACTGGTCTGAGACAACACAACAGTTCTTATGCCTTTACATCTCCCACTCTACTCACTACAACTCCTAGGACTTCAGTCCAAGTGTCCTGCATCGCAAACACCTCAAATGTGAGAGTGTAGGTGTTTTTGCACAAGTATTCTAAGCAAAACAGTTTTCATTAGGAAACACATAAAGTTATGGCATCAACAATGTCTGTACAAGCAAAAGCCAGAGTGCTCTTAGAAATTCAGAGCTCATTATCAAACTTACATCTCAGCAGACTGCTATTACTGTCCACTATTAGTGTTTCTGCAATAAATTCCTTTGTTTCACTAGGCCTTTGTCTTACAGTAGGGGAGAGTCTAGATTTTGACAGCTGCCATTTTCTGTTGGTTATACTTTAAACAGTTTAATTACACACACACCTGATAGTTCCTTTCAAACACATAGCAAACAGCTATCATAAGCACAGTGAAATTTCTACAAAGTAGTTTTCTCACAAGAGACACATTGCTAATGTAGCATAAATACTCCTAAAACTGAAGGCCTGGGGCCATGTAGATTGTACTAATCTTGATGAAAATTCATTTTTTGGGCTTATCCCTATTAACACCAACAAAATTGTGAATCCAAAAATGGGAAAAATGCTAAACACAAACTCTGCAAAGTAACAGCAATATCGTATGTATTATGTGTGTATGCAAAAGAAGCCAAACGATTATTTATATTTTGCCTGAAAGAGACTATTGAGAGACTAATTTCTGGTAATATTAAACACAGTTTAAATAGATTTGACCCCCACAGATCAATTGCTGTTTTCAGGAGCTGAATACCACATATGACATAAAAGCATTCCCACATGAAATCTATTCTTCTCTACCCAAATGTCATTATCTAAAAGTGGATAAATATTATTTGCATAGAGAATGTGAAGAAGATATTTTTCAGCTATTACAATGCCACAGGAATTAGCACTTTCAGAAGAGATGATTTCTTCTTCGTTTTATTTTTCTTTTAAATGGAAGAATAAGTCAATCTCTTGCTCTGGGATTTTTTTTTCTTTTTTTCTGCAGGTAAGCATCGGCAAAATTTTCTGGTTTTCACAGTTTTGTTTTAATGCAAAGGTATCAAAACCAATCCTTTTAGGAGTGGCAGAAACAAAATAAATTTTTGTTTCCTTTTTGTTTTCAGACTGCCACTGGGGGTTCATGTTTCAGAATACACATGTGGTTATTGTGTAAGAAATATGGACAAGATACTGTTCATAGCTCTATAGTGAAAAAATACCTTGCTCTTAGCAGTTGTAGAAATAGAAATCAGAGACATCTGATGTGCTAAGGACCTCAATAAGTCATCTAATCTAATTCCATGGTGAAAGGCATCAATTATATCTAGGCCACTGGCAAAGATGTTTATCAAATTATTTGTAAATGCCCTGAATAAAGGAGATTCTTCCGTATTTCTCTGCTCCTTGGTCCCAAGACTCATTGTCTTTCTAGTTAGAAAGTCCCCCACATATTCAACATAGCTAATATTTGCTGAAAATCAGAATTATGTTTTGTTGATTGCCTTTCAACTTGTCAACGGTGCTCTTGTTTCACCAAACTGCAGTTCACAACTTGCCCCATACTCTGTCTGTGACCGCAGCCTTCCTGCTCGGGAAAGTTAGTAAGTGCAGAAATAAGGCTTTGCAGTCACCTTACACTGACACTTGCCCACTGCCACCAGCACCATGAAGGGCTTGTCAGCCAGGGCAGGCATCAACGCTTGCAGAAGCACCCACGGCTTCTTCTCACTCCTGCTGTAGCCTTGGGATGCCTGTGTGTTAATTTTAACCAAACAGATTGTTCAAGAAAACTTGCTGATACCATAAAAAGCTCAAAATCAGCTTGCTCAGGAGGAATGAGAAGGGTGGAGAAGCAGAACTGGACTTGGAGAGTCTCCAGCTGTGGCAGATGTGCTGCTGCCATGGCACATGCTTCTGAAACAGCAGCACAGAGATCCTTCAAAAGCATTCATATTGGGGATGTATTGCAGCTTTCCTCAGAGAAAACAGCTGGAAAATCCAATGGGATTTGCATGTGTTGGAAATCCCAACTCATCTGTCTTCACTTGTCTATGTCCCTTCTTGTCAGGACACTGAAGGTGTCAGGGGTTCCCCGCGGACTATGGGAGCTCCTCTGGGTTCATTGGGGCAGATCCTGGTAGATAGGCCCATTCCACTGCCTGAGCCAGGAGCAGGGCATCTGGGAGGCACTGGGGCAGCTCCAGCCCCAGATATTGGGCACCTGTCTGGCGATGTGATCAGACTAAGACCAGGCTGAGATTTGGGTGTGGTGATGGGCCCAGCATGGCAGGGCCCATGGCCAGGCAGGGCTTTGGGAAGCTGGAGACTGTCCCTGCTGTGGTGTTGCAGGGGCAGGTTTTGGAGGCCCTGGAGGATTGACAGCCATCTGGGACTGACATGGAGTCCTAGTCTGTTGGCAGAGTAAGGGGAGTCCTTGGGGGAGTTCAGAATGGGTAGGGTTGCTGGAGCCTCAGGGCTATGGCACTATGTGAATTTTCAAGCTTCCCCACCACTTGATCCTTCCCAACTAGTAACACTTCTGTGGTTAAAATCTGGTGGATATAGGGGGCAGACCATAAGGTTCTTGAGATTAAGCAGTTTGATGCAATCCTTTGGTACAAGTGTCATGACTAGTGTACTCTTTTTACCTATGCTTTGTGAGGCAAAGAACTCGATTTCTGTGGAGAGGAAACGTGGTCCCTCTCAGTGCAGAGTTAACAATATGTCAGTCCAATTTTGAAAAACATGAGGGAGACTTGTTCAAAAGCTATGTCACAAGATATGGAAGGCTGAAAAATGTCATGTTGGTAAAATATCTTTATAGCCATATTTTGTCTGAGATGGGTCACATTTCAGTAGCATGTAAGACACTGGAGCAACAGTTGCAAGCGGCTCAGCACAATATGTCCCAAGCTCACTTGCAGGTGCGACACTTACATTCATCTCAAAATTGTCTGTGCGCTGCTCAGATGTTGTGTCCTCCACATGTCTTTGTATGAAAAACTGCTGAAATTAATGCTAAATGAGGATTTCTTTAGGTAATAAGAAGTGAATTCCATCACATTTCTTCTGTTGCCTGGATAATTTTTAGATGGTGTCAGATTGCCTTCAAGGTTTTGCCAGCATCTTTGGGACAAGCCATGACAAAGGGACAAGTTTTATGTTCCTGAACATCTTCAAACTAAATCCAGGGGTTATCTGTTTCTTTCACCAAACAAATTGAAGTTGGGTCAACTCATAACTTATTTCATTCAGTATTTGTCTAAATGATACTGAAAAAGTGAAACTAAACAACTGAGATATTAGGAAGATTTTTTTTTTTCCTGTGAGGGTGGTGAGGCATTGGCACAGGTTGCCCAGAGAAGTTCTGGATGCCCCATCCCTGGAGGTGTTCAAGACCAGGTTGGATGAGGCTTTGAGCAACCTAGCAGAAAAATGTCCCTGCCCATGGCAGGGGGTTGGAACTAAATGATGTTTAATGCCCATTCCAACCCAAGGCATTCTATGATTCTAAGTACATTCTCCTTTCTGGTGTGAAACAAAAAATGTTGAGAAACGTAGATCAGAACTGCCAAGAGCAGAGCTGCAATTTCTCCTGCCCACTGCTGTGAGTATGAATCACAGTCCTTTGCTCCCTTACAAAGTGGGGACTGAAGAAAGTCTCTCATGACTACAGGGATACAGTCCCCTGAGTGAAAGCAGAGCCTCTCTCAAAACTTGGTTCTAAATTTTCCAAAGTTGCAAAGCAAGGTGAGACTCAGTATACTGTCAGCTGACAATTACTGTTTTCATTCTCGTCTCTGCCTTTGTTAGTTGAAATGAACTGGGAATTGTCTAAACTCCAAGCTTCTTGTTTACATTTACTTGAAAACAAATATCTTGCCTACTACAAATCTGCAAAGATGTCTATTTTTACCCTGATGTCACAACAGAAATTTACCAGAATAAGAATTTTTTTTTTCCTGGAATGATGGTGCTTAATCATTTTAAGCAAATTTGGGAAAGAACTTCATGTGTCCTTCACTTTGTAAAGAACCATTAAGCTTTGGTCTATTAGCTTGTGTTCGGAGGTTTCATTTGTCGCTCTTTGTAGTTGTATAATGAAATACTTATTGAAAAAGGAGTAACCATTAACTCCCTTCCATCAGGAAATAAGTGTTTCCTTCACTTTGTGAAAATGGAGGATGGATGGTTCTTCAACTAAACAACAGCAGATACGTGATTTTGCTGAACATATTTTATCTGAAAAGTGGAACATCTGTTCTGCCTCTCAGATTTCCTCAAGGAATTCCTCTTTTAAGTTATCACAGTTTTACTTTCTGCTAAGAATTTTATCACTCTGACGTGTTCAAAATTGCTAACCTGAGGTCTATCCAAACTGTAGCAAAGTAACTACAGTAGCTGAAAAATTTTATACTTGGTTTTCTGTCTTAAAGTTTGCAAGCATCTGTTTTCCCATAAGTATGTGCACAATTACATAAGTAATTCTCTTGTGCCCTTTCTCATCAGACATATACGGAATTCATTTGCTAATAGTGTTAGGTAGCTGACATTGCTGTTGTGTTTTATAGTAGGCTTTTACTCTGAAATTAAGATAAAACAGTAAAAAAAAAAAAAAGGAATGCTAACTTGCTAGCTTCTGACAATTCAGATGCTTAAGTAAGTCTCAGAGCTTTTCAGCACATGCTGATGACAAATTATTTCTCTAATCATGTGTTATAATTGTTATAATTTATCTTTTCTGACATACTCTTTCTTCTGTATGTCATTGAACTTATC
This sequence comes from Dromococcyx pavoninus, assembly GCA_033558185.1. Taxonomy (NCBI): domain Eukaryota; kingdom Metazoa; phylum Chordata; class Aves; order Cuculiformes; family Neomorphidae; genus Dromococcyx; species Dromococcyx pavoninus. The sequence goes on along the minus strand of JAUMJL010000362.1, from coordinate 3,370,185 downwards.
GGTTTTCAAATACTTACTAAGAGATAGATAATTAAAAGGATTCAGTACCCACCTGCAAAAAGGTAATGATTCTCAAGACCTTAAAAATCCAGTACTTTAGTCCAGATCTTCAAATAAATCCAGTACCCAAATCCAAGTCAATGAAAAACTGGGTACTTCTGATGGCCAGGTGGGAAAAGGATGTTTCTGAGAGTCTATTTATATGTGCATTTCTTTGACATCAGAGTCCTAAAACACAATGTATAGTCCTGAATGAAAGATGAATTATAATGTTAAACACAGTCAGAATAAGTCCTAAATTCCATTAAAAAAAAAATCTATTCCCATACAAGGGGAATCACCTGAAACTGATAGTTTGAGCTTGTATGCCTTCTGACTGATTTCTGATACAGAAATTAATAACCTTAACCTTTCATTAGACACGGCAAATGAGTCTATTGTGTAAACTCCAACTCTGGCAACACCCCTGAGCCTGATCTTTAAAAACACCTACTCTTTCAGCTGTGGCTCCTTCCCAGTGTTGCTATCAGTCTCACTATTTGCCTTTCTAACTTTCATCATCAGTCTTAACTGCAAATGTTTTTGGTTGAGGAAGTAATAGGAATTGAAAGTTGAGCTGGTGGGGTACTGAAAAAGTACCTCAACCAGAGATGCTTCTGATCACTTTAGGGAAGAGTAATACAATAGCACCAAGCTACATTCCTTTCTTTGCCTACAAAGAAAACTACTTCACTTGCTGCATCTGTATTCTTTTTAGTCCATACACTTTGACTAAAGTTTCAAGGCACAAAATATCAGTAGAAAAACCCAGCATATTAATTTGTTTTCTTTTTAATATTTTAAAACATCAACACAGATTCCAACTGGTCTAAATGTGAGAACTGGAACCTCTTCATTTGTAAAACATGTGGAGGAAGATATTGATATGCTCAATTCTCATGTTAAACAGAGAATTTTACAATTCAGTTTGCATAGCTGTTTTCTTTGCTCCTCTCTCCGCGTATTCTGTCAGTAATGCAATTAAATGCAAATGGAAATGATATGTCTGATCTTTGAAGCACAGTGCATAGAGAAAAAACTTTTAAATGAGAATATACTGCACTGTCAACCCTTTCTTCTCTTCCATCATGTTTATGGACAGCTGATTTCAAACTGCCCCAGTCTGTAGTCTCTAAACAATCATTTTCTCAGGAGAACAGGGAGATGGTCACTTGTATAATGACATTCATTATTTTGGCAGTATTGGTTAAATAATATTTCTTTAAGCATTCTTATCAGAAATTTGCAAATTGAGAGACAGCACCAGATATTTACAGCTTCATCGAAGTTATTTAATTTCCTGATCTCTCTCTCTGCTCAGCCTTATCTTTTATTTTGCTTACCACTTACCACCTGTGCTCTGGGTACAGCTACCCACGAGAAAGGCCATTCAACTTCCAAGCCAAGTTTCATATGTAAATTAACCACAATTTTTGTCTTGGCCTAAACGCCATACACTGCAGAACTGAAATTAACTATGAGGAGCTGGATAAAAGCAAATTTCAGTTGTGTGGAGTTAATTTACCTGTACTTACACAGGCACCTGTAGAAGAAATAATCATTTTGCAGAATAATATGAAGATTTTATGACAGCATAAACACAAGTATTGAGAAGGAATTGTTGATGCTGTCATTCATGTATCTGTAAATGTGTTTCCTTCTTCCTTCTTAATTTTACCCATACGCAGCTGCATGTCCTCCCTAATTAATGAATTGCCCTCAGGTTACTCACCCAGACACATCTAATATATCTCTGTCCAAAATGACTAAACTCTGTCCTGCATTAAAGATGTAAAAGGCCACAAATTACTTCCTTGGTCTTTCCAACTAGAAAATCGCTGCTTACTGAATGGCATTCTCTCCATGTGGCATTCAGGATGACTTTATCACCTCAGAGCTGAAGCTGAAGAAGAGAAGAAAAATATCTACTGCTAAAAAGTTTCTCAGTTCAGATTCTAGTTCAACAGAAGAAACATTCACTTCAGATTTAAGCTTATAATAATACTATGAATGCAATAAAATGCATGAGTATGCAGTCCTTTAATCTTTAAAGTCCTTTATAAACATTAGCTAATCTTTCCTGAAAACAGTTTCCAGCTAAATTTATGTGATTAAGAAGAAGGTTCAACACATTTTTACAGGTTTTTTTTTCAGACTGTGTAATAAGAAAGTGTTTACAATTAGCATATAAAGTGAAATATAGATAAGTACATATAATCTTTAATACCAGCTGACCTCCGCTGCAGTTATAAAAATAAGAATATATGCAATTTACATGTAAATTTTACTGTTGTTTTCTTATATAACTTAATTGTTTCCTCATTAAAGCCTCGGAGAGGGTTTACAAGCTCACAGGTAAAAAAAAATCACTTCATGCTCTTCTGTCTACTGTGAAATAAAATGTCAACAATACTCAATAGGCTGAGGAATTGGAAATGATAGTGCTGAATGTGAATTCACCTCAGGAGTGCAAACAGCAGGAATGCTTGTTTGTCAAAGTTGAAGGGAAAAAAATGGCCATTCAATTTAACGTCTCTTTCAAGTGTGAACACCACAAGCAAAGTAGTTAACACCACACTAATACTGCAGGTTAGGTGGCAGGCACAAACTTAGGCAGAGATGTTGGACTTGCATTTAACAGAAAACACCCCCTTTGATCTCTAGCTAGGATTTGCCAGTGAGATCAAGTCTTATTAGACCCCTAAACCATTAAAAAAAAATAAAAAATAAAATCAGGTACTGTGAAATGAAAGAGGCGGAACAGCATACTTGGAGATACGGAGTTGATCCCTCACTTTGAGACTGATTTCCCTGCGTAATCACAGTGAAAGCAGTGTCTCTTGTGCCTACAGTTTCTCATTCATGTGTGTTCCTCTCTGTTCAGATTGTGAAGCCTTTGGATGAGAGCCTTTTCAAACAGGTGCATACAGTGCCTGGCATAAAACACTGCTTGTACTAGCTGGTACATTGTGATTTGATCATAATAAGAATAAAATTGTGAGGAGAACATTGAGAAACTCTCTGTCAGTGTAATAAGCTAATACTGGAAGAACATTTGCTATTCTTTGCTTGTTTTAGAGTAATGGATGTTCGAAATGCGCATGTAACAAACAAATCACCTATTTTGAATGCTTAAAGGCTTTTGCTGGTTTCAGAATTTTACTTTTCAAGCATCCTTTGATCCTGTGTGTAAGATTAAGCTAGAACTTTTTCTTAAAAACAGATTAGATGAGAATGTGTTCAGGTGAATGGTACTTCAAGAAGATGTGCATTTTTTTTTTCATTGGAAAGAACTACAAAAGTTGCCCGTTTGGGAGAAACAAATGTGATACTGCAGTGCTTTTCTAATTTTGGAAATACTTTCCTTCACTTTTTGTAAAAGATGTCATGAAAACTATAAACTTCAGAGCTGGCATGCTGGTAGCCTAGTTTTGTTGCCCCTCCTGATTGGTAATTCTGAATTGTTGTTACTGTATGCCACATTGTATACTGGCCACCACTGTGTATTTCTGCTTTTCTAGTTATGTTTGGATTTCTGAGGAATAACTACAGTGTAAAGAATTTTGGACCTCAAGTAGTCACCCACATTTAGGACAGTGTAATCAAACCCCCTGGGAAGATAATACAGGGAAACTTGATTGCTGGTGCTGATAGGTTTTTTTTTTCCAGGTCACTGCACAGAATGAGGCTTGGAAGGTAGATATTTTCCATTTTGTTTCTTTTCATTAAAGAGGCCAGCTTAGTCATGTCCTTATTTTAGCTGTTTCCACATGATCCGGGAGTTAATGTTCCTCAGATGCAGAACATTCCATATGGATCTTTATATTCTTCAGTGGTTAGGGTGTTGCAGTCCTTGTATAGTTTTCCAGGGTTTGCTTTACACTGAGATTAAGCAGGTTTGCTTATTGTTTGGAGACATTATTTTGATCCTAATAAAAATTCAAAATCCCAAGTTGAGTTTTGTAGTATGTACTTTGCATTTTTTAGAACTATATCTTAAGAAAAGAATATTCTCCAATAACTGCCTCTGGGTTCATGATATTACATCAAAATATTAAACCCTTTTTGGGATCTGTTCCTGCACAATATTGCAAAGTAGCTGTTATTGACAGGTGTCAGGGTTAGCCATCAGTCTGAGCTCCAAAATCTTCACCAACTGAATTGGTTCTGAACATCTGAAATTTCATTTTTACTATCTGTCCAACCAGGCTGACTACTCTCTGATTGTCAAAGTATTGATGAGAACAATGCATTGCCTTCCTGTTAGAGATTAAAAACTCTTTGCAAAGCAAACAGCTGACCCATGATTTTATCACTTGCATGATTATTTATGGAAGCAGGATATTTTGGTGTAGGGTGATTAATTTTTAGCTATTAACATCTTTGATGCTTCCTATTGAATGAACAAATAAACCCCCTTTTAAATACAAAATAAGCTGAGGGTTGATACTATTCCAAAACAATGGCCTCTTCCTACTGTAATCTTAATTTGCCTCAGTACAAAATCCAACTGTAGCACACAATTCCTTCTCAGCAGTACCAGCATTAAGATAATCTATGATTTTTCTTTCTGAACTGCATGCTGCAGTGGCCAGAGCTGTAAGTAATCTCCACAATAAGGAGGACTGGTAATTTATAAACTAATTGGCTATTTTGACTTGCAAATTCCTATGCTTAAATTGCTCTATAGGAAGCATTTATACAAGTTTTACAGTAATGAGATGATTAGAATGAGAGCCAAGGGAGAAGTTTCAGGAGACAGAACTCTAAGTTCCCACCCCTTTTTAAGAAAAATGACTTCTCTAATTGCTGAGAGATGAAAAGGGTGAAAGTGATGGCCCATCCATATGTTTTCCCAGAGACAGCAATGGTGGCACTGTACTTGAAGTATATGAAACAGACGCGTTGCTTTCTGTGTGGTAATTTGCCTTTTAAATGTCATCAAGAGTGGAGGAAAATCTGTGACAGAGAAATCATCTTTGTGCATCCTGCCATCCAGTGCCAGATGCTGATACATGTGGATGAGTGGTAAAAGAGAAGAGGAGGAAAATACAGCAGAGAGTAGTGACCACTTGGTGGTATGACTTGGGCCACGGGCACCACATGCTAATAGGGCTTGTACTCCTCTCAATGTCTCTAGTAAATTCTCCCTACAGCAGTTTTATATTATTACTGAGGCAAAGATCCCTGTATTTGAATATCCATTTTGTGAAGAATAAGTTTATAAATTGTTTAAAGAATTGTTATGGGAATTGATCTCACAATACATTTATTACTCATGCAATTACAGAAAACATTTCTCAGAAGTCTGGGAGTAGACCAAGTCTGCAAAATTAAAAAAAAAAAATTAAGAAATGTCTTTCAGAGTTTGAAGACTCAAGTACTTTTAAAGGCAACTGCTGTCAGTATTTGCTTTTGTGTTGACAGGATCCTTTTAAAAGGTTTTGTGGTGCAAAAAGCTGCTTTTAGTGGGTTTTCATAATGCACTGGGAGAGAACAAGAAAATGTTTTTCTCACCATGGCCAGCCATGGACTTCACTTAGAACACTGCGTACCCAAATCGGGAGGCAATTTTCCATGTGGCTCACAGGCAGAGCCTGAGGAATCAGCACTTGTGCTTAGCCCTGCTTACCTTGGAGACCTGTTTTTTTCTTCCAAGTGCTTCTCAGGATGACTCAGGCCCCTTAATGTGCCTGAAGGAGACACTCTGGGTGAGCACTCACACCCACCCAAACGTGATAGATTGACGTCCCCATTGCTTGCAGGAGGCGAAGTACTTTTATTCTAAGAGCGTGCCTATGGAGCAGAAGGAGGAGTGTTTTCCCCCTGTGCCAGCTGAAATCTAACAGCCACAAGGTGGCACGACGGCTTTGCTCTTCCTCTGTGAAACGTCTGCCATAAAGCAGCATCTGGCCCCATACTCCCACTGTGTGCTGATCTCCCCCAGTCTGCAGAGCTGTTTATGGGGACTAAGGATTGTTGTGTGCAAAAGCCAGGGCTGTTATGTCCTTAGGGCTGCTATTTCTCAGTCTGGCTAAATAAATGCCAGCCTCAGGGTACGCATATTCCGGCACGAATCCTCCATTCCTGTTGTCACTCAGATGCACTACAGGAAAGCCACTACTTTCTGTCTTACAGGGTCAGTGGCATCTGAAAACTCCTAGCAAACACAGTAAACTTCAAGCCCTTGACTAAGCCAGCCAGAGCCCCAGTGTCTGCTGGTGTGAATGTACCAGAGTGCTCACGTTGCTGCAACAGGTCTTGTGCAGCAGGGGTGTGAGAGCCTAAAGGAGCACCAGATCGTCCCAATTCAGGTCTTCTAATATGGTTGATTCTAGTCTAATCCATAACAGATACAACAGCCAGCAAAATGAGAAATTCACTGACACAGGAGGCTGCAGCCATCTTCTGCACCAGCGCCTCAGTGATGTTATGGTGGGTGTACAAAGGGGGTTTTCTTCCGCAAGTGAACCCCTCCTTGGTGTATTCATGATACCTCTGTTGTATATGATGCATCTGTGACATTTAGCAGGTTACGGCTGGCTAGAAGTGGACAGGACAGGATGAATGCATGCGTCTCCTACTGCTATAGTTTTTGCTGAAGCAAAGTGGAGGGATAAGGGTGTGGTGCAAAGAGAGGGAATCCAGGACTGGTTATTAAGGATTTCATCACAGAGCTTCTTTGAAATATATTTACATGAATTTTACTGTTCTTCATGCAATACTGCTTCATTCACAGCCAGGGTTTTCTTTATGATATACTTTCAGGTGCTTTGTAAAATTATGTTTAGGAGTTTCCACCAGAACTTCTGCTGGTCCTCCTGGGAGAGCAGCACAAAGCTCTTACCGCAAGAATGTTTTCCTCTTACCTGTGCCTTAACATTTCATTTAGAAGTCAATCTCAAGGTGTAAGATAACGTGAAATAAACATCTCCTACACCTGGTACTACGCAGGTGCCATAAACAGCCCAGTCCCAAGGAAGGCAAATGTTCAACACTCCCATTTGTTGTGTTTATGTATTTAAAACTTGCTGCATTTCTAAGCAGGACTCCAGGCCATGTAAGGATATTAGCCATATGTAATAGTTCACTGGGAGTTGCAGGTATGCAGTGCTCAGCAAAAGTAAGGCAGTAGCTATGAGTTAAAGCGGCTGTAAGTGCTTTGCTCACAGATCTCTCTGGAATTAAAGAGCCGTAGCCGACTTCACTCCACATTGCTGCTTACACAAAAATATCTGCAAAGAGAAACCCACAACCCCTTCACGTTTTCTTCATTTCTTACTAGTTAAAAAAATTTGAGTTTAATATCGCTGTGACCTTTCAGTTTTATATCACCTAACTGGAGCACAGAAGCTATTTTCTTCTTCAAGATGAGCTTCCCTTCTGTTGCTGGCTCATTTAGATTTAAGGCTAATGTAGCACAGCACAGAATACCACAAGGATTTGATGTTTCACAGTGCTGTTCCCAGTTAAGCATTCCTAAATTTTACAGCCATGAATCATGCATTCTGGGGTCACTTGTCCCCCATCCTGTGGTATCTATAGAAATGAGGAGACATGATCCTGAGAAAGTATTTACTATAGATTTAACTAATTAAACCAAATGCAGACTTTGAAAATAGGAGGAATCATTGGACATCACCATTATCTTCACATCCTAATAGTAAGTTTATGCTTTTAGTTTGTGAATCAATGCTTGGGACCTTTTGTAATCTTTATAATGCACCCCAGTGACTGTGCTGACATTACCTGGTACTGTGTCCCAGAACAGTGCTGCACATTGTTGTTCATTAAGAAAAAATATGAGGAAAACTCGTGATTCAGCTCTCCCTACTGCCTTTTCTTCCCCCAGGAAAACCACGGAAGGACACCAACTATACTGAGTGCAATGACTAGCAGTATTGTTCACTAATCAACACTGGAAGATGGGGAAAGGTTTCTTTTGAAGGATAGTTTTTGCTCAGTTGCAAAGTCTCCTTTGATTACCTCATTCTCTGAGGATGAGTAATGTGTTTTTAATTATTTTTAGTTTAGTTCAAGGTTATTAATCATCTTCAAACTAACAACAACTACAGGAATTCACCAGCATTTCATGTCATTCACTGTACATATGCTTTTGTGTATGCATAGTTTTCTTTGCCAGTTAAGTGATGCTGTTTTCTACATGGACTGGTGGAGACCATCACCCAACGACTACTATTTTGAGGTGTGGGACAGGAATTTGTTCAGCTAAAATCACTCTTCATAGAGACTAAATACTCGACTCCTCTGAATCCACGACAGAACTCTTCAGTAGATATTTACTTCATAGATTAACTGCATTGAGTGTTTTGAGGCACTGGAGACATTACTCCTGAGTAGTAAACCTTCAGAACCAGAAAAAAATTGCCCCCAGACTACCAAAAGTGACCATCTGACCCCACTAAATTCATTAGGATCTTTGCCTTTGACATCAATAGGGCCAGGTATATATTTTAGAGCTATTCTATCTTTTACTATGTGCTCCCAAGGAAGTCACAGAATTTGCTCTATTTCATACAGTACTGGGTAAAATACATATATTAATAAATCTATGCCTCACAAAATTAATAGTAGTGTTTTTGGATTAAAGTTGTTACATAGTTGTAGCATATTTTATAAGCATGAAGAACCCACAATAAATATGGGTGTATCATCATCAGGCCACATGCAGTCATTCACCTAGAAAAAAAAGTTAATTTTTTTTTCCTAAATCTATGATGTAGGGGGTTTAGCATAAATTTCTCAGTACTGAACACATATTTATATATATTCATAAATAGAACTTTATACTTATATTCCAGTATTCACCTTGTAGTTCAGGATCTGGAATAATTACATATAAATATTTTGCATTAGGAAAAGGAGGAAAGAAACAATGAACAGTAAAATGAACAGTACAGCAGAAGCAATCTCTGGCTCAGAACAGAACCGGTAGAACTGATCTGAGGGGATAAGGTTAGAAGATATATTCAAAACAGAGTTGTTGACCTTCTATAGAAGAAATATTTGAATAAATAATATTCTTGGACAATAACATTCTTTAGAATGTGATAAAAATATTTCTTTTTCCCCAGAGATGAAAGTGAAACGTATAAAGGTATGTCCTTGTGTAGTCCTTATTACAAAAAATCAAACCATACTCAAAATCCACAAGCCAAACCACCTTTAATCATTAACATTGGATGTTATTTCTATAATTCCTTGCTCATACTTCTTCCCTATTGTGTTTCAGAGCAAATTCTTGTCACCCTCGGATTTTCGATCAGAGACGCTAACTCAAGTTCTTTATTCAATAGTAAAACATTAATTTCAGATAGTTAAAGCAAAACAAATATATACATTTCAGTATAACCTCAAGTGTTGCTGAGGCTTAGAGGAATATTGGTTTTGCTGTGGAGTAAAATATGTCAAAGAATCACCCCAAATTATGTGGAATTAACTACTTTTTTCTGAAAACCCATATGCAAAGTCAATAATATACTTACATTTCGGTAGCAAGAAAGCCCCATGAAAGGAAATTTCACTACAGTGAAAAATACCGTATTAAAGTTTCAGAATACTTTGTAGGATTTCATATTTACAGAATATCATGGTTTATTTTGTTGTTGCTGATGATAAATCCAGTTACCTCTGGAGATTCAACACAGATTTATGGGTCAAAAGAGAAGGTTCAGTCTTGCAATGTCCTAGTGACTTCTGTTTGTGTTGAGCCCTGTAAATGCCTATGAAATTCAAAAAGGACCAAAGGCAGCAGTATTTACATGATGAGCTTGGTAGACACATACCTGGACTTACTAAAACACATAGGAGTTTCTGCAGACAATCTTCGTTCTTAATGAGGAAGGTCAATAGATCTAGTGCTGTTCTGTGTGAAATCAGTGAGAATCTTTCCTGTGGGATAACAAGGGTCAGAGACTGATTTTTGACATTACAAGAGGCCATTACAAACATAACGCCTGACCTTTGCATAAAGCAGGGCAAAGAATGGCTCAATAGCTCGGGATCTTTTAGGAAGACTGCAAGCCTGACTTTAAAGATTTTCAAGTAACAGAGATTGTAATCCAATTCTGTTTAAGTGATTAATTATTCTGGCTGTTACAGAAATACATTTTATTAGAGGATAGACATGGATGAGGCCATAAGGCCACACGCAAGAAATTCTTGTGCTATCTTTAAATCTAAAAACTAAGAATCACCCATTTCTCTTTAGGCTAAGTAGACCCAAGTATTTTATTGCAGTTAAATTAATAAAAAAAATGTTTAAAAACAGTGATAATCCCTTATAATTACAGGCTTTGGCCCTTAAAGCTCCCCCAGTGGGTCATGTCTGCAGTTAGATATTCATTTAATGCTGTTTGATTATGACACATTTCAGAACTCAGAAAGCCCAAAAACTGGCTGTTAAAGGCAATCGAATGCAAAAATAGTCCCTGGTCTCACACAGCCAGAGAAGTGGCTGTCGGTGCAGGCTGCTGACAGAGAAATCCAGCCCATGGCCTTGCTACAGACAGACACCATGCAAATGTCCCAGTGCTTTCTGTGAGCCCGTTTATGACAGCAGACAAGAAATCATGTGCTGGCTCATGGCCCCTGTGTCTGGCTCGTGGCCCTAGTGTCTGCTGCCCAGTCAACTCCCGGCACAGAGGCCAGCAAACCCAGCTCCCCGGTCTCACCCCACCCTTTGCTCTTCTGGTGCTATGCATCTGGCTGAGCAGGGCCCTCCTGCACAGCACTGGGATGCAGGAGCTCTCCCTGTTTCCCACTACACCCAAAATGGAGAGCTATGCTGCATGGAGGGCTCCCACGTTCACGGCAATTTTGACTGTGGCCAGCATGGACTGCAGCCCCATGGAGCAGATGCTGCACTGTAGGGTGCACAAGCCACCAAGAACAGGTTTCTATGCCTAACCAAATGTCTTTTCTCTTTTCCTTAATGAGACAGACTTTGTTATTCTCTCATCACAATATGCTGTTCTGATTGATATTTACCGGGCTCCATGTGACCTGTCTCTGTTGTCTTTAGCATGGTTAATTGGAATTATTGAGCGACACCTGGCTCTGGCAGGCTGGGATTCACCCCTGTTGGGATGGTCCTCACCTGCCCGCCCTAGCCCGCTTCCGCACAGCCTTCCTTCTGTCAGACTGAATTAAGCTGCGCTGTCAGGAGCCAGGGACCCTTCAACAGTTTTCCAGCACAAGCAACACCAAATTAGTGTTTGGTAATAGGCTGCACACTGTTTTGTAATAAGAAAATATAGATGATTCTATTTATTCCCTCTTGCTCCTATGATGATAAGAAGTGTTCTAATTCATTATTAATTTGTTCCAACTATTTCTGGTAAGTCTAAACTATGAATAACTTTAGCTATGCCATTAGCAATACCTCAAAACAACAGATGGATTTTAGTTTCTGGACACAGGCATGTGGGAGTCCCACTGTTTCTAAAGGTATACCCAAAATTCTGTCACATTTGGGTACAAAATCAGTACTTGCTGTTTACAATGGGTTACAGCAACCTGGAACATAAATATAGTGTAGCTGTTACTTTTTCCAGTGTAAATTATTGTACATTGGCAGCATTCTGTAAAACTTGGTATATACAATCCGCTTAAGGATTCAGCCTTCCCTAAACACCTGACCAAATGGAAATGAGAATGGGAATAGACCTAGAACTGCTGCCAGCGCTAAAGGCTTTTATTCTGCCCTGTGGAGAAGCAAGATCTTTAGCAGTATTTTGTAGGTTGCTGGCTTAATCGTAGAATAGGCCTTTGGAATATTAAATCTTCAAAAGGCGATTTTTTGTTGTTGTTATTTGGCTTTCATAATTTATTTCTGTACTTTTCTTATATAAATGATTGATCAAAGAACCATTGCCAGAAAGCATCAAGAAATTTTTTTTCTTTTCTCTTGTAGAATATGAATTTACTTGGATGAAATATGGAAGGTTGTAAATGTATCTATTGGTCATCCAAGGAAATTATCTGTCACATGCACAGTGTGGTGGTACCTCCCTGTGGAACAGAATCCGCTGTTTGGTCTTTCATTCATCTTAAAAGTGCTTTCCTTTCCTTTGTGTTTGGATGGAAACAACTCTTTCTCTGCCTCTGTGTTGTCTAAGTCATCTGGCTTCATTTACTGATAAGGGGGAGAAGGACACCCACCACCCAAGACTGAACACTGAGCTTCTATGTGGGCAGTCTTGCAAGACACTGACAACCCACTGGCCTTGTCTCTCACTGTGAGCTCTAAGCAGGGGAAAGAGTGGGTTGACTGCGCTCCTGATGCTCCCACACTGCTGCCCTAGAAAATAGAGCCCTACCTCCTCACTTAAGAAAAGAAACAGAAGAAAAAAATCCCAGCCCTTTTCCACAGAGTGCATTTACTTAAGAATGCTTTTTAACTTCTTGCTTGGAGATACAATTAAGGTGACAAAAGGCAGCAAGGAGTTACCTGGAAGACCCTCAAAAATTCTTTGCTAATGCTTGGTGGTCACCTGCAAAGGGGTTGGCGAGGGTCCTGGCCACCAAAGCTTGCCTCTCTCATGTCTTGTGAACAGTGCAGTCCCAGTACTGTCCCTTGTTGTTGCTCTCTATTTTTTCCATAGTTTGTACCTCCTGCCCAGAGCACTCCTGGGTAAGTAAGCTGTTTGAATTACAGCTTTGCTCCTTCAGTCTGCGACAGACATGAGAAAACACACAGATGTGTGTTCTTTCTGCAGTGTGCCAAAACATTTTGCTGCTTTTACTTAAAGAAAGCAAGCGCCAGAGCCACACCTGAGTGACTTTAAAGACTAGTTAACCTCCCTTCTGACCAGCCCATCCTTCCCAGGAGTGAGATCTCATGAAGGAGGAGGCTGAAAGGGGAAAACAGATGAAGGCTGGCATTATGAAGGCTGATACAGATGTGCACTTATTGGCAGATTGGTCTGCAGTGGGTTCCCTGAGCCATCCCTATAAGAAAGGAAGCCTGGGGAGAGATATTAACAAGGTAGATGATAAACCCTCAGTGTGAGTGTGTGTAGGGGGTGGGAAGGGGAGGAGAGATGCTGGGTTGGCAAGATTGTTTGCTTTTGAGAAAGAAGAATCCGTCCTTTTTTGTACTGGTACAAAAACATGTGCTCTTTCATACTAGAATTACGTGTTCCAGGTCCATCAGTCTTCCAGGTTTCTTTTAAAATATGCAGATAAGATGGGTCATACTGAGAAAATATGAATATACTGGCTGGACATCCTACAAGTGGGCATGAGATATCATCCAATAAAATCCCTGACAGTTTAATAGTTTAATCGTGGTATTTTTTTATAGAAACATGCATAATTATGCAAAAAAAAAGAGAAGGATTTTTCTGAAGAATGGAAAAGTTACCCATCATGGTACATGATGAAATATATTCCTTGGAATTTAACCTATGGCAGTGGGGTTTTAGAGTAGTCAGTCCCAGTCAGGCTTAACAACACTCAGAAGATGTAATCTCCCCTAGAAATATCTGTAGAATTATAATGCTCTAGTTAATAAAATAGATATTTAAAATGGCATAGTCAGGTAAATTAAAAGGTCTAATTTAAGCTGGTAGGAGAAAGATGAAGGAAATTCTGCCAGTGAAAAACCTACTTTTCCTCAGATGCTGCCTTAGGAGTTTTCCTAAGGCAACTATTATAAACCTTAAATCCCTCTCAGCTCTGAAATGACAGAGTTATCTAGAAATTTACTTATACGCAGAGATCAGGTTTAAACCTTTACTTATTCAGCCTAAACTGCAATCGTCATACACATATTCATGTCTCGTATGCACACCCTGTGTGAAATAGACTGAGATGCTATGAGACTTTTATCGGCATGAATCATGCGTGAGTTACTCACTCACCCTAAATGAGAGCCTAGAAAACTTTTTTTTTTTTTGCAAACCATCCTGAGATCTCTCCTGCATCTGCAGTAACACAGGGGTAGTACTGGGCCACTATGTGAGGTCTGGAACTTCATGTCTGTTTTACGGGAGTTTGTATCTCTGCATTGCTGATGCACAGTATTTCAGGCATCCTGGAGCTTTCTGTAAAGATCTGGATGAGTAGGGTTGAAGGAGAGGAAGAGTTGGGAAGAAGGAGAGGAAAAGAGGAGGTATAAACAAAAAGTAGCTGAAAGGAGTGTTTCTGGAGTGAAAACCGCTACAGCTTTAAAATCTATTGCCTGAGATTCTGGTCTCTTTGGAAAGAAGGACTAGTTCTTCCCTGCTCTTTAGCCTGAGTAGATCAAGCCTTGCAAATTGAAGTTATCCACCTAATCCAGAGATCAGCAGGCGCTGATCTCTTCTCTCTGGTGACCACTGATAGGACTTGAGGGAATGGCAGGAGGATGTGCCACGGAAGGTTTTGGTTAGGTATTAGGAAAGTGTTCTTCACTCAGAGGGTGGTGGAGCATTGAAACAGCTCCCCAGAGAAGCATGCACGGTGCCAAGCCTCACAATATTCAGGAAGCATTTGGGCAGTGTTCTCAGGCACACGGTGTGAATACTGGGGTTGTCCTGTGCAGGGACAGGAGTTGAACTCTATAATCCTTATGGTTCCCTTCCGACTCAGGTCATTCTGTGAGTCTATGATTCTATGAATCTCTGCAATTCTAGTTTCTAGAAAAGCCCATGTTTACACCCGCTATCACAGAGCCATTTCAGAAAAAACAACAACAAAACCCACCCCAAAACCCACCAGTCCTCAAAACCCGGGGGCCCCTCTGGATCTCTCTCCAGCCGGGGGTGGACGGGACATACCTCTGCCGTCTCCCACGACGGCGACTCCGCTGTAGGAGCGCTGCTGCCCACCAGGTGGCGCCCTCCGCTCATGGACGGTTCGCACTGGCGCAGCCCGCGCCGCTTCCCAGCGGGCTTCGCGGAGCGCTGGGAAGGGGCGGGCGCTGCGCCAGCGCGGACTGTCCGCGGAAGTCGAGAGTTTTAGGATGTGCCTCCTCCTACCAAGGAGCCTTCCCGGTTCTTACACGGAACGACAACCGCGCCCCGAGTGCTGTCCCCTCCCCTTCCCCGGGTGGCCTTTTCTACGGGAATAATTCATTCACGTTAAATTTCCTTTATCTCCGGAAAATACTGAAGCCTTAAATGACCATAATAGGAATGTAATTGTATGGTGTGTGTGTATTCTTATTGTTGGTTTTTTTTTGAGAAATCGATTTGGGTTCGAATAACTCATCTAAGCGCGTTACACCAACCCCATTCAAATAGGAAACAGGAGAACTAAATTATTGCCGCTTCCTGAACTCCCTGCTTATGATCCCAATAATTAAAATGTGCGGTAATGGCTCCTTGTCAGCCTGTATTTCTTTGGGTGATTCTCGGAAATGAAGGAGCTGATTTTCTGCCGCTGAGGGAGGAGAGCGCAGAGACGAGGGCGAAGGCAGAGGCCGGGGTCCGCATCACTTAGGGGAAAATAATCCCGGAGGCAGGGAAGTCCCCAGAGAAGGGATTTCCCTCCTAGTCCCTCCGGCAAATCAACTTTTTTTTCCCTTTTTTTCTCTTTTTTTTTTTTTTTCCCCCACATGGCGATCTTCTATGCACAAGGCGGGGAGGGAAGACAGTCAGTCCAAGGAATGGGATGGGATGGGATGGGATGGGATGGGATGGGATGGGATGGGATGGGATGGGACGGAACGAAACGGAACAGAACCGGATGGGATAGGACAGGACAGGATAAAATAGAATAGGCTAGGCTAGGCTAGGATGGGGGGGTCTCTTCCCCACGGGGCTGTCGTGAGACCCGTCCTGCGCGCCCCGCGGCTGCGGCACCCGAGGGGCTGCTGCGGGGCTGCCGCTTTCCCGAGAGGAGCCTTGCGTCATGAGAACAATATTAACAATTCTTTAAAAAAAAAAAAGGGGAAGCGGGCTCAGGAAAAGAAAAGGCACTCCTATCCCCGCATCTCCCTGGAAGTGGGGGTTCCGCGCCGGATATGCTTCGGCGCGGGGTGAGCTGGCCCCGTGGAAAGACGCGGGGCAAAGCCACGGGGGAGTCCTCCAAGTCCAGGGACCCCCATCCCACCCCAAACCGCCCTCCTCCGTCTCCTGATCCCTTCCAACGGCGGGTAAAACTTGACCGTAGCGAGCATCCTTTTAGGTTTGTGGGATGGTTTGGGGGGGGGGGTGTTCTGTGTGTTGCTGTTTGGGTTTGTTTGTTTTTTTTTTCTCCCCTAATGTTTTTTTTTTCTGGGGGGAAGTGTGAGTTGGTGTTTATGAGAAGCTTTATGACTCCTGATAAGCTCATCTTTGAGGACGACACAGAATTGTGTTCCTTGAGGAATTGGGGTGGTGACGTCTTTTCTGGTACCCGATTATTACGTGACTGGGGGGAAAAAAAAAGGGCATTTGATTCATGAATAAAAATCCGGACACCACCACGGGGGCAACAAACAATATTGCCCGTCCTCAAAGGTAACAAACAGGCAAATGTTTACGAAGAGGGCTCTTGCTGAAGCGGGGTGTTTGCAAAGATTTTGTTGCTAATTGCGTATCAGACGGAAGGCTGGTCAAGTTTGGAGGCACCGAGCAGGAAGAGAAGAGGAGAAGGCTGAAGGCGCTCAGTGAGGGGAGAGATCTGGGGAAGACAACATCGCACGCAGCCAGCCCGCGGCTCCTCGCCTCCACTCCCTCCCGGGCTCGCTCGTTCTCTTCCCCCTTCCCCTGCGCTCCCTTCTCCGGCGACATTTCGCTCCATCCCTCTTTCTCCCTTCCCTTGCAGGCTCCACTCCAGATCTGTGCCGCTACCTGCAAACTTTTTTTCGTCTTTTTGTTCCCTATTTTTCTTTTTTTTTTTTTTTTTGAGTGGATTCCCCTAAAACCACCAGACTCACTGCTGCTTTTGCGTCTTCTTCGTCCCGCGGGTCCTTTGCCCACCGGAGAGACAATGCCACGAGAGTTTTAACTCCTTTCGGCCTCAACTTGGGAGACAGCTCTGTTTCCCCCACCCTATATTTTGGGTCTTTTTTTTTCTTCTTCCTTTTTTAATTTTTTTTTTTATTTTTTAAGACCTGCCCTTTTAGTTACGCAGCCAAACGCTCTTAGTGCCGGGTGTTTATAGAGTTTGATGGTAAGGACACGGGGCGGCTCGCCGGGCCTTCCCGCAGCACTCCCGGGCCGGGCGGGCACCGACGGGGCGGGCGATACCGGACACCGCTCCGCGCTTTTCTGCTCTTCTCCGCGCCGCTCCCCAGGGGCAGCGCTCCCTTCCCTCCCCCTCAGGCTCGGCCAGGGGGCTTTGTGGGTCGTGGGGTATTTTTCTTCCTTTTTTTTCCTTTTTTTTTCCCTTTTTTTTTTTTGACAGCATTTTTCCTTTCCCTCCCGCACAGAGTGGCAATGTGTAGCAAAGCGATCCTAGCACTCCTGGTCTATGGCATAATAATGCATTGCAGCGTCTACTGCTCATCTGCGGCCGGACTTCAGTACCCGGCGCTCAGGTAGGTCCGTCTTCCCTTGCCGAGGGCTTCACCAGGACTCCTTCAGGTCCCGGCTTTGGGAATCTTATGTGGGAGGAAAGTGGAAGGGGAGTCACCAAACGAACCTCACTCCACTTCGGCTCTGTGCCCACCCGCTCCGCCCCGAGAGAGAAGTCACCGGGAGGGTCAGACAGGGAGGGGAGTCCCCCCGGCTGCAGCATTCCTTTCGCCCAAAGCAGCTCCTCGGGATCACTCGTCTTGTCCCCAGAGAGGAGGGGGGGACCTGATCTATTGCATCTCGGGGAGTGTGGGCCGGGGTCCTGGCTGCATCTCGGCGAGGCCAAACATCTCCGCCCCTGCCTGCCCCCTTGCCCTACTCGGCCGCTTTCTGTTGTCCGCAGCTTGCCCGGGGCGAACGGCGAGCATCGCCTGCCCGTATCGGGGAGGAGCTGGGGGGGGGGGGGGAAGACACGGGACAGGTTCTCCATGTGAGAGCTATAGCTGCCACGGTTCGTGAGGCAGCACTGGAGTTGACAGGGATTCAGCCTCTTGCCCTGTTCATCTGTCTGTGTGCCACCCCCCTTCTCAAGGAGTAAAGCGGTCGGGACAAGATTGTTGGGTTCTCTGTGTGTGTTCCGAGTTGTCTTGCTGAGTTCCAGCGCAGGATGAGACGCGTGCTGGCCCTTCCTCCCCGGGATCGGGGGGCGTTTGGACCACGTTGTGTTTGGGGCACGAGCAGGGGACCCCTAGATGGGTGGGCACTAGTGAGTTTCCTATCCTGGGATCGCAGGGTCCCCGGTGCCTCTGGCAGCCGGGTCCCACCCTGCCCGTAGCTTGGTTGTGGCGACAGGTGCTGCTTGGCTTAGGGGGAGCTTTGGGCTCGGAGCTTGGCTCTTGGTGCTTGTGCCGGTGTGCCCTGCGGGGGTCACCGCCATGGGGCTCAACTGCGGTCGGGGGCGACGCCGGGCTGTCCGAGAAAGGTCCCCTTTTCGGGGATCGAGATGTCCTTGCACGAACAGGGAAGCCCGTTGAGGCTGGCTCAGAGCATCCCTCTTCGTCCTTGCGGGCACAGGGGCTGCGGGGCAGCGGACTCGGCGGCTTTGCGGGGCCATTAGCCGGCAATAGCGCGGCTCTTTCCATTCAAGCGCCTGAATTAGCAGGAGTGAAACACTTTAGCGGCATCTATTATTAATATCTCCGCTAAAGCTCGCGGACAAAAATAGCTGCCTGTAACGTATAATGACCTACATCGACTGCAGAGAGGGAGGCAGAGAGCGGCGGGGGGGGGGGGGGGGGAGGAGGGGGAGATTGAGCGGAGGAGGAGGGGGAGAGCAAAACTGGTGAGATCTCAGAGGGCAGAGGATGGATGGTGCATCCAACGAAAAACAACAACAGGAGAAGCCCCCCCACATCCCGGCCCGGCGGGCGCTGCGGGGAGGAGAGGGGCTGCCTCTCCCGGCCCCGGGGGGTTGCTTCTCACCCCCCCCATCTCCGCCGGGGGAGCTGCTGGGCTCCCGCCCAGTCCCTGGCACACAAAAGTGTGTGTGTGCTGCATGCTTGGGCGTGTGTGCTCTCCGCTCAGGAAGCACCAGTCGTGGCGGTGGCAGAGAGGGGCTGTTTCTCGGATCGGGGGTGGGGGTGAAAATGGGAGGGGAAGCATGTTTGGGGCTTTTCTCGGAGCACGTCTGACAGCGGGTGTGTTCCTTCCCCCGTGGTCCTGCCCCGCAAGAGGAGGCGGAGGGCGGGGATGGGGAGCGGGCAGGCGCAGGGCGGGGATGGGGGCAGGCGGATGGGGTTCCCGGGTCGGATCGACCGGGGCTTGGGCACCAAGGGAGCCGGGAGTCGGCGGTGGGGAGCGGAGTTCCCCACGGAGCCCGGCTGACTCCTTCCCTTTGCTGCTCTCGTTGCCAGGCTGGAGGATGAAGTCTACGACGAGGACGGGAACACCCTGCAGGACTTCGCCTACGACCACGAGCCCCTCGGTATAGCGAACCCGTCCTCTATGCTCGGCGAGATGTACACCTTGTATTACCCACCGGAGAAAAGGTGACTGCAACTCGCGGGGTGCCAGACGGGCATTGTCAGCCGGGAACAAAACCAAGTCCAGCCGAACCGATTGGGAGAAAAACATAATAATAATACCCAACAAGCCAAAAGTAACCAAAAAAATGCATATATATAAGAATCCCGAAACCAAGCAACCAACCACGCTTGTCGGTGCCCATTTTAAAGCCTAAAAGGGATGGGAAATCCGCCTTACCTCCAGCAGGGCGGGGGAGGGAGCCGCCCGCGGCGGGGAGGGGTGGCGATGTTCCCGCAAACGGAACAGAAATGCCCAGGCAGTGCGGAGCAGAGCGAGTGCGGCGGGGAGGGGTCTGGATGGGGAAGAGGGGTCCCGCGGGACACAGGGAGATGCCGCCCTCCGCTCGCTGGCGGGGAGGGATGCTCCCACATTCCGGCTGCACGGGCCTCGCTGCTCATCCGCGGGTTGTTCCTCCCTCCGCCCAGGCACGCCGATGGGATCTTCAACAAAGCCTATAGGAAACTCCTGGGCCAGTTATCCGCCAGGAAATATCTGCACTCCCTGATGGCCAAGCGGCTCGGGTAAGGGTTTCTGCTCTTTCTTTTTCCCGCGGTGGGCGTTGGTGCTGCCGGAACGGAGGCCCTTTAAAGGCCGGGGCTGGAGGGAACAAAGCTGGGGCTGGGAATTTAATGAAATCATAGAACCGCTTGGTTGGAAAAGACCTTACAGATCATTGAGTCCAACCGTACCTGTCCACTACTAAACCACATCCCTGAGCGCTTCATCTGCCCGTCTTTTAAACACCTCCAGGGATGATGGGTTGGGTGGGGGATGCTCCCCAAACCTCAGCTGCAGCTTCCAGCCCACTCCCGGCTGTCAGTGCAGGCGTTCACAGAGATTTGTTGCAATACAGTCGGGCATATATATATACATATATAGACAAACACACATATATACATATATTTCTCTATAATTTGCAATCGGCTCGGGCATATATAGATACACACATATATGTCTTTATACAGGTTCATATATATAGACACACATATATAGACACATACATACATGCCTCTCTATATACACATATATAAACATATATGTCTATATATACACACATATATATACACACACATATATATATACACATATGAATATGTGTTTCTAATTTGCAACCGGCTGATTCAAAATTAAGAAGTTGTTCATCCTCGGTCTCGTGGGGGAGGCAGTCTCTAGGGCTCAGCTGAAGCAGGACACACACGCATACACACACTCGGCTGCAGCTCTGCTCACCCCCAGGCGCCGGGCGGGGCTCTCTCGGGCCGGTGCCACCCGCTGCCCTTCGGCAGAAGGTAACACGTTAATAAAACCCCAGGGGGAGCAGCTTTCCCTGCCTGAATGAATAATTCATAGCGGGGAGATATTGTCTCTCGCGTTGGGAACGGGTATCGGTGCAGCCTTTGTCTCCCTGCGTATCTTCCGCACAACGTGTTGCGCCGGAGGAGGGGGGGGGGGGGGGGGAGGAGAGGGGTCGGAGCGGCCCCCTCCTGATGCAGCTGTGCTTCTCGGTGCTTGCAGCGGTGCCAGCGGCGGCCTCGGGGACGAGACGGAACCACTGACCAAGAGACACATAGACGGCATCTTCACGGACAGCTACAGTCGCTACCGGAAACAAATGGCTGTCAAGAAATACTTAGCAGCTGTCCTGGGGAAAAGGTATAAACAAAGAGTTAAAAACAAAGGACGCCGAGTTGCGTATTTGTAGCGATGAGTAACCAGCCACTCCTGTGTACACAAAGTCCTGAGAGAGAGAGAGAGAGAGAGAGAGAGAGAGAGAGAGAGAGAGAGAGGGAAACCCAACAACAAAAAAATCTAAACAAAAAACAAAAAGTCATTTCCAAACTGACTGAACAATCACCGCTCCTGTGTTATCTCAACATGTATTTATGTATGAAGTAAAGCCATTAAATGAATATTTTGATAATAATATTGTTTTTCTTTTGTACGAAAGCACTAGAGAAACGCACAGATCTACTTTGTGGACCAATCATTAAGTTATATATAATATATAAATATATATATAAATACTATTATGACTACTAAAGAAAAATTCTTCATATAGAGCCTGCAAAAGAACAAGAATTCGCCTGAGCTGTTTATGTTTTTATATAAAATAAATAGAAAGAAAAGACAATCATTGTTTTGAATATTACTCCTATTTTTATAACGGAAATTAAAAGGATAGTATTTTTATCCGCGACAGAGTCGAAGACATTAATTTTCACCATTTGCTACTGTACATAGGGAAGGATGCCCTGCTCCCAGGGGATTATGAGGAAAATGATTTGGGAGAATTGGTGAAGCAGATTCTTCCCCCGGTGAGTCTCAAGGCAGGCTCCTTTGCCACTATCCTCTCCGAAGGGGCAGCGGTCCCTTGCTTCTAGATTTCGATTTTTTTTTCTTCTTGCCTTGTTTGATTCCAGATGTATCTGTATTAGT
Source organism: Dromococcyx pavoninus (assembly GCA_033558185.1). Taxonomy (NCBI): domain Eukaryota; kingdom Metazoa; phylum Chordata; class Aves; order Cuculiformes; family Neomorphidae; genus Dromococcyx; species Dromococcyx pavoninus. Next base: position 3,348,178 of record JAUMJL010000362.1, on the reverse strand, counting down.
GTCTCCTCAGACAATGAGCTGAGAGGATAACTCTCTTGAGAAAACAACAGCTCGATCCAAAATTTGCATCTCTCTTACCTATTGAAGGGAGAAATAGTTTAAAACAACAAATTTAAAACAAAACAAAACAAAACAAAAAGTCAAACCCCAATCCCTAAAACCCAAACCAGCAGCAAGGATAGTAAGTACTAAGCCCTATGCACTGCTCTTCTGGCTGGCCGGGCAGAGTTGCAGAACAAAGCGAAAGCGGAGACAGGACTCCGTTTGGAAAGAGTGGGGAAGTGAGAGGGGGCCGGAGCCGGTACCGGAGTCGGCACCGCAGGGCCGAGGGAAGACGAGGCGATCCCATCTCCGATCCGCTACCCAACTGCCACGGGCAGCTCGGTACTGGACCTGGAACCAAAGTACAGTGTGTTACTCTCCAGTGCTGTCCATGCTTCTCATTATGTGTAACGAGCAGGGTTCTCGCCTTTGCATTTTTCGGTCGGAGTTGCTCTTTTCTTTGATTTTTTTTTTCCTCTTGTAGATCTTCCTGCCTCTCATCCTCTCTTTGCACTTTTCTGAACTCTGTTTAACCCACCTGAGTCACTTTTTTGGGTATGTTCTTTTGGGGAAAAAAAAAAACAAACTAAAAAGAAGATTGTGAACGCTCTCTCACTCCTTTGTTCTGTTTTATGCAAGCTCTTGTTGTACAAGTTTAGGAACCCCTGTTGTAGCTACCACTAAAGAATTATGCACTACTACGAAAGTTTTTGTTCCTTGTTTATTGAGTTTGGAGGTAAAATGTATTTTTCTACATTCTGGCTTATTGCTTAGTAAAATTTATTTCATAAAACAAACTTTTTGTCATAAAAGAATGTGTAGTGTTCACCTGTGGTCCGGTTTCTAACGAGATAAACCATTTTCACCTCATCTCTCTATGTACGGACTCCTATCTTACCTTCCGCCCGGGGGACAGTAACGTAACAGCGAACCCAGTCCCTCCGCCGGGGCAGGTGGCAAAGGAGGATACGTAGGTACCTGCTTCCTTCCAGCTCACCACACAAACCTTAGAAGGAATCTTTCCAAAGAGACAAAACGAGCCCCGCATTCAAGACGCCGGAAAGTAAACCCTCCCCCCCCAAAAGGCAACCAGTCGCCGGTAAAAAAAACCTCCTTCGCCGGTAAAAACCTCCTTCCTCTGTAAAAATCTCCTTCCCCGACCAGGCAGAGCCGCCGGGGAGAGGGAGAGGAGCGGGTAGAGCCTGGCGAGGCGGGTAGGCTCATTCCAGCTGCATCCCACTGCCGGGATGCTCGGGCTACTGCGCTGCCGGCACCGCTTGCCCCGGTGGCCCCGCCCGCCCCGCCGGCGCTGCCCGCTGATGCGGGGCTCTTCGAGAAGGTGTGGGGGGACACGCAGGGCGCAGTTTGCAGCTTTCGTGCCTTCTTCTTCACCTTGTTAAATCGCCACGAGTTTCACGGATGGCTATTTAGTGGCCCTACGATGCTGCAACACATCGGCTTGCGTTTTAGTCGTGACTACTTCTGTTCTTTGGCGATGGGCAGAGTTTGCTGTGTTTGTGTTGGCTGTGGTATAATGACATAGGGCTCTCTTGACGTTTTATTTATGACCTTATCAGTTAGAGTTCAGTGGCTAGTCGCAAGCATTATGAAGTGATCACCTAGGTTATTATCCTTTGTATGATTTTATTTTTTTTTCTTCGGAAACGCCAACAGCCTTACCAAAACTTGAGCAGATTTGAGATACAGTCATAGTTTAGGTAGATGTTAGTCTTGGAGAACTTATTTTGTGTGCAAATGAATATAAAAAGAACTTAAACAAAGTATTATTACACACATGATATCTATAACTAGGACTTTGATAACTGTTATATAAAGTGTGTAAAGTTTGTATTAATAAATTTTTGTAAACAATGCAATTTCGTCTAATGATTGGGGGAGAGGAATCTAGAACCTAACAGTGAAAGCTGCATTGCATTTCATTTCATTTCATTTCATTTCATTTCATTTCATTTCATTTCATTTCATTTCATTTCATTTCATTTCATTTCATTTCTTATTTTATTTTATTTTATTTTATTTTATTTTATTTTATTTTATTTTATTTTATTTTATTTTATTTTATTTTATTTTATTTTATTTTATTTTATTTTATTTTTAAAATTAGTTCATTTTTAAGCAGCGTGCTTCTAACTTTTCATTCCTGGGATATCTTTTTATTAAGTCTCCACATTTTATCATCAAACAATCTCTAACATTTTTACTGGTGTTTAGTACTCTGAGTAAATTATACAGAACTGCTAAAGTAAAAAACCTAGTTCCACACACACCAGCTCAATAATACTCTCTAAAACACTCAAACTGAACTGACCGGTGCCTATTGCCCATTTCTCTAACAATTCCTGTGCTTAGAATCCAGTTATTTTAAGTGGAATCAGTATGCTTGATGAGATCTTCTCCTAATCTGCTTTTAATAAATATTCTATATGTGACAATGTGCTTCTCAGAGTCGCCTGACTTGGGCAACAGCGGTATCTTTCTTTGGATTAAAATTATACTGGACTGCCCTAAGAAATGATGCTGCAACACAACAAAGAGTTACTTAGGCTTTACAGGGTAGTAGGTGGCTAAAACAAAACAAAAACCCCACAGGTAGGGCAGTTTGTCAGTACAAAGCAGAGGACAGGATATCCATCCTTTAATCTTCGCTTTAGTTTAGCAATAGCTGCTTATGTTTATTATTTTTATTGTAGCTCAGGGACTTCACTCAAGTGTGTTGTAAAGTTACAGCGATTTAGTTTAAACTAAACTCTGTTTTCTTCTATGATCATAAAAAATGAAAACACAAGGCACAGAAAATAAATGACTATTTCCAAGAAAATTATTTTTAAAACTCTATGTCTAGGGTTTGAAACAGACTGGTCATATCCCCTCTGCCACAAATTCACCTTACAGCATTTTACTGACTAACTGGAAAACACTGACATAGCTTAGAAAGTTGGTTGTCTTAGTGGTATATGTTAGGAATTAGTGCAAGGTGAGATAAAAGTTCATGATTAAATGCACATTGGGTCAGAGAAAAATGCAAAAAACCCACCAAATCTGTTGGGGGAGAGGACAATGATTTATCAGTCTGATAGCACAGGAAAAACAAGTCACTGTTTCCTAAAGGCAATGCACAGCAAAAAACTGCTGCTAGGTTTATTCTGTAATTGTGCAGTGCTCATACATACAATCACACTGCATTTTCTGCCCATCTAAACTGGAAGAGTGCTTAAGAGACCCAAGCTGAAGACCTTCTTGGTATTGGTAGGTAGAGGACAAAACTTGGGATTGGTCCACCTAAAAAATGAGGTCTTCTTCAGTAAGTCATGGCACTTGTTGTAATGTATAGAAGAGGTAAACTGTGCTATTATTAGAGATGGTCCGAGCCTCACTCTAATGAAATTCCCCTTTACCAAATCAAATATGATTTCACGAAGAAGCTCAGCTCTACTCCCTGTCATTAAACTGCCATCTGAAGCGATACACTTGGAAAATGTGCAATACTGAGTCTTAATGCACGAGTTTTGTGGGGATTGCTGATTTTCTGTATGCTACTACGTGACTAGCAGGAGAAAAGGAGAAAGCCAATTGAGGGAACAAGAATGACTAAGACAAGACATGATTTTGGAGCCTTGCATTATGAAAACCTCCTGACATTCAGTCTAAGTGACAAACTCCAGTTAGTTAGGAAAGTAGGATGAACAGAGCAGTACAGACTGCTCCAGGTTCCAGCCCTCAGGAACATGATGCCACACCAGATGTGTCATAGAGTTACATAGACCATCAAAACTAGAATAGTCTGAAAGAGTTAATTTCTGTAGATCCTTGATGTAAACCTGGTGGAGGCCAGAATCTACTTTTCACTAGATTTGCTTGTGAGCGTGCTGATCTCCTCTCCATGTTCCTCTGGAACATTTCAGCCTTCTTCAAAAAACAAAGTTCATCTATTGGCTGCATGCATTTTCACATAGAGTTAAGGAAAAGAGAAAATCAGAGGGAACTTTTATGTTTTGGAGGTGTGTTATTTGATGTTTCGTAGCTTAATTTCCAGTTCCAGCTTAAATAATTTAGTTTTTCTTCAGGAAAAACCTTCAGGGAAAGCACATCCCTGAAAATTTTAAGGACCTTATGCTTACCCTCTAGAAGTACATGTCGTCTTAACTACAGTCATGGATTTTAAGCCTCAAGGGGACTCATGATCATCTACTCTATCTTAGATAATACAGGGCATAGGATTTCATTGAGTCCTTCATTTAGCATTTAACTTCTGAGTGAGCTATTCTGTATGACAGTGGTATTGATTGCAAGACTTGCAGGAATGTCAGTTTTGCTGGATAAGTTTTCCAAATGTAGCAGTTTAGCACTCAGTTCTACGTTTCAATTCATCTTATTTCTTTTTGAGTCTAAGGGATTTCTAGCCTGCTGAAGAATCTCTAATGCCTGTCCATTTTCCTCTCCATGTAGGTAGTCTTAGGCAAGATTTACTCTCCTCTGTGCCTTGTCTTTGAGGCAGAAAGGTTGATCTTTAAGTCCTCACCGTGAGGGAGGTTTTTCACAGATGGCGTTATTTCTGAACCATTTGCATTTATTAACATCCTTAGTAACATGTTGAGACTAGAAATGGTTACAGTATCCAGCAATGACCACCTCAAGGATGTGGTGGAATGCAGTGACTTTCTTCTTGTTGCTCAGGTGCTGCTCATTGCTAACAAGGGTTGCATTTGCTTTCTTGGTCATTTCATCATTCTGGGAGATCATGATTTGTTCATAATCCTTTCCCACACTTAGCTTCTTTTCTGGATGATTATGTCATATGCACCGAAGCTGTAGCTTGGAACCAGTGTTCTTGGTTCTTATTTTGTACTATTTTGTTTTAAGTTGTGTTTGAGCACTTTTTCAAGAGAGTTTACTTTTTTGAGCCCACTCTGGGACACATTACTTTTTTCATGCATAACTACTGTGTTTTGTCATCTTAGCTGTCACCTGACACACATTCTTGTTCATTCCAGCAATGTCTTTTGTTTATTTGTACACCCTGACAACTCTGGTGCACTTCTGTGTAATTGTGCCAGACAAAGATTGGGCCCCGTCTAAGTGCAAATTCTGGGGACAGAGAAAGCCAGGGTGACTCATAGCAGGTTGCTGGTCAAATGTCCATCTTTTGCACTTGGATTCCTAGAGGCAATTCCATTCCAGAGTAGCTGAGGGTCTGTCCAGTTTAAACCCACATAGAACGTCTGGAAGTGTTTTTTGATAAAACTGACCATGGCTCAGTTGCTTATCTGGAATACAGAGAGGAGAGAAATAGTACATGATGAGTTAGAGTTAATGCAGTTGAACTGCTAAGTCAGAATAAGGGTAAAATCTAATTTTTTTTTTCAATAATTAGTTAAGTGGCTGTTGATAGGCTTTATCCAAAGCTCCTAATGAGATTTAGTTTTGAACAAGGATATTTAAGAACCAGAAATATGCCAGTTTACAAGCAGTGGAGACAAACATCTGTCTGCCATTTATACAAGAGTGTGGTTTTTTTACAACTTCAAGAATGAAATATCTGAGATAAACATGTGTATTGATCTCTGAAACATTATGATTTCCTTACGTGGATCACAGAGAGAAGACCTCTTTCTCTTCAGACTCTGAGATGAGTTTTAGATATTTCACTTCAAAATGAAACTCATGGTGATTTATGGCAGTATGAAGTGGAGAAGTTGGACAGAAAAATGGCGATCACTTCTTGTTCTTCTGTGGTGCCCTCCAGAGTCTCAATATCAGGATATGAGGAACTGCACAGGTATAACTGGATGGGGAAGGATCTAGCACGAACAAACATCTCCCAGCTGACATCCCCAATATGGAAATGTGAAAGGAGAAAGGAGAGGGGCATTGAGAATGAAGTTTTACAAGAAAGAGAATTTTTATTGTCGTCCTCCACAAACCCCTCAAAACAAGCATCCAGGATGGATTCCTCATTTGCTGGATCAACCACTTGGGGCTGAAGGGCCCACTGATTTCTGGCAGATGCTGAAGGGTGGAGACATTTTAACAAAAATAATGCATTTTTTTTCTCTCTGTTACACATTTATGAAAATCTTGGTCTTTGTCCTCTGACTCTTTGCTCGTATCAGAAAAGTAGGGTAGCCTCATATCCTGCCCCTTTTTGTAGGGTTAATAAAGTCCTCTGATAGTGTATATCCAGTGTGATATGCATATTTATAGGTAGGGAGGGCGGACGAAGAGAATAGTTGCCCAGGCTAAAGGGTTTACCATTCAAGATTTGACAACAGATCTAAATATATATATTCATTTTGGACAGATTAGATTAGACTCAGCCTATGGCTGATCTCTGTTTTGACACTTATCTCCATGGTGAGAAGAATGGTTGCTTTTGAGTGGTAGAGTGATGAATAAATGACTGCCTTTCCCTGAGGAGTGAAGATTAGTGTCACAAGAAATCAGCCATCATGTATGTTATATGCTGAACGTGTACTCTCTCAGCTCCCACTGCTTGGATGGGATTGAAACTTCCCTGACAGTTTGAAAGAATGAAGAGTGCTTGGGCGGTGTAGGAACAGGCTGCTCCGAAAATGGTTAAACTTTTAATCAGTAGTGAGGTGTTATATCACCAGCAAAATAACAATATATGTAAATTAAAGTGTAAAAATAGTGCAAAGAAATCTTCCTCTCCATTGCTGTGTATATATAGGCATATGTGTATGTGTACTTCAAAATCAGACAAAAATGATAACACATTAAAGTTCCAATATTTATGTATTGGCCATAGCTAAACTTAGACACAACATCTAATTTACACTGACGTCTTTCTTTAACAAGTTTTGTAAGAGGAATGATTTAAGTTCAAGGAAGTGCAGTGAGTCATCTGCACGGTGGGCCAGTGGCTGAGCTAAGTTTAGAATCAAGGGGAAGTTTGGACGTTCTGGCTTCAAGTTTTTCCCTTTACATCTCTGCTTTTCTCAAACATTCTCAGTGCTTCAGGAAAAAAAAAATAAAAAAACTTTCTTCACAACCCTTTCTCTTGGTGCTTGATTTTTCATGTATCCTTGGTTCTCTGGTCTAGTATGGTATGAGGGAGTTTAATTTAATGAGTCAATTGGAGTTTTTAAAACCAGGTTAGCTGATGACCTTGCAAATGTTACCTTGTGACATGTCTGTTTCAGGAGATTAAAAAACATAGATGAAAAATGTGAAGTCTGTTCAAGTGATACCTCAGCAAAGAAGCATTTCCCAATTGCAAGGAAACAAATCAGACAAAACTGAGCGAGATCAGCCCAACCCAGCCCACCCAGCCCAACCTGTGTTGCTACCTGTCTGTTATAAAACTACACATAGTTCTCTGCCCCTTATAAAACTACACATAGCTCTCTTTCCTTCCAAGATTTTCTGTGGGTCAATGACTTTCCTGCCAGACCAAGAGCATGACGCAGGGTACAGGGCATCATAGCCTGTGTGAAACCCAGCTCATTCCTCCTTCAAGAGGTGCCTGTCAAAACAAACTCACTGCCAGAATGAGGGAAGACCAGTGAACTTCTCTGTAAGTGGACTGTGGCCAGGCTATTCCCAGTGGGTTATGAGACTGCATTAGGCTAGGGATGCTCGGTTAGAGCCTTGCATGTTCCTCTCCAGTCTTGTGGCATCTCTGCCTAGCACAGTCTGGCAGGCATTACAAGACACAAACTATCTCTGATACAAATTGAATGGTTAATATGCTTTTGTACAGCTTTTATAGATTTTATCTATTATTCCCCATGGCCAATAAATATACAAAACCTAAGGAAGACCAGCCAGACTCTTTAAGACTATGCTTGTTTAATGATTTCTGCTTTCCCTAGCTGGCTGGGTGCATTGCTGTGTTTTGCATCAGGAAATAGACATGACACAGCTAAGAGGTGATTAAACCCGGGACTTTGTGTAGGATGCTGTATGCAGACAGGTGGAACATTTATATTGAAAGGAAGCAGTTTTCTGATTGCATTTCACTTTGCTATAATAAAATGCAGTTACGTTTTATAATAGTTTTGTTTCATTCTAGTTATACTGCAATGACAGTCCTATTACATCACTGTTTATGCTTTTTACTAAGCTTAGTCATTGTTTAATCCTATAAACAGAGAGTCAACTTCATGCCTGATATTTGTTGCAGCTCATGCTCCTGAACCCTAACACAGCTGGAGGTACCATGGGACAGGGACGTAGAGTCAGTTAGATAACCTGGTCATTTCTAGAGTCCTACCAGGGAAACCCCATACCATTGTTGCTGTCCAGTAGAGCTGGACACTCAGAGAAAAGAAAAATATTGAAAGCTGTTAGTTATCAATTATCAGTACCTAACAGGAGTGCAATTGTAGTCACTGTTGGCCAATGCTTTACTCAGCATTATTATACCAACCATGATGGTGTTTGTGTCAATGGGGCCACAAGCAGAAGGAAAATGCCACTCAATGTGAGTTAGCTTGAACGCAATGTGACTCTGTCATATTAAAGAAGACTTTTTCAGCATGTGCAGTTTTTTCGTATTCCAGATCAGTGGTTCCTAAAGGGTGGGCTTCCGAGTCACAATATCACAATACTTCCTTGTAGCTTCACAGTGAGCAGCTGTCACTCTGATAAGATAAATGCCACCTTTTATAAACTGCAGCTACTGTTCACTTTTCTCCACTCTCCTTGTATTTCTGCTTTGACACAGTCTGAGTCATTCTCTGCATGGGAAACGTTTCTTCCTGTAGGCATACATATGACTGGGATTGTGTGCTGACAAAGCTGGTATAATGTGTCCTCTGACTCCACAGTGAAATGTTTCTGTCTGGAATTAGGATGCTTGGTGTCACAGTGAACACACAAACCAGTGGGTTTTTTTAAGATTCCCCTCTATAGGTAGATGCCAAATGGAAAAATAGCCTTTAAATGGCAAAGAATGCCTTGCCCATGCACCTGTGTGGGCACTACCTGAGAGTGCAAGGCAGGAACAGACAATATCTGAAGGCTATTCTGAGCCCACTGAGTACAGACACCAAAGAGAAGGCACCAAAGGGGAAGAGCTTGGTTCCTCCACATTTGAATTGCGAGAAACAAGGACTGACTACTTTCCTGCTCAGCTCTAATAGCAGGAACTTAAAAACATCCAAATGGACCAAGCCAACGGCTAGCCCAGCAGCTTGTTTCTGATGGTGACCAACAGTTTAAGAAAAGCTTGCAAATTAGGGCATGCAGAAGTACCACCTTTACTGAAATGAGCATCTGGTCATCAGTAAATTGAGGACTTGCTACTATGTAAGCTGCCTTTAAGTGGCTGTTTAACAGACCAGCTAGACCTCCATTGATTTGGTGGCTCCCTTTTAACATGCACTTTTATTTTAAACTTCATTTTAACAGTGAATTTCCCATTTAAATTATGCATTATATGCTCTTGCTATTTTATAAATTAGATTGTTAACATGCATAACTGACCCCAAAGACACCGATATCTATAGTCAAAGTATCATTTCTTGCATATTCCCAGGCAGCATACACGGTGGATGTTGTTGGAGGTTCTTGAAAATTTACAGCTCGTTAAAAATATTATCTGGGCTATTTTTTCTGTCCATTCTTCCTGTCTTGTTTACAATTTAAAACTTTAAAAAATTTCTTGTTATGACTTACAAGTTCTTTCACTTCGTGTTTATTCCCAGTGCAGTTACTTTTAATGTATCATGAGCTTTCTGACTTCTGTTTCTATAACAATGCCTCTAGAACAAACACCATGAGAAAGTATTGTATGATAAGTTGGTTATGATTTCCATATTGCTCCAATGCCTGAGTTCGAAATTGCAGACTGATTTTTTATAATGAAACCACAAGTAAATCAAGCAATGTTTTAGTATATATTAGCAATACAAAGCCGTGTATTCGAATACCAGCTTCATCTGGTTCAGCAACTTGTCTAAGATCTTCCAGTGATTACACTGAAACGTTAAAGAAATCACATAATTTTTCACCCAGTGTGAAACTTTCACCAGCTGGTCAAAAACTTGGATTGTTTTTGTTTTTGAACAATTCGCATACGTATACCTATCCAGTTGTACAGAAACTATAGCATCACCTCCTAGGCAAAAAGAGATACTTCTAAAATACCTGCCAAGATTCAGAATACTCAAAAGAATGTCATATGTACTCCATCACTTGATTATCAGATATGCTATGCACTCATTATTTCTTTGAAGCTCAATGAGAGATGCTGCAGCTTCTTGCTGCATTTTGTGGTTGAAACACTTTCAAGTGCAGAATTCCCTCTGGCTTTCAATGACTTTCTACATGCAGAGCAATCAGCCCAAGCTCATTGCCGTAAGAATGTGAAAGGGGCAAGAAAATGCTGCTGCCTTTCTCTGACCACTTGGAATTAAGATGCTCCACATCACAGCAGAAGACATAAGCCAGGACGAGTTTGTTAGAGTCTAGCTGCCTTAATCAGAAAAAAAAAAATCTGGTGAGCTGAAGATGTCCAGATGGGTTTATAAAGATAAAACTAACAGGCTATGTCCTTCCCCCTGTGATGAGAAAAAAATTCCATGTTGCTATACTGCCACAGCTTAGCACTTGCGCTGTCACCAGGGCATGTTTCACAGCAAAGAGACTCTAGCAATCATGAGCAAAGGTGAGCAGGTCTCCATAAACTCAGCAGGAGCTCTGTGCTGTGGTTCAAAGAGGGAAATAGTGCTCTAAAACAAGAGGATACCTGCATGAAAGAGGACTTGACCCAACCAATAAAATCTGTCTGTGTCAGCACACAGGAAACATGGCCAGGGATAACTTCAGGTAATGATTTGGGATGGCAAGGACACGCAGTTCATAAGTGCTATCCATTCTGATAGGGACGCACACAAATCAAATTGCCTTGTGTCAACAGATCCATCACTTTGCTGAGTACCCTATACCAATCATCATGGGAAAATCCTAGCTACCTATAGAGTGGACTTCATTTGGTAATTAATGTATAATCCTGGATGGAAAAGACAGTTGAACTCATATCAGATGACTCAAAAGTGAAATATACCTAGAGGTCAGATTGATTGCTGGGGTTTTGTTACACTTTTAAACCAGTAGAAAGCCTGTGGATTTTTTTTTAAGGAGATGGATAGTATTTTCTCAAGAGTTTTAGCAGGGAAAGGAGGAAATCTGGAAGCATTCTTGGTGGATCAGTGCCACAGGGGTGGCCCAATGCCTTTGCCAAATATATAGTGGGAAAGCGAGTGGCCCTTTGGTAAGCCATACTCTGCTCAAGAGGAAAGATGAAGAGTAATCAAACTTAGCCTTACCATTCCAGTCACGGTCTACATAAAGCTAATGCAGAACCCACTTGTATTGATTATTTTAAATCTGCACAGACTGTGCAGATCCTATTTTAGATCTTGATTCCTAGGCTTAATAAATATAAATAACACAGGTTTGCTGCTAATAAGACACTTGTCTCTTTGATCTGAGTGAAAGTGGGGACAAGTTCCTGGGCAGCTGTTGTTCCTGAATCATTGTGCTTGTCATGATAAATTTCCTTTGTAGGTTGGTGGTAGGTGTATCCTAAGGTTTGACATTGAGGGGTGGAGTCACTGAGAGGGAGATGGCTTGGTGCCTGAGAAAGCTCTGTGTTCATGTACCTCCCACTCAGCAGTACAGATGTTTGAAGTTCACTTGTGTCTCTCTTTGTCCTGGCAACATACATCAGTTTTCCGTGGGCAGGCATCCACTTGATTGCCTGAAGTCCTAACATAACCAAATGTTTGTCTGTTTGGCAGGATTCACAAACTAGAAGTCACCCCACCTACTTACTCTTCCAGATGTCATCTGCTAGGCATGCTTAGGAGGGATGATAGACCTGTAGGCAGAAGCTAGTGATTAACCTGTGAGCTGGGGGTCACATCTTACTGTTACCCCTCTCTCTCTTGCCCCTCAACCCCTTGCATGTCTGGCTGCTTGCATTCCCATGAGAAAGTCAGAGTGATCTTTAATAACCTGCTGTCCCCAAAGAAGCAGAAGAGCAGAATGTTGTTTTGGCTGCAGTTAAACTGCAAGTTAACTTTTCTCTCATGTAATATCTTCTCTAAAAGGATGTGTGTTAGGTTGTAAAGTAATATTACACTTTGCTTGTGTGAAGAAGTGAGTTCGAGGAGAGTATTCTGTAACCAGAGGATCTGGGAAAAGCAGGAAAAAAAATACATGTTTTATATATGTTTCATTTCACAATTTTGCTTGTCGAGGTCTTCTGTGAGAAACTAAAAAAAATGTGGAGAAAGTTGAAGAAAAGTTATTTATTATTATAGTGTTACTGCTGTACTTTAATTCTATAGAAATGTTTTCTTTAACTAATAAATATTTTGGAAGAAGTCACTTTATTTTAAAACTTGCAGTAGTAAGCAACTACAAATCCCATATGCTATTGGCTGTGTTACTGCTGCTCCTTAGTTATATGCAGCTAAATATATTGCAATGAAGATGCATAGAGTTATTGACTTCATTTTTCAAGTCTTGTCTTTAGAAATGTGAGCTTCTTTTATGTCTGCACAGTATCATCAGGTCTTTGTACTGTCTCTGAGCCCTGTGAATTTAGCCTTTCTTTTTGTTTGCAAGCCAGAAATGTTTATACTTTCTATTTTTAACACTTAATTTTTTACCTATTTTAGGAATGTGTCAACAAGCAAAAAGATACCTAAGCATTTCAATGACCAGCAGAGTTGCTGGATATTTTCAGGCATATCTTTTACTGTTCAAGAAAGAAGGTTTATACTTTCTTGTTTCATAAGTATTGTAGAACCACAGAATGATTTGTGTTGGAAGGGACCTTAAAGATCATCTGGTTCCAACCTCCCTGCCATGGGCAGGGACACCTCCCACTGGACCAGGCTGCTCAACGCTCCAATAAATTTATTTAGCTCCACCTTCTGTGAGGTAAATGTGCACACATGTGACAAATCTATTTGTGTCTGTATGTACTTATATATCATTCTCATTAAGTAAATAGAATTTTGTTTCAATAAAGAAACAAATCTGTAGAATCTGCAGGCACTTCACATTTCATCAATTTTTGCTATTTTTCCAGCACAACAGGAAGAAAACCAGTTATTTTTCTGCAGGATTTAAATTTATAGAACTTATGTCCATCTACAATGGAAATATTTATTAATACACATTCAGAAAAATCAGAGAGCAATCTTGTAATTTTAAGGCTGTTGAAGTTCTGCAGTACTTTCAACTCCGATTCTTGATTTTTTTTTAGTTTAATGAAACATTGCACAATATGATATTGTACACAGAGAGAAGCCTGTGAAGTCTCTACTTATCCTTCATAAGTGCAAACTCACTGGTTTGGATACGCCTGGCTCTAGGATGCTCTGTCTTCTCCTAGACACAGTTTTGACGACAGAGAATCAAAGCCATGACCAGCACTACCAAAAAGCCACAGCAATATGTGGTAGAGTGACATTATAATTTATAGTGACATCAACAAGTGTTTTGGGACACCCCGGTACAGAAATATTGCTCAGAAACTCTAAACGGTAGGAAGTGCTCTTATGACTATTCTGGAGAACATGCTTACAAAACCAGAATATTTTATTCTAATGTATAATTTTTACTATTTATTTATTGCCTGTATTGCCATAGCAACTAGGAGCTCAGTCACAGAAAAAAACCCACTCTGCTGGGAACTGCACAAACAAGGAAAACAGACGAGGAGCTCATATTCGCATTAATAAAGTGTTCTTAATTTTACAAGGTCTCTGAGTTCACATGTGCTACTGCAGACAATAAACCTAAAACAATTTCCAATATAAACAGATAAATAAAATCACAATCAGGCCCTTGGTGATAACTTGGCTGCCCAGTGAATCTCCTTGAAGAAATGCTGGCATTAAAGGCAGACCTTGAACCATGCTCTTAAGGAAATAAATTCAGGCTCTATCAAGCCAAGAAGCAAGGGCCAGCCAAGGATCTCATGCTGCAGCACCTCTGTTTTACTGGGTGGATTGTTAGTGGGAACCCCTCTGCTGATACAGCTGAGCAATGCTCTTCAGTATAGATTTTGGGCTTTAATGAACCTAGGATCTGGAAATATTCCTTTCCCCATTATCTTGCCATTGACCTGAGAGAACTTTCATATTTGTTAAGAAGAAAAGTTGTCAACCCTCCATTTGAAACTGTCAGCCTGAGAATCCCATAGGGAGGCACTACCAAAAGGACCACGATTACACAAAGCAACGACCTTCTTAAATTCTCCTGCATTTCAGAGAATATTGATTCCTAGCATGGTATTGAACTGTGTAATATGAATGCTATTTTACATTCCAGAAGCGCTAGCTCTGTTAATGCCTTGAAATCTTCCCTCAATTTTTAGACTCCTAAGCCGATTAACTCGTTCCCTTCCTTCAGTATCTCTTTTAGTTCCCCATTTATTTTTTCCCTCTCTCTCATGTTTTCAGCCTTTTTCTGCAGTATGTTACTGTCACAACTTGCTGCCTGAATGAAGACACAATTATTTTTGTCATTTTAATGCAGGGGGTTTGCACAATGCATGTAGTGTTGTATGATTTCGAAACAAATACAATACAACATGTATGTGCTAATTAAACACACCATATTAATAATGTGGCAGCGTGTGGCCCTTATAACTCTGGTAGCCATAAGAAAAGTCCCGAGGGAGGCATATTTCTTCAGACTCAATTGCTGTAAGGGCCTTTGCAGGGAGGCCCTCCATTATTTTTCTGAAGGCTCATGGGGGATGTGTTCTTGTCTAATAGTCGAAAGCCGACAGCCCACCGCCCCTGCCCCTTTTCTCTCCACAGTAAATTGCTGATAAATCTTCCTGGTCACCCTGTGAAGCACAAGAGAGAACTAAAAACCTGGGCTTTCAAACCAGCAAGGCCTCAGAAAGCAGGAGCGTCTGCAATATTGTTGCAGAAGGGGCATTCAGCTGGTGTGAAGTCCTGCTGTTTGCAAGCAGTTTCACTTATCACCCAGGAGAAACAGAAAGGCAGGGGCTTTTCTCATCCACCCTGCGTGAGCTACAGTGCCTGAAGCCTGGCTTTGTTGATGGGCACAGCTGGCCAGCGCTGCAGGCTGCACCTGAGTTTCTAGGAGCCCTCTCTACATGGTACAAGCCTGTTAAAGGCACCTTTTGAAGCTGGAGAGGGGCCTAAGCTTTCTGTGGAGACAGAGTCAGGGAGATGTGCTCATTTTCTTCTTTTTAACAAGTATGGATTTATAAGCAACTTGATTTGACCTTCTGATTGGACAGTGTTTACAGAAACAGATTAGGCTCTTCTGCTTGAAAAGTGTGGCCCCTTTGGATACCGTAAGGACAATTCTAGGTTTTGTCCATTCTGTTATATGGTAAAAACACATATACCAGAAATAAAGAAAGTTAATGAAAAGCATTACCATCACAACTGAGGGTGGACAAACTTTTGAGATTTGTTCAGTTTCTGTTTGGGCACAATGCCTTTTTCTGTGTATGAGGCTTTTTAAACCAAACGCCCAGTTTACTGTTAATGAGCAAAACAATGGGAAACTAATTCAGATTTTCAAGGTCAAATGATATTATTTAGCTCTCATAATTTTGTATCTGCGTGCACCTACAGATTAAGTAGCTGAAATCTCAAATGCTGTCATTTATAGCTATGAAAACTTCACGTTCAGCCTAGAGAATGAGGGGAAGGTGGTCTCAAAACTTGACCCTGAAGTCTCCCTAAATATCCACCAGAAACTGAATTCCAGGCAGGTGAATAGTGCAGACCTGAGTAAGGAGGGATAACTAAGTGGACAGGGTGTGTGCACTGCACAGATCAGCTCTAACAGAGTGGGATTAAGAGAGTCTCTTTTCTTTCAGCTGCTTTATGCATCCATGCCTGGTGACAGTCTTTTGTGAATATTTTTAGGAGGACAGTCATAAGAAAGATGAGGAGGCTGACATGCTAACAGCTTTGGAGAATATTTCTGTAAGATCCTTTCAGTTGTAAGCATTTACTGAACTCTGACTATGGAAAAAAATTGCCTACTAGTTGTACTGAGCTGTTTTGTTTGAGTATTTGAGATTGTTTGTCATACTTCATTATAGAGTCCCATACTTATGTTCTCTGCTACCGACATATCTTTGAGTTTCAGTCTTTCCCATCTTTAGCTTTTTAGGGCTACTTGCGATGTCTGACTGATATTTCATAACTGGGCACAGACAAATGCTGCCAATGTCAGCCCGGTGGCTCTTTGCCTCCTGGACTATGTCTTCGCCATACACCACCACTTGCTGAGGGGCTGATTGAGAAGGGATGACTCTTCTGACTCCGGCTTGTATGAATTAAACTATGTTTTGCTCCTCGGACTACAGATGAGTAAATTGCCTTCCTTACCAGCAAAGATAGGATAAGTGGCTCTGTTGGTGCTTAGGCACACCCCATCGGCTTCATGTAAGGGATGTTAATTCACCTCTCTTCTGGTTTTGGTCCCGAATGCCTGTTCCTGCCAAGTGTGCTGTGGGAACGGGTGTTAAATGTTACTGTCACTTATAGTATATGAAAGATGGTAAATACTGTGGAGACAAGCTGTGAAGAATGTAGACAAGAAGCTGATGTTTGGTGTGAATGAAGAGGGGGAAGGCTGTGAAAAGTGAAATCACGTGCTCCGAGCTAAAGGCTAGGAAATTTTTCTTTCCTACAATGTTATGAATGGAAATAGGTAGCAATGTTATATTTGACAAATTTGTAGAAGATGATATTAGTCAAGATGGGAGATGGTGAGAACCTGGGGGAGTGTTTCAGGTTATGAATGAGAATAAAAACATGTACCCTATAACCATCACGTAAAAAAGGGGAGTAAGAATCGGCTGGAGATTAAGCTAGAGACTGTGCCAAGGTAGTGGACCTGGCGAGCTGGAGAAGATGCAGGGCAGTGATATTTCCATAATGACAGAGATAAATGAAAAACAAATGAGGGAAAGACGAAAAGCCCCACTATGGCCATGCTACTCTTAAACAGATGGCTGAAACATGGACCAGGTATTTTATTTATTTATTTATTTATTTTGCAAATGAAATTATCTGGAATTTGATTATATGTATAATTATCTGTAAATGAATTATCTGAAGACAACATGAAAAGAAACAGAGACAGATTCCAGGTGTAGAAGGCTTCTGTAGAAAATTGAAGGGAAGAATGAGGAAAATCCATTGAAAGATATGCTGAAAGTATGGTTAAAAGGAAAAAAGAAGAATCAAGACATAGATAGGTCAAAAAAAGTCCAATTGAAAGCAGTTTTCCAGGAGGAAGAGTCCTACAGGCAGGTTGGAGGGGATAACAAAGGGTGTTAGACCCGGCTTTTAAGAAGAATTATTCATGAAGGACTTTGGCAAAAAAGTGGCTTCTTCACTGGAGAAAAAAGGAAGGAAGTCAGGAAAAAGAGGATTTTAAGACTGAACTTGATTGGAAGAGCTCCAGAATACACTTGCAGACAAAAAAGATAGATGGGGTGGCTAGTAGCAGGGAGAATGGAGTCAAAGATAGTGTATTTTTAAAAATATGCCTATATTGTGAAATGGAGAATCCTGAGAAAACTGAGAAACAGAAATAATAAAGAAGGAGTGAAAAAATGTCAGCTGGATTAAAAGACAAAGCTTGGAAGAAACCAATGAGATGATTGCCTGTTTAGAATGAGTATTGCAGATTATATGTCTTGCAGAAGTAGAAGAAAAGTATTGGAAGGAAGGAATTTTGAAAAACATGGCAATTTTCATTCAAAATAAGCTGGTGAAATTCTGTGCAGCTGAAGTGTATGGTTGGAAATTGTGACATGAAGGAGGAAAAGGAAAAGACAAATACAGCTGAAGAAGTGAATTAAAGGTAATTGAAAAGCTATCAGCTTTGGAAACATGGGATTCAGTTAAAATAAGGAAGTATACAGGGTTTTTTTTCTGGCTGTGGATGTAGCACAACTGAAAAAACTGAAGGGGAAAGGGACGAGAAGGGAATGAATCAGAGTGGAGGGTGTTGCTCAGGCTGGGAAGAGCAGGATCAGAGGAAACAGAATGCAGGGATATGCTGTCGATTAGAGGGACAGACACTGCAATACGAAAGTGGGAAAAAGTAAGAATGGGGAGAGGGAAGGTCTAGAGAACTTCGCAAGCGTGTGATAACAGAAGAACAAGACACTGAAGAGCAGGAAAACTGTTTTCTGTGGCTGTGATCTGAACATGGGAAAAAGTTAAACTGAGGAGATATATGATTGATGCTCATTTGTCAGGACAGGGAGAGGAATTTTCAAGCCAGGCCAGCAAGTCAAATAGAAAAAAAAGCTGATTTATGTCAAAGGGAATTAAGTGTGCTATCAACATGGTTCTTGAAGATGTAGGCATAGGTGAGGAAATCTGGGAAGAGAGGAAGAGAGAGACAGGAGTCTAGAATTATTAGAAACAATGAGAAAAGCTCATAATTTATGACACCTGTAATTGGGATAGAGTTTTTCATAATAAAGTTGTAACTTCTGATATTTCTGATAATTCTGTTGCCTTTAAAATGCTTGATAACAGTGGCTTGTTTTTTAATGTTAGGCTTAGTGTTACTCAGTTTTTTATATTTCCTTCCAAAATTCAAATTGTTCACACATAATATATTAAAGTGTTTTTCTGTGAGGTTCCATCAACATTATCCCCAGGAGAATCTCTTTAGTGCAAGAGATTGTGATATGCTCATTCATATTTGGAAGCTCCTTAGAATTTAAAAATATTAAGATTACTAAAAAATGTATTATTTTAAATCATTAGTCAATGGATAAGAAATCATGGAGTGCTTTCTAGAGCAATAGGTACTGTGAATTAAGAGGAAAATATGCACTGAAGGAGAGTCTGAACAGAATTCTTATGAATGCCAGAGTAATGATGATGAAAGTCAACATTGGAATAAATATCTTGCTTATTTTCTCTTATTTTTGCTTGTACAAGATAAATAAGAAAAAATATGTAGCGCTTCAGACATATATATATATGAAATACGGCAAATATACCTAGCTAGATGTAGGAGCTACATGGCTTCTCGACGGGTTAGGAATTTTGCTTTGATCCTGGTAATCTCTGAAGCACATTGTTATTCTGAATCCTTAGTGATCTGATGACGTAGCTGAGGTCAACAAATTACTTGCTAAGCCAGACACTTTATGTGTGGTGTCACAGTCATTTTCCAATTAGGAGGTTTTTTTTTCCTCCATTAAAAGAACAAGATTTCCCTTCAACCGGAATGAATTCCCTTAGTCATTTAATGTGTTCTCATAATCTAGCCTTTTCTTTCCAAAACTGGCTTTCATCTATGTTAGAGGTTTAATTAAAGTATCTTACTTTGATGTTTACTTCTCTAGAGTTTTCACAGGCACTTGTTAAGACTTATTGTGGATGTGATCCTTATTTACTGAGGGATTGTTTGATAACGTTATAACACTACAACTGAGAAATAAATCTCATGTATTGTACTGTTAGCCATTTCTTCATGAGCAGAAAATTACATAAAGTGGCTTGATTGTAGATGAGAGTTCAAAGCATGGTGTCAGCTCTGTGAGTTGGAATGTCTCTTTTTCTGAGTTTCAATGTTGTTCTTGCTCAAAAGATCCTTAATACATTTTTACCTTAGGGAATGGCAGCAAAACCACAGAAAGACAGAGTTTCTGTAGATTGGAGAGTTAACATTTGTCAGCTGAGTTGCATGTGCACACCTCATGAAAGCCTTTAGTCTTCCTCACCTCTGAATTAGAAGGTATTAACTTCTGCCTATATTCAACAGTTGTGTTTTGTTTTGAGCTTGACACAGGAAAGGGGGAATGCCAGAGCCAGTTTTTGCAGATCATCTGACAAGAGCTAGCCATTAACTGATGGTAAACTGGTCACATGTGTAACACCATAGCTGTAGCACATGCACACCACTGAATCTCTCTTCTTCTGTGTTTAGTTCTGCCTGCCCAGTGGTGGAAACACGTGGAGACCATGCTCACAAATATCAGATACTTTCTTTTGGCAGTCCCTCATCATGTCTTGCTTTAAAACTCTTGCAGCTGTTAAAAGATAAAATAAGTGATGATCTCAGGTCCAAACCTAGTCATTCTGTTGCTCGTACCTAAACATAATGCCTCTATTTACCACATAGGAGAGATTTACCCTTACTGTTATGAAGGTGATCAGAGCTGGGAAGTTGTTAGAAGCCGTCTTTGATTTTGAGAGGTGGGAAAAAAAAAAGAAAAGTTGATGAACTTGAGCAAAGCTGGGCTTATCAAATAGTTACATCTACTCGAGAAAATTAAGAGGTGCCAGGGAAGCTCTAGGGCACAAGCACCAGATTGTCTGTATTGTTGTTACTGCAACAGCCTGTGAATGTCCTATTTGTGACCCACAAAAAATAAAGCTTGCAGCCAACTCATAGAATCATAGAATCCTCCGGTAGGAAAAGACCTCTGATATCATCGAGTCCAACCACACCTGTCATCCGCTAAACCATGTCCTCAAAACCTCATCTACCCATTTTTTAAACACCTCCAGGGATGGTGACTCAACCACCTCCCTGGGCAGCTGTGTCAGCGCCTGACCACCCTTTTGGTAAAGAAATTCTTCCTAATATCCCGTCTGAACCTCTCCCGGCGCAGCTTATGGCCATTTACTCTTGTCCTATCACCTGTCAGTTGTGAGAAGAGATCAGCACTCGCTCTCCCACAGCCTCCTTTTAGGCAGCCGTAGACAGTGATGAGGTCTCCCCTCAGCCTCCTCTTCTCTAGGCTAAACAACCCCATTTCCCTCAACCGTTCCTCGTAGGACTTATTCTCCAGCCCCTTTACCAGCCTCGTCGTCCTTCTCTGGGCGTGCTCCAGCACCTCAATGTCCTTATACTGAGGGACACTCATGAATCACTCATTCAGGAGCTAGTAACTATTCCGTTCAGGACCTATTTCCATTCAGGAGCTAGTAACTTCCAAAAGGCAATTTGGCCTTCTCGAGGATAGGAGAGTTTAACAGCATGGGTAGGGCTGGTCTGTGCCTGTAGGTGTCAGTGACAGAGTGCAGGGCGAGACAGATTTAATTAACTAACGTGAAGAAATCTTAGCAAGCTATACATTGCACATGTCAGGAAAATCTAGAAGAGGAGCAAGTGGTCTGTAGGTGCTCACCAGTGAAAAGGTGAGCCAAGTCAGTCAGTGGTGGAGATAAGGATGGTGCTCTTCACAAAGGGATCTATATCAGGGAAGACGTCATTTCTTGAATCTTCCTTTTTTATGTCCAAACAGTTGTTCTAGTGATGAATCATCATTCGTATTGAGCGTCATGCAAACTAAAAACTTCTTCATTTTACAGCTCCTGCAGTAAGAAAAGATTAAGTAAATAGGCTTGGGGGTAAAATATAACAAGAGATGAATGGCATTTTTCTATTTATTTGCCATGTCTAGCCATCTCTAGGAAACAAATTAAGCGAAGCAGAGGGTCTGTGACTCCCTATGGGATATTTTATAGACTTATTAGTTTATTTGGATACTTTCATCCTTTCTAAGTGATGGTTATAACTGTTAGATTGTAACTGCTAGAAGTATGCTCTGCCTTTTTTTCTTACTTTAATGAACTCTAAGGAATGCTTGAGAGATAGGTGGATTGACCTGAACTTTCTCCTCAAAC
Organism: Dromococcyx pavoninus; assembly: GCA_033558185.1. Taxonomy (NCBI): domain Eukaryota; kingdom Metazoa; phylum Chordata; class Aves; order Cuculiformes; family Neomorphidae; genus Dromococcyx; species Dromococcyx pavoninus. The sequence goes on along the minus strand of JAUMJL010000362.1, from coordinate 3,326,465 downwards.
TTGGACAAAACTTTAATGGAGTCTTAAAAAGTTCAGTTTATACTTAATTTTTCTTCTGTCTGGATAGGTTGGAAGAAAAGAATTTTACACAATCCTCTCTGCTGAGTGCTTTAGCATGGCCAATACCATCACTGCACATTGATCGATAGCCTCATGGTTCAAAAAAGATCCTCAAGCAATGACGTGAAGCAAAGTGGCAATTTGTCTACACAATGGAGAAAAAGAAATCCTAAAATACAAAGGAACAGGTTGTTCTAGCAGTTCTGATACAATTATTACTTGTTATATGTTGACTAGAATATACACTATAGAGTATTATATCCAAGCACAAATCTGTACATGTGCACACACAAAAATAGAGATGGTTCTTAGGCCTAAGAAAAGAGCAGAGCAAGAAGTTGTATTGTGACGAGGATATTTAAAATTTACTTTGATTTCGAGAGCTTCCACCTGTGAATGTCAAAATAGTGATTTTGTTCGTAAGACAGGAGGTCATCATTCTCTGGACCTCTGGACATCTGGAGACATCTCAGTCTGGACAAAACGTTAAAAGTCTCAAATTCTTTTGAGAACATGACACTTCTTGTAACTTTTCCAATCTATAAAGCTTATTGAATTTATATTCTTGTATGTATGGAATCATAAAAGGGTTCAACTGCAACTGCATTGCAATCCATTTCTAAGAGTTACTAGTAAAAGGTATGGGTCTATGTCCAGGCTAACATTGGTTTTATACCTTTACCATCCCACCAATGCCAACGAAACCAATGCCACCAGTGATGATGAGATTTCTCCTGATTCGCAACTGTGAAGCAACTGCGAGCCTTCCTTCCTCCTAGTAACAACCTTTCAAGCCTCTTTTACTAACACTCAGTAAAGCATATCTGAAATTCTTGCCTGCTTTATGTCAAAGCTACATCTGCTAGGAGACCTTTATCTATTAAAACATGAATGAAGTTTCAGATAACCTTTGTGACAGGCTTTTAAACTATATGTAGGTTTACAGTGTTAGGAGGCTGTGAAGTAAATTTAGATTAGCGTGGACTAAATATAAATATGCTTCTCACTTCCTTGAGCAGCTGATATGAAGGAGTTAGGCTCCTGCCAGAAATACGAGCATAAATCCCTGCTTTGTACTGATTTTCTGTGTAGGCTGGAGTAAATCATTGAGACATTCATCCTTAAAGCTCATTGAATGGGACTCTTGGCCTTCACTTCCCATTCGTAATGTAGAACAATAATGCTTACTTACTGAATAGGGGCAATTCAAAGATGTCTGAATCAGTTTGATGGCTAGAAATGTTTTACCCACTGTACTAGTAATGTAGGAGTCCAGCAGATATCTTGTCATGCAGAGAAACTTTTACTGGCATGATCATAGCTCCAATATATGCCTATTCTGTCCTCTCTTGAAAGATAAAAATGTATTTATTTAGACATTTGGAGTTCAATATATTAAAGTAACAAGGAAAATTAATAATTACAGAACTAAGAATTTTTGAAGGTGAATCAATTGAGGCCTAGGATAAAAAGCATGTTTTATACTCTCCCAGAGTATATCATTAGGGTGAAGGCTTTATATCATCAAAGAGTAAAGCACTAATTGTTTATATCTTTAACTATTTTGAAGAGTATTGAGGAACAGGGAATTCTTCTAAAAAACTGGTGCTGTATTTTGGTTCACAGAGGCTAGTGACTGAACTGACAGTGTTTCTTTAAACACTCAGTCAAGCAATGCTTTTAAGCCCAGATAAAACCTACACCTGTTCAGGAAAGCACTGAGCCACATACCAACAGGCCATTATCAGTTAAGTGCTGTTGACTTCTGTGGGACCTGAGTGTTTGTGGCTGCACCCTTCTTAAACAGGGCTGTTACTCAAAGTAGGACCCAAAGGCTGATTTTCCCTGAAGATGACAAGACTATTTAGCAGTCATTGGTATATGAGTTTGAGTGGCCCTCCTAAGACTATGTTTCTTGAAATCTAATGCGCTTTGTTGCATTTGTGTATCTCTAAAGATTTTCTGGTAAGTCCTCAGACATTAAAACCTATTTTAGGAGTGTTTTTCTTCATTAACTAGATTTCATTTGATTAAATTCAGTATCTAAAGGTATATAGGAATTGCAGTGCTGCTATTTAAATTATCTAGGCAGGCAATTTTTGTTCAGTGTTGATTAAAAGATGGTTTAAACAAGTAAGTACGCTTTTTTCCTTTAGTATTTTTTTTAATTTGAAAATGAGGGAGTAACAAGTATCCCAAGATATTTTTAATATAAAGCAATATAGAGAACTTGTTCAGAACTGAAAGGCAAGTCAGACTTCGTATAGCTGTCCAAAGAAATGTCAATCACACAAAATAATTTTCCCTGGTGTTAGCTTTGACAACGGAAGTACAGAAAAAGAAGAAGAGACCCCTCCTTCCCCAGATATCTGCAAGGTTTTTTCCTAGTTTTAACCCAGGGCCTCACATCAATGCATTTGTGTTTCAGGGAAGGGAGAATCCTTCTGAGTAGGGGTCTGAGTTTTGATCAGAGTGAATACTTCATTCAGCTGACAAACCTGAGTACAGGCTTCTGGGCTATTTTTCATCATCTGCTGTCCATGTTATAACAAAAGATAATAGCTCTGTTTTGGCTTTTTGTGCAGATAATAGCAAAAGCAATGCAGAAGCCTAACAGGTCTCTCTCAGTGGGCTAAAGCTTTCAGCACACCTGTGAAAGGCAGCACAGCTGTTCCCTGTGAATACAGATGCAGAGCCTGAGAATGCCAAATAGCATTGCTCTGTACCCTCGCCATCCCTGCAGGTTCCAGCTCAGTGAGCTGTTCCCCTCGTGGTGGCCCCAGATTCACAGGGGCCCTGTGTTCAGCCACCCTGGAGTTTTTCCCCCAGGGAAGGGCTCCCCACAGTCTCAGCCTGCAGGAGCTGCTCTGGGTGTACCAGGAGGGCTGCAGAGATGGGATGGGCAGGAGCACAGGCAGAGGGATGTACCTGTCTGAGGCTGCCTTGTCTGAGGGAAGAGAAGTGTAGGCAAAAGGAGCAAACACTTGATCATGGGTTTATTTATCATTATTAATATAGACACAGAGACCCTGGGACATCCCAATCTACCGCTAATCGTTTCTTGTTGCTCCTCTGGCAAGCAGCAAGGTAATTTCTGGTTTCTTTTGTATTTGCAGCTGATTTGTTCACAGCAGCTCCTAAATCTGCTGTTGCTAGTTTGGCTATGGCCTTTGAGGTGAATCGTGGATCACAAATATATGCTCCACTGCAAGACAAAAGAAACCTACTTTTGTGCCTCAGGCGGCAAATCTACCAGTGCAGAACATCACTGAGTATTACAACTTCTTTTATAGACTGGGAGTGCTGAAAGGGCAACTTGAGCCAGTAAAGGGGAAAACGTGCTGCCAACTCCCTCCACTGGCCACCTTGAAAGACACATAAACATTAAAACAGAACAACTGCAAAAAATTAGAGAAGATGAGAAGGTTGGCCTTGTGACAAAACATGAAGGGACTTCTGCAGCTGGTTTGACAACAGTTGTACGTTCCTTATAGATTGCTTGTGTGAGGCAAAGTGTGTTTAGGGAGAAGCACTTTGTTTATCTGCAGCCTGTCTGAAGCCCTGACTTTAAACTACCTACTTACGTATTGCTGTCAAAGTAAAATATAAACAATGTTATAGTAAGATAAGTAGTTAAGTAAGGAAAAAACAACCCACAGGTATGGTCAGTGTCATCCAGTGCAAAAAGTTCCTGTTGTTGTTGGAATTTTACCTGTGCTGAGAATCCCTCCTTTAAGAGAAATATCCAACACTGGGAAAAATTTCAGCGGTTGGAAGCTGGACATGTTCGAAAGGGGAAATGATGTGTGCTTAGTTCTGCCTTTGTCAGTTTTTTCCATGTATCCCTCTCTTCAGTCTTGGTCAGTATAAAATCAGAAAGTGGCCTTTTTTTAGTTGAATATTGGGTGAAACAGATTTATACATCTGCAGAAGAGCTCACCACTAGGCTTAACATAGTTACCTGTTGCAGGTATGTTTTCTTCTGTTGTTGCTAGTGAATTTCAATGAATGTTGCACATCTTACATGACAGAAATGATTTATTACCCATGTATTCTTATGTAAATTTAAAGATACAAGGGATAAATCATTGCTCAGGGACAAATTAACCTGAACTCTTCATGCAGGAGCCTCTTTTGATTCACATAAAATAATTTTAGAGATGAGAAACTGACTCCTAGGCCTCTTATGATGAAAGTATTTGCCTCTGCACTTCATCTAGTATAGCTGTTTTACTCAGAGACTTCCACTACCAGAACTTCACCCACTAATAATATAAAACAGGGAGTACTGTTTTATCATGGCTGAGGGTTTTGCTCTGTGCCTTGTCACTTGCAAAATGCTCAGTAGTTGAGTGATCATTTTTCACAGAGCCCTGTTGTTTAGTTCAAATGTGTGGGCACAGAAAATTACAGGAGAACTTTCAAGTTTTGAAACTCACGCTTTATATTTAATGAAACCACAAGAGTTATAGTTACATATATACATATACATATGTATAGACTGAGTTAAATCTTTTGTGATGGAGGCACTAGATTCTTCTCCATGTGCTGAAGTTACATAACTCACCTGTTGCAAAGATCATGGAAACTGTCACAGCTGACGTGCTTCATCATTTCTAGACCAGTAGTTCAACTTTAAGATGGATTGAAATACTCAATAAAGAACAAATTACATCTTTGGTTTCTTCCAAACTCAGCTGAATGTTTATGTGATCCAGTAGCAAGAAGTCCATCCTTACTGTCTAAGAAATTAAAATTGTACTGTGCAAATCCTAATACTTACAAAGTAGGACTTTATGCTTCAGAATTTGAGGGTAAAAACAAATTAGCTGGATCAAACTCTCTTCACGGCTAAAAGACGGAATTGTTGCCTTACTTTAGGTATGTAATTGCTTAATGTTAATTTTTATTGATGATTGTTACTCCAGCAAGTAACACTGGGAGATCCCTAGCCTACATGTCACTGAATCTGTTCTATAGTGGTTTGTCAGGGCTTCAGGCAGTGTCTCTGCACCTGAAACTCACACAACCAAGCTTCAGGGATGATACTGCTTTCCAGAGACTTTATCTTACAATTTTTGTATAAGGTAAAGGACCATAAGATAAAGGACCATATACACCATTACAAGGCTGTGAGTGTGATGTTTAAAGAGCCCATAAATAACATTATGGTTCAATTACTCTACGGGTTGTGTACATCAGGGTGGCCGTATTGGTATTTTTTTGTGTTATGATGCCTCCAACAGAAGTGAGTTGCAGCATTAGAGTTCAGAGTTACAATGGTAAGGATAGTCTGCAAACTGTGTGTATTAAAAGGCCAAATGACATGTTAAATAATGAGAAATGGGAAAAGAACAAAGCAAACGCTCACTTTAAGAGCTTTAATAAGTACAGGTATGGCTCAATTTGAACAAATATTTTTATCAACTTAATAGGAAGGAACCTTATGCACTGTTCAGAAAAGGAAGCAGATAAAGCACAGCATTTCAAAACAAACAGCTGTTCAAATATAAATTTCCTGTTTATTGAGATTTCAGTTGTATCAAAGTAAAGGCCCCAGAGTGGCTGAGCAAGTCAATCATTATATACCTTGTTAGTGTGACAGCCCCTTGTGTATTGTTTGACTGGAAATAAAACACAAATGCCCCAAACCCCTACTGCGCCCGCTTCATGGTGCATAAACCTATTGTGTGTCATGTCATTTAGAGTTTTGATGGCAGGCTACCAAATGGCAGAGGAAAATATACAATCAAGCCTTCATTTTAATAAATGAAATTAAAGTACACACAGGAAATATAGAACAGCAGTGTTTTCATTAGTAGTATTTCAAAGGTCCATCATTCAAAGTGGAGACTTTTGCAAGACCCACTGGACGTTTGGTTACATGTGAAAATGAGCAGGTTTCCCAAGTATATAATATTTTATTTTCCAGTATTTGTGGTCTTTTTGTAATAATAAACCTGTGTCAAATAATTTTCACCAGCATTATATCTTGTATCTCGTTGGACAGACAGTGACAAAGCCTTTGGGCTCTGCTAGACTGCCACTAACTGCTAGTGTGTTCCAAGGGCTTCCTTCTCAGAAGCCTCCTTGGAAGTGTACCTATGTCAGGCATGTTTAAATGTCATAATATATGGCCTCCAAAATCAACAATGTAACCAGAATGAATGCCAAATGAAGTTTGGGTTAGCTGCTAACTTCAAGCACCTTGTTTTCTTTGCCTGATTACTTGCACTTGGGAAACATCTAAAAGTTGTTGTTGACTTAATTTTGTTGGGCATTGAACAGAGCAAAAGTGAAAAGAAGTATCTTACCCCTAAATTTCATAATCTAAACTGTCATGTAAGCTGTGCAAAGCCAAGTGTCAATTTGGAGCAAAAGAATAAATAAAGATATGACCTAAAGATTATGGTTCTTCTTTCCTTACCTGCATCACTTTAGGATCTAAGAAATAAAACAGATAACTGAGAATTAGATTTGGTGATTAGACTTTGAGAAAAAACAATCCCATACTGTGTAATAGAAATGTTTAGCTAGTAGTTCTTTGATTAAACTGGATCTTGTCAGCAATATCACTCTCTATTTCCACTCTTACATTTGTTTCAAACTTGAAATATCTGTTTATTTCATTAAGCCTGAGGGAATCCCATGACTGAAATCATCCGTAACTTAGGAAAGTTGGTCCCCAAAGAGTATTCTCTGCAACACTGCCCAAAATAAGAGAAAGAGGAAACAATTAAACCAAAGAAATGGTGTGTGGGATCCAGTCTGCTGAACCTGAGGATTGAATGTTTTTGAAATGCTACGTGCACAGTGAGGCAGTCCTTGAGCAAGTGACAAGTTTCCTGTTTTGTTTGTGGCAAGAATTAATGTGAAGGTCCTCAAGGGAAGCTCCTTTGTGTATAATGCTACTTGTCTTCACGAAGGTTTGCCCCATTCCAGGCATTTTCCCTCTTTGCTGTGGAAAATCAGCCCCGTAAAATAATATCAAAAAGCAATTGGGACAAGCAGAAGCATATCTGAGTGTTCAGACTTGGGTGACCATGAAGATATATCCTCTTCTGAGGCTCCAGCAGTACGATGGTACAGTTAACAGCAACTGATGGGACTTTCAGAGTTACCTGGCATGTATAGACATTCACATCCTGCTGCTATCTAACAGGAATGCAAAGCTTGATTCCTTTAAATGTCTTGGGTAAAATTTCAGCTATAGTTCTCACTTGAGAGAGAAGGTAAAAGTGCTCAAACTCAACCACAGAAAGAGCATAAATGAAAGTCACTGGTGATGCAATATTATATTCTGAGTGCTAAGGCATCCTGGAGGAAAACCCCCAGTCCATTAATTAAAATAATTCCGCACTGATAAAGACACTTGCCTTGTATTTTGTTTTCTCCTAACTGTCCCACTAGAGGTGGGAGTTCCAGGAGGGAGCACAATAATTTTGACTCTAATTTGATGGCAAGATTGGCTATTTTGCTTGCTCTTCCATAGTAGTACCTTACGATTAACAGTTCTACAGTTTTAGGCCAAACAGTTTTAGGCCAATCTTCCGGTTGGAAAAGACCTCTGAGATCATCGAGTCCAACTGCACCCATCATCCGCTATACCATGTCCTTTAAAAACTCATCTATCATTTTTTTAAACATCTCCAGGGATGGTGACTCAACCACCTCCCTGGGCAGCTGTGTCAGCGCCTGACCACCCTTTTGGTAAAGAAATTCTTCCTAATATCAAGTCTGAACCTCCCCTGGTGCAACTTACGGCCATTTCCTCTTGTCCTATCACCTGTCAGTTGTGAGAAGAGATCAGCACTCGCTCTCCCACAGCCTCCTTTTAGGCAGCCGTAGACAGTGATGAGGTCTCCCCTCAGCCTCCTCTTCTCTAGGCTAAACAACCCCATTTCCCTCAACCGTTCCTCGTAGGACTTATTCTCCAGCCCCTTCACCAGCCTCGTCGCCCTTCTCTAGACGCACCTCAGTGTCCTTCTTATACTGAGGGGCCCAGAACTGCACACAGTACCCAAGAAGCAAGTGCTGCATTAGAATGTCTTTTTTTTCCTGTGAAAAAAAGTGTTAGGGCTGGAATAAGCACAGACACAAGTTATTCACCCACTGGAAGGTAACCTAACACAGGAAAAAAATGCTTTCTTAATAAAGAAATTTCTACTGCGTTTTTTCAACTTTTGGACTTTGAAGAGTTATTTTAGTTTAAAATAATATTAAGAATAAATGGATATGGATGTTAGTGTCTTGCTGAATGCTTCTTCTGGTTAGATGAATGTTTACTACTGCAGCTTGCTGGTTTTCCTGCTTTAGACCAGGAGCATTGCTCTGAGTAGTTATTATCAATAAACTTTTTCTAGTCAGCAGTTGCTATCTTCTAACTCAAATCTCTTTCAATGGCAAATAGATAATGGGCCAGAACTCCAGGACGTATAAGCCAGCACATCTGTATTGACTGTTCTAAGCACTACTCATCTAAATCAGCTCACCCAGCTTATCATTACAGCTTGAGCTTGGAACACTTCAAAAGGCTACAGATGTATGACGAAAACCCTCAAAATACTGATACCTTTATTTACTGAAAATGACCTACAGTCCCTATTTTCACCTTTCACTTTACGCTGTGGTTTTCAACACTACACATTTATTTGCATAATTAAGCTTTTGATGTCAAGAAAAACAAGAGTATTTAAGATGTCTGTCACAAACTCCTTTCACTTCCTCATTACTCTGGTTTTAGCTCCAGACCTCAGGCTCATGGGGAAGATGTGGAAGGACATTCATCATGGATAACAACTCTGTGATTGAGCTCTCTGCTACTCATGACGGAGTCCCCCTGCTCATGTTTCCTCCAGCATCTTCCTTTGTCAGGCTAGATATAAAAAAATTCTCACTGTATATAAGCAGTCAGATGAAAAAGAACTTCTTTCTTCAACTTATTTCAAAGAGTGTGAGTGAATTTTCCTCACCTTAATCAACCCTGGTTGCACCTTTTGGACTTTATTACAACCAGAGGAATGTAAAAGAAGCAAATGGATATAGTGAGATCCTATTTAGTTAGTATAGTTGAATCTAAATCTTGTCTGGTAATTTGCTGCTGTGACTACAGTTTTTCATCTTATATAATAAAAAGGGCCTCAGCTATGACCTCACAAAAATATAAAGCAACACTATGCAACTTCATTATTCACTGTGTCTCAGGAAGATGGCAAAATCATCTATCTCAAGAAAGTGAACAGCAGATGGTACACTGCAGATTTGCATGTTTGCACCACTTATTAGTTTATAGAATTAAGAAAGCAGATTTAAGTACTTTAAAAAATATTTTCCCTAGAAGTGATAATGAAGTGTTTTTTGTATCATCCTCTGTTACACACAGATTTTTTATGTGATTGTGCTGTAAAAGTCTCCTTCTGAGATGTTAGATCATTTTTTAGTGTATGACAGCAATGGTTATTCATTCATATACAGAGATCTAATTCTCCATGTGATGGTTGATTCTGTCTGCACATACTATTAGTTCTTCCTATAGAATAGAAAAAGAACTGTGAAAATATAAATACTTCACGTGTTTAATAACTTAGTACCACCAGCCCTGCAAAAGATCATTTAGAAAATATTTATTTTGACTGTGCTGTTTGTGTTCTACTTTTTGAGAGGAGTCAGTTTATGAGAGCTCCTTTAGCAGCGTTGGTGTTACTGACACAAGATTGTAAAACAAGGAGTTCGAGTTTTCAGCTATTTGTTCTTGCCACTGTTTCTATTTTTCTGGACACGTTATTTTTCCCCATGCACAATGTGAAAGCAAATGAACAGAGTAACAAAATCTATTTCTGGTTCATTATACTGATGCATTTAATTCCATTTTACTCAAGACGAGACACTACAGTTTGGTCTAGCATGGACATGTGTATTCTAAGTGTAGAAAAAAGTGATCTGTGAAAATGATCCGATTGACAGGTCTGGGAACTAACGACGTACTCATTCAGTCAGCTGAACATGAGCTATAACTGCGTAGTCCTCACTCTCTTTACCCCATCAAGGTGCCCCAGTTCTTTGTTAGAGAAATCTCTACAGGTTAGGATTTGTGCCAAATTGGTGCTGACTTCTCTGAGAAACCCAACAGGGGACTAGTATCTTGTGGTTGAGAGGATGTGGAAATCTGTCTGGAAGGTAAAGATCTGAGGGAGTTGGACCAGGCAGAACATGGATTTGGTTATCCTGAGCTCCTCTGGACAAGAAGGGGCTGGGAGTTTGTACTTCAGTATGGATCTGAAGCTGCCGTCACTGAATCTTTTCAAAATCATCCTCCTCTTTAAGACAGCATGCCACCTGAAGGTTTTAAGCCTTGCGTATGAAGGAAAGCCAAATTCTTAAGCACTGTAAATTGACTGGCATAAATTCCATATACATATTTTAGGGGATTAGCAGTGCTCCAGAACTTACTCTTGAATAGATCTATTGAATTCAATAAAGCACTGGTGACTAAAAAAGAATTTCATGTTTGTATTTTTTATTTTGTAGGGTTTTCTTTCAAACAAAAGAAAACAACAGCTTTGAAACAGTAAGGTATTCCAGCCATATTTAAGTTGTTATAAATACGAAATTTACTATAGACTTAATTTCAGTCAGGTCAGTGATGGCAGGAAACTATCAGCACTTCTGCTCTCAAAGTAATCAGTGATAATTTACAGCTAGGGAGAGCAATCAATATGCAGGAACTGGCTTCATTTTGGATAAATTGAAATCTTTGACCTGGCGAAGACTGGTGCCTTGCTCTAAACTAGACTAGAATATCCTGTGGTAAAAGGGGTATTCTGAATTAGTGCATTAGTTTATCTAAAAGTAAGTATAGGGACATGTCAGTTCACTGGGAAATACTTCACTTTTTTCCTACTTATTTATTTATAGGACCTTCCTGAACAACTTGCATGTGTAATGTTCGTATGCTACAGATATTAAGACACCTAAGATAACAACATTTTTGGCTTCTTGCATCACATGACCATCAGGTGATAGCAGCCCTGACAAACTGAAAACCTTCCCTTAAAAGCCCCTGGTGTCAAATCACTTATAACTTGACCTGGTTTTGGCCAGATGACCCAGATGTCCCTTTCAATTTAATTTTCCCCCCTTCCTGTTCTGCTGAGGAGGGGGAATGATAGAGTGGTTTGGTTTGCCCCTGGCATCCAGCCAAGGTCAACCAAATACACACTCCCAACATACATTTCATAGTAATCCTCACTGGAAATATTACAACGAGACATTTCACCGTAACTTATTGCAAATCCTCTAAATATATAAGAACAGAATGTTCTTGCTCAAAGAATTTCAAGATTCATAAACAGAATTTCCTAAATTTCCAAAGATCAGTTTTCTGCACAAAAAAATTTACTTGTCTGGCCTGCTGGCAACACCCAGGCAGCATGAAGGAGCATGAAGCACACAGTGGCTCCATCCCACACCAGCAGGCTCAGGTGACTATGCTCTTGCACCTCTCCGCCCTCTGTAAATGAAGGTTCGCTCCCCATGGATGACTCTAGCAGGTTTTTGTTTATGACTCACTTTGGGTTCATCAAACTACATTTGCAAGCCAGAGAAGAGGCTTAGCATTGAAAAGTCCTGTAACTATGAACAGGTATGTACTGAGTCCATCTCAAAGTGCCTACTTTTTTGTGTTTCTACTTGGCACATAACTTGTAACTGTGTTGGATTTTAATATATCAAATGCATCCTAAACTGACTGAGCAGTTCCTTGACAATTCATGTCAGTGAAATAATACTTTAAGGACCTCCATTTCTGGCTTAAAGTCCCCTAATTTTAGCAGAAGTTTAGTCCTTCATTGCTGCAGAGAGATTTTCTTTATTTCATTTGTACTAGAAAAAAGTCACAGCCTCCCAGAAACACACCTTATGTAGCTTGTCATGCACTTAGTCCCCATACGTAGGCTTTCACTGTATCAGGGCCTGTGGTTTAATAATGATCCTGCAATTCTATTCTATAAATTTTCTGGCTTGACAGGGACTTTGCTGATTAATAGTTTCAGAATGGGTTGCAATGAAAAACACTTTCTGATGTGTTGCGTGTAAGACTCGATCTGACAGATGTATGAGATCAGTTTATTGTCATGTTCTTTTGTTATGAGAAATCAAGAATTTGGGCTAAATTAACAGTGCAATTTGTTTAATGTGAAGTTTGATTTTACTTAAGTCAGATCTCACTGGTCTCTTTCTCTGAGGAATGCTAATAAGTTTCTTTTTAAGTTTCTGATTTCTTGTTTTTTTTTTTCCTAGGTTTGCTTCTCCTGCTATGAATGAGTTATTTGAAGGATATTTATTCATAAAATAGGCTCTGACCTGACTAGACTGAATGAAAATATCTTGTAGATTATCCCGACATTTTCAGAATTATTTTGATCTTAACACTTTATGTATGACAAATGTCTCATAACCACAAAGCAGGAGCATTTGCTTTGATGAAAATTCTGAATCTTGTGTTATGAAATATGGAAATGCTCTGGCATCCAGCTGGAAAATATAAAGATACTGAGATTTAATACATTGGTATGAAATCCAACAAAACCAACAGTCCAAAAATCTTTCAAACCCAACATTACATCTTTGCAGAAAATATAGTTTTATCTGGAAACCTCAAATTCACAATACGTGTTCTTGAATCCAGGTAAAATATGCATCTGAGATAGTTTGTATTGAGTTCCTGTTTATTAAGAAATGACATGTGTCATTTGTGTATTCTGGAATGGAAGGCATGACACTAAATAATTTGTCTTTTGTAACTGCAGTCTAGTTATTCCCGTGCTGTTTCTAACTGGTTAGAAGGTGGTCTTCATGCCCTGTAATGTTCTACATGATGTGTTGTAGGTCAAGGTGCTGGCAGTGGGGGCTGCCAGGGGTTGCCTAGGTGAGGGGAAACTGTGCCTGCCCTGCGACGGACATAGCATACTGAGGTGGTGGAACTTTGGGGCTGTATTTTGTTGCAGCTTTTCATTACCAAAATCTGTTTTAATTGGCAATAAATTATATTAATTCTTCTCAGGTCAAGTCTGTTTTGCCCATGATGGTAACAGGTAAATATTCTCCCTGTTTTTATGTCCACTCACAAGCTTTTTAATCTCTTTTTTTTCCCACCATTCTGTTGAGGAGGGAGAGAGAACAAGTGGCTGGGTAGGCATGTGACTGCTGGCTGAGCCTAATCCACCACTTCTGGACATGTATAATCAAGAATTTATTTTATCTTCTCCCCTCCCCCTCTTTAATTTTAAAGCTTGAACCAGTATTTTCTGACAAAGCTGAGTCTATGGATGTTTCTTCTCTGTGTCTGGCCATTGTTCTGAGTAGTACTTACCTTTTAAATACATGCTGTAATAGAAAGCAGAATGAACATTAATAAAGTCTTGCCTCCAAATTGGGAGGAGCATGTTTCCAAGCTTGTCTAGGATCAAAACTCTCCTATGTGGGACATAAATCCACCCATTATTTACTGCAAAAATTATATAGTTCTAAAGACAATCACTAATGACACATAGGTCAAATGCATCTCCAAGGTATATGGATTTTAATGAGGGCTCCATAAGGACCCTGCAGCAGCTTCCCAATAGCAGAGTTGATTGGTGGTGCTGGTTGGGGAAGCCTTGCAGTCAGTCTTTGCTTGGATGCTCACTATGAGATCACCATGGCACATCTACAGCCTCCATGGGAGTTGGTCTTTCCTAAACTTGAGAAGAGGGGAGACACCACCCTTTACTGTAGCTCACGTTTGTGGGAAACAGATGGTCATCCTTTCCTTAGTACTACATCACTACCAGTATGAGGCTGTAAGTCCATGTTTCTGTGTTCTTAACGTCTTGAGGAGTATTTTAGAGACCTCCTGCCGCTCCTAGCTTCTTCCCAAATGCAAGAGGTCCTCTCTCTGTGTACTTTTCAGGACAGAGAGCCAGCTGCAGTAATCACACGGGATCCCTCTTACTACAAAAATACTTGATTTGTCCATGTATCATTTGGAGTCTCATTGGCTCCCCTTAGACACTATGGTTGTATCAGCTAATTTTAGGACCACAGCTTCTTTTCTTTGCTTCCAAACTCTGCCCCTCAGTCTTGAGATTTGGGATTTGATCTTTGGGATTTGATGTTACCTCATTTCCTTGGCTGGAACAACCATCATTGGCTAGGCCATCACTGCACCCCACTGATGGACAGAACGGGGAGCAAGTTGTGCCTGACCTAGCCACAGCTTCACACACTCCACATTTTTTTCCTGACCTCCTCAGCACTTGTTGGTTATGTTGAATTCAGCAAGGAACAATGGAAGTGGATCTGCGGAGAGAAATGATGCCAAGGACTTTGTGTCCACATGACATGTTTTCCAAAGATTTTTCTTTTTGTCTGGCTCCAACCTGGTCCTGTGGCCTGAATGCCCATTTGTGTCTGGGATACATTAGTTGTCTTCCTGGAGGGCATCTCCCGGGGCGCCTCATCCCAAAGGAATCTAATTCCTGTGATCTGCTGCTGCGTCACTGTGCGGAGAGGAGTGATGGTTGAGCAATTTGTATCTTGAATTAAAATGTTGATGCAAAAGCACCACGGGCAGTACATGAACAACTCCTCTAAGTTGTCAAAATGAGCTTTTGATTTTGCTGTGTATGTAGCTGTGACTCAGTGATACTTTTATTTTGTGTGTCCTACTTTTGCTTTTCTGATACTCATTGTCACAGGCAAGAAGGCGGTATTTATTTGCTTCTCAGAGACAATGTGGGCTGAAAAGGAAAGCACATGCTATCTTATTTTTTTCCCTTTATAAAGCCTGAAAATAGTTGATTTCTTGCTCAGTATGGAAGAAAACAAACAATTTTTAACAACCATAAGAAGTTAGCAGTAAACGTCCTAAGAAGTGCTTTGTTGTACTGGCAAAGTTATTTTTATAAAAGTTTCCTTTTTCAAAATGTTTAAAACAATCTCGCCAGTTTAAATACTGTCATAAGTTAAGAATAAAGTTTCTATTAGAGGACAGGTGGTATGTGGGGAAAAATATCCAGATTATCTATTCTATTGATTAATTTTTTAAAAAGAGATTTGCTCTTTCTGTAGATCACAAAAACATTTCCAAACCAACATTTCTCTTTAGAAATTTCACTGATTCTCAACCGTTTTCCGTACTTAAAAGTCAGCCCTTCTTACCTGAAAAACATGCTTTGGTTTCATATCTTGTGTCCTGGATGTGCTGCTGTAAACTGCAAACCACCTAGCATGTTTGGAAGTAAGGTCAGCAGCATCTTTGTCAGCACCATGGAGCTCTGTCATCCATCAGTAAATCTAGCAGTAAGGAGAGTTTGCAGGACTCAGATGCTTCTCTTCAGCCTACTGTGCATGGCCCATCACATGGCGAGATATTGACACTGTCATTTTTCACAAAGTTGTAAGTGAGCTATGAGCCAAAAGCTGATGAAAAAGACAAATTAACTCATGCAGCATGTAGCACTCTGCCTATGATCAAACTTCTTTGCCTCAGCAGAGGAAAGATTGGAGTAATATTTCAAAAAAGTACTCATTATTATTCAATTTTCTCAACGCAACAGTTTTGACGTGTGGTTGCATAATATTTGTGCAATGTTGTGTTAAGAGAAGTTCTTATCACAGACCTGAGACCTCAATTTGGAAAAATAATGGTATTGCATGTTTAATTAATGCTCTTCTTCGATACAGATCAACGGCAGTGCAAGTAGGAGAAGCGTGGGTTTCCTCAATCTGCCAACAAGAAGGTCTTTCAGGCTTGCCAAAAAACCTGCTATTGTTTGTGCCCAGGCCCCAATCTCTCAAGCTGTTCTGTGCGGGTGGACCTCAGTGTTTTGCAGAGTCCTGATGACTTTGTTGAATACAGCAAAATGAAGAATTCTACAGTATGAACATGATAAATACCCAATTTCTGGGAAAGTGGGCTTTAGATCACTCTGAAGAGCATCTCAGCCCACTTGTATGCCACAGGAACTGGATTTGATGCTCTTTTAAAAAAGGTATCTCTGCAGAGTTAGAATATATGTTTTGTACATATTTACGTTGTAAGCTGAAATTCAAGGAAAGATGTGGTGGAAGGATGAATTTCTTTGCAGGTTCTGTCATGTCAGAATCACAAAATATGTGTGTCCTGCTTGATAGGCAAAGCCTAAATTTACAAGACAAGCAGAGCTTAGTATGTCTTCCATGCAGTCACTATTTCTATGAGCAGGAAAATTGTCTGTGTATCTGAGCAGCCTGCACTATGGGTCAGGAGTTCTAAGTATGCTACTCAGCACTGTGTGGGCACAGAAATGAGAATTAAGGTCTGTACTTAGGCTGACTTTTGGTTTCTTAAAACTATCGTGTCTGAGAAAGGCAGAAATAGTGTTTGACTCTGTCATCTGGTGTTTAGAGTACATGTCACTGTTTGAGTGCGTGCTGGAGTCTGAGTAAGCACTGTTACCCTCAGGCTTTGGACAGCCTGGCAAGCTCAGGGGCAGTGTGAAGACTCTGAGGATGCTGAACCCTGGTACTCAGCTTCCCATGGAATGATGTTTGGGTTGGACTATAAACAGGATTTTAGAGGCACAGCCACTTCTGTCTCTTGGTGTGTCTCTCTTCTGCCTCCCAGGGTCAGGCAGAAACCATGCAGACAGCAAATCAGACGTAGCATGCAAGACTGTTACCAAGCCCTGTTAGCCAAAGTCTGTGTTAAAGCTGTAATAGAGCATCCAGGAGAGGAATCAAATTAAAAAATGAAACAATCCTACTTTGCTCTGTTCCAGACTTCAGAGTGATTTTTTTCCCCCTTTCTAATATGGATTGAATGCTTAATTTTATTTCTCTATTCGTACTACCTAATGTAAAAAATTCACCATGCTTCTAAATAGACATTGTAAACAGTGAATAGAAGGTTTTCTCCAAAATATGTATTTTTTAAAGCTAGGATTTGAGAAAAAACAGGAAAAGAAGTATTCCCAGAACTGAGGAAAAGAACAGGTGGAATATTATGTCTGTAAACACGTATATTTCTCTGCCTTTTAGGCCAACCAAATATTAGAAAAAAGTGTGGGAAATTATAATCACTACAAATTCACTGAAAATGACTGTGAAAACAGCTTGGTTTTATTTCCTCAAGCCATAACTGGAAAAATATATATTAAAACATGGATTAGTCTCCATCTACAGAGATCTAAAATGAATTCTCTCCAGATTTTTAAATTTTTTTGATATATTTCCCATTTGTATTAATCAGATTCAATTATTTAGAACTAAGTATTTAAGTTCTGTTAATATAAACTTAAGAGTCCCCATGTTGTAAATTAAATTTTTATTTTATTTCTATATATGTTTTCTCTTTTACTTTAATGCCAAAGATTCTTTCCTGTCTAATGGCTATAATGAAAGCTTTTACTGCTAAATTAAAATAAAATGAGTTAATGGGTACCTAGTGACTTGTTCTAGTTAAAATGTGCATCAATTTGCAATGACCACTGCTTTGGGATTGTAGCATGTGTTTTATCTTAGGCAAAATGTAGTGAGCAGTATGAAATTTAGCTTTAAAAGAGTCTAATCTGCTCTTCCCTAAAACTATTTATAGTTTATTTCGCTTACTAATAACATCATTACACTTTAACAAGTCACATTGAAATTTTCCATGGTAGATGATTGCTTCAGATTGATTTTTTTGCAATGTAACTGAAAATAGTTCAGATATTCAAGTGAAAACCAGATAATTTAAATTTTTTAAAATTTGCTCTTTTACGATGTGAAGCAGTAGTAGATTTTTCCAAAGGAATACACTTTTGGTCACGTAAATTTTACTATTCACATCAATATCCACTCATATATCACGAAAACAAAATTATTAGACAGAAGAGGGCAGATTTAATTGTACATGTATAATTTTAAAATTAAAAATCATGCTGATTTCCAGATCTTTGACTGTTTCTAAATTCCTAATTCTCCCTATAACATTTTGTGTGAAACTGAAGTGTTGGTGGCATTTTATATGATACTCGTAAGCAATCACAGAGGTGAATTTACCTTCAAAGCTTTAAAGAGCCCTTTAATTCTCCACCAGTTTTAAAAGGATAGTGCAATATATTGCCACTAATACTCTAGCAGCACTATTTGCAAGTAAAATATTGCACTTTGAGGAATTTTTTTTTAATATGAAATATGCATGGATAGCTTCTCTGTTATATGCTGAAGCTTCTTAACATGAAAAATAACCGGCCACAAAATGATGGCTTTTATTTTTACAGTTTGGACTTTCGGTGGAGAAGGGTCAATGAGATTTTTGTACCTCATGTTAACCTCATCTTTAGGCAAAGAAGGCAGAAATCACTGTGCACCTCTGCACTAAGCTCAGGATGGACCCTGACTCAGGCCTGTGACTTCACACAACATGAGTCCCCTGCGTTTAGTTTCAGGGTCTCCTGAGCAAGCTCTTGAGAAGCCAAAGAGTAGCTGCAAGACAAAGCGTTAAAAGCGCAGAGGCTCTGGACCTGATCTTAACACTTGTACCTGCAAACCTGTAGTTAACCAAGTTGGATGCTCCTTCCAGCCAATTCAGAAGACCTCAGCTCCAGAAGACCTCACCCCTCCCCAAGTCCTGTCGGATCTTCTAACTGCCACTGCAACACCTACCTTGCTTGGGTGGGCTGTCTAGTTTCACACAACTTCGTATTCTTCTCTGGTCTCTATTTGGATCAGATGCATTTGCCAAAAGCTGAAGCTTATATTTATAGAGAAATTATTTGCAAACGTACGAATGAGCTCAAATAAAGATTTGCAACCATTAAGTCAAATTAAGGCATTTATCCAGAGACACTGGAGTTTGTTATGAAGCTGACTCTTTAGAGGCTTTTTGATGGGAAAAACACCAAGCTGATTGTTTCTGCTTGAATTTATGGAAAGATATAAGCATGTAAGTAATTTGTAATTACCTACCATTTGTAATCTGTGGCCATTTTTTTTCCATAAAAAGAAGTTGGCAGGTATGCTATAAACTCTCTAAAAGAGCCTCTGTTCAAATGCAGGAAAAAGTTCTTATTCACTTGGACCTCAACATCATTTTTGTGTTAGCTAACAAATGTTTTTTTGCTAGCAAACACATCTAGCTGAATTATTTATTTAAATCTGGGAAATTAAGCATATTTCTTTGAGTAAATTATATATGAACTATTGTATTCATTAGTCTACCAATTATGTGACTGGCTGACACATTATCTAACAATGTATTAGATGACTGTTGTCCATCAGTGGATCAATACATTATTTATAATATGGGATTATTTTTTTTATGCATTATTTAGACATTACTATTAGCAAATATGTTGTTTAGTGAAGTCACAGGACTTCCAGTATCTAAAGCAGGCCTACAAGAAACCTGGAGATGTATTTTTTACATGTAGTGATAGGACAAGGGGTAATGGCTTTAAACTGAAAGAGGGTAGATTTACTGTAGATACAAGGGAAAAAAATCTTTACTATGAGGGTGGTAAGGCATTCATACAGGTTGCCCTGAGAAGCTGTGCATGCCCCATCCCTGGAAACGTTCAGACCCAGGCTGGATGAGACTTTGAGTAGTCCATGGCAGTGGAGTTGGAACTAGATGATATTTGATGTCCTTTCCAACCCAAAGCATTATATGAATCTCTGCTTCTATGACAATTTGCACTAAATGATGTTTGATTGTGCTGTGTTGTCAAGATTGCTTTACAAAGCAATACAGCTGAAAAAAAGTATCCTTAATGCTTGCTCTGATTTCTTTTATTATCCTTTTCTTCCTCAGTTAAAAAGAGACACTTCCATTTACTTTTATGCTTCTACAAGAAAAAGGAAGAATATGGCAGCTTGAGGAAAACAGACAGATCAAGGAAGATCTCAAGATGTGCCACAAATCTCCTTTCTGGGTTGCAGAATACGGGACACATATCCTTTTTTAAAATATATATTTGAAGACAACCAACTGCTAATTAAAACCCAACTGAGAAGATTAAAAAAATTAAATCACCCAGATACCTTGGGATGGCCTTTTGACTTACCATGGAGGTCAAATTTTGATTCCTGATGGCTCAGAAGGGGAAAATGATAGACTGCATCAGAAGACCACACTTTTTTTTTTTTGCGTTTGAAGAGTTTTCTTAAGTGTAGTAACTTTTTTTCCTTTTTTTTTCTTTTCATTATACACAGGAGACAAGACAAAGACTTGCTGTCTTCCCTAACTACCTGCTGGCATTCTCCCGCACTCCCAGCAATTAGTAGCTCCCTGCCTGGTGCCCTGTGTTCAAAGGAGAAAGTCATTCAGATTTTTGTAACTTCCCCTCTTCCCCACAGCGCCAGTGCCTCTCTGAGGCAACACCTGTAGCAGCAAGGCCCAAGGGCTACATGAAGACCAAGGATGTCTCTTCCTGGACAGTCTCATCATGTCCTGAGGAGCAGGGGCACTGCAGGCAGTGAAATCACTAGATCCATCCTTAGGAAGGGGACTTGTCTGTCAAAGAGTATTCAAGAAAGTGTTTCCAGCTTGTTCAGCAGTTGTTCAAGTGGATTGTTGTCCGGTAAATGACACACAACTCAGAGTTTCCTCAGTTTTGATGGGCAACATGAGGTGGAGATCTCAGGCGAACAGTCCATCTAAGTGGGTCCTGCTGACAAGTCAAGTCAGGCTGTCATTTCTCCTTGGTAGTAGGACAAGAGTCAGAGGATAAAATGCTCCAGTGAAACTCCCCTTTGCAGATACTTCTGTCCCCTTTGGGGGACGAGAGGTGCAAGAGGAACGGGTGTGGTGATCTCCCCAGCTTTGCTGTTCCAGCACAGTGCTGCAGTGCACAGGAAAAAATGCAAGGGGTTAATTCCCCCATTATCTGTCCAGGAGGAGCAGTGGAGACTCAGAAAGAATTGCTGCCTCACCTAAAGAGACAGAGAGCATCGATGCAGCCAGGGATGGTCACTGACAGTGTGGTCAGGATTAGAGGAATGGAGGGAAGTATATACAAGAAGTGGGAGAGGATTCTGAAGTAGGCGTTGATCACATTAATGCCTTGCATTTTTTGAGTCATGTTTGCTGAAATAACCATAAAATTACTTGGTGCATTCCTAAGTGTCAAGTTAAATGGGCAATTCCTGTTCTGAGACTGTCTTCTCCAGCCTGCATCTATTTTCTGCGCAGGGGGAGAACCAGAAGAGTTCTGTTTTATGATTGCAAATAAAACCACTAATTATAAGGTCCAGCTGTGGATAAATCATCATGACTGTACAGCAGAGGTCACAGTGCTTTCCTGTCTCACTGTGGGGCAGGAAAATCCCATTCCCTAACAGATGCTAAAGCATATTAAAATTTCTCAGGGTTACTTAAAAATGATTATTCTTGTGTTCCAAGTAGCACTGTGCAATTCACTGCTATATTATACACCAAGAATCACTGGGTCATGAGACAGTAACTATAAAAAAGCAAAAATTCTAGAAACATAGAATCGCAGAATAACAGAATAACTGAGTCTGAAAGGCATGTCTGGAGCTTGTCTAGTCCAACCACCCTGTCCAAAGCAGGGTGAGTGACAGCAGATTGCTCAGGACCACGTCTTGTTGAATTTCGAGACTCCACAACCCCTCTAGGCCAGCTCTTCCAGTGCTCAACCACCTTCACAACTAAAAAGCGTTTTCTTACATTTAAATGGAATATTCCATATTGCAATTCATGACTAGTGTCTCTTGTCCTCCATCTTTTTTACCTCCCCATGAATAAGAGAATACAAGAGGATCCTCCACATGGATAAGATTCTCCTCACAAGCCTTATTTTCTCCAGGATGAACAGTCCCAGCTCTTGGCCTCTCTTCATGTGTTGGATGCTCCAGTCCCTTACTGAACTTCTCAACTCTTTGCTGGACTTTCCAATATGTCCATGTTCATATCATTCTGGGGGCTCAGAACTGGTCACAGCACTCCAAATGTCATCTCTCTAGTGCTGAGTAGAATGAAATGATTGCTTCCCTCAATCTGCTGTCAACATTTGTATAATCTAGCTGAGAATACCATTAACCTTTTTTGCAGCAAGGACATATTGCTGACCTATGTTCACTTTGTTGTCAACCAGGACTCCAAGCTCCCTTTCTGCAAAGCTGGTTTCCATACAGTTGGTCCCCAGTGTGGACCGTTGCCTGAGGTTATTTTGGCCCTTGGGGTAGAACTTGGCATTTCAAATCATCATCCATAAGAGGAATCCATGGCATGCCTGACAATTACTTTCACATGTAGTAGTGCATACAACCTTGACTCAGTCAGACTTACCAATTTGGTACACAAGACAGTGGGTAACATGGAAATAACCCACCTCTTTTTAGCCTCAAACAATATGTTATATAGTTTGGCTCTTTCTCCTGCATGTACTCGGCCATCAAAAACTTAATGAGCTCGTCACAGGCTATCACTATCCAAGGATCCCTAAGAGAGATGCCAGTGGGTGAATTTAGCTTGGTCTTCATTTAAGACTCATCTAAACTCAATCTTGTTCTGAGCTCTAAGGGGTACGAGATTAAAATTCAGTGCCAAGGTGTGTGAGGATGGCTCAGGAGATAAGACTGCTGACAGGAACTGCCCTCAAGATTTGGAAGTTATGTAGCTGGAGATCTTCAGGAGACATTTTCACCAGTTCATTTTTTTAAGGAGGAGCATGATTAATTTATAAACAGCTATTTCTTAGCCGTTAAGCCTCTGTCCTGCAGCTCTTTACGTTCTTCTTACCTTCTGGCTTCCTGTTGGTCCTTGAGAAACCATTTCCTTTAAGTAGAAATTTCAGTAAATTCAGCCATTACTGGCTGCCTGCTTTGCCTGCTTATGCCTTTCCCTCTGGAAGCCAAGCCAGGGAGACTGGCAGTTTACCATTGCAGAGCTCTGCCAAATTCATGGTGTTTCTGATTTTGTTAGTGGTGATAATAGGAAATTGGATTTGGTAACTCAGGAAGTGCCTTCCAGTACTACATTTCAGATGAAATCTGCTAGAAAAATTTCAGGCAAAAATCTGTTCCAAACATCTTCTGGTATTCCTGTAATTGTTCATTTGCTTGTATTGGCATTTAACTTCCTTTTGAGTAACTGCTGTGAAGGGCAGCCAGTCATTTCAGGATACCTCATAGCAGTCACTCAAATAGTTTGCAATTACCTCTAGGTATTTCTATAAATTTGATAACAATAACAGCTCTCTTCTCAAATGTAGTATCTTTTCAACTCACTGTACATAGACCTTCCAAGTGGGTCAACAACATGCACAGAAAGGGGAATGTATTTTCAGCTGCTGGAGTTTCGTATGATTAAGTCACAGTTACAGTACGGTTTTGTATGACTTTTTTTTTAAATAAGTGAGCTATTAGAATTCTATACTTAACTTTTAGTCTTCTTATTTTTCATTTAGCCACATTAGTCTTTTCTTAGTTAAAAATATTGATTCTAACTTTGCAAAGAAGGCCAAATAGTGGCAGCTTATTTTATCCTTTGCTCAAAAACAGTGTTACAGGAATGAATTTCAAATCATTTAGTCACTATATTAACAGAAGTTTGCAATGTAAAATTGTGCTTTCCATCTTGCTGATTCATTTACAAAGGTCATTAGAACCAATCCATTCCCTAATAAGCTCCAAGGTTACACAGATGCCCGAGGTAAGGTCCCTCATGGCTGATGATCTTTCTCTCCATGAGTAGCAAGAGACAACATTAAGAGCCACCATCTGAATGACTGACCCACCCTCATCCACTGGCCCAGGAGCCTTGTTTAAGCCCAAGCCTTTGTTCTTGGTCCTTGCACGAACCACATTGTATGTGGGTATGGTGTGCCTGGCCTTGTTGACTTAACTTTCTTGCTTGCCGTTGGACATGCCCTTGTGAGAGTGTACCTGCCTGGGGCTGAACCAGGGACTGCCCCTAGGTCTGCTCCTCTGCTCTGTTTGCCTTGTTTCAGCACTAGGGTACTGCACCTTTGTTGGAGGGGCTATTGTCACCTCCCTGTCACCAGTGGCTCCCGTCTTGCTTCTCTTTAGGAGCAGCCACTCATGTTGGTCCCTGACCTCCAGTACATGGCAATCTTATCACACATTCACCAGCTCTTGTTCATGATCAGGCCTTGTCTATTTAGTTTCTCCTTCTATGGCAGCCTAAATATCTTTGCTGGTTTCTGTGTGTCTTTTCTGGGTTGGCTACATCTTCTTAAAGAAGGAACAGCTACATCTATATGTCCTGTCCACATGTGTTCCTATGTCATGGATTTACAAAGCAGTAAAACAATGTTTTAAGCTTTGCTTTCTACCCCTCCTACTAATTGCTATCATCCAATTTTCCTGTTGAACACTAAGCCAATGTTTTCTGAGAACTGCCCAAAATGACTCCAACATCCTTCTCCACGTGGTAATAGCTAGTTTAGAGTTCTTCGTTGCTTTTATGCAGATCTTTTTCCACCTATGTGCATTACTCTGTGTTAATTGACAATGAATTTAATTTGCCATTTTATTACCGACTCACCGAGCGTTGTGAGATCACTCTGTGCATTGTGTTAGGTTTAGACTATCTTGAAAAAAACTTGTTTCATTTGGGAACATAGTTCTTTCATTCTTCATATCCTTTCCAAGTCCCTAAGAGAAGAGTTCCCAGCACAGATCCTCAAAGGATCTAGGTGTAGCTTCCTTCTGGTGAAAGCTGACTTTCTAGTTCAGCTTCTGTTTCCCTAACTTCTAACTTCTTGTAAACCTGTGAGAGATCTTTCCTCTCATCACATGACATCTTAATATAACTAGGAAAAGGGATGCTGTTATGAGCTTTTTGATAAGCTAAGAATATTCTGCTACTGGGACCACTTTGGGTACACCCACTTCTTTCAAGATTTCTTACAGATTTGTGGGACGTGAGTTTTTTTTCTATCAAACTTGAGTCCTTCTGGCTATTGTATTTTCTATGTGATCATTAATGCCAGTCTTTATTACTTTTTTTACTTCCTAATCCTGAGAGAGATTCATGTAAAAGGACATATTCAGGTCTTAGGTGCTCCTGTGCGCTGCATTTATTTATGCCTATAAATCTCTTGTTATCAAGTAATCTGACCACACAGTCTCTGGTACATTTGCCATCAAAACACGTTTCTTTGAAATGGGATTTGGATCATGTGCACTTGCAGTGCAAGGATACAGCTTACTACTCTGGAGCCATGCTACTTGACTCTAGATCTCGGAGCTGTCCATTATACAACCTTGTGCAACGGTTAAATACCAAGTAATTATGCAACTGAATAATCAAACCTTTTCCTTCCCATACCTTTCTCACTCCCATAGAAATGAATAAGAAATATGTTAATCCGCTGCTGTGAATATCAGCTACCGATATATGAGATGTTCAAACTATCAAGTGAGGCTGTTGAGGAGGCCATGGAAATAAACTGGCTAGACAGCAAAAAATAAAGAAAGCTCAGGTTTACCTCTTTTTCTGTAAAATTCACTTCTTTTTCCTTGCATGATGTAATTGCTTAGTGTACTGATTATCTAATAATTGAATTATTTAATTAGAGAAATGGCTTATTAGCTCATCTTTAGTTACTTAGCTGTTCAACAGAGGTAGCTAATCTAGTCATGAAGCTAGTGACAGTGGTATTGGTAGCACACAATACTTAATGTCAGCTAAATTCTAATGCTACCTCTGGCTCAGTCATTTGAGTTTGTTTATCCATATGCTGTATTTGCTCTCATTCAAATCTCTCAAATAGATCAGCACCTTTAACCACATGAATACTGATATTACTAGCACTCATTTTTTTCTGGATTAGTCTGATCTAATTCAAACACAACATAGATAAGCAGCTTTTGGCCAAACTGCATTTTGCTTGCAGTCTAAGTGCACAATAACATGTTTGAGTTGCCATAATGTTGTCACTTTTATGATAGATCACTAGTTGGTAAACATGGAGTTAGTTTGGCTTTAAATGTTACCCTTGTGATTATATATTAATTTTTAAATTATAATCTGAATACAATTATGCCCTTATTAGACTCTAACTAAACAGTTCCAGCATGTACAGAAGTTTGCCAACCAAACTTAGAGTGGAGAAAAAATAGGAATTAATTTTCTAATTTACAATTTATTTCAGATTTTTCTTGGAACTATGTAGTAGATCTTCCTTAATCTAGATCTATTCTGAGTGTCTTGAAGCAATGAATTTATATACTAGCTTTCATTTGTTAATAAAAAGTGAATATAGGTTAGCCAACACTAATGCCTAAAGAAATGAGATACATCTGGGTTTTTCAATGATTAATAAATGCAATCTTTTGTTTGCTGCTGGAAAAATGTTAGAATATAAGGAATATGGAGAGGTTTTCTGCTGGTGAAAGAAAGGGTGAAAAAAAGGGGGGGAAAATACGTTTACTGGCAAAATGAAAGGGAGGGAACAAGGATAAAATGTGGGAGGAAAAAAAAACATATTGTGGCTGAAATGGTTTCATATTTTAAGACAAATTCACAAATAAATGGTCCAGATGGGAATCTGTGATTAGAATGCAGCACTGTCTTACTGCACTAGTAAAGAGTGACTCATTCTACCCATTATAAAACTCTAGCTCCCAGAAATGAATAAATTTTTGTTATAAAAATTCTCACTAGGCTAATGCTTGGCAGAGTTCTCAGGAGAAGAGTATTTAGTGTTTCATTTCTTTATTGAAAGCAAAGTTTGGCTGAAACAAGTGATAGTCTAGTCAGTGTTAAAGTTTCTGGATGTTAACATTGGTGAAAACTCTTCTGCCTGTGCAGTACCAGCTGTGCAGTGAGGAGCTCTGTGATGGATTCTTTTCCCCCAGGCTCTGCAGTAGTTGTTCAGTGCTTGTAATGAAGTCACGTATAGACAATCAGTGCTATTAGCGGATACATCTCTCATGTGTGCACATTTTCTGTATTTCTCTCCTTCGCCTCAGTTGCAGCAGAAGGACCTTCAGTTCCATCAGTGACTGCAGACCTCCACTGCTGGAGCCTCAGAGATTTTTTCTGCTTCTATCCCAGGAAGCAACATCCCACAGATGTCCCATTGCTTTCTCCTTATGACTCAGGTGCCTTGCCTTTCCATTAAGTCCATCATTCAGAGAACAACTGGGTTGAGGTCCATAGGTTTGTTTCAGCAGTCCTCATCCAAAGTCCTCCTGCAATCCTCACTGTGCAAGATACTGCCATAGAATTTATCCTTCTGCTCTGGATGTTATAAAAAAACACTGTTTGAGCTCATGCTCCCCATTCCCCACCTCAATGGTATTGGCTGCATTGTGTAAGGACTGTGTCTATTCATAACACAGATCAGAAATTAATGTATAATTCTTGGTTTGTAGTAAGTTAAAAATATAAAACTTCATTTCCTTTCCGTACACTGTCCTTATTCTCTCCCATTTAAATGGCATGTCACAGCTTCCCTGACTTCCTTGCAAACTGTCAAGATCAAGCTGATCTTGATTCTTTTAATTTGGTGCCAAAATACGACATCATCATCAAGGGGAAGCAGAACGGGGCATCAGACAGAGCAAGTTTTATGCAGTGAGTAGTTTCTGTATAATAGTTACTTTGTCATTATATTCTACAGAAAGTTTTCATGTGCCTCAAGATACAGAGTAAATAACAGAATTTTGCCTTCAAAAGAATAACTGGATAGTGCTTTCTGTTTGTACTCTTTCAGATTTTGTGTAAACATGCATTGATCTTAGCCAGGCATTTTTATCACCAAAAATGGGAAAATTTGCTACTAGGAAAGCCACATTAGGCTTCTCTTTTACTTTTTTTTTTTTGAATAGGTTTGAAATACATGTATGAATGGAAATGTGCTGTATTTAAGCTAAAAAACAAGTTGAGAAGATGTTTTTTCATTCATGTCCTAATTTTGTGTTGCAGTGGTGTACCAGTATCGCTGCTTATTGGTTACCTCTGATACTCAGAGATTTGCAACTCTAGCATCTGATTTCCAATAAAGTGATCCTACTTAATCAGCATTGTCTTTTACCTCTGGGAATATCTTCATTTTTGTGAGAAAAACTGTAGATTAATTTCAAATTATTTTATCACTCAATTTTGAAAACTCCAATGAATTTCATAAGAGGCTTGTATTTTGGTTGATGACCTGACTATGCAGCCAAAGATAATTCATGTGAGATTGATTACTGTAAAGACAGAAATTTGTGTGGGTGTCTGCACCAACAAAAGAATTTTGTCTTTTGCGCCAAAAAGATGTTTTAGCTGATTCTTCTATAGCCAAACTTTAAAAAGAGTTGATTTTCCTGATACTCTAAAAGATGTAATGTGGTAACTACCTTTATTAATTTTATACTGTCACTTACATGACTGTGAAAGAAAACACTCCCAGGTATCTATGGGCAGAGCAAGTTCTGCCTCCCTCCTGTTTTCAACCAGGTACTCTCTTTATAGGCAGCTTGCACACTAGCCATGAACAAACAACCTAGGTAAACATTTTGTTATAGTAACTGACTGTTTATGTCCGGCTTACATACTTACGCAAAACTGAAGTTACGTCTCAGCTGTTCTTGCAGGCTCACTCTCTTCAGTGAAGTTAGTTAGGGAGATAGAAAGATACAAAGAAAACCTCAGGTGATCTCTGTGATGGCAAATGCACAAAAGATGCAGTGAGTCTGATGTTAGATTCTCAAAGCTCATATCAACTCCCACCTATCCAAGATGTTCTCAGAGATCATTGTTCTGTTTCAAAGAACATTGGCTTTGCCTTGGGTTGCACTGAGAAGCCCATTGGTCTTGGAATTGTTGGACAGACACCAGTGACTTCTTATACTTTATTCTAGTCAGGTTTCAGACTTACCTGCTGGGGCCCATCAAGCAGTATATTGAAATGTTTTGTTTTACTGCTTAGACAGCACTTTTACATCTGTTCCATTCAGTGTGGTGGATGTATTCTGCAACAATGAAGATTTTTTTGTAGTTCTTTGTTTAGTCTGCTTCCTAAATTCTGCCTAACAATCCAAAAATAATTTTAGGCACCGTTGTGAACCTCATCATGTGACAAACTAGTTCTTTTTAGCTATCTAAACACCTTTTAAAACCTGATAGTAATGAATTATTTGTCACAGGAGTGACAAGGTTATACTTATTGCCAGCTTTGCTTGATTAGTTTTTAGCCCTCATTTTATTTTCAGGAATCATATACCTATAAATCAAGAAGACGAATTAGTGCAAATCTGTAATTATCCTGCTTCCGCTACCCTATTTGTCCACAAAGACATCCGCAAAGTAATAGTCCACTATTTATATTTAATTCCTGTCTTCACAGCTGTAATGGATGGTGCTTGGTTGCCCCAAATCAATAATATCTCTTCAGAAGTCTCATATCACCAAATCACTACATGGAATAACAATTAGAATAATTTCATTTAAATGGATACAATTAGCATTGGAGATGAAGCTATTAGATAAAGTCTATTGATTGTTTATCAGGCACTGAGGTAAGATAATTTAAACATGCTCACTGCTGGAAGTGATAGATAAATTGCCAATGTATTAGTATGCAACTACTACATTTAATCTTAATTAATAATTTAACTTATTTTTAAAATTCAGTGACAAAGGTAAGAAGAAAGACTCATCTGAGATTCTCACCTCAAAATAACTCAAGGACCCTACAGACACTTGACTGACAGATACAAGAAAGCTAATAGAGTAGGAATTTGTTCTTTTAGAGGTTATAGACTGTGCATAGAAAGTTGATGTGTTCAATATATACATAACTTTCTCAGGAAATGTCCCCATATATACGTCCCCATTTAACTCCAAGCCCACTTTTATGTGTACCAAATTCTGGAAATATGAAGATAGAGCTAGTCTCAGTATAAAAAGCATTTCCAGAACCTTTGCAGAAACTTCCATGGTTTGATCTTGTAAATTTTTATCCTTTGTAATAGTATTACTTCTCTGAGGAGCTTGTGAGACCAGATGCTTTGCTGCCAGAGTTTTTACCCCAAAGGTGACACATGCTTAAGGACATTTTCTTGTAAGGCAGTGCAGTTTTCTCTTTTATTCTCAGAAGGAAGTGAAGATCAGGAAGAAGCTGGATCTTGTTCAGCTTCTGTTCAAGTTATGAGGAAAATTCCCTCTAACTCAGACAGCAGAGGAACAAATCCCAGGAGAAACTGCAGCAGCTTCTCTGTGGGATGTGCAGGGGGCCCTGGATCTGGCGGTGGGACCAGGGAAGAGAGATGCCATCTCTTACCAGCATTCCTCCATGACAGGCACTTCTTACAGGAACACTGATGATTTTGAGGTTATTAAATAAATTATTTATGAGAAATCATTTGCTGCCTCTAGTCATTCCCTAAAACACTCAAATGCATGTCTCTAATGGGCTTATAAAGCTGCGATAAGGACAGCCACTGGAAAAAGTCAACACTTTATAACTGAAGGGGCAAATGATTTAGGCTGCTTGAAGACAGAGCTGTAAGGTTCTTTTGAGGAATGCTTCTACAGAATAATACCATTTTTTCATTGAAGTTAATATTCGGAATAAAAATCCCCAGGAGCTAAAGAAATCCTCTCTATTTTCTTTGTTTCAGTTTTCTTCTGCCCTCACTTCCTGCTTGCTGTAGAAGAAAGAAAAGAGTGGGAAATTGAAAAAGAAAAAAAAAAAAGAGAAATAGTGTTTGCTTTTTGTATTTACAAATATCAAGAAATTTCTGATTATTGTTGCAGGATTACATTCCTTTGACAACTTGTATTTAACTGAGAAAAAAATTCTGAAATGAGCTGAGAGGATTATTTACATCCAAACAAGGGTAAAATCCTTTCTATGTGCCGCTTCCTGTGGTTCTGTTTTCTAATTAAAGAAAAAGCTAACACGAGTGAAGCCACATGCTCACGGTGCATAATTTTTGGAAAGACAGCAGCAATTTAAAAGTAAATTTCACACTAGCTCTGAGACTCATGTCAGATGCTGCCTGCTTGCTCTAGTTCATGAAGGCCATTTATATTCTAAATTTAAAAATAACTTGGTGCTGGCACACTCCATTAATAAATTAGGACTAGAATTTTATGTTTTCAAAGGATATGGTGAGGTATAAATAGACTTGCTAAAAAAGGCTGAAACTCTGTTTGAGTGTTTCTCTTTCACCTGCTTTTATTTCAGGCTCTTGTTCCACTATCTGCCTCCCTGTTTCCAACTGACAGTCTAACTCTAAAATAATTTCTGTATGGTGATAGCAACTTTGATGACATTGTCACCATTGTTCACTTATTTGGTGAACAGGGCCACCAATAAACCCAACCTCTATCTCATTCAATGATGGAAGGGTGCTGGTGAGGTCTCAGTAAGAATGATAATAAATTGCCTTGTGCAGCCATGGTGTCTAAATGCTCACCTGGAACAGCTTTGAAGTTTGGCAACAGGGAATACTTCTACTTGCAGTGGTTTTTATTGATGTAACTTCTTGCTTTTTGGACAAATGCCTGCATCACAGTGAACATTTCAGAGTTCTGTTTCTATTTTTAAGTGGAAAAGAGTAGATATCTAGTCTAATTTGACAGATTCTGGATTTAGAGGACAGGTTTTGTTTTCATTTGTTTTGGTCATGAGAGCTGGAAATCTAAAGTCAAGAGAAAAACCCAAGTCCTCAAAACCCCAAACAAATGAGTTTACCAAAATTAACTATTACTGGCCCAGATAAAAAAAGATTTTCTTTTTAATAAAACTCCTCATTTAGAATTTTGAATAATTTCATTTGTATCTTGACGTTTTCAAAAGACTTAAATTAGTAACATCCAATTTATTTTCCTGATGGAATTCAAATCTCTCAAGAAGTTTCTTCTAACCAGAAATTCTGAATGAAGTAGAATATTCTGACAATTTCTAAATGCTGAAAACTGAGAACAGAGTATTTTTTCACAAGCAACTCATTTCCACAAAATGTTTTGCCTGTTTGAGATGTACTCTTCCACCTCATCCCGAGGTGTTTTTCTTCAGATCTGTGATATTTCACAGCAGTTTTATGGAAATGCATATGACTTCTCTGGGGCTTGATGATCTACCTGTTCTGAGAAGAGTGGGAAGGTTTTGCACTCTTGAATGATTGAAACAAATAGTCCTACAACAACTTTTTCTTGGTATTGTTTATCAGATCAATGGATTCCTGTTCTTAGAAGTTCCAGAATTTTCCTTTAGAGACCAACTTGCTTTGAAAAGTACCTACTTATATCTCAAAACTCACAGAAAAGAGATTAAGGTCAGTACAGAGATATTGATAAAAGACATCAACCAGTCAAAACAAATAAAATATCAAGTAATACAACAGATCCTTCAATGCTAATACTTCACTCAAAATTCCTCCCCTTGTTTCCATGAAAACACTTGAAATAGGGTGCCTGGGTTTTGGTCTTTTTGCCAGTCTTTCCTTTCCCTAATCTGAAGGAACTTGACTGCTTTAAATGAACAGAGTGAAACAAGGCATAAGGCCAGAGAGAGAACAGAGAGATTTCCAGCCAGATCCTTTGGATCTCTTTTGGTTTGTATTTTCTGGGCAGTGCCAGGGCCTCGGGATGATTTCTAGCAAAGCAGCCTGTGGCAAAAATCATAAATACTTTATCTGCACACATTTGTGGATGGAAATACTTTAAGTGAATACTTAAGAAAGAAGAACAGTATCATGTGTTGGGTGATGTAAATAAGTATGACATAAATAAGCCAAGATGCTCCTCCCTCTTCATGGAAAATCTAAAACTTTGTTCTGCGCATGCTTGAAAGATTAGAAGTACTGTAAAAATACCAACATGCTTTCCATGGAGTCACTGAACTGAAGTACATATAAATAACTCCCTATAGACGGAAGTTATGAAATTCTGTGTGGCATTGAGCCGGCACTGCTCATGTGTCGCCTGACAGACATTTTTCCCTTGAGTTTTCTTCAGACACTACCTGTGGTTGGAATTTGATGAATATTATCTAGGTTAATGTTCTGATGCTTTGAAAGTCTACATTCTGGTAGGACCCAGAGTCACTTATACCCTGTTCGTGATCAGAACTTCATAACAAAACCCACTTCCCTTTTAAGAAAGGATTGAACCTGAGGTAGTGAAAACACAGAGGTCTCTATGGAGTGAGTAATTACTTTAAAAGTAGCCAACATGAGACATTTTAATGTACCTGCTTGTGAACTTAGGGCATGTATGGAGGTCTTTGAGTCTCCAGCTAGCATGCGTCTGTTTTGTGGGTGCAACAATGCAGTGAGTTCTACTGACATGTAATCCAGGCTGCAGTTGTGAACGCAGTGCTGGGTCTCAGGTCTTACTCCCTATTTTGGTTTAATTGCAAGTGTCTGATGATTTTTTTGCCCTTTCGCAGTTATATGCTTTGCTACCACTGGGTGCCTATATTCATCTTGCTAAGCGAGACACAGGAAGTATCTAATCAGCTGCTGCAGTGGTACCTCTGCTTAAATTTAGCTTGGAGCTCTTACGTCCTCACATGCAGATTGTATCCCAGATACTCAGCGTCTGGTTTTTGTTACCGCAGTTTGTGCTATAAACAGCTTCCTTTACTCTGTATGATGTTGAGTACAGAGTTGAAGGGCATGAGAGGAAGGTAAAAACTGCCTCTAGTGGCTTTGTGTACAATCTGTTTGCCCTAAATTATATCAGAAAGCTGACCAAATCATATCTGTATGGCTTCATAAAGCAAAGTGTTATTTTTTATTTATGTCGTCCAAAAGGGTGAGTTCAGCAGTATAGCACTCTGCGTGCTGATATGTTAAAATGCCCATTTAAGCAGTGAAGATAAATAAATAGTGGAAATTTCCAATGTTTTCTTCGCACATAAAATGCAAGTTGAACGTTGTCTTCACAGGAAGAAAAGAAGTCAGCTTAAATTCATCATTTGATTCATCATCTGGTAAAATACACTTTTATGAAAGAGCACTCCTTTAATAGGCATCTGAAATCCATCCCTTCAACAGAATGGCACAGCTGCCCAAATTCTGGTGGGTAGGCAATCAGCCTTGGCTGTGCCTGCAACCTGTTACTGCTAACTGCAGAAAAAGAAAACTGAAGGACTGACACTAAAACCCCAGAACAGGACCTCTGCAGGGTTATGAATTTTGAAGGGTGTAGTGAAGAAGAAGATAAAAGAAGAAACAAATGAAGCAATATTTTTGTTCTGTAGTAAGCAGAGGAAATCATTACTATTTTCTTTATCTCAAGAGCTAATCCATAGGCCCTTAAGTCTCTAAATTATGGAAAACAGTTACCTCTAATAAGGTTATTTCTGGATCTACATGGAAAGGTTATACAATATGCAAAAAAGAGATCAGTGAAACAGGGACCTGCAAGTTTGTCATACATTCCTTTATATTTGTTTCTTGAAGAAAACAAAAACAGAAAGATGAAAAATTCAGGAAAACACTTTCATTTTTTGAAACATTTCATGACAAAACCATGGTATTTATATTTTGCATCTTCTAAGTTGTGTGGATATCTATGCGTACAAACATTATGTACGACTTTTAGAACTAAACATATGGCATCTCTTTAAATCCTGCCCTGCTGACTGCTGGATATCTCCCTTGTTCCCAGTTCATTCTTAAAAAGAAAACTAAAAAAATTTAAGACGTTGAAGAACAGGAAACTGCTGTTTTTTAATTCCGCCACAGTGTTTAGCAAATATCATGGACTGAAACTCTGTCTTTTAGAGCCAAACATCTGAATCTGCACAAAGTCACCCAGGTCAAGTACCACAATTACCTCAGTCCAAAGCAGATGTGTAGTAATTAACTATGATGTAAGTAACACCATCAGTTTGTCAGCCTATCTGGGATGCAGATGCAGTTGTGCAGAGCATGCTGTATGTTAGAGGCAGTTGTGGATTTCAGTCTTGATGGGCTCCCACTTAGAGTTGCCTACTTCTTTTTCTAGCAAACACCGGCAATGTGTGTGATTTTCTCATTGTGGCAGAAAGCTTGTCTCTACAGCCTGAACTGAAGGGCCTTGGTCAGAAGAATCTCATTGAATTAATAAAGACAGTGACAATAACGCACTACTACTTCTAATAGTGATAAGATAGTGTAGTAGTTGTGGTGGTAATAGCAATTCTGGTAATAATTTAGAACAATGAGAAAAAGGACCTCTTACACGACCAGAGTTGTTTGGATTATTTTAAAAAGGAAATCTGGATAGTTTTTGACCTTATCAAGATTGAACAAAATTTTTAAGAGCTATGCCTAGAAACCACTGCATACAGCCTTGTCTGGGTTATGCAGGGATCTGGTTCTCTTCTTCCTGTCCTTTTAGAATGAAGTACATAAATGTGTTTTTTATGAAGTACATGATTCATCTCCCCTTCCCCTCCACTCTCTGCGGTTACAAGTTGAACCATTTCAACCAGGGGACTATTTCCTTTCTCCTTGACAGACTGTGAAGGTACTATAAATCCTCTGCGTATGGGAAATGCCCTTCACATCAGAAATCAACGTACTTGCCAGCTATTTGTAAAGTATGATTTCCTTTTCAGCCCGAGTCCAGCATCCTGAGTGGCTAACTGCTGGAGAGAATGGGCACAGCATTTCTTGCTACAAAAGTGGGTGCTAAATGGTGGGGAAGAGGAAGCGGAACAATTTATTCCCTTTTCATTGAAAATATACTGTTTTAATTTTTTCCAGAGCAGCTGCTCTGCCAGTTTAGCGGTGACCAGCATCCCTAAAAATAAAACATAAACAATGTAATGAAAATGTCATTAAGTGGAATAGTCCAAAAATATGTGTGGCAATTTATTCTTTGTTGCTTCCTCCTAAAAAGGAGAGGAGCTGAAGACACATTAAGAAGTTACAGCCAAATCCTGCTGTGTCCTTGCTAGAGAAATAGTCTTTGTTGAAGGTAATGGTTCCCTTTGCCAGACCTAGGACTCTCAATTAAGGATCTGTACAGCTTTGTCAGCTTCTCACTCTGTGTTCGCATGTCTTCAGTGCTGGTTAACTCTGTGTCACCACTACAAAATTGTAACATCAGTCAACTCTCAGCTCAGAGCCTTTATCAGTTCAGTGAAAACCTGAGAGCCTTCTCCGTAATATGTCCACTTTCTAAGCCAGGATATTCAGGTCATGGGAAGCACACAGTAAAATAAATGAATTTTTTACCTGGAGGAACAGGAAAAACAGCATGAATTTCTCTAGCCCTAAGTTGCATCATTTTTTTGCAAACAAACCGGTGTTCAATTAATTTGTAAGTAGAAGCAAAATGTCATATGTATATCCATTTTCACTTGTTAGTAAAGTATTTTAGAAAGCAAGATTGTTCAATATTACAATATTTTTTACCTTTATGTTGTCTTTAATATTGTCCCTACATTATACATTATGAGAAGAAATAACGTTTTGTATTAGAAAAAATAATATGACATAGCTGTTAAACCTTTCACGTTTAGTGCTTCTTCAGGTCTACAAGGCTCCTGAAGAGTTTTGGAAGACTATAGAGATAATTCATTTCATCCAGTTGTTTCAGTGGTTCTTGTTACACTTTGTATATTCTTTATAATTTATCAAAATCTTTGAGAAAGAAGCTTGGAATGGGACTAAAAACTTTGCAAAACTTTTTTGTGCCCCCATGTGAGTTTTGTCTTGCTACCTGTTTTCTTAGTCTCTCTGCTATTCCTGTTCTCTTCAGGGTCCTCTTTATGCACTGATCAGCCTATTCAGTCGTATTCACATGCAGAAGACTACGTATAATTTATATCCAAAGCATGAGATTTCCTAAGGATGCTCCTTATCAGAACAATTGCCTCTATTTCTTGAGAAAATGTCAGCCTTACCATAATCTACAGTTGAAGAGTTGTA
Source organism: Dromococcyx pavoninus (assembly GCA_033558185.1). Taxonomy (NCBI): domain Eukaryota; kingdom Metazoa; phylum Chordata; class Aves; order Cuculiformes; family Neomorphidae; genus Dromococcyx; species Dromococcyx pavoninus. The sequence goes on along the minus strand of JAUMJL010000362.1, from coordinate 3,289,547 downwards.
GCTGACAGGCATGTTCTGCTACATGGAGGAAAAACTAAACAGTATTTCGGTTCTCAGTGGAATAGGAAACTTGCAGTGTGTTTAAAATGCCTAGGGCACAAACGAGCTTTTGGAAATAAGGCAAGAGACCTAAAACTGCTCCCTTGCACACATGAAATTATGCTTAAAGCAAAGTATCCCATCTTTGTTTAAGGTGAGAGGTTGTTTGCACAGGGAACAAGTGCAAGGGTTTGAAATCCCACAGCCAATCTCTTTCTAGTAATACAGCAAAACAGGTGCAATTCTTGGTGATTTTAGCATTATGTCAAATGCCAGGATGGACAACATGAGTAGATGCAAGAAGTGGAGCAGCTGTGGAAATGTAATGTGAAACTGGTCATGCACAAGCGTACTTGCTCCCACATCTATGTGGACTCCACATCCTCAGGAAAAAAGATTTATTGTTAGTTCTAACAAAGGAGGTATTTAAGGGGTTCAGATCATCACCTGACTCAAGGTGAGGCTGTTTCTACAGGCCCCTTTTATAGTATCTTGGAGATAAGATCTGCACTTCTCCTAGTGTGAATTACAATGCTGTTGGGTTAGTTATTCTCCAGAAAAAACTCACAGGACTATATACCCTTTTGTTTTCTAAGTGTTAAATTTCACCCTAGAAAAGTAGTTTTAACACACTAAACTGTGATGAAGGTGCACCTATTAGTGATTGGCAGAAATCCAAAGGAAAAATTTCCTCTGCTTAAATGGTTTCTATGCACCAGAATTTTTCATTTTATAGATTTCAAGAGGAAAAGAATGATTATTGTTTTCAACTCTAGTAGTAAGGAAGTAATTCTGAGGATTTCTTGGTGCTATGAACAATACTGAAGTGAGGCAGGGTTGCACTATAAAGCATTGTGCCAAAAATGGTGTTTAAAAATAGGCCTTTAACTAGTTGAGAACTAAATGAGAAAATATGTTTGAGACATTTAATGGAAAATGTAAAAATTAATAAATTTGGTAAAGAGTGTACACAGTTTTGATTTAAAAAATGTTATTTCTAAGCTCTTTACTTGAGGATGAAAAATGTAATGCGAAAACACGTTGGAATTTTGAAAGCTGAAGAAAAATAGACAGCTATATATAATAAAAATATGAAATGCTTGGAGCTGTTAAATTAAAATGAGTTTGATGTCTCTACTCTATGAGTTCTGAGGTTGATAAAATGGGATTTTGGTTGATATCCTCAATTCCTCACGTACAACCTTTGTGATCTTCTGTATATCACAAAATTTCTCTGCACCTTGGAGATCTATAAGAACTGTATTATGTTTCCCTACTTCATAGAAGAAATGCAAAATCAAGTAACACACATGCATACAAATAAATACATTTGATGGACAGGTACTGAAATGTAAGAAGGTGGAGAAGAATCCAGGTAGGAAAATAAGCCATGCAGTTTTTAAAAGCTAAATTTTTAAAACCTGTTGACATATTCTCTCACATGTGTATAAAGACAGAATTTTTGCCACCTTCCTTTTATGAACTTAGTATTGCATTTTTGCTAAGGAAACTATTAAACAATCCAACTAAAAAATCCAAGGCTAAGAAAAGGCTTATTTTTCATCCTGTGTATGAAAAATCATTTCAGTTTGATTTGTTCAGCAGCCTTATACAAGATAATCATATAGGAAATGTTTTCTTCAGTAGTGGCCCTTTAAATTTGCATTTATGGAAACCTAGAAAACACATAATTTAGACACTTTTGCCTTATGTTGGGAATGAAGTTGATTACAAGGTGTTCTGTATTTGTATGAAAATATTTTGTAGTTTTGACAATTTTCTGGAAGACCGTGAACTTTTGAGATTTCATATGAAGAGGATATTAACAATCAATATATGGTTCTTCCCAGCTGTGAAATCTTTAAATGTAGTTGAACAACTGTAACTGTTCCATTGCAATTGAAATTGTAATTGCAAAATGCTAATTTGTGAAGAGTGAAAATACTAATTAAAGCTCAACTCATGAATCCTTTGCCGTTTCCACTAAAGAAATTGTCCGATGGAGCCTGGAGTTCCTAATAAATTCACCACACTGCCTCTTTGTACCTTCCCTTCAATTGTGCACCATTACCATTGTTCATACTGCTGATACCTTCCTAAATAATTAATTCCCACTCTCACTTATTGCAACATAAAGCTGTCTTGGAGAGAGATCTGTATGTTTCGTCCTGTTAGCCCTTCCTTTAGAGTACGGCTGCAGAGTGCCAGCCAACTCCAGGACCTACAGGTTCAATGTTAGAGAAAATCATCTCGGCCTGACTGAAGCCAAGATGCTTTTCTTCCCCAGCTCTCTATCCTCCTTCCTCCCAATAGGCTTTACCATCTTCTTAGACTTAAATATTGAACAAATATACTTCTCTTCCATATGTCAGCAATTTTAGGATGCTGGGCGGTCACCTTGTCTTCTCCAAGGGTAAATTTGCTGTACTTTTTCCCTGGGACTAGTAAGCACCCTCCAGATATACTAGAAGTTTTGGGAAGACAGGTAAATCTTCTTCTGAAAGTGAAATTAAAGGGAGTCAAACAATACTTTCAATGAGAAGAATTTATTTGTCCTGAACACATTTCCTGACACTGTTGAGCAAAATCAGTAAGTGGGCTATGTACTTAGTATGAAAGGAACTTCATTTTGAAAACTATTTTTTTTACGTTAATATGAAATTTCATAGATGTAAAATTATGACATAAATATGAAATTTGTGTTGGTTTGGCTCAATTTAAGCACTATATAAAGACAAAATGTGAAAAACTCCAGGATAAAGTTTCATTGTTTAAAACTTGCTTAGTAGACTTACTTCCATAGAAATGTCACAAAAAAGTAGACCAGGAATAGAATCTTCATTAAAATGAAAGAAAAAGATGAGGTTATTAATGTATCTATATATCCATACTACTATTGTGACTCGTTAGTCAGTTCATTCCCCTCTTTAACACACCTTTAACACTCCTGTATGAGACCCCCTCATGCTAAGCGTGGCAGTCTGTGGGAAAGGATCAGTAAATACAACTTTAAAGTGCCCAGCCAGCCTTCTGAAAATAAGCCTTTCTTAGGTGATGAGAGATTGATTTCCTTGCATACAAGAGAGATGAATTTAGTGATCTCCTTGCTATAAGTACAGAAAAATGACACTGTTGGTATAACCTCCATAGTTAACCACCTGTAAATGTATAGACAGTTCTATGAACAAAACCCAGCTTTTTTATTACTTGTGGACAATGTTTGATAGAATAAGATAATAGCATTTTAAAAATCTGCCTAACAGAACAAGGTATAAATGCACAAGCTTTTATACTAGTAAATATTTTATTATATTATTTTTTATTATTTTATTTTACTTTATTTTAGTTTTTAAAGCTATTGAGTTGATATTTTACATGAAATTCTACAAAACATGCTTCTCTCTGGGAGCTGGCTCTTTAAGAAGAAATAATTGGCTGTAATCTATAAGAGGCGATTTATGGGAGACTTTTACTTTTTCTCTTGTTTTTAAAGAAAGCTAGAAGGGATATGTAAATCCTCTTATATCATCGCCATTCTTTTTGGTCCTGAAATAATAATGGATCCTTAGAGAAAAAAAAAATCAAGGTTTGATCTTTTATATTCTCTGATGTGTAGTTCTCCATAGAAAGAGAAAATTTAAAGTTCAAATAAATCTAAGCACATTTAATATCTAAACTAAATAGTTGCATGATGTTACTATTGTAATGCTTCTTTTCCAGTTATCCTGTATCTGATATAGATGAACATTTGTAGAACAGTCTGTAGAACTGATGTGAATATGCTTACCAGCTTGTTAAATCTGTTACATTTTTACTTATTTAAACAGAGGTTCACCTACTTGATGTGAAACATTCCTACTTGAATTATTATTACCTGTTCATGTAAAAGTGATTTTTGTTCTCATGAAATAATGTATGTGATTTCAAAGGTCTAATTTTTTTCTGACTTATATTATCATTTAAAAGCCCAGAATCTGTATGACTGTATTCAAGGATATAAGTCAGCCATAGGTCATCCTCATGGTTACAGAAAGTGTATAAAAATAAAGCTTGCTGCAACAGTTGTATTAATATGGAATAATATGAGAGAATTTATGAGTTACGCTTTCTGATATTGTTGCTCTATTTCTTTAATATTACTGAAATTGTAATTCGAATACCATTCCTTTGTATTTAGTGTTTTGTGCTAACTTTACTGAAGAATATATACATATAATACATATTTGTATATAAATATGTGAATTTAAATAATGGCATTTTCTTGCTATTTAAGCCAATTTTGAGTATGTACGACTTTATTGAGCTTCAGTGGAGTTCAGAGCATTTGTTTATACGTCCAAAGTGTAACCATACTATGGCTACTAAAGGGAGCGTAATTGTGTGTTTCCTGCAAGAGGGTATATTTGGAATTTTAGTGTTAGGCTACAATAAGGGGAGATTGGATGTGGCACTGAGTGCCATGGTTTAGATGATGGTTGGTGTTAGTGTTTGGTTATAGGTTGGACTTGATGATCTCAGAGGTCCTTTCCAACCTTGTGATACTGTGATACTGTGAATAGTACAAATGTATTTGTTTGAATTTGTGGTCTCTTTTGAACCTGATATATCCAGTGTGTTCCTCTCTGCTTTGCAGTCACTATAGAAAGGAATGCTAAGTTATTCTCATTCTCACTCAGTAGTGTTTTCCATTCACTTTGCACAGGTGTAAATGACTACATGGGTAGAAAGACAGTGATGAAGCAGGATTTGACTTTAAAGTAGAAACACAATTTTTTGGTAGTTACAATGCAGTTGTTGTATGGGTTGCCATATATCTCTCAAAACAATATTTTAGCAGTTGAACTTACACTTCCATTTATTCTCCTGTCCTGCAGAAATTATGGAATTAGACTTCATTGTTTCATTTGGACAATTATCTGGCCCTTGGAGTGTATTTGTGAGCTGTTGTAAGGATGAAATACAGAAGTCACATCTGAAGGCTTGTTCTAAGTGCATTAAAAGAAACTCTAGTGCATGTCTTTCCCTGGGTGACCAGGTTGGGTCTCCAGAAGGCTGTGCAGTTAGAGTGTACCTAAAAGCTTTTTGTAGTGTTGATCACAGATCCTTTGTCTGTGTGCGTATGTATGTGTATATATAACATATAAATATGCGTAACTGAATAAAGATTCTACTCTTCTTGAATTAAGAGTAAGGCAAAGGAAATACATTATTGATCTCTGGAAAAACTCATCCTAACTTATATTATCCTGAAGCATTTACGTATTTTCCCTTCAGATGCTTAAAAACAAAGTCCGTGGTGTCAAACCCAAATACTGAGAAGTGTTCCAGTAGGAAGGCTCAGCTGCTTTCTCCTGAGTTTATTTCTCTTTTACCTTCTCCCATTTTTGCATAAAATGTAATGTTCTATCCTTCTCCTTCTCCTTTCTTTTTCCCCGTATCTTCTCAAAGGGGCTTCTCAGAATGGGTTACCTTTCTTCTTCTAGCTGGGATTAGGGTGTTTGAGGCTTTCTTTGGTAGCAAAGTACATTGGGATATGGAATTGCTGTCTTGTCTAGCAAGGGGCAAAGGAGCCAGAGGTGGGACAGAATGGTGTCTACCGTGGAAAAGGTCTTTTGCATAGCTGCTAAATAGAGGTTGAGCATGAGTCCCCAAACTCAAATCCATGTCTATTTGCTGAGCCATGTTTTTCTAAAATAATTATGATGTTGATTGTGTTGATTGCCTGCATTGGTGCTGCTCCAGTTTGTCTTTCCTAGCTTTGATCAAGGATTATCCCTTGGCTTCACTAGATGTTCAGGCTTAATTTTGTAATTAAAATAGGGAATCCCAAAGGTCTTCCAAAACTGCTGTTGGACCCCAAATATCATCCGCATGCCACGCTGTGTCAGTGGGGTCCCGGGCTGCTCCTTTGTGGGCAGCCCATATGCCAGGCGTGGGCTGGTGGCAGGTTTGGCAGCGGCACAGAGCTGCTGTGCTGGGAGCCCAGTGCAGCTGCAGGGCTGTGGATCAGCACAGCCTTGCCATGCTCACCACCGTGCTTTGCAATAGGGTGATGCCAGCTCCTCACCCCCAGCTACGCTGCCACGCAGTGCAAAGGCCCTGCCAGAGAGCCGCGCTCCTTATGAAATCCTGTTTTACAGCTCTTGTCAGAAAGAAAGAGGGTCTTGGCTCTAAAAGGTTAGCATTTGTAGATGCCCCTGTATGGCTTGTGTTGAGTTTGTAATGGCTAGCAGGAGCTTTGAATAACTCCACTTGGTGTCTCTTGTACTGAAGATTTCACCTAATTGGGGCAACTGGTATACCTGTAGCTGGCTCAATTAAGTGGTCATAAAGTGTCATGAAGATAATGAGAGAGATAATCTTGTTCTGAATAAAAATATCAGGCTAGAAATGCCCCAGTGCCTTTAATGTGTTATGATCCTTATTTCTTCTTTTACTCTTTATTTGGATATACTCTGTATTAAAGGACTAAAGAGCAGAACTTCATCAAGTAGTGAAAGCATCAGTTTTCACTGTCCAGCTGTATCCTTTGTAAGTGTAATTCAATAATTCCTTGATCAAGCAGCTGTCCTGGCCACTTAATATTACTGTGCAATATCTTCTCTGTGTTAGATGTTACAACAGAATCACCATCTAAATGAACGATAACATAATTAAGTGGAGTGTTTGGTAGTATCAGAGGCAGAGGCTTTCTTTTCTGGAGAGGGAACCCCTTTGGCAGAGCTGTATATTTTGATTGTCAGTAATCATAACAGCAACCAAATGTTATAGCTTTAGTCCAAGCTATTAAGTAATTAAAGCACCTATTAAAAAGAGTCTTCTAACACTAAGAAAGTGTGGTTACAACCAGCTGTTCAATGTCCTTTTTCTTTTGCTTTCAACTTGTAGGGAAAAGTCTCCCAAAATTTCAGTTGATCAAATAGAGTAAACTGTTCATTAGTCTGCTTAGACTAAACTCTTTCTAATAAGTGCTAGAGATCAGGCTTTCTACCCTAACATATTGCAGGTACATATAAAACTCCAATAAACAAAAAGCAGTGAAAGAAAGGCCAGTGCTTTAATTAGAGCACAAATGCACCATTTATTCGGTGAGAAACCTTGACCCACTAGTATACCTTTCTATTATAAGCTTCATACCTTGGTCCTCTTGAGGGCTCCTGGAGTGTTAAACGGTCTCGCTTCTGCTGGTGGCCTCTTAAGAACCGTGCTGCCACTGTGACTTGAATGTGAATCAAAGCAGAGATCTTTCCCAAGAAAGCTTTACATTTCATTAAAACATCAAGATTTTAATTAGAGTGAATCCCTATTAATGCAATCTTTTGGAAAATGCAGTTGTTTTATTGGTTGCATATGCAATGCCTAGCTACCTCTAGTTATATTCCTTGAAAAGATGGGGTTGGTTTTCCATAATATAGTGCCAGTAGTTAGCTGGTAATATTCTGACATGGAACAACTAACAATCTAACATTAAAAATGTAACAAAAAAATTGTTAGAAATGGAATATGTTGGACTGTCAGATCTGTAAGTTAAAATCCTGAAAGTAGCACTGAGAAAATAGATATGGCATGGGCAATATAGCATGACTTTTCCCATGCTGTTCTTCACCTTCACAATGGCAAGTCTCTCTCCAGGGGTGAAATGATACAAGAGTATGACAGCTGAATTAAAAACAAAAAATACCATGGCACTCTACAGTGAAAGGAGGGCAGAAAGTTAAGCCCTGAGTTTTAATCTCTTCTATGAGCAATTTCATTATACAACTAATATGTTTAATATTATATAACATATATGGTATACATTGTAATGTAATATACTCTCTGAACTAAGGGCCTCACACAGCAGGCTAAGTGCCATGCTTCTTGGTGTCCTCTCTTTACCCTCAAAACCACTGTGTTTTTGGCAAATGTAATGACCCAGGTTTATAAAGAATGGTAAATGGTATTCCTAAGTCCAGTCTCAGTTTCCAGCAGTGGTTAGTCTAGCAATTGGGATGTTCTCTCAGGAAACTGGAACCGGGGGTTGCGTATTCCAGAGATTTAGGAATGCATTGAATTCATATTTCCAGTTTTGTGGACAGATGACTGAACAACTAGACTACAGTATTAAAAATAAAACATGCTCCAGTCTTGACATTTGTAACCACTAATAATTTCCTAGGAGGATGCTTCACTCTGGTAAACCAAGGTGTATGGTGCTAGCAAAAGTTGAAGTTTATGGTAAAAGATTCAGAGTAAAAATAAGATTCACATTTTTTTTTTAACAGTGTGTACCATCAGCCTGTAGAATAACTAAGTAAGAATTGTGGTGGATTTCTTATTACTGGAAACTTTAAAATTGACATTGGATATATTTTTAAAATTCATGTTCCAGATCTCTCACAGCTACTGAGATTTGAAGAAATAATTAATTCAGGGAAGTCCCATGACCTATCAGACTGGATGATCCCAATGATCACTTCTGGCTTTAAAATCTATGGAGTTCCTGGTTTCTGTGCTGTGAATGTCAATGAGACTGCCAATTAGTGTGCTTTTTTTTTTTTGATGTGGACATGTGTTCACTGGGAGCTGGGCTGAGACCACCAAATTAATTTTTAAGTCATTAAAATGCTTCATTCCCTGAATAATGATTCTCACAAAACACAACCAGAATGTAAAAGAGAAAGCGTTTTATTCTTGGAAAAAGAAAGTAAACATAAGGAAGTAGTATAAATATAATGCATCTTTTTTAGCATCTCATTGTTTTCCATCACTGAATGCCATATGTAACGTGTCTGATCATTCATTTCATTATTAAGTTTATTCTTTAGAATAGAAAGAACATTGCTAAGACAGTGCTCGATGGCGAAGGTTTTAATGTCAAAGCCAAGGACTAAATATCTAAGTAGCTGTTGATCCCTGATCTCGTGGGAGAGAGGATGTCTATTGAAAAGGCAGAGACAAATATGAATACTTAATCATCTTTAGTCTTGTTTTTTCCTCCACTTCAGGGCCATGATATGCTTTTGCTTTCACTAAAATCAGTGGAAGTGTAGTTGCTGTATAAATTAATGGCAATTCTAGCATTTAAATAAGTTGTGAAATACAGCTATATATTTTGATTTAAAGAAAGCAATAAGGGGAAATGGATTCCAAGTGACTGGAGGCTTTACATATTAATTATCATACATGTTTAGAAACAAGAGATTAGTGACTGTATCATGTGTCTCTGGTGGGGCAAGCATGGCTTGTTAACAAGCAGTGAAGGCAGCATCATACCTCAGATGCAGCACATGAGCTTTCTCTGTTTTTATTTTAATTATACCAGAGAGTGCTGGTGTGCTCAATACCAGAAAGGACTCACAGCAGTATGTCAACTGCTATGGGATGGAATGTCTTTTAAAGTGCCCTGAGATGTTACGGTGAAATGCTTGATCCTATGGAAAAAACAAAATAAACTTTAGCAGTAAGATAGGGGAATTATTGAAAAATCCAGTTTTATAATCCTTTCTTTGATTGTCCCTGCCCATGGCAGGGGGGTTGAAACTGGATGATCTTTAAGGTCCCTTCCGACCCAAACTATTCTATGATTCTATAATTCTACGATTACTGATTTTACTCCTTCTGTTTGTGTGTTCAACATCCCATAAACAGCATAGTAGAAAGGTCATATTAAATGAGAATATTGGGTTTTCTGGGTTTGGTGGCAGTCTATACTCTGACATACTGTGTTAGTTTTTCTGGTTATTTATAAATAAGTGCTGTCTCTAGGGCTCAATTTCTGCAATGCAATCTCTCCTCTTTAACAAAGCCTAATATTATTGAGTGACCAGAGAAATAAAGAGCACTTGTGATTGTCTAGTGCTTGGCAAACTCTGGCTTTCAATATGATTGCTCCTTGAAGCCTGTTGCCATTCAGAGTACTAAAATTGAATTTGCAATTACTAAGAAAAGCATCCCTGATATTTTTAAAATGATGTCCCCTTACAATAATGGAGCCATTCACTTTTGTTTCATGTTGGACTGGTTTCTGAGGGACCATCAAGATACAAGAGCTCTTTCCCTGGTACCAACTGTCTGAACTGGGAGCAAGAAAAGGGATTTTTAAAAATGTGTTCATCAGCTTGTCTTTTCTCTGTGCTAGATTCCAAAAATGGAGAGGAGGACAAAGCCAGCAATCAGGACAGTGCTGGGATGCCACTTGAAAGAAGCTCAGCTGCCTCAGTTTGCAAAGTCTCTGCTGTGGCGTAAATGTCAGCCACTGATCTCACATCAGAAATCCCAATCTAAAATCCTACTGCATGCCTTAGGAAGACTACATTAATCAAAGCTTCTCAGTGTTTTTATCCCAGGCTACCTGTGTTGTCTGGGGAGAGGCAAAATTTGCAACATTACTGTAAGACGTTTCAATTTCATTTGAGTTGAAAAGAACTATTTTAAGTGTTCATTTATTAGCTCCATCATTAATTGTTTTCTTTACGTGCCCCCACATTTGAGAATAGTGTAGAGGAATTTTGCTTTGTTTTTAATTTTTTTTGAAGAGCACTTTCTGATGTCTTGTAAATCACCAGCTGCTCATAGTCTGCTCTGAGCAATATTTATTAACGTGATCATAATTCTTTTTTATTCAAGCAGTTAACCCTCATCCTTGAAAGAAAAAAAGAAAAGCTACATGACTGATGACTAGACCTTTTTGCTTTACAGCAGCAGCAGCTAACCCACTGCCAGTTCACAGGGATGTACAAGAACACTCTTTATGCAGGGGAATCATTAGACGTGGTACCACTCCATAGATGATCTCCCTTTTGTCTAGACTTTGACAAGAGAAAGAAAGGCTGAAGTGTATTCATTATACTCAACATGCTTGGTGGATGTCAGTAGCTGAGGCAATTTAGAACATCTTCAGGAATGGACTTTGCATAGCCAGTTAAGACTGGGATTTGTATAGAGTTTCATATTTGCATTACTATATTGCCTCATGTGTAAGCTCTTTTACATTCCTGTCTATAACAAAGAACTGGGGCTTTACAGTGGGTTTTTGTTCCTGCTACAGACAGTGAGATGGGGACAAAGTGTTTTCTGCTGGATGCACCTCACAGATCTGGGTAATTTCTGTCATGAATCATTTATTCACCAAAACATTGATTTTTAGCTAATTAATCTTATTTTTGCTTCCATATAGAGGTGATTGGTTAAGTCCAGCAGTGTGTTTTTGTAATGCTAGATATTTCACTCTCTTTAAAAGTGGTTTTGGGATCACATAACATCACAGAATATCTTGAGTTGGAAGGAAAGGATTATCGAGTCCAAATCCCTGCTCCTCACAAGACTACCTTAAACTAAACCATATGACTAAGAGCATTGTCCAGATGCTCCTAGAACTCTGACAGACTTGGTGCCATTTCCACTTACCTGGGAAGCCTGTTCCAGTGACTGACCACCCTCTCAGTGAAGAACCTTTTCCTAATGTCCAATTCGAACTTCCCTTGATGCAGCTTCATTTCATTGACTCGTGTCCTATTACTAGTCACCAGATGGAGTAGATCCGTCAGTCATTCAGTTTTCTAATTTATTATTTTCACCTGAAAAAATACAGCAGTAATGTCATTGTGCACAGTCTCATTTTTTTAAGGTGAAAATCTTATTGACCTATAAATTTTGTTTTTTCATAGACTTACAAAATTCCCGGGAAACATGTTCCAGTGCTTGATCATTTATCGTGTAATTATTTTATTACTTATTTCTGCTTTGATTTTTCCTTGCGGCACCTTGTGACTCGTTCCTCTTTCCTGTTCACTGCATGGCTACAAGAGCTGTCTGGCCCTCTTTTTCCTTCATGTTGTGGTGGCTTTGAGGCTGATATACTGCATGACCACTTCATATTTAGCCATTTCTTACTTACTAAATTGATAAAAATAAGAGTCTCTTTGTCTTTTAATTTTCTTTTTGTGCCATTTTCTTGGTGAAAAATTACAGCAAGATCATATGTGTGCAAGACTCCTGATTTACCTTCATGATTACCTTCATGTTTTTTATAGATTCCACTAATGTATTATATAATGTTTGCACATAATTTGAAGTATATTCATCAAAGAACCCCAAAAAACTAGTGGATATTATGAAGCATTAGCATGGCTGATTTTGCTTGTTCCCTTGCCAGTTTGCAAAATGTAGCTGCTCCCAGAAGGCCTCCCAGTTTTCATTAGTTCAGATCAGCAAGATAAGGGTGTTGTATTATTGGTTTGCTAAAACATTCAAAGCCGAAACCTATTGTTACCTTTACCTAGATATCTCCAAGATACTTTATTCTTAATCACACTAACAAAACAACAACAGAAGAAGCTTATTGGTTTGGGTTACCAAAGATGTAACACAGCAAATTTTGATGTGCCACATCAAGAAAAGCTTGGGAATGGAATAGATCATAATAAAATATTTGAAAAAAACCCTCACTTTCAGTAAAATAATTACTTTTTTCTGAGTGAAAATGAATTGATGGGTATATTGTTTAGAAAATGAACACTTTGTACTGAACATGGGTTGATGTTCTTTACACACTTGACAGGTAAAATGTTTTGATCAATCTGCTTTAAGCATGTATATGCATACATTTGGACTGCCCAGAGTTGTAGGAATGTGTGTGCATAAGTGTGTGTGTATATATATATATATATATATATATATATAAAATAAAATTTTTAATGTGGTCAGAGATTCACTTGTGCACGGATTCTGTGAAAAAAAGTGGTGTTGGCTCAAAGAATTAAAAAATGTCTCTTTTTTCCTTTTAGTCTTTGTGAAGGAGTGGTTTGACCAAAGACCACTTATGAGGTGGTTTTACTAATCTTGTTCTGGAGTAGTATGTATGGTCTGTTTCAAAGAATGGAAGACCAGTTATATTGCCTGTATGGATCCTCCAATTCCATTTCAGCTGCTTGTAACTCCTTTTTATTTAGAGAAATGTTCTGGGTTCTGAGTGCCATTTTTATAATAATCTCTCCCTCTTGAGATAAAGTGTGATAATCCTGTTTAAAATCCATATTTGGCAACTAACCAGTTCTCCAGATGATTTTTTTTTTTTGTCTGAAGGATGCGCAATACTAACGTACTCCTATCTGACTTGTCTTGGTTAGAAAATTTAGTGAAAATAAATCAGAATATTTGTCTGCTTACCACAAACAAAGGAACACCTCATATTATAAAATAAGGCCAAAATACAGAAGCAAAAATATAGTTACGCACAAGAATAGAGAGTCTTTCATTCTGCACAAACTCATGGACCTCATTACATGCATAGTGGATTGTGAAGAAAGTGTGCTTTCAGTCTCTTCAAATACAAAGAAATATCACAACCCCATTTTTTAAAAAATTACCTCTTGCCAGCTGGTATTTTTCTAGCCGGTTCAGTTTTCATTGTGGTAATCTGTAGGTACGATATCTATGGCTCTGAAATCCTGTTTAGGCAGTCCAGAACCATTTTGGTGTTCTGGAGCGGACAGTTATTTGGGCATAGGAGAGAATTTAGCCATTTTATGAACATAATTGTTGACATTCCTAAAGAAGGTTTTTAGCTTCCAAGAGGTCTAGAAAATTTATGTCACTTATTCTGTTGCAGCGCCAAAACTGGCAATTTAAATTTTACATGTGTAAAGAAAAAAGACAAAGTACAAAGACCTTATCATATAGTTAAGATTGGAAAGTCTCAGAGACAGATTCTGCACTAATCTGGCCACATTATTATTGTGTTATTAATGGCAGAATAATTCTGTGTTCTGCAAGACTTATCCGTAAGTTGTTAATAATACTTGTGTCCCCCTCATTTGTTTGTTGAGAAAGCACACTACTAATCAAGCAGTCTGTTTTTCATCACCTAGTACAAGTCCTACTCAAATACAAGTTATTGTGATAATTAAGGGAGACAAGCCATTTCCTGCTTGTTTCTGGTCCATGAAAATCACACATCTGAAAACAGTTGGACTACTCATGGGTTTGTCTTTCTATCTAGAAGCAGCAAAAGTTCCTCTAAAACAGAGAAGACAATACATTTTTGATTAAAAAATACCTGTCAGGTTGCAGTAGGCTAATTTAATAGCACCCACCTGAAAGGCATTAGCTTTAATTTGGAATGCATCAGGAAGATGGGCTAATGACAATTTACCATGTGTAAAAGTATTCTCAGTCCCCAAGTAAATATAAATATTTAAAGCCAGCAAATAAATGCATCCAGAAAAACCACTTTCCCACGCATACCAATAAACAGCAGAAGTTCTTGGTTCCACAGGCAGTGCTGACTCCCCAGATATCCACTTTTTCTACCAATAGCTTGAAAGAAAATTACAGCAACATGATTAGTGAATTCATTAGAGTCCGATGAGAGAAATATTCTGCTTGCTGCATTTGCAATGTTCTAATTTAGCACTGGGTCTTAGTGCTCTCAGAAGTCTCCAATCACCCTAATACCCTCCCTCAACTTTGCAACATAACCTGATAAAAAGTAAATTTGGCTTATGTTTTTTGTCTGTATCTTTTCAGTGGAGCTTGCGGCAAGTACAAGTACATGTTGATGATGTGATTTAGTTCAGCTAAGAGGTTCCTCAGATCCACCCTCTCTTCTTAGACAGGATGCTCCAATGCAGTGCTCCTTTCTGCCCCCAGTCCCTCCCAGCATTCTCACAAGCTGTCTTATTGCTCTTGCTTTCTTGCAAATTCCAGCTATCTGGAGATTGAAGAACAACTGAAGGGTGCTTCAGCATAACAAAAAGAGGTGGAAAAATTATTCATAAAATCTCCTTGTGCCCACAGTCTGTGGGCATAGCACAATTTCAGTTTTGTGAGTTTCATGCCATCCTGCCTGGAAATGTTAAAGAATATTGCAATGGTGTTCTCATTCCTGTGAGGTGGATAGGGAAAGAGCCATAACTGTCTGTGGATAATCTGAGTGGATCTCTTCTTTAAACGGAATTTTCAATTTCCCTGTCAGCTGTCAAAGACACAGAGATAGATAAACTAACTAGGATGCCATTCAGACCTTGAATTATTTTGTCCTCTGAGACCTCTTCTCTAAGAGGAACAATTGATTTCTGTTATAACGTGGTCAGACAAACCAGTAGCAGTGTGCTTACAATTCCCTCCTATGGCTACTCATAGCAGCTCTTCAGAAATGATTAACTAGACCAAATATGCTCTTGTTGCTAGTGGTGATAGTGGGATAACTAAAATTCAGAGTGAGGTTTTTCTACTATAGGAAGGGGGGGGGAGTAATAAAATAAGGCCAGTTACAATGAGTGAAGGGGCTATTGAAGATGATTTCCATCTTTAACCAGTTCTCCTGGAGATACTTTGCAAAAGCTGTTTATTAACACATTTGTAAGAGGAATAGATTTTTTCCTTCCTGTACATCACTTTAAAATGGTGTCATAAGCACAGTCCTTTGTGATGGATAAAGTGGCAAATTTGAGGCCTCTCAGACTTCTCATGTAAATGGATAAAGCAATCTGGCATTGCAATTTCCCCTGGATGGGCAAGGATCTCCCCATTACGGGCATGATTTCTTTTGAAGAAATCCAGCTCTCATGTATTACCTAGTGGCTGCAGCGAATTGGGAGTTTGGAAATCCCTGACATCAGTTGGGTCAGCAGGGCACATGGCAGGAGGAGAGTGCTTTGTAGAATAGTTTTTAAGGGAAGAGATCTCTTCTGCATCCAACTGAGTTAGAAACTATTTAATAAAGAACAGTGTGCTAACGGTCCCATCCATCCATAGAGGTGAAAAATCTCTCTGTATTTCAAGTCATACATGAATTTTCTGGTCTAAGTTTAGCTTCTAATGGACCATATCTGACTGTCTTCTGAAGAGGCCTGTTGTTGTAAAATGAGTGCACCTTGCTGGTCAAAATTCATATACAGCTTGCCATTTAGCATCAGAGATACTGTTCAGTACTTAGCTCTGCACTTAAAAAACTGAAGAGAGGAGCTGTTTGGTAGGATGAGATAGTTCTTACTCCTGTTGTTAAACAGATTGGCATTGTGGCATAGCTGGATAGCTTTCAATAATGTAGAAGAGGGTTTAGAGTGAGGGTGTTTTATGTCTTCTTATACGGACTTTTTATAAAGACTTCTCTCGCACCTTTGTAAGTCAGTAGAGCTTTTGATTGGAGTGGGTTTAGACCCTTTGTGTTTGCAAACCTCAGATGCCCTTTCAGCACCAAACAGACAGGCAAACAGCTCGGTATTTGTCCACAGTATCAAGAGAGCACTGAAGTCAAAATATTGTTGTCAGTATATAATAGGGGTTCTGTAGTACTGCTGCAGTAGTACTGCTGCACTTAACTCTTTTTGCTCAATGGCAACAAACTCAACAGTCTGCAGTGCTGTAGAAAATGAAATCATTTTTTAAAACTTGCTGTGAAAGTACTCTTCAAAATTTCAAAACATATTTACTACTAACTTCACTAGAGCTTATTTACTGCATCAAGTAGAGAGGGAAATCATCCATTTCTCTGTGAAGGGATCATTATTGTTTCTGAGAAGGCCTGTTGCCTTGATGCAGAGCAAATATTTTTGCTTTTTTCTGCATCAGGCTTTGGCCTGATCATGCAACCTTTATTTATGTGGGTAATGTGTTTGAGAAGAAAAATTTCCTTTAAGTTGAACCAGACGAGGTAATTAGGAGTGACATTTTGATGAGGAAGACTCCCTGAGAGTCGGGAAAGAGTTGCAAAACACCCAAGCAGTGAGAGAGAGGCCCAGTGACAGGATGATTGTGCTGAGAATATCTGCAGTAGTCAGCTTGGGGAAGGGAAGAGAAGTTGAGGGAATTTCCATACTCATGATTGAAGTAGAGGAAATCCTTTCTTTAGGAGGCCGCTTTGCTCATTTACCAGGGAAGTGGTAGATATCTGTGAATAGCTGGTAAGGAGGAGCAGGTTGTGTTGTAGGCTGGCTGGTTTTGTAGGTGCTAGGCTTGATTTGCTCTGACTTTCTGAAGCGGAGGAAGACTCAGATAACATGGAAAGGGAGTGACAACAAATTGGTAGCCTGCAGAGCAAGGAGGGAAAACATCCTCAAATGGCTGGGCCAGGGAGGGATGCCAAGATGCTACTGCATTGCCACCAAAGTTTGCCTTCCTAAGGGGTAGGTAGCTAGGTTTTTTAATGTCCTTCTCTACCTGTAAGGGCAAATGTTTTTAACACGTGTTTTGAAAGAAAAGATTGAGATTTTCCTGTTCTTTGTGCAAACAAAGCATGTTTTTATCTGAAAATAAATATTTTGCTATTTCTTTTCTGCTATCATTTATTTCTTGTGAATGTCATATGTTGAAGTATGGGATCAAAAGCAGATTTTTATAAGTTGATTTTTCTTAGGAACATATTTCCTTATATTTTATTATGTATTCTTTTCAAAGCATTGTTGTTCATTTTTGAATCATGTGTGACTTACTGGATGGAAAATGGATGCCTCCAGGAAAACATCACAAAATATTTTTCTTCATATCAGGACAGTTCTCTATGCCTATCATCTTGGACCTTTCACTGTCATGGTTGAATGGAAACACTTTGTTTTTTTAAGAGTTCACCAGCTTCTGTGACTAATTCCCTGTTGTTTACAGCATCAAATGTAGTTCTAGTAAAACGAGTGTTGTCACAGAGACAGATGACTTCATTTGGGTAATCAGCAGCAGAAGAGACAGATGAACTTCTAGGAAGCAAAGATGTTGCTTTTTGTATCAATGTGTCAAAGTGGGAGAAAGGGGAAATATAGGCCATTTGCTGAAACTCTTCTGAACTGTATGTTTTTTTCTCATCTGCAAATGCTTCTCTGTCTCTTGCCTAGTTGCTTTCTTTCCCTCCATCCCATGGTGACTTGTTAAGCTCTGATATGGCTCTCACAAATAATGTGAGTGCAGAGAGAAAGGTAGAGTACAGCTCCCCAGTTGTGTCATACCAAGTCCATGTTGGTGTGCTCTCCTTGAGGCAGGAATACTTGCCACCTGCTGGTGGCACCTTTCTTCTGCGCTGCCCTGCAGCTTTGCGCACCCTATCTGGGTGGCCACAAATTTTTCAACTCCCAGGCTGTCTCGTAGAGCAGAACGTGGCAACATTAAATGAAGGAAGCAATGACCAAGATGACCTGGACTGATAGTGTATGTACTCTGTATTGAAATACTTGTCTTGTCATACTGGAGTATTCCAGGGAATCTGTCTCAGACTCCCTAGTATACCTAAAAAGAAAGGCAGTGTTTTGATCCAAGAAAGAAGCCTTCAATTAAGAATAAACGTAACTGCAGTTTGTATTAATTCAGGCTCTTGAACACTGTCTTAACGGAGAGAAGGAATTGCAATTGCTTCCTCCTCGACCAAACTGAGCTATGAGGAAATTGTAAGCCAGTTTCTTTAACTATATTCGGCAGAATAATGTAAGGATTCTGCATTTAGTCATGCTCATAGTAATGAAAAGTACCTCTAAAAGGGTATCTGCTGAGTCTCTTCTATTAATAAAAAAATTTGGAATTGCTATGGTGTGTCCTGCTGACCTCACTCTCTACATATTTCCATGCAAATTGTCTATGGACCAGTAGAGGTATGTGTTATTCTGCAAGCAGACTTGGGACAAATACGGAGTAGAAGTTGAGAAAGCATAGGAGATTTCCTCATCCAAACTTTTTAAACATAAGAGATGCATAGTAAATTCTGTGAATGGTGCTATGGTGCTATGGAGAGGTTAAAATCCGCATGAGGCATCAATGTAATTTTTACTGGCAGGAGAAGAATTTGATCACTAAGTCACATGCCAGCCATATGACAACACTTAAACAGTTCCTGTCAATCAGCTACTATGTGTCAGCACCCTTATTTATCCTTTCAGGGCATATATCCTTTTACATTATTATCATCTGACATGAGTGAACAGCACTACTGAAAATAAAAGCCCATTCTGTTAAGTAAGAGAAAGAGAAACAAAAGATATATATCACTGTAGCATATGCATGTTATGGTAGGGATTTCTGGTATTACTTACAGGAGAAGATATTTAGGGGAAAAAACCCTGAAAATGTGTTCTAAATTTAGATGGAAAACAGTAAGAAAAAGAACAGAGAAATGTGCACTAGAACTTAAGGCACTGTTGCCTGACTATTCTAGCCTTATGTAGCTAATATTCTCATCTACGGAGATATCCTTCAAAGCCATTTACTTGATTTTAAACTGTAGCCCCAACCCAGTGAATCACTTAAACATATGCATAATTTCAAGCATGTATTGTTAAGAGATTAGAAAGCAATTACAGCTTGTCAAACTTCCTCAGATTTTGTCAAATCCCTTCTCTTCATCACAGTCCTCTAAAAATAGCTGCATCTAACCAGAGAAGAGCTTCATAACCACTGGACCCCAGTTTTATGCAGAGGTGAGACCTGTGTGGGCACTTATCCCTATCCCTCATACATATTTCTTTCCTTGGGAAGAACACCTGTACGTGTAAGCCAGTTGATGGCAGCAGCATTGACTAATCAAGATGCCAGGGTCATAAGAATTGTACCTGGAGGCTGGTGAGATCTCTGGGCAAAACTGGCTTCCAAAAGGTGTTCTCCTTCTGTTCACGAGAGGGAAAAGCAGCATATTTGTATGATGGAGAATACTGAACTGTGTATTTTGAGAGACAGAATTAGATGACAATATGGACATTTTCTGTGTCCTGAGAAGAACAGTTAAGAAAAGGCAGCAACATGTTTGAAATCATTTCTCCCTCCTATTATTTTTTGGTATTGCTTACATCAATCATATTGAATTCATACACTCAGAGTTTAACATGTCTCTTTTCTGCCTGTTTGCAGGCCTGTTTTTTATAAAAAAAGAAGAAGAAGAAAAACATACCTCTGTGGAATTGAATTCCTACATACTTTGTCAGTGTGTTGCTATACAGTATATTTTTGAGAAGATGAAGGTGCTGGGGACACACATCTACCTGTGCAATAAGCTGTGTGAAGGAGTGATTGGCACTCTTGAGTGGCTTTATGTATTGCTACTTATGATGTTACTGGAAAGCTTCAGCAGCACAAGCCTTCTTTCAAATAGTAGGCAGATAGCTAAAATTGCTTACCAGTGGGTCACCAAATAAATGCAGAACACTGTGGCCTCATTTATTGATTTCTGATGTAAAAAATACAACAAATGGGATGCACAACCTTTAGTGAGCAACCAACTGAATCACAGGAAGAAAGCTGTTTGTAGCAAATGAGGAAAGGTCATTTGACTCACTCAAGCTCATTTGTTCTATCCAATATTGCCTTTATCCAGCACTAAGTAGATAGTTGCACAGCCTTGCCCCCAATACTTCATCTCCCAGATCATGCCTTACAACTCAATTTATCCTCAGTAAATTCCTTTGTAAAATAAAATTTAAAAAAGGAATGAGAGATATTAATTTTAAAAAAAAAAGTTCAATTACTTAGATTCTCTTTAGGTTTGCAGAGTTTTTTCTGTGAGGGTGAAAGTGGTAGCCCAAGGCTCTATTTATTATTGCTCTGAAACAGTGTTGTTTTTTAAGGAATCAAGTTAGAAAAGTGTAATTGGAAGCACAAATACAGGAAACTTAGGTAATGAAAGCAGGACAATATATGGAGAACTAATTGCAGATCTCATCATGTTGGATATTTGGTATGTGTTAGAAAAGTTATCTATTCCTGAGTGGAGCAGCATCAAGTAACTGGCTACTCACTCAAAGAGTCTGAGTCTTTGGTTGGAAAGAAAATCTAAGGAATTTATTGACTAGCTTGGTGAAAGTCTGCTTCTCTGACCTAAACAGCCCTTGCCGTGCAGAATTGACTCCAACTTCACTGAGAGCACTGAGAGAAACAGCAGTATGAAGCCAGCCACCTGGAGATGGAACAGCTATGAGGGTGCTACTGTTGGGAACAGGGATTTTGAAAAGCATTTTATGTTGTGTTGGTCATGGGGGTCATTGGGTAGGGTGCGGAAAGAAAAGGAAGGTCCTGTTCAGATCAGAAGCAGCATTTGCAGTGAACCAAACGGCTCCACTGTTATCTGTGATAAAATGTTCCTTGACGTGGAAGGGAGCAGAGATGGACAAGGACTATCTCATGCTATCTCATCACCACTTCTCAGCTCACTCCTTGTTTGAAATCTGTAGCTTGTGGTAGGAAATTCCAGCAGAATCTAAGAGATGAGGCCAACAACTAAACCATACAGCGATATGGAAAACAGGTGAATTACAAAGAAAGGTAACAGTGACTCTCATAGGTAGTGAACCTGCCTTTTAGCAAGCCCCCTCTGATGTCAGTGAACCTAGTTCTCTGGCTTCTACCTGACCCTCAGGTCATTTATTAAATCTGACTCGTCATTCAGCTGAAGAGTGTGCTGAACTTTAGAAAGCAGCATAAAACGTGTTATAGGTTGCACACTGCAGACTTCTCATGTGTCAGGAAGCCACTAAATCTCTGACTTTTTATGCATTAGCAACCTGAATAGTGTACCAATATGAACAGGTAAGGTTAAAATGTCCAAATGTAGCTGCCTGAACTGAAACATGAAGAGAGCTGGGCTGCTTCAGCATTTTCAAATTTGCTGGGTTTTGCCATTTAGCAGTAAGGAGCCAGGAACAGGCTCAGGAGTAGAGATGGAAAGTTCACTAGAAGAGAATGGATGCACTGCAACAACCCAAAAGTCCATCTAGTCCCCATCCTGTTTTTAATATTCAATGAATTCTTACAGAAGAGTAAGAAGAGGTCAAGCATATAACATACTTCCTACTAGTTGGCTTCTGGCCTTCATCTGTTTTCAGCTCTTGGACTTTTCTGAGGCAAATCCCATCCTCTTCATACTTTATCTTTTTTACTTTGGTTACAAGCCCTTAGGTGGGTTTTATAACTATTCAGTTACCAGCACTGTGATGTCACATATAACATACATGTGGGATGTGTGCGTATATATACACCTATGTTGGAAAAAGAGCTGGTTTCATTTTTCCTGAAATGAAACCTGTAGAATCTCACAGAGTCAGCAAGGTGGTATTGCTCAAAGTGGGACAAAATTATAGAAAGCTTGTTCTGGCTCAGACTGTTTTTTTTTTTCTCCTTTCACTGAAAGCCAGTAATAAAGGATCTTTACCCTTGAGTCTCCATTTACCCTTACAAAATATCAATAATAGTTCTGCCTACTTGCTTGTCCACAGTTATCTCTTTGTTCTTTTTCTCTCAGGTCTTTAGGGAACTCATTTAATGTGCAGCATGTAAGGGGAAAAGTAGATTTTGGTAAAATAACAATGTTGAAGGTATTTTGATGTGAATCCTCTTTCCTGTCTTTGCTGTATTACTGCTTTTCACAGGTGAAGAATTCTGAGGAAAACTGTCACACCGAGTAGCAAATATTAAACTTCTTTGTTTTTATGTTTCATGCATAGCCTCTCTTTGCCTAATCTCTTTCTAATTTTCAGCTTTTCATCACACCGAAAACTTCTCTCTGACCATGAGCCGACTCTAGCACAGTCCTCCATGGAAGGCTACTCTGGAGACTCACAATATCATAGCGGTTCTCCTGGGCCTCTCCTACTGCTTTCTGCATGAGCTGTAGGGGTTGGGAAGGCAGAAGCCATGCGCTCCCTCTTTATATTGCACACTTCGTTGTCCTCTTCCCTGCCAGCCTACACACTCTTTGCTTTATGCCTAAATTTAACAACTTGCCCCTTCACATGCTCATCAGAAATCAAGAATGTCACTCTAAGATGACAATCTCTGCGCTCTTTATCACACCCTTATAGTCAAGACCCCCATCAAAGCATGAACAGGTATGCAACCATGTAAAATGAGTTACCTGGGGCCTTGCAGCACACAGAGCAACACAAAGAGAAAGGCAATGAAACACCTTTGGTAAAGACAGGCTGCCTTTTTCCAATGCACTGGAACATCAAAGTAATTTATAAGAACACAAGGCGAGAATTGAGTACTCTGGTAGTCTTAACAGAAGGTCAGTAAATATGTCAGCAGACAAAGGGTTACCTGACAGAAGTGCATGAACATTAATAATGAATTGTGAATGTCTTGGTATTTGAAATCCAAATGTCAGAGTTTGGAGAAAATATTTTGCTACTGACGTAGACATTGGTTGGACATCCGCAAGTCAAACATCCCCCTTTAAAAAATAAACATGTTGTGGCAGTCGGTTTAGACAAAGGTAAAGAAAATGGTGCTGACGTGAGTGGCTGGTACTGAGGGTTTCTGTGTATTTTAAGATAGAGTTTTCATGGGTATTTGGTTGCTCTTTTTTTACAAAAAAGGTTATTTAAGGAACAAATCCTACCCTAGAGGTAAGGAGTGGCAAATGAAGCAAGATAGTATAACTCATTCAACATGAATGAAAGAGGGGAGCCTGTGAGGCTTAAAACCGGTTTAAAATATCAATTGTCATAGCCAAGGCTTGCGTTCATTCTCAAAGCCCACTGGCAGTGACCTCTTAATTTTGTTCTGTTTACTTTTTACTTAAGCAGTTTTAGTTTCTTACTACTGATTACGAGAGGCTGCATAAAAAGTTTTTGGGTGCCAAATCTCAGGTCTCTGTATCCCAGCATCAGAGTGTGGGAAGTGCATAGCACAAATCTTATTATAGACTTTTGGACTGCTTGGAAAAGGGGCTCTTCTGCCTTCACCTTACCATGCTACTCTCAGGTGCTTGATTCCACTGGAGGCCATTAAGAGGAAAATCTTGCTTTGCTTTTATTTCACCATGAATCTGAATGTGACTGTAGTCTGAAGAATGAATGAATACTGCTGTGTCTTTGCTACTGCTGTGTAGTATGAATCATAGTATTTTCTATGCCTTATGTGTTCTGAGTCACGTTTGCTTCTGAGAGATGCCCCTTGCCCTGTGTGGATATGTATTAAGAGTGAGAAGTTCCCTATCCACCTCTGCATATCTCTTGCAACGCTGTAAATGGCTCAGAAACAGTCTGTTCCTTCAACCAAGGGGCTGGAGGAGCAGCTCATGACATCTGAAGAAGGTCATCATGACTCTTCGTGTACCTGCTGGCACTGGACAGAGGAGATAGAGAATTGATGGGGAAGGGAGCAGATGGTTTGTTCCATCTGAGATTGCAACTGGAAGCAAGTTAGTGGCTGGTATCAAGGATAGGGGAAAAACAAAGAAAGGAAATAAGTGAGACTACCATGAAAAAAAAAAATTAAGCATGGAGTAACAATCATACATTGCAGAGGGACCTGGACAGATTGGAGAGATGGGCTGATTCTAATGGGATGGTGTTTAATAAGTCCAAATGTCGGGTACTTCATTTTGGACACATGCAGAGCTACAGACTGGGGACAGAGTGGCTGGAGAGTAGTCAGGCAGAAAAGGACCTCGGAGTTCTGGTTGACAGGAAGCTCAACATGAGCCAGCAGTGTGCCCAGGTGGCCAAGAAGGCCAATGGCATTCTGGCCTGCATCAGGAATAGTGTAGTCAGCAGAACCAGAGAAGTTATTGTCCCCCTGTACTCGGCACTAGTCAGGCCTCATCTGGAATATTGTGTACAGTTCTGGGCCTCCCAGTTTGGGAAAGATGTTAGGATACTGTAATGTGTTCAGAGGAGGGCAACGAAGATGGTGAAGGGGCTGGAGCATAAGCCCTACGAGGAGCGACTGAGGGAGTTGGGGCTGTTTAGTCTAAAGAAGAGGAGGCTCAGGGGAGACCTCATTGCTCTCTACAGCTACCTAAAAGGAGGTTGTAGTCGGGAAGGGGTTGGTCTCTTCTCTCAGGTGACCAGTAACAGAACTAGAGGGCATGGACTCAAGCTTCTTCAGGGAAAGTTTAGTCTTGATGTGAGGAAGAAGTTCTTCACTGAAAGGGTGATCGGCTATTGGAATGCGTTGCCCAGGGAGGTGGTAGAGTCGCCAACCCTGGAGGTGTTTAAGGGGAGATTGGATGTGGCACTGAGTGCCATGGTTTAGATGATGGTTGGTGTTAGTGTTGGGTTATAGGTTGGACTTGATGATCTCAGAGGTCCTTTCCAACCTTGTGATACTGTGATACTGTGAAACTAAAGCAAGGCACAAAGACATCAAGTCAGATAGCAGTTGTGGAAACTAATCATCAGTTTGGAGATTTCAGCAGTGGAAGCAATGACAGCTTAATACTCAAGATACAATTCAGCATTGCATTTTCTGTTGCACTGTACTTTGAGCTGGCTGCTTTAACAACATTCTTTTCACTAGATCCTTAGTCCCTAATGCACAGTCTGCTTGATTTCACAGAGCAAAGGCAATCTCTGAAACTTCAAGTGAGAAAAAATTGCTATGAAAGTTACTGAGAAAGTGGAAAATAATGGTTTACTGCTGATATTCCAACAAATGAATAAAATTACTATGTAATTAGTCAACTAATTTTCTAGCTGGACAAAGCATGCACTGTGATGGTCCTGCTCATACATTAACTCTACTCTATATGTAAGGAGTTCAAAGTTGGGGCCCAATGAGAAAGTTAGAGACAGGCCTGGGAAGGTAAGAAGTCCCTTTTCTTCCACTTGAATTGATATCAACGTAATGTGAATTACATGGGTGCCTTCAGAGACTGGCTGAAGTATTGCTCTGAGGAATTAATACTAACACTACTTTATTTCAAAGTCAGTAATTAGCAAGAAATAATCTCAGTTACTACAAACCAGTAGTTTATTTAAAAGGTGATTATATAAGCAGATACCTTGTTGCACAAGCCATTTTGGAAATGAAATATATTGGAAGTATAGGTGGGTGAAAATCCATACTGTCTCAATGCCTGTGTTTTCTGCTAAAAGAAGGGAAACTTTCAATCACAGAATCACAGAATCACAGAATCACAGAATTATCGGGGTTGGAAGAGACCTCCAAGATCCAACCCTTAATCCAACACTATCATATTACTAGATCATGGCACTAAGTGCCACATCCAGTCTTATTTTAAAAACCTCCAGGGATGGTGAATTCACCAACTCTCTGGGCAGGCCATTCCAATGCCTGATTACTCGTTCTGTGAAGAACTTTTTTTCTGATATCCAGCCTAAACCTTTCCTGGCAGAGTCTAAGCTCATGCCCTCTTGTTCTGTTGCTGGTTGCCTGGGAGAAGAGTCCAACCCCCACCTGTCTACAACCTCCTTTCAGATAGTTGTAGCGATGAGGTCACCCCTGAGCCTCCTCTTCTCCAGGCTAAACAACCCCAGCTCCCTCAGCCTCTCTTCATAGGACTTGTGCTCAAGTCCCTTCACCATGAATTATGAACTTCCCCAGAAAGATTAAAAGGAGTTGCAGGGATGATTTGTAGGCTTGGAAAATGACGTGCAAGAGCTTACTTCTTTTGTTTTAATATTTGTAAGCTACTGTAGATGGTTCAGAAAATTAGGGCTTTGTTTCTCATGGTAAGCACTGTTGCTATGGAAATTATATAGCATAGGAATAACTGCTGCTGCAAAGAATGTTTTTGGAAAATAGTATCAGCAGTAAAATGGTTCTTTTGCAGTGAGGAGAAAAAGATAATAAATTGGTTAGCTATCTTCAGAAGGTTGCAACTAAGCTATTAAAATAATTACTGACTGAGATTGGGCATGGAATAGTCTCGCCTTGTATAGTAGAAAAAGAACAAGTACGTTTACAGATCTTGTAAATAGGGGAATTATGTTGCATTTTAGGCAGTTTTTTTGTGCTTAATATCAGTAAAAATTGCTACTGACTCAAAATCTAGGCCACCAAAGTACAATAGTTGTTCAACACACTGATTTTTTTGTACTTATTACTAAAAGTATTAACAAAATGTCATTCCTGCAACAATATTTGTTTCATAGAGGAAGAAAGGGTTAATACAGTGTAAGCAGTATCCTCACTAAAATATGAACATATCCAGCTGCTATATTTTATAAAGAATTACATAGACATAAAGTAAGTGCCAAAAGTCTCTATATGGATGTAACACTACAATGTATATTTTCTTAAGTAAGACTGTCCTTGTGAGAGCTGAAAAACTTATATGACAGAAACTCTTTGTCATCGTGGTCCTTGTTATGGATGCTTTAGTGCAGTGAGAAAGCCCAGCCAGGGCTTGCTTGTCTCAGTCAGTCATACAACAGCTATGCACATAGGGGCAGGTTTCTAAAGACCTTTAGGGTGGACTAATCTATTCTTTGAATGGATATTTACTGCTGACATTAATAATGGAACAGCACTAAAGACAAGAATATATGGGGCTCCTGTTCATCGTGTTCATCGGCTGATAATTAAGTAAGCGTGTCCGACCTCAACCGTGGGGAAGGGCATACCTAGATGGCGACCACTCCAGCCCTCTTCTACTTATGCTAAATCTAACAGAAAACCTAACAAAGCATTAGTGCTGCAAGCACTTCCTGGTCCCACCCACAAAATTTGGGCAATGAGCTCATTATAAGCCATCCATTAAAACTGTCTTGTTTGGATGATAGATCACCCACCTTAGCAGCCACAGAGCCTGCAGCCATTAAAGCCTCTGGTCTCTCTACTCTGATATCAGCTCCTTTGGATTGTTGCCAAGTTCATTTAGACATACTGCTTTAACTTTACTTCTTTCCTTTTCTCTGACAGCTGTTACCTCAGCTCTTTAGAAAGGGAAAGAAAGCATAGAGGAGAAAAGGCGTAGGTAATCAAACGTGTAGCTCATAAGACATGGTAATCCACCATCCAGTTATTGGGAATTGTCTCACTCATTTACATTTTTATTTTTATGATTCTACTCATACCCAGGAAAATGGCTTTGTAGTTTGCCTGCTTTTCAAAGTGATGCCCTCAGCTATTAGTGCTAGCCGGTGCAAATCTGTAACAATGACTATTTTAATTCTCTTACCCAGCCATTTTGCTTTCTTCCTCCAAGGGGGATTTTCTTAGAGCTCTTTAAGAGAGACTGTTATTGACTGAATAAGAACGGGAGGATCTGTTGCAAGGTACACACATTGTACAAGAACAGGGACAGCTTATGTACAGTAGGCTGACATGTGCATGCACATTTACCTCCTTTGCCCTGCTAATGATGAGTTCCTTGTTCAGTGAACTCCTTTCCAGCCTGCTTTTTCACACATCTGAGATACAGCAGCGATATGCCTAAGTAGTAGAAGTTGCCTCTTGCAATAGTTGCTGCCTGTTGCAAAAGTTATTGACTGGAGAGCTTTGAGAAATTTGGGTGAGTAATCAACCTCCAGCTTTGAACGCTTCAGTTTATGTAAGCATATTGCATTAAAAACAAGTTTTTTTTAAAAAAAGGTTAAAATTCTATTGGCTGAGGAATTATGATGCAATTATTTATCACGGCCAAAGAGAACATGAAACTACATTAGGAAATGTTTCATTGTTTTCTGCAGCAGACTTTAGCTTCTAGAGCTGGTCTATAAACACATTATATTTACATTGAAGGTTCAATGCGTGGCAATAGGAATAAGATATATTGGCTGAATAACAAAGCAGCAATCTTGGATAATGACAAGACAGGAATATTGAATTATAATGGACTGGTCTCTTTGAACACCTCTAGCAGTTAGATTTGCAAACTGAATGAGATTTTAAAACAAAACAAAGACCATCCATGAGTGGATTCCTTTAGAAACTTTCCCAGCATGCTAAAACAGGAGTTCTGTGTTTGTATACAGCATTTTAGATTATAATACCCTTTAATGTTATATATGAGGTTACAATATATTAAACACTTACTATGGGCTCTAGCTGTTCTTGGCTGGTTACGCAATTGTAAGCTACTTGGGTTGCATTGCTTTCTGTGCTTCCTCACAAGAACATAATAAGAAGGGATCCCAGAAGTATTTTTTAATGAAAAACTTGGGAAGTAAGCATACTAGGTAGTAGGAAACTCTGTTTTTGTCTAGCATTTCTCCTATTACGTCTGTGTTACTATTATCGAACACCATAAATATTAAGCCAATATTACTGTGGAATCCAAAAGAACTTATCAGTTGTAGTAAGGGATGGTTTATGGGAAGTCTAAAGAACATATAATCCATGCTCAAAGTTTTCACCATTATTTATCTGTCTCATATGTCATATGTTTTATCTAGAGACTTATTAGTACAAAACGATTGAAGATTGCCTGTCAAGAAGGAACTGACTTGTGTAGTAAGGGATGGATCAACACGAAGGCTATGAGAAGGTAAGGTCTCCAGTTAATTGCACAGGTGTAAAAAAAAAAAAAGAATAGTGACTGAAGGGTGTAGGAAGAAGCAGGGTTATCACTTTCCAAGCCAAGACTCTTCTTAGAAATGAGCATTTGGAATGTCTGATATCAACTTGTTCAGCTAAAGCTGATAATTACAAAAGGAGACTGGGGAGAAAGAGAGGGATCTAAATAATTGCTCAGCCTTTGATTTGTTTCACGTAAATCAACTTTTGCTGGCTGTGTTGCAAAACTAACAATCTTTATCTGCTCAACTGACACCAATACAATCTTATAAATGAAAATTATTTTGAGAGGCAAATCAATGCAAAGTCTGAATGTACAGTATCTTTTAAAATCGTCCATTCAGGAAATGCCAAGCTATTGAGGAAGATTAGCTTAGAATTTTAATAGAAGCCTCAAATTGCAGAGTATTATATTTTTTGTTTTCCTGACTCTGAGGAGTCATATGGTTATATACCAGACTGCTCTTCTGTAGACAAGAATGAAACCAGGCAGATGGGGCAACAAGAACTATAATAACAATCATGCTATTATTGGAAAAAATGCGGTAATGTCACTGTAGGCTGCATTGCTAGTTTTGTTTCGGTGACTTTATGGATGATGGAAAATCTCCAAAGATTCTTGGAGTCCATTGTAGATCTTTCTGTTAGCTGGATTATTTCAATCATCTCAGTTTTGTTGTCCCAAAAGTAGCGTTCTTCACCCAGTCTGCATAAACCGAATCAACGTATAGAGTAAAAATATTTGTATTTATTTCATTTCTGCAGAATTGGGTGCTGGGCATTTAACACAGCCAACACACCTTGTCAGTCTGATTACAGAGTACTTATAGACATTAGAACAAAGAACTAAGGTAAAATCACTTTCTAATTGGTTCATTATGATTTCATAATAAAAGATCCCTACGGACATGTCTCCATTCTACTTAAATATTCAGTAAGCA
This sequence comes from Dromococcyx pavoninus, assembly GCA_033558185.1. Lineage (NCBI taxonomy): Eukaryota > Metazoa > Chordata > Aves > Cuculiformes > Neomorphidae > Dromococcyx > Dromococcyx pavoninus. The sequence goes on along the minus strand of JAUMJL010000362.1, from coordinate 3,259,416 downwards.
GGAGGTGTCTTATTTACATTTAAGATCTCCTTCTGTAGGCACGATTCTTAGTATTTAAACGCCCTGAGGTTAGTTATGGATGCAAATTTTCTTGACTTCATTCCAGCCTTACTGTTTTAAGCTGACATAAGATTAACTACATTCTTTATTAAAAAGTTACAAATTATCCTTGCTACATACAGTTCTTCAAGATCCTGTTTTTGTTTGCAAAGTTTCTGCTACCCTATTACCACTTGTACTTTTGGCTTTGATTTCTATCTTGTTACCGATGGTATTTTTAATTTAGGTCTGGATTCCTTGATCAGTTGGTAGTTATTCTGAAAGACAGTGAACAGTCAAAGGTATGGATATTTTCGAGTTATTTGCATCAGTGTATGATGGAAGCAGAAACAATGCACATCTAAAATGTGAAGAAAATATTCTACTGCGTTCTCGTAGTGTTAGGTTCCTGACCTCTAAATAGATAGCCTACATTATGCTTCGCAGTGTAAGGGTGACTTAAAATTGGTTCAAAAGCAAGTTTCAAAAGAGAATGAGGTTCATGAGACTCATCTTTGGTTCATATCTTCTCTGTTATTCATTAGATGAATTTGTATAACACCTTATTGCAAGATATTACTGCTGGGACTACAATCAAAAGAACCATGACCCACAGATTGCAAGTAATAAACTGTGTATATCTAGCTAGTTAAATGGTTCATATGGGATGTGCAGAAACAAGTTGTTGATTTGCTGTTGAAGTTAAATTTTTCCCCTGTGCAGAGGGGAATTTACTACAGACCCTGTTTAATAATGGTAAATCTTTTTCTCTCACTGCTGCTGTTATATGACTACTTGTGATAACCACAAATGGACACCTCAGAAGCATTTTATCCTTCCTTGTTCCTTTTTCTGACCAACTCCTTCCTTCTCTCAGCAACTTGTTTACCAGTCTCAATTGTATTTGATAATTGAGTTGAAAATTTCATGTGGGTGGAGAAGGTAAGAGAGATTCTCAGTTCTTGCTCTGAGGTTACAGTTTGCACTACAGTCATGCAGTTTGCACTGCACTACCAAACATCAGAGAACTCACACATGATCCTCTCTATTTCTAAACCACATGAAAAACTTGTAGTCAGGCTGAATGTCTTATGAGGTCAGAGACAATCCACTCACCATTTTTTTGTCCATTAATAAAGTAGTGAGGTCAGACTGCAACCTTAATAAATGTATACTTTTTTAAGGAGGAAAAAAAAAGGACACAAGGACATAAACCGAAAAGGTATTTTTCTACATTTGGCTTAACAAGCAGGATTTTCTGCTGTGCTTTAGAGTTAGGTGTGGAGAGAGTTAAGTGCCTTAAGCCAGTATCAGGATCATGCAGAAAGCAAACTTTTATATCTCTACTTTTCTCTTCAACATAGTCTTGTCATTAAAATTCTTATCTATCAAACATTCTAACATATGAGTCTAGCAGAGACATACACAAATTCATGTTAAAAGCAAACTTTTAAATAAGGTCTGAAAAAACATGTCTCAGTAACACATTCTTTAAATTCAACGCATACTGTATTTATCATATTGCTTCAGGTGGAAACTTTACAAAAGTCACTGTGTTTTTAAACACAGTATAGCAGCTCCTTTGAATAATTGGATTATGTTCCTTGAGTCACAAGAACATAGAACCTGTCAAAGTGGATTACATCCATGATCCATCTAATCCACCATCCTTTTTCTCAGTGACCAGTACCAGATGCTATGAAGCATAGCACAGCAACCTCATGCTAGACAGATACAGTACATTCTGGCTCCATGCAGATATCTTTTTAACTCTTACTGAGTGGGTTTTTTTGGCTAATATCAATCTTCCTTAATACCATGGGAGCAACACTATGACAGGGGAAAAAAGTGTTGATGAATTTAGGCATAATTTTGACCACAAAGGGGAAAGGAATAAGAGAGACAAGAAAAGGACAAACCAGATACTTGAACATCTCAATGTACTTTTCATTGAGATTCTTTGATAAAATATACTTTTGTCTCTGCTAGTCTCTGCTGAATCTGTCAAGGGTTCTCCTAGTAAGGCATTTTCAAACATGACCACTGGAGACCAAGCAGAAATAGATGTGGTTAAGTGTTGATTAAAAAACCTCAATGGAGAGTCTTATTCCTTCTCAAGATGTTTGTGGATAAAATATTGTCTGTGTGTTATCCTGGGAGAAAAATCAAGAGCAGGTAAACAAGTGGTAAGAGGGCAAAGTGTTTTCAGGAAGAAATTTTTGTGAATGGACAAACTATATTCCCTTTAGAAGCCAGACCTGGACTTTTAATAAAATGTCAAGATTTTTTTTTACGAAGATTTCATCTGACATATTTTATAGAATTTCTGTCTCATAAAAGCTGAAAAAGACAATGGCTGGACAATTTCATTATACCCATGACAGTAAAGCTAAAATGTTTTTTATATAAACTTGTCAATCAAAACTTATTCTTCTTCCCTTTGTAGAGGGCATCATTGTCTGCTTCAGCTTAATGTTGCTTTTCAGCTATTGCGGTGGTCTGTGGGTTTTACAGATCTCCAAAGATGGATGTAATACGATTCTAAAGATACTACTTCTTTTATTGGTTTTATTTGCTGTACTCTGTTTTATGGCTTTTCATCCCCTTCCCTCAGGCCACATGTAGTAGGTGGAAAAGGACTACTCAAACACATTTAAAGCTGTAATCATTCACCTTGCTGCTCATGTTAGCTGTTTTCACAGTATTTGACTTATTTAGTCAAACCAGTCAAGGAACCCTTCCTAGTTCAAAACCAATGTAGAAGTTAGTGAAACTATGCTGATTTACACAACCTGTCCCAAACAGACCTTTTAGAACTACTCCTCCCCACCTTTTTTTAATAGGAAGTACCTTTTGCTTTTGTTTGGAAAAAAAATCCCAGTTATTTTTAGAATGCAGTTAAAAGTGCCATAAACATTAAACATGTAACAGTCCCAGCGTGAGACACTTGTGGCACATCTCATTCCCTTCTCTTTTTGTAGAAATGGATATGAGAATGCAAATGAAACTGCAGGTGTTACTAAGTTCCATCCAACTACATGAAAAAAGGGGTGACTGAAGAATAAAATGTTTTGGCTTCAATATATAAGGTTGCTGTTCATTAAATTTAGGTATCCTGTATTTTTTTACTTACTGCTTTATACGTATTATGGAGGAAAACAACAAGTGTAGTCGAGGTCAAAGAGAAGTGAAAAAATCTGCATTTGAGTATCAGATTTTACCTCTTGTTGGTGTAGTCTGAAACACTCAATAGGCAATTTTATGCTTTTACAATTTCCATGAATATTAACTGCAAAATCTAAAAGTAAAGACATATTGCCAAGAGTTCTCACTTTCTATCAAAATTCAGTGAATTTTTATGAAGTTTATCACAGTTTAAGAAGACTTAGTAATAAATCAGACAAGGAAGTCACAAGTCCGAAAGTGTCCTAAGGAGTTTGTGCATGTTCTGTATTTTAGCTGTCATGCCAAGTATAGGAAGAAGAATGAAAAAGAAAATAGTGGTAATGACAACTGGCAGGAAGGCACAGAGTGCTATGAGTCACTCACACACAATGTCATTGTAGGAGGTAGGTAGGACTGTAAGAAAGTCTTAAACAACCAGCCCAGAGGCAGCTCATGTAAATCTACATTCCATATTTAAAGCCTTCTTCATTCAGGCTATATGAAGATTATTGACTCTATTGCAGGAGAAGAAAACAGTACCCAGCAAACAAAGTATAAATAGAAAGGAGTGAGCCTTAAGCAAGCACTAATATTTTTCAAGGAATGCTTGTTAAACCTCCCTTTGTCTTTATGAAGAATTCAAGAAATTTTTCCATGAGTCCTATGGAGCCACTTAACTAGTTTTGCTAGAATCACTCTCTTCCTGTCAAGCTGTACTTCTTAATCTATTGATTAATTATGATTATTTTCTGGTCAGCTATCTTGAATAAAGTTGCTAAAATAATCCCACAGGTTTACAGTGATTTATTACACGTATACTACCCGATCAATCCACTTAAACACAAGTGATGTTGTTTGATTTTAAGATCGACATTATAGAAAAAGAAAATGCAATGTGAGATGGAGAAAATTTCTGAAACAGAAGAACAGGGATCCTCATGGGATTACTGCAAAGCCTTTTAGACTTAGAGATGTTCTGGGCATCTATTAGCAGCTCTGGCCACAGGCTGTAGAGAAGCTGTGTATAACTGATCCATGAAAATCTGTGTGTGTAAACAACTCACCGCAAGTGTAATGGACAGTTAAGCCTGCTTAAGGCATTACTTTTTCCTCTTCATTTTTTTTTCTTTTACTTGTTTTATACCTGTTCTCTTCTGAGACTTTTGCAGTCTGAGTGCAGCACAGGTTGTTTTTTAATTTTTGTATTTTACGCAATAATAACACTGTTAAATATGTTTTGTTTCAAAGATTCAGACACAGCAGAGCAGTAACACCAGCTTGAAAGCCTAAGTAGCCTTTCTAAGTGTTGCTCTCTTGTGAACACAATCGTCTGTTGCTGCACTGAATGTACGAAAACTTTTTTATTTCCCACGGTAAAACACAACAGCAACATTGTGGTCTCAAAACTGTGTAAACCAAGAGTAATAACTTAGATTGCTTTAATTTATTGAACACAGAAAAGTTTGTGCAACCCGGAGGCTAAAATGTATGGTTTAAGGGAACAAAAATGCTGGAAGTATGAAACTACAACAACCCAAATGCTTTAAAAGAGGTCTTTTTCATTTGAGGAAAAACAATCTTTCGTGAGGGAAAACAATCTTCTATGACCAAGAGACAACAAACTGACTGAGAGCACCGGTGGATGATAAGGAATAGGTTACAGCTGATAGGCCTTCTTTGTTCTAGCATATTCCACTTGCTAGATATATTCCCCAGACAAAAATCTCTCACATTTTGCAGGAAAGAAATGAGCTGCTCATTTAGAAATATCAACTAATGTTTAGTGCAGTTGCATCCTCTTGTGAACCAGTTCATTATGGATGTCTGCTTTCAAAAATGGAAGGTCCTGGTCAGCTCTGCAATCAAATATTCCTATAGTTCAGCACATATGGTCCAATTATTCAAATGTAATTAACCACTTATCTGAAAAGAAAAAAAATGACATAACTTTTATATCAGGTGAATATTTAAAGTGCTATCTATCAGCATATTTTCTTGTAAATCACTAATAAATAATGATAATTTCTGCAACTGGCAGACTAGTTTAGGGTGGAAATTAATTGTTCTCATAAACCTATCTAGACTCCAAAAGAGTTAATAAACTGATTCCCACAGATGTAAATACTTTAAACACTTTACTAGACCTCTGAGTATTCTTTAGATAGCCTAAGCACTGGCCAACATACTCTCCTCTATGTTTCCAGCTGGCTTGGCACACATGGTTCAAGCCTATCATCAGAAACACCTGGATTTCTTTGTTAATAAAGCAGAGAAAATTGGGAAGAATACACTCTACTCAAATGGCTCAGAGCATGTGTATTCATGTGTATTTGAGTTAAAAATGAAAATAAATTTAAAAAAATTATCAAGATTCTTTTAAAAGAAAAGTGCCATCATCCCCATGAAGCGAGGGAACAGAAAAACTGCACTTCGGCTAGGGGTCGTCCTGAAATATCTTTCAATATAACTGTTATAAACAAAGAAATTATACCTACATAAATTTTTATTTTTATAGGAACATGTTTGATTCACACATTATATTTGTCACTGTAACACATTTTGTATTTGAGTATTCCTCAGTAAATCTTTATTCACAACAGCAAGTGATGCATGGCTCCAGAAATTATAATAGACAGCACAAAATGAAAACAGTTTCACACAAAAGCATCAAACACGAGTACTAAATATATATAAAAGAGTACAAATCCTAAATGTCAGGATATGACACAGTCATAAAACTAAGAGATTTTGACAAAGGAAGGAAAAAATGTTACTATATTTTTTTCTCCCCTCCAGCTAATTTATAAAGAGGAAGAGTGGTTAAAAAGGTGGAAATAGCAGTAACAAAACAGTTGTCTTAATTTTTGATTGACCCGATTGTCTTCCAAATGTGGACAGAAATTAGATCTCCCTCACCTGTAACACTTTTATTACTTTAAAATAAAACAGGTTTTGTTTAGCTCACACTTTATTTCTTGCTGTATTCTTGTCCATTAATTATGACAGCCAATGATGGATTTTTTTCCATCAGATAATGCATTCTAGCTTAACATTCAGAGTCCAGGCCTGCCCTGCATGCATAATAGTCTGTATTCAGATGGGTTCCTTTTCTACTTTTTCAACTGAAGTAGTTTTGTAGCTGCAGACCACATGGAGTTAGGGATTTGATCACTGAGCTAAGTAACCCAGATGACTAACCATAGATTTTTTTTCTACCACTAGCTCAAATGGCATGATTTTTAAGTAAATTCCCACTCTTTTCTGGTCTTTTATCTTAGTGGGCTCTACGTGTGAAAGCTGATAGTGCTGTACTTGTACTTTGGGAAGAGCCGTGCTGGAATCAGAAAAGTTCCTAACTGCAGGTAGTGAAAGCCAAGAATGAGATTCCAAAGGAGAAAAAGTAGCCAAAATCTGTGGGCAAAGCTCTCCTGTGCTGCCCTTTGATACCTCACAGATGTGTGCAGAGTTAGCCGGCCTTGGCACTTGGCTGTATTTCTGGGCTAAGACAGTGCTTCTGTAGATTTTTCATCCTTAGTTCCTCAAAATCCTTTAGATGACAAGCACACATGAAAGTGGTTCATTCTCATAAGCAGAGAGGCAAATCCTGGCTTTTAAACACAAGATATATTTGGATACGCAGTGATCAAGTTCTCCAACTTTTGTCGCACATTCTTTTTGGTGGGTGAAAGGCATTGTGGGTAAAATTGAAGAAACAATAAGTTGTTTCATTTGGCAACAAAAATATGAATGCGTAGGCAGGTCATCTTGAGAGTCTGCCTTTACTCAGAGTTATTTGACTTGAAGGAATACTATCCATCTATTTATTGCGGTATCCCTTTTAATAATTCCAGTGGGAAACAAACATTTTGCATCAAGAAGGTAAAATTCCTTTGGAATATTTTGAAGTTCCAGAAGTCAAATATTTACTTTCCAAACCCCTTCTCTTCCTGCTTTTCTTAAGTTTTTCCTACTAAAAATACACAGAATTTTCAACCAAAATGACAAGCTGAATCTGACCACAATACAGGAATTGTTTTGATTATCTTTGTCTGGGAGCATTTCTTAGCTGTTATTCCCATCTACATCCTTTTCCAAATAAAGATATTGCTAATATTTTTTTAATATTTTTTTTTAAAAAACAGATATGTCATTGGATGGGGCAAAAAGTTGATCTACATCAGTTTTTGTATTCTTAAAGTTATTTCTCTGGAGTCATGCACTTTCAGTAATCAAACAGCAGAATTAATGCATAAATTTATCTCATGTGGCTCTTTACATTTCTTGAAAGCACCGTGAAATAGAATTCAGATTTTTTTTCTATTTTAGTCATAGTTTGCACAGTGAAATCCAATCAATAACATTTTTGTTGTGGCCATTTTAAATAAAAGCGTATTTTTCAATATAAAGCAAATCTCCTCAGGATGTTAAGCTTTGAAATATTGCTTTTAAAAGTGATATTTGACAGGACTTTCTTAATTCTGAAATGACCATATTTGTTTTAAAGTTTATAGTAAATTATACCTTGAAATGCAAATTTCAATCACAGATTTGGAGGTCTATATCTATAAAAATATATAATTTCAGGCCTGATTATCAAGAGTGTTTCTTATTTTACCAATCCTTATTTAAAATAATCCTTTTTTTCCTACACAGACCAGTATAAAAAAGTGTATTTCTAACCTTTTTATTTATCATGGACAATCAACACCAAAAAACTCTTGTGACTTCTAGGAAAGACAGGGTAATTAAGAGACAGTAACAATATTAAGATGCATTTTTGACAATATAATCCCCCCAAAACTGTGAAAATTTGTTGTCAAACAAACAATAATTCTTTTGTCACTCTGTCACAGTGCCATGAAACACAAATAAATAAGAACTCCCTCAACTGTACTTTAATCCCTTCCATTTTGTTTACAAAAAGAATCTGTCCTAAAAACCTTGTTATGAACATCAATTGTTATGAACATCTAGAGTATTTAGGCCTAATACATTTTAGAAAGTGCAAAGAACAGGGAGATCTTTCTCTCTTGAATGGCTGAAGAGTCTCCTCCTTAATTCTGTAAATTTGCAAAATTGCAGTGCACCATTTGTTATAAACTACTGCTCTATTAGACAGGAGATGTCTAATTTTATTAAAATAAAATTAGCTCTATTGCGATTCTTTTTTCTTTTAAAATGTGTTAGGAAAAACTCCACCATATAGAATAAGAATGACTATGCACACTTACGACCAAAAAACTACAGCTTAGTGTCTCTAAAGATGTTTCAGAAGAGCAGCCTCATCCTCTAGTACTAATTTAGCATGCTGATTCATTTTCTTAGAATGAGAGTTTGGGCTTTAGAATGAAATAAAATTAATTTTTCATTAAGTTGTTCACCTAATTGAGATTTCCCTAGTTTTAATATAAAAGCTGAGAATTTTAGTGGGGGTTCCACTTCTGTTGTTTTTCTCTTATTTACTAGGAATTCAACTGATTGCAAGTATTCAGTATAAACAGATTGAATTATATGTTAAAAGTTAAGCCAATTTAATTACATCTGAAGTCAGGTTATGCAGTAAGCTAATTATGAATATTTTTTACTAAAATACTATCAACAGTATCTTTGATTGACACCAATATTATCACTTTAAATTAGTTACAGCTTGGATGAGGAAAAAGAGATATAAGTCTAGTCACATTTATAAAACAACTCTGGGTCAGTGGAACACTAATTAGAAAATGAAAATAAATAGTGGGCTGATATAATCCTAGTCCAAACAATGAAGAAGAAAAGAATCTCAACAATAGACCTGTCAAAGAGATGACAAAATATTACTTCTTACGCTTGAGTTTGAGATAAAATCAAATCAACCACAAAACAATAGGAAGTCAGGGATAGAGGTTATCCCCTGAAACAGAAGTATTGATTACATTAGCTATACAAGGCAATCCTTTGAGGGTGGGGAGAGAATGATAAGACTTTATAGAATATGAATGAGTGATTGAAACATAAATGAATGTAAGCAGCAAGTGAATTCCTGAAAAGGGCAGACTAAACAAAATATGGAGATTTACACAATAAAAGCCCTCTCACCAGTTTTTCAGGCCACACTAAACAATGGAACAACCCTTTTTTGACATAAAGGTGCTCCTGAATAAAAAAAATACAATTAACTATCCAGTTATTAATCCTGAATCCTTTGTTCTTTATGTGCTTACTTGTTGTGTTGAAGGAAGCTTTAGCTCTTTCCGTGAGAGTACAGTGAATGGGGAAACGAAGCCTACAGCAAATCTCATGGACTTTCCCCAATTTAGCTTATGTGTTTCATAAGCTTCCATCAGTTTCCAGTTAAAGAAAATGCTATAACTTGCTTTTAGCCATGTCTTTGAAAAGCTTCAATTATGAATTTCTGAGTGAGTTTGTTTATTGCAATTTTATTTCCCCACTGTCTGTCTAGCTCACGAAACAATTTTGAAATAACATACACTTCTTCTGGAAATGACACTTACAGATGAAGATGATTTGTTTAAGGTAGCAAGAAAACAATGACAAGAAATATTTCTCCGTTCTTTTTTTTTCAGACAAACTTCCTTTTAGAATTTTTTTGTCAACAGTCTACTTAGGTTTTTTTCTGGGGAGTTTATTGCTTGTTGCATCAGGAATTACAAGTAGATAGTAACTGGGTTGTATTAGTAGTTTTAAGTCTACTGCTGTTACTTACCTGTGGAGTTACTGTCATATGATCTTTGCTCATTTGGGGTTTAGGCTACTAGTGCCTTGTTGGAGTAGCTGTATGATTACCAAGTTTGTCTATATAGTTCATAAATGTATTTTTCTGGTAACAAACTGCTCATTTCTCCTTTTAGCTAAAACAATCAAGGATTTTTCTCTTGCTGAGGCACATATGACCCAGAAAATCTTGTGAAAAGGCCACACAGATAACATGCATATTGACAGCAAGTGTTTTAACCAAATACGAAGAGTATTTATTTAACAAGTGTTTACACACTTACCAAAAACTCTTCTAAAGACAAGCTGTCACAAACCTAAATAAAACATCAGCTGCCTTAACCAGAAACTGAGTAACATCTGGATTAGCATACAGGGAAACTTAATGCCTTTGAGGATTTACTTTAACCAGAAACTGAGTAACATCTGGATTAACATACAGGGAAACTTAGTGCCTTTGAGGATTTGCTTTGATAAGGATAATATTGACATTGCCTTCACATTAGTATTATTTTTGTGCCATCTACAATGTACAATGTCAATGGCATCACACAGCACATTTGAATTAATGCAAGCCGCAAACTTCTCAAAAGCCTATCTCGACGTTTTAGAGATATTTATGTCTGCAGAAAGGCTTCCACATTTATTTCCCTAGTAATCCACTTAATGTAATAGCATTGAAGAAACTAAGAAGCATGATCTGCTTTACCGACCAAATCTGGAAATGCTTAGTCAGTTATTCAGACTGCAAGTTCAGAATATCCATCTTTCCAACTAATGATAAATTAACCCTGACTACTCACAAATCAACAGACTTGTTCAAATGCTGTTTGGCGAATGCTTCTGTAACGTGTCTGGCAGATTTAACCCATAGCTTGCATTATTTGCAAATCTCCATGATGATCCAAACCTACACCCCTTCTAGATCTCCCCATTTCCTGCTTGCACAGAAAACCAGCCATTTTCTGGTCATCTTTTCCTCTCCCTTCTAACTATCACCTGTGCTGTCTTCCCTACTCAGTTAGTATATTACTTCATTCCTTACACCAGCAAAGTTTAGGTGTAACACTTTGCTCTTTGCTTTCCCAGGGTTCCGATTTGATCAAGATCTAACTCCTCAATTAGCCCTTCTATCAGATCTGGATTCTTCTCCCTGCCCAATGTGACTGACTGCCTGTGCTGACCACTTTTCTCAGTCCAAGTTCCTCGTTGCTGAGCAGGTCTGATCTTCTCTCTGTATCTCCACCTGACATACCTCTTCTCTGGCTTCTGTGGTTTTCAAGCTTCTCAACTTTTCCTCTTTTTCCTGCTTCTGAGGAGAGTCTGCCTCTGGCTTTTTTTTATTCACTTTACCTTCTCATGCATCACATTTTAGGAGAACTACAAGCAGATTAGAAGTAGAAGCAAATCAATAACTTGTCAGTGCTCTCTCAAAGGTAGTACTGGTTGATCATTTTGCAGTTTTTCCCACATACCTTTGATAGAGACTGGAAAAAGATGGCCAAAAACTATCCCACATTTCTATTTGTTGATGCCAGCAACACTGTGAAATTTTCTCCCAGGAAATAATGGGCCTTATACTAACACACCACAGCACACAGTCCACAGCTCATTTCTGTAGACAATATCTCCTGAAGCCCTGGAGTTGGCATTAAGAGAAACAACACTTGTACCTTGAAGAGTCTTAGGGGAGGAATAATGTGGCAGAGTGTGTGGAATAATTACCTCTCAAAAGTTATCTCTAAATGGGCAGCAGAATGGCTTTCATGCAAAGCATGCATAAATCAGACAACTGAGCTACTTTTTCATCTCTCATATCTATTACCCTTTAATTTAAGCACAAATGTGAAGGAGATGTTGCACATGTTTCCTAGAGCCACGGTTTGGCAACACCCAGCCTTTGTCTAGTGCCATTACGTCTTCAATAGATGTATAGTAGCTACTTGAACACTCCTTATGTTGATACACATATAAAGAAAACTGAATGGAATAAATGTTAAATGTGCAATTTTAAACTAATTAGATTTTGGGATGTATCCAGCAATGTATACTCTTTTTCCTCTGGATTAGAACAAGCACTCTGAGGAGAGAGGTGGGGATGGCCAAAAGCTGAATGGAGCACAGTTCTGTCCTGCTACTGGACAATGTGTTGGGTGAAGAGAAATGTACTGAATCTGCTGTGAATTTTCCAGATGAAGAAGGAAATGTGGCAAAGGACTGAAAAGTGCAAAAACTGCACAGAAATCCTCTGCCTGACACTGGCTTGTGCTGCAGGCTGGAAATATTCTCCAATATTTCAAAAGGTTTGTTATTTTATTCCTCTCGCAATTCAGTGTGATGTTCTTAAGCATACAGAACCAATATCGTGCTGAGTGTACTCAGCAGGAGGCAAACCCAAACAAAACAGACCAACCGTAACAACCCTTCTCCTCTCTACCCAAATCCGCTCATTTCAACACTCAGAGCAGTAACACATCCCATGGGTTGCAGGCACTCACTGAGCTGGCTTGTTTAAGAAGATGTCAGGGGAAAAAAATGTGAGAACCTGTACTATGCTACCTAGAGAAAGATGGAATTGAGTTGTTTTGGAGAATATGTGAGTTAAAATGAGTGTATGAAGTAGTTTGAAAAAGAAAAAGTTACCTGTTCCTGTACAGCATTGGGGTTCAACAGACAGATTTCAGGGGTGTTATTACAGAATGGAATTTAGTCCCAGAAGGGCAATGCTCATATAAGTTCATTTTAAAATCTTACTTGAAAGTAATCTCGAGAAAATTTCAGTGAGCTGTTTTTTGATATTCCTACATGAAAGAAATAATGACTTACTTCATCGAAATTTCTATTTAAGTCTATGGATATGCTGAAGGGGTAAGTTGCTGCTAACCTGGACTGATGATTTAGAATTTGGCTTGCTGAAAACAGCCTTGTTCTTAAAATAGTGCTACTGGGGGCACAGGAAACCACAGGTCATAGGAAGCAAGGTGGAAACATCAGTTTTAAGAATTTGTACTTTCAACAGTTTTAAAGAGCAAAGAGTTTTGAATAAGTTTAAATATTTTTTAGTGGCCAGGATCCCACCTAATTGAGGAAATTTAAAAGCCCATATTTTTCACAGTTTGACTTCTTTTTAAAGAATGAAAGAAGGAAAGAAACAAACAAACAGAAAGAAACAAACAAAGAAACAAACAAACACGTTTCATGTTGCCCCATGTGCATCTCATGCTAACCCACTGAACTGGAAAAGCCATTTTTGCAGGAACAAGGTTGTTGCTTATGTTGTTTCTTGGACTAGTCCTGATTCACATTTCATTTCAGATGGCATAAATCAAAGCACCCACACAGAGTCCAGAGAAATTGCATCAGAAAAAAGCGCTTTCAAGCTTAAAGCTTTCATAGAGTTGCTGTGAGCTGGTACCATCTCATATTTAAGAATAGAACTGATGAAAGTCTTAGATGGAATAATTCTGTGGGGATTCAGATATAATCTTGTAGAAAAGAGTTTAGTTTGTTTTCCAGAATATTTCAGATATTTGATTTAGAATAATTTTAAAAAAATTTGGAATTTTCTATGCAGGTTCCTACTCCTGGTCCTCTAATAATGAGGGAATATTACAATACAACATAGAGCACTATTGTGGTAAATTTCTTGGTTACACGAGCTCTCTCTTGTAAGATAATAACAGAATTAGGAAAATGTGCTTGTATTTGATTCTTTTAGAAGTTCAAACAAGCACATTACTTGATTCTTGGCATTTTTTAACAGGAAGAAGGTCACGTTACTGCAGTATATATTTGCAGCAGAACTTTGCAGTGTACTGTAATGAGTTGCTATTAAAAGACAAGTTTGGTCTTCCAGCAAAATCTTGTATTCTTAGCAAAGGGCTAATAGACATTATAAGAGGTGTGTTTGATTTTTGTTTAGTAATTTGATCTTTTTACAATGGGTACATCAAGGTCTTCTTGTTACTGTAATTGTTTTTAATACCTTTTGCTTTGTTTCTTTATGGAATACGTACCTTCTATTGACAGTCGTAGTTTCCAAGACACAGACTCCCAAATGAATCTCCCATTCCGATAGGCCAGCTAACTTCCTTCTGGCTGTTTCTGGCTACACTTTTGGACTGTTATTTTTCTGTGATTTTTTTTCCTTAATAGTATTATTGTGATAATATTTTTAATGGCATTAACTTTTTATAAATATTGTAGCTTTTCCTCAGTGGGAGTCAGATTTATGGAACCATTGCTTTCATTGAACAGAAGTTAAATGAAGCGAGATCCCAAATGGACATTCTGAAGATCCATCTTGACTTCCAGATGTTTGGGGAAGGCAGAATAAGCAAATGTTTTTGGGTGAAAAAGTTTCTGTTCTGTTTCCTTCATGTTCTCCTCTAAAAGTTTGCTAAGAATTATAAGAAGTCTGCTTCTTTTTTAATGTACAACTCTGTGACTGTCACTTCCCTTCCATGTGGAAATCATCCTCTTTTACCTTTTCCTTTTTTCCTAATGGCAGAACTTAAAAAGAAGATGAAAAGAAGATAGCATAGTTAACTCTATCCAAGTCTATGTGTTCTTGCTGGAAATTAGTTAATTGGTTTTCCATTTCCTTCACATTCTCACAGTTCATGGCCATGGAACCAGCTCTACTTTGTGCCAGACAAACTAATTATCATAGCTACGTTAATGAATTTGTATCTAGAGTTTTTTTTACAATTCATATTACTCAAGTATGTATGCATGGATCTTCTTCTGAGTAATAAGATGTGTATGAGTAGTGGTCTGTAGTATTTTTAATATTAGAACAACATTTTAATTTACAGATTGCTGTGATATACAAATGAACACAATGTCTTTGTAAAGTAGAAGGCAATATTCTCTTACTTCATGGAAGAATCTTCTAAACTAATATATTTTATTATACATCAAAACATAGTTTGATGGCTCAGCATAGAGTTTACTGTAAGATAAACAAAAAAGGTTACTGTTCTTAACCAAAAAATTATATATACTTATATGACAGCTTTTAATGCATTTGGTGCATCCTAGTTGAATAAAAATATTGTAAAAAAACCCCATTAAGTTGATACTGAGTTTGATTTTTTTTACTAATTATTTTTTCCCCATAAATTTTGAGTAACACCAGTATGCAATCATAGGTGTCACTTTAAATATGAAATGAAACATGAACTGAAGATCTGGCAATTCAACTATGTATTGACTTGTCTTTTTTTTTTTTTTACTCAGAAGAGCTTTTTTACAAAATTGTTGTAGCTATAGGGAGCTTTTACAGAATACCTCTACTGTAGTTGTAATGTCTTGTCATTATCTTAGGGTCAAAAAATAGATTCTTTGTTGTTCGGTGTTGATTTGCACAAACACCAGTGTGGAGAAGCAAGCAAATAAAATAAAAGTGGTAGCAAATAGAAATTATTTTCATACTGAAAAAAGGTACAGCTGTATTATATTTAGAATTACAGATTGTCCCATCTTTTCAGAGTGATTCCATTAGTTTAGGAGGCTTTACATACAATGAATGAGAGCTGAGACAAAGCATCTAATCACAGGCTGACGGCAGAAACTCCGTGCTGATCCTCAGCTCTTTGCTGATCCTCAGCAGTGCCTATGGCCTTCTTCACTTGTCCCTAAAATCTCCCCAAAGAATTCTAGCGTTTTCGCTTCCTTGGCTGATTGAACAGCGCAATGAGTTTTTGAGGAAAGTATGCCTGACGTAAACACATGACAGCACAAAAAATGAGGAGAGGAAATCTGAATAAGTAGTCTGCATGACTAAAGGACTAAAATCATATCTTGAGAGGCAGTGAACTTGGGGCAAAGGATAGACAAAAATGACTGTTATGGTTACGGTCACGCAAGAGTCTTACTTTCCTCCTGTCAGTAAGATGAAAACATTACCCATCCTTATGACAGAAGCATAAAGGATAAAGGAATCTATCTGATGTAATATCCTCATGTCTATGCCTGGGATTTTTTTTCTATGTAATTGCAATTGGACGTTTTGTCCTTCACAAAAACAATTCTTACTCAAGATACATGTAAGCCTTGGGAAAATACCAGAAAACAAATGTTGGCTTCTCTAGCGTGCTACCTATTTTAATTTTAACTCCTTTCCCTTTATCTGCAAAGGTTCTACAATAGGAATTTGAAATCCAAAGGATGCACCAAGCTGTAGTAATCTCTTTCAGGACTGTATATTCAGAGTAAGGGTCATGGATATTGAACCATAGCAATGTTACTGTCTTATAGAATATTTCTTGCTCCACCAAGGTAGATTCCATGAAGTAACTTTAACTACCTATTCGTGATTTTTTTTCTCTATGCAGGCAAGTGAAAAGGAGAAAATGAAGTATCTTGAACAGACAAAAAAAAGCATTTAATTTTTTAAGCAGTAGACCCCCAGGTACAGAGATATCTGAGTGACTCTACATGCCATACCCATCATAGCTACAGCGACTGTGAGAACTCTGGCTCCGTTCAGCACCGCCCTAAGGATCCATGAACTGCATTTGTGCCTGAAACGGTGTTTCCCAAACTATAGCAGTGGATATTACACAACCCTTCTTTCCTCATGTATATGCAGGGCTATATAGTCTTTCACATCCTGATTACTTGCTATTTTTCTACAGGGCCTTTCCTGCAGGGGGTAAGGCACTTGGTGAGTGAGTCATGCCAACACAGTGAACGAACCACCGCTGGTACTCACTTGCATCTGTTTCCCTCAACTTTGAAAGGTGTGTAATGAATGAGTAGAAGAATTGAAGCCATAGGAAGGACATTCCTTTTGCATCTTCTTCCCCCAGAATGAGTTCTTATTTACTTTAACAAGCAGATGTGAACAATGCAGATCTTCCAGTGTTAAAATTGAATTAAAATGCTCTTAACTTAGAAGGGTTTTCTAAAGACAATAGCATTTTTTTCAGGCTCTGTTCAGATTTCTTTTGATTCCCCATAGTGCTGTGGGAGGCCAGTAAAGAGACTAGACTTTCCAGTTACACCCTATTTGTAGAGCCTTGTGCACAATGTACTACAAAACAGCACAGGATAATAGTGCGACTCAAACATCTTTATGCCTTCCTCAACTGTTTAAAATATGTATTGAGAAGAGATAAAGGAACATATGAGCATACCTGTAAGAAGTCTGTTGGGTCTTTTCTTTCTGGTAGTGTAGCCCTGCCTGGGGAATACAGGTTCAATTGTCCTGGTAAAATAAAGCTGTATATATTGCAAACACATCATTAGGAAAATGTTCATCAGGAAAGGAAGTAAAATTTCACAAAGAACATAAAGTTCGGCTGCTACAGCACTGGAGTATTTAAAATGTCATCTGCTGCTCTGTGTGGGATTTATTGCATTGACAGAAGAACTGCGTGAAATGACCCTTAAATCTTGCAAGCAAGCAGGCTGGATAGTTAGTTAAAGCTCCTAGGCTTGTAGCTTTTGTTTAAGTGTTAGCTGGCATGTCCCTTTTCCTGAGTTGGAAGCAAAGTGAGTGATCCCAACACAGCCCACAGCTCTATTACTTGTTTTCTTGCTAAGGCATTGCTTTACTGCTGCAGCTCTCACAAGAATTTTGGTAAGGTGGGTCCCAACAGGCCAGTGTACATCAGCAGATGTGGCCAGCCATAAGCCTCCCATACTTGCCAGCCTCACAGCCTTGCCCTACCTGGGCGAAATTACCTCTGCCTCTAATTTCTAAAAAAGGACTGAGAAGGGCAGTCCCAACTGTCTTTTGCCAGGGCACAACTTCACTGTAAGAAGTTATTTGCTATGGTAATGTTACCAATATCTGAAACCCTTTTGGCTCAAGGAGGTGGTTGAGTCATCAAAAAGTGCTTTAAAATGCACACAAACCCATTAGCTAGTTTAGATGTATTAATAAAATTAGACCCTAAAAAAGGAGGTAATGACCACATCTGATGACAGCAGACAAACTTGCCTTGGGGAAAACTATCATCTTCTGTAACTTAAAAGTGAGCAGAGCATCTGGAGGTGATCTACCACATCGCCATATAGCTCAGTTAGCTGAAAGGACCATTTGCCACTTAAACCCCAGTCCACCTTGATTGACAGCTAAACATGAGCAACTGGGTCACTATTCCCTTCCTCCTTCCAGGAAAAGGGAAGAGAGAGAAAAAGACTTGTGGGTTGGAAACTAAAACTAAAATGGCTTTAATAAAAAAAATTAAGGAAAATATTATTAATAAGAAAATAATAAAATACGTACAAATATATGAAATTGCTCCCTGCAACCCCCTTCCCTCCCCCCTTCATGGCTACATCACCACAGATGCTGCAGAGAAGACACAGCAAAACTGTCCTGGGCTCAGGAATTGTATTCAGAAATGCGTGGATCCAGAATCAAGGCAAAAAGACAGACAAAATCCTTGCTGAACATTAGCCATCAAAGAAGAGAGACTGACCCTCATAGTCCTCTAGTTTTATAGCAAGTATGACATATATAGAATGGAATACTTTGTTGGTCAGTCACTCCTTTCACTTATGGCATTCCATCAGCTCGAGGATGGCCTTGTTTTCTACAGGAATAAGTACAAGCAAAGGCTTTTCTACATACCTGTGCCCCATGTTATCACTTCTAGAGAGAAACATTGTTGAAATACATATAGTTGACTTTCAGAAAATGAAGTTACTTAGATGAGGCTTGGTTGAAAAGTTAGAAAACTAGTTCTACTTTAGCTCAAACCAGAACACCAATAAAGGAAAGCACAGATATTATTGCAGTGTAGTATACAATAGGAACAAGGCTGAGCTCGAAACTTCAGAAGCTGTTTCCATAGCTGATGAGGTGGGTTGTATATTTCTTTATGTGTTCACGAGGAGGGATGATGGAGACTTGAAGAGAGATGGGGTGAGTCAGTGCAGAGCTGAAGAAGAGAATTTTGAACATGTCGATGAATGACACCGCCCTCAGCTGGAAACAAGCTGCTAAGTGTGAGCAGTTGGCACAAGTGGTTGAATGCAAGAGAGAGATACAAATGATGGTGGGATTGGTTTCACTGCAAATGCGCGGTTGAAGCTGAGGTGCCTCCATCAGGTGCCTCCATCCTTCAAAGATTCTGGGCTACCTAGACAGATATTTGTCTAGGGCTTTGTACATATGTTTAATGTGTTCCTGTGGCACTGCCGACCCAGTATGTCCCTGCTCACCACCCAGGCCTTTCCTCACCCTGCCCATAGCCCAGGACCCCATGTCAGCCCCCTAGGGGTGTAATCACCTGCCTCAGTGATGTTGCAGCAGGGCTGGTCTCCAGCTCCCCACAGCCGTGCTGTGCTCAGCCACTGGCCCTTCTGAGCCAATCCCGTCCCATTTGTAGCCCGCACCCCAGTCTGGCCTAGGCCTATCTCCATTCCCAGGGAGGTGCCCCACACCTGGGGCTGTGGGAACATCCTGGTGTTCCGCAACTGCCCTGCTCCTGGCTGGGGCTGTGGGAAGGGCCCCAACTACCATGACCTACCCTGATGGACCCAAGGAAATTCCCAGGATTCCTAGTGAGGCTCTGGCCCCCATGGTGCCCTGACAGTGTTTTGAGAGTGTTTTGATCATCTACTCTCAATAAACCTTAATTAAATGTAGCTGCAATCTGTTTAGTGACTTCTTCGGGTAACAGTATGAAGCCATGTATAAAGCTAAAGTGCCTACAGCTTTGAAGATGTTTGACTTTGCAGGTTGTTTTTGATGATTAGGCTCTATTTTCACTCATAAGACTTCATAGGCACATTCTCTTTCTTTTAAAGGGTTAAATGGCTTTACCAGAGTTTGTCAAGCTAATTAGTCAATCAAATAGCTCTCCTACCATCTTGCTCTGTCTGCTCCACAATTAACTGGCAGTTACGTGACTACAACAAATGCAGAAAGGGGTAAAAAACTTCTGAAAGTCTGAGCTAATCTGCTTCACCTTAGCTCAAAGACAACCACGCATGAGCTCTCTGCAAGCTGGTGAAGCAGATGCTTCCCCTCACTCATACATGTCCTGAAAAGAACTCAGGCTTTGTCCTTTCCCCTGTGGTGCAGACATATCTGGGCAATCATGTGCAGACATTTGCAGACTGAAAGCAAAGAGCAAGCCACCTCAGGTCCCACTTTCAAATATATTAGAAATAATTGGTCTATGTTGTATGACATTGACAGTGAGCTGTTACTCTTGCCATTGTTTAAAGGAGCACGTGGCCACGCTTGTCCAGCTCTGGGGCTTAGCTAATAAACACTCAGGGGATGGGACTTTTTTGGCTGCCCACATCCACATTAATATGGACTTGTATAACAGAGTATAGACTGAATGAGATCCTGTGTGCCAGGACTTAACGTGTAGACTTACTCTCAGGAGGACTTCTTAGAGAATTCCCAGTGCTACGAGTAAAACTGCTGCTTGTCTTTTGAACTGCAGCTTACTCACCCTCTTTTCAAAGCTCAGGTGGTGATGTGAGATGGCCTTTGACTGGTTACACAGGCAACTGGGGCTTATACTTGGCTTTTCCTTGGGTAAGAACTGCAAAGCCCAGTTTCCTAATGGAAGTGCATGGCAGGTTCTTCCCCAGCAAAGAACAAAGACTTTTCTGCTCCAGGAATAACAGCGCCACCTCAGCTACACCGATCTCCAAATTTCTTCTGAAGGTTGATGGTAATGAATTCCTTTCTGAGGTTTAATATTCAGCAAAAGAAAATGTTCTTTTGAAAATTATCTTGCTTTCTGTTAAAACAAATTTCATGGGAAAACTCAGTGTAAATTATGAGTTATGATGCCTGATAACAACTACCTCCACAACTACCTATGTAATAGGTGTATTAATTTATAGTGCTTTCATTATGCTCTTTAGAAAAAGATATTAATGTAGGCTTATTTTTTTCTTTTTACTTATATAGCTTAATAAAGCTGAGCAAGCTGCCTTTAGTTCTTGAAGCAAAAGACTCTTTTTCCTTTCCTTTATCAGACACTAGTTTGTTGTGGTATTATTATTTTTGCCTACTTACAAGCAAGCCATTAACAGCAAAGCTGGCTTACAGAGTTAATAATCATCTTCCACATAGTCGTTGTATCACCATGACTCATTTCAGATGTAGACATGTCTCTGACCTTTCTTTGTCAAAAGATGGTTCAAAGAGAAGTCTTCTATCTAGGAACAGCTGGTGAAAACTACCCCTAGGCCATGAGTATGTGTTCTTTCTGCACTGTAGCACAGTGCCCAGGGAAGTGGAAGTTTCTTACAATTACAGTTTTACTTGTATTTAAGAAAAATAAGTTTTTTTCAGCTTCTTCTGCAGATTAAATTTCCAGACTTTTCAGTCTTGAGAGGAATCTTGGCTTTATTGAGGTAAATGTAGAAACTTCTTGTTAACTTGACATTCTTTTGAAATATGAGAGCACAGGGTCGCGCAGATACATGAGATTAATGTTCCACTCCCTTGGAATAACATAATACATGGTTTTAATATGTTTAAAATACATATGAGTATTAGCACCAGAAGTTCTAACTCACAACTAACTAATATAGCTGTCAAAACACAACAGCTCCATAACCGTCTTGGTGGTAGCTGAAAATTTGCCCAGTGTTTTCTACCAGAATCCTCTTTAGCTGTTTTCTCCGTGTTTATATCTGGGATGAATTAGCCCCAGAATAATATTTATGGTTAAATTGAAAATCACAGACTTCTTTTGATATAGATAATTGTATTTGTTACCTTTCTTAATATAAACATTAATTGTGATCAAATACTCTCATAACTTTGGAGTTGGAACAAGCCAAAAAGAAAACCAACTTTCAACTTTAGTCTAAACCCTGATAAAGTAAACATAATTATTATTTAATGCCTATGGAAACTTATCACTAACTGTTTATTCCATTTGATTAATTCTATATCAGTAATGGAGTATTAGTTCCATATTTTTTATCTCCCAGGTAGTCATAGCTAAAGAGAATCTAGGAAAATTCACATTGGTCTCTAAACTAAAGGGCAGAGACAAAATGCAAGCAGTAGTTTATTATCTATGATTGTGATGGCAACATTAGTAATTTTTATAACTTGCAAAACTTGGCTCTAAGGATGTTTTTGTTTCCCAACAATTGAAATATTCTAATTCAAAATACAAAGTGTTGCTTCTTATTCTGTAATTGGATTAAAAAGGATGTTAATAATTTATTGTGAAAACTGCTAGCACAATTACTATTGAAAAATAAATTATGTTTCTTTTAAATACAAAGAAACAATTACAGCAGTAAATAAGAATATTCTGGAAGACATTAATGGATAGCTCATACAAAGCAGAACACTTATTAAATAAGAGGCAGCTGAAACTTAAAATTGATAAACATGAAGTCATGCACATGGGAAAAGCAAGCCTAACTTTGCGTATGAACAGATGGGCTCTAAGTTCCCATCATCACCCAGGAGTGAAATCTTGGGGTTATGACTCATATTTCCATGCAAACATGAACTCAATGCTTGATATCAGTCATAAGGCAATTCATATTTTCAGAAACATGAGGAAAAGACCAGATCCTAAAACTGAGAGCATTGTTGTGAGTCAATATATATCCATGGCTCACTTTTGGCTTAAGTACTGTGCCCCTCTTCCCAAAAAGCAGAAATGGAAAAATTTTAAGGGAGGTCAACAAGGATGATCAAATATGTCTAATATCTTCCAAATCAATAAAATGGTTTCTCTGGGAAAGAGGTGAGTTTCAGGAAGGGAGTTGTAGCGAAGGTTTATGAAAAATGGAAGAGTGTGAAGAGGGCAAAAAAGAATCTGTTGTTCATTATCTCTTCCCGGTTGGGAACTAGAAGCTGTGAGCTGATGGTCATAGGAGCCATAATCAAGACAAACATCACGAATTTGTTCTTCAAGCAGAAGGCTGGAGAGCTGTGGAACTCTGCCACTGAGTCCTAGGGGAGACTGGAGAAGTTGATGAAAGGGAAATTCATGGAGAATTACTGCCACTGTAGAAACCACAGCTAGGTCAGCAGCCTTCTGAGAGAAAATTGGTTGAGTGGGAAAACTGTATATACTTAACTTGCTCTCACACCCTCCCTCAAGCATTCTCCTGCAGCATTTCTGGGATAAAGCATTCTAGGCTAGATGAACCTATGGTCTTATGCAGTACAGCCACTTTTATAGACTTACTTTAAACAGCTTGGCTTAAAATGCATTGTAATTGAATTCTAGGTTTTCGGTTTGGCATACTATGTTTAAAAATGTTCAGCTTTCCAGAGATCCTCTCCTCTCTTCCAAACCCCAGTGCCTAGATCATTGTATGATCATTGTATGATCAAAGCCAGAAGAAAGAAATGCACAAAAAATTAAAAAATAAACATTTGAAGTATTCTGAAGTTCCTGGCTGCCAAGTAATGTTCAACCCGTCTCTGTTGGATCATTCATTTTATATTAGCATTAGATTAGACTTGTAATGTTCAGAATAGAAAACGAAGAATATTGATAATAAAAAAATACTAGTTTACATCGCATTTTGTATTTAAAAGAACATTTTCAAATGTGCCACCTCAAAGCAAAGCAATGAACCTAAAAGTCGGAGAAGGAAATACAGACATTAACTGTTGCCTGGTAGTATTCAGGCACGTTTTCATAAGACATTGCAACTTTGTCTGTGTTTTTAATACCCTAATCATATCCTAGTCTCCCAGCACATCATGCTTGCTCTGTGGCTGAGCTGATTGTCTAGAGGTCACATAGAGCACCTTGAAGAGCTGCAACAAAGTGTAAGGTTCCTGGGTCTTGGCTCAAAGCAGGCATAGGTTCTGTCTGCAAAATCTTAATCTCCAGGATTGCCTGTCTTCCACCTTTACCGAAGTAAGCAGCAATATCAAGCTTCTTTTCAAGGAAGCATATGGCTGTGTAGGAAAATCCCCACAAAACAGATGACTGATCCTTTCTTAGTGCAGAAAAGCAAACTGAAAATAACACTTTTTTTATATTTTTCCTTTTTTCCCTTTTTCTTTTTTCTCCCCCCTTTTCCTTATATAGTAACTTTTGATGTGAGTCTTTTATGAACCAGACCTGTTTTTCAGAGATGCTTTTTTGAATGAGGAATTTATTGGGGTTTCTTTGTGGTTGCTGCTGGGGTTGTAGAGATCTACTTACCCTCCACGTTTGACAGTTTCTCTGGAGACACAAGAATCTTGAAATCAGCAGAAATATGGAAAACAGAGGAACCGAAGCTGAATTATAGGTCAGGTAAGTGAGGAAATTCCTTTTAAAGGAATACTTCCCAAATTATCACAGAGAGTAGTTTGGTAGCAAACAGGGTAATATTGTTTGAAGCTGCTATACAGCTAATATGTAAGTGTAATCAGAGTTTACATATTCAGCCATCATCATCATGATCATGAACCTTTCAATTCCTTTAGTTTGAAAATTCATTCAGTAGGTTTTGGCTTCTCATTTAAACATTTCCACTTGGCCAAGGATCCTTGGACTCCTCAGCAATGAGTCTATCTCTGTTTCTGAATTATCACTTATGTGCCTTATTCAGGCAGCAAAACAATCTAACTATGGTGTGTCTCTTGCCAAACAATAACCGGCTTAGCTTAACTACCCAGAAATTAGAATTTGATATTAACTAGCCCATAAATCCTTTTCTACCAGTAAATGTTCTATTCTGTTGCATTAAATATGTGCTTTGTGACCATTTAACATATTTGTATGTCTGTGGGGTCATGTTTTTGTGTAGTTGAAATGTTGATCACGTATTTGGGACTTGAGTCTTTGACACATTTGAAGTTATTGTACCAAGGATGTTATTTTTATGCATTACTTTATTTTATACAGACACGTACAGTAGTTCTCTTTAAAATAATCACACATATCTATCTGTGGCCTGTTAAGGTCAGGTTCAGGCACTTTGCAGGAAATGTGTGCACCACAAATATCTGTTCTGCAATTCTATGTGGATGTAGGCCAGAAAACGCATCTCTATTGACTCTCTTTCTGGGGAGGCTGCAAAAGGAAGTACCAACACTTGTGCCCTAGGCTGTGGCAGCAAAGTGCCCAGAAGTGCCAAAATGTCTGGTTCTGGGCTTGTGATATGATTTTTTCCTACTATTTGCTAGTATGAATACTTGCGTAGGAGCACGTGTCATTGGGAAGGAAGTTAAAGCAAAGGCAAGCAGGGAACTTCAGTTTTGAACCAAGGTTCTCTACTGCAAATTGAAGCAGTACTGAGTTGAACTCACTGTGTGGTAGCTATATTTGGTATATTTCATATACCCTTTAAGAGGGGATAGAATCGCTTTTTCTCTGCCATTATGGAGAAAAACTCCCAACGTGTTAGCAGAGTGGTTTGATGACTACATTAAAGAGGAAGATGAAAGTTGATTTTCCTGCCTATCACCCCTGAGAAACACTATGTTCTTATACGGCACTTCATAAGGAATATTGAAAATTCTTCATTTATAACACCTTTCAATTTAGGATGGAGGCATACATGGTGCAGTGAAGTGGGTGATTCACATACAGAGGGAAATGATTATTTTTCACCCCCTGACATGAATTCTTATTTATCCCAAGCAACAAACATGGCAGGAAGTAACCACTATTCATTTCACATCTCTGTGTGTACTTCTTTGCAATCTCCCAGAGCACACAGAACACATGACATTAAAAAAAAAAGGAATAAAAGACAATCTTCTCAAGGAAAGGTATGGTAGTTTTTGAGAAGTGATTTAGCTAAACAGAGTGGTTTGAGCTGAAACAGTAAAAGCTAAATGGCTAATGGTTGCTAAATACTCTTGTATTTGGCTTCAGACATCGAAGTTTATGGCCCAGCTTTTGTTCTCTTGGGTTCTCTGTTCCTATATCAACAAGATATAACCTCTGTATGCATCCGTTTTTGATATATGCAATGATGATAATATTTCTTTCCTCTCCTTGATATACAAGCTCTTTTGAGTAGTGACAGAAATTATATCTGGACATGTATACATACAGTTTGCTGCCTCTAGGTGTTATAATTAGAATAACATCCCTGGCACCGAAACAAAAATCAAAGAGGAGGAATGAGAACAATAATTTTAACAGAATATTATTATACAACAGAATATTTCCTAAACGCTAGGAAAACCTTCAAAACTCTGAGGTACACCTTAACAGACATTATTCTAATGAAGAATCACTTGGCTGCCCAGGTTCCTTTAACGGACCTTACCAAATACAGTGAACCTCACCATCTGCTGCATCCACTAATTGCCAGTGAGAAAAGGACACTTTGCTGCATCACACAAAGAAATATTATTTAGATGTGTATATAACTTAATGTAACATACATTTGTTGTGTTCTCTCATGTTTTAGACACAAATCTGGGAGGAGAAGAAAATAGCCTTGCCTGGGAGACGTGCATTCTTTTCACTGTATTGTCACACACATAGTCTTACTATTGGGTGAATCTACAATTTCCTTTTTCATTTTTTTTCTCTGCTTAAGTAATTTTCCTGGTTATATGCCCCTATGTCTCTTTGTGAGATGAGGAGTGTGTTGAATTGCTATTTTACAGACTTAAGGTTGCTTCAGAAAAAAACAAGTCAGTCCTGGAAAGACTTTGACCTCCTTTTGAGTTACAGTGCCTAAAGAAAGAGAAAACAAGTGAGAGACAAAATAAATCATAGTCCTTTGAAGAGGTCTTCCCTTTTTCTTCATCCTCTATGTGACTGTGGAAAGGAGGAAATCCCCTTATACTTCCGTTACCCAAGAAAGGTGGCAAGAGTTTTGGCCCTGTTCTGCCTCTCTTTGCTGTGCTTGTAGAGAGGACATTGAGTCAGGGAAAGAGGGAGCAACAGTGTACAGAGCGACACTGTCATGCCTGCAGATCACCCCTCACCTGTCTTTTAGAAATAGCTGGGAGTAGCTGTGGAAAGGATGTATTTTTTCTTTCCTTTTGTGGTGAAAGCAAAAAATGTGGGGCCAGATATGTAGATACATAAGACAAAACAGCTGAAGAGCTTTCTACAGGTGGGGATATCAGCCAGTGAAAGCAGCTAGAAGATCAGGATCTTGTCATTAATGACTATTTCTTCTGCAGCTATGCCATTCAGCAACATCAGCATCATACTTATGACACTATTAATTGTGGCTGATGGAAATATGTGGCCATATTTCAGGTTTCCAGCCCTGAATCTCTCTCTGGAGAGAGGTTCCTAAGTAGTTTTCCTATGTCTTTTCCCCCAGTTGATAAAGATGGAATTATCAAGTATGTGAATTTCTTGGCTGTTCATGCTGCTGTTGAGGTAGGCCAGACATAGAGACAGAGCTTTTCTTTAAATTGTGTGGGTATTTATTCCTTCTTCTTTTCCCTAGAAGGCTGCCTATTTTGCCAAGATGTCCTAGAAATGCAAATTAATTTCTGACCTTTTTTGAATAGAGTAGAACAGAACAGAACACATTGAGTTGGAAAGGACCTACAACAATCATCTAGTCCAAGTGCCTGACCAATTCATCCCCTAATGTAGCTTTGAACCATTCCCATGCATCCTGTCACTAGACGTGAGGGAGGAGAGATCAGCACCTCCTTCTCTGCTTCCCCTGCTAACTGCTCCTAAGTCTCCTTTTCTCCAAACTAGACAAACTCAAAGTCCTTAGCCACTGCTTATAGAATTACAGAATCACTTAGGTTGGAAAAGATGAGGTTTAACAAGACCAAATGCTGAGTCCTGCACTTCGGGCACAACAACCCCATGGAGCATTACAGGTTCTCCTGGCGGAGAAGGACCTGGGGGTGTTGGTTGACAATCGACTAAATACGAGCCAGCAGTGTGCCCAGGTGGCCAAGAGGGCCAATGGCATCTTGGCCTGTACCAGAAACAGTGTGGCCAGCAGGACCAGGGAGGTGATTGTGTCCCAGTACTCAGCACTTGTGAGGCCACACCTCGAGTACTGTGTTCAGTTCTGGGCCCCTCACTGCAAGAAGGATATTGAGGTGTTGGCACGCGTCCAGAGAAGGGCGACAAGGCTGGTGAAGGGGCTGGAGAACAAGTCCTACAAGGAGCGGCTGAGGGAACTGAGGTTGTTTAGCTTGGAGAAGAGGAGGCTGAGGGGAGACCTCATCGGTGTCTATGGCTGCCTGAAAGGAGGCTGTGGTGGAACGAGTGTTCATCTCTTCTCACAAGTGACAGGTGATAGGACAAGAGGAAATGGCCGTAAGTTGCACCAGGGGAGGTTCAGACTTGATATTGGGAAGAATTTCTTTTCCGAAAGGATGGTCAGGCACTGGAACAGGCTGCCCAGGGAGGTGGTTGATTCACCATCCCTGGAAGTGTTTAGAAAACAGGTAGATAGGTAGATGAGAAGTGTTGCCATCACACACTACCTAAACTAGAAATGCAAAGCAGTAAACATGTCCACCCAAGAGATTCACTAATCAATAGGTGGGTCCCTAGAAATGCAGCAGCCCAGAGGTAAGTCAGTGGTCCAGATGAGCCAGTACCTTGCCAGATGCAGGCATAGATGCAATGAAGCTCAAGCAGTAACCACAGGTGAGGATGTGAGCTTAAACACAGATTGGGAGTGATGGTAGGGAAGTCCCCCATAGGGGCCTCTCCCAGGGTTTTTTTCACAACAACCTGCTACAAGGTCACCCAACTGCACCATATCAGAGCTGGACTTGACCAGAGGCAGCCAAACCCCCATGGTCTGTAGGGCAGGGGGTTATGGTTAGGTTCCTGACACTTGCAGAAATAAATGTGGATCTTAATTGCTACCCTTTTGGTGGGTCAAATTGATGGAGGTGAACAGGACCCAAAGTAGTATTCTTGTGAAGCTGTGAGGGAAGTACGTTACTGCTCACTGGAAAGGAAAATGTGAATGGATCTGGAAGGTGTTATGACTGTGTCTCTGAATTTCCTCTGAATCAAGTCTTACTAATACTAGGGAAGAAACTGGTCTATGTTAAATATTATTTTCATTGGTAAGGGCGCATTGCTTTGAGTATGTTCCTACACTAAAATCAAAGTGCATTTGAATTATAAACTTTAAAAAATGGAATACACGTTTTGAACTCACAGATTTAAAGGTTCATTGATTTCAGTCCAAGGCATGACTGGTATACAAAATGGAAGCTTGTAGATAAAAAAGGCCAGTTGTTTCAGAGGCGTTCAGTCATGATTCAAAGATTTGAGTAGTCTTATGCTACAAAGGCAAACAAAGTCCACTTCAGTGTATAATTAATTCTGTGACTGAGATATGTTTTGAGACACAATAAATTTATGAACTCAGCAAACTTTAGGAACTTTCCTAATTCTCCGATTGTTCCTTTAGCTTGTCTAACTTTCAACTGTAAGGGCAAAGGCCCTTTTCATGTCTGCTTACCATATATGAGCCTAATTTTCTTTGAAATGTTGAAGAATTACTGGTCCTTAACTCATGGCTGTAAAATATCTTACATTGTTTTTTGAGGTACTACTCTTCTTCCTCATGTCAGTTTATGATAAGCTGGCTATGGTCAAAGATGAAATGCTGCAAAATCTTACTTCCATTGACATCTTATCTGGCTTAGTTTTTTGTATTGTAGTGATGAGTAAGGTCTGTGCAGACTAGAAAATCCTAAATTAATATTTATTATAAATTTACAGAAAAGGTTTCTTGCTTTCACTCTAACCAAGCAGCAGTTGACATGGGTATATGTGACAAGTTTTTATGTACTGGCATAAAAAATTATACACGTGAAAAGGAAACTGATTTCTGTACTAGTAAGTTCTGGGCTTTGGTACAAAGGGTTACCAGAACCATTGGAAGTAGATGAACCAAAAGGTCCAAGAATATTGTTGTTATTTTAAAAAAAGCTCCATTTCCGGGTAAGCCTGTTACTGCTTTGTTTGCTTGCTGTCTACTTTTTTATTTCTTGGCAAAGAAAACAAACAGACAGGAAAAATATTTTTATGTTAACCTGGACACTTTTATTTAACTTGTTTTACTAAAAACATTGTTTTGGGGTAATCTGGGTTTCCAAAATTTCTTTCTTTTTTCCTTAATCAGATTTGTGTTATTATTTAACACTGAAGTATTGGGTTATATTTTTCTTAAAAAGAAAAAGAAAAATATGATTATGGCACATAGGAGCAAAACAGAAAATGACAAGGGTTTCTGGAGTTAACAAGTACATGAGAAAGAAAGAAAAAGATGCATTCTAAAAATTGAATTTCTAGGAAAAGGAATACTGAACAAATCCCAACAGGAAAACAAAACTATGATTGAATATTGGGAGAACTGGAGTATTTATGTGCCTTTTTTTCTTCAATCTCACTAACCAGGATAAATGTGTCCAGATGGCTAACACAATGAACATCAGTGACAGATGGGTAAATGCTCTAACTAGTGTCAGAAAAAACAGGTTAGAGATGCTTGTGAATTGGCAGGCCCTGATGAAACTCACCCTGGAATACTTAATGAGGTAGCTGAGGCTGTCCCTGCAGCTTCAAGATGGCATAGAAGATGGATGAGTTTCTAGAAGATGAAAAAGCACGACTATAATCACTTTTTTTAAAGAGAAAAGAGGAGAGAAGCTGAGAAGCAAGAGAAGAGAAGGAGGAACCAGGAACCAGGGAACGACTGAGTGATTAATTTAACTTCTGAACCCAGAAAAATACGAGTAAGTTCATCATGAATAGGAAGCATTTCTTGAAAAAAATAAATCATAACAAACCAGCCTAATTATCTTCTGTGACATCATGGAATAGAGAAGACAAAGGCAGCTATAAATGATTTGTCTTTAATAAAAACTTTTGGCAGTCTCCAAAACGGACAAGAAACACAGCCTAGAGGTATTTACTACAAAGAAGCTGTGTAGCTGGTTGTGAAAAACGGTCACAGTAGTTACCTGCAGTTTATGATCAAATTGAAAGAACTGGTCTCAAGGGGTTCTCTGGGATTGTCTTCAGTCTGGATGTACATAATATTTTCATCTGTGGTCTGAGCAATGGAACAGGGAAAACTCAGCTAAGCAGGTAATTAGGGAAATACAAGCACTTTAAATGACTGGAGGGTAATAACAGCAGATCTCCAACATCTGGAATGTGGTTAGGAGATAAGGGGCTCGAAGGATCTGGATTTAATCCACTCTCCTTTTCCAAACCAGGGTAGTGTCTGCTGCTTTGATTATTTTTGATAAAAGTTTATCTAATCTGCTTCCAAAAGTCTGGAGTGAGAGAGGCTCTAGAATCTCCTCAAACAACCAGTGTTTCACCATACTTGCTGCTAAAAATTTTTCCCACATTGCTCACCTAAGACTTTGCTGCAGTAGAAGATGGTGCAGAGCTGCTACTGAGCAAGGTTTTTTTCTTTTTTATATAGTTGCTGATTCCTGTTTAAGAGTACTATGTTGTACTCCCTCCCATCAAACTTCATCCTGTTTTTTTTCACAGTCCACATCTCCAGGTTTTCAATACCAATGTCAATTATTTTGTTTTTCATCGTTTTTTGTTTTCTGATAATACACTCCAGTCCTTCCCCCAATGTTATATAGCATTACAAAAACTTAGATAAAAATATTATGCTGTTATACTGGCTGGTATAAAAATGAATCATATATAGCTCAAATGCTTTAACTTTTAGCAATACTTTAACTCAGACTTTATATCACCTATGCTGCAGTGACATACTTCAGGCAAAGCCTGGACAAGTGCCAAAGAATCCAGTCAGGAGTAATGAGAAAGGCCAGAGGCCTATAAAATTTTTCTTATTTGAGATGGTTAGTGGAACTGACGTTGTTAAGCAGGGAGGACAACGGACATAGGTGGGAGCATCTTCAAACATATAGAAGGTTGTCCAAACAACAAAGTAATAGACTCTCTACCGAGAATACATCAGAAATAATGGCCTCTAACTGTGATAAGAATGAGCTTAGACATCAGGAAATACTTTGTGTTAGAAATTACAGCTAAGAACAGGCATGGGTTTTCTGAGGGAGACTGGATTTCTGGTAATGGCATTTAAGAACAGTGAGAAAAAGAGCTGCTGAGGTACAGTTTAAAGAAGATCCTTTCTTGGGGGTGAATATAATCTGTGATCTAAAGAGCTCAAAATAAAAGTTTTAACAAATGTCTAAGCTCTTAAGACTTTCTTCCCCTGCAGTATGTCTTTCTGATTTTGTTCCTAATTGATTCTAGTAACCCTTGGAAAAAAAAAAACCACCCGGATCTAGTCAAGATTTGAAATCATGCCACCTCCACATTAAAGAAATCAGTACGTTACAAACTGTGATTGTTCAAAAACCTTTTATGTGGTAGTATGAGAAGTGGATTGTGGGATTCTAGACACCAGCGTGGCTCCTGTCCCACATGAAAACTGTAACTGTCTTCTTTAGTTTGGTAGAATAAGTACGGCCTTCCAAGGTACTGTGGATCACTGACCATATCTTTTACACCATACCTGTTCTACCAAAGCTGCCGTGGCAGTCAGTAGGACGCATTTTTTGTCAATGGATGTCTTAAAAAACCCTAAACTAATTGTAATGAGTACTTTATTACCAGCACCTGCTAAAAGCGTAATATTAGCTAAAATAATAAATACATCTACATATAGGCTCTTAAAGCATAGTTCCTATAGTACAAGTAGTGTCCTGTAATTCAAATATTTATGGTATCTCTTTTTGCTTTACGAATAAAGCAAACATTTGGAGATTAGCATTATCAGAGTTACAAGTTTCTGCTTCTCCTGAATGCAAATAAAAGATGTATTTGTTCCAATGGGTGGAACATGCCTGTAGTAACTGAGAACACATCAATGTGCACAGCACACTTGTCTGCAAGTTTCTTAATGTAAACAGTTGATTTAGAAAAATGTGATGAAATCTAAGATGTTGGCAAAAACATCCAGTACCATAGGGAAATGTTAGTACACAACTTCTGCATTTTCTTCCTTTTCTTCTTTTCACAAAATTCTGTTTGTATGCACAGGGTAACAGCCTCATCAAAATGAGATGTTAAAAGCTCTTGCAAATGATGAGTAAACCTTTTCTATAGCAGTTAACTGATTTTTCCATCCTTTTTTTGTTTTATTTGAACAAAGGCACAAAGAACACAACACAGTAAGATTTAAATCAAACTTTGTGCTTTAAAAGAACAATTTCAGAGGCTTTTGGGAAGAGATGAGACTCCAAAAGTGATCTTTAGATCCTTTTTCCCTGTTTTCCTGATTGCAAATTTAAACATAAAACTAATTTATTCAAATGCTTATGTGCTCTTTCTCATAGGTAAGTATGCGAGTACCTTTTTAAGATATTTTTTTAGAATGCAAATATTCCTTGTGTCATTGATCCCTGATTTGTATTGCACAGGTAAAGTTGTCTGCATGGCTAAAAACTACGCCTTATCTCTAGCTTTTACTAAACTGAAATCTTGTTTTCAGATACACTGTCACTAAAGTATAAGATGTATGAGGTAATCTGACTATGGAACGTACACCAAAATCTTAGAGGGTAAACAGTTAGCTAAATACTGACCTGCTGCAAAGCAAAATGACCAGAAGAGCAAGTTGTCAGTAGGGAACCAGGAAGGGCATGGTCGTTACTTGATTGTTCATTTATCTGATGAATAACATGAATTGTAACATTTAAGTAATTTACAACTTGAATTTGCCAATTTGAATGAAATCTCCAGAAATTTCTTTTTTCTCTCTTCACGCTATAATTCTGGTCTCAAAATGCCTTCAGGAATTAATTCTTAATATTCAGATATTCTTAAGCTTTAGAGTTTTCTTAACTGCAAAGGAATTAATTTTAAAGAAACTGGTAGCTCTCTCATTTGTACATTGAACACTTCATAAATTCTATTTAGATCTTGCAGAAGTTTATTAGACAGAAGTTTATTTTCTGGGTTAGTTGGCTGTGGGGCTTTTAAAATATTTATTTATTTATTTATTTTCTCTGGTACTGAATCTCCTTTGGTCTGCAAAATGGTTGTAGGACATTTTAGAAAAGTAATCATAGATCTCAGTTATAACCATCTCTTCCTACCAGTGTAGGGGGAGATGTTTGTAGTTCTTATTAGTATCCTTACAAGGACCAAAATCTCTTTAGGTTCCAGCTTGAACTCTTTTACGGATTTGCAGCAACTTAAAGAAATGAATAAGCAGTTGAGTGGCTGATAGAAAGAAATCATTACAGTTCAAGTTTCAAATGAACCCACCTGTTAGGGGAGCTCTGCAGGAAATTGCTCTAAATTTTCATACAGGAGTTTGGCAAGAGAGTAGCAGGTGACTCTGAAGAAAACACTTTTCTGAGTCTCCTATCTCATTTCATGTCAGGTGCAAGAAATAAGCAGAACCTTGTGAAGAACTATGCCAAGAATTAGAAGCAGAAGATGAGAAATCTGAATTTCTTTTCAATCATGAAAAAAACTCCTTGGAATAATTCAAAAAGGAGATCAAAATGACCCAAAGAGCAAGTAAGAATCTTCATTTCAGTGATGTTATCTAATATACTAAAGCAAAAATTGAGTAAGCAATTGAAAAAATAAATAACCAACTAACTGAAATAAGTATGGTTTGGATTAATATATCTTTTCAGTAGAAGTAGAAAAGCAGAAGTGGTTTTTTTTTAAATGCATCTGAGAAAATAATCACCAGAAAAATATTATCCTTTTATTCTTTTGTATGGTTAGATATTGAGAAATATACCCAACCGAGGGCTGTTACAATTCTCTGATCACCCTTTGCAAGACTTGTCTTTCACAGCTGATGGTCTGTTGGATTCATGTACTTAATATTGAGAGTTTTTTCAGCTTCTTCCTCCTTTTAAACATATTTACATTTTTTTCTTCTGTTATTGAACTGTACCACGTAGTCAGACAGTCTATGCTTGTGCAGTACACGAATACATTTTAGGAGATATGTTTATAAACAGATGCAAGTGTCTGGCAGGATGGATCATTATTTGTGGGTCTCAGATGTTATTAATTAACACTAGGAATGTTGAGAAATAAGCTTGAAATCAGCCCTCCCCCTTCCTGATGCAGTGTGAATGGATAAGTACCCTTCCTTTCAAATAATAATAGAAGGAACTCCTTCTCTTACTGTGTTGTGAAGCAGTATGAATAATCAGCTAGTCATTAGAGGAAATAAGTTTGGATGCTAAAAAGTCCATAGAAAACCCTGAAGAATGCCACCTCTCACTGTACAATTTTATTTGATAGAAGGTTGAAAAGCTCCAAACTTGCTGAATCAAATCTGTACCTAAATTATCTTCAAAACATTAGTTTGTTGTTGTTTTGTGTGCCCCTCCCCTCCCTGGAACTCCAAGTTCTGTTTACCTGTTTTTTTTATATTTTCTGTTTTGTAGTGGACAGTGGGACCTGACAGAGATGGTCCATTCAGAGGGGTCCTACCAAATTTGTAGCTGTTTAGCTATTGTGTCAACAGATGTGGAGTGGGTTGCTCTATGTAGACGAGAAACCATTGGGTTGGGTCAGATCAAAGGCCTTTCTAGCCTAGTATTCTTATGGTTCGGTGAAGGTGCTTGGGAAGGGTTGAAGATAAGGACTGTTCCTTTCAGGTTCCAGCAAACAGCTATCAGGGACTGCCTGAACTGGTTTCAAATTATCGTTGTCAATCAGCCTTGAAGGACTTATTTTACATGAGTCTCTGGCACCCTTTTATAAATTTGGCCTAAATGGCATCTTATGGTACTATTGTGTTCTAAACATGATACACACACACTGTAACTTATGTAAAAGAAAAATTAAGAATAAGTAACTTTTATTTTTTTAATTTTAAAATTTTCAAAACTTCAAATCTGCTGCATGAAAATAGTCCCCTAGATATTAGACAATACAAATAAGGAACCACAATTTCTCACCATTATTCTTAATATTTGAATTTTGTCAATCTCACTAGCTTTTGAAATTGGAGAATACTATTTTACTGTCTCTTTACACAAACTGTTATCTCCAAGACTCTGATAATTTTATTACCTTTTTATTACTGTTGTGGAAGCCTAATATACATTTTTCAAAGTGGGATGACTGGAATTGCACTCAGTGTGCAAAATATGTCCCATCTAGACTTGTGTAGTGACATAGTAATATTTTTTCAACAATTCCTTTCCTTAAGTTGTTTGCTTGTTTGAATACCACGTTTGATTTTTTCATTCTGCTCCACCCCTAAAACTATCTACATTAGCCTGAAGCTTTTTCACATGCAGTGAAAACAACTTCAACTTTGTGAAAACAAACTGAACAACCTTCAGAGCCCGTTGCTGCACACAGTGTTAAAGATGCTTTTCTCCAGATGCATTTCTTTGTGTTTGCTGCTCCTGAGTGGGTTCTTCTGCTTTCTCTTTGCGTGATTCTCCTCTTGACAACACTGTCATGTGAATGTGGCAAGGAGGTGAGACAAAACCTCTTTTAACAAAAGATCTTGAGGTTTCCATAGGCTTCAGTGTTCAACAACAAGATGCATTTAAGCTAGCTCCTTGTAGCTGGCCAATTTACTCATCCCTGCAGTCCTTTCTTATCAAGCATGACCTGTCAGTAAAGTTTTTCAAGTTTCTAAATATCCCTGTTCCTAAATATCTAGTTCCTAAATTCCCTAGTATAGAAACATGCTGTCATGCTGTTTAGCTCCAACTTTCTACCGTGAAACCCTGAGAAGCCGTATCTCAGAACAACTGCATCTGAATTTGGAAAAGCACAAAAATTTACATGACATCACTGTATGAATGAGGACCTCTTCTGGCTGTTTCCATGAGCTTTCCCCATTAAGAGCAATGCTGAAAATATCTGGGTCAGAAAAGTGCAGCTGAATATAACACTCCATACCAAATTATACTATAATATTCCTAGTCCCTGTTGTCAAGCTTTTAAAATGGATGGATGAGTGGCTTCTATAGTCTGCACATTTAGTATGCTTGTTTTCAAGGCACCTTGTATTTTGCTGCTTGTTTTAGCAGATCAGATCTTAGTTTCTCTGCTAGGTATTATTGTAATAGCCAATATAAGGCAGTCACTCTGCAGAACGCTTAGAGAATTTAAAAGCAGTGACCTATGTAAACAAGCTAAGGTAATCTGCTAAAAGATAAAACCAAAACTAAACATCCCATCTTGTGCATTATCTCCAGAGAATCATGCTTTATATGCTTTTAAAAAATTTTGCAGAATGTGAACATGTGTAAGCTTGTATAAAGTAGCAGGAGAAGGAAAACCACAGAATCGAAATAATTTGCCTGGTCTAAAGCACTAAATATCTCTACCACTTTAAAATAGAGCTTCTTATGAAGGTAAAAGAAGCAGGATTTTGCCCATTATTTAAGTCCTCCACACCTCCACAAAGCAGAAGATGATCTGGTAAGGATCATTCAGAAATTGTTAGCACAATTTTGTTGGACACTTCTTTACTAACCTAGTGACAGATGGTGGTGTGAGAGGGTGGCATTTAAATGACTGTGCAGGCATGGCAAACTGTGTTTAAGGATCTCCATTTCAGAAACTCCTGAGTTTTTAGCCTGAGTGTAAGGATTCTCTAATAAGTTACTCTTTCTTTACATTCTAGCTAGAAGTTGATTCATGCACTGAATACTTTATGAAAATTCAGGGTACATATTTCCTTTCAAATAGTAAATCCCGCAGAATATAATTTTCATATTTTACTGTCTGTTATTGTAGTTTGCTGTGGCCACTGCCAGAACATCAAAAGTCTCATAGCAGATCTTGAAATATTTTGTGCAGGACACAATACAACCTTTCTTAAAAGAAGTTTCTTACCTGGAACAAGACAATGATGTCACTCAGTAAAAGGAGCAATGGAAGAAAAGTGTTGTGGTATTTTGGTTCCATTTATTCTTTAGCATGCTTTTAAAGAACCTCAATTGCATATCGCAAGGAAGTTATTGGTAAACATTCTCCATTAATATAAATTTCAGCAAAAAATACAAATAACGGAGTCTGAATCGTAAGTATTAACAAGGGTCCAAATGAATCCATGGCAGCAATCAATTAGTTACAAGTTATTAACTTCTTCCGTAATTACAGAGAAGCCAAGACTGTAGATTCAGCTTGTAGCTTACAAAGAAATAAATGTTCTTCAGCTGAGGCTTCCAATATTAGTTGGTGAAAGACTCTAACTTGTCCCCAAATGGTCATTTTACAATGATAGTAAAGCATTAACATCAGTGGATTAGTATTTTATTTGACAATTGCAAATATTTTGCAATATGAATCGTTAAGCTACTGTGAGCTGGGGAGAACTTGTTCAGCAGTCAGATGTTTGTGAGGCATCAGTCTGTACCCAGGCTTAGTTTCTGAAAAATATGAAAGGATATAGATATTAAATTGGAATTCCGTTGCTGAACTTTGCTTTTGGGCAGGTTTTCTGATTTGTTTTCTGAATGTGTCATCTTTGTTATTTTAAATTGAAATCAGGATTTACACCCTGATTATGTTGTTTTATTTATGTTCAGGTGATAAGAAGGTAGTTGGAATGCCATTTCCATGTAAAAATAATAGGATACAGGATGGTGAAGGAAAAATTAAGGTCATGAGAGGACTGAAAAGGAAAAATGCAGAAATGAGCTGTACTAAACCATGAGAGAGGAAGCAAGGTCCAGTGTGAAGTGCTCAGTTTAGAGACTGGGGCTTCTCTCCATTTATTGCCTCTAAACTGGTGAAGTCTTCTTTAGAAAGCATTCTTATGTCTTCCCTTCCCATTCTGCTGCTTTGCCAACATAAACGGGATTTCTCCATGGCCTCTCTTACTACTGAGGGAAGAATTGGTTCAAGTTGGATTTGAAGGGACAGGACAGGATCCTAATAGACTGCAGATCTTGGAGAAATCAGTCCAGCTGAGCTAACCTTCCAAGTGTTCAGATTTTTGTTTGTTTGTTTGTTTCTTCCAGAGTAATTATTTGTTTAAAAATTGTTAACTTGGCATGCCAAACGTGACAAAACATTTTTTTTTCTGGGAATAGATTTTTAAACTGATTAGATTGTCTATATTTTACCTATCTGCTTGTCAAGAGTTGGTGTGTGTGTGCACATATGTGCATAAGTATGTGCCTAAATTTTGGCAAAGCTAATCAAAGATGAGCTGCAACTTGAACAGCTGCAAAGTCTCTGAGCACTGGAATTATTCATAGCTCATAAAGGAACAGAACCTCTCGAAAATAGCTTAAACGTATTATGGAAGGATCAGTCTTGAATTTTTTATTTGAATGAACTCACTCTTGAAGGAGTCTGTAAAATGGGAACATGGATAAATGGAATTATTTCGTAGCACCTTTTGGATTTAAACAAGAGAACATACTGTGGCAAAAAAATGTTGAACGCAGAGATCTGTGTGCAAAATATGTTTGTTCTCTAATAGTATAACAATAGGAATACTGAATAGGGGCTCAAAAAACATACAGTATCATTTGGATAATATT
This sequence comes from Dromococcyx pavoninus, assembly GCA_033558185.1. Classification (NCBI taxonomy): domain Eukaryota; kingdom Metazoa; phylum Chordata; class Aves; order Cuculiformes; family Neomorphidae; genus Dromococcyx; species Dromococcyx pavoninus. The sequence goes on along the minus strand of JAUMJL010000362.1, from coordinate 3,220,115 downwards.
TCGCGTGGCTAAAGTCCTTGATATATAGTAAGGTCTGAAAGCACATGGATGGTTTAATTGTGTCTGTTCTTTTGCTTAGGGCTACAGACTTACTTATATATCTCAATGACACACTAATTCAGAGATCATCCTTTTTGGCATGGGGATTAAGCCAGAGGGTATACTATAATCCTGAGAAGACTATATCTAAATCTAATGCTCTTGCCTTGGTTTTGTGTAGTCAGATTTTTGTATGTGCCCAGTGCTACTTATATTTTAAAAGATTATGTGGAGCTAAAGAGTATAATTCTCCAAGTACAGAGGTCAAATGTTTAAAAAGCAAGATGCTTTCTATGTTCTTTCCTCCAGCTTTCCTGTAGGCTCTTCTGCATTGTCTATTTTTTAACAAACCTCAGAGATATACCCCCTGAAGGATGGAATTCAGAGATGGTTACCAGGTCCTTTTAACCGAAACCACTTGTCTCAGTGTCTTAGCTGATTTTAATACACCAGCTGCTCCTGAAGATTTGAGTTCACTTTTATGCGCAGGCCTGTGAACTGAGGTTCTTTCTTACGCTTTGATTCATTCCTGCATAGAGGTCCAGTAATGTGGTGGCTGGGGGAAAGTTCAAGTCACCCATTTGATCCAATGTTAAATGCAAGTCAGATTCCTTGCTGTCTCTCTGAGCATCTGCTAATTGCTGCTGATGGAGGTAGAGTATTTGACAAAATGGAACTGCAGTGTAAACTTGTTCTGTTTGTTCCAGAGTTTGACTAACACCACAGAGGTCTGAATACATACAGTTGGTGACTGTAGTTAGTTTTGGTTTGTTTTTTTTTTTGTTTACTGTTAGTACCAGTTTAATGGTCTTATGGTGAGAGGAGGAATGCAGTTGTTTTTTTTTTGGAAAATATTTATAAGGTATGGAAAAGTATTGTGATTAGGGAGAAATATCAGAATCACAGTTTAATTCAAATTGGAAGGCACTTTGGCTATCGACGGTGTGGACATCAATTTGGCCTGCTCAAAACATGGTCAGCTTAGAGCAGGCTGTTTTGTGTTTTAAATAAGTTCAGAGATTTCGCAGCTTTTCTGGGCAACAAGGACCATCATTTGACCAATATTATGATATGAAAATCTCTTAATATCCAACTGGACAAGGGCACAGTGCTGACCCATGTTTAACTTGCTGTCCATGAGACCCGCCAGTCCTTTTCTGTGAATTTACCCTTTAGCCAGTTGACCCCAGGTCCATACTGTTGCATGGACTTATCACTCCCCTAGGGTGGAACATTGTATTTGCCTTTGCTGAACTTCCTGAGGTTGCTGTCAGCTGACCTCTTCCTCTTGTCAATGTCCCTCTGTATAGCAACCCTGCCTATGGCTGCTAATACTGCAATGTACAAAAAGCACCAGTTAAGAAAATACATTCGCTACATATTTGAAATCTTTTAATGGACAAGCCAAAGAGGTATACTGCTATTTTTTTTTGTATGGGGAGAAAAAATGTGATTATACTTTTATTAACTCTAACTTTGCAATGAGCAACAAGTGAATGCACCAGCATAGTCTATTGAACAAATAAAGCCTCTTTCCAGTCCCTGTCCAGGTATCTTGGATGGGAAGAGGAGCATTATTCTCTCAGTGGGATACTTATGACTGCCACATAATTCACACTCCCTATGGTAAGTAAATATACAATAGTCAGAGCACAGATCAGAAGCTGTTTCCAACATCTTACTACAATCAAGGTTAAGAGCATGATTCAGAAACTCAACAGATGCTGTGACTCAAGTAACTGCTGATGCTCTTGGCAGCATGTCTGTATGTGCAAACACTAACAAGTACTTTTTCATTTCAGTGTACATGGAAATTAGGCATCTAGTTCCTGTTTCGTACCAGAAAATGGCATCCTAATTCTCCATGTACTAGCCAGGAGCTACCAAGTCTCATGAGCTCCACCAGTTAGAATGAGCATTATCTTACATCTTAGTAAGCAGAGTAGGAAAATAATTACTTGTAAGCTGCATCTCTTCTAGAAAACTAGGTTTATACAAGCATGTAAGGATGGATGTAGTGGATCAGAATATGATCTACTGGCCTAAATACCTCACATCTGGCAGCACATGTATAAGAAACTTAAGATAGTCCCTGTGCAGTCAGTAATCTTCAGTAGGTTTCCCTCTCCATGATCCTGGCCATGGTTCTCCTCTTGAACTATGGAAATTCTTAACATCCAGAACAACCAGTGACAAGGAGTTCCCGAGTTTGATTATACCTAGTTCATGAAGAACCACCTTTTTTTGTTTCTGGTCCCTCACCCTCCTAACTTCATTTGAAACTTCCTAGTTCTTGTCTAAGAAGCAACAGTGAATCACTAGGCCTCCTCAAAGAAACTGAAGTGACTGCAATCTGTATCTCCTGCTTCACCTTTTCACCTGTTCTCCATGATGCTCTTGATCAGCTCTGTTACACTGAGCTATGGGAACAGGGAGCTTCTGATCCAACAGGATTGTTTTGTGTTTCTCTTTGAACTCTCTTGTATTGTAGAAGAAGTTAGCAGCTTATATACAGCAGAGGCCTGAACACAGAGAAGAAAAACAATCAGAAATATTTTAATTTGTTGTGTTGGCAGGCTAAAAACACACCCACATAGGGCCACAAGAAAGCAGAGAAGCAGTCTCATGATTCAATACAAAAACAATTCCTGTGTGGCTCACTCAGGTTCCTGGTGTATACCCTCAGAAAAGGGAACACCATGTGCGGAGTGTTGTGTTGCTGTGGTAATATACCACCAGTAGGACTCGAGCGCCACGTGTGTTGCGGACTTTTACATGGGGGTCAGCTAAACCAAGTGCTACATTCAGGCAATTTCTCCAGCAAAGCAAGAGAGCAAGTGCAGAATGAGGGCTCTTGAAGATGCTTTGGATTTACTGATACTTTGAATACTTTTAGGTCACTGGAGTAGCTTTGTTTAGTTTCTCATTGACAGTTTTTTGAAACTTTGGTGCAAAAACCTAGTCTTCATGGTATCTTCCAGGGTTTTGCTAGTAACTGCAAAGGCACAGCTAAAGTAACAAGTAACAGATGGCTTTTTTTTTTTCTACTTTTTGGACTGCTTTTTACTACTGTACTAACTCAGGTATTTATCCTATTCTTATGTGATGTGATGTGAGAAACTTTTCTGGGCTGTAAGTTATTAAAAAATGAAGAAATATACTGAGATGTCAGGTATGAACCAGCAGCATCGAAAAAGCAGCAGTCCTGAGAGCAGTGTTAACAGAGCACTCGTACCATGTAAGACATCGTGTGAAACCTACGGATAGCACATCTTTGACTAAAAGGCTATTATGTTTTGAAAAGCAGAAGACAATATAAGGATAACTAAACTGAGTTTGAAACTAAATCAACAAAAATACATGTTTATTAATATGGAATAAAATAAGGCATCAAGAAATGTTCTAAGCTTTACGATATTACAGTATATCTCACATGGTTTTAACATGTTTCTGTCAAAGAGCTGTAATCCATGCAGTTCTCTGATGTAGATTTAAAAGAAAGTTATGAACCCATGTTCTAAAGCACTGCTTGCACACACATAAATGAGAATGAGATTAGGTAGCCCATAATCAAGTTTCATATGTATCTAAAAGCATAATTCAGTCATAAAGAAATAGGTCTAGCCTCCAGGGGCTAGCATTTTTGACAAAATTGTTGCCGCACATATCAGAAGTCACATTTGTTAATTTAGTAGACAAAGGACTATGCTGAATTATATTTCACTGAGGAAAGACTCCTGTTGGGAAAGATCAGAAAGTAACTAGTCTTGAGTCATGGCACTGAGCACCCAGGCAATGCTCCATTCTCCCCACTTCAATGGGAGCTGGGTTTCACACTCTAGACCCTGATTACAAAGAGGGAAAGAAACCACAATATGTGTTTGTTGTAGTCTGGGCAGTTCAGATAATGTTAGTCACTGAAAGCTTGTTATCACGTGTACAGACAGAGAAGAGAAGACCAGAGATTTTAACTGTAAAACCACTGATTTTGGAACATTCATAGTCCTGGGAAAGAGAGCATATAGCAGGAAGAGCTTCAGGATAAAAGTCAGATTAAATATGAAGTAATGATAAAGACATGAATAATGATTTATTTGAAACACTAACAACATGTAGCCAGGAGTATCCCATACTCACCTAGCATTTTTTTTTCACTTATTATTGCCCTTTCCTCCTATACTTTATTTTTTCTTTTCTAATAGATTTTATTCTTCTGTGTAATGCTTCAGGAAGGAAGTAAAAAAGCAAGTCAGGTTTGGGATGCTGCTTAATTTTCAAACTATTAGCAATGTTACAGTTAATAGTGGTTTTAGTGGGAAAGTGAAGTCTATTCTCTGTTCTAGTTTCACCTTTCCAAAATGTAAATTTATAGGAATAAATCTTAACTTGTGTGGATAATTGCAGATATTATTATATTCTAGAAGCATATCCATCTATGAAGTGGTAGTATGTTACAGGAGACTTTCTTTTTTTGTCATTTCAATGAGAGATTTTGATACGATATATCAAGTTGTGATCATCTCAGAGAAAAGTATGAAACTGAAAAGAATAATTCTACTTAAAACCACTTTGCTTAACTTTCTCAGAATGGTTGGTATGAGACAATACAGATCAAATTACACCTTTTGAAAACTGAATGCAATGCATGTCAAAAAAACACCACTATGTGTTTTATTAAAAACCCTAGAAGACATAAACAAGGATGACAGTATAATAATTATATACTTGCATAAGTTATACACATGTAGCTACTTTGAGTTCGTTAACTTTATGCTTCCAGTTTTTAAAGCATTTTGGGACTTAAAAATATATGTGGAAAAGTCCAATAACATTTTTAGTGCTGTAATGTTACTGCTAAGCCCAACACACCTTAGGAGAATGTGTTTCATTGCCCCCAGCCGTTTTTGCAGCTGCCAGGTGCTGGAAGGGAAAAGAAGCAGCTAGCTAAGACCCTCTCTAGAAAAAAAAGCTGCCTTGGGGAGCACCTGTCTGCTGCACCACTGCTACAGACAGCTCCACCCCTTTTGCAGTTCATCCCCACACCCACACTGGTCTGGGGCCAGACGGGATGGGGCTGGCTGGCTTGCAGCCATGGGCACGCTAGTGGTAGCTCAAGGGAGCTTTTGGGCTGTCCTGGGGAATGGGAGGCTACACGTGAATATTAGCAGCAAGCAAATGGTGATGGCTCTGGACAAGATTCCTCACTACGTTAAGTGATAATTCATGGTGCTGGACACTTTGGGTGTTAAATCTTAACTCTTCTTCAAGTGAGACTGGAATTTGCCAACCTGCATGAAGACTGTTTGTTTGGCAAATAAGAACTGATGTTGCTATTTTGGATAGGAATTTTAAAAGCTCTCCCTAAATCCTATGTTTCTTGTGGGAACTTCTTGGCTTATGTGGAGATTGATGAAGTTGCAACATTTCAAATGTTAACCAAAGGATGCCAGAAAATGGGCATAAGCATATGGAATATTGTGTTATAGATGCATACTGAAGTGTTGTTATCAAGACAAAAATTAGTTCTGTCAGATTTCTTTTTACTTGCTATTACCAATTATAAGACTTAGCTCACTAATGCTGGCAGAGAGAGGTGTGTATTTAACCTGACAATATTCATGGTGAATAGATGAATATGTTTCCATATCCCATATGCCATTTCTCATAGGCATGTGAATATGAAAGTGCAGATAACAGTGAGGGAATGATGCAGCAGAATATGATGTTATTTTTCTATTTTTATGGACTTTGTAGACTTTAAGTGAGGATGAGTCTATAAAAGCAGCTCAGTTTCACTGGCTCTAAATTTGGCACACAGCTTGCTAAAAGCTATTCAAACTTAGCTCCTACGCTTATTTTTTTTTGTTCTTCCTACAACAGAATTCAGCTTTCAAACCGTTCATAAGAGAATGCTATTTTTCAAATGACGTTTTTATTCTTTAGATAATATTGAAAATTAAATAATATTGTTGGCCAGAGAAGTAGAGGAAAAAGGTGTACACAAAGCCAAGATCAAAGTATCTCAGCTGTTTCCTTTGATCTGTTTTGCTGGAAGTATCATTTTTTATTATAATCAGTGAGAATTTAGGGACTTCAGGAAAGTAAAGGAAAGGAAAAGGTCGTTGCTGTGACATATGGGCTGTCTTTCAGTTTTCTGGAGTTTAGTATGTGGAACTGTTATGCTGTTTGTAAGGCTATATAAAACCAAACTATTTATGATTTTGGAAAGACCTAGCTGCAAGTTTTTGTAACATAATACAGAATTGAATATTTAGCAGCTTACTTCATTGTATGCAGGATTACAAGCTTTCTATTAATGAAGCTTCAGCTTCATGTTAAAGTGTTGCAGCATGCCATATGGTTGTTAGTGAGGTAATGGGCCTGTCTTTGCATCAGGTATTCTTGTGTGACAAGTTATTCAAGCTGCTTTCCAGAACGTTTGCAGAGCTCCTCTTTAACATCACTGGTAACATTTAATGCTACATTACTGTAGTGATGTGAGCCACTTGAATTATAATGTAAAACTGATGATGAATATATTTTACAGATATGTTTGTGCACTATGAAGCTTGGGGGTAAGGACAACATGATTTAAAGAGACTGTTTTATGATGACATATTGCCTCCTTTTCATCCTGTTTTTGGCAAGCCAAAATACAACCTTTAGCAATTGGCTAAGGTACCCAGCAATGGCAAGCCTTACCTATTATTTAAAAAAAGTAAATCTTGTCTTGCACAGAAAAAAGCACAATGCTTTTTGTGATATTCTTATGTGATTAATGAGAAAGGTAAATTATTTAATTGGCCTTTTCCATCTTTACATGCATATAATAAATCCTCAGGCATCAAAAATACCTGAAAAATCCTGCACCAAAAATTACATTTAAACAATACTACCAAAATCAATTTTTTACTAACTGTGACCAATAGATCTTTAAAACTTAAAGAGACGTAAGTATAATAGAGAAGAGCATAAAGTTGATGGTAAAATTTGGCTGAAAATACCTGAGGTGCTGAATGAAATATTTGCTACCACTGGGTTACCTAGACCCCTGCAGTTTGTACAAAGTCTTCTGAAAGGACTGTGCAGAAATGACTGAGTAGAAGAACATTCTTTCACTTGGCAATGTTTTACCAGGGAAATGTGATGTCTGGATCTGTTTTCTAATGTTTTATAAAGACAGTTAATTGATTGCAAGTCCAGTAAGTGAGAATATACCTGGGATCCATCTGGAACATGGAAGGTGGGGCAGAGCATGACACGGAAAGAAGGTGAATCCCACTCATTTCATGCTGGCTTTGAACAGGTGAAGGTGTTTGTGTGACCAGAGTAAGGGTCAGTGGTCACCTTTGTGTCCCAATTTATGAGTTCTTAACAAGTCTGATCTGGTCAGAGGAATTGTGGGATTTGGACTACTAAGGGATTGAAAAGAAAGAAGCAGCAGCTGTGTGCCTGTGGCAGACGCACTCAGCCTCCCCCTTCACCAAACTAGAAGCAGTTTGGTTCAGACTCCAAAGAAAGCAAAGGGCTGAGCCATAGCTGGGCCAAGAACTCCTGCAGGAAACACATAAGAAGCAGAACGGTTGCATCAAAAGAAGCATTGCCAGCAAGTCAAGGGAGGTGATTCTTCCCCTCTGTTCTGCTCTTGAGAGACCCCAGCTAGAGTATTGTGTCCAGTTCTGGAATTCCCAACACAAGAAGTTCATGGAACTGTTGGAGCGGGCCCAGAGGAGGGCTGCAAAGGTGATCAAAGGGCTGAAGCACCTCTGCTATGAGGACAGGCTGAGACAGTTGGGGTTGTTCAACCTGGAGAAGAGAAGGCTTGGGGAGGATGTCATAGCAGCCTTCCAGTACCTGAAGGGGCTCCAGGAAAGCTAAGGAAGGACTTTTTACAAGGACTTGTAGTGATAGAACAAGAGGGAGGGGCTGTAAACTGGAAGGGGGGAAAATTTGGGTTAGACATTAGGAAGAAATTCTTTGCAATGAGGGTGGTGAGGCATTGGCACAGGTTGCCCAGAGAAGCTGTGGATGCCCCGTCCCTGGAAGTGTTCAAGGACAGGCTGGATGGGGTCTTGAGCAGCCTGGTCTGGTGGGAGGTGTCCCTGCCCATGCCAGGGCGGGTGGAACTGGATGATATTTAAGATCCCTTCCAACCCAAACCATTCTATGATTCTATGGATATTGTGTGATTCAATTTGCTATTTGCCTAGATTTGCTTATTTAGTGAGAAGCTGGACTTGTTGAAGCACTAGGCTACAAACTGTAAATTTCCACCTAAAATTCCCATAACTGCATATCTATTTAGTCAAAACAGGACATCCAGAGTGAAAATAAATCAAAAGATACAGAGGCTTTAATGACACAGATCATCAACAATAGTAACCCAAGCGTTACTATTGGACTGAACCATTGTGTGAGGGGCAGGTAAATAGTCTGTAAAGATATAATTACCCAGGGATTTCTTCACTCACGTGGACCATCTCTCTGGAGCTGACCATGCTTGTGTACTACTCTATGAAATTATTTTTTTATCAAACCTGATACTGAGAGTCTGCTTTGTGAAACCTCAGATTTGAACTTTTGAGCAAACTGATGCTGGGTACCCAGACAGAAGGTAAGTGAAGTGCAAAAGCATAATGAAACTTTGAAATCTTAGCATAGAGAATCAGGTGTGCACATATAATTCTTTAGCTGTAAACACATACAGTCCTTAACATCTGTATCCTTTAGGCATAAACTCTTGACCAAGTCTGGTACTAGGATTGGATCCAACTGCACCTAAGCTACTCTTTAAGAGGTGTTTAGAAAGCAATGGGGTCCATTCTGAACCTCATAACTTTATGGGAGAATCTTCTTTATCTCTTTGCATGCCCATTCCCCGTGTAAATCAGTTCAAATTGATTCTATCCCAGTCCCCCTGTGTATTTTTCCTCCATGTAGTAAGTAATAGGGTAACCTTGCCATTAAACTCTGTTAAATCACACTTTTATCTAAAAACCTCATTCACAACAGTGCCTCTGTACCACAGCGGAAGTGTTTTCATATCATAATTTCCAAGAGTGCAGAATATCTCTGAAGTTATTCATATATCTGCAGAACTAAATGAAAAGATAAGTGAAAGATACCTGCATGGATAAATGACTACACAGGCAGTAACATTTAGTTTTCTTTTACCTCATAAATTTTTGTCAGGGTATCACCACCTGCTGATGGCACTGTGTGGTATCACATCTTCTTACAAAACGATTAGACTGATTTGCTTTACTTTTTGGCCTCTCTAATGTTACAGATTCCATAGTGTGTGAGATGTCTGTCTGTGGCCTGTTTTAGTGGAAGAAAGAGTTTTCTGTTTCTAATGATAACACGGCCCATTGCAGTAATGATTATTTTTATTGCAAACTACTAGATCTTTAAGACCATTTATAGCTAAAACAGTTGGTCACTGGAACTATGCAGACAATAAAAGTATTATTGTTCCATTGATATCTTTTTACTCATTCTTAAGAGAAACACTGTTCTTTCATTTTCTCCCAAACCCTTAAAGCATCTCTAATTATATCACTGCTCAAGCTAAAACTACTGCTTTCAACATCACATAAATCTTACACTAAATTGGTTTGTGGCTGAATTGTGAAAGGGATCAATGGATTCATTTGCACTGATTCCCCACTCTGTTACTGAGAACGTGTCTACACATATGAAGGACGCGATTATCTGCGTTGATTCACAAGCTCCCAGATGTCTGAAATAGGAGCTGCAGTATACCTGGGATAGAAGGGAAAAGAATGGGTGAATTAAATTGGATGTTCTGTTTTATCTTACTACTCTTATGATTGCTAAATCTCCAGTGTGATGGAGTGAGATGCTGTGTTGCCTCCAGCATTTTTTATTTCACTAAAGCACTGTTAACTCCTTGGAGAGAACACCTTACAGTTTTCTACAGCAATGACATGATAGTCTCAAGTGCCATAAACAGTCTGTTGCTGAACAAATGGTGGCTACATCTGAAAGCTCTGTTTTCATGCAAGGCAAGATCCTTAAAAAATTAAATCCCGGGAGTGAGCACAAAAATCCGCTACCCTTAATAGTGTGTGCTTTTGCTGCATTATCCGGGACTGGTTCACCCTCTTTGCGAAGAAAACTCCCATGATCTTCACTAAAGGGAACTTTTAGTGTGTGAGAATAAATTAGACTGTAGGACTGAGGCCTTAGATAGTAAAACTTTTGCAGTAAAGAAACATTTTACCTGTCTGTTATATAGTCTGGTTCATAGGATTATAGTTTTGTGAGTGTCACTCTGCTAATATAAAGCTGTTGCTTATGCTACAAACTTGTCTCTGCTTTATCAGTGACATCAGGTCTGTGTCAGCAGAATGCCTTTGCATAAGGAGAGTGTCTGTGAATACTTGGTTGTCAGTATAGCTGTACCATTTCAACAAAAACATGGGCTGAGGTGGATTTTCTTTTCTTAATGTAACTTTTTCCGTACCTTTTTTTTTTTAACCCAAGGGGTAACATTAACCAGAAGACTTGCACACTGACATGCTGCTCCTGTCTCAGCAGAATCTGTTACTGCAGAGTTGGACTTAGCAAAAGAAAGAGGGAAAATGCTGTATAAGGGAGAGAGCTTTTAGCCTCTGACAGGCACTGAGAGTCATTCCTTCTTTGGTAGGTTTAGCTCTATACAGATTACTCCATCTCAAGGTTCTGCTGAAAGGATTATTTTATAAGATTACAATTTATGTTTACAAGGATGGTTTTATTTTGTGAGTTAGAGAGAAAAAAGACCATGCTTTGGCACAATGACAGTGTTGTTGATTACTGTATTGTGCTGTAAAGCATAACTTCTGAGCTGATGGGCAACATTTTAGTTGGTATGAAAAAGACAGGCACTGTCCTCACTCCATGCTTTTATTGTGGAAAGTTGGGGAAATGGAACCAACACTGAACAGATGATTAAAAGAAAGCTATCAGTCTAGGAGTCATATCTGTGTGAAGGCATGTGATTTTTGATTAACTTTTGTGGGCTTTTGAGTTCTGCCCTGACATGCAGCGCCACATAGCAAAGACTGCTTAAGGATCTTGAAAGCTATTTTGAGACCAGTTTTTGCATCACACTTATATGTGCTTATACAGCAAATATTCCTGTACTTGAGATCATTTGTATAAAAAAATCTTGGCCTTATTTTACTGGAGGTTAGCTAAGCTCAGAATTTTTTTTTGTGTGTGTAAAAAAAGATGGGATCAAAAAAGTGAAAATTCCCCAAAGGAAAAGGAGAACAGAGAAGGAAATGTGAAAAACACCAGGAGAAAAGGGACATATTCTTTAAGCTAGAGAATGAATTTGGCATTGAAATTGCACATGGGAAAGAAAGTAGAGGCAGATAAGATTGCAGAACAAAGAGAAATGGGAGAAGCAGTGAGGAGGAATGGATCAAATCCCAGGAAAAGGAGATGAGGCAGGTATCATGTTCCTGTGATATGGATCTGTTCATTTTGTATTTTGCCCAGGTGAGGCTATCCAGACTTGGAACTTCCGTAGATCCTGAAGTTCTGTCATTTTGCACTGCACATCATGCCTCTGTGTTCTCCCAGTTTGAGCATTTAGGAATACGATCCTGTAAAGTGCTCACAGTCAAGCAGGTTTTAAGTACATTGCTTGTGTCAAAAATGCGTGCAAAGAAATTAGGTGCTAAAGAGATGGCACCTAAATCCTACTCACTCCAAACCAGCCAAGAGAACATGGTATTGCAAATTTTGTTCTGCTGAGCAACATACTGAGCAACCAGAGGGTGCAAAATGGAGAGAGCTCCTTTAGTTATCAACAGCCTCTTTCCATCTCCAAAATAAGCACTGGATGCTCTGACTCAGAATTGCCTATGACCTAGTCCACAACATGAGTTAGGAATACCTGTTGTCACCATATCTAGAAAGTTAATTTCTCTAATAAGGGAGGTTAGAGGTGTTTCATATAAAGGACTTTTCAGGAATAAGTAAGTAAAAGACATTTAAACAGTCAGACAGTTTGGTAAGAGGTAAGGTTATGAGATAAAGAATTTTTTTAATTTGAACTTTCCCCAGTTGATACTGATATGAGAGAAAGCTGCGGGGAAAACTATTTCTGGTTTTTGTTATTTTTGCTTAAAACCACAAATAAAATCGTGTAAACTAAGGCTATGAAGAGTTTTTTACAAGCGATGCAAATTGCAACTGATGTAATCACGATTATAACATAAGTAAAGATCTTGAATCATGATGCAACTGTTTCTTAAAATAAACTGTTAACAGATTGAAGTAATTAACACCCCACTCTACTTCTCCACATCATCTGTGAAGGAAAATACAGAGGGAAACCTTATGGACGGATTCTGCCTAGGGACACTTGCAGACCTAGTGGCTCAATGTTATTACAGTTGTATATAACAGCTAAAATTTACTCTTGAAGTTGCTACAAGCAAAAATATTTGGCTTCCTGTATAAGAAGGTGATAGGGCTTACTTTGGAGCTTTTTTAATAGCTTTCTAATGTGAAGTTTTAATGCTGTCTCTAACTTCTTCAAAAGTTATGTTTTAGCAAAAAGAATAGGCACCAGAGGGTTTACGTATGCTAGTACTGGCTGGTTTTAAAAATACTGGTAAGATGATGCTTCCTGTCTCCCATCCCTGTTCTTTCTTCCTGAAATTACTTTGCTTCCTGCTGCAAACTAGATTTCGTGCCATTCATAATAATGATAATAAAATGACACTAATTGCTATGTATAGTGAACGTTCTGAATTGAGCCTGAGGAACTGAGTGTAGGCTGTATAAGGCACCAAACACGGCAACTTTGCAAATAGGGTAAATTAGAGTCAAGAAAATGTTGTATAACAGAGTATGAGTAGTAGATTATAGCCTTCATTTTCATTCACACCCACAATTTGAGCTCTTTCACAGAAGGACTCTTACTGGGAGGTAATCCTTTGGAGAAAATTAATCAAAACCATACCATCCTTCTGATGTTAACCATAGCAAAAAATATCAAAATAAAAAGACTACTCTGTACAGCTTTTTCCTAAAGTGTCAAGGACACATTAAAAATATATGGTGACACTTCAAAAGTTTTTTTTAATCTAGGTGTTAATATGCAACTGTGGATAATTAATTATTTATGTGAAATTAGAGTGACAGTTTTAAAGACGTCCAAATAACCTGGGAGTCAAAATCTGATTGCTGGAAAAAGATATGGACATTTGGGAATCTCACGAGGCTTGGCAGACATTCCTCACTGTAACTCGCAGCTGAGTGTTTTGCCGGACACTCAGGCTTCCTCGTGAGCCTGGAGACTGAGCTCTTTGCTTTCACTGATGGCAACTCATGGTAACTGAAAAGCTGCTTTTGATTTTTGAATTGATCCTTCCTCGAGGTGGGGTCCCTGTGCTGGCTCCTGCCGCAGCACACTTGTGTAGTATTGCCCCTATATCAGCCTAATATCAGCATATAGTTGGAAACGAGTTGTGTTTTGTGGAAATCTGTTATTGGGTGTTTTTTCAGAGTAAATCTTGTATTGTGGCAATCTTGCAGGGATTTGCGATTTCTGGACATGCTAGAAATGAGGGAAAAAACTGAGCTCCAGGGCACGCTACAGGGAATTTACACTTGGATTCCCAATGAAAATGGAAATCACGCAGCAGTAATGGTGCAAAGCTACTGCCACTGAAGGCTGAGCAGGGAGCAGACAGGGTTTCCCTGGCCCAGGGCATACCTGCTGCATGTATCCCACAAAGCTCACAGCTTCGTAAAGGGAGTCTCTGGGGCCATAGTCTGCGTGGGTGAAGGCTGAGAAGGGCAATGCATCAGCAGCCTTCATCTGTGGCTGTGGTCCCCTGGGATCCATGGCAGGCAGCAGGAACTGAGTGTGTTGTCCAGAGTCCCCTGATGAATGTCGGAGAGAAGCCGTTCTCGGTTCATGTCAGCTGCGTGGGCAGAGGCTGCTTGCTGGTCTGGACTAATGCTGGCTCCTTTATTTTTTTCTGCTGTTGTTACTAAAACTCCGCATAAATCTTGCGTGGTATTTGGTGTCCTTATGAAAAATGCTTTGACCCTCAAATCTAATTATGCTGCCTGCATAGTTTTACGCAAAAAATTAAGAATAAAAGCATTGGGACACTGAACAGTGTTAAAAACTGAAGCTGCCCATTTCCTACTCTCTTTAAATATGTGTGTGGTTGTAGTAGCAAGCTGCTTATTCAACAGAAGCGCAGGGATGTCTAAGAAAATAAAGTCCTTGCATAGGAGCAGAAAATAGATCCTACTGTGATGGTGGATGGGAGAAGCATGAGCAGTTCGGGGTCCGTGTCTACCCTTTTCCTTCCCTCCCACAACCTACCATGAGACATGAAACGCAAATGAGAGTTGCAGTCACTAGACGTCCATGGGAAATCTATGCCTGTGCAAAGTGTCTGTGATATTGGCTTGATAAGCTCAAATTTGGCTTCCTTCTTTAGACAATAAGTGGTCTCTGTTACAGCCTTCAGCATTCTGTTCTTTAATATTTTCTTCTTCTTCTTTAATCTTAGTTAGTAATTCTCTTTCTCACCAGAAACAATAAAGCAAATAAATGCTGTAGCTGTACAGGTCTGAAATTCTGAGATGAAATGAAAAGTAGGCTTCAGGCTGAACTGTATCCCTCATAAGGTATATGAACTCAATTTCATGACCTATGCCTGCCCATTTAGTATCACGCCGGCCTTTACTCTTGTCTGTGCCTTATGACACTTGCCTCATGAAGTGTGTTTGAAATGCCCTGTAATATCAATCCAGATAATTGGTCTTGTGGCTAATGGTTAATTAAAAATTGTAGTATTAATGAATAGAGTGAAAGGAACTCTGCCTAGTGTTTATCTCAAATCAAAATTATGGTAATATTTTTTTTCTGAAGCTTTGGCGTAGGTACTGGGGTCTTCTGCGTTCTGTTGAAGCAAGGTAAAACTAATATACTAGACAATGCTATTAATTTTAGTTTTGCATTGGAATTAATTGGAATGTGAAATAAAAGGCATCTCATTGCTCAGTGCTGGTATCTGTGGTTTGAACACCTGATGCTGCTGCTTCTGAGGGAGATGGGACAAGAATCAGAAAAAAAGAGAAAAACCCCCTAGTTTTGGAGCATCCAGGTCTCAAGATTAATGTGATCATGAAAAGAGAAGGTATCTGTTCAGTTAGGGTTATCTGAATTGGGGAAGAACCAAGTCAGGGCTCAGACCTGAAAGTGCCTCCTCGGGTATGTAATTCTAACGGTTTCACTGGGATTACTCACATGGAAAATATAACTCTCACCTCTGTAGGATTGGGCTGTCATGGAGCATGCATTAATAATGCTCTCTAGAAAATGAACTGCACAACACCTAAAGAAAGTGTTAGAAAAAATTCTTGGAATTTATTTTTCTGATATTTAATAGCATAATTAACAGGATTTTAAAATAACAATAACAATGGGGAGATTTCATACAGCTGAAACCAGAGAACAGAATACCACCTGTTGAAGCTGCTCTCAGAAAAGTAAGACAGCAATACATATTTTGCAACAAATAAAATAAATTTGATAAGTACAGCAAAAGAACACATGCGTGCGGAGGAACCAGGTAGAGAGCATTGGTGTTAATTTTATACGTGAGTAGAACTGTTTGAGATGTAGATGTGTTTGATATGATATGCAGGTGCTAATTATTGTGTTCACAGTTGCTGAGCGTGCGTGTGTGTGTATGTGCATAGACATTGCTACCGTATATAACTTTTATCCCTTTCTGTCCTTCCAAGCTGAAGGTTTCCTAATGAGTGAAATGCTTCTGTTCTGTGTGTACTCTAGGATATTACTTTTTTTTTCATTTTTAACTAATTTTTTTTCCTGTTCCGGTGGAAATAGAAGTAACAACCAGAACTATTATGATTTACTGAGTATGTTAATAAGTCACTGGTTATATCAGCATGTAATGTATTGTTCATTGTGCAGATTTTGTATCCGTGTTTCTTTCCTGTATTGCTTGATAACTACAAGCTTTTATCTTCGCTTTCCATATTCAGAACTACTATGAGTGACACTAATTCTGCAATGCCACAAATACAGCCTACTACCCAAATACCTAGGAACACACCCACAGGACTCAGGAGAACACACCCACAGGACTCAGGAGACTGCCTGTTTAACTGAAAGGCTGAGGGCTGGCAGGGTCCACTCCAGTCTCCGTGCAAACTGTATTGTGTCGGCTGCTCTGGATGCCTCCCTGCTCAGAGCTGCAGAAGCTCTTCAAAAACTGCTCTACTCAAAACTGCTCTTCTGCTCTACTTAAAACCAGCTAGAATTTAGGGAAGCTGATTAAAATTAATACAAGGTCAGTGTTATACTGGAGTTGATAAATACTGCAATTAAAAAAATATAGGATATTTAATAATTGCATTTGTATAGGATGTCTTTCTGTTGCCTCTTTTTTATGTTTTTGTCCTTATAGCTGATTTTTTTCAAGTCTTCCCTTTGTTTAAAGTTAGTGTAATCTCTGCACACAATTTCAGGCATCAGAAAGATTAAATTTGGTGATGTATTTGTTCTAATAAAAAAAAAATCCTTTTCTTTGAACAAGCTTGTTACTCAGTGGTGTCCTACAGATAGGTAGGCTTCACCTGTGCTAGTAAATAGTACAGGGTGAACATATACATTGGTATTTGCCTGCGATTGTTCATACTATTTAATTATGTACTTGCTTCCCTGCACAGGTAAGTACATTTTCCTAGAGAAATGAAAAGAACTTTAAAATTAATTTTTAAACAATTTATCCCCAATAAGAATAATCCTGTTTTTCATTATATTTTGAAGCTTCTATTTGCACATTTCCATCTGTAGAGCCATGCTGCTTGCTCAGTATTTCCTGTGATCATACAACAAAAATTCTTTAGAATTATCCAACATTTTAAAAAGTGTTCTGTTTTTAAAAGGTAGGTGTAGGTTTTCTTCCTTTTGACATTTGAGTCCTTTGAGAGACCATTATGTGTAGGAATAAAATCTTCTCCATACACTGACACTCAAGTTAATATTCTTAAAACTACCAAAAATATGGAAATTAATTCTGGGGTTTGTCTACACAGTAAATTCTCCACTAAGAAGGAAAGAAATTGAATTTACAGTATATTTCCTAGACCTCATTAACTTTCTGTGTGGACAGAGTTACTGTTTTTGAAGAACAGCTCTGGATGAAGCAGCAGTGGAAAGGTAACGTTATGTTTATTGTGGCAAAATCTAGCTAAAATCTCATGCGAGTCTATGTACATCTTAATTCCTCACCTCTTGCAGTCTTCTTTATTGATTTTATTAGAGTCATCAAACCAGCATGAGCTGCAGAAGTGGAGCATTTACCTATATCTCAGTGGAACTTGATTCCTTAGCAATTGATTTGTGCCAACTACCCTCCCAAAATCAACTTTGTGGTCAATATGAAAAGGAAAATACATACAGCAAATTTAAGAAATATATTTTGACTAAAGCCTTTGTTATTTCTGAATCTTTTTCCCAAATTTTTACTGTACCTAAACCTCTCATCAATTGCAGACTGAATTTAGTCACATATTAAAAGTTAGACAAAGTCACATTGACCTGAGTCAATATAGTGAGAACATTTTCAACACAGCTATTATTGCCTCTCTGGTCTTCAGGAAAGACCTATGAAGATGTTTAGAAACCATGCTAGGAAGCACAATGTTTAAATTTTTCTTTATGTGTTATTTTTTCAATATTCAGTAAAGATATTAGTTAGATATTATTAGTGAGGTGCAAACTTTTCCTTTGGAGTGAGTTCATGCCACTGTGAGAAAGAAGTCATTGCAATACAGTTTAATAGAGAAAGAGACCTAATTTCTTGGCCAGTTATTCTTTCTACCTCAAGAAAAGCCCAGAGATATATAGGAATAAATTCTGGATGCAAACAGATGTTGCAGTAAGTAGCAGTATCTAATTTGGGTAAATGTTTATATTAGCAAGCTTATTTGCAAACCAGTTAAGGCTTCCCACCTCTTTTAAAAGGTGAGAAATCACAAGATGCAAGCTAAAGAAAGCATAACAAACATTTGAATTTAGAATTCAGCAGACCTCAGAGAAGTTAAAGTCTTCCAGAAGGTGGAGATGCCAGGACATAAAAATGTGTTTTCCTCTTTGGTTGCATCAATTCTAATAATCAAACACAAATTGTTGCACGACTAGTACAGAAAGATGGTTTTCATTTGTTTTCTTAGATTAAGTTACGGTAATCACTGTACTGCTTATGCTCCTGCCTGTTTGATTGATTACTCTCTGCTTCTGGTACTCTGTGCACTGTGTCCTGACATTTGATGAAGCTGTCTCAGTTTTGGAGTGCGCTGAGAGAGAGATTTTTGAGGTCTTTGCTGCAATACATTTCTAGTTATAATCTTATTATATAAGCCTAAGGCAAATACTGCAATGAATATGGAAATAAACAATGAGAAAAATACACTGCTTGATTTAGAATGAACTTGTTACTTGTCTGTGCAGTGCCAGAACCCAAAGATCTCTAGGCTAAGATCCTCATGTGTTATGCACAGAAACCTATCCAGTGTGCCTAGCGTGTATGCTTGTAGTTTTTGTAAAAGGTTGTTTTCTTGACTAGATAACACAGTTTCCAAATGGCATTTCTTTGTCTGATAAAAATAATTTAAATTTCTATTTAAAGGCAAATAGTAGAGTCATCTGAGGCTTTGTGGATGTGCATGAAGAGTGGGATGGTGATTAGACATGCCATGAATGTATGACACCATCTCCTCATTGCGCTTTGGTTGGGACTAGTGATAAATAATTTCTGACCCGGATGATATCATTGCTATTAAATTTCATCTTTGATTATTGACTGTGTGTTTTTGAACCCCTACTGAGAACATGTTAAGTCCTATGAAATACTAGCATTTTACTGATCAGAAGAAAGAAGAAACCTGTTTTTTTCCAGTTAAGTGCAGCGCACAACATGTAGCAAGCAGGCTGTCTATTTAAAAGTATACTGTCCTGACCAGTTAGAAGTTTTCTCTGTGTCTTGTTAGGAGACTGCAAGATCCATTTTAGCCCTTGACACCTATCACCAAAAGGATCCTTTCTTCCTCTATTTTAGCTATATCTGCACCATACAGGATAATTTTCAAAAATCATAGGGAAATATTTCCAAGGCCACTGAAGTTGATCAGTTCTGAGTGTTTTGTAGAGGTCTATTTTCTGCCTCCTTAGTGCAGGACAAAAAGTAATCCAAGTCTAAACGAGTAATACAATAGATGTGCCCTGACCAGTTATGTGCAGAACTGTTGCCTGCAAAGGAGTTTTGGGGAAAGGCTAATTTTGCCATTCAGCGTTTCTAGCATACCCTGGAGCTCTCAAGTTTGCTAGATTCTAAGTCAGAATAGTTTTGACCTCTGGACAATGCAGAAATCATCTGTTTCTTGTTAATTGAGCTTTTTTTCTGACAGCAAGTAAAACCATCTATGTTAGTTTCTGTAATATCAGCTGTCTTTTATCAGGATGGCAAAGACAGTGAGAGGGCAAGGAGAAGAAGGAGTAAGGGCAGAAATAGTTAAGCTTGTATTGCCAAACTGACAATTCCCACCACCCCCACCACTAAGAATGGCTCTTGGGATGGTGCCTGAGCAGGCAGGTGTGAGGAGGAGGAGGATTGCCTGGCAGGCTGAACTTGGTTAGGATATCTGGGAGGTGAGGGGGTGTCAGGGAGCAGAATATGCTAGAGGAAGATTTAACGCCCATCTCTGCAGAGCTGGAAAGTGCTGCCTTCAGCACTGCCCCTCAAAGAGCGAAGAAATGTCCCCATCTCTTCTAGGTCGCCAATTGCACACGAAGCATCCTTAACTCCAGACTAATATTTACTGCATAAAAAAGCTGTATGTATGTGAGTTTCTAGGAAATACTTGGAGGAAGCTAGGATTTTTTGATGGGATGAAATTTAACAAGTCCAAATGCTGGATTCTGCATCTCTAATAGAGTAATGCCGGGCACAAGTATAGACTGGGAGAGGAGTGGCTGGAAAGCTGTCCTGCAGAAAGGAATCTGGGGGGTGCTGGTCAGCAGCAGGGTTAATTTGAGTCAGCAGTGTGCCCTGGCAGCCAAGAGGGCAAACTGCATCCTGGGGTGCATCAAACACAGTGTAATCAGCTGGTCAAAAGAGGGAGAATTCCACTGTATTCAGCATTGCTGCACACTCGTCCTGAGTACTGTGTGCAGTGCTGGTCCCCACAATTTAAGAAGGATGTGAAGATCCTTGAATGCATCTGGAGGAGGGCAACAAAGCTGGTGAAAGGGCTTGAAGGTATGTCCAGTGAGGAGTAGCTGAGGACTCTGGGTTTGTCTAGTTGGGAGACAAGGAACCTGAGGGACGACCTCATTGCTCTCTACAGTTTCCTGAGGAGGGAAGTGGAGAGGGAGGTGATGATCTCATATCCCTGGTACGCAGTGATACGACTTGTGGGAATAGTTCAAAGCTACATTAAAGGAGATTTAAACTGGACATTAGGAAGCATTTCTTTACTGAGGGGTTGGTCAAACACAGGAACAGGTTTCCCAGAGAGGTGATCAGCACCCCAAGCTTGTCAGTGTTTAAGAGGCATTTGGATAATGCACTTAATATATTTTAAATTTTTGTCAGCCCTGAATTGGTCAGGTAGTAGGACTAGATGATAGTTGTATCCTCCTTCCAACTGAAACTATTCTATTCTATTCTATTCTATTCTATTCTATTCTATTCTATTCTATTCTATTCTATTCTATTCTATTCTATTCTATTCTATTCTATTCTATTCATCTGACACATCCCAAAGGGGCAGGAAGCACATCTCCCAGTAGCTGATAGAGTTGTAGCCTTAGCTATTATTTATGTGACTGATCTGTCACTGTTAGTCATACTGAAGTACTTTGGCACTTTACCAAGGTTGTGTGTGTATGTATATGCATGTTTGTGCATTGGTAGGTGCCTACTTTTATTTTACCACGTATCAGTGTGTCTGCTTATGCAACTGAAAGAAGCATGCAGCTGCACAGGGTTTAATTTAATTGTAGTACTGAAATGAAACAAAATATGCAGAAAATACAGCAATAATCTGAAAACATCCATTTTGTTTCATTGTTTTTGTTAATTCAGATGTGGAACTTACCAGTGATGCAAAGCAACTTAGCACTACTTTAATGGCCCTCAGCTTGCTCCATGGACTTAGTGTATCTATCACAAGGACTAATGCTGCACAGTGCAGTGCTGCCAGCATGTTTTGGGTGCTGGCAGCGAGAAAGCTATGCTATGGGTCTGTGTCTGGGCCAGTGTTTCTAGTAATCTGCTTACAATTGAATGTTAATCATACTGTACTGCTTCCAATGCTGGAGCTAACTTGCTAGGTGTGGGATCTCACCAGTGCCTTGGACTGTGTTGGATGGACATGGCTGCAGATTCAGTGATGTGACAAGTGCCAGACAGAGTGAACTGTGTGTGTGTGCAATTGCACCCACTTTATTATCTATGCCTTACCCAATCCATACTGAGTGAATAACTACTAGTGAATAGTATGTGAAAATCATGTCTGCCTGAAGCTAAACTAGGTCCTCCAAGTTCACATATGGGATTCAGTGTGATTGTAATGAGGGAGTCAGCTGCAACCCTAGACCTCTGTCTGTGCTACCATTGGAGAGAGTTCATAGGTTATAAGCAGTGTCTTCTCCATTTCTGATCCAAAGGCCTGCATTTTCAAATTTAGGAGACATAATAACACCTAGAATTATGTGGGTGGAAGGGTAAAGACTGCCTACAGCAGAGCGGACAAACTATGGAAACAGTGGGGTTTTGATAGTCAGGAGATAAGTCAAGACAACTTCTCAACCCAGCTGTCTTTGTTCTTCTCTTACCAGCATAAAATACTGCCCCCCCGTATGTTCTATTTCTTATTTGTATCTGGTTCTTCTACCTCCCGCGTACCAGCTGCATTTCTTAAAAATAGAAACAAGATTCTCAGCCCAAGTTTAGTGACGTTTTAGATGCAATGAAGGGCAAGTTCATTGGGTCTAACAGTCCCTTCTATGACTGTTCACTACTCTGGATTTAGGCAATGGTTAACCCTCCCTCTTTTCATTTTGTGTTTTTAGGCATGAGAGGAGGCATTATGAGGAATAGTAATTTCAGGGAAGGCCTGAGGAAAGAAATAGTTGAGTTTTACAGCTGGCTGTATTTGTTCACAGCTCAATCCAGATGATATTTTAAGAATCTACACGGAGAAAGTAAGATAGCTCCCCCAGCAAGATCCTGTGTCCATGGATTCACTTGCACTAAAAGCTTAGAAGCTCAGAGTATCTGTGGGCACACAGTCATCTGAAGACTGGAGACTGTGCTGTAGGCCTTGTTTGTTAAAACAGGGATGCTGGGCAAGTTTGCATGGCAAGTTGTACATGGGGTTGCTTCCCCATTTCTACATTCACAGAATCATAGAATCATAGAATCATAGAATTATAGAATCATAGAATCATAGAATCATAGAAGCAGAGAACCAGAGAAGCAGAGAATCAAAGAACGGTTGGGGTTGGAAGGGATATTAAAGATCACCCTGCTCCTGCCATGGGCAGGGACACCTAACACCAGACCAGGCTGTTCAAGGCCCCATCCAACCTACCCTTGAACACTTCCAGGGAGGTGACATCCAGAACTTCCCTCGGCAACCTGTGCCAGTGTCTCACCACTTTCATTGTGAAGAGTTTCTTCCTAATGCCTAATCTAAATCTTCCTCCTTCCAGTTTAAAGCCATTCCCCCTCCTCATATCACTACACACCTTTGTAAAAAGTCCCTCTCCACGTTTCCTGTAGCCCCTTCAGGTACTGCTATAAGGTCTCCCTGTAGCCTTCTCTTCTCCAGGCTGAACAACCCCAACTCTCTCATTCTGTCTTCATCTTCATAGCCCTCCTCTGGACCCTTTCCAAAATTTCTGAAATGTCTTCAGAATAACGGAAATATAAGAATTTAGAAGAATAATTGTGTTTTGCAGTCCACAAGGAAGTCAGAATTTTTTAAGAACACCTATTCACTCCTCATAACTTCAGAGGCTTAAATTTGTGAATTGTAGGGCTTTCCCAACAGTTATATGCAAATCAGGAGAAAGACGTGACAAAATGTGGCCTCCAGCTGCAGTTCCTTGGCTCATGTGGATCCCTGTAGTTCCACCAGCTTTTCCAATTGAATTACACAGGTGGAGAATCTTGATCTAAATGTCTTAAACCTGCCTCATTTAGCCACTTGCTCACAGTGCTTGTCTGACTGCTAAATAAGATAACCAGTTTCAGATTAACAGCTGCTTTTACAAAAGCTGGGCTTGGGGCTTTCATGGCTTCGTTACATTTCCCCTGCCATTTCTTCTCATCTTATGTTTCATGTAAAGTTAATGTGATGCTGAATTTTTCTCATGTGCTTCCCCTGGTTGTAATTAATACTTTGAGTCATTCTGGGAAAAGGCTACATCCTCCTACATCCTGGTTGGTATCTCTAGAGCTACACTTAAAACCTGTTTTGACTAGGAGACCTCAAGTCCTGGATGAGTTTAATTTGTTTTTTTTTTCCTGTTTAGTCCTATAATACTCATTGCAAGCTCCTCCAAATCTCGCTTTCCATTGGCTTTAGCTGCATAATGATAATACAGAGATCAGGACCATCTTCCTGTGTTCATTTCAGGCAGGGAACTGGGTCTGGTTCTGCATTTAAAATCTGTATTGCACTCCATTCCTTCTGAGTTGCCTTTGAGGCTTAGTGGCAGCGTAACTTGGAAAGCAGGCTGTCCTTAAAATAATACATTGGTTCAGCTGGAAACAGATAGTTCAAATCCAAGTCTAACACAGTTCAAGCCTCGAGTATATATACCGTATATTGGTATATTTCCAGACAGAGCTTATATTAGCAGCCATATGAATAAGCTATTCATAACATTTTTATCTGTTTAGTTAGGATTCGTCACTGACTTTCCTCTGCTACAACCTGATTTTGTAAACTAACCTTTTTTTTGATGAATAACAACTGATGATTTATAGAAATAATCCAAGTAAGATGTCATTAGAGTTCATGTATCTGGACAAAGGGATTGAGTGCACCCTTAGCAAGTTTGCACATGACTCCAAGTTGGGTGGCAGTGTTGATCTGCTTGAAAGAAGGGAGGCTCTGCAGAGGGATCTGGACAGGCTGAATTGATGGGCTGAGACCAATGGGATGAGGTTTAACAAGACCAAATGCTGAGTCCTGCACCTGGGACACAACAACCCCATGGAGTATTACGGGCTTGGGGATGGCTGGCTGGAGAGCTGCCTGGCGGAAAAGAACCTGGGGGTGTTGGTTGACAATCGACTAAATACGAGCCAGCAGTGTGCCCAGGTGGCCAAGAGGGCCAATGGCATCTTGGCCTGTACCAGAAATGGTGTGGCCAGCAGGACCAGGGAGGTGATTGTGCCCCTGTACTTGGCACTGGTGAGGCCACACCTCGAGTACTGTGTTCAGTTCTGGGCCCCTCACTACAAGAAGGACATTGAGGTGTTGGAGCGTGTCCAGAGAAGGGCGACAAGGCTGGTGAAGGGGCTGGAGAACAAGTCCTACAAGGAGCGGCTGAGGGAACTGGGGTTGTTTAGCTTGGAGAAGAGGAGGCTGAGGGAAGACCTCATTGCTGTCTATGGCTGCCTGAAAGGAGGCTGTGGTGTAACGAGTGTTGATCTCTTCTCACAAGTGACAGGTGATAGGACAAGAGGAAATGTCCGTAAGTTGCACCAGGGGAGGTTCAGACTTGATATTAGGAAGAATTTCTTTTCCGAAAGGGTGGTCGGGCACTGAAACAGCTGCCCAGGGAGGTGGTTGATTCACCATCCCTGGAGGTGTTTAAAAAACAGGTAGATGAGTTTTTGAGGGATGTGTTTTAGGAGATGATGGGTACAGTTGGACTCTATGATCTCAAAGGTCTTTTCCAACTGGAAGATTCTATGATTCTATGTCCATATTCACTCATATGACAGTAGGAATGCCAGTTTGATATTAGTATCAGTTAATTGTTTTCAAACCTGCCTAGTTTAGACTACTTCCTGAAGGTAAAGCTTTGTTATTACGATAATGCATATCTGAAATAAGACCCTGAAAGACTGTTGGCTTAATTCAAGAAAAAAATTACTAAAATAGAATGAATAATTCATTAGAGGTGACACATTAAATTTATTTTGCTGTGTGTTGTATTCATCTATGAACAGCCTGCATATTCAGTTGGATTTATTAATTATTTACAATTGTTTTCAGAACAAAAGCTTTAGGACACTGAGTGAAAACAGAGATAGAACTTGCCTGGTTCCTTGAAAAGCACAGGTAAACAATCTCGCTTAGAGCACATGTTGTTGCCATCTGTTTTCTCATTGGTTAGAAATAATTTCTATTGCAGTTTCCTAACAGTCTGCATGAATGGACTCACAGACATCTATAGTAGCATTCACGAGCCTGAAGAGGAAGAAATATCTGGTGTGTAAAATTGATTTCTCAAATGTTAATGTCTAAATGATTTTATATTAATTCTTGGGTTTGCAACGTGGACAGCACTATCAGTTTTGATTTTTTCACAAGGACAGGAAATTTTTCACAATGATAGGAAAAGAAACAAATTAGAAAAGGATTTGAATTTAGTTTTCTGATGAAGAATGTTGGTGTTGGTATTTGTACCTTAACCAGAAAAGGTAGAGGATTTCTAAGGTTCCTGCAGAAATGCCTACAGTTCTAATATTCCTTTTGGGTGTTGCACTACTATTTTGTCTAATTATTTCTCATTTAATCTCATTAAATAACCAGTAAGAGAGAAACATCAATGAGACTATAGGCATCTCTCATTAACTAGTAATTCTAACACTATTTTTGAGTCTTCCAGCAGCAGAAGAGTGAAAGAAATTATAGTGGCTTGCTGGAGTTCCAATTATTTGTTTCTTTGGTAGCTGTCAAATTCATGCCCCAATTACAAATTGAGTTATTAGAGTTATAACAAGAAAGTGTTTCTAAATAAACTAAACAAATTACATTTTAATTGTATTTATTGAGACAATCAGAATGAATTTTAATTAAGACAGGTGCCCGATTCACAACTCCAATGTTTAAAAAAACGATGAACTGCAATTGAGATGTGATCACATCTGCAATATACTACAAATAAGCTCCCCAAGTTTGAGTTGCACAGAACATTCTTTTCCTGGGTTCTTGAGCTCTCTCAGAGCACATAAAAGATTTTGAGTCTTGTTAAGCAGATGCTGGGAAGGAAGAAAAGGGAGCATAATACTACAACTCTGTGGTTAAGATAAGGTCCTCTCCCTGCTTTAGAGCCTTGTTTGTTTGTTTTTTTCATTTATGTGGGGTAGCTGTTAGCAAACAGACATAAGTAACTTTTTGAGATCCGTAATTGCTGTTTCCATACAGATTACTGCTTTAATCAGACTTCGGTGTTATGGTTGTTCTTGCTGTTCTTCTGCCTGACCAGTCTCTGTTTCTTGCCTGCATAGTCACAAAGCTCTGAAGATCTAGACAGTGAGGGAGCCCCAGAGCAGCCTATGTCCCTGTGGCTAGAGAAATCTGGGAAACAGCAGATGTTGATGTAGATGTTTTAATGTTGTCAGTGTTTCCAAGTTTTCCATATTTAAATATGCTCAAAATTCCACAAACTGTTCCTGCAGGGATTTAAAAAACAATCAAACTTCTCTACCTTTTCTGTTATTCATTTCAAAATGGCCCAGATGAGGTTTCCTTAATTTCTTCTTTCAGTATTTATGCTTAATAGAAAAAATTATTATCACACTGTCAAATCTTATTATTCAAGAGTGTGAAAGAAACAAGAGAAATCTATCGCATTTACGTGCTAATGAGCCAGAGCATGTGGAAAAACCAGAATTGTTACAGGCTTTGCCGGCTGAAACAGGAAGATTCATTAGTCTAGAACGGAATAGTGATTTCACTTTTACTAGTACAATTTTTTAAGTGACATTTGCTTTCACTTGCAGGTATAGCATCTATTACAGATTTGTTGCAAAGAGCAAGATTACTGTAGGGATTCATTTTGTCTTGGAAAATGATCCATCAGCCCTTTGGGAGCTGTCTGAACCATACCCGATCCTTCTAGAACTTTTGAAGGGGTTTTGTAAATGTTTTTTACTGGCTTGATGCAAAAGTTTGGACCTCTGGGCTCAATATAGTGATCTATGCCTCATCACATACAGAAAACCTATACTGACTAAAATACTCATGGTAGATCTGGAAGTACAGTAGTGCAGTTTTGTGTGGTGGAAACTAATCTGGTCATCAATAAATTCATACATGAACTGATAGAGTTGAAGTGATACATGAAGTGATAGAGCTCAAGAAATAGTTTTCTAGCAAAACTGACAGCAAAACAAATACATTTTAGAAATGAACCAGCAAACACGTATGAACTATTTTAATGACAGATGTTTTGAGCTGTGATGTTTCTGGCAGCCTGCAGGAATGCTTTATGGCCAAAAAGAATCAAAGCCAAAGACATAGCAAAGATTAAAGACAAAACCAGAGCAAAACAACAAAACCTCTAGTAAGACATAAAAAAGACCTTTTCAACAGAGAGATACTTTACTTGTGATATATCAAACCAGTACACAGAGACTGCTTAAAGTATCAGGAGAAGGAGGCGTACTCAGGTCAGTATCAAAAATGGCACTATGTGCATAGACTGTTTATCTCTTTTTGCTCTAATACTTAGTTCTTAAAAAAAAAAAACAAACACCCCCCTAAAGGAGCATGTTGTTTTTCAAAAAGTCTTCATCATTGCATAAAAATACAAACAAACTTCTGGAGAAAATACCAGTAGTGGCTCAGACCAAGCTGGATCTGTAGGTAAGAGCATTTCAGAGAAAGAACATCCTACCGAGGGTCCCCAGCAAGGTGGGGTAAATAATGAGGCAGATACAGGCACCAAGTCCAATGCTATAGGGAATAGATATGGAGGGCCCAGGAAAACAAAAAGTGCAAGTGCTGTGTTACATCTGCCTAGGGAAGGAGTTGTGCCAGCCAGCTCAGCTGCAAAGTGGATGTGAACTTCTGTTCATTGGTAAAATGTAGAAAAAGTTGATGATGCCTTAGGTTCTAAGCTTTGCACTGAAAAAGAGTAAACCTTGTTTCAAATTGGATTATAATGGTTTACTTTTTCTGAATACTTGCTAGTGTCTTTTTAATCACAGAGTAAAACACAATGCATTTATGTAAGTAGACTGTAATTGGAAAGAGACAAGCTAAGTAAACAGTTTAAGTTTATTACCCTGACAACAATTATTAATTGCAATTAAGTCTTAAAAAATATTGTGTCAGCAGTAGTGATGAACTTTGTATCCTTAGGGCTTGCATATGTCCTGAGTCGTGGGAGCAGCGGTATTTTGCAGTCCCAACATTCATAGGTCTCCTTCTGGTAAACCATAATTTGCTCATACTTTATGTAGTCTGCATATCTGCATTTAGAGTTTGGCAACCCTCAGCACACACTTCCAATTTTCTCTGAGTTTGACGATTAATTAGTTTAAAGTACCTTTTATTTAATTAAAGTTATTGCTGCCTCTGGGATAGTTGCATTGTGAACACTACCTTTCCCAGCAATGTTTAGTATAGAACATATTCTATATTAAACAAACCTTCAGATTTCTTATCCTGAATCATTCCGGATGTGTGTTTATTTCACAAGTAAGTTTAAAATTTTGCCTTGTCCTATCATTACTTTTCATGAGAACATTGAAAACAAACATTTTCCTGTATTGGACTTTTCATACGTTAAACTGATGAATTTTTTGTATTAGGATGTCATCACTTTATGAGCTTGCATTCCTTTTTTAAGTTACTCATGGCATTTCTTTGTTGGCAACCATATGACAGTGTCAGTGAATGAGTAACAGGTTATCTGGATGAAAGATTTTTCTGCTCTCCTCCACACACCGTCACTGAAAGACTACCCATCTTTTGGATGAATTGCACAGGCTCTCCAAGTCACTAACTGATTTGAATTTGTAGATTCAGTATTTGGATAGTCATTGGTGCAGAGTTTTAATGTTTCAATCACTGCTGCCATCTGTAAAATAATTACTTACCTAAATCCTAAGAGTTTGGAAATTAATTTGTATTTATAAAATGCTTTAAAGATAAACACTTCAGTGAGCAGGCCATCTGTTATCATATATCTAGGAGAAAATTGGCCAAGACAATGTCCAGATCAGAACATCCTTCATTTTGATCTGAAAAGTACAGGGACCCATCAGTGTTCTGGCCTTGGGTTCTGCTGCTCAAATGATGTCATAATGAGAATGGAAAAAACCTCTAGAGCCATATATGTATGAGTGAGTCCCAAAGTGGAAAGAGTCCAAGACACTAGCAGAGAAGATGCCATGAGCTGCTTTGTTTGCAGCTCTTATGGAGCTCTTTCTCGACAGATGCTTTGGAAAGCCAGAAATATCCTGAAGTACTGCATCTTTCTGTAACTGCTTTAGAAGGTAAAGATCCCGTGCTAAAAGGAAAGAGACAGCTTTTGGCTTTTGAATTGTGGAGATCATTCAAATACTAAACAAAAGAAAGTCTTTAGTTTGTAAACACCAGAGAGTAGTTGTGACAAGGAAAGGGAAGTTATGTGCTCCTCTTGTCTCCAGGAATCCCAGTATTTTTGCTGGAAGTACGCATCTACCTTGCTGTCCGCATCTCATTGCATAGCTTGGGCTCAGTGATACATATTCATAGGATGTAGATGCTTGCTAAGTGTAGTGAAAGCAAGTAGTAGCAACCATAATCATAATTCAGTGCACAAATTCAGCCCTAAATACTGTTGTCGCAGAGCCATCATAACACGTCTTGGTAGCACGTTTTTTATATGCTCATGAGAACACTATCTATAGCTGGCTGGTAATAGACTCGGGAATTTTTAAAATGAGAAACCATACTATGTGAAATCTCTCCAGTGGTTCCAGCTAGGAAAAGATATCTTTAGCAACATTAATGTGTCACTTTACTAGATGTCTCTTCTCTCTAGAACAGAAATGTGGAGAAACCTGTCTGGAAAAGGAGTGCAATCATAGTGCAGATGTAGTGCCAACATATTCAGTGTCATGGATTTAAATGGTTGTACACCAGCGCTAATACATTACTTTAAATCATACTGGAGCACTTCTGTAGCTCTAATTTTGCTGCTTTGCACTGAAAACTGTGATGGTGCCGCCAACAGTGCACAGCCCAATCCTTCCCATTAGACGTGAAAGTGCTTCCTTAAAAAAAAACCACAAAAGCCAAAAGACCAGATTCAGTTGTGACACACATTTGCTGCTAATGTGATTCAATGTTGTAGATATTTTTTCTCCATTAAGATGATCTTTTGATCTCTTCAGCTGGACTCTTGGCTTTCAGTTGTGACATATTAAATCATAGCTTTTGTTATTAAAAAGGCTTTGAACTTCCAGAGCCCCCAGGCATTCTTCCCTTTGTAGCCTTGAAGAGATGCCAAATTTTAAAAGGAATTTAAGGAGATTGACGTGTCACTCAGGGTAAATTGCAGGAATGATAAATCAAGGAGATTTATTTTTGCACAAGTAATGGAGATACAGTAAGCAACGTTTCTTGTTTTAGAAATCTTTATATAGCATAGGCATATTTTCACTCTATTTGTAGTGATGGAGTGGAAGATGAATGAAATAATGGTGGATAAATGAATTTGATGTTATCTGACTAGTACTACCATTATCTCTCCTGGACCTGTCAGAAATATGCCATTATGTAAGACAGATAGTGCTCTAGTTACTGCCTAGAAGACTGGAAAATGATTATACTGGCTAAAACTAACCTTTAGTTTCCTGTGTAGGAAGCCACTATTTCAAAACTCTTAGTTAAAATAAATTATTTCTGGCAATTTTTATTTTAATAGTAAAATGTAGAACTATTCAAAGAATAAATTTAAATACCCATGATTCTATCATTGAGGTTTTAAACTGTAGACAACAGTTGTAATCCATATATCTTTATCTTAGTAATGCTCAAAATTAATATGAAATTAAAACGCCTCCCTAATGTATGAATTGAAACCAGCACAACCTTTAGGAGGAAAGAGGCCGTTCAATAACTTTGTCTACAGTATTTGTGCACAACAGAATAAAAACCTGCAGTTCAACTCTGCTTTTGGAAGGAGGAATGCATTCCTTTGTCCCTGTGTTTTATCTCTACTTGACTGTAAATACTATTATGCTTGTACAATCAGCTGGTGACATTTCCAGTTTGTTATTCTCTTCAAAGCCACACACCTAGGCCATGTGCCCAGCTCAGTTATGTAGTAGCAATTAGAGGCATGCTGTTAGTTTTTGTTTAATAAAGCAGTGTTTTGCAGTGTAAAGGGTTTACCCATTAAAAGGTAGGTCTAGATAGGTCTAGGTAGTAGGTCTACCTACTACTTAGTAGGAAACTAAACGTTAGCTTTAGCCAGTATAATTACATTCCAGCCTTCCAGTGGCATCAAGTTTCCTCTGGCTTCATTCTGACTTATGTGTTCATATTCAAATCACAGCAGCCAAGGAAATTACAAAAACACTTTGACAATGCATTTGTAAATTTCTGCCTGATCAAAAAATATTTGTAACTTTAAAGTGATCTGTGAGGCCAGATGTTACTCATGAAAGTGTTTTGGTAGGTTTTACACAAATTCAGGCAAAACAGGCATTTGAATAAAACCCTGTCTTTATCTCAAAATACAGGTTTACAGAGAGATGCCACTGATTTTACTGTGTATTCAATTCAAAGAGCTCAAGGAGATGTAATGTCAAACTGGTTTGATGGAAGCCCTGTAACACAAAATTTAAGATGTTGAAGCATCGGACTTACTCTCTTCCCATTGCAGACCCAGTCAAAGTATTAGTGCTGTACAGCGTAGCAGTTATTGATAAAGATGACTTTGATGCTCAGGAAGAGATATTTAGGGAAACACCACTCTGCAGTGTTTGGATCTATAGCCTAATATCCCCTCACATATGGGATGAACGTGGTCACTGCAGAGATACCCTAGACACCATGCCAATGATCATGATGCTATCTCATTGCTCTGTCTCCATCTCCAATGAGAGGAAAGAAGTTATTGTGGCATAGGACCCTATACACAATAATAATGATTTCAATTTGGTTTTTTCCCTCCCTGCCAGCTCATAGTGTGGAATTACTGCCTTTATACTGCTGAACTGCAAAAATTCTTCTGCTCCCACAGGCAAATCAAAGTGGTGATCAGGGTACCGCTAATAACCCTTCTGATGTCAATAGAGTGCCTCAGCAATCATTTTTCCTTCATTCAGAGCGTAGATGATAGAACTTGTGCACCCTGGAAAAGACAGTATGATGAAAAACATGTATAGAGTTA
The DNA here is from genome assembly GCA_033558185.1 of Dromococcyx pavoninus. Classification (NCBI taxonomy): domain Eukaryota; kingdom Metazoa; phylum Chordata; class Aves; order Cuculiformes; family Neomorphidae; genus Dromococcyx; species Dromococcyx pavoninus. The sequence continues at coordinate 3,187,633 of JAUMJL010000362.1, read as the reverse complement.
TGCTATAAAAATTGCTGAACATCTGAACATCTGAAATGACACTACAGCAATGTTCTCTATTTTTTTTCTTTTTTTGGTATCACAGACATAATGCTTTCAGTCAAGCTACTTGATATAGACATTGGAACTCACAGTGAGTAACAGCCATTGATTATTCAGTCCATTCTTCTGCTCATCTGCAGTTAATGATCTATCTTGATTTTTGATGGAATGTTTGATGTTATTTGTAGTTTGTTCATTAAGTTAAGCAAGGTTTTTACTGCTTGTGTAGTCTAAGAAAAACAATTGTAGTCTGTAAATTGTATGTAGTAGTGCTGCTTATTTTTCAACAGAAGACTGACATTCTTCAACCCACAGCCTAATCAGTAGAAAACAGGAAATCATTAATTTTGCAATTTCAGGATTGTCTTTTATTGTTATACTGATTTCTGCAGGTTTTGAGACTTACTTGTAGTTTTATGGAATGCTAGTAAGTGCTCAAATACTCATAAATCACATATAATGGCCCTGCAGAAAGGGAGACTGGAAGTTGTCTCTTTCATATGTGAGCCAAGAGATTTATAGTTGGCCTCTGTCCAGCTGGAGAACAGAACACATGAGCCAGGCAGAAGTGATTGCAGGCTTTTAAGTCCATCAGCACGTTCAACTATTGCATCATTAGAGAGGCATTCCTTTATCAGTGGTTTAAGACTGATTATTATAGCTTGTTTTTATTTGAATACCTGACTGGAGACAGGTAGTTAGTCATTATCTGAACAAATAACCATTTAAATACAGTATGATTTTGCTGCTTCTTGCTGGTCATGTTTGTGAATACAATGTAAATGGCTTTTCCTTCTGTGAATAATTAATAAATAATTCATGGTACTGAAAACATTTGAAATGGATGAGAGAGATGGAAAATCTTTGGCAGAAATTGTATGTCCTGTTCCAGAGACCTAGGATTTAAAACATAAGAGAAAAGGAGAAACAAACACATGCCCCAGGCCTCATAGATAGAATAAGAAATATCCCGCAGTAGAACAGACTACAATTCATTTTGGTTTATAGCTTGATTTTTCTTCTCAGAGTTGTAGAGCAAGGGCAATTTACATTTCCATGAAGCTGAGTCTGGAGCTGTAGAAGAGTGAGACAGAGGAAATATTCCAGTTTCCTTGTTATACCACATAAGTGCATTAGTTATTGTTTAAATCCTATTTTAGAAAGGTGTTGAACAAAACCAAAGCTTATTGCTGAAATCGCTATGACAGAAGACCACTGAATCATGAAAATGGCCAGAGTGCAAGAAGTCAGCTCTAGCCCAAATCCCTGTTATAACTCTGGATCAGCCGTACCTGGGTTATTTATGACAAATGACTATTCAATGCATTCTTAAAGTCACTGAGTAATACAGCTTCCCAGGACACCATACTTCAGAACTTTCACTGCCACTAGGAAATGCTGCAAATTAAACTCAGTGTTTCTATTCCTATACAACAACAGAGGCAAACAATACATTATCTTATTGCCCTGGAGCACCTCTTTACATGTGTTGTGATTGTTAGCACATCGGTATTCGATAGAATTAAACAAACTTAAATCCTTAAACCTATATTTGTGGTCTTGCAATAAAAAGATGCTCTAATGAAGACGAATGTCTTGTAGTGGGTGACTGGCCCCCAGCTAGATGCAAAATAATAGGACTCTTTTTTAGACTTTGGACAAAGATGGGAATGCTTCTGACCCCTCACAGTGGCAGAAAGATGAGAAAAAGCCCAGAAATGAAGAGGAGAGATTAAAAGAGAATGAAATGACGTTGTCTTTGGATGATTGCTTGACTCTTGGATGAGTCTCTTTGACTTGCACAGTAAACAACTTCAGACTCCTTAACTAGTGTTTGTTTTCAGTGCTGTGTTTTCTCAGCATTTTTGTGATGTGTTTCATGCCTCACGAGACCAGTATACCCTCCATGGAGTTTTAAACTAAATAAAAAAATGAAATAAAGGGGCAAATAAATGGAACAGTAATCCACCTAAAGTTGCAACTCTATGAAACTGGGAGTTTAGGGGTGTATCATGCTGTGCTTATCCTCTTCTAATGCTCTTTAGGCATTTTCCCTTAGCTACTGATACCTGCCAGAGACAAGGCTGTGGTCTGTATAGACCTTTGGAGTACATTTTAAAACAAGGTAACTATGTGAATATAATTGACCCTTCACTAGTCAGAACCTGGTGAGCTCCAGTCATGACTATGACTTTATCTGATTTACGTACTTCATTTCACTCAGTCGAATTAGTTTGGAGATGTCTGCAAAATTGAGGGGAAACGTATAGCTCTGGCATAGCACAGATGGCTTTTCTTTTGACTGAATGAAACACTCGCCTATGTCTTAGGAGAGTTAGGCTTAATTAAGAAATAGCTTGGCCATTGACCCATTTCTCAGAAGGTACTTTTTCATATATTCCTACATTATTTCCCCTTTGACTTCTTCTGAGCCTAAACGTTTAGTCATAACAGATGAAGATATCCCAATACATACACTTAGCAGTTCTTTCTACTATCTGCTTTTAAGAATGATTAATCAGTAGCTTATAATAAAGTTACTTGGAATAAGTGATCCATCAATCTCACTGTAATAGAATATCCTGAGTCTAAAAACACAGTTCTGAAAGTCTCATTTGTGTTATTTGACTGGGGAGTCAATACAGATGCTTTCTTTCACTTCTCATAAAAGAGGCATTTCTGCTTCCTGGTGCTTTGCATTGAGCTCTTGTGTTCCACTCACAAATTACGGCACAGATTCACTGTCTACAGGAGGTGAGGGCTAGTGTTGTCTCCTACTCCCTCCCCAAAGGCAGTATAAGTGATGGAGAACTGAAGTTCTACATTATGCAGCTTTGTGAGTATTTTAATGACTTTGCTTTGAAACTTTAAGGCTCGAGTACAGAGATACTTGCTGCAGGGCTCACTTGAAATTATTTCTTGGTCTGCTTGAAAATTTGGCTGGCTTCAACTAAACAATACTCTTCGACTGAGGTTCAGACACCAGCAAAATTTTGAAAACTGAGACATTCAGCATTTTTCAGGCTTCTACAGATATGTCAGGTGTTTAGTGAGTGCTGTAACAGAGACATTCAAATAATAGGAAGTCCTTTATAGAAATTTCAATTCATTCTCATCTTAAGAGGCTATCCAATGAACTTAAATGTTCATACTCTTTTGAATTAACTGTTTTCCTTTTTATCACATCATTTTAATTAATTTTTAAGAGAAATCAAAGAATTTATAAGCATGCTTTCTTGCATTTCAGGGTGTAAAAGTCCATAGTTAAGTTTAAGTCTTCTGGAAGCTTTCTTCTCCAATCCATATATAAAAGTATCAAAAGCACAGAGTATGTTGCATTTCTGACAATCCTGACTTTACTTATCAAATATGAGGCTGACTCAAACTTGTCACGAATCACATAGAGTTTTATAGCCTTTGCAACAAACGTCAATGAATTAAATTGGCTAGAACAAATGAGGTGACAAAGGGTAATGACGAGTGGCAGAAGAAAAGGAAATCCTACAGTTTAAGGACTGACAAAAACCTTGGTGACAATCAGTTACAGTAAGTGCACTTTTCAAATAGATGTTTTATAATGTCAGGCTTTTTAATAGCAGACTCAATTTTACTAATTTGTTGAAAAGAAAACTGGGTGTGATGACCTTTTATTTAGTATTGTACTTCCAGGATCATCAAGATCTGAGAAAAAGTGTTGGATCCTTAGTATCATGAATATATATGCTTCAGCCATTCTGACCATTGCGGGCATGGCTATATTCCTCTTCCTGATGCAAAAAAAAATACGTTTATACAGACACATGCCCACTGTTTCCTCTTACATTTGACATTTTAATTTTGCTTCTGAGGGGGAGGGAAAGAAGGTCTAATCTGTCATTCAACTATATTGTTCTGACAGCACTCTCACTGGCTGCTGTTCAAAATCAATATCAACAGTAGAATGATTTTATTTGCCTGGGGAAATTGACAGGAACCTCAATAGCCTTTCCAGAATAGCTCTCCGTATGGACACTCAGAAATATTGTCCATTTTCCTGTGTAGATAAGCCCTTAGTCAAACACATGTGTATTTTGCTGCCTATTACAAAGTCCGAGGAAGTCAACAGAAGCCCAGAAAAAGTGCAATTTAAGCAGTGTGTGCTATTTAATAGTATTTGTCCCATTCTCAGAAACTCAATATTCTGGGTCTGAAATAATTTCTTTAGTTGAGTAGGGAAGGCCAGAGATGGCACCTCTCCTTCACACTGCAGTTTACCCCTGTGTTTCTGATCACAAAGTGTTTACTCTCTTGCTTTCCCCTGTCCTACCTCCTCTCCCTCCCCTGGCCCTCAGGAGAAGCAGAGGATGAACAACCCCTTAGACTCACCAAAAGAAGTACTTAAGGTACTCCTGGGTTGCTTAAGGTAAAACCAGATACAAACCAATCCAAATTTAAGAAAGAGATGAGCCTTTCTTGTAAGCAAAATGGATTCTGTAAAATTATATGAATGTTTTCAATCCAGTTTTAGATACACAGCCTAGATTCAATATTATAAGACTCAGTTATAGCAACTCCTCATATATATAACTCCAGCAGAAAAGATTCTTTGGTTCAGTAGTAATAGGCTCTGTTAGAATTAACATACCACACAAAACTGATCCTGAATAAATCCTGTTTGTCTTGCCTCTCCCAGCAGATGCTATATTTAATATCTAAATACATATTTCTCCTTCTTTATCTTCTTACTGTTCTGAATATGAAATTATCTCTCTAAAAATATTGCAAAAGTATGTTCAAGCTTTTATAACGCTGATTCAGCAAATGCAAAGTCCATTTCTGGAAACATCTTTCCAAGATAGCAAGCATTCTCTCAGACGTCAGGAGTCTGCTACAGTGAGGTTAGCTTTTTTTTAGTTTTTTTCAGGCCTGGCAACTTTCTGTGTGGTGACTCATCTGATTTTTAATACATGTTGTATAACACTAGTTTTTATTGTTCTTGGTTTCTACCATATGGAGTTTCTCAGTAAGAATATACTTTAGAAGAACAAGATGATGCAAATGCACTGTTCCTTTCCAGTTCCTGTTTTTTTGGAAAGGTGGACAAAGATAAGTTATTATTCATATGCAAAATGACTAACAGGCTAAGGGCAATTGAACTATCAACTTTTACTTTTATATGGGTTTTTTGTGGGAGATTTCAGTACATACGAGTGTTTCAAAGGACAGTAAATCCAGTTAATTCCAGCTATTATTAGGCTAAAAATAGCAGGAAGGATGTAAACAAAAACAAGATTCTCTCTTACATCACCTTCATAAGTAAATAGACCTCTGAGTATTCAGCATTACTGAAATCAGAGAAACTGGATTTCAGATTGGAAGAACAGAAGACTAAAATTTAGATATAGACTGGATGATTTCTTTTAAAGTGTCCTAAATTTTGCACTATATTTTTTTTGTGTGTGTATTTAGAAACAGAAGAAAATAAAATAAAAGGCTGATGGAGAGGAAAGGGAAGGACAAACAAGCACATGTGCCAAGTTTCTGCTCTATTAAGAGGTGCATTTGATTCTTATGTTAAGTCCACCACCACATTTTCACATCACAGATGCACAACGGCTTCATCTTCCCTTGGTGTGACAAAGCTTCCCTGCTCATTTGCTGTCATCTAGTCCCCTGATTCCAGCTCAAATGTATTGTCTTATACAAGCATTGACCTAACAAAGGAGAAATGTGTGTCTTAGATGGGGTGTGTAGGAAGGATATTTAGGGTCTGCAGGAAGGGTATTTAGGGTCTGCCAAGCTGAGTAAGATTGCTTTCTCCCACCTTTAGCTTTGCACAGCTCAGTGCAAGCTTGCCTCTTTTCCCCTTTCTGATCTACTGCTAGACCTTCCTCAATGCCATAATGTTTTGTTTTTTTCTCCAGCCTCCCTCTTTTATTATTTGGTCCTTGGATAATCTTACTTGAAAGCTTACATTATATCTCAAACTGGGTGACAGATGCTGTTTACCTGCATTCTGGAGCTGAACTGATGAACTGATAAAAGCACTCAAATTTCAAATACCTTTTCTTGCCACTCTAAGCTAAGCAGTCTCTGAAATCCTTGAATTCCAGTGTCCTCTTGAAAAAGCATGGATTTACAGCTCATGGAAATAATATTTTGTTCTTATTAGAAAATGTGAATTTGTTTCAGAATTCACTTTAAAAATCAAAATATTTTTAAAAATACTGTTTAAATTTTGATTTACAGATATCTTTAGCAGAAATACAACTGTGAACCCATGATTTGTAAAGAGGAAAGAAATATAATTATACTTATGTCTTAATTCATTGGACAATTCAGCTGATTGAGCTTTGAAAGTATGGGACAGTGAACTGAATTCATAAAAGCAAAGTCAACAATCTTTCATTTATTAAGAAATTATTTGGTTTTAACTAAAATGAAAATAAGAAGGCTGTTTTTAAAGAAAATTAACAACATACTCAAAAGTTCTTGTTCTGATCTAAGAATATTATACAGTGTAGATTTAGCGTGCTCATCAGCTTTATTGAAGTGCAACACTCCAAGGCTCTTTTCAAGTTCATCATGCCATAATTAATTAACTAAATCTTTTCTTTTGGCTTTGTCTCTGGCATCTAAATATGAATTTTTATGGCCCTTTTTTCTTCTCAATGTCATCTGAGCTGAGATTTTATTGCCTGTGAGACAAGACTAGGGAGTCATGGCCGGTCCTAGTTTCAGCAAAGTTCATTAAAATATAAAGCTTGTGCTTGTTTTATTATGAACTTTCTCTTGTTTTTCCCTGTGCTAAATGTAATAAACCTGAAAACAGGTGCATTGGCTCAGTTAGTGTATTTCCTACTTGCCCTCAGACTGTTCTTAGCAGAGATGCGTAATGGTAAACTGTCTCATATCCGACAATGTGTTTTGAGTTTTCTAATATCCCAGTAAAATTGCCAGCAGGTAGAATTCTAGTTTTTCAGAACAGTCAACATTTTATTTTTCCATGCAAAGGGAATTTCCTAGCTTTGCCCATGGGTAAATCTAATATGAAGGATGCAATAAGAAGTTGGCGTTAATCCACTACAGCCTCTGTACATAGTCTACTGTGCTATAAATATTTCAGCTTCCACGAATGTAGACAGCAAAACAGCTGGGTAAATTAGTCCTATGTTTTCAGCCAATATTCTTTGAAATTTTCAGCTAAAGTGGTATGCAGGTATAGCAATTCTGAGATCCATCTACTGTATCAGGACTTACACCAGGAGTTTAGAAAACCAAGAGTAAGTCTTAAGGAATCACAACAGTTCTGTTAATTCATGCCATTACTTAACTTCCAGTGTTAAAGCCTTAAGCAGTCCATAGGACAGGTTAAAACTAGGTTTATTTCCACTGAAAACTACATGTTTAATTTTTAATTTAGTTGTAAAAAAGAAGTGCCCTGTTTCTGGTAGTGAAATTATTTGATATATTGAAGCATTTTCTATAAGTATTGTCGTACAATACTTATGTCATTACAGTATACGGAATATCACTCTAATATGACTTAGCATGATACAGTTTATATATTTCTATTACAGACAGTTGATATTTTATATTTAAAATAATGTAAACCAATAAAAATATACAATGCCATAAGGTAACAAAATAATAGCAATAATTCAGGGAAATTCTGAGGATCTGTCATCTCTAGTTTCAATGAAGACAAATGTGAACTTCTCAGAATGAAGAAAGGATGGAATTTTTATGAGATCATGGTCATTCTTTGATCATTCTAAAAATTAGTTAGACAATTAAGTAGAGATCACATTTTGCCAGGACAAAGTAGTGTTTCAGAAGATGAATGCAATTTTTGAACACAGCAGTAGTCAATTAGAATTGAAAAAAATTATTTTAGATCTGTAGAAGATTCTCAGCTGATTGTGGAGTGTTCGTAGGTTATAGCCTTTGTCCTTTTTTTTTCAGAAGTTTAATGGGCTTTAGAGAAGTACCTCAGGAATGATGTGATTTTCAGAAAAGACATGTTAACTAGAAAATCTATAGAAATTCAAACTGATTAGTTTATTTAAGAGCAAGTTGGAGAGTTACACATTTACTCTTCTGATATTTACCTCGTAGAAGAAATTTCTAACGGTAGGAATTTATTTTGCCTAACAGAAAAAACACATAATGAGAGCCAATAGGTGGAAAAATATTCAGACTAGAAATATGAACTCTTGGTATTGATGGTAAGCAATGCTGGACAGCAGATTTTAAAGGCAATCAAAATTTTTGGTGTGTTTCACATTAAGTCTAATTTGAAAAGTAGCAACAGACTTTCTCTGCACTCTATATGCTTTATCTCCCAGTAACTCTTGATGTGCTCTTTGGTTTTCAAAGTTTATTCATCTGTCAATGACAGACAATAATACCTCTCCCACCATGTACAAAGCAGTATTGTTACCTTAAAAAAGTCTTGGTTCTAAAAGGAATTTATGAAAACTTATGAATTTTACCCTTAAAAACAAAGATAAAATATCACAGTGCCATTCTGTATTTCATGTGTAGGTTATGTAAGAGCCACCTCCGCCCCTGTGGCCCCCTGCCCCAAAATACTGGGAAACTGATGACTGGAAGATTGCTTAAATTTAAACTAAATAGATTGATTTGGTAGGAAGTGAATCACATACACCTGGATGCCCCTCTGCTACCCTTCAATGTTGTTTGATGATTTTGCTAATTCTAGAATGCTGCATTCATTCTCAGTAGATGACTATTGAATATCAATACGGATTTGTTTTCCTACCTGCTGGGCATTTGTTTTCCCAGCCTTCACTTTTTTCAAAACTGCTAAACAGCTTTTGCCTCTTGTCTGTTTTAAGCTACTGGTGCAGGCGGTGCCATACATGAGAGTTTTCCAGCAGTTTCAGTTACAGATGATTAAATTTATAGGGAAAGATTCACTGTAACTGGTCGCCACCACCCCTGCTGCAGTCTCTTTACACCTAGCTGTTACCAAGAATGGTAGCCCTACCTGGCATTCTGAGAGAGACCTTGGTGAATATGCAGACCTCTTGCTCCAAGTCCATGCTCAGAGCCTCGTTTACTCACCACTATCAAAGCCATCCCATAAAGGGAGGATTATGGCCTCCCCCTGGGCAGAGGTGAGCAGCCTTAACCACAGGGTACACACCCACAGGTGCATGCAACAAGATGTCCTCTCTTCAGTCCTCTGGATTGCTTTCCTTGGCCTTTACCAGAGCAGACTCTGCCAAACCCCTAGCCTACCCCCCATCAGAAACCTGACAACTGAAACAACCATTGCTCATCAAAGAACAGTCTTCTCTTTCCGTAATTCTTGTTTGTCTTTCTATCTCCCATTGACTTTGCTTTTGCCCTTGCCCTTTCTCCTCACTCTGAAGAATCATGGGGCGAAACAAAAACAAATGTAGAAAACTCCAAGTTTTTCAAGTAGAAGAATTCTTGTTTCCTTGTTAACCATACTGCATATCACTTTTGTTCAGGATTTTTAAAGTCCCATTGACTTCAGACAGGGCAAATTTGTGCACTTCTCATCTCGTATCTTTTTTTTTTGTCCTTCATCCTTCCCGGCTGCAAACATGTGAGAAGGAATTTATATGCCAAGATCATATCTAAATAAGCTCAAAAGGGACTGTTCATATAGGGCAAATTAGGTCGTTCATCTTCTAGGTAACTTTCTTTAGAAGGAAATGACTGCACAGTGGTCTTTCAACGTTGTCTCTGAAGAGCGAGAACTGATGTGCAGGTTTTAAACACAAGCACATTGTGAGATGCTTTGGATAGTTTATAAATAATTTTGTGCTATTGCTGTGCACTTTCAATTTTCCCCAAAGGATAAAAAAATAGCCTTAATATCTCATAACCCAGATCTATCAAAGCTGATATCAATATCATTCTTCATTTGTCCGCAATACTATGTACTGTACAGTTACAAGTACAATAGTATACTTGACTTATACAAAGATACAACTTTTTAAAATTCAGATTCTAAAGAACAGGTTCAGATTTATTGATTCAAGTCAATTTGGGTCAATAAACTTTCCTGCTGTTCCAACCTGTAATTCACATCACAGCGTCTAGGATTTTATGCTTTGTGAATATTTTGCTACCAGTGGAAGCCATGCAGGCTGAGCAAACATACAATTTTCCTGGAGATGCCTACAGTCTTCATCGAGCTGGGAAATTTCTACTGTTGAAAGATTTCATGCCAGAGCAAGCTGAACACATCATGACCCTCATACAGTTAGAAAGCTGCTTGCTGGAATCCATCTCAAACCAAACTAGAATTGACCTGGCTCACTCATGAGCAATGCAAAACAGGTCTGTATCTTGAAAGTAAAACCTCTCCTGGTGCTAACATTTATGTATTAATATAAAACTGTGAGATTACATAGGTTTTATACTCCCTTGATTTGTGTTTATAGCACAACAGAGGATTGTTCTCCTTTGATGGATTATGCCCTTTGGTTTTCTTATGTATGCAAACTGAGCCTACTTTATGACAGCACAAGAAGCCTTTAGGGTGTTTCTTATTTAAACACTGTGCATTATATTTGAATGAATGACTTGTGGTGTTCCTGAATATGTACAGATTATCCAGAAATTATATCTAGGTTTAGGATCCAACTTGGTATAAAACTATTTTGACCTGTATCTTGATTAGAAGAATTGTGTTGTAATGTAGACTAAAGAAGTAAAATAATAAAAAGAAAGAGAAATGTGGAAATACACTCAGGGCAAAAGTTTAAATACATGCCTTTTTTATTTTCATATTCTTCTTCCCCTTCTATCCAAAAGATATATTTTCTTAAATAACAGGCTTACCTGACCTGTCTTTTCCTACATCCTGTTTTGTGTGCAAAAAAAATGGGGGCAGAGAGAATTTTCAAATATATGAGAAAAAAATACAATGAAGAATAGTGTTTGTGACTCCTTCAAAACTCTGCTTTTCCACTGTCTGTCGCAGGTACTGCTGGGTCATTATTGTCTTTTTCATTTTCTCATTCTACACAGTTTCACCCTCTTTTAACAAAATTTGAAGAATACTGGAGTTACTACATGTCCTAACAGGGTACTGAGATCTGCTGAGGTCTCATTGAAAGCACTTTTGGAATGATGGGAGAATCAAACCCATTTTTCCAAACCTCTTTCAGTTTTATTAAGGCACAATCAGGGCAACAGCAATGGCATTTCAAAATTTAGTGTTAGCATGTGGGAAATGCGAGCTTACTGCAGGTCTTGTGACTAAACTAGATCCAAGATTTTGCAAAGAAAACACATACTTATTGGAAAAAGTAGAATCCCCACATGTATGGATTGGAAAAGCAGATCCCTACATGTATGGCTTCAACTATATTGTCAAGTTTCTTTGTTTCTGCCTTTGTCTAAGGTTCACTCATTGTCCCTGCTGCACGCAGGCTAACTTGCGTGTAGGCTCAAATTTGGCATGACTCAACTAGTTCTGTTAGTGAGAAAGCATGAGAATGGGCCAGAGAAGAGTTCTGTGCCAGCATTGATACTCTGCAAAAAAGGTAACTCAAGAGTCTGGGGTTTAGGGAACAGGGTAATTTATTATACACTGGAATTGCTTATGTAACTCTAGGGAGCATGATGGATGAGAAAGCAGGAGGAGTTGGGGTGCAAGTGGAAAAGCTGAAATAGAAGTTAAAACCCTAGCCTTGTTGATTTCAGGTTCCTAACATGCTTGTTTGTTCAAGTTCTGACTGTGCTCATTGGGTGAGAAGACAGTTTATCACATTTTCTTGTTTCCTGATCAGGAGACCAGACCCGTGTGCCATCCGCTATCATGCAGTTCCATGGTTTGGGTGTGAAAGCAGACTAAGGAAAGGTAATATGATATTGGTGTTTCCATGGATAGTCTTGCTTACACCCAGCAAAAACCATGATGATGAGTGTCCTAAATATGCGAAGGTTTCTGTTATTTACTTTGAATGTTTACTTATATTTCAATATTAATTATAGGTTGACAGGCTATTTAATCAGAAAGGTAATAAAAATATCAAGGTGAGAGAATCTGTATCTGCTATGTATGACATAAAAATTAATTATGTATACATGAAGCATGGCTATAAAACATATTTAGAAGATTTTCTTTCTATGTGACAAATTTTTTCTTTGCTGATAGCATCTATCAATTGTTTCACTTGTGGCAGGACTTATATGTATGTTTCCTGACAGAAGAAATTAAGCTTTTCTGTGCTGCATTGGAGAAACATCAGTTTGGTCCATCATGATGGTGGCCAGAAATGAATGTTTCAGAAGAAAGCATAAGAACTAGGCAGTACCTAGACATGGGTTAATTTGTTCTACAGCATTAAGTTTTACTCTGAGCCTGACTTGACTGACATATATGTAAACATCAATACAGGTGGTTTGATACTAACTTTTTGTTAATAGGGTATGATAACAAGAACTTACAATGTTATTAAAGTATGTTGCCTTCCCTCTTGAATTTGGGTAAACTTATAGCTTGAGTGACCTGCCATGGCACTTCCTGTGCCTAATCGTAGACTGTAAGAGAGCATAACCTTCCCCCAATATTGAATTTGTTATCTTTCAATGACATCAATACCATTAAATAGCCCTTTGTTACCTTTCAATGTCATGAAACAGTCTTTTTTTTTTTCCTTTTCATTTTCTTGTATTGTGGAGAACAGTGACATTATATGGAGTGTAACTTCCCATCTATAGGTTGTTCCGCCGAGGAAGATACATTTACAGCCTAAGATCTTCACGAGTGCTCTCATGTGTTGAGGATAATTGCTCTGGCTATGCAGTGGGCAGTATTCCTGAAGACTACGGAATATTTAGCCACCTCATGAGGGCTGACATTTCTGGTATTAGCCTGGGTATTGAAATGCATTTCCTCATAGCTATTGTTTATACTTTCAGTGGGTGCCTTTGTTGATGTATCTTTCTAAAAATAGATGTTAAGTAAGATGCTGAATAATGTTCCTTAAAGCTGTTGTGTACAAGTGGCCAAAACATTCCAATCTGAAGGCAAACTTGGGAGATTCACTTGTGGTTGCTTGTCCTAATCTCTTCATGAGAGTGGATGCACTTCATAAGAGTGGGATTTACGTGATTTAAAAACTAAACAAAACTGAAATTTTTCTTTTGAATTGCAGTAAGAGAAATGGTGAAGCAGCTTCTCTGGAGATTATTGAACTTGCTGCTGTAGTGAATCTCAACACTTAACTCTTCTTTTACATTATATATTTTTGTTTGTTTGAGGGTGAGTTTTTATATTTACACTTACCAGCTGAAGTCGAAGCCAATGATTATGCCAAGACACAGATGACATTTATGCAAGGAATTCTAACAGACAAGTTTATTTTACTCGTCACTGAGATCTGCTAGCATGGACTGGCTCACATCTAACAAGCTATTCTCAATTTCCAAACTAGAGAGCTGCGCACAAACTGTGCATTTGGAATGGTCCCTGAACCACCCTGACTGACAAACCATTCCTGAGATTTGTTCATGGAGACTACTGATTTAAATCAGGACAACTTTGGTAATGATAAACAAAAATAATTTAGTGAAAGGGTTTGAGTGATTTTAATTAAGAATGTTATGTTTTTTTACAGATAAATAAAACCATTTATATTATTATTATAGAGATTGTGGAAGATCAACTTTCTCCACATTGCATGGTCTCAATCTTGACTTTGTCTTTCTGATAAGAACAACAAAATGAAACACTAGCATTTAAATTAAAAACTGCTTCTTCTGAGCTGTACTATCATGAAATAGAGATACATTTCTCAAGTAGCAGCAAGCTGTGCTTTCTGCTAATACTTTGATTATATTATGACAGCCTTTCAGGCTGGAAGGAACATTGAGATGTTATCCTGTTTGTCCTCTGGCCAACAGGGGGAAACAACATCTAAACACATCCAGTAATGGAGAGCTTCTGGTCTCTCCAAGTACCTATTCCAGTACCTAACTACAGTTGCCATTGGAAAACATTTTCCTAAATTTCTTTTACTCCACTTTAAGACCTTTCTTATATTACCAACGGTGATAAAAATACCCCTCTAAATAGTCTTTAGCAACTAATCTGCTCATTATTTTGGTTTTTCACTCATATGTAGTACAGGAGTACACTCATTCAGTCAACCGTTCCTTCATAGGGCTATTGAGATGTTATTTATTTTAGATAATTTCTCTACCTCTTATCTCATTGAAATGCTTGTAACTGCTCCTCTCTTGGGAGAGATTGCTTGCAAATGTGATAAGCATACTTGTTATTCTGTGACATGGAGCTATGCTTAGAATAGCCCCTTTACAGACCCATCCAATACACTCTTCTAGTTAGGTAATGATACGAATTTGTTGACTGCACTTTAAATGCATGAACTGAGCGTATGCCTTATGCTAGGTTCTTCGATCCCATATTTTCTTAATCTGAACAAGCCATCCTCACATTGTGTATTCAGCTGTTGCTAAAGCTGCTGGTGGGATCGGGATGCGTAGGACAGCAGCTGTTGCTAGGAAAACTTCACAGTATTTAAAAGGAGCTGGAATGACAATGTTGGAGGTGACTGTGTCCCAAACTCACATTTGGAAGTAATGCATTTTGTTGTGGTCTGAAGTGATCTGGTGGGCTGGGTGGGTGACACAGGAAAACAGATTTCTCAGAGAAGAGGAAGCCTTATTTCAGAGACAGTGGAAGAAGTGAAACTGAGAAAAAAGAAGACTTGAGACTGAGGAAAAAGAAGACCTGAGAAGGTAAGATGGCTGAGGGACTCTCAAGGAAGACTAGACTAGGAATGGGGAGTCCCTGCAGTTCTAGGAAAGAGAAGTATATATGGGTGGTACTGAAGGACTGAGAGGATGAGAAGAAGATGTCTCCCCTAACAGTGTATGAGAGAAGACAAATGTCCCAATCCCCTCCCACAAAATCTTCCTGAAAGCCTGAAAATGACGTTTTTATTCCTTAAACCTGTCCATTTCTTAAGCCTTCAGATTCCTTCTCCCATCAAAAAACTCACCTGTCCAAACCTCCTTTCCATTCTCAGTACCAGCAAAATATTGAATTGCGCTGCATTCTACTTTTGCTGCTTTGAACTCATCCATGATAAAACATTTCAGTTTGTCTACACTTCTGAGCTGCCTTTGAACAGCATGAATATGTGGAACCACTTGGGAAATGAAGAATGTCTTTGGGCATGCATGGGTAAGAGGGAACAATGTGCTAATAGGTGAACTGCAGAAAAAGAGCCCTTTCTGAGAATGACTTGAACAGCAGCATAAAAGTGGCTACATAGAGAATGCAGCAATGATAACCCAGCTGCTGTTAAATTTATTATGTGAACATATAGAGAAACAGGTTTTTTCCCTTTGCTTCAATTTAAATTTTTTCTTGTAACATCCTCAGTCATCCAGAGATAAAAATATAGCTTCACTATGGCAACTTTTTAGCATAATTGTAGATTTTCTTACTTCAGTCTTTTCTTCTTCACCCTAAAAATTCCTGATAAATCTTTCAGTATCTCCTCAAAAAATGTGTTTTGGTTTTTTTTAATAGTAATAGCTACCAAATTTTCAGACAGAATTAAGAACCTTCTTTTAAATACCATGGGAACTCTTTCATTGTGAACACTCAGCCTAGGGGGAAATTAAAATAACATAACAAACAGTTCCATAAATACTGCTCTATGGAAGAAATACAAAGGGTATAAACAATAAATGATTAAGTATCTGTTAAGAAATCAAAGAAACCCTGCTGAGATTCTGCGTTTTTTTTTCCTTCTCCCAGGATAAATGTAAAAAATACTGCCAGTTTTAGAATACACACCAAAGTCCTGGCATGATAAGCTATGCTCTTTTTTTTTCCTCCAGTGAAGTCTTATTATTTGTATCTTCATGTATTATTGTTTACTTGATTCTGCCTGGGACTGATTCACAAACAGATGGACACAGCAAATTTCTGGAGAAGTCCTGCAGTTTGATTGGATTGTTTATTTGCAGATTTTGGCTAAGCCTGGGCAAATATAACAAGGAGAAAAGTCTAAGGTCAAATTTTAGATGCAGGTGTTTTCATAAGCTTTCAGATCTAGTGCTGACTTTCCATATGGGTGTGCATTTGTTCCCATGTTTGCTCATGCAGCCCTAGTAATTTTATTTTATTGGTAAAAACTTTCCTTTCAACAGCTACATTACACAAGATTTGTTTGGTTTTTGTTTGATAAAGAGTGCCTAACTTTTTTTTAGAAAGGCCAAAATTCTCCATAGTTGTGAAGAATTAGTCTAAGACATAATTTCTGCTGTCCCATGATATTAAGGTCTATATGATCAGAACTTGCCTCTGCTTAGCCAAATCCCCCCAGTTTGGGGCCAGATCATGACTGAAACTGAATGGGACACATGACAGTGTGCAGTCAAACCATCCCGTGTCTCTCCAACATAGTCTCTGTGTAGCCCATGTATCAATAACTAAACCAGTTCGTTATGTAAGCCCTTCCTTCCAGCATTGTTGGGAGATTAAGAAAGGTGTGATTTTATGCATAGAAAAACTAGTTGTTACAGGCTAGCTCCTTTTCTGTTGTGCAAATGTTGTTTACCCCAGAAATGTTGCTGTTAGTTACACTACACTACTAACTGGTAATATTTATTGTTTTGTTTTCTCCTCTCCAAGAATACTCTGGCACACGGATTCATGCTGTGTATGAACCCACTTGCTGAATCCTGTTTGTGTCACTAGCCCAAACAAATTGTACTCCCATGGAACTCTGCACACAGCTGCCAACTAAATTATAGTGAGGAATCAGGTGTTTCTGCACTGATTTTCCAGCTACTGGCTCCTCTAAATAAAGGAAACATTGCATGTCACTACGTTACTTTACATTGAAAGATAAGTTTTGCATCTTTTACATTCTCTGTGGAGAAGAGAAGGTATGAGTCCTTGGTTAAAGATGTCATAATTCACCATGGCAATTTCCCTACCATCTCTTTATGCTCTAGAATTTTCAACAGTCAGTAAATAATGCACTGAGTTGTACTGAAATAATCAGCATTATTGCCTCTGTATATGAAAAGTGCCTGCTGAAAAGTATAATATTATCATGTCTATCCTTCTAAACATTAAGGTTCTAGGTGAAAAATTATCTCATCTTAGATGCTATATATGCAGCCTGTTGCTGTGATAGAGAAGCAATGCAATGGAATGACATTGTGTGTAAAGGATAGTAGATTAGTGGTCCTTTACAATTTTCAATAGGAAGAGCAGAATAAGGTTTATTTTCCTAAGTCCAATCAGTCATATAAAACTTAAAAGTCAATATTATATTTGATCATAAAGAGATATTTTGCCCGTAGTATTTATTATTTGTACTGTGATTTGGGCTTGAACTAGAAGTCTCCTGTCAAGATAATTCCAATTCCAGTCACCAGGGGTGAAGGCATACGAGGGAAGCTTGAGCACTGCTCTGTAGATGAAACTGATAAGCTTGGCAGGATGATAAAAACACCAGGAAAAATGGTCAGTCTAGCTACTGTGGTTGCCACTTCTACAGGACAGCTCACTTTCCTGGGGTTGTGAGAAGTTTTATGGCTGCCAGTCCTTCAGGTTAACATATAAAGAGGAATTACAATTCTGCCAAACCTACACCCTCCAAAACTGTTCATGTTGAGCTTGCCAAGAGCTCTGTGGTTGCCTTAAAAGTAGGGAATCTTTGCAACAATAAAAAAATATCTGTTATAAACTCTCTTCAAGATTTGAACCTTCAAAGTGAATTTCACTTAAATTTTTGAATTATTTTTTTACTTTTTGTCACATGACACTGGAAGCTCAGAAAAAAAGTATGCTCTCATGACAGAGAAGTGCAAGATGATAAAACCAGAAGAGTAATTAGACCTGGTAAGTTTTGGAAGTTATGTGCTGCCCTTGTCCTCTACCTTTCCAAGAAACATCTTCCATGGAATGGGTGTGTCATTCTAGACAGAACAGAAGGAAAGTATATTGAATGCTGCTGAAGTAGGAATGCCATGTTGATTTCATAAATACTTACCTCATCTATCACATACAGCAGTTTGTAGCCTTGGAAGGAAAAATGGTCATCCACCTTCTCCCAACTCCTGCAGTTCCTACCTAGGAGGAGGCACCAAACATGAAGTGGTGACTATTTGGCTTTGCTGGACCTCAGCTCCCTGCCAGCACAGGTAGTTCAAGATGCAGTTAGTTGGATTCATGCAGGCTTCTTAACCTGGGCCCTTGGTGTGCCTGTGGATGAGAGATGATGAGGAAGAGAGAGTGTGAAGAGAGAGCAAGAGCCAAGGCAGAGGACTAGGAGATAGTGGCAACTATCTAAGTAGCAGTAGTCCCAGCACTGCCCAGAAAGTTGCTGCTACCAGTGTCAGAAAGTTGGTATCACCAGTGTTAGCAACTGGACAGGGACCAGGAAGTGAGTGGCATCAAACCCAGGGCAGGAAAAAAAAGAGGAGAGGAGCAGTGATACATTGGGAGGGGGAAGGAAATACAGAAAGTTGTAGCAGTAAAGCTTAGAGGAATCTTTTCCTATGGTGGCAACCACTCTTCTATTTTAATCATTTGCAGAACAGATTGAATCACTTCTACCTGTAAAGTTCCTAACAGGTATTTGTCTAACGTGTTCCTAAAATCCCCCAGTGAAAGAAATTGTGTTTTTAGAAGGAGTCTAAAATGAAGAAACAAACAGTACAAACCAATGAAAGAAAACAAATATCTTAGTATAATAAGTGATATAATAGAAAAGAAAACAATATAAGAACTTTTACTAACAACAATATTAGAACTTTTACTAACAATGAAATGCACGAAGTAATAAAATAAAAATAAAAATATATGTATTGTTTTAAATCTTGATGTTAACATTGTATCACCTTGCATTTCCACGTCAAGATCTGTAACACAAACTTAAATTCTGATGTTAAAAGTGCCTGCCACACATATAGAGCTTGTACTAAACAGTATGTTTCTCCTGTGTGATATTTACTCTACATAGAAGATGCAGCATGGCAGTTAAAGTGCTCTATGTGTGGTAAAATTTATTTGCCCTGTTCAGCACACATCCAGTGCTGATTTGAGGACATACGCTACAAGTCGCTAAAAGCTGCACCCAGCAGCTCTGCTTCTCTCGCACCATATGCTGCTTTCATTCTGCCTTACTCTTATCAAAGGCCATTTCAGGCTCAGTGGACAGGTAGAATTACAAAAAGATACATGTGCACCAGGAGTACTGGTTCCTGCAGCAGAGCAGCCTGGGATTTTTCAAGCCTGGAGTCATCTTGCCTTGGTAGACTGGTATGCACATAACGTGAAAACCAGGCACTGTGAACACTTTAAAAGGTGTGCTAAACAAACACAAGACCATGCCATTGCATATTTGCTTCATGTTTATGCACTGTGGTTGTGTTCAAAAGATTAATGTTCCCTGAAGATATTCACAAAGTAGGTGGGGATATCTTGCTGAATTTAGAGGCTGAAATCAGGTTGATCTAAAGCATGCCAAGTTGTTATGTGCTTATCTGGATTTCTTGCTGTCAGGTTAATGTAGGAGAAGATCCATGTCAGAAAAATTTCACCAAAGAACAGTGAATATTGGAAGAAAAACTAGGTGTATCACAAAAGCAAATCAATGAATTTGAAGTTTGTAATCGAGATATCATTCCAAGCTGGAGGTGGGCGGAAAGTGAGAGGAGGATTTTACCTAGCAGGAAAGAAATGAATAGTAGGCTTGGCCAGTGGCCAAGTGCTCAATAAAACCTGACGCTGACTCCTGTCAAGTCTGTTTCTTGTGATTGAGGAACACTAGAAACACCAATACCAGCAGCACAAGTGGATGTGCAGGGCTATGAAGACCCTTCTGTCCCATAGGTAACTACCCAAGGAAAATGCACACGCTGAAGGACTGAGCATGCTTTTGCCGGGTTTCATCAGGCAGTGTTATATTTTTGCAGATTCCCACCAGGAATCAGCTGCTACAGCTGAGCCCAATATGGGAGACATTCTATTCAGGAGACTACCCACTCACACTGACCGATTAGTTTAGCCTAAGGTCAGCCATCCTTTCACTCAAGTACTTCCTGTTAGATTGAAAAGCATCACCCCAGTAGAAATAGATTCTCTCTAGAAGAAACACTCACAACATTACCGCTACCTGCATGTGGCTACTCATTTCCTTTAGATTAGGGGCAACCCTAGAGGGACATTACTTTTGTAGTAGAGTTGGGATAGTAGAAGTTAGAAGAAGCAAGTGTTTTAGGGCGTGAAAAGAAAAAATCATGCACTGGCTGTTATATTTTCCACTATGTTTATACTGTCTGTGCTTTTAAGAGAGGAGGACAGCAAGCAAGTGATTATATTCATTTTACATTTTTACACCTGACTGATAACAAGTTTAGCTATTGACCTATTCATGAGATGATTAATAGAATAAAACCAAAAGTAAACAAATACAGACGTAAAATTCATTGAGCTTCATTAAATTCACACAATCTGTGTAATTAAAAATACAACTCTAATTTAGTTCTGTTTCAAACCACTGAACCACTGCATGTTGTTCGAAAATTTCCTGGCCCTGATCTTATAACAATCACAGAAAGATCAAAGCCTAATAGTTTCAAAAATTCCCAAGGAAAGCAAGGGAGACTGAAAGCTTGAAAGATTAAAAAACAGAGAGATGAGCATTAAGTTTTCAGGTCAAAATGAAAAAGATCTCAGGGAGAAAATGCTATATGCTATCAATACAAGGAAACATTTCAAGAAAATAGGCTTTATAAAAACAAATGGGATCCAGAGGTGAACAGTTTTATAGGGCTGCATTGACTAAAGAGGTATTACACAATGGAAAAGAATAATGATGACTGCATTCCAGAAATCTGAGAAGTTTCATTCAGTTCTAAGAAAACCCAAAAGTTCTGGTAACAGCTCACTTTTTAGATGAACTTGAGAAACTGAGCGAGAAATATTATGGCAGAAGATTCAGTAATGACAGGGCCAGCACTTTCTGTCCATGGTCCTTTGTGATGTGTAGTTGTAGTGGGTTGACACTGGCAGGACAGCAGGTGCTCACCAAAGATGCTCTATCACTCCCTCTCCTCAGCTGGACAAAGGAGAGAAGATATAATGAAAGTCTCAGGGGTCAAGATAAGGACAGGGAGAGGTTACTCACCGGTTTCTGTCCTGGGTGAAACAGACTAAACTTGTGGAAATCAACTTATTACAATTCAAATCAAAGTAGGATAATGAGAAATAAAACCAGATCTTAAAAACACCTTCCCCCCCCCCCCCCTTCTGTCTTCCTGGGCTCAACTTTAATCCTGAATTCTCTACCTCCTCCCCCTCAGCATTGCAGAGGGATGGGGAATGGGGATTGTGGTCATTTCATCACATGTTGTCTCTGCCAATCCTTCCTCGTCAAGACTATGACTCCTTGAATCCTTCTCCTGCTCCAGCATCAGGTCCCTCCCATGACACACAGTCCTCCATGAATTTCTCCAATGTAAGTAATTCTCATGGGCTACAGTTCTTTACGAACTGCTCCAGCGTGGGTCACTTCCATGGGGTGCAGTCCTTCAGGGACAGACTGCTTCAGCATGGGTCCCCACGGAGTCACAAATTCTGCCAGCAAATCTACTCCAATGTGGGGTCCTGTCCTCTCCCCATGATTCCACAGGCTGCTCCAGCTCATGCTTCCTACAGGGTCACAGTCTTCTTTAGGCATCCACCTGCTCTGATGTGGGGTTCTCCACGGTCTGCAGGTGGATATCTGCTCCACTGTTAACCTCCAACGGGCTGCAGAGGACAGCCTGCCTCACCATGCTCTTCACCATGAGCTGCAAGGGAATCTATGTTCCAGTGCATGGAGCATCTCCTCCTCCTCTTTCTTTACAGACCTTGGTGTCTGCATAGCTGTTTCTCTCACATATTCTCACTTCACTCTCCGTCTGAAGTTCCCATTGCACATATTTTTTCCTCTTAAACTATGTTATCACAAAGGTGCTATCACTGTCACTAATGGGCTTAGCCTCGGCCAGTGGTGGGTCTGTCTAGCATTGGCTCTGTAAGACACAGGGGAAGCATCTAGCAGCTTTTCACAGAAGTCACTGCTGTAGATCCCCTGGTACCAAAACCTTGCCACATTGTGACACCAAGTGTAAACATGGAGCTCTCACACTGAACATGGACTGAGGCCAAGAGACACAAACATGTCAGAAAATGTGAAGAAAACAGAATTATTGAATATTTCTGCCTCGCTTACAAGTGTGTGCATTCCACTATGGGTTTTGTATGCATTTTCTTCATTAAACCATACTAACCAAGACATAGCAAGAAACTCAGCAAACACCAGTGCTGGAAAATTTTGAGGAGAAATCAGCTGTAATGCTTAACAGCATGCACCTTTGTGAGGATATATATCTCTCGCTGTCATGTCTAATTATACTCTGTATCTCATTTGAAAGCGAAGTCACAAGTCAGAGACTTACATTAAAGGTACATACTGCAGTGCTGAGATCTGGGGGAAATCCTGTTCAGGCTGGTCCCTCATTGGTGGGGTCAGGTTGATGGGTGTCAGCAGGCTCAGCAGAGGGTACCTTTCAGCCACAAAGCTTAACTTCAGACACAAGAAATGACATTTCAGAACACAGAGAAAAAATAGTCTGTTTTCCTTCAGACCAGCCATCAGTGAGACCACAGCAAAGGATGTGAAAGAATTCTTAAACATAGGAATGTCCCACACAGATTTCTCAAGAGTGTCCCTTCCCAAAACCCATCCAACTGTACCTCCTGGACTGGAGAGCTACTTGAATTTCTGCCTTGTAATTCTCTGTGCCTAGTTTCAGTGCAGAGCAAGGACCAGCTAGTTTACTATTTCCCGGAAGAACCCATGTACTTTGTTACCCTGCCATAAAGGAGTTAAGTTCCTTTCCTGAGCAGACAACCAAAGCACTGGGAACTATGAGTCAAAACACACAGCAGCTGCAGGAATTTGAACTAGGTGGGAGTAGGGCTCCGTTGGAGGATAGGTATTGTGTGATAAGCTTCCAGGGAGGGGGCAGGCTGGAGACTGCGGAAACGCCAGAGAAGCTGACAGCCAAGGCTGCAGAAAGTCAGAGAAAGGTTTTTCATATGACCTGGGAAAACCCTAGAGACAGAGTTTGCAGGGACAGTATTGTCAGGGAAGAGGCTTGCAGATCTTTGAATCCAACAGCATGAGGAGAAAAGAATTGGTCTCTCTTCTTCATATAATCCCAGTCCTTGACTGGAGATAGCGGAGGTTTTTTAGACCCTCTGCACGCTGGTGAGCATGTCTAGGGAAGACCTAATATTTATGTCATTTCATCTCTAGCTTTTTTTTATTGAAGCAGGGAGTGCTTGTCTGAATAGTTATGCCAGATCCACAAGTCAGTAACCTCCAGCAAAGTGGTAGTGGCAGACAGGGAACAAGCTGCAGCTGGCAGATTTTTCATTTGGCTCTGCTCCATCCAGATCAGGATGTGTGACCACAGCCTCAATATGTTGGTTAGCCACATGTCAAAAAGGGTAATTATCTTTGGAAGTACTTGCATAGTTACTTTCATGTTCATATGCTAATTTGTGAGGAACCAGAACAGTGGAGTTTTCTCACTGACTTGATCCTCTAGAAAGGAGGGGACTCTTCATCATCCTTCAGTGACTGATATTAGAAAAGTTTCATTTGTCTTTGTTAAGAAGATAAGAAGAAATTATTGAGAAACTTCTTGCTGTTTTCCTAGACCAGCCTGCAGTTTGCTGAATGTTTATCGTTGTCATCATCTTTTGAAAGGCTCAACTTGGTTCAGAAGCTTTAAACTTCTTGTTGCTGAAAATATGTGCTCTCTGATTACTCTTCTTAGCTATGGGGAAGGCAATGACTCTTTTTGTATAGCTGTTGCGTTCCCTCTGCCACACTCAAGACTCTGCAATGCTACTATCTTCTTTAAGTGGAGACAGAGCAATTTTTGCTTTTTCTCCCAGTTTTCTGGGCATATTGTGTCATGTTTTGGTTCTGTGACTGCACTGCTGTTCTGTCAGATTGCCCATCTCTACCATTCTGGCATCCCTTTTCTTTTGGAGTGCGTACATTTCGCCCTGCAGTCTCCACTTACACCTTTCATGTTCTGTCCTTCATCATTAAATAGTATTGAAGCTGCAATGACCCTGAGGGTTGCTCTGTGCAGCTGGAAGTAATCTTGCAGTGGAGTTGAGCACTACAGGAGGAGGACAGAGGATTTAGGCGAGCAATACTTCTGAGCTCTGGGGGTGGGAGACTGCCTGACAGCCTTACAGGCAGCCAAGGCAGCTAAGGGACTTCTGAGTGTGTTTCTTTCAGTTGTGGCTGAGCCCTTTCTCTCAATCGAGTTTACCAACTTACCTCTACAGCACCTCTATAGCCATCAAAGACAAAACTAAATTTTTCATTTGAGGGAGTGGGAAGAATGAAAATGAGGCAGACATCAAGAAAGATTTTCACCAAATTATATAACTCCTCAAGATAAATTCTAGGAAATACAGTTATCTATAATGATGAAATAGCAGGAATGGAAAGACTGGTTGCGAGCTCTTTGCTGCTTATTTTAAATTTTAGATTTGGAGAATCTTTACCATCCCAGGGAGAAGCAGGGGGAGTTCCAAAGAAGTTTTCGTACTTTTTGTCTACTTGCCATCAAGTTACACTTTTGCATGTTAATGGAAAGGTGATAACGACTCAGAAGGGGCTGCACTGGTTGGTGGACACATAAAGGTTCAGGGATAAAAAGGTAATAAAATATGATTCAAGTATATAAAGATTCTGAAAAAGAAATTATTTTTATCATCTCCTATGGCTTTACCAATGCCAGAAGACTTTCATGTAGAAAAGTTTTATTTCCAAATGTATGACTTGTGATATTTTTATCATAGTACTGTGGCACTGCTTTTATGGCTTTTATTTTTTTTATAATTTCTGAAACAGGTACACTGCAAATCTGGCTCTTCTGCAGGAATGAAGCAGTTTGTCCCTTTTATTAGAAGGCTTCTATTGATTCCAGACTTATGGAACCCCTTTCTTGGATGGTATTTACTTGCATCTGGGCTACTTGTCTAAGCTTCTTTTCTTATCAATGGAGACTAATGCAATTCACTTGAAGTATGAGTCATCTCATCCTTCAGCAGATCTCTAAGACAGGTCAGATGAATCATTTTTCTTGGTACCTGCTTATCCCTGCTGCCAATAAAAGGAGTATAACAGAGTAGCTCTCATATATCCATACATGTTGTAGACCTCTAAAGGTACTTGCAATGAAACCTCTCTCAGAGTTAATGGAAAATGTACACATTCTACAAACATGAATTGATTTCTGGGTGAAATGGAAACTGAGTATATAACCTGATAGTAGAGCTCTGTCCTCCAATATCCATGTAATCATGTTGACTGTAGTAATAACTTTTGTCTCTTCATTAGGTTTGCAGTGTACTGCTTGTCTGTTTAGAAGGGCTTCCTGCTGTATTTCAGAAAGAAAAAAAGTATTGTTCTTTATGATTTTCATCAAGCATACGGCACTTTTCCAGTAAAGCCTCTCATGTCTGTTCCATTTAAT
The DNA here is from genome assembly GCA_033558185.1 of Dromococcyx pavoninus. Classification (NCBI taxonomy): domain Eukaryota; kingdom Metazoa; phylum Chordata; class Aves; order Cuculiformes; family Neomorphidae; genus Dromococcyx; species Dromococcyx pavoninus. Next base: position 3,161,989 of record JAUMJL010000362.1, on the reverse strand, counting down.
TGAAAAATTCCTGGCTTGTTCTAATTGGGGCATTTGCTACCATGTAAAGCAATAACATTAGCTATCCTCTGAAATGGGTTATGACAAATGTCAACTAGGAGGTAGCTCATGGTCTGTACAAGTTAATGTAGATGAGCTAATGATGTTCTGATTGCCTTTCATGGAAGTATCTACTTTTTTTCAAGGTTTATATAAGGAAATCAGGCATTTAACTTTGGTCCTCTGATTTGCATCTGAGTTAGATATCTATCATAACTTTGAATGGCTGAACTTGGAACACCTGCATGGCACTGAATCAGTGTAAAGAAGTATATTATGGACTTAATTAAGCAGTCCAGTTTTGGTCTCAACAACCATTCAGTAATGCTAATGTACACAAACACACTCAAAAAGTCTAATTAATCTGACCTGCAGATTTCTCCATCATTTATTATTAAACATTTGAGAATAGAGGAGAATGCATGATGGACTAATTAGATACAGCTCTTTAAAATGGAAACACTGCCTATATGAACTTAAGCCAACATTTTAAGACTTGGACCATTCCTGTTAGAATCTTAAAGCAACGCTGGCTCCTAAACAAAATGTGATCTGGCTGGCCAAAGAGATGGAGATTTTCTAAAATTCACAATCATATACCTTCCCGCTGTCAATCAAGACATCTTGTTATTAATCCCATTCACTATAGCATTTTGGAATCGGAATTGATGTATTTTTCCACATCATAATTTGCAACGCTCTTCATGCACTCATTCTGCACTCAGATGTTTCTTACAAAAATGTGAAATATTCAGTGACTCACATAAACCAATGCTGAGAATAAGAGAACTTGGAAGATGGACGTCCATTGGATCGTGAAGGCTGGAAGTGACGTTAGTAGGTCATCAGCTCCAATATCTTGCTCAACACATTTAGACCAAGTTGCTCAGAGCTTTGTTGAGTCAGGTCTTTAAAACTTCAGTGGCAAAAATTCCACAGCTTTCTGTATAGCTTGTCTCAATGCTTGGCTGTCCTCGTGGACAGCCTTTGGCAATTTGTTTCCTTGAACCCAATTGGAACCTCCCTTCCTTCAGTCTGGGACTCTAGTCTCTCATCCATCTACCACGCACCTCTGCAACAAGAGTTTGTATTCTTGCTGACTTCTCTGTAGATACGGACACATGGATATGCTGTTTGGTGTCCCCAAAGCCCCTTTGCCTTCAGATTGAACCAGTGCTGCTCCAGTAGTGTCTGCTCACACGGCAAGTGCTTCAGCCTAAATCATTCTGAAGTCATGCCAGTTTACCAAAGTCTTTCTTGTACTGGGAAGCATTATTCAAGGTGTGATGTAATGAGTACTAGACAAAGGCAAACGATCACTTTCCTTGATCAGCTGGCTGTGTTTTTATTAATAAAGTCCAGTACAAGAACATACAGTGTTGACTCGTGTTGAGACACAAGCATATATTGATGTAGCACCAGACTATTCTTAAGGATCTTCAGGCAAACGCTGGTCTCTAGCCAGAGGTAGCAACTTTGTCTAGACAATCTTGCATGGTTTGTGACAAAATGTTTCAAGCCTGCCTGGCCGTCTGACATGAACCCTAATAAATCAGATAGTCTCACAGTGAGAAAATCTATTGCACAGCACATGTGCCAAATGCAAGTATAAGATGACTTTGTCTTATATTTCCCCTTATTGTCTGAAAGACAAGATATACCTAAAAAAACCCCTCCTAAATAAAAAAAAACAGAACAAAACAAACCCCAACCTTTCCACACAGCTGTACCCCTCCCCCCCCCTTTTTTTGTGGAAAATTTGTACGAAACAATTTTTAAAAAGAGAAATACAGACAATTCTGGATGAGTTCCAATTACCCTAGCCAAAATGCAGGGGTTCTTCCTCAGCTGTAGCTTGCTGCCAAGCTGTGGGGCCTAGAGGACTGGGTCTTGAGCCAGTCTGGTGTCACTGCACTCCTCTGCGATCCGGAGTCTGGAAGGACGATACAGAGACAGTCACATTGGCCCAGTACAGGTCTGGCAAAGCCTACTAGCTGGGCTTTGTGCCCTTTTTCCAAGGATTTATTCCTTGATAGGCAATAAAAATGTTTCCTTTTCATAGATTTATTTAGTACTTATGTTCTATACGTAGGTAAAGTCCCATATATATAACAAATATAGCAAAGCTGGCCATTTTTTTGCTTGCTCTGCAGCTCCCAGTGAGACCAGCTGTCTCCTATTTCAACTCTGTCCATAGACTAAAGATCTTTCTGACTTTTTCCACATGTACTTGGTTTTCAGCTGAGTATAGACCTGACTCCTGCAACACCTTCTTAAACTTTTCAAGGTATTTAATTCCTCAGACTACTACTGAAAGTCCACAGTGGAGGAGAAAAAGTGCCTATTACAATCGTAACTGGATATTGGGTATGTGCCTCTCCATACAGTGTTTTCTTCTCTTCATTACTGTTTATGTATACTCTCTGAGTTCAAATCTTTCATGCTTCATGCATCTTTTCCTCCAGTGCTGTATTTCCACTTTGCTTGTAGACTTAGTGTTAATGTCCCATTAATTTTCAGCTTTATAATCCGTAGCTTTTGGCTAAAAAATTGTCCAGTACTCTAGTCGTCCTCTGTGCCCATGCTTTACGTGTGGTGCCAGAGCTGGTAAACTCTGGTAAGTTTAGTCCAATACGGAGCACTTGGTATTGTCTTGGTTCATGACATTTGCCATACTGCATTAAACTCCATCAGTTGTTGGAGGATTCTGACTTGGCTTTTCATGGATTTTTTCTTTCCAATGTCCTTTTCATAGCTGGCTTTTATATCTACCTCAGAGGACTGATTCACAGGCTGCAAACTTCATTTTTCATTGAATATCTTAATTTCCTCTGCAAGCCATAACTGATTTCTTAAGGGTTAATCCTACATCTTCCAGTAGTTTCTCTATTTTGCCTCAGATTCACTACAGATCAGTGAGTCAGATTTTCTGTATGCCTTTCAACTGACATCTTTCGTTTTTATATTTAGTGTGCAAGGCTACTTAGAATTTTTCCAGCAATCTTTCACATTTTCAGATTTCCTGTTATAGCAGGTCATTTACCACTTATCTACTCAGGGATGCATTGGTTTTTTGTGTGTTTGTTTTATTGGTTTTAGTTCATTGTACCCTTCCTGTTTTGAAATCCTTAAAGGCAAGGATTGTGGCAGAGATCTAATAGTTTTTTAGTTGTCACCATGATGTGAGTTAAAACTCCAACTTTGTACATTAACGATCTCTTGTGAAAGCTATTAAAGTAACAGCTACACACATTGATGAACCTCCTCTCCCCTCCCCTCCCCTCCCCTCCCCTCCCCTCCCCTCCCCTCCCCTCCCCTCCCCTCCCCTCCCCTCCCCTCCCCTCCCCTCCCCTCCCCTCCCCTCCCCTCCCCTCCCCTCCCCTCCCTCCCCTCCTTCTTCCTCCCCTCCCCTCCTCCTTCTTCCTCCCCTCCCCTCCTCCTTCTTCCTCCCCTCCTTCTTTCTCCCCTCCCCTCCCCTCCCCTCCCCTCCCCTCCCCTCCCCTCCCCTCCCCTCCCCTCCCCTCCCCTCCCCTCCCCTCCCCTCCCCTCCCCTCCCCTCCCCTCCCCTCCCCTCCCCTCCCCTCCCCTCCCCTCTTTCACTGTACCTCTGTAGCCCTTTCATGTAGAGAGGTAGCAGGGGTAGCAACTGACTGAAGGATCTAGTCTTGTCTGTACGGGAGAGTTGACTTAGCATAGCTGTGTGCGTATTAACTGGTGCATTCCCTTGTCTTTTTGCACTCGTATCTTCAGGTGCAGTCCTTACTAACAAGGATCACTTCAGACGTTTTGTGCCACTTGACCAAGCTATCAGTAATATTCACTGCTAATTTCTGTTCATTGGTAGCCCTGCAGCCTATCTTGACTTTATATATATATATATATATATATTACTTCCTCATGTTGCATGGATGTTATTGAGGTGGAACATGACTATGAAGAGTAATTTGAAAATAAGACGTTAAGAACTCATGCTTGTTAGTTTTCAGTTGGTCTAGAGCACTTCGGTAAGCAAAGTTAATGCAAGTTAAAATAATCCTTAAGAAACTCCAGCTGTCACTGTGTAACAGTGCCCATGAATAAAAAACCTAATCTTAAAAAACCTGCAGCTTGGGGACCTGAGGCTTAACACAAAGTTACACATGAAATGTATATGGATGGGAATCAAAACCTAATACATGTGGTGGTATGCAGTCTTTTCCCATCTTCCTAGTACCTTTTCAGATGAACAGCAATATTTTCTTCTAAAACAGAAGGTGGAAAGTTAATACTCCACTGCACATCTTAAATTTCAAATATTTGCTGTCGTTTACATCCACCAGGAACCATCTAGATTATTTTCACTGAGTCATTAAATCATGAGAGAATTATCTTGTTTCTGTTTCCGTGTTCAGATTTTGATACTACTTGATCAGAAATGAAGTTTTCAAATGTCAAAACATTTAATGACAGGTGTTTGTAATTATTTTTTTCTGAAAAACAAAGAACTCTGTTTATATCTGCTTGATTTAGTGAAAATGTGGTAATTTATCTTTTCCATATAATAACATATTATTTCAAATAACATAAGATATTTAATATGCATGCTGCCATTTGAGAGAAGTAAAAATATTTTCTGTTTTCCAAAATAACATGTTTGTTTTCAGATCTCACCTGAAGAAAAATATCTGGAAATGTTGATTTTTCACTGTTGAACTGCAAGTAATTAGAAAATCTTTGGGATTTCCCTCAAGAAAGAAATTTCTACTCTAAGTTTATGTTCTGATTTCTTGCAAAAGCATCTGTCTTGAAAACTGTGCTGCCTATGCTAATTTATGCAACATTTAACTAAATAGATCCCATCAAGGAAGCAAAGGAAAATATTTACATCTTTTGCTCCAGTGCGTTTTTGTTTTTCAAAGAACTCTTGCAGGCCTAGGGTTTATAATCATTCAAATGAATATTGGCACAGGTAATGCTCAACCAAGTTGGGGCCTCATTGTACTAGATGCTGCATAGACAGGCGGTGTGTGCCAGCCTGTGTCCCAGAGCATTCACAGTTTGAAAACACAAGCTGTAACAGGTGGATGACAAACAAGGAGAGAAGGTGAAGTAACTTGTACAGCAGAATGCTTTAGTACGACTAATTTGTTGTGCAACTCAGAGTCCACTGGTGATAGCAATGAATAAATGTTTTGAGAAAGACATAAAAACCAGTCTCTCCTTCACTTTCAGTTTTCTAATAATATCCGTAAAACTGTTGTCAGCAATACTTTACCCCAAATTATCCATTTTTTGCAATAATGAGGACTGCCTCATGATCTACCCTGCTAAGTAATCAGCCTTTGAAAGATTTTTGAGAGTTCATAAAGCTTTTTTAAAGCATGGACTGCAAAATAAAAATGAAATATTATTTTAATAACACTAGACCAACATTTTAATGTGCTTATAATTTTCAAAGAACCTAAGCAGTAAGCATCAAGAGATGATATTAAATCCTGTTTTCTTATTTTAAAATTACTTTACATTTCCCAATGGAGACTTTAAATGTTTGCTGTTGCATTCCATCTGAAGAGAACCATGGATGATAGCAGATATGAAAATATAAAAGTTAGCACAACCAGGCATATTACATCTGCCAGTATCTTGTTTTCTTCCAGTTTGCTCTTGGAATTCCTAAGAGTTATTGATTTAATGCTTCCAGTAAGACATAACTTCCCATCACCTGGAAAATGTCATCTTAATTTTGAAGTTTAATTGTATGGGGTTTTGTTTTGTTTTATTTTATTTGTTTGTTTGATTTAAAAAAAAAAACAACTTTAGGAAATTCAGGTGAATTATAGAACATGTCAAAAATTTATTGAGGACGGTTAATCTTTTATGATGTCTTTTGACAAGTCAGTTGCAGTAGGTAGCCAGAGATATCTACTACTTCAATATCTGACTTGAATTGTGGGTACAGACTCCAAGTATACCTACCACAGTAATGTTTCTCCACGGCAGCAGCATCATACTACATAAATATAATAGTTAGATTCAAATGTAGCTTCTAAGGAGCAAAGCAGGTCTCCTCCCTGATTTATTTTAAGTCCAGACAAAGAAAACCCTTACTAAAACAGAGGTCATTGCTTCAATGAAGTAAGCCCTAAAGCTAATAGATTTTTCTAGGTGTAGTTTCTATATATATAGCTTTACTTCTATCCAAATATATTTCTCATTCATGTAAGTTTTTAATATATCTGTATGCCATTTTCATTTGGTGGCACAAATAACTTCATGTGTTTTCTGAAATGTTACTAGATATGTGCATGGAGCAGGACCAGTTTTCAAGGCTGTAAGTATTTTTATAAAATAATTAAAGTAGAATTTAATGGAACAACTTCTCTCTTGTTTTGCCTACAGTACACTTTTTTTTCCAGAAAGTAATATATCTTTCTGCATCAGTATTTATTGATTCAAAAAGTGCGGGTAATATTTGCAAGTTTTATATTGAAGGGTAGGACCTCATGGATATAACTTAGGAGATCACTGTTCTAAATTTTGAGATGCTCAGAATTCTATTATTTTCCAGTGTCATTGATTTCTCAGGTTAACGTTTGTTCTTCTCCAACTCACTAGTGAGATCTTATAGCTACATGTCTTAGAAAATGCACTGTCAATTCTTTTCCCAGGGTTATTGCCCTTTTCTTGACATGAAAGGCTTTCTGTTTGTAAGAATCTATACTGTTTTCTAAGAAATAAAAAGCATGGACGGAAACAGAAACATTGGAGAGGAGAGTGAATTTGTCCCTTTCTTTTGCTCTCTTGTGTTGCTTCAAGAAGGAACAGCTCTGAGTATAACTTAGGTAAGTCTCTTAACTTAGGTGGTCTCAGATATGAGAGCTGCCTCTTTCTAGATAATTCAATTTTACCTGCTTGTTGACTAGGGCTTTCTTTCATGTTACCTCATGTGGAATACTTTGCACATGGGGGGTTTCAGACTTTTTTTGGTGTTGGTGAAGGCTTCTAAAATTTGTTCTAATTGCAACTGTGCTAATGGTTACATCAATCATACATTCACAACTTGGAGTTTTCATGTTATACATTCTATAACATGTGATACCTTATAATATATATGATATGATGCCATATCCTCGCACGAACTTATACTGAATAAAACTGGAATGACAATTCTATGACATACGTGGAGAAGAGATTTTTGTTTCTTATTACTAAGAGAGTGTGTGTTAGTGTCTGGAATAGGTGAATGTAATCATGCAGCATGAATGTAACCATTTTTCTTTATGATGTCATCCAAATAGTACATAGCACTGTGAAAACTGTCTGGCCTTTTTATTTATCATGCATGACTTTGTTAGACAGAGACTTCCCTCTGGTGAGCTGCATTATGGTCCAAGCCTAGGTGAGGAATGTGGTCTAGTGATTATAGCTGCATGCCCTGGCATGCACACAAAATCACTCATAAATAGCAACTGTTACAAAGATGCAATTAGAGCCTTGCAAACCAAGAGTGTACACTTTGGTCCTCTCCTGTTATGTGGTGATACCAAATGTACATGAGCTGTGCGGTCAATCCATCCATCTGCTATAAGCCCAGGGAATCTGAGTCTTCAGTATCTACTCCCTACCCAAGTCTGAGTAGACATGGAAATAGTAGCTATGGAAACTGTGGGCTGTACTCCCACGGCAATTTGTGCTGTCCACTCTCCACTTACCTCTTTCCCAAGCACTCCTTGAATGGATGTAGGTAGCAGACTGTGAGTGCAATAAACTCTTCTATCACTGGCAGCCACTCAGTTGATAGTTATTATTAGCTTTTTTTTTATTTTTTCCAGGGCTGGTTAGGCTACCATTGAAATTCACACATAGCATTACCCACAATAATGTTGACAATGGACTCAAGCTACGTCAGGGAAAGTTTAGGCTTGATGTGAGGAAGAAGTTCTTTACTGAAAGGGTGATTGGCCATTGGAATGCGTTGCCCAGGGAGGTGGTGGAGTCGCCGACCCTGGAGGTGTTTAAGGGGAGATTGGATGTGGCACTGAGTGCCATGGTTTAGATGATGGTTGGTGTTAGTGTTGGGTTATAGGTTGGACTTGATGATCTCAGAGGTCCTTTCTAACCTTGTCATACTGTGATACTGTGATACTGTAATGGAAAGATCCATCCACCTCACAGCTCTCTTTCAAAGGACTCCCAAGAAAAGAGGTTATATAAAGACTCATGGGTCAGATGAATTGCCTTGACAGATTGCAAGTGACTGGGGCTCACAAAGAAAAGCAATGGCAGATCCTCTGCCATAAGTAAAAAAAATACTCACCTACTAGTAAAAACGTTGGGGAAAAATTGCTTAGCAGAGAATAGCCACATATATAGATATGTTTATTTATGTCTGTGTGTATTAGTTCAAAAGGAAATTTTTATTTTTCTTCTCCCTTCTAGCTCATAGAGAACAAGGTAAGACTTGTTCGCTCCACAGATTACTTCTATATCATGTTGAGAATGTTCCTTCTTTGCTGTATTTTCATTCATAGAAGATCACTGTACTAATTATTGGTGTAATTCCCACTATTCTTATCTAACTCTCAGATTGCTAACTTCTAGTAGGTGCTGGGCAATACCCCAGTGTCTCTAGACCACTGAGAAGATGTGCACAGCACGGTGGCTTGCATTCTCTGACACTCCACCGTGCCTGCCAGCAGGCATACAGCTAACTGCCTCCCTGCTTCTGGATGCCCACTCTTTAGGAGGACTTCCAATGCCTATTGTTAGGTCTCTTTACAAGATAAGGCAAAGTCAACTTCTGTAGTGGAGTCAACTTCGTAAGGACTGTGATTGCATTTATTATTTTGATATGCTTGGAGAAGACAGGAAAGGCTGGATATCTTTTTGTAAGAGCGTTTTTTTCCATGCTTCTTGTTTCCATGCTTTGCCTATTTAAGGAAGCTACATTTTTACATCTCCAGCGGTAGCTAAGGGTAGAAACATCTTTGTCTTTTGGGTCTAATTGAACATTTGATATTCCACTCCTGTCCTTTTATCTGTAGCAATACTCTCATTTCCAGTCAGAAAGCATTCCTTTTCTGAGTAAATAGCCTTCTAAGATATACTTCACCGTCAGCATTGTATTTAATGAGGATAAAATTGATGGTAAACCAGAAAGACCAAAAAGTGACTTCACTTTTTTTACTCTTCATGTTTTCATTTCATCTCTTCTTTCTCTTTAGCCTAATAATATAAAATAACTTTTACTCTAATATACCTGTTTTCTTGGCAGTCTCTTGAGAGACAGTTCTTTAAAGTGGATTTCCATTTATTGAGTGGTTTCTAAAATGTTTATGGGCCCTTAGGCATTAAAATATTTCCCAGCAATTAAAACATGTATAAATACTTCCTAGGTAGTTCTCAAGTATTACGGAGGAGTATCTTTTGGAAGGGAAAAAGTCCACACTTTTTTGTACAGACCCTGCATCCCAAGAGATAGAGAGGTAACCAGTGCTAGACAAAAGGTATGCTCTTTAGCTGTAGGATGAATCACTTACCATGTCTCTTGCTCCAAGATCTTTATAGTAAATTTAATAGCTTTTCATACTTTCATGTTTTCTTCCTCAGAGTCTATTTTTATCTCTGCATAAATCTTATGCCTTGTTAAAATCTATGCCCTTATGCCAAACCTGATAATTAAAGTATACTTCTAAACTTTCTGAAAAGTTGGGCCAAGCTCATAAAGTCTATTCTAAATTACAGTTGTGCTCAGAACACATGGGAAAGGCTACATTTGAGGTAAACCATTAGTTGCAATGTCTCACCAGAGTGGAGAGGAAGAGTTTGGACTAACCGTAATGTTGGATCAAAATTAGATTTGTTATTTTGGTAAGAGTTGAACTGAGAAATTGATTAGGTCAGAGCAAACTTTGGACCAAAGTTTTGACAGTGTTCTACAACTTCTTACAAATCTAGGGACTTGGGTAAGGGCACAGTGTTGCATTTTGGAAACATGGTAGGTTGGATGAGAGATGCTGGGCAGGATGCTAAGTAATGTGTCTAATGTCCCTCACTGATCTAGAAGAGAAAAAATGCATGTAATAGGAACACAGGTCAATGCAGAAGGTGCATGCCATAACTTCAGGAAAATACGGAACTTCCCAGCACAGTGGCTCTTGAAAAGGACATGGGGAAAAGTATGTATCAAATGAATAATCTGAAACCAAGTGACACCACAAGACTTTTACACGCCGTGACTTTCCCTGCATTTAGGGACTGTCTTTGCCGAAACAGAATTCTTGATTTCTTGAATCCTAGTTGAGGGTCATGTGTACTGTATTCAGCTACATACACATATTACCAGTATATGTATACAGTGCTAATGATAATTCTGAAGTGTTCAAAAATGCGCTGCTGTATAACACAGCTCAGGCTTAGTTCTTGTTGGGTTTTCTGCATCGTATTGATAGTTGTGTTTTTGTTTAATAGTGTTCCCATTTATGTCTAGAGTAAAAATCAAAAGCTTTATCACAGAAAACCCAATGTTATCCCAGGCAGTTGGGAAAATGAGTAGAAGTTGCTTTGGGATAGCTTAGAAAACAAACCCACTTTTTTAGTTAAGCAGATTTTACTCATTGTGCTCTTATATCCTGTGTTTGTTGCTCTGTCTCTCAAAACATTCTGTGTTGAAGACGAAAATATACTAATAATTTCCTGTATTTTTCCCTCATATGTCTCTAATCCAGACAACATAAATGAAAAATAAATTACATGGGATGATATGATCAATAGCAAGGAATAACTTAAGAGCTGATGTGATAAATAATAAATAATTGGAATGATAAATAATTCCATTAAGGTAATCGATTTATGATGACACTATAAGTCAGAGCCAGCATTGATTTCAGGTAACTATCGTTGCACAGAACAACAAATGTACTGTGCAGCGAGTTTCTTAATGATTATTGTTTGGAGCTAAGGAGGAAGAAGATATAGATTGGGCCAAGAGCAGAACATGTGCATGAATCTGAAAAACCTCTTTGTGTGTTGTGGTACATTAAGCTATAACTGTTCATTTAATTATTGGGTTCATGTAGTGTAAGTGTGGTAAGAATAGATGGCTCCAATTCATTTAACTGCTTCCAATCCCTTTCCATCTGACTGTTATACATCTCCACAACTTACTGCCTGAGCCTTCCCTACCACATTCCCTTGTAACTTCTCTGAGTCACGATTAGATTTTCTGCCCTTAGCTGCAACTTACTGGCAGATGGTTTTTGGCTGAATTTAGACAGGCACAGATGCCTTCATGCTTGCTGTCTTTGCAAACAAATAAAAAAGAAGAAAAAAAATAACTACAATCAACTTCATATTTCTTTCCTTCACCCTTTGTGTGTGTGAGTTTGCATGTGAGCTATCTATGCCTCCACGAGTATTTGACCTGCTTTGAAAAAGAAGGGATAATGGCAGAGACACATTGTACTAACAACTAATGAAAATCGACATATATTTTTATATTATTTTATTTTCAGAAGGACTCTGTGCTTCAATTCATACATCTAAACTAAGGATAAAAAAAAAAATTCCAAAACAAAACTGAAGGGACACACTTTCTTTTACATCTTTTACACAACTGTAGAAACCAAACAGCTTCCATCTTGTCATTTTTTTCCCAAATAATTCAGCAATTTTTAGGAAACAATGAAAGATACAGCAGTACTCTTGTCAAAGAAATTCCAGAAGTGCCAGAAGCCAAAAGCCTTCAGACTTTGAAAGAATTTCTTATACACCTGGTTTATTTAATATTTTATCAGTAATCCATAATTAAACAAACCTCTTCATTGTGCTTCTGCACCTACATAAGAGATAGGAGGTAAAATTGAAAAAGCAAAATGGTGCAACATGGATCAGTAGAGGCAAACAGAGAGCTACAAAGCAATTCAATCTGCTGGTCCATGTTTAATTTGCATTTGAATAAACTTCATTTCACCTGAGCATTAACATCTAAATATAATTTTAGTGAGACCTGAATACTTTAAGAAATTGTTTTTTTCTGCTGAGAATTTTAGCCAAAACGTGAAAAGTTGTAGTTATAGAAAGATCATTTTTATCATAGGTTTTAGTCCTGATTTAATAAGAGTAAATAGAAACCATCCATACACAGTTTTTGAACATGTGTATGATCTGTCCAGTAGATCCCTCTTCCAGAGGCTTAGCACTGAAAATGGTGGAGCTTTTATGTGAGAAGTTATTGAATCAAAAATCGTTCATTATCAGTGTTGCGAAATATATAGAAATGTGTAGCAACTAAGAAAAACAACTCATAATACCTGGATGACATGCATGGGAAAGGCAGCACTCATACATTTTTAACAATATCGCTCCTCTCTTCATTTGGGGACTTTATCCTGTTGTTTGTCACAGTAATGTCTGAGTGTTTTCCAAGAGAAACCAATAGCAGTAGGGAGATTTATGTGAGTTTCATTGGGTATCTGACTTTCCCTTTCTGTTCATGGTGAAAATGTTACTGTTTCATTCATTAGTGTTAAAACAGGGTAATACATGGAAGGGGACATCTTTTGTTGTGGCTCTAAGTGAATTACGATTTGACTCCCATCATTGGATCCATTATCTGATTATTTTAATGTAAATGTCAGAAGAAAATTAAGGTAGGACAAACCAACAACAACAACAAAAAAAAACAACCAGCAAGGTTTGAGCATGGAGTGAGTGCATTTTTTTATGTGTTTGTTAAACTATCAGCAGAGTTATCTTGTGCAGGCAAGTTGAAGGAGTGGTTCTAGGACTGGTGATTCCCAAAAGTGCTTCAGTATTTAATTTATTTATTTTTTAACGTGGTTTACATTAGACAATGCTTGTCCAGCTGTAAGAGATTTTTAACATAAACTGGAGCTGGGTATTTGACATAGTTGAGTATACATGATAGTGACAGTGCTCCTGTCTCTGGTGAAGCTTATGTTTCCTTACTGCTACATCTATGACCAAAGACTGCAAGATCATTTTCTGCAAAAAGGCCTGACTGTCTCAAAGGCACTGGGGCTGCCTGCAGACACAGCACATGTAAGATGCACGATGACCCATTTCTACGGTTTATGTGGTAATTGCATTGTTTTATTCTTCTCTGTGATAAGCAGGAAAACCTGAGATGCATCCTCCAGACAGATGAATGTTGATATGTGATAGACTGCTGCATCACTTGGGTTTTCAGTGTGAAGCAAGAGACAATTCATCTTCATTTCACCTTGACACTCCAAACAACATTCATGTTTAGAAAGCAGCATGGCTAGAAGGTGTTCCTGTACCTGCCTGTAAGCATGCAATTCCCCACCCTGTAAATAAAAAGTACCAAGTTTCTGCTCTGCTCGTCCAGTTGTACAACTGTACAACTCAGAGGAGTCAGTGCAGGCTCTTTATCTATTCTCCTTTTTTACATTATCTCAGAGAGCTTTTGCAGCTCTTGACAGGATGAAATTTTTGATGGCCACTTGCTGGCAAACAACTAGAATTTCACCTGTGATGGGCATTAAAAATACATATCTTAGGAAGCATTTTTAAAAGTCTTTAGTTCATAATTAGTTATGAAGAAATCATACTGCTTATAGAAGAATCCTTCTGAAAGAAGCAGCAAATACAGAGGTGCTAAGCGAAGGAAGGCAAAAAGAGTGTAATTAAGCACTCATAAAATGAACAGCAACTTTTGAAAAAGGAAAGGACCAATGGGTGTTTTAAAATGATTTCTATATTTGATTATAAATATTTCTTTCATATGGCCTCACTGGACTCTCCAGTATTTTAGGACATCTGGTGACCATTAAACACAGAAGTGATTCCAAAGTTTTTTCAATATACTTTGCATGAAGTATTGCTCACTATTTGCTGTTGTAGTTCCATAACTTAAGCCTGATCCTTACCAGCAGGGATCAGGAGTAGATTTAGAGCATTTATAGACTTCCACCAAACTTAAAGTGATGCGACAACAGTAGCTGGCCTTTTTTTTTTTGCTCAGTGTCACACCAAATGCCCGCTTAATAATTGAACTAAAAGTCGAATGAAATTTTTTGCTTACTTTTCCCCAGTGGGATTATTTATCTAATCATTATCTGTGCTTTTTCTGCATTTAAAAGATTCCTAGCTCACTTGCCAAAAAATTAAGCAAAAATCGACATCAGGTGCCTGAAATATACATTTATGATCTGGCATGGTCTTCAAGCTATGGAAACTACTACAAGTGAATGTAAACACATAAACTGTATTTACAACATGATATTTTTTTTGTTTCTACCCTCAAGAAGCATATAAAATATTTTTTTCCCTTCCTTAAACACATTCTTTAGTGCACTGAGAATTTAATTTCTTCTTCTTGAGGGTCAGCATTTGGGCATCTTTTTGTCTTTTACACAAATCTTTTTCAAGGAGAAACAGACGTATAAGTTGCTCCGGCATCAATATTGTTGCTAGGATGGTTTATTAGACAGATGTGTATTTTTCCCTTAGGAAATGCACTAAGCATAAGAAACATCTTGCCAGCTGTGGAGTTCTCCTTCCATTTACCTTCCCATTTGCTCAACGTCTGTGTATTTTTGCTACTTAATACCCTTTTCTTCATTAAATATCTATTCCTGAAATGAGTGAAGTTCACAGAGGACAGCCAATGGGTATAATGCTGGAATTTAGGCTTAGCTAGTGTGTAAGCTTGCCAACTTTATTACTTTAGTTTGATTATAAACAAAATTTGCAAGATTTTTATTAGAGAGGAAGTATCTCATGTCAGTGTGCAGGACACAGGCACCCGGGATTTCTCAGGGTGAAACATAATTTCTTCTCAAGATAATCTGTCTCTTGGAATCAATCTGATCTCCCTCATAGGGTGTATAACCCGACTACTCCTACCTCACCTGCATTTACCTACTTTTTCTAACTAATCTTCCATTGCCTTTAAAAAATTAAATATATCACTGCAAATGCTACCACAGAAGATTATTGAAGAAGTTTATAGAAATACAGTGACAGGCCTTAGATCTAACCACAAGCAATAAAAATCCTTCTTGCCCTCTAAAATTAATATATTTGTTTCCATCTCACTATTACCTTTACTTAGAATTGTACATACTAAAGTCAGAATTCAAGAAATATCATGGAAGTAAAATATTCTTCGAAGTGGGCATGGAGATGGTGACAATATTTCATTCCAGTCTACTTTCGGCAACAATCAGTCAAATACCTCCACCTGTCTAACTTCAGTTTTTGAAGGGAATGGAATAAAAAGTTTTGGAAAAAAATATATTTTAGAACCTGTCTAGTAGTTTAAAAGGTATCATGTTTTCCCCATTTTTTCCTTTTTCAATAAATAAAATCCATTGGTAAGAGATTTTAACACAGAAAAAGCTTTTATGCTGGCATTTTCCACTGTGCAATTTTTGAAGACAATCTGAGTTCTGAAGTAAAAACCCAAAAGCCCTGCAAAACCGAAGGGAATGATACAAAATTTATTTTGCCACTCGGTGACTATTTTAACTGTGGGAAAAAGTTTTGAAAATTAGCAAGGTAGTAAAAGCGAGAAAGCAAAAGAAGAGAGTTTATAAACAACCTCCCTTGATACCATCCATTTTATTGCAGTTAAACACAAAAGGGACCTAAGGGACTATTCTCAGCATTTTTGTGAATTTTCTTCTAGTTTTTTAAAAAAAATTAACTGTAAATTTCACAATATTTCAGGCAAGGTGCTTTAGATGAAAAATAAATTATAATTGGAGTATAAAATAACTAAAATTGCCAGAATCCAAAGAAGTATTTAAAGATTTAAACAGCATTCTGTATAGTCCTAGTTGTATTCCTATGTAGACGGTCATTGTTGATGTTAAAATCAAGTTTATTTTTTTAAGTTTTATCCTGATATTTGTCTGAAATCTCTGACATGAATCCATCATATTGTAGTCATTTTTATCCAACTTTCTCAATAGTTTATGCATAAATGGAATTTTAATTGAATTTGAATGCCTGAGATGCCTGTTTTCCATAAAATATTGCAACTATTGGACTATCCTACACACGGTGAAATAATGTGTTAGATATAAATAAACTTTTAGACCTTATTACCTCCATATGCACTGCATTGCCGAGAGAAGGATTTATCATTGTTATGTTTTTTTAACTTTTTTTAGAGGGAACACTCAAATGAGCTAACAATATTGTTCACATTGCAAACCCAAACACTTATAAGTTAGGAAATGTTGACATTAAATAAATGTACCTGATCTTCTTTTATCTCCACACTTCGAAGGCAGAAGCACATTTAAATCTTTCCACACATGACCTTCCTCATTTAGTGGCCAACAGCAGTGATGCTCAAATCAGAACCTTATACTCCAAAAATGCTATTTTCTTCTAGTCTTCAAAATACTCTTTCTCCTCACATCTAATGTACCGAATAATAGTTGCATCCTAGTGCACAGGCAGAATTGTTAATTTTCTCACATGGCATGCTTCTCGATGCCATTTGTCACCGTATTACTCCACTAATTAATCAATGTATCTGGTAATATATAAAGAATTAACTTGCTCATTTTCACAATTCCTGTGAGTTATTATCTCACTTTTACTGCTGGCGAGCTGAAGCAATCAATATAAACTCTACCTCATTTGGACATCCAATCTCAAACTTCCCAGAGGATAACAACCCAAATTCATGCTTTATACATTTAAAGCATAGTCCCATCTGATATATCTATCTGTGCACTTCAGAACATTAGGCACCAGAAACTGAAATTGTTCCTCCAGATAATGAACTTGTCAAATTTAAATGCCTGCCTTTGCCATTATATCTGAGGCAGTGCAAAGAACTTGTTCTCCAGGTCAGGTGACAGCCAGTGTGTAAGGACACTGTCCTCTCTCCACAAGATTCCTCCTGCCCAGTTCCTCACTTACCACTCTGTTTCTGGACATGTAAAGGCAGGGTCCTGCAGGTAGCGCTCTCCTGTGTTTCATAGCCCATGTTCATAACCTGCGTTGTACAGTAAATAGGTCAGGGAAGAGGCAGAGTGTAATCAATGAAGCACAACATGACGGCAGCCCACAGACCTGGGCCAAAGGCAACTGATTCCCTACCCCAGATGCAGCACACCTCACTACAGTCCAGAGCTGGGAAATGTCCTTCTTAGCCCAGAATGGGGTATTTTGATGGAGTTTTCAGAGGCAACAATTTAGGATGTCTCTCTGCTGTATTTGTGAAACAGGGTTTTTTCTAAAAATAGGAAGTCATATTCAGCTAGGATTTTTGCAGAGGTCAAAAGTGGTAAATCTAGCATGAAAGATAACCCCTTGTTATGTACTAAGCACAAACTCCGAAGTGTATCCTTTTGGAGGTAAGAACATCAACATCCTTTATGCTGAGGAAAATAGTGTATTTTCCCATAATCCTCCCACATTTTTTTCTGAAAGAACTAAAATATTCAACTGTACCTGTAACTCTGTGTGTGTGTGCTTGGGTATTTGTGTGTAAAAAATTATTTTGAAATAGATGCCCAAACTGGAGAATTTCAGCCTAAGCATTTCAAGTATTGCAAAGTTATCATCAAATGAAAATGAGCTTTGACACAGAGATCATGAAACTCCCTTCTACAAATGCAACCACGTCAGCCTGCTTATTGTACAGAGAAACGTTACAGAGATAATGTCACTTTTAATATTGAGGATAAATAAAACCCTGATAAGAATGAATACAATAATTTAAGCTATTATTTCAAGCGCTTTATTTGAGATGTTTCTAGTTAATTAAGCTGTGAGAATAATCAATTTTTCTGTGTGAAGTGTGTAAAGCAGGTTGATGACAGTGTCATTATGGCAACATGAATACCTAAAAAAATACAATTTTTGTTGACATGTCTTTTGATGTCACCTGAAACTTTGATTCCTAGTAAAACATCAAAATATTAATAGGTAATATATCCTCAAATACGGAAATGCTTAGATGTCTTCAAGAACAAAATCAGTGATGTGAAATAATTGTTAATGAACTTAACATGTGGAAGATACTTTTTTTATCTGTTTCTTGTTTTTTAAGCCAGTTCAAGCCATGTTTCCACCTAAAAAATTGTTTCAAAAGTGTATGGCTAATCTGTGGGACTCAGGAGTATTTTTAGTCTACTAAGACCACACACGTGCCCCACTGATTTCTTTTGCTTTATCAGGTAAAGACATTGTAGGACACTGCTTCACAGTCTGGTGTACCTTGGTTTCCCCAGAAGAAAACAGGTATATGCACCAAGAGAGAGCAGCATGCATTGACCAGGCTCCTCAAGTAAATGTAAACTGACAGGGGGCAGGCCTTGGGGCACACAAGGTGACTCTAGACACTGGCTCCTGAAGTTGAGGATTATTTCACTGGAGGCAGGACTAGAAACCAAGTATCCCCAGGGTGTGCCATTGTCCTGGAAGCTCTCCAGTATAATAGTTGAATTATTGCATATTGAATATTGAGCTTCAGTAGGAATGACTTACAAGTGCATTCACCTCAAAAGTCTTGTAACCTGGTAGGTTAAGTATCATATGCTCAGAGGTATCAGGAGAATTTGTCTTACCCTGCCTTGGGGGTGTGCCCCTGGATCCCTGGCTGCTTCTGGCAAAGAGGGGCAGCACACCACCAGCACAGTGAATCTGCCTCACTGCCCCCTTTCAAATTGTCCCAAGTATTAAGTTGATTTGATGATAATTTATGAATAATTTAAAGAGAACTGAAACCTAATTTTCAACCTATTTATTATTCTAAATTAATCTATCTGTACTTGTTCTTATGCTCTCTTCTACTAAACCTGGTACCTTAGATATAGCCTTTACTGAAACAGTGCAGCCCAATCAATGCTCAATGTGTGATCATTCTTTCCTCTCCTTTTTTTTGGGATATCTCTCCTGTTTCTGTTTCACACCTTTTATCATTTCATACCTTTGGTCTTTCTTATAGTCTTTTTTTCTCTTCATTCCTCTGCTTCATTAGTTGCTTCTATCCAGCAATATGGAAAAATGAGACTTAAAAAAGTAATGTGCCTGTAGTATTCAGCAATTTCTATTTTTGAGCTTTAATGGCTTTTTGTGCTTTCTTCTGTGAAACTTGCAGTATTTGCAGTTGAATTATTTTCTGTGTTTGTTGTAATTGTAGTTACGCATTTTTGCTTTTGTCTTGCAGAATAAATGGATGCATTTTTCTGGACAACTCTTTTCCAATATCAACAGTAAAAAAGTGATGACAGGTTCAATGTCTATATGGGATTTTATTCATTTTCTTGTGACACTCCCCCTCCCCGCCCCAGCTGTCAGTTCCCAAGTTCACCTCAGACAGAACAATATTTGCTTTCTCGTTACAGATTTGTCCCTGGAAAAGACTTTCTCTCAAGTTTTTGACACTGGTTTGAGACTACAAGTGGAAATGCAATGCTAAGTGATTAAATGAATTGCGTCACATCATGTCATAAGTGTTTAAAAGACTGATTTCTTGACATAAAGCAATGCAGGATATGAAAGGTAAGAAGCCCATCACCAGATTATAAAAACAAGCAGTGTAATCTGAATTTATTATTTTATTTTCAAAATACTCCTTCAAGAAATGCCCTTTGGTGAATTATGAATGAAGTGTATTCCCATTGAGAATGCAAAGTGAGCCACATCAATTAATGGCACTTGGAAAATAAAGCAGATAGGAAGAGGTTTCTAAAAGCACCATGACGACAAGATTTACCCAACAGTTACGAGCTAACTCTTTTTCATTTCTTGTTTTTTTCTTATTTGCACATCACATGTTTGCCCCTTGTTACTGCACTGTTTTTCAAAAATGCTGCTCCTCCTGAAGTTGTACTGTTTATGCTCTGAAAATAAAACACAACTGGAAGACTTCAAAGTAGTGTTCATTCATGAGGTGAGCTACACCTCAAGGCACTCTGGTGTTACAGGAATGTCTTCCACAACCATTACCAAGTTTTACGGTATTTAGGGTGGTTAAATCACAGACAACACATGAATGAACTAAGATTCTTCATATGCTTACAAAAGGTAGAGCAACCTCATAGCCAGTATGTCTGGGCACGATATGTTTGGGTACTCTGAAACAGTGGGAAATTAATGCAATACCTTAAGAAGACCATCACAGGACTACGAAAACAGCTCTGTAGATTTTTTCCAGTTTCCTTACAACAGCCAAACCTTACCTTGGAAGCAAATGCAGATGGTAGCATGAGCCAAATCTGGGAATGTGGGTCTCTGAATAGGTATACAAAAGTTTCTGATAACCCAACAGTGAGTCTGTGGCAAACCTGACTGCAGCAATTAGCCAGAAGATAGTACCTGGACGGGACAGCAGATTATGGGGCAAAGGAAACTGTTCCTCTGCTGCCTAATTTGACAGAACTAAATTGCCTGAAAACTGGGGGTTCTCTATCGGATGTCTCCTCACAAGGGAGTCCCTGGGCTGGCAAAAGAATGCAGGGCCAGAGTTAATGCTTGGAGGTGAAAAGGAGGTTTTGGAAACAGTGATTGTGAGCATAATCCCCTTATCTACTGAGTGATGACGTGTGACAGCAGAGCTGGCTCTTATACTTTTGCTGCCCATCTTCTGCCTTGTTTCTCTCCTCAGTATAAAAATGGCATTGAGGTGTTGGAGCGCATCCAGAGAAGGCCGATGAGGCTGGTGAAGGGGCTGGAGAACAAGTCCTACGAGGAGCAGCTGAGGGAACCGGGGTTGTTTAGCTCGGAGGAGACTGAGGGGAGACCTCATCACTGTCTAAGGTTGCCTGAAAGGAGGCTATAGCAGAGCCAGCGTTGATCTCTTCTCTCAAGTGACAGGTGATAGGACAAGAGGAAACAGCCATAAGTTGCACCAGGGGAGGTTCAGACTAGATATTAGGAAGACTTTCTTTTCCGAAAGGGTGGTCAGGCAGTGGAACAGACTGCCCAGGGAGGTGGTTGAGTCACCATCCCTGGAGGCATTTAAAAAAAGGATAGATGAGTTTTTAAAGGACATGGTTTAGTGGGTGACGGGTGCGGTTGGACTCGATGATCTCAAAGGTCTTTTTCAACTGGAAGATTCTATGTTTCTATGACTCCTTTCTGCAGCAGGAAATGCTTGGCCCAAGCCAGCTGTTGGCAGCTATAAGAGCATACGGTGTTTGCAGGGGAATTTGTACGTTGCAATGTCCCATCGAACTGTTAATGCCACTGGAGCTACCTGAATGGCCTTTACTGAAAACAATTTCAGGTTTTCACTATCTTTAAGCTTCTTTCACTCCTTGTTTCTCTCTGTACCTCTTTTGCCTACCTACCTCGGGGTCTGGTATTTGGCCAAGTTCTTTCCTTCTCCATTACGTGTGTTTTCATGCTGAACATAGTTTGGCCAGCTGCCAACAGATAGTACTGCTTGAGGACTGGATCTATGGTACTTCGAAGTGGCGACCTGAGCATCTACATGGCCTGGGAGGGTTGTTGATTACTGTCCCAGGTTTCCCAGACACCACTGCAGACCCAGGAATATGCATAAGTCAATAGTAGTTATTACTGTACACTTTCAGTGCATTTTTAAACTCAGACTGACACAAGCATTTGTTTGCTTTGGGGAAGTTCTCTGACAGTCATTTTCACTATTGAAGAATTTTAAAAATGGAAAGGAAAATTATCCAAACTCTATGAAATCCAAACTCCCTATTTGGACAAATGATTTCCAAAGTTAAAAGTCTTTGTAAAAGTCTATATTCTAAAATGATAGACTAGACTAGACTAGACTAGACTAGAATAGAATATGTTTGTAAAAGTCGGTAATCAAAAATTCATAATACCAAAAAAATATGTAAAATTTTCTTGAATAAGGTCATAATACTGACAAATCAAGAATAAACAATACTTTAAAAAGTGTTTTAACTCCTTTATGTTCATGCATTTAATATATTTTAAGTGAAAGAAATACATTTAAATTTTTTATATATGAGCAGCTCTTTTCTCATGACAGTATGCCAAAGTAGCCTCATGGAACCATAGCAGCTGCAGGATGAATATCCATTTCAAAGTGAGGGGAATGAATTGTTGGGCACTTCTTGATAATCTCGCAAGATCTGAAGTGCAATTTCAGAACCTCTGTGAGCCTCATGCACTGCTGCCTGTTTGTGTTTGCTTGTTTCAGTGCAGCTTAAAGGATTTACTGTGGCCTATCTGCTTTGACAATTCAATCCTATCCTAGAATTTTTAATATCTTGTTTTAAAGCTCTGTCTCCTGACAATTTTCATGACAGCCTGTTGCCTCATCCAGGAATCATGAAAACTGATGACCCAAATAGAAAGGTGAAGCAAAAAGGACCATGAGTTTTCCCTGGTGGATTTTCCACGCTGATTATTAAGAATTTGAATATTTTCATATTCCTACCTGGTACACCAGGTTATTTGGCTTTCAAGCTGCCAGAGTCTTTTTTAATTTTGTTTTGTTTTTCAGCTGCTTTGTCAGAAACATTCAGTTTTCCAAGTGCAATTCTCACTGGTTCTAGTCACCTCTCTGGAGATCAGTTCTGTGAATTTGAGGTAAGAAAAAATAGAAAAAATGTATTTTCTCCGTTTTGAAGATTTTCAGACAAGGAAAGTACATTAGTTTTAGAGTCATTATTAAGCAAAGAAATTTAAAGCAGTGAAACAAAAGAATGTACTGATTTACAGTAATTTTCTGAAGACTCAAAACCAATATAATAGTAGGAGTGTAAGATAAACAGCTCAGATTAAAGCATTAATAACCCTGCTACTGAGCCACAGGTATCAGAGTTTGCACCAGTGGAAGTATTTATATCCGCTGTTTTATATATTTATCACAGTACCAAACCAACATTTGAAGGTTAATTTGAATTTTTCAGAGAACCACAGAACAGTTGAAATTGGGAGAGACCTCTGGAGGTCTTCTCGTCCAACCTCCTTGCTCAAGCAGGACCAGCAGTAACCAGTTACCCAAAACTGTCTTCAGACAAGGTTTGAATATCTACAATGATGGAAATTCAACCACCTCTCTGGACAATTGTGCCAGTAGTTGGTCATCCTCGTGATAAAAAAGTGTTTCCTGACAGTCTAAGAAAACCTCAGTTTGTGCTCATTCCTTCCGCTTCTGTCACCAGGCACCACTGGAGAAAGCCTGGATCCATCCTCTTTGCATCTTCTCTTTGGGTATTTGTACACATTGATAAGATCCCCCGCACCTACTCTTCTCCAGTCTGAACAGTTCCAGCTCTCTCAGCCTTTCCTCATGGAACAGAAGAGATTCTTCAGTCCCCCAGTCATCTTAGGGGCCCTTTCCTGCAGTCTCTCCAGTATGTCCATGTCTCTCTTGAACTGCACAGCCCAGAACTGGACACAGTTGTGACCTCACCAGTGCTGAGTAGAGGGAAAGGATCACCTCCTTCAACCTGCTGTGCATACTTTGTCTAATGCAGCTGAGGATACCATTGACCTTCCTTGCTTCAAGGGCTGCTTCAAGGGCACATTGACAGCTCATGTTCAACTTGGGGTCCACCAGTACCCCAGGTAATTTTCTGTCAAGCTTGTTCCCAGCCAAGGCAGTCCCTAGCACGTATGGTGCATGGGATTGTTGTTGCCTGCGTGCAGGACTGTGTTTCTTGTTGAACTGTCAGCCAGTTCCCCACCCACTGCATAGACCACTTGTTTCAACCATAACACCTCAGTTTCTCTAGGAGAAGGCAGTGGGAAACTGTGGAGAAATCCAGGTAGGCAAAGTCCACCAGGCAGGCAGGCAGGTTACTTTGTCATAGAAGGTGACCAAATTTATCAAGAACAATTTGCCCTTGGTGAAACCATACTGGCTTTTCCCAATCAGTTGCTTCATTTGACATGTGATAGCTACCAGGAGGATTCATTCTAACTTTCCTAGGGACTGAAGTAAGACTGATAGGCTTATAAATTCCTGAATCCTCCTTCTTGTAAATAGAAGAGAGAGTATCATTCTTACAGTCTTCTGGGAAGTCCCCTGATCTTCATAGCTTCTCAAATATTATGAAGATTTGCCTCTCAGTGATGTCAGCCAGCTCTCTTAACATCCTTGGGTGGATAATACCAAGGACCATTGTTGTGAGGCTCAAGATCCTATAATAGTTCACATACCAACCCTTCCTTCACTGATGGTGGGTGGGTATTTGCATCAACCTGGATTTTTGTTCCTAAGGCCTGGGGCCTAACTGTGCTGGTAAAGCTAGAGGTGAAAAAAGCGTTGAGAGCCTCTGCCTTTTCAGCATTTTTGGTGACTAATTCATCTCTCCTGTTTAAAAGGAGGTCAATATTTTCCTTCTGTTTCTGCTTGTTGCTCACACACCTGAAGAACCTTTCTTGTAGTTTCCAACATCTTTGGTCAATTTCAATTTCAATTTTTCTTTTCTAACTGCCTGTCTGCACATCCTGGCAATTCCCTTGTAGTTCTCAATGGGTATTTGCTTGCTTTTCGATCTCTAATATGCTTCTCGTTTTGTTTTGAACAGACTTAGAAGCCTGCAGTTGAGCCAAGGGTTTTTCTTCCTTTGCCTACTTCCCATACCTTTAAAGGGGATGAACTGTTCTTTTGCTTTGAGGAGAATGTTCTTGAAAAAATCCCAGCACTCACTACCTTCTTTATCCTCCATGGAAGCTTCCCACACAATCCCTCCCAACTGAGCTCTGAGTGAGCTGAAGTTTCCTCTTCTAAAAACTAAAACATTTGTCTTTACACTAACCTTCAGTATGCTCAGCAGGATCCCAAACTTCATAATACTGTGATCACCGAAACCAAGGCAGATCACTAACCAAGATATTATAAAAAGAGTTTTCTTGGTTTGTGAGCAGCAAGTCCAACAGTGTCTTATTCCTTTTTTAATGATGATGTTGAATGGGACTGGACTCGGTATTAGTCCCAGGGACTAGTCACTGGCCCCCAGTTAGACTTCATGATACTGATCCCCACTCTCTGGACTCAGCCATTCAGCCAGTTGCCAATCCACCTTTCTGTCTGCTCATCCTGTCCATACTTCATCAGCCTCTCTATGAGGATACAATGTCAAAAACCTTACTAAAGTGTGCTGATTTTGTCTCCTAATATCCGTTTTTGACCATATCATTTTGCTTTCCTGTCACTCCCGTCCATTTTGATGCTATTAACAAGGTAATGCAGACATTTTATTTGATAAATGGAATTAGTTATGCACTCTGCAAAGTCTAAGCTTAAAACTTGTGGCAAATCTCCTATATTTTTTGCCAATTGTAAGTAAAATAAAATGGGTATTTCTATTGATTAAAAGTTACAGATAACAATGCAGCACAAGATTTTTGAAACTTTGCATCTTCATATTACATTTAATGTAACCTGCATTGTATTTTTGAAGTATATGCTAATAAAATTTACTTCTTATGAGTGGCTGGAGGAACTAGAGAGGTGGAAGTTTTGGCAACAGGAACAGGGGCATTTCAGCAGATACTAAGTATGGGAAGATTGTAATGGAATAGCACATGAATTGCGTATGTCTTGCTAAAACAACCATTAGTGACATTTGTGAAGTCTGATATTTAATTAATCATGAGTGGGACCAAAAATCAGACATCCTCAATTGTCTGTGCTATAGTTTCAAGCACTTGGCAAATTCCTTGTGGGTTTTGTTTTTGGTTTGGTTTGGTTTTTTTAGGGCATGATAACCTTCTACAAGGAGAAAACTCTTGTTATAATAAATGCCTCAGTTTTGCAAGAAGAGAGTACACAGGGCACTGCCTATGACAAAATATAAAGGTATATAGCATTTTATTTGGGAGATTTCATAACACTGAAAGAACTTCAGGACAGAAACAATTTTTCTTCTGGCAGGGAAACACATTTTTCCCTGTTAATCCTCATATTTAAGAGTTATAGGGAAAATTAAGGCAAATATTATAGCAGCAGATGCCAAAGAGCTGAGGGAAGTTATTCATAAAGATCAAAATCAGAATAAAATGCCATTAAATGCAAACTTTTTACCAGACAGTCTTCTTTTCAAGAAGTAAACACATAGAGTCTATAACTCACTTCCGCAAATAGGATTTTCTGCATGTGTTTATATACAAGTATATACCTAGCTGTAATTTACATATTCTGAGGATGCCTAATAATATGTAATTTATTCTGAAATCTCATCTAGTCTGTACATTCTTACATTAGTCATCCTCTTACATTAGTCATCATCCAGGTGTGTTAAAACTTGACAAACTTATCTAACAAGTAAAGGAAAGCCAAAATGTTGCTGATGACCTCTAAACTCTCACTATGGTTAATTGTGTTACAAGCCGGGTAATAGTACTGTTACAGGAATAACTGAAATAATAAATAAAACTCAAATAAAAGTCCTTTGGATCCTATACCTCCCTTGGAGATATAACTCTTCCTCCCGTGGAACTGAAGAGTTCTTATACTTGCAATTTTATAACATCATTTATATGAATGGTGCTGAAAAAGTCATGAGTCTCAATTCAATAAAGACAGAAATTATGCTGTAAACTGTATGTTAGCGGTGTAATATAAACAACAAAAGCTTACAGATACGGTAGCAAAGGGAAGGTATATTGACACCACTGTTCATTTTATTAAGCATTATGTAGGTGGCAAAGTAATTTCAGTATATTTGAGAAACACCAGTACAATTTTTGTCTTCAAGAGTTTACAAGCCAATCCTGACTCTGCTGCATTGCTACAGTCCTACTGTGCCCTGGGCAGATCGTGGTAGCTTATGTCCTTTGAGAAGGGGAGAAGTGGAACCTTCAAAGGAGCCACCAAGCCTCCAGTGAACAGAAAGGTGAAAGACAAAGAGCAGTTTGAAAGCACAAAGTGAGGTCACCTGACAGGACTGGTAGACTATCATCAGTATCATAAAAGAACCTGCATGAAGAGGAGACAAAGAAAACAGCAAAGCAAACACGATGCAGTGGAGGAATAAGGTCAGAAAGGGAGATGCTAAGTCAGAGTTCAAACATCAGAAATACTGTACAAAAAGTATCCATCACTGGACAGAATATTGTACATGTACATGTGTATGTCTTTCCATGTAGACATTTCTGGAGAAACCCGTCGGATTATTTTGTACTAAGTTGGCCTATATAATTAGAAATAACAGACCAGTCAGATTAGTCTTTCTAAAACCAAGAAAAAAATAGAGGAGCATTTTTCCTCATTAAAATCTTGTGTATTTTCTTTTCACAAGCAGTAGACCTCCTGTTCTTTCATAGCAAGAAATTTGTTAGCCTTGTATACTTTCACCACTCTTTTAAAAATCTGGTCATCTGGCAGGGACTAGTACAAGGACAGAGAAAAGGGAGGTTGTTTCTTCTGCACAGTCCAGGACTTTTCCTTTGGCACTCAGGATTCAGTTTGCTAGGACTCTGAGCAGTGTGATTTTAGGGCAGGGAGTCAGGGACTGATAGGCTGAGTAGACGTGTCTAAGACCCAGAGAGAGTCAGTTACCACTCCATGCAGTGAAAGTAGTGGTCAAGTCAAACGAGAGTGCTGAGAAATGAAGGCAAAGGAGAAAGCAGAGGCTGCCAGTACTTGTGCAGAAAGACTGGGATGAGCCCGCTTGAGTGGTTTTTGAATTCCAATTGAGCTTGAGATAAAAGGGGATAAAATTGTAGCTGCAAGGACTGGAGGAGTCTGTGTGTCACAGATAGATTTTTTAGTTTGTTTCATTTTTAGATTTAAGCATTTAACTGCCCAGCCTTGCTTTTGGTACTTTCATTCTTGATTGGCACTCATCCTTATAATATGTTTTTTTTTCTTGTGAATTAGTATGGTACCATAAAAAGTAATGGTTAAAAATTAGAAAATAATCCATTAGTAAATGTATTAAGAGATTTAAATATCTTTGTATTTTTATCTGTGTTGATAATTATTACTACTGTTTTGGCTGTAGAGATAATTCAGGAAAAGAATCCTTGTGATTAAAAAAAAATGAACTGAAGCCCTTAATTTCTGTAGATGGTTAGCAGGGAAGGTATGTACAACCATAGTTATACTTGTTTGACAACATTAACAGCAAATTTAATTGTGGGGGATGAACTCATGGTCTCTGTGGTTCTGTGCAGATGCAATTCTAGAATTAGTTTATGATTCTGGTCTGTCTTTATTTTTAAATCAGTTTTTTTTTCTCCAGAAGTGAGTCAGTTTAAGCAATATTTCTTAAGGTTGTAATATATAGTAGGAATGATAAACCTACAAAATCACCACTTCTGTAATCTCCTAAATCCCAGTTATGATCATAGGTATACATATATTGGGATTGTCTGACAGGTCTCCGCAAAGGCGCAGAGCTCTGAATTAGGGTGTATGTCTCCCATGCTCATTATCCCAAAGGTCAAAAGTCTCACTTCTTTTTTTTTTTTAATTTTTTTTTTCATCTACATGTGTATATGAAATACTAAAGAATTTTGCAGATCTTAAGTACTTTTCGGGAGCAAGCCCAGGCCCTCTAGTGGTCCAAGCGAGCGGAGCCAGGTCTCAGGAGTCATCATCAAATCATCAGAGCCGCTGATTAAACACAGCAGGAGCCTGGGAGCAGCAAGCAAACAAGCTACATAACTTTGGTTTTGATTGCACACAGCTTGCAGCTACAGCTGACGAGAGAAATGATTTGCAGAAGAACAGTACTTCCTCTGCCCCCTCTTCCCAGTTTCAGCATTTCCTAGCAAAGCTGGAATATGCAGCAGGGCTCTTCCCCTTCCGAGCTGTCACACAGCCTGGGACTGGAAAGGGTGGAGGTTGCTGTTTCAGAGACTCGAGTCCTCACTGAGCTATGACTTTCAGAAGATCTGGGGCCTCAAAACACCCCACAGGAACTGCCAGGGAGCCCCCCCAGTCAAGCTGACAAAGGAAAATAGAAAAGAAGCTGTTTTTTTAACCCAAAGTGGGCCATTTGTGTTCTCCCAACCCTTTCAGATTTCTGGAGGAAGTCCGTAAATTTTGGTGAATCTATCTATCTATTCCAAACTTTTCCTCTGGATTTTTTTTCCTGATTAATAACACTTGTAACCTTGTCCTAATAGCTTTTTGTAGCTATTTAAAGGCATGACTTTTTCTCTAAAAATACTCATTGGAAGAATGATGCAAAACTGTGAACACCTATTTACATAAATATGGTGGCAGCAGCCTTCTGCAATGAGCAGAAAACCCCACTGCAAGTCAGGGTGTCTTGTGCAGAAAGACAACCGTGTGATTCAGAGGAAGAGTCCCACCACATGGATAGCAGAATGTGGATAAAAATAATAATTAAAAAAATAGAAAAACTCTCTCCTGAGCAACCTACAGGCTGGTGTATTTACAGAAACCGCTCATTGAAGAATTTTAAATAACAGCTAATTTGGGATCAGGGAAAGATGCTATTAAGTATAAACCCTTTTTTTCCTGGCTGTAATTAGTTTGTTCAGCTTTGTTAGGTAAAGTTTATACATGCTGGTGGAAAGCCCAGCTGCATCACATTTTCAAGGTACCTTGGAAAATACTGAGAAGTGCTGCTAAGGGAGAAGGGGCTGAAATGTCCATCATAATAAATTGTCCTTGCCACAGGTGGCATAAGGGCTGATGGCTCTCTTATACTAGGGAAAATCAGAAATAACTCCTCTGAGGCAGGGGAGTGCCATTGGTGTCTAATCTGTGGGAGAGGAGAATGAGGACAAGCAAGCTCAGATCCCAGTGAGGGGCTCTGGCTGGCTATGCTCTCCCTTTGATGCCCCCACAGACACCCCCTCCAGGCAACACTGCTGTGAGCCTGGCTGTGCCCCATGGTACCAGCTGAGCCAAAGTGATGTGGAGGGAGGATGAGGCCGAGGAGATTAAACCCCTGCAGGTATTCCAGATGGGATCTCCAATTCACAGGTCAAACAGTCTCCCTAGCTGAGAAAAATAAGGGGCATTGCTAGATTTTCCTGTGGACATGATTAAATTTAAAAGGCTCAGCTGCAACTGATTAAAAAAAAAAAGTCTTAGAAAGAGACTGACTCCTCTGATGGAAATATGGCAGAGCAGGAAGAAGGCTGCTGTTTTAAGAAGACGGGCGTATTCTGTATGAAAAAGATCAGATCTGTTCTTATAACTGGGCTGAATGCATTGTTTGCTGAAATGATAAGATTGGCTTATTTCTTTAGCTTTTTCACAACAGTTCATCTCCTTCCAGTATAACGAGACTTCAAGGTTTTTTCCTTCTTTTATTGAGTTCAGAGCTATCATTTACTTGCAGCTGCCCAGATTCTGGAATTTGCAATGTTTATGCTCTAAGTACATTTTGCCATTTTTTCCCCACTAATTTGATGAAAACTAATTAATATCTAAGATCCACCTAGACGTTTCTGTCATTAAAGGAGGCAAATGTATGTATAAGATTTACCTAAAGACAACTTTTATCATATAAAAAATAATTAAATACAAAGAGGCAATTTGTAGAGGAGGAAGGAATATATACATAAGTATATCTTATTAGAAGGAAAGTGCTTTTAGAAATCAGTTGGAAATTAAGCAATGCAAGAAAGAACACCACAATCCTTTCAAAATTTGAATATTTTATGTTTAACTAGTGTTGATAAAATATACTCAGAATATGTTTTGCATGAATAAGATCCTTCTATTTGGATGTGTGCATATACCTCTGTGTGTATGTTTTTATATATATATGCGCTACAGTTTTAGAATGAACTTCAGTGGAGCCATGCTCTGTTTAACTTTGTTACTTGGTTAACCACTGTCTCATTACAGTGGTCATGAGTGGTTCATATTGGTTTTCTCTCCTTCCTTCTCCGCTTAGAAGGCTGAGCAAACAGAAACTGAATATGTGAGGCAGATGGTTTGAAAGTAGATAAACATTTGAATTTATAAGTAATTTTGGCCTCTAAGATCTCACTTTTGTTTGTTTTGATGGCAGGGAATTATTCTGACAGCAACATGCTTATACTGAACTACTGGCCACAATAATGTTAAATAATGTTTTCCAGTGTAAGTACCATCTGCAGTGTTGTGTCAGCTCATCCCAAAAGTTTCTCAGGCAAGCCACAGCCATGATCCATGAATCAGAAGCAAGAATTGTTACTGGGCAGTGGAGAGTAATGACTATGGGAAAATCAGAGGTACCTGAGCACCCTGATTTGCCACTGCCTTTCACTATGACTTTGAAAATTCCAGCTGACTGTAACTGACTAGATTCACAGGGCCAGCTTTACTTCTTCTTTGCCTTTTTGAGAGTTGTAAATCCAAAAAACTATATGTGAAAAGCCCTTGACTTGGTCTGATGGTACCACTCAGTGACATCCACCCAGGAGGCACAGTCTTGGCTGGGCTGCTCAGCATGTCCATCTTACAATCCCCTCACCCGTGTGGCCCAACCAGAAATGCAAAAGATGAGCCCTCACCTAGCAAATTCTCTACTGGAAAGCATTTCTTTGTTAGCCAGAGCTATAAGTCATGGTTCCCATCAGATGGGAGACTACCCTGTTGTGCTTTGGTATGATCCCTGCCTGCTCCCCTCCAGGGTCAGGAGAAACACTGAGACCCAGATGTTCTGCCCACACAGAGTGTGGAGCTATTCTACCCCTTTGCTCCACTAAGCATTTAATCTTACCAAAAAGGCATTGCCTAATGCATTAGTGATGGTATAGTAACCAGTTTTCTTCAACAGAAGAAAACAAAAATAAATATTTTACTGCAGGGTTGTTAGGACAGTCTTTTGGGATTGAAAGAGATTTGGGCTCCAGTTCTCTCAGACAAAGAAAGATGCTGAATTTGATGACCTTTACCTCAGTTAAGTGCTCCCCACTACAGCCAGATGCCAAGCATGCTGTTCCTTGGGTCCTTGGCAGTACTTGAC
Organism: Dromococcyx pavoninus; assembly: GCA_033558185.1. Lineage (NCBI taxonomy): Eukaryota > Metazoa > Chordata > Aves > Cuculiformes > Neomorphidae > Dromococcyx > Dromococcyx pavoninus. The sequence continues at coordinate 3,130,118 of JAUMJL010000362.1, read as the reverse complement.
TGTCTGGGTTTACATTCCAAGCTCCAGATAAAACTTCAGCTTGTGAAACCTACTCTCAGATGGTACCTTCCTCTGTCTGAGTAAGAAAGATACCTAAATGTGTGCATGGCGCTACATGGATACCCTTCAGCTTGTTCTGTTCAAACTGGTAGGGCTACAAAACAGAAAGTGGTGCATGCAGAGGTGCCTGCTTAGGTGGTGCAGGAGTTGTACCAAAGCTGTGCAGGATTTATTGGCATTTCCAAATTCAAGCTTGATCTGATGTTCAGATCCTCAGAAATACTTAAACGTTTGATTACAGTGAGTCTTTGGCACACGCAGATCTCCATGAATTCATCTGGGCTCCTGGCTGGGGAGGCCCACTAGGCAAAAAGGTTTCTAAAAGTCAGAGGTTTCTTCTGGTATCTATTCTAAGAAATAATTAACTACGTTAAGTGAATGATAAAACAGGTTCACAAACTACCCTGCTTTGCCAGTCATGTTCAAGCAAACAACTTTGGTTTGAGTAAAGAGATATAATTACATAAATCAATACAGAGGTGCTATGTAATTGTTTTCTTGGCATATGCTGTTAGTCATTGTCATGTCATGTAGGCACACTAAGAAAAAAACCCAATTAAATAAGAAAGAAATCAATATTATTTTATTTTTTATTGCATGGAGAGAAAATGAAATTTAGAGGAAGTGGGTGTCTTGAAAAAGGAAGAAGAATATAAAAATCTGAATGTCTGCCTCTGAACCAGAGAAATAATTTTTGAATTAGATTTATTCTGTGCCATTTGGCAGGAAAGATGGAGAAAGAGATTAGATTATTAAATTTTGCTTTAATGTAGATATTTCAGAAGTCATATTAGGAGGTTTCAGTAGACGAGGAGGAGCATTCCAGAGAAAGGATCCAAATATTCACTCACCTGTGGTCTTCACCAGCATATGCTAGCAATATTCAAAGTGTGTTGGTCCTAATCACATCAGGAAGAGTGTTTCATGGACATTATTGAGACATAAAAGACTCTAGTAGATAAATTAGCCAATGTAGAAGACATCTTGTGTTGCTAATCATGAAGTTAGGAAAACAAGTTGTGGAATATCTGATGATACCTCAAAGACTATTTTCAAGAATACTGTTGGAGTTCAAAAATTGAAAAAGAGAATTAACCTGACACAAGTTCAGATATAGCTTTTGTACATTTAAATTTTATCCTTTTTTTCTGGTGTTGTCCCTTCATTAATGAAATAAGCAACCTTATCAGTTAACAGAAATCTCTAGACCCTCCATTCCAAAGTAAGTAAGGTGTAGGGCGTAATCTCCTGCAAATAGTGTTTAGAAATCCTTTCTCAAGATTGAAAAAATCTCCAAACAAATTTTTGTAACTCTTGTAGCAAAGTGATTCAGTTGTAGCAAAGGGCTTCTATTTCCTTAGATATTTCTTTCACTTATGTTGGAAATTCCAGTACGATTCTATAATTCTGTGAAATTAAAATGTTTGTCTCAATGGCCAATTTAAACAGCTCAATCTGAGGCTTAAGCGATTTCATGGACAGGAGGAAGGAGGACTCTCTCTCTCTCCCTTCCTTTCCTTTCTTGCTTCCTTCCATCTGTCTCTTCCTCTTTCCTTCTTTCTGTCTCTCTCCTCATCTCCTTTCTCCCCCTCTTCCCCCCTTCCTTTTTTTCTGCCCTAAAACATACCCTATTTCTTCATCCTGGGAAGCAGAAAGAAAGAAACAGAGGTTGAACCTTGCAGCCTTCCCCTCTGTCCCAGCCCACTTTGGAGTGTGGTTGCCACAACTCACACTAAACATGTTCAGTCCATTGCATTTCCCTGTCAGCTCCAAGCAATTTTTATTTTTCTCCTGATGCACTGCTAAGGTAACGCAGACTGATAGTTGCCAGGCTTGGACACAGGTTCCAAAGGATGGAAAAATACCTCTCTGGGGAAGAAAAGGACTACAAATAAGTGTTCCTGGTGATTTAATATCCAATGGCAATGTTTTATTTGTTATTTTTGTATTTGACTGCGTGCGGATTTTGTGGAGGGATAAGGAACAACAGGAAAATGTGAATAGTCTATCAAGTAGTCTGAGCAGTAAAGCATACAATATGCTACTTCACCACTGATTTCATCACTTGCTTTAAGTCCACATACTTCATGGAAGTAGGAGAGGCATACTGGGAACCAGCCAACAGGAAAGCATGGCATTTACTAATTTATGCTTTGACACTTAATTTTAGCTGGTGTGACTTAGTTTCATTGACTTTGGGGGGGCTGATCTGTGCCAAAATTTAAGCACATCTGCAAGACTAAAGTTTTCTTCAGAATAGTAATCTAACAAACTCCTTGAAACTTCAAACCCTTCACTAGAGCACACGATTTGTGAAAAATAACAGCATATGATTTATGAAAAATAACCTTCTACAACTTCAGAAATTGAAAATTCTAGAAAAAAGGAAAAAAATGAGATTAGCCTTTCGCATTTACAACTTAGTTTTTGTGTACAATCCTTATTACAGCAGATTACAGCCTTGCAAAGAACTACATAATTAGCTTTTTTCCTCAATTAGGAGATTGCAAGGTTGCCAAAAAAACCATATTTTGAGTGTATCTTTTATAACATGGATCAAAGATCACATATATATGTGCCTATAATGAGGATCTCATGTGCTAATGTTCTGTAGTGGTCCAAAATTTACAACTGCAAAAACCTTTGATGTATCACTAATTGGTTTTAGCACTATAGATTAGGTGCTGAAATCAGTAGGCAAGAAATTGTGAGTAGTAGGTGGAGATGGGATAATTCTGATTCTCGCCATATGCTTTGAGAAATTTAAATCGCTACAGCATAAGTAGAAGAAGGCAGAACTTGTTGCTTTTTTATTTTCAATAGAGTCTCAGAGATGATCTGTATGATCCAAAAATATGTTTTATTCTATATCATTAAAAAAATCTCTATTTCACAGTTTTTATTTTTGTGGAAACAACACCCATCTCGTCTGCAATGTGCTGTGCATTCTAACACCTAATGTGTGGTGAAGAACGTAGTAACAGGAGAAATATATCTGCATAACACGTGAAAAGTGCCAAAGCTTTAATTCATTTCAGACACTATATCACAAAATAGAAAACTCTAACTGTAGGCTTCATATACACCATGCAGAAACAGGAAAAGGAGGCAAGTGATGTGGTACGTGTTCTCATAATGGTAGTCCATGTCACATCTTTGATAGCTTCTTGGCTTAAAACATTTGTTATTCAAACTATAATGAAAATAATTGGTGGCACTGCCTAAGGATTACTGGCAAGCTGGGAAGAGAGAGCTCTGTTCTGGGTTGAAAGCTATAGCCTGGTCTACATAGAAGAAGCTACAGAGGCATGCTGCAGCATACATGATCTTTGCCTGTAAGATATGATAACATGTTCAGTTTTTGTTTTTTTCTTAACAAAAAGTGAGTGATTTGAATCATTCTACAGAAGCGTGCACACACTCTCTTCCAGTGGGCCTTGTTCTTGCTAAACATTTATTCCCAAAGCTCAAGATTTTGTTTTTAAAGCAAAGGTATGGTAAACAGTTTATCTCAATACTCTTTAATTTTTTTTAAGTTGTCTTAAAAAAGAAACAATTCAAGAACATTTCTGCTCTTCATTGACACAACGTCTTTACTAAAACCAACAAAAATTGGGGACTTTTAATGTTTAACTTAACTTTGCAAGTTAATCTCCCTTATTGTCAAGGCTTGTTTTATTTTCTTGTGTGCATATGTGGAAATTGAGGTACATAGGTCTTTATTTTTTATTATAATAGGGATTATTTTGCATGTCTAAGAAGCACTTATTGCAGCATGCTGACCTAAAACATAACAGGGTTCCTACCATCCACTCCAAGGATTTTCTCTCTATTGACAATAGATGATGAAAATGATTGCAAATCTACATTAAACCAGGCTGATGAGTCTTTTCTTTTGCTAGACCATCAGTGTAAATGAGAATGAAGTCCACAATTTACAATTGACAACGCTGTTCAGAAGAGTCACTCAGGACTTCCAACTTCGTTCTTAATAGTAAACACTATTTTTAATGTTACTTTTAATGAATAAAATGGGTGAGATAAAACACACAACATTGTAGTAGGTTTCCCTTGAAAGTGAACCATAGGGTGTCCTCCTTTGATGGCAGAGTGAAAGCTGAAGGCAACAGTGGTAGCTGTGCATTTGGCCTTGATTCAAATAGTCACTACTGACTTTGATGGTGTCGTGAAAGTGCTGTTTCCTTTGTTGATTCTCATATTTGGTGTAGTTCACTAATTTAATGTAAGACATTCGTATATTTTTCTCAGCTGGTAGTCTTACTTTTATCTCAGTAGCAGAGCACAAGATTCTTACATCAAAATGATCTTCATTGAAGTAATTTTTCATCATCATTACTCTACTTGCATTTAATTATTTAAAAATAATTCTTCCTCTTCCTTCCCTCCACCTCCATTTTTTTAAAATACACATTTATCAGAAAAGATATTTGTATCTGAGACAAGGTCAGTGTTTTTGGAACAATACAGGTAATTTCTTTACACAGATATACTTCAGACTGATTCAGTTTTGCTCTGTCACCATCACAGTGATTGTGCCTGAGCAGAGCTTGGCACTGAATGCTTACCTCTGGCTGACTTTCATCTAGTTGCACTGATGTGCTGGATACCAATGTGCCAATTCTGATGCTCGTTAACCACACAGCATCTGGCTGAATAGGTGACGTTAAAAATGAACTTCTGCAAGGACATTTTTCTTACATCTTAAGACTGATGCATAGGTTAGTAAGCTTTCTTGCCAACTCCTCCAGCTGCATATCAAGAAATGTTCTGCTCAACAGTAGTGAATCCTTATTCACAGCAGATTTGCTTGTTTTCCCATATCCCTCTAAAGTTAGCTTTAAACCTGGCTGTGGATTGTTGACTCAAAGGCAATTTCTCTCTTTTTGCAGTCATCAAGGATCAAGTATCCATGGTAATGTCCTTCAACTGTTAGGCTGGATCACACAGGGCTGACTCAGGAGGTCAGAATCCCTTTTCTTCTCAAGGCTGTAGCAGAGAAATGTATCTATTATGTTGGACCTTACAGCAAAATTGTGAAGTGTAGCAGAACAAAAATTAACACAGAAGGCACAATTCTTGTTGAATCTTTGCACATAGCTTCTTTTTTTTTCCTGAAATTTGTCATAAAAGAAAGCACTTAAAACGCTCTGTAAACATGGTATTTGCAGTTGAAAATTATTGTCTGTATGATATCTGTAATTTATGTGTCTAGGCTTAAAAAAAGATGGAGTTTTCTTATTGCAACACTACTGATGTAAGTTCAGAGCTTAAACTAGTGTTATTTGCACCACCTATCTCAGCTTATGTCAGATAGATACATTACTCAGGTGCAGCAAAGCACTGGAAATAGGAGCTCCAGTTCCTGATCTGTTCCTGGGAGTTGTATGTATTCCCAAGAGAATACTGGAGGTATCTCTCCTGGAAGCACAGATAATGCACTTTGAACCAACCATGACTATATATGCAAACATCTTTGGAGGAAAATATTTTGGGAGCTTCAGGAGAAATTTACAGCTTTGGAGAGCAAAAGTACTACAGATATTGAGACATTGTAATTAATTTCTTGTGCATGTACAGAGCAAGGCTAATATGTTTGGAAAGAGAAAATGCAGTACTGGCAACACTAGCAAAAAACCAAACCTCAAATATAAATGTTATTAATGTTCATCTCTCAGGAAGTATTTGTGATGTCTATCTTCCTTTCTTTCTTTAGCACCAATATTCTTTTGAATATGAATAGTTGTAAATTAACAAACTTTGTATAGGTTTCGTTGCAACAGAAATGGCATTAAATCTTAAATATACCAGCTAATACAGGCAGGGAGGATATTAAATATGAACTTTCTAATGGAATAAGTTCCTTATAAAGAAGAGTTGAGTTGGTTTCCCACAAAACACCAATGGGATGTAAATTCCTATTCCACAGCCACTATCATAGTGATGAAAATTGCACTACTGTGCTTGCAGATTTAAAAATAAAACTTGTGTGAGCACGGAGGGAGGGAAAGGGAGCGAGTTCCCAAAATAGGGTGTGCAAAATGTTTCCATTTTCTCTTTTTGAGGTGTTGTCGATTGTGTTGGTATCAGAAAATTTCCAGCCATCTCAGCTTACTTGTGATGCTTGCCCCCAGATTAGCTGTGCTTACAGACTGACTTACCCTCAGCTGCCTATGGATGCATCCCTGTGTTATAAATCAGAGCAGAGCTTGTATAAAAAAAACTCCAGGTAGTTGCTACCGTTGAATATCATCATGAGTGAAATGGAAGCAAAGTTGCTGAACAGTGAAAATGAAACAAGAGATTTTTGACTGTAATTATAATATGACAAAACAGTACAATGGGAACAAGAGATAATCTATTTTCTTTGAAACTGAGATGGAAATAAGAGCACCCCAGCCACTAATGGTAAAGAGAATGTTCTGAGCAACAGACAACCTAGATGGGTGGTCTTCCTTCACTTGTGAATTGCATCTCATTATTAAATGTCAGCTTCAGACTGTCGTCTTCAGTATCTCCCCAGCCATGAGCACAGTAAGTATTGCTACTTGCAGGGAAGCCTTCACTCCAGCATGAGCTATGTGAACCAAATCCCACTTATGAGTCAGAAAATGACAGATCAGTTAGCTGTGCTGTACCCGCAGTTGATCAAAGACAAGAGGGATATTGGATGCTAAATCTCATTCAGCAGCCATGTGCAACATGTTGTAAAGCTTGAAAACTTCCATCTTGTCCTTCAACTTTGGATCCAGTAAGGCTTAGTGGGTAGCAGTGTGCGTCTCAAAATAGAAACAGAGCTGGTTCACTGTGATCCCGTATTGCGTGAAATGCTGCAATACCGAAGAGCCAGAAGGGAATTGTTGATATTTAGACAATGTCAATTCTTGGGCCCTACCTGAATCTAAATTCTCTGTAGGGATGTGCAGTGGTGTGCTCTGCTCATCCCATCTCTGTGCAGCAGTGGAAAAAAGCACTTACACGTGTTACTTGTCTCTAATCTTGCTGACAGTTTTACTGAGGGTTTTTTCTCCCAGTGTCAGGACATGTCACTGTTCCTGGGGTTCGCATAGCAAATACGCAGCAAGCTCGATCACTAATTAGAAAGCTACCCCTGAACAGTACATTACAATGTATAGGTTGTGGTAAACTAATTAAAAGAGCCTGTAATTCATAATGTAAGAAAGAACACAATTCAATATAGCTAGCGTCTGTCTTAGGATTTCTACTACAGAGCTTTTCTTTTTGTTGGTTTATTCCCCCTCCCTGCAGTCATTCCATTCTACTAGCAGAAAGAAAAATAGAAGGCATGGACTAAGAAGAAGTCTAAGAAGAAGAAGGCATGGACTAACTAAGCAATGCCTGCCTCATCATTGATCTCACAGCTTTGTTTATGCATTGATTTTGAAAGATTAGAAAAAGTCCTGAAATCAGGATGAAACTTTTCTTCTTGTCACAAAGAAGATATAAATCGTAAGTGTACATGGTAGCATTAAAAAGGAAAATCAATATCACAGAAAGGTTTTTAAAACTTTTGAAGTGTTAGAATTCTTTTTTGTTCCCCTGTGGTGAAATAGAAATATTTTTGTTTTTTGAAAAGCAGAATATCTGTTCTTTTAGCATTTTAGAACTTCATCTATAATTTCACTTTTTTCTTTGCCTCATTTTCCCTGTGATAATTAGGGAAAAACAACAAGGGAAAGGAAAATCCCCTCATTTTTATGAGCTCTTGACTAAAGAAAATCTCAAAACTCGAAAAAAATGGAAAAAAATCTTTTTAACAAAAAATATAATTTTCAAATTTCAATATGTTTCTGAATGGAAAACATAAGCCCTTCAGATGATTTTTACCTTGTGTGATTGAAAAATAGATTTTCAGGCTTTGTTATTGAGAGTCTTAGGCTTTGCCACTGTATGATTTTGGAACACAGTACTTTTGAATGTGCTATTGAAATGATTCTTATACCACTACATAATTTTAGTGAGAGGTATCAGAGGACGATGTTCTTCTCTAATGGTGGCTTGAAAACTCACAACATTATAAAAATACACAATATATGAGATAGATGCAAATAATTTAAGTTTAAGAAGTGTTACAGTCTTTGATCAAGTGAATAGACTCATATCCACAAAAAAAAAGCATTGCGACTACCGCACTAGACAAGAGGTGCTCAGGACCAGGTTGGATGAGCTTATGAGTGATCTGATCTAGTAGAAGGTGTCCCTGTCCATGGCGGGGGCTTTGAAAATAGATGATCTTTAAGGTGCCTTCCCACACAAACCATTCTATGATTCTATGATTCTGTGATTCTATGATACTACTCACACCATTCGATTTTCATAAGATCTCTAAGTATTTTTGGCAATCTAGGCTGAAAATAAGAGTTTAAGAGGGCTGGTTTTGCAACATCAATAATACTTTATAAATCAAATAAAGTCTGATGACATCATGGTTCTGAATGTCTATTGGTGAATGCAGAAGTTGAATTTCACAGATCTAGTATTTTTCTGCTTAAAATGCATAGGATTCAGACAATGATTTTAAAAATTTGGCTCATATTCTTACTGGGAGAGTAAGGTATATGAACTCCCCTAGCACACTCAAAAATATTGAAGAAATGTTTAAAAAATCCTTTAATCTACAAAAATTATTGTAAGGGGTGCGTATCTAGCAAGATGCAGTGGAAACTACAATGCTGATGTGCTAATTTTACACAGTATTTTCATGAGGTTTAAACAATCAATGATAGGTAATCTAGAGGTAGTCGCTCATCAAAAATACCATGAAGCTCCTGTGTGCAATGGTATGATAGATTAGAAACCAAAAAGGTCCTAAATCCTTATCCAGTCTGAGTCAGTGTGGTCTTGGGCAGGCCATTATAACCATACTGCTCTACCAGTCTATCTAAAGAATATGGCAAAAACTATAACCATGCTGAAAAAAATCCCCAGGTGCTGATTCTGCACTTAGCTGGCTTTTTTAAAAAAATGCAAAATGTTAAGCAATAAAGGAAAATCCTTAATCCTAAATGTATTTGCACCCTAAACTCAAAATTCATTATTTTCTTCATTTTCAGCTGATGGCACAGAAGAAAAGTGTTACTTTTTGTCAATATATAACATGATAAGTCAGGGCACTTTAACAACAGATATGAACTGCAACAGAAATTACAGATATCACTGTATTTTCCACAGTATGCTCATTGATACTTTCACTTTTTCCTCATATTTTTTATTAAGAACTAAATTTAGCTAAACCTTTAATTCTGTAGATGTCCATGGGCATGATACTTTTTTTCTGACCTGTCATATTATAAAAATACTCTTCACAGTGCCCTCACTGCAAAGAGGCTGATAGGTGTGCTATGACCATGTCCTGACTCTTGAAACGATGCTCACTGTCTTTCCAAACTTGTCAAACCATGATACTGCTGCTTGAAACCCAAGTCCATGCTGTTTTTCAGCAGTGTGAGTGAAAATGAGAAACCTTTTGTATCATCAACATATTCTTAGAAGTATGGAAGGATTCATTACCTACTCAAATGACCAGTTGTGACAAAGGAAAGGCATTTCACTGTTAAGGGCATTAATCTAAGGGATCATTGCCCCACTCTGCCACAGACATTTCTTTAACCTGAGGAAAAGCATTCAGTCTCTCTGTGTCTCAGTTCTGCATCCACCAGGGGTAACGGGGCATTTCCTGACCTCACGTGGTTTTGTCAAGATAAATGAAACACTCCACTGAGATATTGACAAGAGTGTTTCTAATCTACATATTATCATCCAGTAAGAAACTACAGCTAAGAAAATTATAGTAGTGGAAGGATAGAATTGCAGTGAAATGAGAGGGAAAACTGCAAAGAAATATGCAACTAGTACATATTTTCCTGGTTTGTTTTTTTTTTGTTTCCATTTAGCCTGATTTCAGTGGTTAATTGAGAAGTTAACAGAAAGGGAGCATTCATATTTATTCAAGCTCATCACAGGCAGTAAGCATATGCAGAAATAGAAATCAGGTTCTGCAGTACCTTTTGAAAAATTCGTCACTGCGGAATTGAAGCTGGTATTACAGTCACAGTCCACAATGAGATTTGCCTCAAGTTGCATAATAAGTTTTTGATTTTACTTCCACCATTAACAGGAATAAATGTATGTGGAGCAATGGCAGTAGCCACTTTCAATGCTAACACTATGTCTACCATGTTATTGGCAACTATCAAGTTTTGTGGAAAACTTTCCTGCTTTCTGGTGTGGAGGAACACAGTGCTAACAAGACCTGGAATATTCTGAGAGACTGCTTCAGAACAAGAGTTACCTGGTAATTTGTGTGTCCATGAGTATAGATCAAATGAGTATATGTCACTAAGTATGAAAAGACATAGAATATTGCTTGATCAGACAGACCCCACTGAAACTGCTTCTCTGAAACACTGAAAAAAGAAAGAGAGGAGATCAGTCAGCTTTCAGGGAAGAGAAGAAAGTTGACAAAAAGGAAAAAAATGAAATGCGCTGTATCCTGTAAGGAAACCACTACGTGTCTCACATAATATGGTTTTTTTTTCCTTAGAAGTAAGGAAGAAATAGGGATACTGTAAGAAATGAATAGCAAGCGAGAATTAGACCTGTTGTGCCCGAAACTGTAATGTGCTATTGAAAAGTGGAATCTATAGTTTTTCTCATTTCAGACCTTATGAAGTAAGAAAACAATACACATTTTTTTCATTGTGCACAAACAAGTTTCAGTCCATTCTGAGAAACCTTCTTGTAGCTGGTCAACCAAGACTTGAGTACCAGGATATAAAAAATTATCCAAGAGGTCCAAAGGTGTGATACAAATATTTCAAAACTTTAAAATGCTGGTTCTCCTTCAGAGGAACTTACCATGGATCCCATTCTGTCCTGGCTGACAAAGATCAAAGCAGTGACTGCATGTGACAATCTGTCCCTGGAGCAGAAAGCAGAGCTGAATGAGAGATCTCGAGCTTGTGTTCTCCAATAATCAACCCTGTCCACAGAGCAAATGTAGGACAGATTCTGGGCAGCTGTCACATCACAATGGACCTGAAGTGTAGAGGACAGTGCAGATTGACACCTTGGCTGTGTCCATCACACAGCCCCTCGGTCACTGCTGTGCGAGGCAGAAAGATGCAGCACTGTGAGTTCTTGTATTTATTACAGGCAGCTAGGCACTGTTACAATATTGGACATCTACCCAATGCCAGGAATAAATTAAATGACAGACAGACTCAGCAGAGCAAAATATATAACCTCAGTAGACCGTTCTACAGAGTCCTGGCAAACAGCCTTAGACGGTGCTACCCAATTAAATTTGCTTTCATCAGTCTCTGGGGGGCCTAAGTGTTTAAGGTTATAGACACTTTTCAGAGGCTTGTAAATAAATTAAGAGACAAGTAAAACTTCAGCAAAGCAAATATTGATGAAGTAATTGTTTATAGTCGTAGCAGGGACCTCACCCGTGTGAAAGCTGTGATCTCTCAGATCCCACAAGCTAGTTTAAAAATTAAAGCATTCTCAATGTAACATATTATTCCTGAAATAGTATCTGGACTCAGGTGGTAAAGAATGATGTTTCATTGCACTCTAGAGGCAATACTAGGCTGGCTTTGTCCCTTGCCTTTACGATTTGATCTTTGTCAGACTTTGTGCTCCAATCCCTGAGCTAAACAGAGAAAAAAAAAATCCCAAAAGAGGACCAGAGCAAATGGACATCTGTATTTATCTGGTAAATATGAAGTCTAGGAATTCTGCATTTATGAAACTAAACTTACAGAAACTCACAAGTCATCTTACCTGCTTGTTAACAGTGCTCTCTAGAAGTTACAAAGCTATCACAAAGTTTAAAATATGACTGTGATGATTAAATATGGTGGAGCTGAGAGCTGATCTGACAAAGAAGAAAAGAAGTATACTGGTTGTGCATAGAGTGAAAAAATAACTCCTTGAGAGTCAAATGGTACTGTAACTTTTGTACAGGATGAGCTATTAGAAAATTCCTCCCTCTTTTCCTTGTCTTCACAAAAAACAAAATGGAGAAATGCTAAATTCATGAGATTAGGTACTATGGTCTAGCAACATGATACAGAATTTTTTAATTTAGAATGTGCAAAACCCAAGGAAGAAATCTGCTATCCTCAGTGGATAACCCACAGGGGTAAATAGGAACTACATCTTCAGATACAGAGTACCCATTTCACTCCAAAAAGGAGGAAGGAATACTGTGCAGAAGATCTCATGCTACCATGAAATGGGATTTTCTGAGGCATTATTGCAGTTAAAAATACTGTACAGCAGCTTGCACTGCTGAAAGAAGGTCAAAGGAGCATGTACTCTGATTGCTAGGGGACCAGGGCTCCCGTGCAAAACTTGCTCTGAGTAAAGAGTCTTGGCAGCTGGGAAAAACAGTCAGTTGTTCAGGAGCAAGAAAGCTAATAGAGGAAAGACAGGCAGGGAGGGAAATCACAGCATGTCCCATGTAAAATTAAGTTTTCCTTTGGTTAAGGGGGAACTGGCTATTAACTGTCAGTAAGTGTTTTTACTAGATATATATTTGGAGAGTTTGTATAAGGAACAGTATTCCAAATACTATTTTTATCTTCAATATTCATGCACAAGCTCTCTAGGTTTATTATATATTTGTTTTATATGAATCCATGTTCTAATTTTCCTTCAAAAATTGACCAAAACACTTTTCATCCAATAACCTGTCTTTCATGCAATAGCTCAAAGCTTTACTTCTGCAACACTCCTATGAAAGTCCTTATTAGCTAAGGCTCTTACCTGCACTTCAGATGAGAATTAAGCTGGCATCAAGGAATAAAGGGATGATAATAGATATGTATATAAAATAGCTTCAGAATTTCCTTACCCATTTTAACATTCTGCAGGACTGAGCCCTTTATGGCCCTTAAGGAGTGTTACTTGTATGTTCTGCTTGAAGGAAACATACACTTCAAGAATGCAATGCTAAAAGTATTTATTTCTAGCCCCAATTTTCTGTGTGCTTTTGATATTTGAGTGTACAAGTATACTGTAATTATTAAGGTGAAGACACTAGCTTATCATTCACCCCCTCCCCACTAATTTCATATGAAAAACGCACCAGAGTTTTCTGGTAATATATGAGATTGACTGGGTTTATGTCTTCTGGAAGTTGAGAAACACTGTTGAAAATTGGAAATGTTTTCATTGTAGGTGTTACTAAAAAGTGAAAATAAACTAGAAAGAGTAATAACAATATTGCACAGCAATTTATTCTGTGAATATAACCTGTGGGATAGCAGTTTTCTCTACTGCTACAGCATTTGCAGAAGCACTCTAATTCATAAATGTCATTAATAAAAATAGCTTCACAATCCCATTTCATTAAAACTGTGCATTAGTCAATGCATTCTACAACTGTTAATGGATTTGTCTCTTTGGACTGCTCATTTATAGAACCTTGTGAATACTCAGTACTTGAGATGCAATAGCTATTTGTAATTGGCTGGATAAGTCACATGGCAGTATTTTTTGTGTAGCTTAATGAATGTGTTGGTGTACATATCGGTGCTTGGAAATGTAGAATTTTATCACTATGTGAATATTCATGCATGTTTTATTGATGTTCCCTTCCTGTAAATAGCTGTGCCAGAGAAACAGTTTTATGAATATTTGCAGAAGGGGAACAGATAAAAGAGACAGTATGTTGGAGGTAAATAATTTGAACATTTGTGGTAGTATTCAGACTAAATGTTTTGCAAGATTTGCCTAGCCTTACTTAAGAACAGCTTCCCTGAAAACAAATGGAGTCTGTCCTACTCACCTCCTTGCTTCTAGGAGGAAGTGCAGAAAACCTTTGTCCAAATATATGTTAGCAGGTCTGACCAATTGTACCAGCAAACCCAGCCATCTTTCCAGAGGACATAAGGCTGTAGGAAAAGGTCAAGAAAGGCAGTACATGTGGAGCATAAAAGGTGGAACAGAAAGCCTTTGAATTGGTTCTAATATACCTCCAGAAAAGAAATTTCCTTCTCAAGACATCATGTTCTATAATCACATTAATTTGAATATTTGATGTCTATTCTCATGGTGCAGACCTTGCTCCCTGCAGGTACTTATAGTCCACTCTTTCTGCAATTTATAACAGAAATGGAGAATTAAAGCAAAATCACATACTTGTAAAAAAGCACGGCTTTTGACTCAATGTGCAGCTGCAGATGTGTCATGACAGTTATGCTGTACTCAAGATTTATTGATATAGTGACAAAAATCTATTCACTTGTGTCAAATTTCTTTGGTCTTTGGAAAGTAGATGGACTTTTGTACCAGGGCAACCTCTGGGTCTTCTCTACTGCTCCGATTAATCCGTGATACTCAGTACTGCAGAAGGAGGATAGGCCGATGCTTGGGTCTCCCTGGCATGGTCCTGCACTGGAGGGATTCCTGTTAGGCATTTGGCTGTTACTCTGGGATGGGAGAGCTGTGCCTTGGGGCATCCAGGTGGGGTGCACCAGGGACGTGTCAGTGGAGGAGAAACAAGGGACACAAGTGACTTCTGCTGCATCTCTGTAGTGGTAATGCCATGTAGCCAGCTCCTAACAGTGAGACCAGAGTGACTATCTGTTAGTTTAGGAGCTGGAAAAAGTCTTGCAACCAGAGACACAGAGGGTTTAGTTGCACTTTACTTGCAAAAATAGGTAATATCTCGGTAATCTGGTGATGTTCCTTTTCCTCGTGGTAAAGCCATTTTTACCATGAGGTAAATTTTTTTAAAAATGTAACTAGCTCCAGGGGATGAAATACCTGTATGAAATCCCTATAGGGAACGTCACATACCTTTTCAGACAGGTTGGGTATAAATACAAGGACTTTCTGATTTTCCTGACTGGTGAAAGATATTTGGTCTCCACAGATCAATGAGTTTCAAAACTACATTACCTGTCAGCTCTTCAAAAGTCCTACATGCACAAACCTCTTTTCCAAGCTCTGCCAGCAAACTAGGGAATCTCTTTCAGCAACAACCAAGAGGGAGCACGTATGCCAGGAACAGAGGAAAAGCAAGCAAACCCAGGTGCTCTCCAGTCAACCATATACTCATATGCTGCAGCAGTAGCAATGCCCTTCTGAGCCTCTACACCCTCCCACGAGGAGCCTTGCCAAGCATGACATTGGTGTGCAGGAATGTGCTGCCTGCCTGATGCCTGGAGTGCTCTGTTCAGGCAGGAGAATTTGAGGGAGAATGAGAATCGGGAGGTGAAAGACTAAAACAGAGGAAAACTGGCCCTCAGAGACAAAAAACTGCATTGCATGAAGCATGACTGTTTATATAGATTTTCACTGTTAAAGTCAACTGCTTGCAAAATTGGGTACGAAGGGGAGGAACCATGACATCTCTTTTAGAATAGCTGCTGCCTCTCAGCTGCCATATGCTTTCACTTCACTGGAGAGATCACTACCTAGGGACCACTGACCAAAGTAAATCCTTTTGCCTTTGAAGCTGTCTAATTTGAGCACATGCCTCATAGGTTTTGGTTAATTATACAAGAAGTTATTGATGAGTAGGCATAAGAAATGTGCAAACATGGTGTATCACACACAGGGACAACAGCATTGTCTGGAGAGTGATCCCCTATTTTGCTAGAACCTCACTTTCTACAAACTCTTGATGAAATCAATCACTTCACAGATGATGTATAATGCAGTCTAAAATAAGATGGTTCTCACTGTTTGTAATCTAAATTGGATATGCCCTTATTGCCCTTATTGCCCTCTTTGCCAGAGCTATCAAGGGCTTAATAGCTTTCTTCTGCTTGTGTGATTATTTCAAATCACCTTTTCAGTAACTCATATTTTTACCATAAGTTATGTTTGATCACGTTTGAACTTGCAAACGTACTATTTAAAAGCTTTACTTTGTTTCTTGATAATAGATTTCATGTATGATTTGCAAAACGAAACACATCTTTCTCATTGACCCTGTGCCTAAATCTTTTTCTCCTGTTGGCTGTCTCCAGCTCAGGAATTGTCTTTGCCTCCTCACTGGCTTGCATAACTTTCCTCTCATTCTCTCTTTTAGTGATTTCAGAGATCTGTGAGTAATGCCTACATCAGTCTTTGAACTACTCTGCTGGCTTCCACGTTGTTTCTACTCTTGCACTCCCAGGGAATGCTCTACCAACTGCACTGTGGTCTCTGTTAGAAATCTTCACTCTTCTGGTTAATCCTGCTCCACTGCTAACAGAGATGATTATTGTGTTATCCAGCTGCTCCATCCTCACCTACTTTCATCTTGCTAGAGATATTTTGTGAGAAAAGCACAACATCTGCCAGATAAACTGATGTGATTCCTCTACTTGGTGAAGTTCAGTGTGTTGCTCGTAAAAGTAGTGAACAAACCTTGGAAGATTTCATGCAGAAATGTGTTATTTTACTTTCCCTTCTCTCCCTCTTCTCTTAAATTATCTGACTTTCTAATTTTGTGTTTAGTTATTAGTTTAGAACTTCCCTGGGCTTACCCTGATTTCCAGTGCAGTCCTTATTTCCATTTAACTCCTTCAAAGGCTTTCTAGTGTTGAGCCAATTAAACTGATTATTGAAATGGTACCCAGTTTATGCCTTGTGTCTCCCCCTTGCCATAATCTGCCTCCAGCCCCATTGTAGCCTGACTCCTGCCCACAGTGTTTCTCCCGATTGCTGTTTCTTCTCTGGTGAACAACATGGCAGAGGCAGGCCTCATTGGGCAATCCCATCTCCACATATCCCTCCTACCACTTCTCACTGTTAGATGAAGGCATAAGTGTCACCAGAGAAGAGTGAAAGGAAAAGGTATAATCCACTCTGTACTGTCTGTCATAAGAAATAACATATTGTAGGACAGTATGACCCTACCTAAAGCATTTGGAAAGAGGAAACATGAAGAAAATATGCTGACATGGGAAGGGAAGGGAAAATATCCACTGCTACTGGTGAAAACCAGTGTTGCTTCTCTCTGGAGTAAGTCAATGTTGGCCAAAACCAAACCCTTCAGGGTTTCTACAGTGGTTGCAAAACATCTGCTTGACTTGCAAATTGAATAATGAAGTCTTTGCAAGGTGCAAATCACCTGTATTTGTCTTGAGGTTTTGAAAAACACCTGGATCTTATACTAGCAACCTCGTAGAGAAAAATATTAATTCAAAAAAAAAAAAAGAGGCTGTAGATATGTGCCCTCTTCTGTCTTTTTTCTTATACATATTCATGTGCCATAATCCTGACTGGACTCTCAAACTTTTCTGTTGACATTGGTTTTGACCTGTGGGTCTCAGAGGTCCAGAGATGCAGTACAGTTGCTTGGCAACGCGAACACACCAGTTCTTTGGGGTGATGAACATTTTTTTAAAGAACATTTTCTTTTTTCTGCTGCTGAATGGATAAGAGCACCAATGACTCAGACTGTGATGCCTGAGTGACCTGGGGTTTCGGGACTGTAATTCAGAGTTTTATGGATGCAGAGCTCTGGTTGACACAGGGGTGAATTTGGACCCAGACGTGACATTCACTAACCCCAGGGATGGTGTAATTATATTTAGATTTTCAAGTATTTAAGATTTGGGCTTTTGCCTCAGTCAAAAAAATATTGTGAAGGACTATTTCTTTTAAGCCCTTTTTTTTTTTAAACTTGCCATGAAGGCAGAGTGCACCATTCCAGTCCAGGCTAGTTTTGCAAAGGGGGAGAAATGGAAAGTACTGTCTTTTGCACAAAAGCAGAGTTTTTCTGTCTGCTCTGAGGAAGACCAACCCATTGGCTCTCCTACAAGAATTTCTGCTCATGAAAGGCACAGTAGATCCCATCTTGTGTTGCACGGCTGGCAGTTTTTGCAACCATGTCCATGCACTGCATTTCACAAGTCCATGCATACATGGTGCCTGAGCCTTAGGAAGCTTGTAGAACATCTAAAAACATATAAGAGAGTGATCACCTGCCATTTACCAAGCTTTCAGACTTGCCAAATCTTGCTGAAGATCAACAGCTTCATAACTACAGTAGCTGAATCTCTGTGCTCCTTTTTTTTTGTGAGCACCTCTTTTGGCACAGCTCCCATTCTCAGATCAAGAGGCTCTGATTTGGGTGTTCCTCCTTCTATAGTTCTCTGTAATTCTTATAATTATGGATTTAATGTTATGAAATTTATAAGAAATATGACTTTATAATTCTTATAATTATCTGTGTAATTATTCTAACTGGGTTTGGTTTATAAGCCTTCGGTAAATTTGCCGCCTCACTGTGACAAGAAATGAGGTAATTCAGTAAATGTATAGGAAGGCAAGTACACATACGTATTTGCTTTAAGAAAATGTCAGGTAGAGATAAAGGAAATGAAAACCAGCTAGATTTTGGAAGATCTAGATGTGTTTGACATATGCATAGTGTCTCTAGTCTTTACTTAGAATTGATGTAAGCCACAGTAAATTAGACAGCCTCCAGGATTACTTACATTATGAATTTAGTCCTATAACTTTTTTCCTCCAAAGCAGCAATCAAGTCATCCCTCAGGTTGTCAGAAAATTGTCTGTGTGCCATATATTAATCTCACTTTTCTTATCCCATCTTCTTTTGTTTCATTGTGAATTCAGTTGTAGATGAAGTCTGCTTAATCACAATATTTCACAAAAGGAGAAGTTAACTAATAAGAAAAACATGCTATCTAAAATGTTTCTCTGTGGGTATATGGTGCTAAATGAGTGCTGTAGAGAGGACTGTAGATGGAAATTCTTGCTTAAAAAAAGCAGCATGTAGCATTTGACTTGCTTCCTACCAGGTGATCAGCAGCAGTCTTTAAGTTAACAGTGATACCAAATGGTTTATTTAGCTGTCAGCTTCAAGGAGAGAATTCATAGTGGAAACAAACAGGCAGCCTACAGTGACATCTTTAAGAGAAGTCTGCTTTCAGACAACTGTGAAAGCACAGACATATCTCCACTAGCAAGCAACAGGAACAAGTATCATGGAATATTTTATTCAAGACTCCTGCTTTTCTTCTAAGTTTTCTGCAGGGAGCAGTGTCTTGTGTTGCCACTGGAGACTGGATTATACACAAAACCAAACTGAATTTGAAAAAGGAACCAAAATTTTTGCCATTCCACCTTTTCTTATGTTTGTTTTCACACAGCAATCCATCAATACAAAAAAAAAAATAATGAAAGAGTGCACCAATACAGACCCACGTCACAATAATTTTTTTGGCTTCTTTTTCTTTTAAAAATAAAGTGAAGGAAAGATCACTTTGAAGCATCATCTTTGTATCTCCTAGAAATGGTTAGTGACAAAATAACAAGGCATGGCAAGAGAGGGACGTTGCTCAATTGATGTAGGGACAGTTGAATTTCTTAATTTTCTTTCTTCATAGTAGTATATCAGAAGCAAAAGCTGACATTTGGTAAGATTTTTTTGTTTGCTACATCATTCAATGAATGGTTCTCCTCTGCAGATGTAGGAATCCCAGATGGGTAAAGGGAATTTAACAAGAATATGCACAAGTTCCCTGTGGTTGAATTTATGTGTGTGATGCCAGTAGCAGACGTGCTTATCTGAGCAACCTCTTTATCATTTTTTTCCTAGAAAATATAGTATTGATAGCAAAAAGAAAACTATTCTCACCAGCAGAAGATTACTTATCTTGTAGTGGGAACTAAATCCACCCAATGATACTGAAATAAGGTATGCTTTTATACTTCTTCACGTGAAGCAAGTGGTCTGACAGGGAATTCCTTGGAGTCACATCTTATCTCTGGCCAGGGCTGAGTGCTCTTGATCCTGAAGCAGGACCTGGTGGCTACATAAGCACTGAGTTCTGGGAGGGCACTGCAGCTTGCCACAAGCTCACGGTCCTTTGTTAGTCCATGTTGGGAGCTGGTTACAGTTCCTGTCTTCTTAGCTATCCTCCTTCCCTTCATGTGCAAACAATGACAAAGAACAATGAAAGAGAGGTGCTCAGGGTCCTGATGTACAGCTGGGTCTTAGCATGAGGACAGAACTTGACCCAAAGCTTGGAAGCTTCCAGGTTTGACATATAGTGATATGAGAAGTGTATGTTTTATGGCTGAGTATAGAACATATTGCAATGAGTTTGCCTAATTCTGCCCTTTAATTTTAGTATTTTTATTAATGTTGAAATGTTAAAAACTCTGAGACTGTGGTTTCCACTAACCTAAGCTCTTCACAGGTACTAAAGAGAAAAATAAGATAATAAGAAAATCATTTTCATTTCTCTCTCTCTTTTTTTAGTATCTACATCTTGTTTGCAAAGCCTATGTCTTTCTCAATGCTTGTACTGTTCCCTTGTAGAAGAAACTTGCAGGAGTATTAGATGGGGGGAGATGGTTATTTCTGTAAGGCTACTTCATTGCTGCAGGGTCAATGCAGTGTCAGGATCATAGAATTATAGAATGGTCTGGGTTGGAAGGAACCTTAGAGATCATTTAGTTCCAACGCTCCCTGCCATGGGGTCTTCCACTGGATCTTCAGGTTTGTCTCATAAAAGAATTATTTTAAAAGCACAAAATAAAAGCAGAACAGTCAGCAGAAAAGGACAGAGAAAAAAATCCCCTGATTTTAAAAATCAAGAGAAATAACTGAATCTGATGTTAGAGGAAATAAATCAATAAAAGTAATTTTGTGTTACATGCGAAGGCTTCACAGTCCTA
This sequence comes from Dromococcyx pavoninus, assembly GCA_033558185.1. Classification (NCBI taxonomy): domain Eukaryota; kingdom Metazoa; phylum Chordata; class Aves; order Cuculiformes; family Neomorphidae; genus Dromococcyx; species Dromococcyx pavoninus. Next base: position 3,109,361 of record JAUMJL010000362.1, on the reverse strand, counting down.
GCTTTCAACTTCCTGTCAGTTTTACAGTTTTAATTCACTTATGGAATTTTAAATTGAACCTGTTTTTGTCCAGTCATCCTCTTTCTCAGGATAGTTTATCAAATCTAGCTTTGAAACACGTCATCTAAACAGAGATACACTTTGTAGCCCACAGGCTCTGGTCACGTCATACGGTATGAAAGAACATGCTCAGGGATCCAGGGAAACATATAATGTGATTCTGGAACTGGAGGCATTGGGGATATTGCCTAAATTGCACCTGGGATTTACAGCTGCAGTGGTCAGGGCAATGGCAGTTGTGAGTCTGAGCTCTGTATACCCATTTCCTAGGTAAATATTGTCGAAATGCAATCAAGTGGAAATGATGTAATGACAAATGTTTTGTTTTCTCAGAAGACATCTGCCACCCAAGATTTGGGCTCCTGTCACAAGGGACAATATAATCTTCATCTACAATAACTACAGGTGACTCTGCCCCAGAGTAAAACCTTTCAAAAACATATGAACGAAACATAAAACAAAAAGAGGACACAACTCCATGAGCTAGTTGGCTCAGTGCATGTGTCAATGCCTATGCCCTTCAAATCTCAGTACTTGCTACCTGTCTTGCAATTACAGTGGGACAGTGGCACTTGACTCATAGTCATTTGGCTCAAAGCCAACCCATATCCAGTCATTTCCTACTGTATTACCTGTAGAGCTTTGCCACTCACTGCTTTGCCATAGCAGCTATGATTTGACACATAGCACTGCAAATTACATTGCAGCATCCCAAGGACAAAGACTACTGCAACTGGAAAAAAAATGCCCACATCCCTGGAACTTCACAGCAGCTTCCAGCTCATTGCAATGGCCTTTCTGCCTGCCTCATTGCCTTAGGATATCTTTATAGGCCAATGAGAGCAATGGCTTTCATTTAGTAATAATGAATAGGTTCCTTTGCATGTGACCCCTGATCTACTTAATTTCAGCCTCTTGTGCTGTTGCAGGCTTTGTCGAATGTATCCAGGAAGAAGCAAACCCTCTGTGTGGTTAGCATTTGCCCAGGGAGAGAGATTGAACCCCTGTCTCTACCTGTGGCAGATTTGCAAACTCAGTGGTGGTCAGAGGATGCTCCAGAGATGAAACACAGGAGCTGTTGAGTGGCCTGCCCAGCTCACTCAATGCCAAAAATGAGTGATATTTCACGTTTCATATAAGGAAACATCAGACTAGCAGCATTACAGCAGAGTATTAATAACAGGCCCCACTAGTTTGAAATATATTAATTATATATTAAGAGCCTATAATGACCTTCATTTGAGCTCCTGGAAAGACTTTTCATTGTAGAATGCCTTTTTGTAGAATCAATTTTTGGCACTCATTGCCAAAAATGAATGATGGACAGAAAACCCCGTTATTGGAACTTCTTCTTACTCAAAGCCCTTTGTATGTTAAATATTTTTACATCTCAACTCCTTTTCTTGTAACCTACAAAAATATATTTTTTCAGAGTACAGTTTCCAATTCCAGACATTTCATGAACAAATCTGAAACAGCGGGGCTCTCCAACCCATATGGAGAGCCCAGTTTACATTTGTCACCAGATTCCCCAAAGGGAAATTCTGGGAAACGACAGAAGCGCTTTATGAGTCTTTAAATAAAAGAACATCAAAGATTGAAATCAATTGCATTCCTGCTTAAGAAACTGGGGGATTTAGTTCTTTAACTGCTTATCAAGAAAATAAATGAACATAATAAGCAACATCACTGTCTCTATCAACACTTGCAAGCACTATCGAGATCTACTGAAGGCAAGTGAAGACCCTTTGACCACCCATAAACTGACTTGTGGAGCATTGCCAAATCAACAAGCGGCCCTGGGAGAGGTTCCCCCGCCCACCCGTCTTTGTCTGCGCATCATTTCCTCCACCGCTTTCCTTCTCCCGTGGCCACCAGATGGGGCAGCGAAACCCTCTGCAAAGCCGAGAGCGCCTCTTCGCTCACCTGCCGTTTCGGCGACCGGGGTGGTCACCATCCCCCCGCCTCCCCCAGCCCTTTACCTCCCCGAGACAGGCAGCGGGGTTGATGGAAACTTTATTTAAAAAAAAAAAAAGAAAAAAAAAGAAAAGGAACAAAAGGAACAAATTGCCCGCAGAACTGTGTTCTGCAAATGCTGGAAGCTGAAATATCCACTTTTTCTTCTTGTGTGGCAATTAGAAGAGGAGACATCACTGCAAACCACTCTGTAAGGGTGTCTTGGTGGAGTTGCTTCCTTCCTGGCGTTTGATAACAAAATTTGCCCTGCTCCAGAGCCCTACAATTCATCTAGGGAATTGTAGTTATCTTACAGCGTCTCGAGGTTGTCTTTATGATTCTTGCATTTTAATAAGTAAATTAAAAAAAAAAGTACAGCCTAGCCCACTGATATAATTGCATCTAACCTATACTATAGGGGTTAGAAAACAACACCATTTTCAAATACCACAGCGTGAGAGGAAATCTTAAATTAATCCTCCCTGACCAGAATCACCAGCATGAGGAGTAAACGTTAGGAAGGGGGGGGAGGGGGATCCACTATCACGTGAATGTCTGCCTCACAAAGTGAGCAAATTCCTGCCCACATCATTTTGCAGTTTGTTTACTTGTGGCTTCATTAAAATTGCATGCAGATCCAATGACTAGATTTTGTTAATGGCCCGCAGAGGGATAATCATTGCTGAAGCCTGAGCACCCTGATCCATTTTCCCTAATTATTACTTTGTAACCGTTTCTAATTTGACAGCTCCTGCTGAACAAGGGTTCATTTATTTTGTCTCATTGTTTCGTGTGAGGAAACATCAGATAAGCATAACAGCAGAGCATTAATAAGGAGACCCACTAATTTGAAACATACATTAATTGTATGTTAAGGGCACATAATGGCCTTCATTTGGGCTCCTGGAAAGATTTTTCATTGTAGAATCCCTTTAAAGGCTATAAATCACAGGGCTGTGCTGCATGCTTAAAAAGAGTAGGAAGAATACCTAATTCCTTGTGGTCTACAAGCCAAGAATGTAGAGGGGCAAAGAGGTTCATTTTGCTCCTTGGCTCTTTTGTAACTGTCAAATAGATGGAATAATGATGGATACATTTGCTCACAATGAATTTGTTTCTAAATTTGCATGGTTATTAGGTATATGTAAGTGAGGTTTGGGCAGATTAGTTGTTTTCCTCAGAAGAGAAACATCTAGGGTGGTAAGGTGTTTCTAAAAATCCAGTGTAACTTACGGCTTTTTGAGGGCTTTAACATGAAATTACATATTTCTAAAGAAGCAATGTGAGAATGCACAACTTACAAGGGTACATTAGTCCAATCTCTTGCTAGCTCAGTCAATTGTATCAATATTTCTTTCATGAACTCATGGAGTTCTATCTTAAATGTATTAGGGTTTTTTATTTTGTTCCTTTTTATTCCTATAACCTAATTTTAGAAGTCTATTTCAAAACTCCATTTTATTGACTTACCTCAAAATTTGTGTCATCAGGAAATTTCATTATCTCACTTTCCTACTTCCCATTAGTCCCATCTTTATTCATTTTGTGATATAACTACTCCCTTTCTGCAGTCTGTGTCTGATGTTTGAACATTTGTTTTGATGCCCCATCTTTGCTGCTACAATGGTTGTTAGATTTTTCCATTGTGTTTACCCCACTATATGAAAATATTTTTGATTTCAAGCTTCATTTTGCTAAGTTAAATAGGGCAAGCTTCTTTGGTCTTATTTGGTAAGTAATGCTTATTCTTTTCCTGAATTCCAGTTTGACTTGGTCTTTTTTGAGCACAAAAGATTAGAAATACAAATTCTTCTCCAGATGGAACTTCCTCAACACTTTGTACAGTTGTATTAACACATCTTTATCTCCCGTGGAAATGCTGTAACAGATGAATTCTTGGGGTTTTTTTTGGTTTGGTTTGGTTTGTTTTTTTTCTGTTGCAACACATTGTTTGATTGTAGCTCTTCTATCAATATAGTGGTTTGCTCAGAAGTTTTTATCATTTTTAGCTCTCAGCTGATGATGAGTCAGCTTGGAGCAGTCATTTTTGCTCTCTATTTGCTAAGGCATGATTTGCACTTTCGCAAATGGCACTTCTGAATTTAAAATATTTCTATATTTTGAAGCCTTATGATCATTCAGTTATTCCATAAGATATTCCGATCTTCCTCAGATATTGGCAATGCCTCAAAATTCATGTCACCAGGAGGTTTGTTCACCTCACACTGTTTCGCGTTAGCCAGTTTCTTACTTGCTCTCTGATTTAACTAGTTTCTGTCTTCTCCAGTGTGGTCTGCTTTAAATATCTCACTGAAGTTCACATCGATTAGGTATATTGAGTCTGCTTACTCTAGACCTTTAATTACCTTGTTCATACAGATATCAAATTAACCTCATTTAGTCTGCTGCAGTTTATCCTGTTTCTTCTTTTCTTTCCATTCTTTATTCATTCCTTCCCTGTCTGATCTAGAGCCCTGTATAACACAGAGGTCAGACTAATGGGCTTGTGGTTGTCTGAAACACTGTGTATTCTTAAATATAGTTACTAAATCTGTTGTTCTTCAATTGCACAGCCATATCCCTTCTCATTGTTTCAGTGCCTATTTAGTGAACAAAATCCATCAACTATCAAATCCAGCAATACCAGGGTTCTCCCTTCACCTGAATTTGTTGCCCGGCCTGCATCTGAGATATTTGTCTTTTCCCTCTCTCTCAAAACATTTTACAGTTCTCTGCTCAATCCTGTCACTGAACATGCTCAGTCTATACACCAACAACCAATGACTGAGACTGCTTCTGTCAATCTCTTCACAGATTATTTTGCACAATTATGATGTTGAGTTGTCCGATGTTGTTCTTCTTGTCTCTCAAACTGCTGACACAGGGTCCTTAAAAATACTTGTTCTCTCTCAGCTCTTATAGTTTTCCCATTTTGTCACCAGTGTACCTTCCAGGGGTATGCCCCATGTTACCCTTCAGTTCTGATCTGACACTGGAAGCTCTCGCCTTGTCCTGCGGAAATGCAGTGGATCTCTCTAGCACTGATGTGCTGCTTTTAGCAACTCTGAACTTTGGGTTTGAATTGCAAGTAATGTTCACTGCCTAAGAAAGGAAAGGTTTTCCATACAGTCACTACCATCTCAGTGAAGTCCGTGCAATGGCCACTCTCATCAGGGGAAGTTAAGCAACCACCTAAAAGTCAGAGCTCATTTTAGAAGGTACTGTATTATGTGTGGTTTTTGGCCTTTAACAAAAATTGCCATGGCTGTTTCATTACATTTGGATCATATTGAAGGAAGATCAGCTCTGGTTGGCTGTGTTACTGTCTCCATACTGTGGACATGATATGTGCTGTGCTCAAATAGAGCAGTAATAGCTGCAGTTATTTGCTGTAGTAAGGCAAAACTCCTTGTTCTCCTGTTTTTACTCTGGACACTCCTCAATGACAGAAATACCAGGCTGTTGTTTCTGAGAGTGACCCAGCTTTGCTCTCACTGGCTGTGTCCTACTGCATTGCTAACATTCATGTTTCTTTTCTTCTGACTGGTTCCATCTTCCCCTCATTCCAGTAAGGAACCAGTGTCAAATCATCTTTTAACTGAATTTCCTTTTTAGCTTCTGTTGGCAAACCTCTCCCAACCTTCTTGCCACAGAAGGATAAAAGGAAAGTAATGAATGCTTGTTCATCTTGGGATAGACATATCATGGTGCAACAGTTCGTAGGTAGTGAGAAGCACTGCGCGGGCAGCCAGCACCTAGAAGACGCAGGGTGATTAGCCAAGAGGAGCCTACTTGTTCATGACTTTCAAAAGAGAAGAATTGTACCAGCCTCAAACCCAGTTGATAACCTGCTCTGTAACCTTTCTTACAGGAGAGTCCTGACAAAGCAGGTAAGAGGTTGTCCTTGCTTGGCAAAAACCGTTGCCTGCACACTGCAAAAGTGATACAAAGAAGAAAGAGGAGTTCATCACAGTCCACTGCTCTCATTTCTGGTGCCTCTGTATATGTGTAATCCCAGTATGTTTAATGACCTCCTGCTGGCATTCATTTCAGCCTTCAGCCTGGACGTAGGGCTGTGCAGCAGTTCTGCCTCTGTTGTGTTCTGGCAGAAGCTTCCCAATTAGCTGAGCTGTACTGAATCAGCCATCCCTGACTGCCTTTGTCCTTAAACATTACACTTTTTCAAGTAATACGCTAAACATGAATTGTTGATAATTGAGACAAGAAGCAAATTATAAGCCCAACTGTTTGTACCTTTGTACTTCATCTAGATTTCTGTTCTACTCTTTGCCTTACCGCTTTCCTTAGCTGTGATTGGAAGTACATTATTGCTGCAAGATAGGAATATGTTTGTAGATGTAAGGAGAAATGAAGCGAATTAAGTCATAAATATTCTCATCTAATTCTTTCTATTTACTAGTTACAGGTTCTCCTGAAAATAAGAATTACAATACTTGCATTTGTTTCCTTTTTCTATGTATTTTTAGAGCAACTCTTTCCCTTCTTATGTCCTTCTAAGTGCTAACTCACTTTGATTTCCCAATTTACGTTGTTCTGACTTACAGATGCTATTTTCCCCCCAAATTCACATGAAAGAACTTCCTACTAATGCCATTTATTAACATGGGGGTTTTTTTGCCTAGAATATATTTTCAGCTAACTTTAACACTCTTCCCCCCTGTTTTTTTTTTTTGTTGCTGAATTTCTTGGTCCAAACAGAGCATTTGAGTTGACTAGAATGCTGAAATTTCAGGCTACACATCCACTTAAAGCAGATACTTTGGGGTGAAAGTGACACTGTGTGTTTGAATAATGTAAATAAGTGAGCTCCCCATGCAAATGATCTTGGGCTCCAAGACTGGTCTCCTTCTTTATTTGTTTTGTTTTATATGCCAGATAGCTACTGCCATGAATTACTGTCTATAAAGCAAAGCAGGGCCCAGCCCAACAATTCAGAAGCACTCTGAAAATCTTTTCACCGCCTTCCATGATCCAGCTACAAGCTCTATGTTAAAATTATCTGTTTCAAAAATGCTAGTCATATATATTTTTCTCTTTTCATATAGATAATCTGCATTGTCTAGTAGTTGTTTATGAAAAATCTTGTCTGGCCCAAATCTCCCACAATATTTTAGTGTTTTACAGTTCTTTGTTTCCAATAGTTGTCTTGTTAGATCGACCTGCATTACTTCCCTCATTAATTACTGCTCTTTATACAGTTATATCTTTCAATTTGTGTTGGTCTCTATAAAAGCCTTTACTTTTGATTAATAATCTTCAGCTTATTTAAACTGTTGTGGTTTCTTAGGCAATGTTAGTCCAGAAAAAAAAAAAATCTCATGACAAGCAAATGGTGGAAGGAAAACAATTTTATTACGTGAGCAGCTTGACATCACTATTTTAAGAACTTCTCATTTAGCTTCTAGAAGTAAATGAGAAGGGAAAAAACCCATCCATTCCATAGAAACCCATTATAAAAACCCACAACCTGGGATGCATTTACACTTTCTAGCATCTCAGAATTTCATTTTTCATTTTGGAAAATGAAAATAAAAGAATTAAAAAAATTGCTTCTATAGTAAAATTTTCCAGTGGTGTAAGAGAGTAATAACAGGCCACTGTACTTAGGAACTGGTCTATAAGGATCTCATACTTGAACATTAACCCAAAACAGAAGGTGTTTGAGACCTCCGTGCCTTTGGGTTAATTCGTACTTAGAAAATGTGACTTTCTAAGAAGTTTCTACTGCAGGTATAAATTATGCCAAAACAAAATACTTAGGAATATTTACCCTTGTCTGCTAGGGAGTAGTTTGGGTTCCTTGTCTTAATGATTCCTCTATGTTGCCAGGAACCACAGAAGAAGTCTTTGATGAAAAAATGTTTTGTTGAATCTCTTATGTTCCCTTAGCTGAAAAGTTGTTTTTTTCTTCTTTGGTGACTACCAAGTAAGTTTCTTGTTGTTATGGGTGGATTTTGTTTATTTTGGTTTTCATTAACATAAGTTTGTGGGGGTTTTTGTTTAATTTCGGGGTGGGTTTTTTTGTTTTATTTTGGGATGGTTTTTTGAACTAAAAGTAAAGAAATTCCTGCAATCAAATCTTTTGCTACAGATCAAATGAGCCCTATTGACTTCAGGGGACCTACTTTGCCTTACAAAATTAGATGGTAAAATACTTTATACCATATCATATATATTTTTGCTAAAAATTGTAGTGAAGTTAGAAACATGGTGCTGCAAGAGATGGAAATGAACTTCTACTTTATGTTTTGATTTGACAAGTGTCCCTGTAGTTCTTCTGATTTCTATCTGTAAAATGGCTTCCTAAAAATCCTCTGGATAAGGAGAATTTCCAGTCCATGCAGATTTCAGTGTCCTGCAGGTCACAGGATGTCTCTTCATGTCTAGAAAGATTTCTACTTATTCTTTGCCCTCTTATTAAATGACTTTTCCTTGTTGTGTGTGCTGAGGGCACAGAGACCGATTAAACACTCTCCTTTTTAAGACAACCTTTTATTTACTGGCAGGTTGCTACCATACTTACTATCTCTTATCCTTTCTCACTTATTTTCACTGCCTGGACTAAACTATATGTATATAACTTTAATTTAAGTTACTTACTTTCCCTTTCAATAATGAAAATCATCTACACTCTGTGACTATTTCTTGCAGTTGCTATGCATCCACACTGTAATGACTTTGTCTTGCAAATCTGAATTCCACTGAAGAGTGTATTATCATAGATCCATAGACTCATAGAGTCATCTGGTTGGAAAAGACCTCTGAGATCATTGAGTCCAACTCTACTTGTCCCCTTACTAAACTATGTCCCTAAGAAACTTATCTACCTGCCTTTTAAACACCTTCAGGGGTGGCGAATCAACCACTTTCCTGGACAATGCCTGACCACCCTTTCAGTGACGAAATTTTTCCGCATATCTAGTCTAAAGCTCCCAGGGTGCACCTTAATGCCATTTCCTCTCGTCCTATCACTTGCCACTTGTGAGAAGAGACCAGCACACATCTTGCCACAACCCCCTTTCAGGTAGTTGTAGACAGTGATGAGGTTTCCCCTCAGCCTCCTCTTCTCCAAGCTAAACAACCCCAGTTCCCTCAGCCACTCCTCATAGGACTTGTTCTCCAGTTCCTTCACCAGCCTTGTTGATCTTCTCTGGACACGCTCCAACACCTCAATGTCTTTCCTGTACTGAGGGGACCAAAACTGAACTTAGTACTCGAGTGCAGCACAGTATTCGAGGCGTAAAAGTCAAATCTCCCTAGTAAAATGGAGTTTTAAGAGTTAAGACAAGGGAAGTCAGTTGATTTGACATAATCTATATTTGATGAGTAGTAAATGACCTTTGAAAATATTAGTATTATCTTGATGTTTCTAATTGATTTTAGAGTCTTTTCATTGCCTTTTCCATCACTATCTCATTACTTAGACTAACTTCTTCAGAAGTCCCTGCATTTTCTTTTTATCCTCGTACAAAGAAACAAAAGCCTGACAACAAACTATGTGCTTCAATTGAACTGTCCTTCCCCTATCCTTCATACAGATCAAAACTCATCCAGCTATCAAGAAATGTGTCCTACTAGTGCTTTAAGTATGCTAAAGAGAATTTTTCGTGCAATAACTGCACACATGTAAAAATTTTTAAACTGCTATGTGTTACGTGCATACTTAGGCCTCTCTAAAATTTGAGCTACTCTCTAGGGAGTTGTGTTCCATGTACGTCTTTGTTCTCTGAGGTATGTTTACATTAAAAAATACCCTTTGTCTCTCAGTCCTCTACCAACTTCTACTGTTTGTACTCTGCTCAACTGCTCATCAAAAATCAGATATTCAAAGACTTTAATCTCTCTCACAGAATAAAATCCTGTTACCCCAATTGCTCACAAAGGAAACAAGCCACTTTATCAAAATCAAAATAAACCAAAACAATTTCTTTAGCTATATTTCCATTCCTTTTCATTACTAGTTCTTCTTATATTTTAGTATGAATCTGGGGTTTTTTTCTGTAGAAAAAGCTTTGTACAGCTCAAGAAGAAAAGGCCACAACATAGTTCTTATTGCTATGTAGAAGTCATGCTATTAGAGTTGAGTGTTATGCCCTTTTCTTCTTACCTTAAAATATTGATACTGCTGTTGTGGGACTTAGTGCCTTTAAATTCCAGGTCATCTTCTGGTTACATGATTTTAGTCTCGATCCCTTAGCATCTTCAGTAGTTTTTTGGTATAATCATTAGATAAATTTAGAATCAAATTGTTCTCTACTTCTAATACACAAATTCAACAATTGCCCTGAATATTTTTGAGATTTCTCTTTGCTAAAAAAAGTATTTAAATACATTTGGAATTGAACTCTCAAATTGTATCAATTGTTCAAATTATGTATTTTGCTTCAAAAATATTTTGACTTTTATGCATTTGACCATTTTTAAAGACTAATACATTAAAGTTTATTGACATCTTCTAATCAGTGTTTGGAAAGAGATTTTTGTTATCGTTAGAAAATTATAATAGTCTTCAAATAATTAATAAAAAAATAGAAAGTTATAATCTTTCAGTCTACAAAGGAAAACCCCGAATGCAGACATTTGAATGTAGCAGGATGTAGCAGAGCAAGTGTTGATCTCTTCTCTCAAGTGACAGGTGATAGGACAAGAGGAAATGGCCATAAGTTGTGCCAGGGGAGGTTCAGACTGGACATTAGGAAGAGTTTCTATACCGAAAGGGTGGTCAGGCACTGGAACAGCTGCCCAGGGAGGTGGTTGAGTCATCATCCCTGGAGGTGTTTAAAAAATGGGTAGGTGAGTTTTTGAGGGACATGGTTTAGTAGAAGATGGGTACGGTGGGACTCGATGATCTCAAAGGTCCTTTCCAACCGGAAGATTCTATGACTCTGCTATTCTATGAATTGGAAATAAACTGTAAATAAAGATCAATTCTTGGAAAAACTGGAGATGTTTGAATATTCTGGTTTGCACAATGCAGCTCTTTCAGCAACATGAGTACTCCATCTAAATGTTGTAGCAAACCCAATTTAAGTGCTTTCTCCTCTTTAGGTTTTACATAGAAGTGGAAAATGGATTCCAGTGAAGGTTTCATTGCAGTATACGACCATGTACTATTTATCATAGAAATCTGTCTTATTCAGTGACATTCTGGTTATTTCCTACAGAATGACTCAGACTGATATAATGACTGAAACTTTTACTGTTAAAGTGCCTACTCCATTCATCTAAGGAGCAAGAGTACAGTGATACAAATTGATAAAAGAAATGCAACCTTGTACCTAATGCTATTAAAGAACACTCCAGTGACAACTACATTGTCTCCTGATCTCTTCCATAAAGTCACGTTTCACAATAGTTTTTTCTTCCTTTCTGGATGCGTTGTTTGGGATACGTGGAATTTGTGAAATAGAGGTGCTGAACATTTTCACAGTCTACTGGAAGAAGATAGATAAAGGTGGACAATTTCCACTCAAGGTCCCCATCTGCCCTAATACCTGGCGTGACTTTAGACATACCAGGTTTTCTGTCTTAATTTTTTGTTTTAATTTCCATTTGGAATCAAAGCAGATTTGTCACTGTAAAATTTCCCACAGAGTCAAAAGTACAGTAGGACCCTCTACGCAGCTCTGCTAGCAATCTTCTTTGGACAAGCATTGTTCCAAGCTGTCAGATATGATATTCTCAATATTTGCTTGCTTTTAAATGTATTATAAATATATGTTTGTACATAATGCTTCAATAAGTTCTTGTCTCTTCACAGTTTAAAATTTTATCAGATGATATTTTAGATAAAGAATGAATAACTCTTGAAGATACATGTCTGATCCTGTATATATATACTTTCTGTCAGTGGGACTTCACTTGAGAAATGCCATCTGAATGATTCGAAACTATTTCAAGTAGGTTTTTTTCACCAGTTCTGAACTAAAATATTTTCTTATGAATTATGAAATTCTATTAAAAATCCCCATGCTATTCAAAATAAAAATTATTTGGTGTCTGTGAGTGAAGTGAACATTTTATTTTATGCCTTTGACAAAACTCAGAAAATTTAAAACCCTGAAATTTTCTCATGGAGATTTTTTTAGTGAAGGAATAACAGTAACCTGCTCTCTTCAAAGGATGTGCAGAAGAAAAAGATACATTTAAAGGATAGCAGAGTTCCTTCTAAATCACTGAGAGAACCTTACTGATCACCTTTATATCAGGCAGCTTATGCCTGTCTTTGTTTTGATGGTATGTATTGATTGTGATATATTTATCAAGGATGACATGTACTTGGAAGGGAAAGTGTTAGTTTTGAAATATTGAGAGTTTCCTTCCTTTCTAAAAGAAAAGAAACCCTTTAGTTGTCAAATTATTTTCTTCATGAATATAAAAATTAGTTGTCTTCTTTGAATATTGAAAAACTAAAAAAATCCAAAACTATAACCATCATCTTTGTGTTTTACTGTAACTTCTGCATGATTTTTCATGTAACATTGCATTCTACCATGTCACATGTTCGTAGTCTATAAAGATGTCCTTATCGTTTCACTATGATTCAAAAAGTACTAACAAAGAGAGCTGAAAGGCTTGCAAAGAGAAATGAATGAATGTATAAAAATCAAGAGCCTGTTCCATGAGCTAGTGTAAACACACATAGTCCCTTTCAGAACCACTGTGCATTTTCACTCTTACGAAATGTTATCACACCAAAGCACAAATGGATGATAATTCAAGTTCAGGACCATACACACCCTAAGGATTTTTTCAGCTCCCTGGGGCTCAAATAGCACATGAATTGGTGGGCTAACATTTTCAAAGATTTGTAAAATACGCAGAAAAATACTAACCTTCAGATCCTAGCTGGGATTTAAATGCAAAAAAGGTTGAACAAGGTTATAAGAGCAGGTGCTTTTTGCAATATTATCATTTCATATCCAAGAGAGGAAAACACAGTTGAAAAAGCTTTGTATTTATCTGTGACTCTTTCTTCATGCAGCAAGTTCCCCTCACTGAAAGAATGGGAATACTGCAGGATGCACAGATAGTCAAAAGATAATTTGTGTTTTCTATGAAAGTTCCTGAAGCGTCTATCTTCTGCACGTATCTCAGCAACCCACCTTCATAATTTTAAATGGTATTACTTCATTTCCTTGCAAGATAATAGCAAATTTAGACTCTGAATACTGCTGTCAGTTCTCACCCTTCCACTACGTCTGCCATTCTGTCTTCCCCCTCCTCCTCTTAAATATTTTCCACCTTTTTCTGCCTTTTCATCCTTCATTTTCACCATGACCAAATATTGCCTGTGAGCAATTGTTAGAGTTTAATGTTCGTACAACTTCTTTAGTTTGCTGTTGTTAGAGTACGAACAGACTGGTAGGACCTTCTCTAGAACAGGGAGTGGTAAGTGTACATTTATTTTAGTTTCTAAAAATATGTCAATTCAAAAGTACTTTAAATAATCTACAACGTTGCTGATTTTGGTATGTGGACAGCAGAATTTCTTCAAAAAGCAAAAAGCTGCAACTATTTATTTCCAAATATTTCTTTTTTCTTTTATTTCCCTTGTGCCTCTATATTTTTTTCAGATTTCTTAATTTCTCTGATCTCAGAAAAGTCCAGAAATTCACGCAGTTTCAGGAGAACAGCAAGAGCAACAGTGATTTCCAGAACCACTAAGGCAGACTGCAGAACATGCAAATGGCTCTTTAGGGTAGAGGAAAAGAAAAAGGAAAAGTATTTATTTAAAATTACAATTGGTTCTTCTTTTGTCTAGGAGAATATATTAATCACTGTCAAAGACATAAGTGAAGTTTGAAGGAATTGAGTTTTTTCTCTCCTTTAAGCAGGCACATGAAGACAAATACCTTAATCAAACTTTGAATAACTGCAATGCATTTTCTTATATAAGATTTCCTTTGCATGCAGAGGATAAAACTCAGAATTAAGAAGTTTGCCTCAGAGCTTTTAACAGATATAATTAAATGCAGTTTCTGGCAAAATGCACTATTTCATAGCTGTATTGGCTTTTTAGCAGCTGTACTGAACTTCAGCCTTTCCATTGACTTGTTTTATGGGAGGAATTAATTGTGTTAACAAGGTGCTGTGCTGTTGTTCTCTCAATGATGAAACAAAGCCAGCATTTGTGAAGTGGAAGGAAATGTGGCAATGTTTTTGCAATGATCATTTTTTGGAAATGCAACAGGAAGCTTGCATGGCTGCTCTCCTGTCATTTAATTTAAGATGACATAGACACCTACCATGTAAAATTTTCTGTCCATCATCCTAATCCAATATTAGTAAACTAGAAAGAGGCGGTGAGAAACATGGGAGCATTGTTAATCCATCACATAAAACCATGGCACACCAATGCCTTAAATGCTGTGTAGAGTCCTGATTCCCCACCTAAATAAATGTGTGGTAGGACTGGGAGATATTTAGAAGGGCAACAAGGATAGTAAGTGATATGGGATTAAAATCATGACAAGTTAATAAGAAAAGACTTTTCCAGTCAGGAAAAGAGTTAAGAAGAAATGTTATGTGCATTTGTACAAGCTTTATCACGGAGGGTGGGATAAGGAGAAAAACTGTTTAATGCCTGTCTCAGTATGAAAATGGCAGAGAATCACATTTAATTAAAAAGCAATTCGTTCAAAACTAACAAGAATGTGACCTGTGGCACAGTTCACAGGCAAGCTTTGGAGTCTCACCTATATGATATGGTTAACATAAAATGTGTACAACTTCAAAAAGGGTGCGGGGAAATTTGTGGAAAAAAAGCTCTTTGAGGCTATTCTACACAAATAATTATAACTACATATGGCTCAGCCGAAAATCACTGAAGATCTGGGGAAGTGTTGTTTTTCGTTGTTTCTTTTTACTTACCTCAATATTAGCTGTGGCCAATGTTCTTCTGCAATATTGGGGGAGAATTCTGCTGACCTTTTATGGCTCCTTTACATTTTTTTAATTTTGCAGAATGTCATAGAATCATTAAAGTTGGAAAAGACCTCTAAGATCACCAGGTCTGACCATCTGAACAACAACACTGTGCCTACTAAACCATGTCGCCAAGTGCCATGGCTACATGCTTTTTGAACACTTACAGGGAAGGAGACTTCACCACTTCCCTGGGCAGCCTGTTCCAATGTTTCACCACTCTTTTCATAAAGAGATATTTTCTAATATCAAATCTAAACATCTCCTGGCGCAATTTGAGGCTATTACCTCTCATCCCGTTACTTGTTACCTGGGAGAAGCAATCTGCTCTGGTTTTTGTAGGTTGCTGTTTTCTTGGTGTTCATTCTTCTTGTTGATGGTCAAAACCAGAGTCTTCTGTTAGTTTCTTTTTCTGGTTGGAATTAACTTTCCTTATAGCAGTTTTTGAAGTTCAGTTGAATTAATTTGTTTTACCTAGTTATTTCTTTTCTGGAAAGCAGGCTGACCGGTTTTCTAGTGCACACCAAACATTTAATATGGATGAGTGATACAGAATGTGAAAATATTAAAGTTGTAATAATATTTTCAAAATTATTTTATAACAAAAGGTTTTGTTTTCAGAAAGTATTTGGAGAGAATAACTATAGAGATTTTATCAATTCAGAAATTTTTACAAATAAAAAGAAAAACAAATATGAAAATCAAAATGTGAATAAAATGACATATTTTTATTTAATCAAAAAACATTTTATTTGAATTTTTTTCAGCAACAAAACTGCCAGATCATTTTTTCCCGCAATTCTCTATAAGATCTTATCCAGACCAGACAACTTAAGAGTTGATGGTTTAATTTTGTATATCATTAACTTAAACTATCAATAAAGAAAATTTTTTCTTAACTGGCATTTCCCTCTTCTGCAGATAACTGCCAACAACAAACTCCACTGTGTTTTCTCACTGTGTATGCTATTCCTTCAGCAACATTTATTATAATTCAGAGTCATTCCAATAATTCCATTATCATCAACATTACTTTGGATTTTTACTAAGGTATTTAAAGCAAAGACTAACCTGCTCTCCTGAGCATACAAGATTGTTTCAAAGGTTAGCCAGGAAATGATGATTTCTGGGACTAGACATATCCATATTTCAAACTAAGGACCTGCAGTTGGCATCATATTATGCTTACTGTACAATAAGTCTGTTGACAACAGTGGGTCTAAATAAAGTCATATTTGAGAACAAGATGATATCAGAGAACACAAAATAAGCCTTATATATAACTTTTAACTTGTAACCTTTAATTCTAAAGTGATTTTTCCCAAAACCAGGAAAGAATTATTTTTATGGGCTTTTTTTTAATTTGAGTCAGAGAAAAAACAAATGCTTCTGAAAGACTTTAATTTTTTAAGGTTTGGGTTTGTTTGTTTTTTGTTTTAATTTTAAAGATTCTAGAGCAATAAAAAAATTTTAATAAGCTTCACCTTCTTGATCTCTTCCTACAAAATAGAATTGCTTGCAAAAATAACAGCAAATATAAAGAAGAACTTATACTTACCTTAAGTTATGGGTACCTGGAAAGAAGAATTTACAGCACAAAATTCATTAAAATGGTAAAATCTGTGTAAGATAATAAGCTGCAAATTGCCTGTAATTGCTGCTAAGGAAGACAACTTATGTGTAGTCTCTGCTGAGAGCTCTGGTTATTTCTGGCTCAGTTTATGGTTTCAGTCCCAAATGGGCATACTCAAAACAAATATGTCAATTAGATGCTTAGACAAAATTTCTGCTTTTTCTTTATGCAAACTTCTGCACTAACTTTGTCAACAGAAAGAAAATACAAACTGCACCACACCTCTCCTCGCATTTTAAAAAGGGGAAGAGAGAGATTTATAAAGGTCTCATATGGCTAAACACCTAGTTGTGTTCCCTTGCTTTGAAACTTACTGAGCTTGTTCACTGAAAAGGTCTTTCAGCTTCTCAGTCTCTTTATAAATATGAATTTGAGTTTTATATTTTCTAACTTACAGTATGAAAACCATAGCATGTCATAATTTGTTTCATTGGATCTAAGTTTTAGATCCTTTATTTTACATGAACTGCAATCTGCCTTTTCTTTTGTTGTATTTTAATTTTAGTCACATTAGTTTTAATAACTCAAACATATGTTCTATCTATTTTTGGAAATGAGCAGATGGACTGTCTAGGGTGGTCAGTTGTTCAATATTCAAGAAATTATAAGCAATCATTAACTGGGTCTAGTATTGAAAAAAACTAATACAAAGCATTAAAATTAATGCAGTCTTCAGGGTTTTACTATCAAGTTGCTATAATAGAGAATATATGTTTCATACTTCACAAAATTTGGAGGGAGGTTGAGAAACATCTATTTGACAGATCACAGCTCACTTTCATATGGGAAGAAAATGAATGAATGAATGAATGAATGAATGAATGAATGAATGAATGAATGAATGAAAAATTCATCTTTCCATGCATACTTGCATGTACTTATTTGTGTGTTTGACCGCACATATGTATAAACATACATATATGAAAATCTTCCCCGTCAACATAGGCCAAAGATAGTCTGAAATGTTAATATAGGTATGAAGAAATGATCTTAATCAAAATGAAACAGAAGAGAAAGAATCTTAGAAGAAAATCTACCTGCCCATCAAGGCAACCAAGCACACTAAGACTTTATAACAATCCCCAGAAATATTTCATTATAGCTTTATAAGCCTATTACGGATGCACAGTCATAGACTGGGACAGTGAAATCTGTGTAATGGGGCAGCAGTCACCAGCTTCTCGACTCCCAGACTCATTGGTGCTGCAGGCAGCCCTCTTCTCTGACCCAGGCACCTTTCCTGACTGGACTTAATAACTTTGTTATTGGTAGCAGTACTATGCTTTTTGCTGTATTTCAACCTATACTTTTTTGACTATGGTTTTCTTGCAACATTTACAGATTGGTTACTAAAAGACTGTAAATTCTTCATGAGCAGTAGCGGAACAGGCCTTTAGGTAAATGTTCGACTATGGAAGAAAGAGTAGGATATAAGATCAATCAGCCATCAGCAATAGAGGTCAACACTGCCTTTTCCCCAGTACCAGACACAGCCCGCAGGCTGGGAGCTAGTCGTGGAGGAGGGATTTATTTCTGCTCTTCTGCACCAGGGTTCACACTCAAAGGGAAAGTGATGTGTTCACTCTGCTCAACTGGGGAAGCTGGTGGTGTCATTGCAGTCTTATGCACCTCAGACTCCCTTGTGTCTTGCAGTAAGTGACAAGCATCTGTAACCAAGGGGTACATACCCTCGCAGACACATCTCTCCCCACAGTGTTCTGTAGCTCTCCTAACCTTTGCTGAAAATAGGATAGATCCTTACCTGAAGTGTCAAATATGTTTAAATGTAAACATTACAGTCATTTATTAGCAGCAAAATAATAACTGCAGATAAGTATATTCACTTACAACTCTGGAAAATGTTTGTCAGATGTGTTTATTTTCATTGATAGACCAGAGAGGAGAAAACTCTTTAGAAGATGAGATGCAATTATAGATTTCTTTTTCTTGTCAGTTGTTTTTTTCTCCAGATTATCTTATCTTCCTGAATCCCATGGTCATGTGAGTTATTGTTATGATGGGTCATGTCAGCAACATCTTTTATTTTAGCTTTTAAAAAAGTGTTGTTACCATGGCAACTGCCATATCACCTTTTTGAAATAACACGCACAATATAGAGTTTGATCTTCCGCACTGTAGAATGTTCAAGGGAAGATGATCAGTGTTAAGCGCTTTTTTTTTCTGAATTTTTATCAAGTGTGAGTATGTTTTTCTCATTTAAAATACTATTATAAAGAAAATAACTGAGTGCACCAGCGTGTATATCTGTCCCTACTGATCTCCTCAGTTAGTGACAGCACTGACAGTACACTTTATTTCCCATACAGATATTATAAAAGTTATGTCAATGATTTGTTTCAATCATTGCATTCCCCTTACTCTATTTCCCTCAAATAGCTCAGACAATAGAGTCATTAAGCTAAGGCAGACAGAAAGGTTTTCCCTCAGCTCACATTTATTTAAATTATTTTATTCAAAAATTCACAGATTTTTAGACCAGAAGTGAACATTGTCATTATCTAATCTGCAGTCTTACACACAACAAATCACACAATTTCACCCAGAAATCTCTCAGCAAGCCACAAATGTCTTGCTGAAGTTTTAAGACTAGATCCTCACTAACTCCCTTTTTGCAACATCCTGACTGGGATCAGATTTTATAGCTGCTAGGGTGAAAGAAAAATATGTATCCCATATTTTGGGTACTTTGCCTTGTCCTGGATCTTCTCAGGCCTGGCCTTTGGAGCAATTTATTGTGTTGTGATTACGAGTGGCACATAAGCTTCTTGGCTTCTAAGTGTCGTGGACATAGATGTTGGCAATGCCTCAACAGCAACAGCAAAATAGATTTTTCACTCAAAAATTTGAACTTTAAAAAGCAAAACAAAATGTCAAGCAAAGCATTTTGTTCAATCATTTATGATTGTCCCATTCCTGGAGCTGCCAGTTATGTAACTCATCCTTCCCCAGCACATACTTCTAGTTCTTTTCGCAATTCTATTTGCCCTTAAAACTCATTAATTTCCTATCAGTCAATAAGCTGCCACTTATGCCTTTCAGAATCTCTGTAGACTGCTCAAGCCATCTGAAAATTAACTTACTAAGCAGATGCTGATAATTCTAAACTAGGAAGATTTGTCAAGACAGCAAGGCATACTTCTGTAGTAGTACATAATCCTTTCCTTGCTTGGTTGAGTCAGAAAGCTGGCAACAATATTTGCCGAGCCTGCATAAATTAATGAGCACTTTCTTGTAAATGAGTGTGGTCAGATTTCAAAGAAGACATTGCTGGCATAGGAAATATTAGAAAAAAATACTCAGTGAAAACTTCTGTCGTGATTTTTTTTGAAAAACTGAAAACCCAAGAATTTTTCTATGAACACCTTTGGAATGTTTGTTTCCTGTATGAGAAACGCTTGTTTCTTTCTTCTCAATTTTACTAAAGAACTTTGAAAAGAAATGGGATTTGTATTGACAAATTTGCATTATTAGTGTTATTTGCATGCATTACACACAAAAAATTGGTCTTGAATTTCTTTTCTGTCAGGTAACAGAAGTCTGCTGAATTCAGTGAAGTTACACAGTTGGAGATCCAAGGAAAAAGGGAAGAAACCCAGCTGTTTCAATGAAATTTGAGAGCTCTGTGGGGGGTTTTGTACATTTTGAAACATTACTTCTATGTATTTGAATAGTTTTTATTTGTTAGAAAAGAGAATTTAAAGAAAAATATCTATTCATTGCTTCAAGTTTTGGTTTTCTAAACCTGACTGAAGCAATTAAGGGTGACCTTAATGCTAGGAAGAAATATACATCTTTCAGAATAGTTTTGCTGGGCTCTATGCACAACTATGGCAATTTTGTAAGAACTTGCACGGCACGAAAAAGCCAAACATAGTACTCAGTTCATTTCTACTTGAAGAAAGTGACTTTTCCTTTTGTTTCAAGCAATGTAACAAGAAAGAGAAAATGCATTATGCTGGAAATGTGGGAGGAGACAAGCAAATCACTAATAAACAAAAATACTGAAACAGCCAAGTCACATTGCATCTCCTCTTCAGATTGTTGAAAAAGATATCATGTCTAACATTGCAAAATGTCTCTGAGCTTCCTAGGAGATAGGACTGGTTTTGTGCTGATAAATGAAAAATACAGTTTGAGATTGTCCAGGTTTGTACAGTTTTCTTCTCAGGAGTCGGCACTGTTAGACCCCTATAAAGACCAGTCAAAATTCCTCTAGTAATTTCAAGCTCCATTAAAAATGACCAAAACTTAAATTGACTTCTATAATCCAAATAGAATATCATGCTTATAAAGTTTTTACACCTCCAGTCCTCTAATAATGAAAATTTTAATTTTGATAAATATACAATAAAAATATAATATGTATTTCCCATTTGGAAGAAGGCATTGTTTTAATTTAAAACTTGCTTTCAGCTTTTCTGGGGGTAAGGCATAAGTGTTTGCAAAATGACATATTTTAACAAACACATTTCTGGAGTTGCGTTTTTAGAAATAAACTTCCCATTTTGTCTGCTCCATGCATCTCCTTCCTTGAGGAATAAACAACATGGAACAGTCCACTCACTGGATTTCCTTGAAATACATGTTTCACACCATCTGAGAGGTCCTTGCATGTACCTCAGAAGACAATATATGGTTAGAATTATGAATTATATTTATCAGCAACATACTACTTTGCTTACTTCTTTATATGTAGTCAAAACCACCTACTACAACTAGGGAAAGGCAGGTCATATTTCAGTGAAATCTACCACCCTTCAGACATCTCCTAGTACCTAGTGAAGACCAGGCAGTGAGATATTAAAACTTGCAATGGATGTCTCTCTTGGCGGCCAAAATGCTGGGAATTTAGCCAATTTGGTGGAGTGCACACTAAATAAATGTGCTAGGATTTTCTCCAGCGAACATGCATTGTGTCACTTATTTTGCAGCTTTATTTCACAACTTAGTCACACGTTACTGTGCCCGGCATCATAAAGCCTAGTGTCACTGCCCATGATTGTGCCCTTATTAAAAATCCTTTCTTGACTGTCCCTTAAACACTGCCTGGATGAAAGCTGAATGCTGCGTAACTAACCAAATATTGATGGTGCATCGTTATGCTTATGATAGTTACATAGCTAAAGCAAGCAGCGTGATTCAGAAGAGATGAATATTTAAAATGATCCAGCACCTGGATTTCAAATTTGCCATCATTCTGTTTCTGTCTTTGGTCTAGTCAATTTTGAAATCTATTGTACTGTTTTTCTGGAATATAAGAAACAAATTAAATAATATCAGAGCTGTCAAATCTCTTCAGGTGTGAATACTGTAATAAAAACTAACCTTTTTTAATCAAATAAACAAATAAATGCATTCATAGAGGAGACACGTATGTATAGATACAAAAGAACACAACGTATTTTGATCATGAGGCAAACTCCGTACTACCTGGTCTTCTTAAATCAGATGGGCTTCATCTGTCTAAGCAGGGCAAAAGGGTTGTTGCCCATAAGTTAGTGGGGCTCATCAGGAGAGATTTAAACTAGGTCTGAAGGGGGAGGGGGTTGATATCAGGCTCTCCAAAGTTCAACCCAGGGGTGAAAAGACTGAATTAAAAGTAAAATCAGCAGCCCATCTGAAGTGCATGTACACTAATGCACTCAGTTTGGGCAATAAACAGGAGGAGCTGGAAGTCATCATGCAGCAGGAAAGCTATGATGTGGTTGCCATTACAGAAATGTAGTGGGACGACTCGCATGACTGGAGTGCTGTCATAAGTGGCTACAAGCTCTTCAGAAAGGACAGGCAGGGTAGGAGAGGTGGAGGGGTGGCTCTGTATGTTAGAGAGTCTCTTTACTCTGTAGAACTTGAGGTCACCAAAGATAGGATTGAGTGCTTGTGGACCCGAATCAGGGGGAAGGATAACAAGACTGACATCCTGGTAGAAGTCTGTTATAGACAACCCAACCAGGATGATGAAGGGGATGAGTTATTCTACAAGCAGCTGGCAGATGTCTCAAAATCGCCAGCCCTTGTTCTTGTGGGTGGTTTCAACCTACCAGATATCTGCTGGGAGCTCAACACAGCAGAAAAGAGGCAGTCTAGGAGATTCTTAGAGTGTATGGAGGATAATTTCCTGCTCCAGCAGGTAAATGAGCCTACCAGAAATGGGGCCTCACTAGATCTGCTGTTCACAAACAGAGAGGGACTGGTGGGAGATGTAGTGGTTGGAGGCCAACTAGGGTACGGTGACCATGAAATAATACAGTTTTCAATATTCAGGGATGAGAGGAGGACCACCAATCAAACCTCTATGCTGGACTTCTGGAGGGAAGATTTTGACCTGTTCAGAAGACTGGTCCAGAGCACACCCTGGGACACACTCCTCAAAAACAGGGGCATACAAGAGAGATGGATGTGCTTCAAGGAAAAAGTCTTGAGTGCGCAGGAACAGGCTATACCAATTAGCCAAAAGGCGAGCCGATGGGGAAGATGACCACCTTGGTTGAATAGGGAGATACTGAAGGAAATCAGAGAGAAAAAGAGAGCCTACTGACTGTGGAAGGCAGGGCTGACTACTCAGGAAGAGTATAGGACTATAGTTAGATCATGCAGAAGGAAAATCAGAGAAACAAAAAAGAAACAAAATTAATTTGGCTACTTCTGTTAAGGATAACAAAAAGCGCTTCTACAAATACATTAATAACAAAAGAAGGGGCAAGGAAAACCTCCATTCTTTGTTGGACCTGGGGGGGATCATAGTTACCAGGGATGAGGAGAAGGCTGAGGTACTCAATACCTACTTTGCCTCAGTCTTCACCAGTAGGAGAGGTGCCCCTCAGGATAA
Source organism: Dromococcyx pavoninus (assembly GCA_033558185.1). Classification (NCBI taxonomy): domain Eukaryota; kingdom Metazoa; phylum Chordata; class Aves; order Cuculiformes; family Neomorphidae; genus Dromococcyx; species Dromococcyx pavoninus. The sequence goes on along the minus strand of JAUMJL010000362.1, from coordinate 3,085,914 downwards.
CTGGCCTCCAGAGCTCACAGATAGAGACAGGAAACCAAATAGCTCCCCTGTGTTCCAGGAGGAAATAGTCTATGAATTACTGAGCCACCTGGATCCACACAAATCTATGGGACCTGATGGATTCCATCCTAGGGTGATGAGGGAGTTGGCAGAAGAGCTTGCTGAGCCACTCTCCATCATTTACCAACAGTCCTGTCTCTCTGGGGAGGTCCCAGATAATTGGAAATTGGCAAATGTCACGCCAATCCATAAAAAGGGCTGCAAGGAAGACCAGGGCAACTATAGGCCTGTCAGCCTGACCTCAGTGCCTGGCAAGGTTGTGGAACAGATCATCCTGAGTGCAATCACACAGCACCTTCAGGATGGACATGGGAACCGCCCCAGCTAGCACGGCTTTGTGAGGGGCAGGTCCTGTCTGACCAGCCTGGTTTCCTTTTATGATCAGGTAACCTGCCTGGTGGATGAAGGGAAGGCTATGGATGTAGTCTATCTGGACTTGAGTAAAGCCTTTGACACTGTCTCCCATGGCATACTCCTGGATAAACTGGTAGCCCATGGCTTGGACAGGTGCACTCTCAGCTGGCTTAAGAACTGGCTGGATGGCTGGTCCCAGAGAGTGTTGGTGAATGGGGCTGTGTCCATCTGGCGGCCGGTCACCAGTGGTGTCCCCCAGGGAACACTGTTGGGTCCAGTTCTGTTTAACATCTTCATCAATGATTTAGATGACGGGATTGAATCCATCATAAGTAAATTTGTGGATGACACCAAGTTGGGAGGGAGTGTCAACATGCTGGAAGGCAGGAGGGCTCTGCAGAGGGACCTTGATAGGCTGGAGAGATGGGCTGAGTCCAACGGGATGAAGTTCAACAAGGCCAAGTGCCGGGTCCTGCACTTTGACCACAACAACCCCAAGCAGCGCTACAGGCTGGGGACAGAGTGGCTGGAGAGCAGTCAGGTGGAAAGGGACCTGGGGGTACTGATGACAGGAGGCTAAACATGAGCCAGCAGTGTGCCCGGGTGGCCAAGAAGGCCAATGGCATCCTGGCCTGTATCAGGAGTAGTGTGGCCAGCAGGATGAGGGAAGTGAACCTTCCCCTGTACTTGGCATTAGTGAGGCCACACCTTGAGTATTGTGTTCAGTTCTGGGCCCCTCAGTTCAAGAAAGATATTGAGGTGCTGGAGAGGGTCCAGAGAAGAGCAACAAAACTGGTGAAGGGACTTGAGCACAAGTCCTATGAAGAGAGGCTGAGGGAGCTGGGGTTGTTTAGCCTGGAGAAGAGGAGGCTCAGGGGTGACCTCATCACTCTCTACAACTATCTGAAAGGAGGTTGTAGACAGGTGGGGTTGGACTAATCTCCCAGGCAACCAGCAACAGAACAAGAGGGCACGAGCTTAGACTCTGCCGGGGAAGGTTTAGGCTGGATATCAGAAAAAAGTTCTTCACAGAACAAGTAATCAGGCATTGGAATGGCCTGCCCAGAGAGGTGGTGAATTCACCATCCCTGGAGGTTTTTAAAATAAGGCTGGATGTGGCACTTAGTGCCATGATCTAGTAACCATGATAATGTTGGATTAAGGGTTGAACTTGATGATCTTGGAGGTCTCTTCCAACCCAGATAATTCTACCATATTTTTCTGTGTATTACATATATTTTACTTTATTACCTGGGTGCCTCAATTAAATGCAATCACTTTTACATTTTTGAGCTTTCCTAGATCTGTGGACCCAGAACTCCTGAGGAAGGAAGTCATGCAAAGCCTTGCCCCAGCAGCAAATTTTGCAATGGGAGGAAGCCTAATAGGCGAGGGAGATGGATTTCATGATGTATGAAAGGGAGAAAAGGGAATTGGAGTGGCAGAAGGTGAGAAGTCCTTAGGCAGCTTTTAGGAGATTCAGAACAGAAAAATGGAGGAGACAGACACTGGTAGCATGAAGACTGCAGTGTTCTTGGGCAACTTTGGTGTGGTTCCTGTGCTGAGCCCTTACTGCTGAGGGTGTGATTGTCCAAGTGTTTGATAATCGGAAAATCTTAATATCTGTCTCCTATAGAACGTCAGTTTGAAGGCACAGCCTAGGGAGACAAGGACTGATCTCTTGTAGAAAAGTGCTGTGGCACCCTCCCACCACCAGCAGCTCTTGGTTAGCATCCTCATGCCTCCCCAGGGAACGTGTTCTGTGGGAGGTTAGCATGCAGCCCAAGAGGGCTTGAAAACTATGCACTCAGAGATAAGAATAATAAAACACAAAGCTGGATAAAAGGACAGTGGAGTTTGATTATGTATTTTTGTTCCTAAGGTTCACAAGGAGGTGTTCTGTTTAGTTAATAAGATCATGAGATCTAGATCCCTTGTACTGGCTTCTCTTTTAGAGGTGGCATGACTTTGATTCAAGCACGAATACAAAAAAATAATTGCATTGTTGTATTTGGACATATAGGAAATGTCAATGTGGCATAACGTAGTGTGGTGCAGGGATTTCAGAAATAGCTTGCCTTTCTGAAGCAAGTTTCCTGCCTTCATCTGTTACTCCACATGGGTTGATTTACATTTCTCCTTAGACATTGAGGTATTTGAACAGTAATGTAGAAAAGTGAAATACCTGAAAGAAATGTGATAGGATCAATCTTAGATCCTCCACTATGGCAGCCAAACTTCTCAAAACCAGATGATGCGTTTTTAAACAGATTTGGATATTTTTGGAAATGCAAAATACCAAGAGCATACAGAAAGCCATTATAAAAGCAAATAAGATGGCTGTCATATATAAATAGAGGTGACTGTATTTGAGTTGGACGTTCTTCTACCCATACAGAATATTTAAGGACAAGTGGAGCTAAGTGACACTGAAATCAAAATAAATGGCTGAAACCCATTTCTTATTAAAACAACTGAAAAAATTCTGTTGGCTACAGTGGTAAAACATTTGTTTCAAAAGGAAATGAGCTGGTTTGTCTAAGCCAGGGAAAAGTATACAGGCTTAGATACTGTATTCACAGGAACACCAACTTCCATTGATTAATAAAGAAAATATTTGGATCAGGGAACAAAAGAAAGAGAAATCTGGATAAGGGTCCAAACCAGAAGCCCCATAATGAAGAGAAATATTATCTATAATGATGGATACTCTTTTCTTTTTTTCCAGAAACATTCAGGGCCCTGAGATGAAAAAGAGAAAAAAAAAAAAACTTTTAATGCAAAAATTGAGGACCAAGACAAAAGAAGGAAAATTAATTTTAATTGAAATTTCAAGGCCTAAAAGACTTTTCTCTCTCCCTTTAAGTTAACATTATAGAAAAATGTTATAGACAATATTACAGTATTTAACCACCAGTTTGAGAAACACATCAACAGGAAGACAGTAAGGATCTTTTTCTTAAAATAAAGAGGAAAAACACTTCCTCCTTATTCCTTTGTTTTTTCGAAAGGGCTATGAAGACACATGATATTAGGTAAAATTGCATTTACTACTCCTTCTTAGTCTGTGTTAGTCCAAAGTCACATATAGTATCTCCTTGTAAATGAAGTGAAAGAAAAAGAGAAGTCCAACATGTGTCTTTCTGAAACACCACTGAGAAAATTTCTAAAAAATAATCCATTCTTTCCAAAATTTTCTATGCTTTCTTTGTCATAGCAAGATGTTTCTCTTTTGTCTGAGACTAATATTGGTTTTTAAGACCAAATCTTGTTTTAATGTATTACAGGAAGTCTGTTAAAGTCACAGGAATTTTTTTCTCTTAAAGAAACTGTTGAAAACTTACGAAGCTCTATTACAATCAATTTAATTTCTTGGGAATTCACAGTGATGTAACTAATCATACCACAGACCTTACTGGCAACAAGTATTTCTGAAGATATCAGATATGGGTTTTGGGATGTATGGTTGGAAACAGAAGATTTTTTTCCCCTTCCCAAGTGGAAGTATGATAGGTCTTCTCATTCTGGAAGGGTGGAAAACCATGCAATTAGGAATAATTTTCTTCATGAGTATAAACACTGATTTTAGCATTTAGAGTAGGGCATATTTTTGATCGAAAAAATAAAAGAACCCATTACAGCAGTTCTGTCCTCTCACTTTATGGCCAATAGTACCTTTCTTACAAACTTTTCAAAACAAAACTAATTTCTTTATTAGCTCATTGTTAGGAAAAGGAAATTAAAATAACCTTTCCTTGCCTAACAGGAAACCTGTGCCTTAAAAAAAAAGGAGAATCAAAAAGATCAATTGTTATCACTTATCATTTGTATATTTTTATGTGCATCTTGTTTAGGAGACTTCAAGAATTTAATGGACAATTATTAATACGATATTTATGAGGAAGGAAAATGTTGCATTTCACTTTTTGATAGCAAACTGAGACACGGGGAATGAAAATAGCTATTCCAAATTCTAACTGGCAGCCACTGACAGCTTTGGAGTAAGGATTTTAATAATTCTTCCTCCTCAACAATTCTTAAAATAATTGTTTTCCTATACAGCTAACATTCAGCTGGACAACTACTTGCTAGGTGGCTGTGATCCTATCTGATATGTAAATGACAAATAAATGAGTTGTCATTTTTAGTCTGGGAAAACACTAAGTTCAGCTACAGCAGACATCTAAAAATCCAGTGCAAATACATCCACTGCATAATCTAGGAAAATCTGGAAATCTGGATTTAGTTTCTCTCTGAGTGTTGATGTTTCTGGTTTATGCTTTTAATATGAGGTACTCAGTCCCTGATGAGATCCCATGGCAGGCATTTGAAATCCCCAGGATTTTTTCTGATCTACTAGAAGAATCCCATTCAGGGGGTCATGAATATAGTCCTTTTCTGAAGAGGAGCCTTGGTGTGGTTGCTTAGGAACCAGACAAAGGGATTCAAGGGAGAAAGAAGGTGTAATGATAATGAATGAAAATATAATCTGTGGCAACATGTGACACATGGGTAACTGGAAGAGGCTTTGTGCTTGTGTAGTTGGTAGAATTATATTTTCATTTCCATCAGTTCAGTGTTCTCAGCTGAATCTTAACTCTCTTAATTATAATTTATCTTTAAATTATGCCTCTGTTCACAAAATCTGGTCAGAGTTTGTATGTATTATCTGAGGGAACCAGAAATCAAGAAATTCTTTCTCAGAAAAAAACCAAGCTTATGAAAATTGAAGTTTCATTTGTAACTTCGTTTATAGAAGAACAATTGGATGACATTCATCTTGGGATCTCTGATTACAGTAAGGTACGGTAGATTAAGGATGCTGATGATCTCAGAATCACATAAAAAACCTTCTGGTGTAATTGCTGCATCAATCTACCTGTGGCTGGAGGGTGCTTGTGATTCGACTCCGCGCTGCCTCCTCAGTGAATGAGCGTACAGCAGCTGGGTGGCAAACGTCAGCATAAGGTGATACAGCAGCATAAGGCAAAGGTTCCTGAGACCTTTAGAGCTACCGACAAATAGGCTGATGGCACCATGCACTATTGATTAGGTGTATAACAGATGTAGCCTGCTCAGCCCTGGACAGAAGGTGGGTGGTGGTGTCTGCTGAGCTGCCATCTGCCTACATCCCCTGGCTGCTAGTGTGCTTACTCACCCACTAAACCCAGTAGTTTGTGCATTGCAATTACCTTGGGAACGTCCTTTTTACAGTGAACCTCTGCAATGCCAAAAAGAGAAATAAAGCACACATCTACTGAGTGTAGTGGCATCTAGAATCATGCCTGGAATCCAGCAATGCGTGCCCAGTGGCACTGTCAGGACACTACTTTCCACTCTGTAAATATAACTTATTTTTGACACTAACTCTCTCTCTGATTCTTACGTATGACAAAAATACACGCTTCTATCAATGTCAGGTCAGCACACTTCTACTACTGCATGTTAAATGTTCCTTTATATCCACAGAACTGTGTTAAAGATTTTAGGTTTTATTGCTATATCTCCCCAAGCAAAGACACTGAAACAGATTCGGCAGTCCTTGTGAAGGTGTTGTGCACTGAAAAGAAGCAGTAATGCCTACTCCTGGTCCTGAACCCAAGTCACTTTCCACTCACCAGCAACCTCTCCACTGTGAGCCACTACAGAGTTCTGATTTCTTCTTTTTGTTTTTTTCCTTTTTTTCTTTCAAATATGTAAGAGTTTTGAGAACAAAATCCTAATCAAGCAAGGCCACATACAGCAGGTTGCCAAGGATCATGTTCAGATAGTTTCTGAATATCTCCCAGAATGGAGAGTCCATCTCTGGTCAGCCTGTGCCAGTACTCAGTCACCTTCACAGTGAAGATTTGTTTCCTGATGCTGACAGGGAACATCCTGTGTTTCAGGTTGTGCCCATTGCCTCTGATCCTGTCACTGTCCACCACTGAAAAGAACCTGTCTCCTTCCTCTTTGCACCCTCCCCTCACGTATTTGTATAAATTAATGGGATCTCCCCTGGGTCTTGTCTTCTGCTGGTTGAGCAGTCCCAGCTGTTTTAGCTTTTCCTCATCTCAGATGCTCTGGTCCCTTAATCACCTTCATTGGAATCTCTTCAGTATGTCCATGTCTTGATTGTACTGGGGAGCTGAGAACCGGACCCAGTACTCCAGGTGTGGCCTCGCCAGTAATCATTAGAGGCGAAGGATCTTCTCCCTCAACCTGTTGGTAGTGCTCCTCCTAATGCAGGCCAGGCTAACATTAACATTCTCTGCACATGGCTGGCTCCTGTTCAACCAGATGTCCACCAAGACCCCCAGGCCCTTTTCAGCCACACTGCTTTCCAGCTAGACGGCCCCCAGCATGTACCTCTCCAGGTACAGGACTTTGCACTTCCTCTTGTTGAACTCACTTTTTATATTGGTAACAACATATTGTACCATATATTCCATTTATATTGGTAACAAAACCCAAGTTGTTTACATAATTGTAAATAATTTAATAAATTCATCAGAATATGGATTATTGCATTATACTTTCATCCATAGATATTAATACTCATTAGTAATATTTTTAGAGGGATTCGGAAGGTAATAAATGCACGCATATCCATAAACCACATGGGTGATGAGATGGAGTTTTGTTACTAGCTTTTGTTAGTAACTTTAAGCAATGAGATTTTCATCATGTTGTCACAGGTTATGTAACAAAATGTACATTGTAATTTCATGAATTATTATTATGAGGAAAATGAGTAATAATAAATCCAATGCCCCTCTTCGCACTGAGCAGTATGTTATTACTCTAGAATCACTCCTAGAGGGTTTAATAGCCCTATGACCTGAGCCTAAAGACAAAAGCACCCAAAAAGTACAGAAAGTTGTCACTTTCTTGATTCTTAGGCATGTATGTGGCCTCCTCCTGTCAGCAGGAAATAATATTTTGATGTTTAACCTCCAAGTGAATTGTCAGCTGAGTTGCTTTACGCTTTTACCATTAAGTGAGGGGTTTTGACTTTCCACTTAAAATTTTTCCTTCTTTAGTCTGTCAGGCAGAGGAGGCAGAAGGTACTGCCAGAAGTAATATGGTAAATTAGTTCTTTTCAGCTGGATGTACAGGTGATCATCTGCTTGGTCAGATGTAAAAGAGGAGACCACCGATGACCAGCCTCAGGTGTCTGAGGTGGCCATTTGGATCTTATCAAGACAAAAAAAAACCCAAACAAGTGAAATCAGAATCCAAATGTCTGAGTGGAGTATTTTCTTATTCTTCTGGGCTCTGTGCATGTTTGGAGAACAGGATGTTAATACCATGGATGTAAACTAAAACCTCCTTTCACATCAGCCAACACTGCAAGATATTTTTGCAATGAACATCGAAAATAGTAAAATAAGTAAAATAGACCAGAATCAGTATCTTGTGTCACTCAGCTGTGTTTAAAACAAAGGTTACAGACATCGCTAGTGAAATCTCAGCAAGCTTCAGGTTAAAGGGTTGAAAATCCTTTCAGAATATAGTGGGTATGAGCTTCAAATCAAAATAAAATTGCGATACAGTGGTATCTCCTTAACTCAGTCTTTTCCTTTTCCAGAAGCTGTTTTTCATGCCAGTACTATTGTCTTAGCAAACCTACAGCAGCAACCAAGGGAACTCAATTGGTTTGGTGAGATGTTCTGTGCTGGCAATTCTTTTTAGTTCTCTCTTGTGCCTTAATTGTGTCATTTCTTTCGAGTTCAGGTTGGAAAGTGATTTTCATTATAATTTGTTGCTCACTGTTTTGATATCGAGGTGCAGGCACTGGGTTGACTTCTGATTTGCCATTTCAAATTTCAACAAAAATGCCTAGAGGTGATGCCTGGCCATTTGGCTTGAGAAGAAAGACTGATAATCTTAGTGTAATTTTCACAGTCCCTGTCACTTCTTAACAGCACGGTGCAATGGCAGATTTCTTCCAATCTAACCACAATGCCTGTAATGCCTAAGGACCTGCTGGCAACAAATTCTTGTGCTCCAGAGCCAGCTCTGTTAACATTAGAAACAGCTGTATTAATATGATAATATCAAAATGTCTAACCACTATTTAATGTTTTCCATAGTTATTGCTGTAATGGAGAACACTTCATGAGTATCATCTGGATTTTCATGGAATTTTCAATACAAGTATTTATAGGAAAATGTGAATTTTCCACACTATTGTTGACAGTAGTAAAGGGAAAATACCCTTGAAAAGTTTTGTCATTATTCTTAACTCTCCAAGAGACATATTCTCCTTTCAGAATTTTTCATTGCTTGTTAATATTCTACAGTCGAAAACTTCTGATTAATACCCATTATCAGCTTTTCCTTTCATATATACATACATATTTTTTAAAAAGAGCATCAGCAGAAAGACTGGTAATAGTAGTCCAAAAAAATGCATGAAGAAATAAATATGAAAATGCTTTGTATATCCTGGTTGATTATCATGTAGTTCAACACACAGACCTACTGGCTTCTCTGAATATTTTTTTTCACCTGTCTTTTTTTCTTTCCTGGAAATTGTGCCACTCCTCTGTAATATTTTGATTCCATGAAAACTTCTAGTTTTGCCTGATAGAAATTTTCAAGTAAAATAATATTTCAGACAAAATTTCTTAAAGTTCCAATACTAATGATATGATAACGGAATGTGGGAAAACGCCCAGACTTCTCCTTTCTTTCCTTATACTTACCAGAAAATGCCTGTTTCTCTCTAGTCCATTCACTGAATATGCCTCATTTCTTGTCACTGGCAAAATACGGCTCTGAATGTAGCTGAGACACAAAAAGTGTCGTTTGCTTCATTCAGTCAGATCTGTTTTGCTGTGTCTTGACACTTATCCACAATGTAAAGCCATCACCGCGTCTCTCAAAACCAACACTTACTGTACTTTTTCTCTGTAGTCAGGATACTTTCTCTCTAGCTGTGCTTGTTCTGCCTCTTCCTGTGTCATCATTTATTTGGAGCCTTTTTAATGTTGCATTCCTGTTCCTGCTTTCAGCTGCTAGTTTTAACTTACTAACCAATCTCTTTTGCTTATTTTTATTCCCCCTTTTCTGTAATTCTCAGGTGCCCAAATTCTTCACTTCTGGTTGCTTTCTGTCCCCTCGAATGTTTATATAATTTCATTGTTATTTAGGCTTTCATAAATATATATTTTTCTTTCGTAGGTTTTTTCTTTTTAGTAAGATGTACTTCCTTCAGATTCACTTCAAGTTTCCATATGTTGATTACCGAGCATGCTGTGATTTGTTTCCATATTACCTACATCTCTGGTTTTTCAAAGTGAAGTTTTGTTTTATGCACTCAAATGAATTTATTCATGCAAGTGCAAATGTATTATTTCTTTTATTCACGCAGAGATACATTTCACACAGAACAAATTGATAAAAAAAGGTTTTATATTATTTGTATCTTTTCAAATTCTTGGTCTTTATTTGCAAGTTTTGGCCCAATCCTACCATCCATGTTTACTTTCCTTTCTGAGTTTGTAAACAAAACTGTTGTCTGCTGTAGCTTCAGTGTCTTCATCTCCCTTCTAAATTCCCTTCTGTCTTCAACTGCTGACAGTCAGTTCTTCTCACCTCCCTTTCTGAGACTCCTGCATCATTAATATTTAGCATTGCCTTTGATCCTAGTTTCTCCTGTCAGCTTAAGTAAAGTCAGTCAAAAAGAAATCCATCAATGAGTCCTCCTTCACTGTTCCCTTACAGATACCTGACACCCTTATATTTTCTTGCTCTTAACTGCATGATTTCATTAAATTCTGAATTGAAAATCAAGATAATTTCAAACACATAAAGTAAGGAACACTGGAAAGTCGTAGTATCAAATATTATTTTTATTCCAAAAGCCAAATAATTGTAGAAAAGATCTGTGCATTACTGTAAAAAAGCTTTAAGTTGTAACAAAACAAAGAAACAAAAATGCAATTATTCACAACATTTCTTTTCTTGCTTTTTTTGTCTGTACATCTTTTTGCTATTCATGTGGATAAATGTATCCATCTTTGCAAGGGCACTTAATGAAACCCAAACAGATATTTCATGCCTTGCTATAAAACATAGCCATTTCAGTTAGCAATATATGAAAGTGGAGACAAATCCATAAACATAAGTTCTGCAATTTGCAGAGGTTAGGGTTCTGCATAGTGCTTAAGGATGTGCCTAGAAGCCCATTGACTTTACTGAAGCCCTGAACAGCATGAAAGCCCACGTTGCATGGTTTGACAAGACGTGGGTCTTAAGAAATAACATCACCAAGCATCAGAAATGCATTTTGGTTTGTTAGTTTGTTTGTTTTTTCCTGGTGTATGAGCAATGTGTTTTGTAGGAAATATGTTTTAATACATGGATTTTTTTTTAATAACTTTGTCTGAAATCTGTACTCTCCCAGGAGATGAAAGTTTATAACATTATTTGTCAAGTTATACATTTACCACAAATAGTGTAAGATTAAAGGCATATTTATTGTAAGTACTGAAGCGATGAATTAGGTGTTGCATGTTTCATCTATCCTTGTCACGACACTATAGAGTTGTTAGCAGTCTAGGATATAGTGATTTAATGCTGGGTTCACATTCAGTTTTCTATTTCAGGTTTAGGATTTACAATTATCTTGTCACAGTATTTCAAAATGGCAAAATGTTGTCTCTTTACAAAAAAAACAAACATACACTCAATGACTTAATAAGTATCTGTGCAGGAAACAATGATCGTTTGTAAGGGAAAACGTTTTTTGCTCATGTTGTCATGCTCAGATATCTTCCCTATAAAACAAGCAGCAAGTTCACTACCTGAAGAAATAGCTGGGTCAAGAGATGCAAATTTGGTCCATGAATTGTATGCCTATGACAGACAAATTTTATGTAACTTCAAGCAAAATTTTCTCACTTAGTTTGGTGATTAGTTCCCCCATGTATGCACTGTCGGAAAAACACACATCTTAGATATTTGCTGTTAATTTGGTAAATTACTTCGCTACTCTTTACTGTAATACATACAGAGAAGATGTTTAAGTACCATCATTTTCGTTTGCAGTTGCAAGCTAGTTTAATTATTCTGTTCTCATACATTCTATAACACAGATGAGAACATGCAACTCATTCTTCTGCTGCAAATTAAAACTTCATATTTCTATAACTGTAGATTCAGAGCTCAACCAGTGTTAACCAGCAATATAATTATAGCAGTTACCATCCGTATAACCAAAGTATCCCAATGCTAAGGAGCAAAACTCCTCCTAACATGCCAAACTGTCACTGGATTTCAGTGGTTCTCGCTGCGCTTTTCCTTGAATTTTCACCTAAATTTTAAAATAAATTTCTCAGTAGGACAAAACCCTGACAGCTACTATGGATTAGTCTGATATGTGAATTGCATGACTGTATGTGTAATCAATGTATGAACACAGGAATGATAGATGAAAGGGGAAGAATCATTACCAGCCATTCTTGGAGAGCAGGTTTTAAATTTACACCAGAAAACCTCTCCTGAAATATTTGTGTGAGTGTTGAAGTGCCATGAGCTCAGGAAGGAAGGATGAAGGAGAAGGACTGGTTAGGAGAGCCACTCTGGAGGTGTCATTTGAATCTGTGAAGGATGTTAATCGTAGAAAGGGCAGTCCCATATGGTTCCATTTGTACCAAATGTGTACAGCTGATATTGATAGCAGTTTGTCAGACTCCAGGTTCCTCAGTTTACCTCTGATCCTAGTTTTCAGTGACACAGATGACCACAAGAAGAACCAGATGGAGTAAGAAGCAAGTCTGTAGTGAAAAACAAGGACATGGGACTAATGGTAGGAACAGGAACAGGCAATTTGCAACTAAAAACTGTTTGTGTCCAGCCCAGCCTTGTTTTACTCCAAGCAGGTAGCAATCCTATCATCTTTGTATGTGACTGGGTCATAAATACAGACTTGCCCATGCTGGACGTGAAATAACTCAACAGGGAGAAAAGTAAGGTATGAGAGATGAGGAATGAACACTGAAGGATGACCTATGGGCTGTAATTCATAAACATGCTGAAAGCACAAGCAATTCATCCTTCACTTTTATTCTGATTTTCACCTGTATTCATACCTCTTATAATTTGCTGAAATATGTACTGGTGCCATATTGAACAGGTAGATGAAAGAATGATTTGTTAAGCATGGGATAATTATGAAGTTCTTGATGTAATCATTGACTCTAAATTGGTAATATCTGCAGGGGTTTTTACTGGGAGATAATGATAGAGTTTTGTCTTTACTGGCCTTTTCTTCAATTAATTTTACATGAAGGATGCTTCAGGCTCTTTGGTCCTCACATATCTTACATCCTTCATGATATATCATGGAGGAGGGAAAAGAACATTATGTAAGTTTTGATACCCTCTTTTTTTATATTGTAAAAGCTACTCTAGTTCACCTTTGACACTCAATATTAGCACAACAAAGAGAATAGAGTTTGTAGAAAATGCCAGAGCATGGACTACTGTTACAGTGGAAAGGTCAGCCTATATATGACATATTTCAACCCTCCTGATGTCTGTTGGAGGGAAAACAGAGCAGGGCATAAGCAATCCAGAAGGTTCCTGGAGTGCTTTGGTGATAACTTCCTTCTCCAAGTTATAGAAAGCCAACGAGGAGAGGTGCTATGCTGGACCTTTTTCTCACCAACAAAGGGCTGGTGGGGAATGTGAAGGTCAAGGGAAGCCTCAGCTGCAGTGACCGTGAAATAGTATAGCTCAAGATACTTATGGCAGCAAGGAGGGTGTGCAGCAAACACTACCCTGGACTTCAGGAGAGCAGACTTTGGCCGCTCAGAGATCTGCTTGGTAGACCACCATGGGACAAAGCCCTAGAAGGAAAGGAGCCCAAGAAAGCTGCTTAATATTCAAAGATCACCTCCCCCAAGCTCAAAAGCGATGCATCCCAAAAAAGAGGTAAAAACACCTGGAGGCCTACATGGATGAACAAGGAGCTTCTGGACCAATGCAAACACAAAAAGGAAGCCTACAAACGGTGGAAACAAGTACAGGTAACCTGGGAGAAATACTGAGAAATTGTCCAAGCAGCCAGGGATCAGGTTAGGATAGCTAAAGCCCTGACAGAATTAAACCTGGCTGAGGACATCAAGGGCAACATGAAAAGCTTCTATAGGTGTGTCGGTGATAATAGGATGACTGTGGAGAATGTGGGCCCTCTCTGGAAGAAAACAGGAGACCTGGGATATGGTGAAGGCTGAGGTACTCAACTTTTTTCTCAGTCTTCAATGGCAGGAGTTCAAGCCACACCACCCAAGGCATAGTAGGCAAAGACAGAAACAGGCAGAATGAAGAACGACCCACCGTAGAAGAGGATCAAGTGCCAGACCCTCCAAGGAACCTGAAGGTGCACAAGTTCAAGGAACCTGATGAAATGCATCCACAGGTCCTGAGAGAACTGGCAGATGAAATTGCTAGGCCACTACCCATCATATCTGAAAAGTCATGTCAGTCTAATAAGATTTGAACTGATTAGAAAAAGGGAAATATAACCTCCAATTTCAAAACAAGATAAAAGGAAGACCCAGGGAACTACAGGCTGGGCAGCCTCATCTATGCATCTGGCAAAATCATAAAGCAGATCCTCCTGGAAGCTCTGCTGAGGCACATGGAAAATAAGAAGGTGATTGGTGACAGCCAACACAGCTTCTCTAGGGGCAAATCATGCCTGACAAACCTGGTGGCTTCGTATGATGGGGCTACAGCACTGGTGGATAAGGGAAGAGTAACTGACATCATCTACCTGGACTTGTGCAAAATATTTGACACCATCTCACTCAACATTCTTGTCATTAAATTGAAGAGATATGGACTTGACAGATGGATCTCTCAGTATGTAAGAAATTGACTGCATGGTCACACTCAAAGTGTTGTGGTCAATGGCTCAGTGTCCAAGTGGAGACCAGTGATGAGTAGCATTCTGCAGGGTGAGTATCGGGACCAGTGCTGTTTAACATCTTTACTGGAGACACGGGCAGTTGGACTGAGTGCATCTTCAGCAAGTTTGCTGATGACACCAAGCTGTGTGGCGCAGTTGACTCTCTGGAGAAAAGGGATGCCATCCAGAAGGACTTGATGGCATTTGTGAACATCATGAAATTCAACAAAGCCAAATGCAAGATCCTGCATGTGAATTGGGGCAATTCCAACCACAATTACAGGCTGGGCACAGAATGGATTGAGAACAACGCTGAGAAGAACAACTTGGGGATGATGGTGGATGAGAAGTTCAACATGAGCCTGCAATGCACGCTTGCAGCCCAGAAAGCAAACCATATCCTGTGCTGCTTCCAAAGAAGTGCGAACAGCAGGCAGAGGGAGGTGAATCTCCTCTACTCTGTTCTCATGAGACCTCTTATGGAGTACTGTGTTCAGTTCTGAAGTCCTCAGCACAGAAAGGACATGGATCTGTTAAAGTTAGTCCAGAGGAGAGCTGTGAAGAGGATTCGAGGGCTGGAGCATGTCCCATACAAGGGCAGGCTGAGAGAGCTGGGTTCGTTCAGCCTAGAGAAGAGAAGGCTCCAGATAACAGCCTTCCACTAGTTAAAGGGGGATGACAGGAAAGTTGGGGAGGCATAGGAAAATAATAATGGTTTTAAGGTGAAAGAGGGGAGATTTAGATTAGATATTAGGAAGACATTTTTTTTTTACCCTGAGGGTGGTGCGGCACTGGAACAGGTTGTCCATTGAAGTCATGGAAGCCCCATCCGTGAAGGTGTTCAAGATGAGGTTGGATGAGGTTCCTTCCAACCTTAACCATTGTATGATTCTATGACATGTTTACAGGTAATCTCTCCCTGTTTAGTCTGTGGCAAAAAAAGCAGCAAATGTATCTCTCAAAGGGAGGTCTTGGGCTCGGAAAGGATTTTCTGAGTTATGGGAATATACAGAATTTTCAATAGGACAAATATTATGGTTATTATGAAAAATCCAAATACGGTATTTTGATTCAAATACCAAATGAATTTGGACTCATTTTAACCATTTTTGGGGATAATCATCAGAAAGAATGCAGCTACATTAACAAAAGAAGCATACTATTTTTTTTCTATTGGTTTTAGAGAAAATGTGTTTGCATCATCCCTGTTTGCTACACTATAAAAACCCTAATGAGAGGTGGTGTAGATGAGAAACGTTACAGACTTGTTCTAAGGACCACCTTTAAAGAGAATAAGAAAGCAGAGGGGAGAAAACCCTGCATGAAATAGGGTGGATTTATCCTAATTTTATGTAAATTATTTGTTCTCAAAGAACGGATAATCATTCAGGCTTTGTTTTCAAGAAACATATTTACCCGGAGATAGTAGACTGTCAAAACTTAATAAAAAATCTGAGGACACATTGCTTCTCATAGAATCGTTTAGGTTGGAAAAGGCCGTTAATATCAACCAGTCCAACCCTTAACCTAACACTACCAAGTCCACCACTAAGTCATTTCCCTAAGCACCACTTCTACATTTCTTTTAACTGCCTCCAGGGACGGCGACTCAAAATCTTCCCTGGGCAGCCTTTTCCAGTTTTTAATAACCCTTTTGGAGGAGGCATTTTTCCTAATATCAAATCTAAACCTTCCTTGATGCAACTTGAAGCCTTTTCCCTTGTTACTTGGGAGAAGAGACCAACACCCACCTTGATACAACCTCCTTTCAGGCAGTTGTACGAAGTGATAAGGGATCCTCTTAGCCTCCTTTTCCCCAGATTAAACAACCCCAGTTCCGTCAGCTGCTCCTCATAACACTTGTGCTCTAGACTATTCGCCAGATTCATTACCCTCCTCTGGACATACTCCAGCACCTCAATGTCCTTCTTGTAATGACGAGCCCAAAACCGAACACAGGATTTGAGATGTGACATCAGCAGCACCGAGTGCAGGGGGACAAACACTTCTCTTGTCCTGCTGGCCATGCTATTTCTTGTACAATCCAGGATGTATTTGACCTTCTTTGCCACCTGGGGCACACTACTGGTTCATATTCAGCTGGTTATCAACCAACATCCCCAGGTCCTTTTTCACCTGGCAGATTTCCGGCCACTATTCCCCAAACCTATAGGACTGCAAAGCGTTCTTGGGACCAAAGTGCAAGACCTAACACATAGCCTTGTTGAATCTCATATAGTTGGGCTTGACCTATTCATCCAACCTGTCCAGATCCCTCTGTAAAGCCTTTCTACTGTTGAGTAGATCAACACTCCAGTCTAACTTGGTGTCATCTGCAAACTTACTGAGGATGCACTCGATCCTCTCATTCAGATGACTGATAAAAATATTATCAGGACTCGTCCCAACACTCAGCCCTGAGAACGCCTCTTGTGACTGATTGACAATTGGATTTAAGTCCATTCACCGCAACTTTTTGGGCTTTGTCACATTACTTTATTCTAAAAGTCAGGATTTGAGAATAGTAGAAGGAAGTACTTGCATGTTTAAGGAGACACATAGCAATTTTTTTATTTAAATATGCTCTTTGTTTTGAAGTTCAAGTGTTGTTCAAGCGAGGCTAAAATTTTAAATTGGAATTTTGGAATTCTCTGTTGCCTTTCAGGGATAGTACCAGACCTCTGAATCATGGCAACTCTATGTCAGCATTAGAATCAACATTGTCATTGAACAATGTTTTATTTATATCACTGCAATAAAAAAATAATACAGTTTGAAATATGGCAACAAGACAAAAGAGCATGAGTAAAATGAGAAAGCATCCATCAATGGTTGTCAAATATTCAATTCCAATCTCCTTTAGCCATGGATTTAGTATCTAGTTAAAGCCTTATATAGTAATTAATAACATACAGTCAATTCTAGATTTGGCAAGAGATTTGAAATGTTGAATCTTAGATCTATAGGACCTGATTCTCTACTTTGCACCTTAGCATTCAGCTTAGTAGGGTTGCATGATGCTGTCTGAAAGTAGTAGGTATTTCAAATACCTGGAAGTAATGCCTGAGGTATGGGACATTTGGAAGATGGCTGTATTCTGCTTTTACATTTCTGTGTTCTCTTTTCACTGCTTAAAGCTGACCTTATAAAGACAGGGAATAATTTCTGAGAGTGTTTAGGAAGTAAATTTGCCTCTCTTCTTCTGTTTTGACTTATAATTTTGGCACTATTTCACAAATGTTGGTGTACGGTAAAATAATTTTCCCTAATTCCTCATTTTTTAACTGAAATTGGCAAACCTCCCTGTTACATTACTTTAAAAGTGGAATGGGTTTTTATTACTTCTCCTTTTTACTGAAGAAAGTGAACTTTTTCTTTGACTTTCACTTTTGTAAATGATAAATGACAAGTTCCTGCATGTCTTCTGTCCCTGTACAATATTTGACTGTCTCTAGATTATTAAAACTGTGACTGCAATTGACTCCTTGGTTTAAATTGGTTGTACTCACTACTCTAGGGTTCTCACTAGTTGGATGTTGTATTACCCTTTATTTTCTTAATTTGCCGTTTGTGGCAGGCTGCGTATTTGAGTCTAATTTGGAGGATTCTAAAGCTCTCTTTGCAGAGTATTTTTTCAGACCTGCATAGTATCATACTAGTATAGTACCGCTGTGCAGGACATTGATCCCATGACATAACTGAATAACTTCTAAACTAAAACTAAAAGTCTTTCTCAGAAATGATGAATTCATAGTTTTTCTTTTCCTTCCCTAGTGCTGCCTGCCTACTGATAGATGAATGAAAAAATATGAGGTATCTGAGTGAACAAAACACAGACATAATACACTTTCCAGTAGTAAGGAAATATGAGAGAATATCCTTAGAGTATCCCCATTGAAGTGCCTCTGGATTTTTATGAGGTGTGACCAAAATCAAAGTGGTGTCTGTGCAAAGGAGTCCTCTTCAATGTAAACTCCTCAAATGCCAACAAATAGCTCTTTCTCTTTTTAAAGTAATCCCAAGCTACAGACAAATTCTTTAGGACAAGAGGACACCTGTTCAGATGATTTCATAAGGATGAACAGACCACAGGTGTGATGGTGGGATAAAAATTCTTTCACTACTGGTGAAGAGACAGATGTCCTCATACTATACATCTGCTCATTGTATAGGAAACTAGAAGACTTTTTTTGGCAGCTGGTGGGTTTACATTGAAGAGGACTCCTTTTGCACAGACGCTGTTTTCACATACCCCGTGAAAATCCAGAGACACTTCAACAGGGATACTGTAAATTGCTTTTTGATAGCAACATAACTCTGCTGTGGTTTTTGTGGTTTTATGTAAGTAAAGTGACCTTGGAGGAGGTGATCCCACATCTGATTGCCTTCTCACATTCATGAGCATAGAGCAAATCTTGCAACCCTCAGGGCTTATCTGTTCTCTGCAACAGCAAACACTCAACTTGATCTACTTGTGAACCAAAAGGATTGAAGAGTTGATGGTTGTAGGTACAGAGACATCTGAGCCTCATTTGAGTGTCCAGTAGCAGAGGAGCCATATTTGAGAGACAGTAAACACTGTGAGATACGACTTACTACATGCAGCACTGTTCTGCTTGCAGGCAGGTGTTTTGCTTCGAGATTTGACATATTATGTCCCGGTAGAACTGTGATGTAATGTAATTCTAGAATTATATTAGCTTCCTGATGGAGGAAAACGAAGCATAAAGATCTTGTAATTTTCCCAAGGCAAGCCAGTGCCAAAGCTGGGAACAGAATAATAATAGGAACGGTACTGTAGGATTGTAGGCATATCACGATTTGAATTGTCCATTCTACTCCAGGATATTGAAATAATTAGATGTTGACACCGTGTATAGTAACACATAACAATGTTGGCACCGTGCCTGTCATCCTTTTGTTCTACAGTTCCTACGTATGAGGTGCCCAGGCAGTGGTACAGGAGGAGGGCTGAAGCAGTAACTTGAGTCCTCTCCTTGCAATTGGTGGTGTTTCCTCCTCCCTGGCAGTTCTGGAGCAGAGCCCAGATGTTTACATATGTGTGTGCTGGTGGATCCCACTTCATGGGTGAATGGGAGAGGGAGATTTACTGAGCAGCAAATGTTGGAGTTGGAGGAGATTCTAGTGCCGCTTTGCTCTCTGGCTGTTTCTACACAAATACAAGTCCCTCAGGGGCTGGCACAGACTCCCAACGGGATCAGATTGTATGACGAACTGGAGCTGAGTAGGAAAAGACTGAGTTAAGAACAATCTTCTTTGTTGCCAGCCCTCTCTTGCCTACTGACCCTCTGTAGAGGGGAGTGCAAAGACTCACTTGGCACCTCCATTTTTCTTCTAGGAACTGGTCTGGTGAATGTTTGAAGGGCATCATTACTCATTTGAATCAAACTCAGGCAGGCTGACCCTTTCACCTCCATTGGCAGTGTAGTTTGCTAAAGCATCCCATGTGAAATAAGTAAGAAGGCAGTGAGCTGGGGGGGACCGAGGAGCCTGTTAGAGATCTGCTTTCCTGATATGCACTATCTGATCCACCACTCTCCTGGTCATTGGGAAAGGATAGAAGAAAATACTTAGAAGAGTGAAAGGAAGGGGGGAAAACGAAGGGGAGAATAGACTTTTAGGAGTATTTAGGAGTATTTGGGCCCATTAGCCTATTGCTCAGCTCCTCCATCATGTCTCAATTTCTCTGCCACTTACCACCTTCCTTGCTGGTAACAATAAGAACGTTATGTTGCTACTACAAAGCATAATGTACTGGAAAGATACCTACAGTTGTGGTTGCCAGACAACCACGTTCAGTCAGCTGAAGGAAAAAATCTTTCTAAGGAAAAGCATTTCAGAGGAAATTCCTTGTTGCTCCTTTCTCACTGTTGCCCTGTATGAAAACAGAAAAATTACTGTTTGAAACAAGAGTAAAGCCCCTTTTTTCCTTGGACAGTAATTACAACAAGACATAGAATAAAGAAACTCTATTTCTGATGCCATCTTGTACTATTCTTGTGTCATGTTACAAGCCTAAGTGTCAGTGCCTGGATTAGAAAACAAAACAAGATTGTCAACACACTATTGCAGTCTTGATGGTCCCTTAAGGGTCATTGCTTCACATATGCATTATTAACTGGCATCCTGTAATCTTTCCCTGACCTTTTGTAAGGGGATAACATGCGGCAAAGCAGCTGGTTGTCATTATTCCCACACACTGAACCTCAGTACTAAACTCTGCTGGTGATTTAACAATACATTTTGAAAAGAGAGGTCTTTGTTATGTGTAATAATGAGCGGTTCTGCTGTCTACACAAAGTCAGAAGTTTTAAAATACCAAGAAGAAAAGAATAATCATTCTCCTGACTGAGGTCTGAAATGTTGGTTACTACCTAGTTGTCTGCATTTCAAGTATCTTCTTAAAACTCCATGTTTTCTTTAACAATAACAGGGTTTAATTACCGTGGTCATTTTTCTTTATACCTTCTTAAAATTCTGTACATTTCAAATGAATATTCTAGTTAAATTAAAGTCAGAATTCATCATCTTTTCTTCTACTGAGTAGCCTTTTAAGCTATAACTGATTTCACATAAATCAAAGGCCCAGTTCTTGGAATGAAGAAGTAAATTATGGGGGAAATAATGAAGAAATCAAGAAATTTTATCTTGTGAGTGCAGGTTTTACAATAACAAGTTCCTTAAAGCGTAAGTGTTCTGCTTCTGCTGACTATGGTAAGTTGTTTCCAGACAAGCATGAAGACTTTTTCTCCCAAAATTTTGAGAAAGAATGTCTGACAGTATATCCATAGATTTCCTTTAAAGGGACAGTGTTTACTGTGTAAAAGTGTCACCAATGTAATCAGAAAATACTCGGAGGACACCCTTCACCTTACCTTAAGAGTTTCATTTACAGACAATTTTACCAAAGACATGTCACAAAAGAGCAAGATAAAGTTGCAAAAATTAACTTATAAAGCAAAGAACTTGAAGTGAATGGTAAATGGAGAAACTGTGGAAAAAAACAATTTTTGTTCATGTCTGGAGCAAAGACTCGAAGAATGAAGTGATCAAAAAAGATTAAAGGACCAAACAATTATCTCATGAAATCTGTGGTTTAAATATACGTATGTTTGTGGACATAGCACGCAGAACAACTGAAGGAGCAGAATTAAAGCTGTGTATAGTAAGCATTTTTTGTGATTGTTTAACAGTGTTTGTGATTGGCTTCAGTGCTTAGATCTTCAGCATATTTTTGGTCATAAACAAAATTACAGTGCTCAGTTATTTTGATTTTTACATATATTGTTCCAGCCTCTAGAGTACATACAGTTTTCATTTAGCTTTGTGTTCAGCAATATCACAATAACACAGAATGTAGTCAATTCCTCACTACCTTTATTGGTATTACTCAATTAATATACCATTTTAAAATGTAAACATTTACTTTTTATTTAACACCAGCAGCTGCTGTTTTCTCAGAACTTGTCTTTAAGATAAATGCTGAAACCATGAGTGGGAATACCGCAGGAAGCATTTGAGAGACAAGCTTGTTGAGGAGCTGCTGATTCCAAAGTATGCTGTAAGTGAATTTGCATAGATGAATTAAATGACCCATATCAACTTCTAGTGCTAACAAATACTATCATGAAAGCGACAGGAAGCATATTTCTACCCCTTAACCATTAATGAAGCTACACAAGTAAATTAGGTTATGCCACTCCATCTTCATAAAGTGATGATTCAATAAATCACACTTGAGAAACAGCTGAGTAATTATAGGATAATACTTGAAGAAATAGATGCCTCATTTGCATATTAACAGACATTTGTTGCAATAATTTCTCTCATGGACTGGTAAATGTTAGACATGATTAATTCTGGAGCACTGCAGTTTGACTTCTACAGTACATGGGAAGAGCTGACACACCAAAAGCTGCAAATGTGGTCCATGTGTGCTCCTCTGCAGCAGTAGTAAAGCACCCTGGTCTAATTAGCACCAGGAGCTTGCCCAGGTACAGACTCCTTGGAGAATATTTTTCCTCAGGGTCTTATCATGCAAAAGGTTTTGTGAAGCAGTTTGAAAAGACTGGAAGAAAGAGAAAAACGAAATAATGAAATCTTCAAAGCAGCAAATAAGACAGAGTTCCTTCTTTTCAAATGCCTTAAATACGTATGGAGACAAGATGAAACTGCTTTCCATGAGATTTTGGGCTGATTTTATTTACAGCATTCTTCACCTAGAAGATGTAGCAACATATGTCATGTAAAGTTTCTGATGAGCTTTTTACCTGAGGATTTTGCTTAGTTTTGTTTTTTTGCACTGTTGGTAACAGAGAACTCGGTGGAATTTATACTACTCTGCTTAGTGAATCTGTGGCCATAACACATTTAATTCACCTTAGTGAGAGTCAGTTTGCTCTCTAATGATTTTCTGTTCTTCCTGTGTACTTAGAATTGCTTAGGAGGAAAACTCAATAGTTCCCTAACCAATCTAACATTACACGCTTTTGTGCCAGTAAACAGTCATTCAGAGGACAAAAAGATAAAAGATGTAGAAATGCATATCATCAGAAACTGGAAGCTGACTTGCCTCATGGGCCAAAAGGATGAAGCATTACTCAAACTCTCCATAAAGGTATTTCAGCTGAACTGAGATATATGATTCTCAGAACTGGTTGGAAAGTCGTTTCCTGTTTCAGTTCAAGCATACTAAGAGTCCCCTGTATTAGTCAAAAATAACCTAATGGGACTTACTGAGGAGCATGACCTGGTGGACAAAGTTGCTTGTAGAACATTAGCCTATCACTTTTCTTACACCAGCTTTAGGATAGAAAAAGAATTCCATGGGATATTCACCTTTCATACTATAGCTTTATCTGTTGATTATTTTCTTTCAACCAATTAAAGAACTATCATAAAAGACCATGAAAAATGTTTGTATAAATATATTAACAACAAAAGGAGGGATGAGGAGAATCTCCATCCTGTATTGTATGTGGGTGGAAAACAGGAACAAAGACCAAGGAAAAATCTGAGATAGTTAATGCCGTCTTTACCTCAGTCTTTAATAGTCAGGACAATTACTCTCTGGGTATCCAGTCTGCTGACCTGGAAGACAGGGACTGAGAGGGGCATGAAGCCCTCATAATCCAAGGGGAAATGATTAGCAACATCCTAGATGCCATTTAGATACACACAAGTCCATGGAGCCAGGTGGAATTCACCCAAAGATACTGAGGGAGCTGGCAGATGCACTCACCAAGCCACTTTCCATCATTTGTCAGCCTGGAGCTTAGTAAATGTGACTCCCACATACAAGAAGAGCCAGAAGGAGAATCCAGGGAACTACAGACCATTCAGCCTGACTTTGGTGGCAGTGAAGGCTGTGGAGCAGATCATCTTGAGTGCCGTTTCTCAGCATGTACAGGACAATAAAGTGATCGGGTCCAGTCGACATGGGTTTATGAAAATCAAGTCAGGTTTAACTAACCTGATCTTCTATGACGAAGTGACCCTCTTAGTAGATGAGGGAAAACGTGTGGACGTTTTCTGCCTAGACTTTAGTAAAGCCTTTAATATAGATTCCCACAGCATACTCCTGCAAAACCTGACTGCTCATGGCTTGGACAGGCATACTATAAGCTGGGTAAAAAAAGACTGGCTGGCTGAGCCCAAAGAGTCATTATGAATTAAGTTAAATCCAGTTGGTGGCTGATCACAACTGGTGTTCCCCAGGACTCGATTTTAAGGCCAATTCTGTTTAATATTTTTATCAATGATCTGAATGAGGGCATCAAGTATACCCTCAGTAAGTTTGCAGAACAATGCCAAGTTGGACAGAAGTGTTGACCTGCTTGAGGGCAGAAAGGATTTACAGAGAGATCTGGACAGGCTGGATCAATAGACCAAGCCCAACTATGTGAAATTCGAGAAGACTGTGTTGCGTCTTGCGCATGGGTCACAACAATCCCATGCAATGCTGCAGGTTGTGGGAATAGCGGCTGGAAATCTGCCAGATGAAAAAGGACCTAGGCGTGTCGGTCCCTAGTGGGCTGAATATGAGCCAAAATTGTGCCCAAGTGGCCGAGAAGGTCAACAGCATCCTAGATTATATCAGAAATAGTGTGGCCAACAGACGTAAGAAAGTGATTGTTCCCCTGTACTTGGCACTAGTACGGCTGCACCTTGAATATTGTACTCAAGTTTTGGGCTCCTCACTACAGAAAATACATTGAGGTGTTTGATCGTGTGCAAAAAAGGGCAATGAAGTTGGTGAACAGTCTGAAGAACAAGTCTTATGAGGAGTGGCTGAGGGAACTGGAGTTGCTTAGTGTGGAGAAAAGAAGGCTGAGGAGATATCTTATCACTTTCTACAACTGCCTGAAAGGAGGTTGTAGCAAGATGGGTGTTGGCATCTTTCTTCTCCCAAGTAACAAGGGATAGGACAAGAGGAAATGGCCTCAGGTTATACCAGGGGAGGTTTAAATTGGATATTAGGAAAAATGTCTGCTCTGAAAGGGTTATCAAGAATTGGAACAGGTTGCTGAGGGAAGTGATTGAGTCACTATCCCTGGAGGCAAAAGATGTGTAGATGTGGTGCTTAGGGACATGGTTTAGTGGTGAACTTTGTAGTGTTAGGTTAAGTGTTGGACTGAAAGATCTTATAGTTCTTTTCCAACCTAAATGATTCCATGATTCTAATTACATCTCCACATATCTTGGGAAGTCCACTTCTCTAAGAAGGTGAGCATTTCTACAACTCTGCCATGATCAGGAAGTTTGAGGGATCCAGGCCCCACCAGAATGATATTTCTTCCACTGCTTTTACATGAAGGGATTCTACAGGCATTAATCACTACAGTAAATCGTATAAAAAGGTATGAAGTGGATCTGCACTAGAACTGTAAATTGTGCCCTAGTCCTAAAACCTTTTTTGAGTAAAAGAGGAAAAAAGGAGCCTCATTTTCATCCACTCAGTTGCTCCCCTTGTCTGTTCATTGCCTGAGCAGGGTGACTCAGAGTATCTGTGGGAGGCTCTCAGCCTCTCTCTTTCATCGAGTTTGGTGCCCCTGAAGTGCAATGTACGCACTGATTAGGGGCTGCCTTGAGCTAATCAATGGAAATGGTAGGCAGAAGGGCATGTCTAACTTCTCTCCTTCCTCTGAAGCGTGCATCACAGCCATGGGTACAAGGCCTCTGCCCCTTTGAGACCTAAACAGTCACACTTCTGTACTACAGTTGGTTGCAAAGAGCAACCCTCATTTAAAGAAGATGTGGAGAGTTCATGAATAAGTTTCTTGTGTGGTTTCTGTGTTACTTAGCACTTCCCTGTTCTGATGGAAAGACGTTGCTTCTGTAGTAAAGAATAAGGCTCTAGAATCAAAGTGCCTCCCAATGAAGGCGAGATGTTATATCTTATGTATTCCTAAGCTAGAACAAACTCTGTGGTGCTGTCAATGTAAGCTCTCTTCAGCAGCTCCATCCAGAAAAAAACCCAAGCATTTTCATTTGTTAGAAAAATGTGTCCATAACGAAGGGTTTTTCTGTCTTCCAAGTGGTAGTAACACAATATATTCTGCAAAAGAGAACATGGCAAATTGACTTGGGACCTAATTACTGCAAGAAGGGACAATTCTCCTGCAGAGCAAAGAATCTTACTAGGATGCCTAATACAAGCATATTGGAAATCAGCTCTGTCTGCTTTTTGTGGGTTTTTTTATTTTGTGGGTTTGGGATTTTTGGAGTGTGGAGTTTAATACCTTGGCTTTGATCAGCACAGTTCTAAATGGTTAGGGACCTCTGTGTTTTATGTAATACTATCACAGTAGTAGTCAGCAGAGGCAGCTAAATAGGGAACGCCTTGGGGGAAAAAAATAAAGAGAAAGAAACAAAGGAGCAAAAGAATTAAAGAATTAAAGAACACTGCATTTTTAGACACCTCAAACTCTCTAAAGGTCTTACTCTGCTCATGAGGTTGTTTCTCTGAATGTACCAGAGATATTAGCAGCAGAAGGATCAGAAGTCAGACTTTTTTCACTATGTACAATAGTAACCAAAATATTCTGTTACTAATAGCTAAAGTTACTCCTGTGATTCTTAATATTAATATTTAATTTTAATCCATGTATTGTCTTATGGACTCTGAGCCACAAATCACAGAATCTCTGAGCACTGGGGTTCATATTTAGCTTTTGGAACTAGCTGAAAAATGCATAAAATCTCATTTGGTGAAATAGCTTTATTTCACTTAAATCATTCATCTTATAGTATGTTGTTGAGGGAAATGAAGGCCTTCTTTTCTTTCTCTCTCTCTCAGTATATCTTCTCACTTAGAACAAAGTGCAAATACAAAAGTAGACCCTAATTAACATTGGAAAAATTACTAATGGTCCCTAAAGTAACACAAACTTATGCATAAAGTATAGTGAACCAGAAATATTGTGTAAATATTGAGACCCTAGTCTTAATCAAGCTATCACAGACTATCACTACTACTGGATCACTGCTCCCAATAGATTTGATTCCTCAGATGATAGCAAGAGGAAAAAAAAAGTATTCTGTTAACCTCCCTACCTTTGAGAGACCCGGCATCAGAAACCCACAGATATACAAAAATAAACAATTATAAAGATATATAAAGACCCATCCCTTCTGGATACAGGCAGATGTTCAGAGAGTTCAGTCTATCTAGAACTTTCTTGTCATTTACAAAGTATCTACTTTATTCCTCTTTTTTTTTTTTAATATTGCCAATGAAGGTTCAAGGGGAGAATTTGCTTCAATAAAAAAAAGGGCCTACTAAAAATGTTCCTCTCATTACCTAGGCTTCAAAAATATATCGACTAGGGGAAACTAGCCTTTGAAATCTCTCAAATTCCATTTTCTTTGCTTCCTTATTTTTTGCCGTTGTCCAAGATAATTAGGTAGAAGCAATCCTATCACAGAAGTAAAGAAAGCAGCAGATTAAATGTTCAAGTTTATTGAAAGTTTTGTTGAGCTGAAGTCACGATGAATGAGCCATGCAGCCCAACGTTTTTGGTACTGGTGACTTAAGAAGACAAAAGGATAATATAGGAAGAATATAGTAAACTGGTTTTGATGGGCATAATTTTTTACTTTTCAAATTATATTTAAGGTTCTCTGCTCAACATTTAATTATAGATTAAATGGTAATGAATTGCTATGCTAGTGTAGATTCACTCTCCTATGTTTGATGATGTTGAACTGGGTTTTGCTGTTTTACAAGTTGCACATACAGTTCAATATTGCATATGTACAGTATCATTGGATAAAACAATTCATTGCGTAGTTCATGCTGTTTCATGAATTGCACAATACAGTTTAATGCCATGCTTCATTTTTAAAAGATGTATTCCCTGACATCCATATTTGAGTGTTTGTCAGGCTGGATTAACTGAAAAGCTATATAAAATATAGCTACCTCAAATCACAGACACAGAAAACATGTACTGCTGCTGTGTAAGCCCTCCCAAGTTATAAAATGTAATAAGGTTATTTGCATCAATCCCATTTTATACCAGGAACTTTCTGTCAAAACTGTTTCTATAGGCAAGATAAATATTTATGTATATATATATTAAATAGATGCAAGCAACAAAGAGGAGGAGGATGATAGTGAATGGACATAAAATAGGTCAGGTACACTCATTTTTTTCAGCTTTTTGTGGGGGTGGTTTCTGTAGCATTGCAATGACACAAAATGTGTGATTCCCATCTATCAGACAGAGAACATATCCCTTCCATTACCTTTCTGCTCTGTGAGCTGCCCAGGTTGGTTCAGCCAGTGGCTGCCATTACATGGCAGGGTGTACAGCAGTGGGGACCAGAGAGCCAACATTATGCCTCCTATCCTGTAGTGGCAGCTGGAGCCTTGGTGCAGTTGTGTGCAAATCTAAGCAGAAAATTAAGGATA
The DNA here is from genome assembly GCA_033558185.1 of Dromococcyx pavoninus. NCBI lineage: Eukaryota > Metazoa > Chordata > Aves > Cuculiformes > Neomorphidae > Dromococcyx > Dromococcyx pavoninus. Next base: position 3,057,661 of record JAUMJL010000362.1, on the reverse strand, counting down.
CTGTAGGACAATCAGTTGCAATGTTCCTCTCAAACTGGTCACTGCTATGTTGTCTTTCACATTTTGATCAGGAGAACCATTGTTCTGGGACTAATTATTCCGGGGATGCAAAACTGAATTGTTCTGGATTATGACATTCTTAGTCATCAAAGTCTCACCATCAAGTGCTTCCTACTGACTCCAAATTCTTTCATTTACTTATACTCTTGGCTTCCTAGGTGCTGGAGCAGAGGACATTAATTACACTCACATGTATTAATTTCTATTATTGAACCTAAACCTCATTTCCCACCCCTCTGGGCTGAAAACTTCAGATCTTCTGTCTTTATTCATGTCCTAATCATCATTTAAGGAATGTCAACTTAATGGCAAACTGTGCCATCTTGCAGTCCTCGCCCTTTGTTGCAACTTTTGCAGAAATGCATTCAGCACCATTAATCACTGCATTTGGAAAGTCCCAGGTAATTTTCCAATAGGTCCACCACAGTTTCCTGACTACTTCTTCACCACTGTCAGCATAACAGATCAGTACTCGTCATATCAGAGAGATCTATTTGTCAGATACATTCTAAGGAGAATTCCTCCTTTTTGGAGTAGTGTTGCATTTACATTTCCATTTCTATCTCTGAGAAAAGAACTTTCAAGTCCTCTAGAAGGCTGATCTGATTTTGTTCAGTTTAAAGGCATCAGAAGTGGTTTGATGAAGATATTTAAGAAGAAATGTTACCCTGTGATCTTTCGATTAGTTCCTATTTTAATTTCCCGTTTTTTGGCAGGCAGAGCCCCAGGCCTGGATAGAGAGGCACTAGTATGATTAAGGTCTTTACTCACATTCATTTAGCTGAATTTATCTCCTTAGATTTTATCTCTGGTAATACATGAATGGCCATGCATGTATATCTTAAATTTTAATAAGATATTAAACGAGATAAATTATCATTTAAAGCCATCATTAAAAAACAAATGACCATTTTAATAAGTGTGACTAGTAATTTATGTTCGTGTGAATTGGTCCAGAATCTTTACTGTACCAATAACTCTAGCCATTAACAATATCAACCTGTCACAGATAGACTGACATTTTCTGGCAGCAGAAGTCTAACATTAGAAGTCTTAGATTTCATTCCACATACGTTAAGAGTTCAAAAAAATTGAGACAAGGCAAGATTTAGTGCTTGAAAATGTAGATGATGATGGAGATAAGCACTTCAGACCGATAAGTGTGGAGTGGTTAGGAGGACGCCTTCACCATTTATACCAGATTTCAGAGGATTAACTCCTAAGCGCAGTAACACATTCACCAAACCAGCTCTTTCCTATGACATTGTGAAAATGAAAATAAATTTATAGGTAAGCTGCAGCTGTTTTGTGGCAGTCAAGCCATAAATACACCTTAATGCTTAGAAATTGCTAGTGAAACTCTCCCAGTTACTATCCATACGATATAACTATTGTTACACAGTTTGTTTAAAGGTTTGTGACAAAAATTAGGCAATTTGAAAGGGTTTTTACAGCAGTCAGTACCCTACATACACACACTTTGGTGAAGAAAATATATAGGCATGTGGGTTTTAAAAGCAGGGCTATGAGATCTTCATTTAGGAGAACTCTTATCTGAGGTGGAGCGCGCTCCGCAAGCAAAAGACAGATGGAGACCCTTAAACAACAGCTGTAAGCACCTCTAGTCCTACGTTGTAGTGATAAAGCTTGTGCTGTTAAGGATGACCACAATATTGCAAATTAAATCTTGGTGGTGAAGAACATTGCTTCCTACCTTACAAGGTAGAAATTACAGATTTTCATGAAATCTTTCTCCAAGGAAAGGGAAATGTAATGATCCTGTAAGTCCCAAGGGCTCTCTAGCTATCTCTGAATGGAGAAGAGTAAAAGACAAATACATGGTATTTCTTTAGATTGAAGCAATAAGTGGTAAAATGAAGTTTGAGTGGCTTTAAAATAATGGAAAGAAAGTCTTGATTTAAGAAGCGTTGGAGGCCTTAGGGAGGCATATAAAAAGGTTTACATTTTCAGACCCATCCAACTGAATTAAACTTTCAAGCATGAAGGATTTCAAAGAGCTTCAGGTGCAACTGTAAGAAAGTTTATGCAAAACTAATCATCTCCTGTAGAAATTATCTGTGTATGGAGTAAGGTACACAAAACAGAGCGTCATACAGATCTTCTCCTCTGGGAAAACAAAAACTATAATTGCACAATGGGAATGGCTTATCAGTGTACCAAAACACCCTCATACTGAGATCAGGTTGACTATATACAATACTGAGGGGTTTTTTGCAGCTTTATTTTCCCCTTATTTATACCAGTGAGAGATCAGAGTACTGAAAACTGATTGTGGCTCTCAGATACTGTGAGTTTATGAGATGTTTTTCATAATGGAATTCAGTTTCCTCATGTTTTAGACTCTATCAATACATAAATGGAGTATATTAATGGTGATATAATGCCATTCCTTTCCCTCACATAAATTAATATATTTCTGTGAGCAGTCTGTTCATTCTGCTTGGAGCCTCTTGTAAATTTTAATATGAGATAGGATGGAAAGATTCTAATTTTGACAGACTTTGGAAGGAGACTGACGAGATCATTATGTCCATCCTGAAGGTGTTCCCACTACGTTCAGGCTGATGCACTCTTCAAGAAGAATATATGCATTTTTCAGTGCTTTTCCTTGGGAAAACAGTGGCCTGCCAGATAAAAGCAACTGGCAGAGACAGTACAGAGAGGGCGAGAAAGACCATGCAGCATCAACATCATGAACAAAATCACTTTTGCTGTCTTATTGCAAAATCTTTTATTATTTGAAAAAGTTGGAGGAAACGCTAGGGTTATCCACAAAAGACAGTTCTCTGCTGCTTTGGTGAAGGTGAATACAGGCCTATGCATGAGACATGTAAAAACCTGTTATTCGATTTTGAAGCCTGAATATCTTTGCAGTCAGAGGAGAATGAGGGCTAGATTAATTTTTTCTGTTCAGCCAGATTCTTTACTATGTGAATCGTACTATCTTGTCTGGTGCTTGTCATAGGTACATAGCTTTCTTTTCTGAGGAATAAATGAAAAACTTCCATCTCACCTTCTCAAGGACAAGAAGTTTTTCTTTAAACTATTTATGTCCCCTTCTTACTCTGCAGTCTGCTGAGCAACAGAGCAGACACATATAAATTTTAAAGAACATTTTGCAATTACTTAAAAACTTTTCAAAATTATGTTGTAAAAGCCTGACATTTTTAGGTGTTGACTTTGCAAACACTTTTTTTTAAACATTGCTCTTCAGAATAGTGGCAAGTATCCTAGTTAAGAGTCTCATTCCAAGAACAAATAAAAGAATTTATTGCTACTGTTTATGCCTTCTCTTCCCTAGGGATTTTCAAAGATAAAAATCGCATATTGCAATATTGTAAACATACATTGTCTTTATGCACTCTACAAGAAATTCTACTTTTCTGCATGATAACTTGTCTTTCCAGAAAAGGAGGCTATTGTCGGTGTGCCAGTTGTTACTGGTATGACACTCAGCATTGGAAAAAATTGCAATGTTGCGATCTACATGACAGAAATTCACAGACCATTTTTTGTTTATTTGCAAGTTTAAACAAGCATCAATAATCATGGTAATAAATACTTAAAACAACTTTTGAGACGAAAGTGTGAGACTGTATATGGAGATAAATAGAGAAATACAAGGGTAAATCTGGCAGTAATGGAGAGCATTACCTTTGTTTTACTAAAGCTTCCACATAGGAATTTTTGCAATGCTTTTAAAGGCATATATAGTAGTAAAGAAGAATGTGCCAAATTTTGGAATTTGTTCCTACAAATTTTGGAACTCATCAGTGTGATCCATTTCTTTTGGAAAGTATCCATATTCTGTTTTTCCTTCAACAAGCTGCTTACTTTTGGCTTTTCAGAGCTCCATTCATCTGCTACATCTTGGGCATTGACGAGGTGAAGCTGCCTGTTTTTAGAGTTGGCAACAGCTTGTTTTTACAGTCAATGTCTACTCATTGTAGGATGGAACTGGATCAAGTGATGTTCCTGAGCCCGTTCTCTGCAAGAAGAGGCAACTTCTCAGACAGCAGGGCACTTTCCCTCTGTCCCAGCATTACACATCCCACCTCTGTAGCCTCTGTAGCTTCTTCCTCTCTCCATAACTGAAGTAGGATGCAAATGTTTGCTACCAAATAAAAAACCCTATGTTAATTCTCTTATGTGAAAGTGAACAGTGGTGTGGTGATTGCACATTGAGCCTTAGTATGTGATTACTATACTGCCAGATTTGTTTTCCTATCTGGTGATGTAAAGTGACCTCTTCCAGTAGTATTAGGTTTGGAAAATATGAGGAGAAATATTGAGAGTTTGGCAACCCCAATACAGAGGCTGTTAAGTATGCATTAGGGGATGAAATAAGAGCTCTGTACTGTGATCATAAGGAGCAGACAAGGCTTGTGGCAAACATACAAAAAAGGCTGAAAATTCTCTTTTGATTTAGGGTGAGTTTTTTAATCATGAAAATACAAGGGAGCAAAAAAGCAAGTCTTGTCAGAGCAATTGACTGTTTACTTTGAAACCTCACATCTAATAACAATATAACTCTGGTTAATGGATTTTATTCCATATTCCTCTACAATCACTGAGCATATTGTCACAGGATTCTTATGATGATATCACAGGATTATTATGATTCTTAGGATGAAATTTATTTCTTCAGTAGTGTTTTTAGAGGCAAAATTGTGTTTAGAAAGTCCTACTATCTATTTTACAATGTTAAAAAGTTAAGTTTTAATTCTCTAATCTAGAGGATCTTATTGGTTTTCCTGGTTTCTGAACCAATTCCTATGAAGTAATTATAAAGTACTTTAATCTTGCTTTTATTGTTCATCTATTTACTTCCATTAATTATTTTGTTTTCTCAAGCTTCTGATTTTTTTGTCCGTCACAATTTTTTTACATTTATTACATTTTGTCTTTATACATGCAAAATTATACCCAGCAATAATACTGTGATATTCTTCATTTGAACTGGAAAAATTTACATACAAATCTTTTGGTATAATTATGGCAAATTTGAGGATCCTGAATCCATTCAACAGGGAAGTCCAAGACCACAGGCAAAACTGCACCTTCTTCTCAAAAATCTCATACCTTGATTTGCAAAATTTTTACACAATCTTGTTTCACTGATACCAAGGAAATGTCAGTAAGCTTCATTAAATACAGGGTATGGCAGTTTTCTGTACTGTTTTCTGTAACAGCTTTTGCAAGCCTGAGGAAGCTCAGCAAGACAGGCAGTCTTATATTTAAAAGTAATTCCTTGGAGTTATTATGCCACCAACCCATATCTGGCATACACCCATTTCTATACCCCTGAGAGCAAATGTGTTGCAAAATGAGACTGCAAGAGTTTGCAATAACACATCTACCTAACTGTAACATCCAGCAATGTCTGCATGTGCTTTGGACAGAAAAATATTTAAGACTTATATACTGTAGGGCTCTTTCCTGGAGACCTACAATGTCAGGATCTGAACTCACTTTTAAAATAAAAAATGCAACTGGTTTATGCTGTTAAAGGTTTTTTCAGATGCAAACCAGCAGACAGCAGGAAGACGAGGAAGGACTTTTCCAGTCACTGGAATTAGGAGGTTACTAACTCTCTGCTCCCAGGTGCCTGCCAGGGCACAGGCACCAGAAGGCAGTGCAGGTAGGTGGGCTGTTGATGTCTCCACAACCCCACAGCCCCTGCTGCATGGGCAGTGCTGTGTGCTGGGAGCTCAGTGCTGTGCTGCAATGTGTATTTCACGCATACCTTTCATGGCATGGGACGAAGAAATGGCTAATTGCAGGCCCACTTCATAAGCCTGGCCTGTTCTTGATCTGCCTGTCTCCCTCTTGCTGAAATATTAAAAAGGTCATATTGTGTTTAGACTACTGGTTCTGCAGAAATTAGATCTCAAGGCACTGTCATAGTTTTCCCAGCTGAACTGCATGGTTTGAGAAGAGAAAGCAGGGCTTAACTTGTGGATTTGAGTGGGTTTTTTTGATTGTTTGGTTTGAGGTTTTTTTGCTTCTTCCATTTTTCGTTTTTTGTCAATACAGGACCGGAACATTTTTAAATGTCTTTAGATATTAATCTTTCTTTTGAATTTGGCCTTTTATGCCACTGTTGTAAAAAGGAAAGCCTCCAAGTGAGTCAGTAAATCACCAATGAAATAGAATAGGTTGGTGCATGATGAATTGATAAAATAGGTCCACTGATCAATTGCTTTGCCATTATCATCAGCCAACACAGTAAATATCAGCTGAGCTAAAGCTGAGAACAATATTGGTCTTTAGTGTAAAAGGAAGTTGCCAGCTATGCTGAGTGATTTTCACATAAGGTAGTTGTGGATGAAATGAACAAGTAAATGGCTTATTTGCCAACTGGTGATACATTTGCATCATATATTATTATTTTCTGATTACAATAAGAAAAAATAAAAGAAGAGATACCCTGAGGAAACGAGGTACTGGAGAGGATGATTTTTGAACAAAATTACACTTGGCTGCTAACCAAAACATGTGATTACTCAATTAAAGGACGAAAATCAAGAGGACTCCTGCTCCACTTGATTACAGGTTAGGAGGTGCTTTGTTATATGAACGGTTACAAGTCTAGACTTGTTGCCAGGATGGTGCTTCCTATGTACAAATCCTTCATGAAATGGAGTCCTGAGCAAGGTAACTGATTTCTAAGGTGAATTTAATTTCCAGTGAGCAGATGCCATTCAGCTGCTTGACACTGGATGCAGACATAAAGGGCCAAAATCTACCTTTTGAAGGAAAAGGCATCATGGTTGCAAAGGAAAAGCTCTCTCACCTGAAAACACTGACAACTGTGACAGAGTTTGTCATGATCTTTTCATTTAAGGAAAAAAATATTGCTCAGATCTACCAAGATGCATTCTTTATTTTGTGCTTTGCTTTGTACTGACTCTTACTATTTCCAGCCTAAAATTCATAGCCAATTTACAGTCATATAATTTTGTGTCAACACTGACTTCTCTTCTCTCCTTAATGTTTACATCCTGATATATTTATTGACTGCAATAGTATCTCCTCTCAGCCTTAATTATGTTAGGTGAAGAAAATTTAAACACTTCTATTCTCTTGTGTAAGATAAGATTTTTATTCCCCTTTCTATCTTCTCAGCCACTCCATGCACCTCTTTCATCTGGAGAAAATGGCTTTTGAAGGTGAATAAAGTCTGGCATGAATGAGATTTTCCAAAAAATTACACAAAAGCATTACTTTTTTCTCTATTGCTCTAGAAAATACTTTACCGCACACTATAAGATTATGATCCTTTTTTTTTTTGCTTCAGAGGTATAGAACATGTCTCAAAGTTATTCTATCATTCACAAATCCGTTCAGATTTTTTCTTCTTTTGCTTTCAATGTGATTTCTCAACTCATTGCAAAACTTGCAAGTGCAAGTATCTGTACCTGAACTAGATACTGGAAGAAGGATTAAAGGAAATTGAGATGCCTATGGTTTATGACTGTGATGGTGTGGTCCCTCCATGCCCCAGCTTGACCTCTTCCCATAATCGTGATCAATCCATAACTACCAGTGGTGGTCATGATGGTCAGTGAAGTTTGTGATGGCTGCACCCAGCTCAAAATCATTTCAGGGGAAACAGATAACAACACTATAGTCAAGGGCTGAACTACGATAAAGCACCCACCCCTGCTCAGTGTCCAATTCAAGCCAAATTCGAAAGAAACTTGCACGTGTTATGTAAATATGAGTATGAATCAATCAGCTTACTTCATAAATAGCAGACAGCTCAAGAGTCCTTTGAGCTCTCCTACATGGCTGTGGGCTGCAGGTCAGGATGTCTTAAAATTACTCCTTGAAGCTGAGAGAATCCTTGTTGCAACAGAGCCTTGGTAAGTGAATTGAGAATAAGTGTACTGAAACTTTGGAATCTTATCTAAGTGATATAAAGTACTGATTGCGCATATATAATCCTTTAGATGTAAACTGTTGACACAGTTTGGGACTGAGATTGGGTCCAGTGACACCTAGACTCCTCTCTGAGAAGGAAGTCCTTTCTGAACCTCATGACTCAACAGGAGGGTCTTCTTGACAGTTTTTGTCTGACCCTCTCTTCTATGCAGTGAATAGTCAAGTGTACCTTACAATTCAATCTTGATAGATCACTGTTGCGTTTACTATCAAACCTTGTTAAGAGTGAAAGGCATTTCTCCATGTGCAACAATGACTATGAACAATTTCTCACCTTCTTCCTAGTTTTGCTGACCTCCAATCTAATTTGGTATCTTCTTCCTCAATGCACATTAGTGACTGTCAAAATCAGATTCAATATCTGCACTGGTGGGGAATTGGGAAGTGAACTCTCATACAACATGCAGAAACTCTCCAGAGCCATTAAATTGTCTCACTAGACTTCCCAGCTGGCTTTCCATGGGGTCTCCTGAGGATATTTTGGCACACAGATTTTATGTACCTCCAGGAAGCAGGTAAATTTGAGAGTATACCGTTCCTAGGATCATCCTTCAGAAGGAATTTAGATCTAACTACAAGAAGTCCCTTTGTGTAAGGTACTGAAAGTGGGGTTTGGGAGAGACGTTGACACTGTGAACAGCTACTTTCCTTTCAAACATCAATGGAGCAGCTCTCAAGATCATGCTGTACCCTGGGAACATCTGGAATTCTTGATTTTCTGTACTTCATGATTCAAATACCAGAATCAGAAAATTTTTCCTGCTGAAAGAGTTCCTAAATTCAAAAAGTCTCTGAAATCCAAGCTGATCAAAAAACAGTAGTTTGTCTTGATACAGTGGTATATCAAACACAGAGCAACAGGACCAAAATACAAGATAGAACATAGTGTGATTTTCTTCAAAACAAACCTGATGACTAAATCTACAAACTGTCCTCAGACATTCAAGCACTAGAAAACCATTCTTTTTCTTATAAATTCAAATAGAATTAGGGAGCTCGACAGGTATTTTCGGTTTCATACAATGAATATTTCTTGTGAAATGCAACTGAACAATCTCCATTATTATTAATATCATGTTTGTATTTTACCATCTCCTACCACTACTTGCTGTGGTTTATAGTCTTACAGTGTAGCACCTAAGCTATGCATTGTGGTGAGCACATTATTCAGTATGGATAGATCATTCTTTCAACCCTGATAATCCTGTCAATGTTCATGACTCTGACTTAACACATTCGGTACGTATCTTTGAAATAGCACACATAGCATCATGTGTATATAGATTAAGAAGAAGGGAAAAAAGAGAAAAGGAGATTAAGTATAGAGAAGAGGATGATAATAGAGCTTAAAGAACAAGTCACAGCTCATAGCATTTAGTGAGCATTACAAAAAATAAATGTGCACTGGGCTAAGATTCAACAACCACACACAGCTTATGAATACTGCAATGTCTTGCAGTAGTTTGCAAGATAATGCAGCAACAGCATTTGGTTAATTGCGATATTATTATCTAAATGCACAATTGTACTTTGATTTTCAAAACATTTTTCTGTTGTTGCTGTTCATGCCACTTCACATTAATGTCACCTTATTTTACAGCTTTTGAAAGTGTTGGGTGTCATTGCCAGCCGGAAATAATAAAAGAGCCAGTAGTGGTACGTCTTTTAAAATAGCAGTATATGGAGAAAGAGATATAAGGAAATATTGTTTTCTTCAATGAGAGGACTAGAAACTGCCAAAGTGTGTCACAGGTGTCATTTTATCTCCTGTGCCTATATCCATAGACTGCTGGTTATGAAAGTCTTACACGCACGCTGCGATGATACAGAGTAATTCAGTGACTGCTTATTGGCACTGAAGAAGGAAGAACACAAGCAAAGTTTGTAATTGCTGGTTGCTGTGTTAACACTGGCACATCTGTCAGGGTTAGCAGCTGTCCTACAGGATTTCTTCCAACAAAGCTCTTCCTGAGACTCGTATCTGGGACCTACAGGGTTTGTTTCAATAAGACTACAACAGTCTCCACAAGCATGATTTTACTCTTCACTGTGCCCGAAAAAGGCAACTGTATGTTTTTTTTCGATGTTTGAGAAACTTACAGAGTAAAATACCTGAGAAGATGACACGCGAATCTTTTCTACTATGTGATTGAGAGCCTAGATATTATGGTAAATTAAGAAAGAATCCAGCTAGCAGATAATGGAGATCTTGGTGCTTCTTCAGCCTACTATATGTTCTGTTAAAAACCCATTACTGCTGAATTTAGCGCTTTGGCACAAATTATTGTATAGCAGTTTTTTTTTCTTATGCTGCTTTTTGTATAAGGTTTTACTTTGTTGTTTTGTTCATCAGTGCTCCAACACAAATTCATCAGTGCAGTGTGCCTATGACCAATACTAGTATATGAAAGTACTTTCTGGCATCAACCTCAGCAGAACTGTTCTGCATGAAAGCAGAGGGCAGGGTGTCTATGGACAGCGCCATTCTAAGGGAAAACAGCCACCAGCAAAGGCATAGATATTTTTATGGCAGACTGGAATTCTCATGAACCAGAGACTCTTTTCAAGTTAATACTTGTCTTTAAATATACAGGTCAAATTAATGTTTGTTTTGCTTAATTTGAAATATATTACCTTAAAAAAATCAGTTTTCAGAACATTGCATAGACATATTGAAAGGAAAGCACATTCTCAGGAATAACTTATAGTGCTAATATCATCCATGGGTCGACCCAGATAAATGATGAAGTCTCATGAAACCCTGCTTACTCAGTAGATAGTAGCTTGATCTTTTTTGTTCTGGGAAACTTTGAAAAATCTGGTCATGATCTGTTCTTCCAGTGATAATGGGCCATGGTATATTTTATATCATACAAGCTCTTCACTGTTTGTAGTACCTTTTAAAAAAACCTTTTAAAAGGATTTCTTGGGGGTGAAGATAGGGTGCACACGTTGCTGTAGCAAATGTAGCAATAGCTCCTGAAAGTATATAAGACTACAAAGCAAATTTAAGCTAATGTAAACCAGCCCAAATTGCCTGTCTTGAGAGGTATAGTTATAATATAATGTAATTAACAGGTGAAAACAAGAGGGAAGAAGAGTCCTGCAACCAACTTATTAACCACAGACATCTCCAAAATTCTTTCTAGTTTCCCTTTCAAGAGCTGGTGTTATACTACAATATCTTCCATTATTTTTCTATTTGGAATGTGTATTTTCTTTTCTTGAGGAAGCATGTGCCTAAGTTTCTAAAATAAAATGCTTCAGCTAAGAAAGCAAATTGTAGAATTTTCTGATCCAAATGTACATTCCTAATTATACTAAAAGTTAATATTGCAATATCTGGTTGGAAAGAAACTTCTAAGCTTCTGTTTTTCTGATTTATATTGCACCAAAATCCTTACTCTTCTATAACACACAGTTACTTGTTACCTTTGTTTATATATAATCGACTTCAGAGAGAAGATATTTTTAGTTTTCAGCTAACAGTTTATGTAATTAATGGTGCATTTATGTAACTCTAAGTAGAAACTTTAGTGTTCTCATATTTAATCCTTGAAATCTACTAAGGTAACACTTTTTTAGTGGTTAGAAAGAACTCAGGTATGAAGATCATTGAATAGCTGTTTGATAGCTAAATATTTTTAAATGCTTTGGTACATTCATTAATGCTCCCAGTTCAAACGGAAAGTCTATTTCTTTAATGATCACTGGGAAGGAAAAATAGGTGAAAAAAAAAGACACCTTCTTGTCTGCCAGAACACTACTTTTGTTGTGGAAGAAAGGAAAAAAAAATCCAGAAGGCACATTGTGTTTTGCTGTATGTTTTAATTGCAAGTAGTTTTTCAGAATAAAATAAACCTTTACTGATGATGGTTTATCATTGCTACGGAAGGCTATTCAGATTACATACTTCATGAAGAAATATTTTATCTGCTAAACAGATTTAGTCTGAAAAGATCTTAACAAGTTTAATTAGCATGTTCACTACCTGTAAGGGTTGTCCTCGTCTACGGGAAATCCTTAAGTCAGCAAGATCTTCATATTTGAATTCCTTTTCTTCTTAGTTCTGGACCTGAATTTTGTATTCTATATACAAATGGATGCACTGAGGCACACAGCAAACACTGTGCTGGGCTGAAGCACAGGCACACACAAAGGTAGTTCTGATGAGTTTATTTAGCAACAGAATGACATCAAGATCTGAACTGCTGCAGGGCATGGTCACGCTTCACTCTCAGGAGCAAATACTGCCAAAGGAGGTTCAAAGAGCCATGTTTACAACCACGAAACAAGCTCCCTACTGATTTCACTAGCTAACTGTTACATAGATATACAAACTCAGTGCAAATTGTCCCATCTGTCCTTCCTCCTCGCTACCTGTAGTAACAGCACCATAGTGCCTTCTCCTGACATGCTAACAGTTCTATTGTGCAACAACAGTGAGAATGATGCAGGTACAGGGAAGGAGGAAATAGAAGCCATATCGTAAACTTTCTTACTTACTACAACGCACTGTGGTAGTACTGGAGTGCATAATTGTTCTGTGGTGTAAATTTTCTCAGGTAGGCTCAGATGAAAGACAGAGAGAGTAGTTTGTCTTCCCAAAGCTACAGAAGCAGTGATGCGGAGATGGCACTAGCTTAGGAGATCCTGGACTCCCTGTGTCTTAGGGACAGTGTCTTGCTCTTCTGTATGTTGGCAGGTACAGCTGACTTCAATTGCCATTTTATTATTCTGGAAAAGATTTTATTGTTGTACAATATTGCAAACAATCAAAATGTTTGGAATGTATTTCCAGCTCAGCAAGCTTTTTACGGAAGGTGAAATTAACCACCAGAGTTAGGTCTCTGTAAACACTGCTGGAGAACCAACGTGCCATAAAGGGTGTTGTATTTTTTCTGATACCAGCATTTTCTGGAAGTTTTGCTCACAGGAATGAAAATGTCCCAAAGCACAGAAGTACATTTCTTCAATAATACTGAAAGTAATTTTGTTGCAGAATTTCAGGGATGCTGCAGGAATTAGGCTGCCCAGAAGCAAATGGCTTATCAAATTTTGCAGACCCTTTGGAAAACAGGAATTTAACTTTCAATCAACTGAATTGTAATGCCATGCCATCCCCTTTTCTTCATTCAGTTTACTTTCAGGACTTCTCAGAATTTTTCATTTTCTGATTAGTTTGATTGCAGTCTAGAACTTATCATTATTACATACAAAAAAATCTTTATCTTTCGACTCCTGGCTCAGTTTTTCCATTGCTGAACTGCTGTATAACCATGGCAAGTCTTACCAACACATTATCACACCCTCTGCCGCCTTTATCTCCACATCTTCCAACTTGCTGTATTTCAGATTTTGCATTCCAATTTGACTCCATGGATTGATACATTTTTCCAAAAAAACCCACCTGGTTCTGGTTGGTTTTTACGAGGTTTTCATTATACACATGTTGCTTAGCAGACCTACTGCTTTTGTTATTAATAGGTAAATAGCCATTTTTTCCCTATGTTAAACACACCAGTGTTCATAGAATCATAGAATCACAGAATCATAGAATCATAGAATCATAGAGTGGTTTGGGTTGGAAGGGACCTTAAAGATCATCCAGTTCCAACCCCCCTGCCATGGGCAGGGGCACCTCCCAGACCAGATTGCTCAAGGCCCCATCCAGCCTGACCTTGAACACTTCCAGGGATAGGGCACCCACAGCTTCCCTGGGCAGCCAGTGCCAGTGTCTCACCACCCTCATCATGAAGAATTTCTTCCTAATGTCTAATCTAAATCACTCCCCTTCCATTTTAAAGCCATTCCCCATCATCCTATCGCTACAAGCCGATGTAAATAGTCCCTCTCCAGCTTTGCTGTAGCCCCCTCCAGGTACTGGAAGGCCGCTATGAAGTCCCACTGGAGCCTTCTCTTCTCCAGGCTGAACAAGCCCAACTGTCTCATCCTGTCCTCATAGCAGAGGTGCTCCGGCCCTTAGATCATCTTCATAGCCCTCCTCTGGACATGCTCCAACTGTTCCACATCCTCCTTAGGTTGGGGATTCCAGAACTGGACACAATACTCCAGGTGGGGTCTCACGAGGGCACAATAGAGAAGGAGAATCACCTCCCTTGCCCTCCTGGCCATGTTTCTTTTGATGCAGCTCAGGTCACGGTTGGCCTTCTCGGCTGTGAGCACACACTGCCAGCTCATGTTGAGCTTCTCATCAACCAGTATCTCCAGCTCCTTCTCCACAGGGCTGCTCTCAGTCACATCGTCCCCCATCCTGTATTGATACCGGGTTTTGCCTGGACTCCACCACCTCCCTGGGCAGTGCATTCCAATGGCCAATCACCCTTTCAGTGAAAATTTTTTTCCTAATATCAAGTCTAAACCTCCCCTGACGAAGCTTGAGACCATGTCCTCTTGTTCTGTCACTGATCACCTGAGAGAAGAGACCAACTCTTGCCTGCCTACAACCTCCTTTTAGGTAGTTATAGAGAGCAATAAGGTCTCCCCTGAGCCTCCTCTTCTCCAGGCTAAACAACCCCAGCTCCCTCAGTCACTCTTCATAGGGCTAATGCTCCAGCCCCTTCACCATCCTCATTGCTTTCCTCTGGACACACTCCAGCATCTCAACATCTCTCTTAAACTGAAGGTCCCAGAACTGGACACAGTACTCAAGGTGTGGCCTAATCAGTGCTGACTATAAGGGGATGATAACTTCTCTAGTCCTGCTGGCCACACCATTCCTGATGCAGGCCAAGATACCATTGGCCTTCTTGGCCACTTGGGCACACTACTGGCTCATGTTGATTTTCTTGTCTACCATCACTTCCAAGTCCCTTTCCACTTGAATACTCTCCAACAATTCTGTCCCCAGCCTATAGCTCTGCATGGGGTTGTTGTGTCCAAAGTGTAGAACCCGGCACTTGGACTTGTTAAACTTCATCCCATTGGAATCAGTCCATCTCTCCAGTCTGTCAGGGTCCTCCTACCCTCCAAGAGATCGACACTTCCTCCCAGCTTGGTGTTGTCTGCAAACTTGCTAATGATGGACTCATCGCTCATGCAAATCATCAACAAAGATATTAAACAGGACTGGGTCCAACATCGACCCCTGGGGGACACCACTAGTGACTGGCTGCCAACTGGATGAGACACCGTTCACTATCACGCTCTGGGCTCGGCCACCCAACCAATTCCTAACCCAGCACAGAGCACTCCTGTCCAACTCACAGACTGCCAGCTTCTCCAGGAGTCTGCTATGCGAGACGGTGTAAAAGGCTTTGCTGAAGTCTAGGTATACCACAACCACAGTCTTTGTCTTGTTCACCAGTCGAGTCACATGGTCATAAAAGGAGATCATGTTGGTCAGGAAGGACCTGCCCCTCCTAAATTCATGCTGACTGGGTCTGATCTCTTGTTCATTCTTCAGGTCCCACATGATTGCACCCAGGATTATCTGCTCCATAATTGCACCTGGAAACGAGATCAGACTGATAGGTCTGTAATTACGTGGATCGTCCCTACGGCCCTACTTGTGAATAGGTGTCACATTGGCCAACTTCCAGTCATCCAGGACTTCTCCAGTGAGCCAGGACTGTTGATAAATGATGGAAAGTGTCTTAGCATGCTCATCTGCCTGCTCTCTCATCACCCTAGGATGGATCCCATCCAGCCCCATAGACTTATGAGGATCCAAGTGGCTCAGCAGGTCTCTTAACTTCTTCCTTCTGGATTACAGGGGAGCTATATTCCATCCTGACCCCGTTCACCACTTCAGAAGGCCAGTTGTCAGTGAACAATCTGTCTTAGTGTTGAAAATGGAGGTAAAGAAGGCAGTAAGAACCTCAGCCTTTTCCTCATCTTTAGTTACTGTATTTCCCTCGACGTCCAATAAGAAGTGAAGGTCGCTGCTGCCCTTCTTTCTGCCGTTAATACATTTGTAAAAAAAACTTCTTGTTGTCCTTAACAGAAGTGGTCAATTTGAGATACAGCTGGGCTTTTGCCTCCCTAATTTTCTTCCTACACAACTTAACGATATCTTTGAACATAACCTGATTTACCAGCCCTTCTTTCCAAAGGTGATACACCTTCTTTTTCTAACTTAGCTCCTTCAGAAGCTCCTTACTCATCCAGGCTGTCTGTCTGCCCTACGGCTCATCTTATGGCACATCAGGACAGCCTACTCCTGCGCCTTCTAGTTTTCGTTCTTGAAGTACCTCCAGCCTTCCTGGACCCCCTTGGTTTTAAGGGCTATTTCCCAGAGTACTCCCCTGACTAGTTCCTTAAATAATCTGAAATCTGCCCCCAGAAAGTCCAGTGCAGGTGTCCTGTTCATGCCCTTCCTTGTTTCATTGCTTATGGAGAATTCAATTATCTCATGGTCACTGTACCCCAGACAGCCTCCGACCACATCACCCACCAGCCCTTCCCTATTTGTAAATAGCAGGTCAAGGAGATTCTCACCCCTGGTAGGCTCACTCACCAGCTGTGACAGAAAACAATCCTCAATACACTCCAAGAACCTTCTGACTGCCTCCTCTCGGCTGTGTTAAATTCCCAGGAGGTATCTGGGAGATTAAAGTCTCCTAAAAGAACAAGGGCAGCCGATCTTGAGGCAACTTCCAGCTGCTTAAACAACAATAGATCCACCTTTTCCTCCTGATCGGGCAATCCGTAACATACTCCAACCAGGATGTCAGTCTTGATTGCCCCTCTGACTCTTACCCATAGGCACTCCATCTGATCATCACTAATCTCAACTTCTACAGCGTCAAGAGTTTCCGTAGTATACAGGGCCACTCCTCCACCCCTTCTCTCACGCCTGTCCTCCTGAAGAGCTTGTAGCCTTCCATGGCAGCACTCCAGTTATGAGAGCTGTTCCAGCACGTTTCCATGATAGCAACTATATCATAGCTCTCCTGCTGGACCAGGAAGTTCCAGCTCCTCTTGTTTGTTACCCATACTGTGTGCATTAGTGTGCATGCACTTAAGTTGGGTTACTGACTTCACCCTTGATAATGACTCACTCCCTATAGTCACATCACTGGTGAGCCTGGTTACATCCCCGTCCCCCTTCAGACCTAGTTTAAAGTGCTCTTAATGAGCCCTGCCAACTCCCGGGATAGAATCATTTTGCTTTTTTTGCTTAGATGTAACCCATCTGGGTCTAGCAGGCAAGGTGCAGTAAAAGTTTCCCCATGATCATAGAAACCAAAATTTCTCTGTCGGCACCAGCTCTTAAGCTATTTGTTGACAGCATGGACTCTCTTGTTCCTTGCAGTATACATCTCTGACACTGAAGGAATTGAGCAGAACACCACCTGCGCTCCTGCCCCATCCATTAATCGACCTAGCTCCTTAAACACCTTTTTAATTACTCTGGAGCCCCTCTTATCAAGTTCATCACTGCCAGCCTGAACAACCCACAGGGGATAATAATCTGAGGGTTGAATTAGATCCGGGAGTCTCTTAGTGATATCCCGTACCTGGGCTTGAGGAAGGCAGCAGACTTCCCTGTGGGATGGGTCTGGCCTACATATAGGACCCTCTGTTCCTTTTAAGAGGGAGTCACCTATTACAACTACCCTCCTTTTCTTTCTAGTACTCAAAAGTCTGAACCGCCTGACAGATGGAGCAAAATTGAGAGGTTCCCCAATCAAATTGTCTTCATCACTATCATCAACCCAAGCCTCAAATTCCAGAACCCCAAACTCGTTTTGTAAGGACAACTGGAAAGGTGGCATCTTGAAGGGAGTTGGAGGATGGGAGGGAAATGTATTACTCCCACGAGAGTAGACCCGCTCCCATTCCTCCTCAACAACTAGGTCCCTCCCCGCATCCTGTTGGTGAGAAATACACAATTCCTCTGTGCCCTGGGAAGTATTACTGGGGAGAGAAATGGTGCGACTCCACCAGTCTATCTCCCTTTCGGTATCATGAATGCTTCTCAGCCTTAAGATCTGCAACCATAAGCAGCAGATCTCTAACCTGTTCACACCTCATGCAGGTGTTTTTTTGGATTGTCCTAGGGTACCACGAGCAGGCTGAGGCATTCTTTGCAGTCCGCAGTTTGGACACTTGCATCCCTCAATGGAGGCACTGTTTGGATAGACACACTCCTGGCAGCAATGGTTTTGTCTCGCCTGGTCACCATTGCTGGTGAGGGGAGCAGGAAAAAAGAAAAGCAAAAAAAAACCAAACCCAAAACCCAAACAACAACAACAACAACAAAAAACCCCAGAAAACCACCAAACAACCACCCCTACCAGAAGAGTGCCTGCTCATCCTGCCTGCTTAAATTGCCATGCAAACTTCTTCTCTGCAACCCTGTTTGTCCGCTCCTGTTCGTCGTGCTTTTCATTTTAATCTTCTCTTCGTATATCTACACCTTTCAAGTTGTGGTTACCATTACCAGATGTAGTAACCAGCTATGATTTAATGGAAAGCTGCATTGGCTGTGCTAGATACAGGAATTTTAATCAGCTCGTATCAGTCTACTACGTAAGGGTGGAATGAGGATCTTAAGCTGCAGTAGTAGGAGTACTTGTACTAGGTGCTTGAATGGCAGTGTTTAAGCATTGCAACATTTTTGTTGATGTTAAGTTCTTCATCAGCAAAACTATTGCAGTTACAGTTGAATACGTCTCTGGATAGTGTGCTCTAGTTCTCACTCTTCTATGAAAGAGATTACCTTAGAGCAGAGAGCAATGGACTTTCCTGTCTTTATAATCTGTGAGGTAAAATCTACACGACCCTGTACCATTCTACACACATGACAGCTCTAATGTGACGGCACAGAAGCACGACAAATCTCTCTGTCTGTGACAGGTGAAGGAGGATGAGGTGCCCTGCTAGATGAAGGGCAATCCTCCTCCTCCTCTTCTTCTTTCTTTGAGACACATTTGCAGCATTAATATCCGTGGGTCTGCCAAATTCTGTAAAAATGTGTCATACTTTCACTTCTGTAAGCGAGATAAAGGCTGGTCTCTGGTTTTTTATGAAGATGTCCTGACTGATTTATCCTCACTGGAGATAAAGATCCAATTGAGGAGTTATGAAGAAATAAAAAGGAAAGTAAAAGACATACTAGTTAGTGTTTCGACAGAAAGTTTGTTGCTGTGATGAAAACAAATGACAGCTATTGACTTCAGAGCAAATGATGTCCCAACCACAACCTATGTGCTTTGTTGCACACCACTGCAACCATTGCTATCAGCCAAGCTAACTGCTAGATAGGATGATTTTGAAATATTTTTACTTTGATAAGAATCCAATTTGTTCAAAGGAGACAAAGGTCTAACATATAAAATGCTGTGGTGGGATATTACTTTCCCATGGACAACAGGGGCTTACAAACCTTAAGGATATAAGTGATTTAAATAGGCCCAGAAATTTGGACATTCCTTTTTTGACTCCTTGAAGACATAAAATGCGTGCATTTTTCGCTCTAACAGTTCTCTTCTCTTTCCAAACCAAAAATATTTCTTTTGTTCTTGTGCTCTCAATTTCACGTACTCCTTCCTCCCTCAAGAACAAGGTAAATGAGATTCCCTGTCTCACATGGCTTTTATTTTTTTTTGTTATCTGGCCAGCATATACCCTGTGGTACCCCTCTCTTTTCTCCTCATTGTCTGGCACACACCTCCCTCTCTATTCTGAACAGAATCAAACTCCTAAGAAAACCCCTTTCTTTCAAACAATCTTTCTTTGAGCTTAGCACTGGGTGATTGGATGCAGTCCATGTTTCCCTCTGTTTTTTAGTGCTCACTCTGCTGTCATGTCAGTTAACTCCAGGGCTGCAAGCTGGAGCACCAAGTAGTCACCATGCAAGGGGAACAGGTGCTGGTGAAGGGGGTCTTCTGCTCCCAAAGGCTTGTGCAGGCAGGACACCACAAGCACTCCTGTACTTCACTTAGGAGAGTCCTTCACTTATTTCTTGGTTGTTTGGCTAAATCAATAGGCACTTGTGATTGGTATTTTTTGTTGTTTTTGAACAAAGGCCTGCCTTTGCTTCCACTTGGGAGATTTTCTTTAGAGTATAACAGTAGGACTCGTAAAGTTTTTTCCCTTTGCTTCACCATGCAGAGGACAGAGATACAGAGAAAGGGACTGCTTTTGAATCTGTATACGGAATTTTCTTTATTCTGTCAATGTAGAGGGGCATAAAAATTTCATTTACTTCCCTTTCACTTTCAAAATGGAGCCATGGAGCCCTGACATAACTATGAGTCAGGTTTTCCAAGTACTTTAATTCAGAAAGATCGAGAGATTTGTGATTGCAGGAAAGGAGACAAAGATCTGTGTGGATTATTGTTACAAAGTTGAATATTACATATTTTGACTTATTTAAATTTAATGAACCCCGGAAAGCATTTTTAGTGTTTACTTTTTCCTCGTTTGAGTTTAATTAACCTTTCCCATGAATCACATATCTGACAAAAGTGGAGGGCTGCAGGGCTAAATGATTTTTTCCTATGATTGACTTTAATTAAGCTTGTTCTAGGCTCGAAACCCTTGTAAACTTAGAGAATTTATTTTAATTGCCTTCTGCAGGATTTACTTATGCTAGGCAAATATTATAAATCAAATACTAACATTTTAGAAGAACGAAGAACTGACACAGTAGTAGTCTGTCATGGTGAAATGCATTACACTAAATCCAACTAGAAAATGCTATGGCGGGAGAAAAATGACTGACCTCACGTAGGAAAGTTCTGGAGCATTAACAGCTTTTTCTTTTCTGCAGGACAGGTTTGCTAAGATACTAAGTTTCAAACTAATATTATTCTTCTCCAGTTTGGGTTGTAATAAGTCATATTTATTTATACCAGAAATTATTATTATGTTATGTTGCAATATTCTATTCTATTCTATTCTATTCTATTCTATTCTATTCTATTCTATTCTATTCTATTATATTATATTATATTATATTATATTATATTATATTAATTACATTTGAATACTCTGAGAACTTATTTCATGCTTTGGACTGCTTACAAGGTCTCTTGCAGCGGCTTGAATGTGATTAGAGGACTTTGTCACTTAAATCACATGGCATTTCCGCTCTCTGAGTCTGTCCTGAAGGTGTCATCAGGAGAACCAGACAAAAAATCAAGCACCAATACTTGTACAAGCAAATAATGATTTTATTATTCAAAGTATTTCACACAAAAATATGCTTCGATGATGTTTGTAGAAATAAATTAAAGATCATCCTTAACTTTTAAGTTACCATGAAACTTTTATCCTAACAAACGTTTATAAGCTTTTTTAGTGCCTCCTGTCAAATAATAGAATTTTAAGCCAAAATTAATTTGGCTGAAGGATGGGGAACATCCTCAATATACAAATGAACAGCAAATCTTGTGTTCGTTCTATGTGTCATTGCTATAAACTGATCTGTGAGCTGTAGAAAGGCATCCTGAGTTACACAAAGGCACATTTTTTGTTCCTTTTCCATCATACAGTATATTCTGGAGGGTCAATAGAGCTATATTTACAGTTACACTTCTCCTCTACAATCTCCTTATACTTGACAGAATGGTGTGGCTCTCATGGCAGAATGGCACTCTGAGAAAACCTTTTGCACTTGCTTGAAAGTGTTTGTCTTTAATTGAAAAAGTTCTGGGAAGGTTTTACTGGAAAGAAGCCTAACGAAACTGCCTTTGTGCTTAATTTCAGCATAGCAGTGGATTGAAATAAGGGTCAACCTTTTC
The DNA here is from genome assembly GCA_033558185.1 of Dromococcyx pavoninus. NCBI lineage: Eukaryota > Metazoa > Chordata > Aves > Cuculiformes > Neomorphidae > Dromococcyx > Dromococcyx pavoninus. The sequence goes on along the minus strand of JAUMJL010000362.1, from coordinate 3,035,918 downwards.
CTTCAGTAACCAATATCCTGAAAACAGATGTCAACAGAGGTTAACTGTGATGTCTCAGTCTTGATGGCTCTGTGTTTCCTTCCATTTTTTTCTCCATTTTCTAACACAATATAGAATACTCTGAATCATAATCAATGTTCTTGTGAATGTAGTTTAGATAAAATTAATTCCCAAATCAGAATCCTTTCATCTGGTCCCAGAAACAGTGAAAAAAAGTCTAAATATTTAATCATATTATAGTAATATGATTAATACATACACAAAGATCCCCCTCTATATTTATATGTATATCTGTTTAAGGCAACTATTTTATCTGAATAGAGATCCTGCACAAAGTAGTAGACTGATGGCTCTGTTAGCTCTATTTATTCAGCTAATGTGTATTGCCAAAGCCTTTGCAGGCAAAGAGTCTCCATGGGGACCACCTTTGGCTTAGAAAGAATAATTACATTTCTGTACTCTCTTGATATTCTGCTTCCAAGCATGCTAATAAAAATATTGTATGAAGGTGACAACATTCAAATCCCAGCCCAGGACAGTAGGACTCCTTAAACCAATCTAAAATCAGGTGCCAGAGCATGCACAAAGCTGTTAAGCCAGGAAGACCTGTGTAAGCTTTTGTGGAGCCTTGAAGAATAGTAGTTTAACTCCTGAGTTTGACATATTTAGTAGTCTTGTTGGAGGACTCCAGAGCATTTTCAAGGAAAGCAAGAATACATGCTAAGAGATGCACCGTGTGGAGTTCTACACTTGGTGCACAAAGCCATTTGTTTTAGAAGAGCCCTCTGAATAGCAATTATTTTTTAAAATGGAGATATAAACTGTTTGATGCACTGTGGTTTTTTTAAGCTTGTATGTCTTTGTTTAGTCAGAATGACAATTACTTATGGGAAAAAATTCTACAGCCATTTCCTATTTTTAATTAATTCTGTTTTATATCCTGACACTTTAACTTGCTCTTGATCAGCTTCTAAGTGATCTGTTTGACATATCTATCTTTAATTTAGAGTAAATGCCAAATCAGTTTGCAATTTATCATAAATGTGAAGAGTAACTCTAGTCAGAAAGTATTATTTTTCTTTGACAAATATAGGGCAGGGGAGATTTAAGAAAAGTGGTAATGTCATCTGAAATTTCTGAGGGGGAGACCTCCTTCAGATTTCTAGCAAGAAATTTAAGTAATTTCTGCATTCCATAAACATTACAATTATCTGACTTGAATGAAAAATCTTTCCTACATTCTGTTGCTTTATTTAGGCTAAGCTGAAAGCCCTGCAATCAATTACAATCTAATCTATCATATGTTCTTGCTTTGTGGAATGTTTTCAATGCCATGCTTTTACTGAGTGAGAGTATTGACTACTGGTATTGGTTTTCAACACCACTTGTAATCACAAACAAAACAGAAATGTGTCTTCCTCACACTTTTCTTGACATATTTTTTAAAAACTCTATGTAAGAATTATAATAACTGAAAAAAAAGGGCTTATTTTCTCAGCTTGCAAATTGCATACAAAATCCCAGGTACAGAAAGTCACATTTCCTCCCTATTGAGTCATTGTTATTTATGTGCAACTCTTGCCAGCTGTCAACAGTGTGAACAAGGACCTTACATAGAAAGGTCCTTTCCTAAAACTGGTTAAACCACGACCTATGCACATTTATGTTTCTTCATCTGGCTCTGGGAAATTAAAATAGAGTTGTGCCTGATTCAAATATTTTAATGAATCTTAAGTTTTTTTTTAAAAAAATTAAAAATGCAGAACTAGGACAATTTTGCAACTTAGTGAAGCTGGGACAAAACTGACATGAAATTTGGATCCAAAAGAAGGAATGGAGAAAATACTTTCCAGGCGCTATTCTTTTTCAAAATGTACAACCTTTAATATTGTGGCTTTTCATAGAAAGTAATTTTTTTAATATGAAATTAACTGATTTATTTAAGATTATTTTTAAAAAAGGAATGAAACCAAACAAAACGTCAGTGACGTGAAAATGAAACACTGCAGATTTTTCAAAAATATATTTTCCTTCACATTTGGGTTGGGACACTGAGCAGAAAATTGATTAGTTTCACAGCAACTGTCTTGTGGGCAGGATGTGGTAATTCAGGGTCATGAGCATTGCTTAAACTGTGCAACCAGAAAGTTTGCCCAGTGAGAGCACAGAAGGAATGAAACTGTGTATATTGGAATTTTTAAAGACTGAGCAGAGCAAAGAATGTAGGGATTATGACCAATGGCGCAATTTATTCCTTACTCAGCTGGTAGACACTAAGAGTATATATGGACAGTGATTCCTTGTGGCACTCACAGTCTGAGTTCCTGATAATTGGAGGTGATGGGGACTGTTGCCACTACCCTCCATTCCTGCGAAGACCATGCTTCCTGCTCTAATATGGGCTATCACTTCCCCTTTTCCATGCTGCCAGCAAAAATCCCTTCTTGATCCTTGCTTCAAAGTGAGCTGTACCCTGGTACACCTTCCATCAGCACCTCATTACTTATCAGAGCACAGTGCATTTCAGTCTACATCATGTCCTACTCAAAAGAGTCAGACTAGCTATAGTAAGAATTATGGGACACAGGAGCAAACGAAGCTTTTATATGGGGAAAAGAGATGCAAATGGATCCCTGATGTCCAAAGAACACGTTTGTCTTTCATCTGTGCTACTTGTGGCTTTAATGTTCCTTTCTGTCCAGGGAAAAAACACAAATAAAACCAGACTGAAAATAATGAAGGTGTATACAAGAAACCCTACTGAAGGTGGACGTGATGTGCACATTGCTTTTAGTCAGGTATTAAATTAAATTTCTTCCTGAAATTATTTGCTAGTGATTATTTGCTAAAATCCAAAAAGGTAAATTTCTTAAAAGCATTTCCTTGTGTTTGGATTAGTGGGTTAAAAGTATACTGCAGCTATGATTTGACTCACACAAAACTTACTCTTCCGAAGCAACTTGCCATATTGCTGCAGCTGGTTGGATAATGTCTGTTCCTGTGCTTGTCATTACCAAGCAAAGAGGTCTGCCAAATTATTCAAAAGTGTATTGCAGTCCCAGCACCTCTTATTGTTTCTTGCGCTCCTTGTTCCCATTAGTTTTGTGTTGTTCTGGTACACAGGGATATAACGAAGCTACAGAACTAATTAAAGCAGATGTATTTTTAATAAAGACTTTGGGATTGATTTTTTGAGAATTAGCAAATAAAATTCTCAAATGTATCTCGACACTATTAAAAAAATGTTTGATTTATTTGTTTTGGCTTTGAGGAGTGCTCTTCTCATACAGATTTCCCCAAAGACTTAAGGTCTTTTCTTGGTTTATTAGCACTCAATGTAGATAACCTATGGCTATTTAAGCATGCTGTAAGATCAGATGCAAAAGTGCAACTGGTGTAGCAATCAAAAGATTTCTAAAACTGTCAAACTGCCTTTGCAGGGTTTTGTAATCTGTTTTATTAATAATATTATAAAGATATAAGCATATCTTTATGTATAAATGCAGTGATTGGAACAACTCACACTGGCTCTGCTGATCATGGATGAATATTAAAGACCACATAGATGTCCTATTGTGGTCAGTTGGTTTAATTAAAAATTAGCAATTAACATCTGAATGTTTATAGTATGCAGAGACAAGAAAGGTTAAGAAAACTAGGGAAAACTATTTGTGATGTAAATCAAGGGGTTTATTAGTCTGAGGCAGTAAGTGGTGGAAGGAAAGATTTGAAAATTTCCTTCTTTTTTACCAGAGCTCCTGAATAAAAACCTATAGTTTCTCATGATTTGTTTTTTTCAGGTTGGAAATATCATGGTTTCTTTCATCACACTTTGTATTTCCTTCCTTTACACTTCTATATTTCTTTTCTCCCTCTTCTTCTTGGAGCAGATCTGAAGAGAATAATAAAGAAGAGAGAAAGAAAAAGAGAGCTGCATTTTAGGATTAGATTAAAAAAACAAAGAGAAGGCTCCATACATTTCTCCCCAACCCCCACATGGAAATATTTGTGAAAAGATAAATAACAAAGGTTTCCACAATCATTATCTATATAAGAAAATCATAATTATTAATAGCAATGGAAGTATTGGTATTTGGAGAAAATTTTACCTCCCTAGTGACTTGTTAGAAGATACATCTCTACAAAATATTGAAGACCAAATTCAAAGAAGAGTAAATATGCTTAATTTTGAGCTGCCATGGAGGGAGTTCTCTTTCTTTTTTATAAATCCAAAATGTTCATCTGCACGGGAAAACTTAGTCTCAAATAGCTACATTGCCATAAAATATACCTTTTCGGTTGCACATTTTCAAATTCGGTAGATTGACCCTAGGATTATTTTTTCCTCCTATGAATACTGCTATGCATTCATGTCTCTGCTATTTTCTCTTTATCTGGAACACTGAATCTATTGCTCATAAATGACCAGTCACAGGGAAAAAGTTGGGATTTTTCTTGCGTCTACCTTAACCTCAGGCTATTCAGTAGCGATTGGTTATGTAGGTGGGGATCCAAACACTCTTTTTCTCTATAGTAATGATGTTGACAGCAGTCAGAAAGGTATTCCACTTTTTTATCATGGAGTTATCTTTTCTGTGGCCTGTGGTTGTCTAAACTTGGAAACTCCAAGTGGTAGAGTGATGAGCAATGGGAATGCTGAAATCAGTCCCTGTGCACATGTATGTGTATATGCATTGCTCCACACACACGCATAAGAAACCTTGAAGTTTCAGGTATTTTTTCATATGAAATAGCTGCAGGGTGACTGAGATGGATCAAATGGCTTGAAAGAACAAAAGTTCAGGGAAATAGGTAGAGCAATAAGCCCAGTGATTCATGAAATCTATGAAGGATTTACCACATTCTTGCATCAGTTCACATGATAAATTTGCTTTGATCACTGCCTTCTGACCTACCATGAGAACCAATTTTCAAACCTGAGATGTCTGAATTTTAAATTATTCTGTTTATTGTTCATGATGAATAGAAAATCATCGTATTAACATTCCCATTTGTTCATTTAAGATTTGAGATTGATTGAAAATGAAAGATGTTAAGTCTTCAAGAGGTACAAAGCTTCACATATATAATTTTTTGCTATTCACTATTCCTGACACTGTCTTTCAGCCTTCCCTCATTTGAAATATTCTCTTTTTTTTTTTTCCCAAATCTTCAAGTGTACAGCAGCCTGAATTCCCAAACAAACACTTGAAATTTCTGTAAAATCTGAAGGTACTCTTCCTGGCTACGGCTGAAATTTCTTCCTGGTTTATATTACTAAATATTGGTGCTGTTTTGCTTTGTTTTCTTCTTCTTTTTTCTTTTATTTTTACCTATTCTTGTTCTTCTACCTTTATTCTCTGATGTTCCTTGCACAGGGAAAACTGTGCTGATTGATATTAAGACAGGAAAAGATGTGCAGGCAATTGATTCAAAAAGCCACTCAGATTTCTTTGAAATATTTTTGGAAGTCTGTAGCAGGAACATGTATGTCAGCTCCTGCTGTATGTATAAATTGTTTCAACTCACATTGCAATGAGACTTGTATTTCTAAGGAGTGGGTTTTAATTTCTAGTGATTATTTTAAAGGTGATCCAGCCCAAGCAAGCAGCATATCGATGACATGAGTTAATCATTTAGCTATCAGAAGATAACAGTGTTAACTTCCATGAAATACAGGGACAGTATAACACTGACAATCATTTTCTTTGGGAAAGCAATAGTAAATTTTTGCATGGGTCCAGCTACAATAATCTATAAGTTGAGTGGAATGGAAACTTGCAAACGTGTAACATACTCACCCAGTCATTCTCTCCTGGGACATTCAACTTGTAGTTGACCTGATGTTACCTTGATGGTTTTTGTAGCTTTAGTCACTCAGTGCAATAAAAGGCTCTCTAAAAATATGTATCCTGAATGTCTTCCTCAAACCGTACCAGTGCACAGAGGACAATCACATGGGATTTCTACAGTCGAGGAGAAATATTTGTTTCAGGGACCAAGTTAGGGCCCAAAAGTCACTTCATTGTTGTAGTGGAAAAGCTTATAACCTTACTACACAGGCTTAGTATTATGATGCAAACCTGGTGGTAGTTTTTCCTTGATAATAGCATAGATTACTACATTTGCTATAGGAATAATTGAAGTATCAATTACTTCTCCTTGTTTATGCTCTCACATATTTTACATTTTTGGAAGTGTAAATAATTAAGTCATCTCTCATTTTAGTTTCCAGTATTGTTTGTGGACTCTGCAATTGGCACTGAGGCTGACAAACAGTTCTGAAGTAAAGGAACTTAATTTTCTAATGATTTATTAAAAATACTTATGTATTAGGATAAAAGAAAAAAGTTATTAAAATATTCTCATGTATCTTGGTATGGCTGCAATCTTTCTAAGCAAACCCTAGATTTTAAGCAAAGTTAACCTGTTAATAACTAGGCAGGTTATGTGGGGAAAAAAAAAAAAAGGTAAAACATTACTACTGGTTCCAATTCTTCAGTGTCCTAAGTTATTAGTGGGAGTTGGGGAAGAATGAAGAATTGAGCCCCAGAAGGTGATCAATATTTCTGTAAGAAATGCTAAGCAATTGGAATAAATCATTATGAAAAGTGGGCAACATGTGAAACAGGCAACAAATAACTGGAGAGCCCTTTTTTGTTACTGGTCAGTACCAAAGTTTGTTTGTAACCACAGCAACTGGGAGTCTAAATTTACAGCATTGCTATCAAAAATATTGAAGAGTAACTTACAGAACTTTTCTCATTTAAGTGATACTACCTGCTTTCCCCACTGTGCCCTACAGACGTCCTCTGACCCCAAACTTCTTCCTTCACAGGGACAATCTGCAGTAAGACCAGTTAAGCTCTGCAAATATGTATTCATCCTTCATGCCAAGCGGACTGGTACACGTCATCCATTGTCTCTTTGGCTATTTGGTATAATATTTCCTCCAAAATATGTGTGACAAATAATAAAGCTCTCTTCAGGCAGTAAGGTGTAATATTTTCTGAATTCTGAGACCAAGCAGGTCTCAAACATTTTGCATACTCAGTTTCGTGCTCTGGTCACAGATAGAAGTCCTCCAGAAGAGTGCTGCTCAAGAACTACCAGGAAGTTGACACCTGAAACTCTCTGAATCTATTTCTGAATCATCTCTGTTGAATATGCATTCACAAAATGTATTCAGTTGCATATTAAAAGTCAATATGCCTGCCTTTTCCTCTCAGGAATAAATTATAAGAAACAAACAAATTGTTCTGGATGTAGAACCCATAGAGATAGAATTCAGTAAAGGTCCTATTGTGCCTGGATCTAAAAGCTAATCCACAATGTATTTTTCTCCTTAAGTAATTATTGTACTTGAATACATAAGTCTCTTAAGCATGTTCCTACCTTTTAAATGTATAAACTGTCTGCAACTTAAAAGAGTCTCTGTTCTAAATATTCTACCACCACATATATTCATTTTTATTGGGAGCTTAATTATCTAACTTCATTACAGTTAGATATGTACTTAAGTGTTTCCTTATGTTGACTTGTTAATTCAGCATTTCAATCCTTCTTTATTATTTAGAATATCAATGCTGTTTGGGTAGGTTGGGTTATTCCCATGGTATTACTCAAAGCTAATATTTTCCTATTTTGTGTTTCTGTGATGCGAAGAAACTCTTCTGTGTAAAGCTAAAGTCTGATTTATTCCCACTGTTTGTCATACTGCAATTTCTGTACATGTAAGTTTCGGATTTTATAAATACATTCTTTTTTTCTCTTTTGAGAAAGTTTTGATCATTTTGAAGTTGATCTCTTTTAATCAGTTCGAATTTTACAGGGTGGTCCAGCTATCCCACAGGGGACAGGGAGATGACTCTGACTTACTAAAGAGGCGCTGTCATCTAGAAGTGCAGTAAACAGTGTGATAATAAAAGGTCAAATGATGCACTGAAATGTTTATGCACACCTACTTTTGATCACTGTATCAAAATTGAATGAAACAAATATTCCGCAATAAACATAAGAAAAATACAGTCTTCTTTTCTTTCCTTGTCCATAGACTCCTAATATGCCACTTTATCTATGTCTTAAATGAAACCACTACAGGTATGTTGACTTTAAAAATACGTTCTCTAAAGCATACGGGATTCTTTTAAATTCAACATAAATTCTCAACTTCATAGTTTTGTGTTGTTCTTGGGTATTTTTGTTTTTTTTTTCTTCTTGGCCTATAATACTATTCATATCAGAAACTGCTGCCTGTTTTTATCAAACAACTCTCCAGACAACAAAACGATGAATAGAAACCATGTCCCTGGTAATCTACAGATCAGAAGTCTCAGTGAGTAGACTGCGACTAGTAATGTGTTTTATATGATAATACGTATCTCGCAGCCAACTGATGAACTCAGCAGAAAAATACACACCACCAGACATATTTGCCACAGGTAATTTGTTTCTATTTATAGTAATGAAGAGAAAGAGACAAACAAAGAATTTTTGACAGGCTAATAAAATTTTGATAACACTGAGATTCTAAAGTTATGATTTATAAATTGTAGGACATGTAAAGGATCATAATTGGTTTTGGTTGTCTGACATATTGCAGTGAATCTACCTATATTTGAGTCAGTATGAAGCCAATAAAGCAAATTAACACTCGAACAATTGTTTCAGTACTGTCGTTTAATCTTCATAGTGGATTTTTGAACCTGCTGCTGCACGAATTTTTATAAACTTTAAAATCTCCAGCTCAATGGAAATTTGCTGTATAGCAGGAGTATACTTTTCATGTGATGTAGTAGTAAAAATAAAACCACTTAAAATTATACTTATGCTTTTTCCACTAACATTCATCTATAGCCATAAACACTTCATAAGAGACTCAGTGCCTAGCACTTGCCCTATATGGATTCTCAACACTTGTAACTCTGTATCTATGTTTGCATCTAGGGCATAGAAGCTACTACTAAATTTTATGAAAGAAAAATTTCATCATATTTTAATAGCTATCAAATTCATGATCTTTTATGGTTTTTTTTGACCTGAATGCCAAGCAGATTCCATAAGCCCATCCCTCCGACTTACTTTTGTGCTCTCGAAGTTTCTTCAACATCATCAAATGGCCACATGTGGCATGAATAAGAATTTATCAGCTAAAGTAAAGTAACTGAGGAACAGTTACCTAGAGAAATAAACACCCTCTTCCAGTTCCTGGAAGATACTTGGCATTAATGATTAGGGCTTTGTCATGTCAATAATTATGAAGGAGAATTGAAAGCTTAAATGTTTGGGTTTAGAGATGACCATATTTGAAATAGTGGGATTTTTTTCTTGTATTACTTATAGGATGTCTACTGGATGGCCTGAGAGACATTCTTGCTGGGAGATACGTTTATGCCTTTATCCCAAGAACTATCTACCTCCCTTTATGCTCTGCAGGTGCTTTTGCCACATTGTTCGGAGTGTCCTTCCGAAAGCACAACTTCTGTATGACTGAAACACCTTTTCTGTGTAACTGGTCTTTATTATCCTGACTAGGGGGAAGCAGATGAATTCCAGTTTGTGAAAAATTGAAGAAAATCAGCAGACCTGTACCATATTCCAGTATTCCAGTTCTGTTTACTCTAAAAAGTCATTTTGTCTCCAGATAAGTGAAAAATAAAGAAGTCTATTTACTGCTTATTTGTCTTGCTTCTGGCCTTGCAAATCTCTCAGCAGGATACCAAGATAATTTATTTATGATACCTTTTTGGTAGTCTGAATAAACCTATTAAGAGTGAAAAATGTAAAGGATGACATAGAGATTCAGCGGGAGTGTTTTTCAGAACTTTAATAGAATATGTAAGTCATAAAGACATTTACTCACCACAGACTCTCCTTCCTACAACAAAACATCCTGGTGAGGCTGGGAAGAACCTGTGGAAGCCTCTAGCACCTTCCCTACCAGACCTCACCTCTTTCCTTCTTCACCCAGTGTATGCTCAGGCCAAGCCACTGGAACACATGTTCTCTTTGCAGACCTCAAAGGCCATCTTCCCAGCTGTTAAACATGTTCTTTCTGAGCATCAAAGACAGTCTCCCAACCTGGGGCTTCAAGAGCCTGTGCTGCAACCATTCACGTGTAGCTGTGTCCCTTGAGCAAACTGGAAACACAGATAATGAGGACCACAAAACTTTCGTTCACCAGAGACCTGGTTGCAGAAGTCTATTTACTGCTTATTTGTCTTGCTTCTGGCCTTGCAAATCTCTCAGCAGGATACCAAGATAATTTATTTATGATACCTTTTTGGTAGTCTGAATAAACCTATTAAGAGTGAAAAATGTAAAGGATGACATAGAGATTCAGCGGGAGTGTTTTTCAGAACTTTAATAGAATATGTAAGTCATAAAGACATTTACTCACCACAGACTCTCCTTCCTACAACAAAACATCCTGGTGAGGCTGGGAAGAACCTGTGGAAGCCTCTAGCGCCTTCCCTACCAGACCTCACCTCTTTCCTTCTTCACCCAGTGTATGCTCAGGCCAAGCCACTGGAACACATGTTCTCTTTGCAGACCTCAAAGGCCATCTTCCCAGCTGTTAAACATGTTCTTTCTGAGCATCAAAGACAGTCTCCCAACCTGGGGCTTCAAGAGCCTGTGCTGCAACCATTCACGTGTAGCTGTGTCCCTTGAGCAAACTGGAAACACAGATAATGAGGACCACAAAACTTTCGTTCACCAGAGACCTGGTTGCAGAATGGTGTCATGGCTGGGGACGTGATGATACTTTGGCTTTACAATGTCCCTTCCTTCCAAAAGTACTGAAAAACCCTGAAGGCTGAGTAACTATCAAAATATTTCAAAGTCTTTTGCCTTTTGTCCCTTTCTCTTGTCATTCTTTTGGTGTCCCAAGAGAACACTCAGAGGTTATGAATGGATGCAACTTTAGCTTATACTAGGAAGAACAAAGCAGTTTTATATACAAGGTCACTAAGTTTCACCTCCATATTTGCATATGGGGTAACAGCATTTTCTCTCATGTATTCAGTGAATAATGTATCAGCTTTAAAAAAAAAAAACACAAATATGATCTTCATTTTTTTCATAGGCATCTTGGCATCAATCTTGTTAAACTAGTAGTGCTCTGACGGATTCTTCTGGCATTACTTCAGATCTCTTGAAAAACAGGAATTGAGCACTTCTCAGTGATTTCCAGGATGTACAACTGCTATGGTGTGAGTTAATTGGGGTGCTTCTGATTCTGGCTCATCTTTAACCTAAAGTAACTGCATTTTCTGAAAAACTAACTGCATGTTTTCCAGACAGTTTCTCTCTAGAAGTGATAAGATAGAACACTGGTATGCAGAGAGGCAAATATTTATGCTTATTCCTCTAGTAACCAAGTCCATCCTTGAGCCAGTGAAAAACGGCCACACCTGCAGGAAGGGGTGAACAGAACAGGTGTCCCCAAACTGAACAACAGAGTACTCCATCGCATATACGTCATAATCGGTATAAAATTGAGAGATCACGAGGGTCTCACTCTTTCCTGCGATGACTGGCATTCAGTGAAGACCTCATTTGTCTAACTATTCCTGACTCCAGATTCGTGTGTCCCTGGATCCAGTTCCTGAGTTCAGCTCCCTCCCAGCTGTGGACCCTTTCCCTTGTATCTGCTCTACAGCAGTTGTGGTGACCAAAGGTCATAGAGGGGTGGGATGGGGGTGTGATCTCAGATATTTGTACTTATTTTCATTACTTTCTGACTATTCAAATCATTATTACTACTATTATCATTATTTTATTAAAGCTGTAGCTTTAGTTTCCAATCTGCAAGCCTCTTCCCTCTCATTTTCCTCTCCCTTCCCCTAGGAATGAGGGAGGTGAAATCTGGGTGTCCAGCTGCATGAGTTTAGGCAAAAATTAACCTGCTCAAGGCTAAACCATGATAACAACTAAGTCCAATGTAGCTGTAGGAATTGCCTGATTTAAGGTGGAGAAGAAAAGTCTTGCAATAATGTGAAGTAGCTGTTTTTAAAGGACAGTGAGAAAATATATGGATGTTGAAAAGTACTATCTCATTTGATACTGTGTGCAGAAACCCTGATTCCACCTCTTATTCAAAAGCAAGCATAACCTAAAGTACGTAAAGGGCATTAGGCTGTTTGATGAATTTAGACCCTGCACTATTAGATTGAAAAAATTATTTTTCGTTCTAAATACTGCTCCTTTGATTCCTATTTGTATGCCCAGATCATAGAAAGAAAACCTCCCTCTATTTATATCCTGTAAGCTGACACCCTTTTATATAATTTTATTTCACTGTTTCTGAATGGGAGCAGGCTACAATACTGTGCAAAGACATTTCTCTCTCCCAGCTCCCTTTCTCATATGACTGGAGCAATCAGTTCAGCACAGCATGATGGAAAAAAGGCAGATTGAACAGATGATTCACAGGTGAGATAAGGACAAATGAATGTTTGAATTAGGGAGGGGTGCTTGCGTTAACTTTTATGAAGCTTTCCTAAATAAACTTTTTTCTTGTTTTCAAACTCAGCTGGTTTTCCTGAGCATGAATGTATCATTTGTTTATGGCAAATCTATTTGCAGCTGCTTTAATAGTTGGCAATAAAAATTCATTATATTAATTATGCTCAATTGCTAGTTTTTCTCAAAGACATCAGATAGTTCAGTTGAGCACATGTTATGTATCTGTTGACTTGGTTGACTGGAAAATATTTAATATGTCCTATACCAAAACAGTATGGAAAACACAGCTTTGACTCAGTAGATTATTCGTAGTAAACAGCTCAGTGTAATTAGGTTTTAATCTGTTTGGTCATGAAATATTCATGGTCATACCTAAGAATAAATGTCAGTAGTGTGACAGCTTCTTATTATATCCAGGGCTTTACCTTTGAATTGTTTGAGAAATTATTTACTTGCACGCACTTAAGTCACATTTCTGCCTGTTGTAATGTGCTAAGCATCTTTGTGTGTAGTGCTACTCTGCTTTTCCCTGTAGAAAAGATCCTCTTAACTGAGATTACGATTGTTGATCATCACTGGATCTCATCACTGACGTTTGGAAAACCAAGGATAATTTTTATTTTTGAGTAGAGATTTGACATTTGAACCCTGTGAAAAATTCCTTCGGTATTCAACATCTTACTTTTGCACGTAAACACAGTACAAGACAAAGATCTTTCTTACCTTAAAGGTAAAGTATATTACACAGGTCTCATATCCTTTAACTAAACAGAGTAAGGTTAGAAGTTTCATGGAAAAAAAATGAAAAAGGCTGCATAGGTGTCAGAAATCTGTTAATCCTGTCTGATGCCTTTTATTGACATTTATATGCAATTTTAAGTTGCATGTTTGCATCCAGATGTAAAGAGCACACTCAGTAGGCAGTGAAGCTTCACACAGGGAGTATGGAGGTTTCTAGTGTAGCAATAATGGGCCAGTTCCCAGTTGGAATAAGCTGGAATAAGCTGGAATAGCTCTTAGTGAGGTTTATGTCTACTGTATGATTCCTAGTGTTTGCATAGCTCCAAGTTTTTGCACTTGTCAGTGTTATGGAGTGGGCATGAGAGTACATGGCCCTTTAGTCTGATTTAGTGCAGCCATTTTTACGTGAATGGTAGATTTTGTTATTAATGGTGAATAAGTTATTATTGGTTTTGGTTTTGTTGTTGTTTATTCAAAAGCATAGGTAAACAACGCCTAGGCACACATTCTTCTCCACAGATCAGCTTCAGCCAGGGGATGAGGTGTCTCAGCAATACTGAGGGTTAGCAAGTACAGCACAGCTTTCTCCTGCACACATTTTTAAAGTTGTGCTTGTGGCATCCTCACCCTTTAGAGTACCAGTGAATGGTTATTGAGGTCTCTCTGGTACCTCATTGTTGATGCTGGAAACGATTTGATGCAGTTCTGGTGGGCTCCACCTGAACCTGCTGCAGGTGCAGCACACTCCAGCTACAGTGGCATGTGAAGCCACGTTCTGTGTGATTAAAGCAAAATTGTGGATCACAACCCACTCACCTTCTCTCTGGCCATCAGCTGGTGAAACATGCATTAGAAGGGGGTCCAGCGTATCTAAATGGAATCCGTTAGTTTAATACATCAGTAACTGCAGGCCTATGTTTACAAACATGTCCAGATTAGCTATGGGGAAGCAAGTTATCATCTCAGCCTTAGCAAGTATCGATCGAAGTCTGATGTTCCAACTCTGAAAAGAGATACCTGTATCCATCAGTACGTTTGTTTGAATTCAGAAGTGTTTCTTTTAGGTATAGCAGAAATAATTACGTAGTGTGTTACTCCACACAAATAAGGATATCAGAATCTGACCCAGAGTTTGCAAATGATCTATTGATACAGAAATAGAAAAACATTTCTGTCATATCAACACTGAATTGTCGTTTTTGGGGTAAGACCAATTGGCCATGTATCCATGAAATTCTCACGTCTCATGGGAGGTTAAAGACTTTTTTTAAAAAAGTTCCAACTGTATATCAGAGGATATTTGCGCTTATTAATTAGCATCTTGAGCAGACTATTTCAAGAACATATGTGGGAGTAGTCTCATTAATTAGGGAGTATCAAAACCATGTATCAACATAGTTTGTATGTGCATTAATTTTTTGATGTTTATTATTTCATCCAGACACAGGATTTAGTGTAATACTTGACCTAGTTGTCAGTTTCAGAAGCTAAGGCTGCAGCGCCTCTTCATATCTCAGGCAATTTACCAATGATTTGGATGTTACATGGTTACCAAGAGCATCAACAATAAAACAGAAAAAATAAATACAAGTATTAAGGGAACATTTTGTTCAAGCAGACTGGTCAGAAGAACTATATTTCCATTGAATATATAAGTTAATTAATAAAAATAAAAGTGGTTTACTGATACTGACCACAAGTTTAGGTGTTTTATATTTTTTAATGATTTAATTACAAAATAAAATTCATTTTGTTAATTCATTTGCTACAGTTATTCCTCCTGCTAGCATTGAAGAACAGGTGAACACCGGTTAAATTTTAGAGTTTAGTAGCACTCTGGCCCAAATCTTCTGTGTTTCCTGTCCTCTTCCTGAAAAGAGGATGGTTTGTACAGGGAATTCTAGCAGACAGGAAGGTATTATGAATAAGATTTTATATTTCTCACATTAGACTTACCAAGATCTGTACCATTAGTGATCCAGCTTTTGTGTTAATGTTTCAAGAGATGGCCTCAGTGATATCACTCTGTGTGTTTATGGAAACTTCTAGCTCTATGAAAAATAATTCCCTTTTTACTTAACTGCCTTTTTATTGCTTCCCTTCATGGCTTCCTGAAGTACAAAATGCTCAGGACACATTTCATCTACTGATCACTTTACCCACTCATACAGTCTCATGGTCTGCTTCTATGCAATCATTTAAACAAACACAGGAAAATACAGACTATTCACCACGATAATTTCTTGTTATCTTTTACGAATAAGAAAAGGAATTAAATAGTAGAGTGGATTAGATACCTGAGTACGAAACTCCTGCTTAGTAGGAGTATGTGCAGGCATTTTACTACGGCATCACCACTGTTATAATAACTTCCTTGCTCATATATCCTGCTGCTATAATAGCCCCCTGCTTCTAATGTTCCCTATTTCTGCCCCTAGATTTGCGTTGGTTCTTTGCAGCTTAATTCATCATCTGGGAATGGCGCTTTTGAAGGAGGACGAACATTGTGAGGTGCAGGTCATACATGTGAAAGGATATTTTAAAAACATTCTCCTTGGTAGAGAAAATCAGGAAATGATCCTTGAACCTATGGACAGTCCCATGCATGATCATTGGGGAGCAGAGAGACCAGGAGGTAACTTCAGATGGAGCAGACAGGAAGAGAGGACACTGGAGCTGAAGTGAAAGATATATAAAAAAAGAAGATATAAAAAAGATATTAAAAGACTGAAGATATAAAAAAAGAGGCAGTAGAGGCTGATGTCTGGCTTTCCCATTCTAACATCCCCAAAGCAAAGGCTTTACTCTGTCTGTGAGCTACTGTGTGCAGTATTTTAAAATTCTGTGTCTCACTAAAATTAAATTTTTGTGAACATCAACACTGGGGAAAAAAAAAGTGCCCCACTCTCCAGGTTCTCAGATTCTTGACACTGGTGCTCATAGTTTGCTATAGGAAGCTTATTCTCATGTGGTGTTGATACAAGAAAAGACAAATCCAACAAACCTAATTCTTTAACTTATAAGTCAAATAAGAAAATACTAGTCAGATATTTTTTCTTTCCCATATCTATTGTTTTAATTAATATTACTAATGTACAAAGTATATTGTAATTAAAACAGCTCTTAATTTGGCAAGTATCACATCTGAGGTCATTAAATGAATCTTACTTCCATCTTTTGGTCAGTGTTAGCTAGAAGCACCGTGAACTGAGATTTATTTTCAGTCTAGCTCTGCACAACGATTTTTTGTGAGCACATTTTTTTTCTAAGCATTAGGTTCAGACTTTTAAGGAAACAGTTTCATTCCCAGTAGGAAGCTAAGCACTTAACAACCTGTTGACTCTGAAAAAATCTGAGAATTAATGAAATGGATTATTGGATGGAATTGAATAAAGAACAAACTGGTTTTGGCTCAAAATCCAATCAATCATTTCTGTTCACAGCAGTTAGTTGTTTCTAAATTAATGATATATTCCAATAAGTTTATGAAAGATGGTTAACTACACAGGTATCTGTGGGGTAATGTAATAACCTAGGCTACCAGCCTGTCATTAGAAAAGTTATTAGCAAAGCTTTAATAACTTCAAGACATGACAGAATCATAGAATTATTTAAGTTGGAAAAAACCTTTAAGATCTTAGAGTCCTACCGTAAACCTAACACTGCCAAACCTACTGCAAGATGTAGTCCTAAAAAGCTTGGAAACGTGAAATACGGCATTGATAAACTAAATACAAACATTTTGAATAAAACAAAATAATTACGCGAGTCCGCATAACAGGCTACTAGAATGTTAGTTACATAGGATATTTAAAAGTACTTATTTGCCTGTCTCTTTTCGTAGCTAAATAAGTACTGTAATCCCTTATGTGGATTTCTATAACCATACATTTTGTAGGAAAAAAATACCAAATAATGTAGCGGGGTTTTTTTGGTTTATTACCTTAACTTTACATGGTTCAATAGTCAAGAGATAATACATAGAATATGAAAATTAGAATAAAGAAATAACAAAGAGATACAAAAGGACAAATCCCTGGAGTGAATATGTGCTAGAGAAATATTTATTTTAAAATAGGTCACCCTTGCATCACTTTATTGACAAATGTTGCCATTATTAAGTGTTATGATAGTGCCTAAGAATATTAACTCAGAGCTGAAGTACACGAGAGGCTTTTCAGAAACGTGGTAAAAAAACCTGGTCACCTCTTAGAGGTGTTTACTATGCAACTGCCAGATAGCATGAAAGGTAAACATGCAAGTAAGATGGGAATGAAAGAAGAGATTGCAGTGATGATATCAAGGAAGATTACAGAAAAGAGGTATTTCAAGGCTCACTTCTCTCCTTTAGTACCAATAAATCTCAATTATACCTCTACACATATTTGGTGGGTAGTACTCAGAAGGAACACAACTCCTGTTTCCTGTTGCCACATCATCATTCTATAATCCATTCCAAAGCTATTAAATTTCACTTCTAATAAGCATAGCAACTCTTTCAATAATTTTCAAATCTCAGATCAGCTTAAAAATAAGTGTTGATAGAATCATAGAATCTTCCGTCTGGAAAAGACCTTTAAGATCATCAAGTCCAACTGCATGCATCTTCTGCTAAACTGTCTCCTTCAAAACCTCACCTACTCGTTTTTTAAGCAACTCCAGGAATGGTGACTCAACTACCTCCCTGGGCAGCCTGTTCCAGTGTCTGACCACCCTTTCAGCAAAGAAATTCTTCCTAATATCTAGTCTGAACCTCCCCTGGAGCAACTTATGGCCATTTCCCCTTGTCCTATCACCTCTCACTTGGGAGAACAGATCAACACTTGCTCTGCTACAGCCTCCTTTCAGGCAACCGTAGACAGTGATGAGGTCTCCCCTCAGCCTCCTCTTCTCCAAGCTGAACAACCCCATTTCCCTCAGCCACTCCTCACAGGACTTGTTCTCCAGCCCCTTCACCAGCCTTGTTGCCCTTCTCTGGACGCGCTCCAACACCTCAATATCCTTCTTATACTGAGGGGCCCAGAACTGAACACAGTACTCGAGGTGTGGCTTCACCAGTGCCGAGTACAGGGGCACAATCACTTCCCTTGTCCTGCTGGCCACACTGTTTCTGGTACAGGCCAAGATGCCATTGGCCTTCTTGACCACCTGGGCACACTACTGACTCATATTCAGAAAAGATAAAAGCTTTTTGGAAGAGGTTCCCGTCCAACAGTTGGAAAGCATGGCACCATGTACTGTGTCCAGCCATTGGTTCAAATAGTGTGAGCACAAAAGTTTATTGGATAGTTTCCGAGCTAGCAAGGCACTGGATAATATACTGTATAATTATGTAATAATATATGCAGTAAAATATGTAGCATTTTAGCATAAAATATAACTAGATCACAGGAAAAAGCATTCCAGATGAATATAATCCTTTACAAGCACCCTAAAGGCCACACAAGCAATTTGAAAAGAGCTCTGACACAGTCGTCCATTTCCATTCCAGTGGAAAGGCATAAAAGTCGTGCAGCATTGCTACAAGTTATTTTACAGACAGGTAGTTTGAGTATTGGTAATTGCTAGGTTATCCCATTGAAACGGTATCTGTTATCATATTCTAGACTTACACACAATTAGGCGAAGTAGACTGCTTGACCTATCACCCATCTGATGTAGAAAAAAAGAGGCTCCTAATGTTACACTCTAAATATCCTCACTAAAAGCTGTTGATTTGCAGGATTTTTTGCAAAGCCTTTTTTCTTCCCCGTAACAATGATGAAGTGGAAAGCATTTTGATGGGAGAACATTTTTCTTGCTGAATTATCACCTCTTCCTCCGAGTATTGTTAAACTACTTACTGATTACTGTCTGATCTGCTATATGTTTGCATGTTTGGAAACAGTTAAAGGACACCTAGGAAAATAAATGGGAATGCTTTCTGGTTGTATGTGGCCCTGATTCAAAACAAATAAAAATGTAGTTTTTATTGTCCGCATTTAATAATGTTCATATAGTAATTAAAAATCTAATCATTGTAGTCATTAATAGAAAATGTCATGATGAGATGTACATAAGACATATTTTAGCCTGATATGCTGTGCCTAATACACAATAGAAGACAATTTGTTTGCTACCCCTTCTCTTTGAACTGAAGATGGTCCTATTTGCACATCCCAGAAGAATTCGATGTTACAAACTGCGCTTCATGCCACATATGCTTCCCTAGGTCTAATCTGAGCTGATTAATCTGAATTTTTCCCTCTCCTGGTAACTGGGAGTCAAGTCACATGTTTTTGTCTGGACTCAACAATTTACATCTTTAAAAGTCATTAGTTGGTCCAAGATTGACAGAAAACTCATAAAAAAGTGTCACCATCCTCCTTCTTAAGATATCTTTTCTAGAATGAGGAGAAAAATCTTCTTCTACTTTAAAGGAGTCAACACAGTTTATTGGAGTAGTCTATCTTAATAGCCCTCTGACTGGGCATGACTAAAAAATTCACTTTAGATCAAAGGAGTATGAGGGTAGTGATTGGACCAATAAAGGAACAAGCAGGTAACATAATTTAGGTCTGATGGGCGGATAGGGGAGGATGTCCCTTGATTCAGGATACTTCTCACATCTTACATAAGGACATGGATGAGGTATGAGGGAGCTCATGAGCTCCAAAATTTCTTCCCAGGTAAAACCCGAGCATGGCTCATTAGAGAAATGGCCCTGTAATATCTGAAGGATTTGAAGTTTCACTGTGCTGCATTTTCCCCTTCATTCCTCCTCACAGGAGAGTTCAATTTGTCACCAGGATGATTCATACTCTGATTGTCAGGGGGTTCATTGTATGGCAAAAATTCACATAGATAGCTAAGTGGGAAAATCAAATATTTCAGAGAGATCACTCTTTGTAACATCAACACCTACAAAAGTCATCACCCACCTCTTTGGGTGGATTTCTTTGATGTTATTCTTGTTTTTCTGTTTCTACGGTTCTGTACTACAGACATGTAGACTACATAATCTAGAGTACATTATTACTATTCTATTCTAAAGTCACTGACAATGAAAAACTAAATCTGCCAGAAAAATAAACACTTTAGAACATAACTGAATTCTCTGAAATACTGTAGACCAAATGTTGCTTTGATTCAAGGATTTCAGACATACTGGAGTCTACAGAAACTTTGTGGTACACAAATAAAACGTAAATTCTATGGTTTCCAGACTACCCTAAATACCTGTAATACCTTGGCTAGTAGAAAATTCTATCAACTTCACATATAGAAAATACTAAAAACAGAACTTGAAGTACTACAAAAGTGAAACTCTTTTTGGATATTTTTGCCAAAGGATGTTTGACATAATCTTCATAACTTCCAGTCCAGAGAGATAAGAATATTTTATTAGGATGCATCTTGAGTACCAAAGAGTAGAGGGTCTGGACCTATCCAGAGTACCCTTGAATGTCAAAAATGAAATTTGTTTAAAAAAAGTATTGCAAAGGAGTGTCACATCTTTGGTATCTATCCAAAGAAATAAATTTTTCAGATGGTACTGAGTGAGAAAAAGCCGGAGAGTTAAAAGGGAGGCTGATTTCTAATGATTTCTGCATCAGTTATGGCAATCATATATGCTATTATAATTATGATCCTTTTTCGTGCTTCACTATATATATTGGGTGGTATAGGGTGTTAGATATGAAGGTTTCAAACAGAAAAAGACATTTTTTTTATACTCAAAAGTCTGAATGTTCTTCCAAATATCAGCATTTTTCAAAGATCTAATTACTATATCAAGTCAATAGAAAAGAGGGGAAGATGACAGGTGTAAAGAACTAGATAACTGTAAGAAAGGAATCAGTTATTAAGAAGAATAAGAATTCTCTAATGAACCTACTTGCTGTTCTGCACGAAGAGAGCATCTGGATACTCACAGAAATAGAACATATGGGAATGCATTTTTAAGATAGTGAGACACATTCTTTTAAATATGCTAAAAAATATGACACCTAATGTACACTTTTTTATGAACGTCTATAAATATTTATCAATGAAGTATTTTGAAACAAATACTTGTCAAATGTAAGTTTTCTCTTTGAAAAGAGGATTTATAATGTGAATTGCTTAGTAATCTTGCCAGGTGACTCAGAGGAACAAGTTTTCTGAGCAGAATGATATGTTTATGGCTTCTGTTGACTGCAAAAAGAGATGGATTTTAATTTTAAAAGTACAGAAGTGTTTCTGTAACTTACATTGAAAAACATCATCACTTAGTCACCCCTATGCTCATACTCCTGATTACACTTAGAACTGCAGTAACTATCCAGACAGACAAAAAGGTTCTTTTCAAATATCCTGGTAGAGGGGAATATTTCTTTCTTATGTAGCCAAAACTATGGTTCTCCCAGCCAGTTCTGACTGATAGGTCCCATTTCTGCTAGGAAGCAGCCAGTTTATCTTCATCCCTACCTAAAAATAGAGAAGAGAATGGCAAGATGAAAAGAGGATGGAGAGGTGATTATTCACCAATTTGACACTCTGCTAGGGAAGTGTTTGTCTGTGGGATATTGACTGTCAGTGTGATTTGTAGATGAAGATAAAGTTAATGAGTCTATCCTTGATCTCTGTAGAGATTGTTTAGAAATAAATGGCTCCTCCTTTTCACTGAAACCAAGCTATGTAAATATGTTCCTCTGGTTGTGATTTCCTAAGGCTGAAAGTAAAAAAAGTGATTGACAGATTGTCTTGTCCCACATCAGAACAATAACCTTAAAGTCATTTGAGGTAATTGTCCCTTAGCTCCTCTTTCTGTCTGAATAGGAGATATTTAAATCAGAAACACATCAAACTTTATTAAAATCTTCTAATTCTCATGATGCAATTTGAATTTCTGAAATGGAGGTGTCTTTATCTGAGGTGTTATCTCAGCTTACTTGGTAAGTAATGGGAGAATGGGCGCTGTTAGCTCTTGACCTGTCCTCATCTAAGACACCTAGACATCCAACAGTATCCAGATGTACTATTCTTCATTCCCTGGGTTCTGTTACTTTTCGTGGGTAAGATTGATAATAAGATTGATCAGGAAGTAAATCAATAAAACTGGTACATCTATATAGTTAAACATCTTGGACCAGGAGGAGCTAGAGGAAAATCCACTAGGAAATACATATTTCTGTTTTTTGAGCTATAGAAAAAAAAGAAGAGAATAAGTGGAAATTAACCCAAGTATTAAAAATGCTTTCACAAAAACCAGTTCCTTCACTGTGTGCATCAGGGTATATTCAGTCAGACACATTATGCACCACAGTAGTTGGTGGAGACAGTCTCAACAAGTTACCAACAAAGTTTATGCAATTACCTCCTTCACTCTGCTTTAATATGTGGGGAGAAATACACACATGCTGACTTGCTTTCTACTACTAGACATGAAAGAGACTTTCCTGCATCCAAGTACTTTTAGGTAGTAGACTCTACATAGCAATGGCAGCCACTAGGAAACATCCCTAACAAGAAGAAGAAAGGAAACTTCTTAGTCATCACATTTTCTGTTTTCCCACACACTTCTACTTTTATTCAGATTTTACAAAAATATCTGGTGTTTGTACTGATTTTGGCTGTGATAGAGTTAGTTTTCTTCAGAGTAGCTCATGTAGAGTGTTAAGTTTTTGATTTCTGACCAGTGCTGAGCACTGCTTACACGGTATCAAAGACTTCCCTGTCTCTCACTCTGCCCTGCCAGTGAGTAGGCTAGGGGTGCACAAGAAGTTGAGGGGAAAAACAGCTGGGACAGCTGACCCCAGCTGACCGCAGGGTTATCCCATACCATATGATGTTGTGCTTAGCAATAAAAGCTGAGGGAAAGAGGGAGGAAGACATTCAAATTAATGGTATTTGTCTTCCTAAGCCACTGTTAGGCATGATTGAGCCCTACTTTCCTGAAAATGTCTAAACACCTACATTTGAATGGGCAGTAATTAATTAATTCCATATTTTGCTTTGCTTACCTGTGCAGCTTTTGCTTTACCTATTTTCTGTCCTTATATACGCAGTGAGTTTTCTCACTTTTATCTTCTTTTATGAAAATTGCATAGAAAAGTATTGTTTGTGTTCAGCAGTTAATTTTGAACTTCATTATCTTGATAGATTTGATTTACAAATTGATAGATCACTTGCCAAAGTGAGAAATTTTTAGTTTAAAGTCATTAGGAATTTGAAAAATATGTCCAAAGCCAATATAATATAGTAATTGATTTTACTTTTATGCCACTTAAAATACACATTAAAGGAAAAACCCTATTGGGGAAAAGAAATTACTCCCTGGCTAGAACCACATCCCAAATAATTTTTTTTTTTTAATTAATTATACAATCTTTTAAAAGTGATCATGGAAATGCTGATACATCCCCAGTGAATCAAGCATGCAAACCTCAAGCAAATGGTGCTGCAGTTCTCTAGGGTGGCCTTTGCTTCCTTACATGTTACAGTCAGCTGGTTGTCACAGCTGTCATGCAGCATTCAAAGTGCCCCACAATGTATAGGAGACGTAATTCATGGCACTGGTACCTGTGCAAACACAGAGCAAAAGGGCTGGTCTTTCTTGGGAAAGCCATCATATATGAGACATTAAAAGGCAGCTGGAGGAATGTATAGCAATGGCTGACATTATCTATCTATTGCTAAATGGTATAAAAGAAGGTCTCTTTCCTATTCTGTATTAGGTGCTTTTAGAAGACAGATTACACATGGCAGTGGAAGCCAGAAAGGAATATTCCTAATGGCTAGGAGAAAGGAAAAAAGTAGGAGAAACCATGCCCAAAGAAGTGGATTGTAAAGGTGCCATTTGCAGTCATGTTCTACATGCGTAACAAAAAGTTCAGATTACATTTGACAAGGCAAAAAAAATACATTTTCGTGGTAGAACTGGAAGAGTGCACACAAATTTCAGTTATGTGAATGGTTAGTAGAAATTGTACTGGGGGCTAGAGTTACATTGCCATCACTAGTAGGGCAATGCTGTTTATTTTATTGGGAAGGTACATGACAGTTTAAACCACCTACACCTCAAACAGCTCACTGAAGTGTAAGTGGCAACCTACCACGGCATCACAGTGTTCAGCATGCGTGGCTTACTGAGGTATTTGATTGTATTTGTTTCACCTGGCACATTGCAATTCTACTCGTTCACTGTGAGAAGATAATTTAAGTCTCCATATTGGACTAAGGGAATAAGAATAAAATCAGGATAATATTCTGCCACTGGTGATTTCTGAATCTGTTTCTTTTTCTTTTGCAATGCCAAGAGATGGGATTCTACTACATTTGTACTTCAAGCCATCTGCTCAGCAAATTAAAGGGTAAGTGAAAGAGCTGCTGATACCAGGCAAGTGAATATCTCGAAGGAAAACTATTCATTTCTTTCCTTTTGAGTACTGTAAAACATATTACAGTAAATAAATAAAAAAGCTGTTTGTGCTCTGGTGGTTGTAGGTTGAGGGAAAGGAAGGGAAGGGAAGGGAAGGGAAGGGAAGGGAAGGGAAGGGAAGGGAAGGGAAGGGAAGGGAAGGGAAGGGAAGGGAAGGGAAGGGAAGGGAAGGGAAGGGAAGGGAAGGGAAGGGAAGGGAAGGGAAGGGAAGGGAAGGGAAGGGAAGGGAAGGGAAGGCAAGGCAAGGCAAGGCAAGGCAAGGCAAGGCAAGGCAAGGCAAGGCAAGGCAAGGCAAGGCAAGGCAAGGCAAGGCAAGGCAAGGCAAGGCAAGGCAAGGCAAGGCAAGGAAAGGAAAGGAAAGGAAAGGAAAGGAAAGGAAAGGAAAGGAAAGGAAAGGAAAGGAAAGGAAAGGAAAGGAAAGGAAAGGAAAGGAAAGGAAAGGAAAGGAAAGGAAAGGAAAGGAAAGGAAAGGAAAGGAAAGGAAAGGAAAGGAAAGGAAAGGAAAGGAAAGGAAAGGAAAGGAAAGGAAAGGAAAGGAAAGGAAAGGAAAGGAAAGGAAAGGAAAGGAAAGGAAAGGAAAGTTAGAGGCTAGTGGGTTTGTGACTCTTCTTCATTCGTAGCCATCAGGATTAAGCGTTTTGTCTTTCAAGCTGTGAAAAGAACAAGAATCATATTGGTAGATGCAACAGTGGGATGTTTGTTCACACTGATGTAATCAACTCCTGCTCCCTCTTCCACTTTGGCATGTCAATGCCAAGTGAAGAGATCCTGGGGAAAGGGATGCTGCACATTCAGTTCTATGGGTTTTAACCTTTTTTAACCTCATCCTCCAATCACTTCAGTGAAAACTGAGTATGCAGCAATACTACAGTGACACTCTGGAGCAGAGAACCTTTTTTGATTCCTCTGGTTACATACTCTTAAAGGCAGCCTGGACAATTCCTCTGCTACAGCAGAGCCAACTGTTGTCTTCTGGTATGTCATTGCAGCTGTCTACTATGCCTGAAGATACACAGGCAGGTAATATAGCCAGGACACCAGACCAATAATTTATCCAAGAGTGTAGAATTCAAACACAGCTTTCTGTAACTTGTTTCTTTATGATGGATGCTTGGCTGCTCATATGCGTGTTTTCACTCCTTTGCTGTCTTCTGTGTACTCTTAATTTTTTATTTGCAGGAAAAATATCTCTTTTAGTGTGTTACATACAAACTGAGAAGATAGTGCTGTCTTGCCAGGCCGACATTGTGCTGAGATGTGCAGAATGAAGCACCAGAAGACCTTGAGATATTTTACGCATTTTATTGATTTGCTGTTGAAGAATTTGGAAGAATGTATGACCTTGAGGATCATTTAACATAATGAAACATCCAAACTTAACCTAATTATAGAAACACATGAAGAAACTAAAGAAGTTCTCTGTTGAACTGCAGAGAGTAGTTTGTACTGTCTAATACAAGGTAAAATATCTGCAGGTACTTAACAAAGAAAATGAATTAAAGACACAACAGGAGAATAGTTAAGCTGCATACCAAAAAGTGGATACCCATAATGATGTCAGGTTAACTGTTTTCTTAAAATTCTCAAGCACGAGAATAATTTTCTTTAGGATACCTGAAAAATTATTTAAGAAATTGCGGCATTAATGTTCATGGACAGGTATGTGGCAGTGGATGGGACAGTGTGATTTAATTTTGCAGTATAATTCAACTCTTTTACATCATTTTAGTACTACAAATCAAGTCTTAAGAAAAAGCTCAAATAAATATCGAATAATTATATCCTCAGGAGGAGAAACTGCATTGTGAGTGTGTAGCAATGACTTCTGAGGCCTCTTCCCCAGATATTAATCACTTAGTGAGAAGCCAAAAAGACTGCCTGTTATGTTTCAGCAGGCTCTAGTTTCTCATAACACCTTTTGTGGGTCTACTGCAACAACCTGAAGCAGCTCCCAGGACCTTAACCAGAGCCTCAGGGAAAGAAGGGTGTCAGAGTAGGAGAAAGGGAGCCCAAGGATGCTTGAATTAAGAGCATAAATGCAGTATAACATTATGTGTAAACAGAAGTGCCACATGTTGGATATCTGAATTTTTACGTAAAGGTAATGGCTCAGGTGTAGCCTTGTCTACTTTTCAGCACTGTCATCAAGACAATTGTGATACAATGCAGGTCCTCCAAAAAAAATTACTTAAAGTGTTATGAGTTTCTAAAGGAAAAGACTCAAATCTTATATAGTCTAGAATAAGGCTAAGGCAGAACACATAGTAGTCTTCAAATCTATAAATGACTGCTGTGAAAAGGGAAACAATCTGTTGTCCATGAGGAACAGAAGAAACAAGCTTAAGCAAAATAAGGTACATACCTGTGACACATTAAGGCAAATCTTCCATAGAGGATGGGAATTTAGTACCAGTCATTTATCAGAAAATAGACAGTGCCTCTGGATGGATTTTATAACATCTGAAAGTTCTTTCCAGCACTACAATCCCATGTCCACCATCTCAGAAGACAGTCTTGGATGCCTCTTACAACATTGTCTTTGATTATACATCTTTATAGGGAAATTTAAATGTATATTTTAAAGTTGTACATAGTAAGTCAGAATTATATTCATTTTCATAGTTGCTACTCTATTTTGCCCTTTTGTGCTGTGAACAGTTAAGTTAAATACATGGATGAATGATTCCAATGAGAAAGAGTTGTCTATGACAGAGTCAGGGAATAAGAACTGGCAAGATTCTCTCAGTATTTCAGAAATACTCAGATTGCTTAACTCCACACAGAAGCCTTCTAGGGTATGCTGTCAAGTCTGGAGGGCACTATTTTAACTTTCTGAAGAAAAACTCTTTCAAAGCTAGACTAAATATCATGGAGAAACCATAAGACTTACTTTGTGATTTAACAAATTATATGATAATTCACTCAACTGTTACCAGAAAGATGCATGAAGGAAAAAATGCTGCTAACATTTTTCCAGAAACATAAGCAACATCTTAAAATGAATCAAAGTAAATCACATCAGGAAATAAGTATTTCCATATTATGAATATTTCCTATGTGTAATACGTATCTTTTTCCTCAGGTTTGCACAGTGATTATCTGTAACTTGTTGTACTACATGATAACGCTGAAGTGGTAGAAGAACATTAAAGAGGACTCAGGCAAAAGGGTGAGTCGTGCTCGCCTCCACTAAAAATTCTGGATCTTTGAAAGTGTCCATGAATACTTAATAGCACAGTAATAAGATTCTATTTTTCTGCACATTTAAATGAGCAAAGTTTCCGAAGGTTTTCTTTGAACTTGGGAGCCTCCTACTTTACAAATACGTGTGCTGCATCATGCCTTGGATTCAGCTCAGCATTAATGGATGGCCTGTGCATGTGTAAGGACTTCTTTCTGTGGCTGTATTTTCTGCTGCTTTGGACTCTACCACATGTCTATTAGAAGGCAGGCTACTAGTGGTTACAATTGCTCCTCACTCAGATATATAACTTTGATAACAACTGGTTACTGAAGAACTTGCATTTTCCTCACTCATTAGTCGGTTGTTTTCAGTTCAATATCAGTATTCATTAATAGACCTAAGCAAGGAACACACAGAAATTTGTATGTCTTTTCTTTTACTAATCTTAGTTTGAGAGGGCAGAGCAATGCAAATGTGTTTAGGGAAAAGTAATTAGGAAGACATCCCAAATGTGCTGGCTTTTGTTTGGTTGGTTTGTGTTTTGGGGTTTTTTTAATCCTTCTGCACAGACACCTTAACTTAATCTCTCACAGGTGAAAGAAGGGAACTGCCAGTGAATGGAACCAATGGCTGTAACCAAGACCTACTTAACGATATGAAAAAAACCAATGTCTTCTCATCTAGTATTTATTGTTGGTTTCTGTGTGACCTCATGTCCCAGGAATGGTTTCATACCTGAAGAATATTTGTTTTGGACATTAGAAGTGATTGTCCATGATTGTTACACTCTCACCCAGTGTAATTTTTAGTGTGGATATATGATGCAGAATATCTCTTTTGGTACAGGAATAAATAAACTATTTTTTTATAGCTGAGAAATAGCAAAAGAGTGGAACTCGTACTGCAACTTGTGGTTGTCCAGTGTTTAAGAAAACCTACCCGCACTAAACATTTTTTTGAACTAAATATTGTTGGGTGAATGAAAATTTTATCCTGTAAAAATAGAATTAATAAATGCAAGCAAACATTTTGCAGGTTTATTCTTGAACACTTGGGGCTTTTACTTTCCCTAAAGGTGAGTGTTTAGACTCAAAACAAATAAAACAGGAACTACAAACCAATGACAAATTCCATGTGGTAGAAGCAGCAGCACATCAGTGTTCAGCTACCAGAGTCCTTGAGTTCAGTGAGCATCCAGTAGCAGATAGTTCCTAACAAGGATTACTGGCGAAAGCAGCAGTTAACAAGACTGACTACAGCATTCATATCACGGGGATCTATGGGTCTGCCTTTTTGTAAATAAAGAGATTCTTCAGTAGAACAAAACTGAAAAATCAGTGCTGAGGCAAATCTGTTTGTCATGCAAAGTAAATCAGTAATCTGTAACAGACTCAGGAGGTAAGAAAAAAGGTTATCTATGATTCAATTAAATATCATCCAGGACTCTAAAATAATAAAAAAACCTGTGGGCTAAAAGACACTTTTTACAGTAAGAGCTAAAGAACTAGCTTTGGCTTAATTTCTTGTTCAGATACATCTTGTGTGTGACTGAGACAAAATATGTTATCAGAAGTGATTATTGAGTGCGGGCAGAAAGGAGACATTACCTTCTGCAAAGAAGGATATTTCAACCATTTTATAGTCTGATACTCAAATCCCAGTTCTTATCCCAGTCCAGTACTACTCTCTAATGTCAGTATCTGTAGCAGAGGAACTGGAGGAAGGCTGTGGCTTTGCAATGATCCTTAAATATTAGAGGTGCCAGTTCTCTTTGGGAAGAGGTGGAAAGGGCTAATGGAAAAAGGAGATGAAAGTGTACCCTTGGTTTCCTCAGACCTCTAAATTCCATCCTAAAAATCCAGCCTAATATCATACATATATGGAAACCTAAGGAGTTTATATTGAGCATGTAGAAGCTGCTGACATTATCATCCACAATTGTTTCCTGCATTTAGTCAGAAGCAGCTCTGGAAATGTATCTGCTTCCTGATGATGACTTTTCACCCACGTTGCAGAGCAGCCTTGGAGTATACACATGGGATGCTTTTCAGATGAAAGTGAACTGAACAAGCATTGAATGTACACTTAATGCCATCAAATGAGAATTGGTTTGAAATAACTCCCAGAAATGATGTTGTTAAAACATCATCTTATACAGGTAACCATCAAAGTTGGGGGATTTAGTTGTAGTTGAAGACTTGAGAATAATAACTTGGTTTTAGATCTGGTTCATGGAGAAAATAGGTATTTGAGTCAGATTTGGTTTAAAACCATGATAAAAATTAATACTGTGGTTAATGCATTTTCCTGGCATACATCATTTATTAGTACATTGTATTTGTAAACATATACTATACACATTCTGAGTTATTATTTTACTGTGGTACTGATTCTGATTCTTCAAAATACTTATGTATGAAAACAAAATGGGCCTGCATTTCAGGTAAAAGTATCAGACATTTGAGTAAGAAATTATTTTTCTTATCAGACACTTGAAATTGCAAGGAAATATTAGCAAGTCATCTTGGGGAGTCTAACAGTGACTACATTTCATTAAAAGGAAATATTTATTTTTTGTCTCAAAATTTCTTCTTTGTGGTTTGACTTAAAAAATTGATATTTAAACCCAACTTTATGTTCATTTTTGTAATGATCCTGTAAACAACCATGAAGAAATTATCTCTAAAGCTCTCTGCTGTTGGGTGGTTAATTGGTTATGATGAAATTTATGTATATTATTAGGATTTGAAACTTTAACATGAAATCTTAAAAAAGATGTGCTAGAAGAAAATTATTCTAACAATATACATTATTCTAACAATTTATCATTACTGTGAGATTAGAAGTAAATGGTATTAAAACTCTCAAATTATCAAATTGAACTTTAAATGTTTCTGGTTTGGATATTTTCCACTCCTATCTAATTATCCTTGCAGTTTCTCTCTGTCAGACAAACCACCATTATCTTCAGCACACAGATGCAAAGAAAGCACAGAACTAAATTCTGGCAACTGCAAATGAGCTCCCATCTTTAGTAGTTATGAAGATATCAGACAGTTTGGCTCATAGAAAATATAACCCTAATGGAAAAAGTGGTATATAATTATGTGGCAAATCACAATCACCATAAAATATACTTACAATATCCAAATTAAAAGACTAAATAGCTCAGTCTAGACTTCTTCACTCCTCTGTGAGGGATCTATCTCCAGAACCTCATAGAGATAGTTTTCTTTGTTCATGTGTCAAACTCTTTCCCTAATGACATTGATACTGCTTGCATCTCCCCTACCTAATCTAATCATGAAAACAGTTGCAAGACAAAACTTTAGGTTTAGGTTTTTGTTCACTGCTCAGACGCACATTATTTGCACTTAGTAGATACCAAATTGGTTTACATGACCAGCAGAGATTTTTCTGGTATACAGAATATCCCTGAGTTATTTATTCATTTCTTTTGTCTGCATAAGGGCACATCAGGATAACAACATCCATAGCCAAGACAGGTCTTGCTTTATAATAGCAATTAATCATGCAAGTGAGTGGGAATCCTTTGAAAGATTGCACCAGCAGATATTTTTCTGTATCTCAAACCCAGCTGTAGATATGGGGAAGGACTATTTCTGGATCCATAAGCTGGGTAAAAGAATGAAGATAAGCTACAGCACAACAAGGAGTAAGTGCTTGCAAAACAGTATGTTTGTCAAGAGATGTACATTGCTTGAAGGCCTAGTGTATATGAAGCAAACTGTAACACTTATTCTGGGATAAATCTTTTTGATATTTTGCATAAGCATGAGGATGGTACACTGGCATCTCTAATGATCAAAGTTAAGATAACAGATTTTTATTCAAGAGATACCTACTTGAGGTAGCTCTGTGTTCTTGGAGATTTGGACTTGACTCTTTTCTGGCTGCTTTTTCTGTTTTCTGGAAGTTTATCTTGCTGATAGTTACTCATCTCAGTGGTATTTGAAGTGTATTGGAGGTTATTTCAAGAAAGTCTGTATATGAAACTACCTTGGAATGAATACAATCCTAGCTTCTCTTTGTAGCTCACTTGCTGTGCAATGGGACACTCTTCTGGTACTTGTCAGAATGTAACTTTTCAAAGAATGAGAGACCATCTTGACCCTTAGCTTGAATATTAATTCATGAATATAAAACTTATGGGAAAAGGAAGGCATTGAGCTTTGCCATCAGTACATCACTGCATGATGTGCAAAATTCCCATTTTATAACAATGCCCTTTAAAAACTACTGCTGGATAGTTGGCAAAGGTGTACATTTTTTTTACTGTTTTATTAAATACTTTCCTTTTCTCTTAGTTGCAAAAGAAGAATCTACAGATGAGTTTTAATGATGTATGGTAAAAACTTTTCTGCTTCTGTACTCTAAGCAAGACTATGCAAAGGTCAAACATTGGATGCATTTTCTTTAAATCAAAATGCCTAATGTAGACTCTGTGGAAGGAATTTATTTCTCTAACTGACTAAAAGGTAAACATCATGACTTTCTCTATAGTCAATGGTGAAAGGTGGGCACCTTTAGAAGTGTGACTCATTTTGTCCTAAAAAAGTAGGATAATTTGTCCCCTGAAGATTCTCAGCTCTCTCCATTCACTTCAGAGGAAGCCTAGGAGATAGCTTAGTTGATCTAATGTCTGGATGCCTAAAGTAAACTGAGGTAGGTCTGAGGTCAGAGATATCCAAGGCATTTTAAAGCAAGTAGGAGAAAACCCTTCATGCACCAGAACAAATACTCGTTCTTAATGCTACAGTGTCTAAATGAGGAAACTGATAGCCTGAAAACCCTGCAGAGATGGAAGCACAATGCAATGCCACACCCATGACCCCGGTTAATGGGGCCAAGTCAGTCAAGAAAAAAGTCAATATTACTTGCCTCACTAGTTACTGCAGTGAGCAGCAGCATTCAGGATTGACATAGGTACAGCTCAGTCTTCTCTTTTCCAGGTTTAGATCAAACCACTTTTCTCAGTGTTGAGGCATCTTCCTCAGTTTATTATAACTCACCTACTTTCTTGGGAGAAGCAAGCCGAGACATGCACTGTAGGGTGCACGCTTTAATCTAGCGGTTAGAATATTCACTTTGTAAATATTCTACACCTTTAAGAGTTATCTTAAATGTATTTGCTTTTCTTTTGGATGGCTTTCTAAGATTTGCTGCAGTCATACAGTTCTTTCCTATGAAGTCCGAATGTTAATTAACCCACTGAACATAGAATATACTGAATAGTGTTAGGAACAGAAGATATTTCTGCCTCAGTCTTATTGTTAAGAAAGGGTTATGAATCCTGATGATTACCAAAGTATAGACACCACAACCAGAACAACACAACTGGAAAGACAATAGTTGTTTGGTTCAAGAGTCAGGTGCTCCAAATGAAAATTTTCCAATCACAATTTTTAACAGCAAGCCCAGAGCTGTGCAGAACAGATATTTATATCAAGTCATGGAACATCTGACAGGTTTTATTGTCAAGATTTGCATAAACTTTTTCCACCTTTGAGTCTGCAGCATGTTTGAAAATATTTTCATAATAATTAGCAACTTTATATGTGTCTCATATTATGCCCTAATTCTAATTAGAAATATCATTAGAGAATCCAAATCTGCTAAATTATCTTTTTGAGTTGATTAACTTTCCCCTTCATATACCTGATTTAAAGTAGGAATCTAATTATCATCTCTTTCCTAATTCAAAGCTCTGAAATATTACATGTTCTTAAATTACTCACTAGGGAATGTGCACACTGATGGTGCTGAATGACATATTTCACAAGTGTTATACTTGCCATATAAATTATTATCAAATTATATTCCCTGGAGTGTATGCAGTGACATCTGGGGTTGCTTCAGGCATTTGGAGTTCCATGTCTTTTACCAGATCACCATGGTTTCAGCCAGCTAGAGTAATACCATCTGTAAATTAATAAATGTCACCCTTCTGTGCGACTTCCTTTCAATCCGCGCTCATATCATGGCTTTCATAATTTGATCTTCTAGTTGCAAAAGAATCATATAAATACATAAAAATTCACTGGTCTTCTGCTGTGTTTTTTTTTTTTAATGTGCAAATGCCATAGAAGGAAGATAAAAGTTCTGTTTCCAATAATATGCAGCTATAAAATGTTCATTTATTTGGTTTTTTTTATATAATATGGGGATTTTGTCAGTTGTGTCAAATTCCAAAGCAAGCTGTAAACTGTGGGTTGCCTGATCATTCACAGATATTGTTGTCTTCCTGAAAGTAAGAGAACTGACTACCTTTTTTATAGGAATGAGGATTTCACAAGTGCTTTTCTTAGCGAAAGGAGAAACTTTAATGAGGAAAAAGTGGCAGGAAAATAGCCAGTTTCTTTGTGTAAATCTGACTGTAAGGAAATCCTGTGTCATGTTTTTGAGGAGTACTGTGTTGTTCCTGTAGAGAATGTGTATCGGCACACATTTTAATGAAACTTTACAGTATGTAGCTTCATATTTGAAGTGTAATTTTAGCACAGTCAAGACAAAATACAATCTTTACCTGGAACATACCAGAGAAGAGTCTTAAAGCTATAACAGAGGCACAAGGCAAAACCCATTTCTGTACAAAAGCCTGCAGACACACTTGTGTGCTCAGTCTTTTGTATCCTCTCTGTGTTGCACCTGGGTGAGTGCAAGTCATCGTTCCTGCTTGTGCTGGAAGCTACTTTATGTCCGCGTTATATTTTGAGGCTAAGCTATTAACTGGATGAGCTTCAAGAACCTAAAGCAGAGAAAGTTCAGGCTCAGGCTATGCCACAGTGCGGACCAAGGCCCACAGCTTCCTGTAGGGTTGTCATTTCCCCATATCTAGCTATAGGGTTACCTCTGTACATTTCGCTTCCTGGAGGTGTATCACGTAGTCAGAGCACCCTCCAGAGAAGATACCACCATCATCTGCTGCATAAACTATGTGAAGTTACATGACTGAGGTTCCCCCTGCACCTCTCTGAAATTGAGGTGTAAGTTGAGGAGAAGCTAGGACAGCATAACCACAAAGCCCTTCTCTGTGTTGTTTGCCACCTCATCCTCTTCAAAAGGGTGTATTGGTCACACGGTGTATTGAGTGTATGTGGCAAGGTGCTGGCAGCAGGGTGCAGGGGTGATATTTGTGAGCCCTTTAGCCAGGCTGGTGGTGCTTCTGGGAAAATATTTCCAAGAAAGAGCAAAATGCTGCACAAGCTGAAAACCAGGGGAAAAAAAAAGTGAAAATCAGTGCTATGAAGACCAAGGTGAGAGAAGAAGGAGGAAGAGGAGGTAATCCAGTGCCAGATCAGGTACTCACCTGCAACCTGTGGAGAGCTTTTTCATCCTAATGTCTCCTCCCTTCCTGTTGAAGCAACAGAAGTAAGTGAATAGCTAGGTGGTGTCTGGCTGCTAGCACAGGTCAACCCACCACACATGATCATACAGAGAATTATGTCATTCCCTTTACTCCCTATGGCTTTTTAAATTAGTATTTTGTGTGATATTTGCCTTCAACTACTTCAATATGTGATTGTTTCCTCTGCAGCCTATGACTCAATATGTATACCTTCGTATGAAAGTCGTAATAGAGTTTTATCCCTCCTGAGTAGAAAATATACTTCTTTTGTCATCATCATATATTTAAAATTAACCGTGTTTTAAGTAAATAATGGAATTGCAATAGGAAGCCTATACTGACAACAGTTTCTGATTTTGAATCAGACCCTGTTACTAATGTGTAGATATGGAGAAAAAAATCCCTGCCATGAATGAAGTTCACCAATTTTTTTGGAAAATAGCAAGTGAAAGTAGCTCCATGGCAAGAAAACAAAACAATACAGAGTGAAAGCCTTTAACACCACACACCCTTTTCTGGAAAAAAAGTATATTTTTATTAAAACATGATATGTGAGTAAGTTTTATATTCATGGTCTCTAACTGATTAATTTTCTAAGCACTATGATGTGAGAGTGGTATTTTGTCAATTTTGTGATTTAAGAAAGGGTTTAGAGGTGGATAAGATAAGGTTTTGCGTACTTTTAGGGCAATTTTCCCACATACAAGAAATGGAGTGGAAGAAAATATGGAAATTTTTAATAAAGGAATAAGTAAGCTGCTGATTGAACCTGCCACCACTGTTAGACTAAAATGAATGACGGTTTTTTCCTAGGCTTTATCGCCCCATAATTCATTTCTGGATAGTTTGAGTAATTGCAATCTGACTCTAAAGTGGAAAATTTAAATTCAAACTGAGTTAAATGTTAACACTGAAACCTTCCTCTTTCACTGCTCCTGACAACAGTGGCACTGAAACATGTGGAAGGTCTAAGGAGACTTGGGATTAAAGAGGTACTACTGACTGATTCGTTCTGTACAGGCTTCAACGTCTAATTCCAAGGAGAATGATTTGAATTAGTTTATTAAATAACAAAAAGAGGAAGAGGTAAATAGGAGGTAAATTATTTAGTGATAGAAATCAGCCTAACATAGCTTGATGAATTAGGTGTATATATTGTTAATTTATGTTTGTCATAAATGCACACACACCCATCTATGTCTGTCACAGCTTCTAAACAAGATCAATGCAAACATGTAATTTCTTACTGATTTAACAAACTCATTGAAAAAATAACTAGAAAAACATTTTTCCGTGTAGCTCCTCTGAAAACAACTCAGTATTCCGTCACATTTATCTATTAGTTTCAGATATCTTTGGTTCATAAAAATAATATGTATCCAATTCCTACCTTTACAATATTACTTGTATTTTATGAATTATCACATATGCGATAGATATTTCCAGCCACTGGAAATGTTTATATTAAAGCCATGTTACATGTTTTTGCTTTAATTGTGGCTTTATCACCTGAGTTCTTGTTTAATTCTGAGACCAATGAAGATTCATTCCTCCAAAATTGAATATTCCTGCACTGAGAAACAGCAACATGACTGTTTGATAACAATGAGTCACAATGACACAATAATCAGTTCTTGATGGTTCAGACATTAGAAAATAATAAAACTGTGCCTGTAAAAAAGATTATATAAGCCCATAGGCTAAGACCCATGGCATTACTGAGAGCAGGGAAGAATTCTTCTTCACCAAAGGCGGGAGCAGATCAGCTGTGAGATTCTTTTTGAGAGCTAAGTGTATTTTAGCACATCTCCTGGTATCCTTTTGGAATCAATAAAGTGGAGATTATTATCAAGTTGCATGTGTATAAGCACTTAGTAGACAGTCCAAACAGAAAAATGCATGGACTGTGTTATGCCAACTCCCATTTTAACATCTAACATTACTTGGTACCTGAATATCACTAGCCTAAAATTATACTGGGTTGTATTGCAAGGCAGCATCCCAAATGTGTTTTTTAAAGCTAACAATAGGGAAAGTAAAGGAACATCAGAATTCTCCCTATTTCATCAAAACAACTGACTTAAGGGTGTGGCAGGGGAGAGGAGTGTAAAAGGAATTGCAGAGGGACACATTTTATAAACTAAGAAGACATTTCTGCACATCATATTGCTTCACCCAGACTGGTCTGCAAGGATTTACCGGCACCAGTAGTGTGACTTTATTTCTCAGCCCTAAAATGTGTTCTGATTAGGTCAGATGAGAATAGAAAATAAGGCCATCATATTCTTGTTTCATGAGTATCATCTTTATTGTCAGGTTCTTATTCCTGCTGTACTTTTATATTAGGTCACTCTATATGCCACCTTCCTTCTTTTTTTCCCATTGCTTGCAAAGGTACAAAACCAAACTTTGTCTTAGGAAGTATCTTAGCTAACAAATACTGGAAGCTGAATGAAAGGGTTATCCAAAGAAAAGCAAAACTGTATGCTTGCTGTTCTTACCCTACCAACCTGTACTCTAGACTAGTCTAAGACTGGCCTAAAATAGCCTCTCCTTTATTTAGACATGCTTTCCTGTTGCTTCTCTAGCCTCTTCTATTTTGTCTTTGCTTTAGAAAAACCCTTCTTAGCAAGTCAGGACAATGTCATCCCACAATGCACTGCTGTGTGGAGAAAATTCTGCCTGTTTCCCTGACAGTTCCAGCTACAGTTTCATAGGTCAATTTCCAAAGAGGTTTAAGATTGCCTGCAGGAAACTATTTTAGATTCTCTATTTAAATTGCATAGAGATATGATTCAGTATTCATTGAAACCAATGGAAATTGTTTCTTACAGTGAACTGATCCTGGATCCTACCTACATTTTGTGTTTTCTGTAGGTGATATCTAACCCATTCACTAGGTCTGGCTTTAGATTTTATTCCTAAGTCACTACTAGGGTATAGACCTCTTTCATAGCACTGGAGAATGGACTGGCATGATTCATGAAACAAACTGCAGGACTTAGCAGAAATATATAAGCAATCTGAAATCAACCGAGACTCTGTATATCATCTAGCTGTGTTACCTTGTTCCATCTGCAGCACTCAAGAGAAAACTGAAACTGAAAAATTCTCATATTAAAAAAGCACAATGTCAGAGGGAGTGAACAGAGTACTTGGAGGCAAGGACTGAAGTTCTAAAGGAGCAAATTTCATGAGCACTATGGAGGAAAAAATGGCAATTGCAATAGATCCGATTCAAAGGCCACTGTGACCAGTGAGATCCTTACTTTTATCTTGATAAAATTGGAGTCTGTCCCAGTGCAAGCAGCAATAACAAAAAGTAGGAATATGTTTCATTAGAGGGTTGGTTTGGTATCAGTTATTCTTTCATATGGTTAAAGTGCTTCCTAGATATCCCTGTAAGGTATATGCATCTACACCGAGAGAATGTAAGCAGGAAAGTAATTGCTATAGTTCAACAGCATCTTCTGGGATAGCCTGAAATATGTAAAGGCTTTCCTTTTCATGAAATTTTTTTACTGTTTCAGAGGCTAAACTTTTGTTATTTGTGCTCCATTAGAGTCACATAATTTCTAAGCATACAATAGGAGGGATTGCCAGCTTATAAATTTAAAAAAGTTTATTACCTGATGTTCAGAAGAACAGTATACTTCATGGACAGCGTTGGCCTTGATAAAATTGTTCCCTATGGTGGCGTCTGTCAGTCTTAGGAGCTGATAAAGCCCTTATCAAATTCCACTTGCACGTTGCTTCTGCACATTTGTTCTCTTTAAGCCTCTTCCTAAATAGTTATGGCCTCAGCAAAGAAATTGGATTTGCAAGCCAGTTGTCCAGTTGATGTATAACCAGTTTAATTCCAGTGAAAATCAATGGCATTACAGTGACAGAAATTGGCTAATACTAACTTTAATCAATTCTGTGTAGGTGTTTGTACAGGCTTAGTCCTGATCATGGGATGGAGTGCAACATACTCCAGCCAGAAATCTGTGCAGCAGATGTCTTTCCTTGTCTGTGAGAAGAATATTGCAGTTTGACTAGTTTATCCCAAAAGCAAATTATAAATTCCTTGAACTAGCCCAGTTGCCCTGGACAGTGCATTTGAGAGGGATAAAGCCCAGGGTCACGCCAGTCTCTACATCTACTCTCCACCAGCATCCCTCCAGCCTGCTAGTTTGTGGATTTTGGGCTATAGGGAGTATATTTCAGAGGTCTATCAAATCTGCTTCCCCTTTAGTACTCTCTTCACATCCAGATGGCCACAAAGGAGGTGCGAGAATTTCTGCTTGCCTTTAGCACTGTCAGTGCATATTCTGTCCAAGTCACAGTCCGCAGATAATATATGTTCAAAATAATAGCAGCTAGAAATATATACCAATTTTTTGGCTGACTCTTTGCCACGAGTATTTTTGAGGCTATGCTTTCTTCTTAATAATTTATTCTTCCCATGATAGAAAGCAAATTAACTATTCAGTTAATAAAGAAAGAGCATGAGACAAAACTCAGGATAGCCGGCTTCTACCATACATGCTTGAAGTGAGAGATATCCTATTCTATGCCTAATCTGTTGACTTTTAGTATTGTTAAAATATGACAGCAAACCATTATAAATGTAATTTATAATATAAAATAAAGCAGTGAGAAAGAAGATCTCTGGTGATATCCATTCCTTTGAGGTGAAAGAAAAGCTACAATAATTTTTGATGCCTCAAATTACACTTGTCAGTGAAGATTTATTTACAATTATAATGTTTTCATAAAGTTTAGCTATTCAAATCCCAGTATTGGTTTATGACAGCCAATTTTTATTTACTGCATTATCAGTATGTTATTGACTGTGTCTAACGTATTTTCAATACACATTCAAGTGAAACATCTCACAGGTTTTGACAATTCTAAAGGCTTGGTCCAAAAGAAAAACTCCCATTTGCTTCATCAGGGCTTTGACCTAAGTGCATGTCCAAGTGCTTAATAAAGTCTTATTATGCATGTTATGCAAGTGGGCATCAGATTGAACCCATTGCATTTCGGTAGAATGCTCAGCGACCGAGGACATGGCCTTAGCAGGCAATATAGAGTTATTTACCCTAGGGAAAGTATTTTGAAAATAATGTAATTGGACCAGATTATGAAACCGTTACTTGCAGCTTTCTGCAGCTTCTTGCCAGTCCAGTTGCACTGAACAGAAAGGAATGACTCACAGAAGTGCCCCAGCAGAGCAGAAAGTACTTGAAAGATGCACTAAAACATCTAAGCTAACATTAGGAGAGATAGATGTAGAAACAGGAGTTAATAAGCACCTGCACTCTATGCCACACTACCATAAGTCTTCTGCTTTAGCTCTAAACCAATATCTATGTACAGAGACACATTCTCCATATAGTTGCACCAGCGCATTCAGAGCTAGTTCAGGGATCTCTATCACGCCATGGCAGACACTCCTGGAGGGATCATTTGCTGTGGATTGGCTTATTTAAAAAAAAAAAAAAAAAAAGAAGAGTCTCCTGGCTCTTCATGTGTTTGTTTGTAGCAAATTAAAAGTTATTATTTGCGTTGGCTATATGAACTCCACCATACAACAGGACAAGCTTCACAACCTACTCCTGCGTACTTTCCAAATTATAACCTACTCAGACCATTAACTATTCAAAGTAGCATCACCATCATCCAGTCTAGCAAGAAAGATACTGAAGCCTGCAACAGCAAAGTTTCTAGTTCACCTATGATACTGTGAACATGGATTTATTATTCAATTGTCTGAATGCTATAGGGAATTGTTATCCATCACAAGGTCTATTGCTGCTCTCTTATGTTTTCTAGTCCAATCGGGAAGAAATAAATACTGGAACCTGCTTTTCCTTTAACAACAGGAAAGGAACAGAGAGGAGTCTGATACTATCACACTTCGTCATGATCTCTGAGTAACAATGAGAACTGAGCAAATGAGTTTCATCCCGTCAGTTCAGACATGGAAAGACATTCTGAGTTTATCTATCTTTCTTTATCCACAGAGGCAAAGGAGGTAAGCCAGGTTTCTAGATTTTATTAATCTGAAGCTCCTGTGTAAGAATCAATCCAAATTAGAGGATCTAGGTTTTCATATTACACACGAGACACATTGCTCCAGGAGACAGAAAAAGGACTGGAAGGAATAAGAGAAGAAAGAAAACAGAATTAAAATTATAGGTACTGAATCAGGCTGCTCAAAGTGAATCCGTAGTTGTGCAAAAGTTGTCCTAATCTTGATAAACTTTACTCATAATTTTATACAATTATCACTAGGAAGTCAAAGAGAGCATGGGAAAAAATGCTTTTCTTTTCAGGGTCATGCTATGTAGCTGTTACAGATTTGTTTTCTGAAAAGGTCTGCTGTCACAACAGAATATTTAGTAGGAGAAATTATAACAATAAATAGTGTATGGCCTACGTTCTCAATTACCTTAGTAACCAGAGATGTTATATTAGAAATCAGGAAGTATTCTGGGAAGAATTAATCTGTTGATGCTGAAGCCAGATACCACAGTATAAAGTATTTTAGTGTCTCCATGTTTACCTTTTATGACTGTGGAGACAATCTTTGCAGTTTTCTAATTGACACTGAAGGCTTCTGATTTTAGAGCAAAACTGTTTCTTAACATCTCCTCAAAATAGTGCAAGAAATCGCTCCCTCCTTAAGGTCTAGGTAGAACTCCAGAGGATCAGTATTCATAATTTTCTTTCTTTATCTTTTCCACCTGCTTTTCTTTCTCTTGAGGAAGTATTGCTCTTACATTTGAGTAGATGCAAGCCAAGACCGTCAAGTGAACACTGAATGGAAATAATTTTCTTATTTTTATGGTGGTCATGAAAAGAAAGGAATTTATGTTGTTTCTTGGACCCTTACTATCAAAAAGCTAAGAAGCAGAGGAAAAGATGACTGACTGGAAATAGTTGTTCTTACAAGTTTACAACTACGGTATTCAAGCATTTTCCTAGTCTCACATTTTCAACTATTGACTTTTACGGAAACAAGTATATATTTGTGGAAAAATTCTAATAATTAGGTTTGTTGTTAGTCTCACATTTCACTTGGGATCCTGATGAACACATCATTTACATCATTCTCACACTTTCATTTTCATTATATAAAATTTGCTGTGAAGAGACACCCAGTACATGATCAGAGTGTAAATGGTGTTATTTCTATAATTTTATGTCTTCAGATTCATTAAGCAATTTCCAAAATTCTCAGTGAGAAATGTCAGAGGTGCCAATAGCATACCTTTAGAGCTGTTTGTCCCAGTTAATTACATCGTTGCTCAAGTGTCTTCCCAAGTTCAGCACCTTCATACGTCACTTCACCTATTGTCTTTAGCGTATGTATTTTAACATGACTCACAATGAAGAAATGGGGGGACTATCAAAGGTTCTTCTGAATCAGAGCCCTGAGAGAGAAACTGGGGAATACTTGTGGTTATTGAGCATACCTACACTTCGAGGACCACTGGACTGTAAAGATTATTCTCATACGTCACGCACTTCCAAGCCATATATTCAGAGGATCTGTCCTGTTGCATGCATTACAACTTTCATCAGATCATTGCAGGTGCTCGTGTAAGTTTCCCTCATTTGCCTATGAAAAAGCCCAAAGGCAGGCCTCTGTTACTGATTTCTCAACATGACGTCCAAGTTAACCAAGCACCATCCCATGCTACGTTAGGAAGAGGATCATCGGACTCTGAAGGGAGGTGATCCTTCCTCTCTACTCAGTACTGGTGACAGAGTTACAAAGTTCTCGGTGCAGTTCTGGGCTCCCCAGTACAACAGAGACATAGCCATAGTGGTACGAGTCCAGCAAAGGGCCATGAATGTGTTTGAGGGACTGGAGCACCTTTCAGATGAGACAGAGAGAGATGGGACTGTTCAGCTTGGGGAAGAGGAGGCTCAGGAGGATCTCATCAATGAGTATAAATACCTGATGGGAAGGAATGAAGATGAGGGACTCAGGCTTTTCTCATTCATGACCAGGATAAGAGGCAATGTGCACAAAGTGTAAATAATAATTTAAAAAAAAGAAAATCCATCTGACAACAAGAAGACTATGAAAGTTGTTAAACACTGAAAGATGTTTCCAGAGAGTTTGTGGGGTTTCCATCTTTGAAGATACTCACAGGCTCTCTGGACATGGTCCTGGGTAACCTGCTCTAGCCACCCCTGCTTGAGTAGGTTAGTTGCACTACATGATTTCAAGATTTCCCTTCCAATTACAATGACTCTCTGATTTAAAAAAAATATTTCACAATAATTTATGCCTTCAACTTGCATTAAAAGATCTGACAAGTTGTCTCAAGCAGTTAATGTTTAAATACATGTCATTAGCAATGTGCTACATGTAAGCCATCTGAGCAATGCTAGGATGTCTCAGTACCTTTGATTTTCAGAATGAGACAGTTTAAAATCAACTGCCACTTTCCAATACAAGTCACATTCATATCCCAGAAGAGATGGAGAACCTTTTTGTGCCAATGGAAGAGAAAAAACATTGTTCAGCACCTCTCCAAAGAGACTATGCCCTTTGCACAACCAAGCTGACTGGAGAATCCTGGCCATTTATGCAATGATTTCATAGAGAAGATGCCATCATAGCTGATTTTAAATGCATTAGAAATGAAAAGGTGGTGGAGCAAATACAGCATGAATATTAATTTAAATTACCAATCATAATCAAGAGGAATCAAACACAATAATATAATTTTGGCAGAGTCCCATGAGTTCCTATTTTTCTATATCTTCCTGTGTCTTGAATGTGCCAATAATTAAAAGCAAAAAAATTCTGGTATCACGACAATGAGTGAAAAATATCTCCTACCCCCGGATATTTAGCATATAGCAGATCAGTGTAGCTTCATTTTTAAGGGAAATAGTATCTGTTTAATAGCCTTAGCTGTGAGTCTGAAAAATATCCAGAACAATCTGTGTTTTCATACACAGCATTCACCTAATATCTATAAGCTATAATCATGTTGTAGTTATTTTCTCAGACTGAAATAAATGAACAAAGTCAGTGCACAGTACCATGATAAAGATGCATCCAGCCTAGCTGAGAAGAGAGAGACCCTCAGCGGTGGTGTGGTGTATCAGTTCTTCCCTTCACATAGTTCGTGGTGTGAAATGGCTGAAACAGGTCTAGCATATGCTTGAGCTAAAGCTTTAATCTTAGGAAAT
Organism: Dromococcyx pavoninus; assembly: GCA_033558185.1. Taxonomy (NCBI): domain Eukaryota; kingdom Metazoa; phylum Chordata; class Aves; order Cuculiformes; family Neomorphidae; genus Dromococcyx; species Dromococcyx pavoninus. The sequence continues at coordinate 2,991,551 of JAUMJL010000362.1, read as the reverse complement.
ACCAGGTCTGGTCCCCTACTCTCTGCTCCTCCAGTATGCTCAAATGTGTACTCAGAACCTATTTTCTCCATGCTGTCAACCTCAACCAACAGAGGAGTTATGATGGGGCTTTGAAATGTTTTTACTACCAAAATCTCTGCTGCTCAGCACTGTGTTCTTTGAGGCCATCACAAATGACACCGTTGACCATTTGAGTGAAGGCAAAGAGAACTAGTACTTCTGGTGCTGTCTGATGGAAGTAGAAGCTGAGAACAACAGCTTCTGGGCATAAGGTCTGTAAAAAGTGGAAGCATTATGTGGCCCTGTAAAATGTCTGCAGAAATTAAGGCTTTGAATGCCTGAAGATACAACTTGCCAGTATCTTTGCTCTAGAACTACTCAGGAAATTTTAGCAAGTACTCCTTTTGATCTCAGAAATGCAAAAGTACCGCACGAAAGCCTTTTGTAAGAGATACAGGTGGCTCCTCTATGGTTACTCCGTTTTGAAATATCTTTTGGAGTTGCTATTACTCCTTTAAAACAACAGTTTTAATTTTTTCTGTGCCAGGACCATTTTTTATTTAAAAGTGTATGGTAAAGATATTTTAGCATCCTTTTGGATTGAATAAATTAAAATAGCATGTTTAGAAAATGGTAAAATAGTCTCCACTGAACAAAACTCTTAGATCCTCCTTGTTTATATAATTTCCTTCAGATTAGTATGCTTCATCTTTATTTTGAGACATATAACCAAAGCGTAAAAAAAGTCTGCAGAATGATACATTATTCTTCTGGAAATCTTTCAAAAATCCAAAGCGTAATAAGAAACTTTGAGCAAGTCAACACAATAACTCTGATTCACCACTTCTTTTCTTTTTTCATTTTTTTTATGCGACAGGAAGGAAAACTAGAATTTTCTTGTGTTTTGGTTTAGGTAGGAACAGTCACTGTCACACAGGGAAATAGGCATATGTCCTGTTTTAATACCAGCAAAGCTCTTGGGAATTAATATGGACAATTAAGTACTGACATGCTTTCCCCATTTTTTGTCCAAGTTTGAGGAATTCTACTATTATCGATATTGTAATATTACCTAATATATATAAGCTTTATTTCGTTAAAGAGAAGCAGGCATTGTGGTACTATATGTTTTTTTCCTTGAAAATTTGAAATTCCTATAAGATCTATTTAAACAAGTGTAGATAAATTCAGAACATTTCTTTTAAATACAGAGAAATGGAAGTGAGGGGAGAGAGATTGCAAAGCAATGTGTTTCCTTTCCGTTTGCATGAATTGCTTGTTTTCTTTTGTTTGGTTGGTTCATTTTTTTTTCTTACAGCCCTTAGTAAATAAACTGTAGGGTGTGCCTGCACCAGATTCAATTTCATTGGTGCTTTAAGAGATTTACAAATACTTTTAATTTGGCAAGTTAAGGCACTGTAACATGGTAATGTAGACTCATAGTTGCTGCTAAAATTAAATGGTCTTGTTTTACTCTTTAAAGAAATGAAAAGTAATTTAACTATATCCCTGTAATTACAGAAATTCATAGCTATCCTAAATAAAAGGTTACCCGTGTGGAATACCTGACAAAAATGAAGGCAGGAAGCAACACAACTGCTACTGAAATGTGTTTTGCTTTACACTGCTGGGGCTTTTAGGAATCAGATCCTGCAGTCAAAGCAAATACTTGTTCTGATTTAATTAACTTCAACCAAACTTCTGTGCACCCACAGAGAATTCCCCCTGTAAAAGCAGAAACTCAGAGTAACATAAAGTTGGCAGAAGGATGATTGTGTTTCCTCTGCTCATACCCCTTCTGGAAGAGTCAACGATTATGAAGATGCTGGTAAAAAAATATCAAAATCTGATTCACTGTGGTACAAGACCCTTGTAGCCCTATTCTCAATATACTTAAAAGGTTACTACACTTTGATTTTTGACTTGCCTAGATCAGAGCAGAATCAGGAAACTGCTATTACCTCTCTGTCAGACTCTTTGCCTGCTGCATCCAAATAAATCTGCAAAATACATTCTTGTCTTCGTTTTTTACGACTGTATGGCAGGTTATGATAGTGAGTTCCAAAAAATGATAACAAAGTTGTGTGAGATGAGAATGATAATAAAGCTGTGTGACTGGAAAAACAACTCGTCTGCAGACGTAGCTAGAAGGTGTTATAAACATTGTTTGAGTGACAGAAAGCATGAACTCTACTGGTATTTATTATTTCATGTTATAATATTGCAAGAGAACCGTGACTCATCGTTTGTTACAGATGCCACTGTAGCAAAGCCTCTGTCTTTATCTGCCAGTATTTCCTCCAGATGACAAGGCTTCCTATGATGGGAAGCCAGCATGATTGTTTTGGTATGATCACAAATTCTGATGGACGTTATCACTACAATGACACTGTGAAAGACGTAGTCTAGCTGTGGGATCTGGAACTGCCAGTGGGAAGCAACAAGCTGGTAAACACTACAACTGACTACAAATCTTACTGCAAAAAGCTATACATTGAGTGCACTTTCCCTCCACACATCCTCCTCAGACATCTACACCATGCGTCAGACAAAAATCTGAGATGATTAAACCAGCAATGTCCCAATGCACAAAGCAGACCTAAGTAACTGTTTCATAAAGAGCTCACGTGCCTTTCCCCAGAAGAGGTCAAGAGGTTCTTTAATTTGTAGCAGATGATTTCACTAAGTTGCGTGCCTAAGTCTTTGTCCTGCATAGTCACAGTTAATTTAGACACCACTGACAAATATGGGTCCAGTAAATTACTAATTCCCATGCGCATTCCCATGCTTTTACCCTGTCAAATTAATCTGCTGGCATGTTTGTCAAATTACCAACTTTCTTGGGTCATTTCGTACTTCTTCAACCTCCAGATGATTTTGGCTTTAAGTAACATCTTCACTAAGAAAAGTTGACCTATTTCTGGCTAGCCATTTTTCCTAGTCAATACCACATACATTTGACTAACACCATCACAGTCTCACTCACTGATGCATGGGAAGTAAGGTATCTTTCCTTATGGTTTTCCCAGTTTCTTATCTGGACATATGTTTGCCTGTCACCACATGAGTATTTCATTTCCCCAACATTCCCTAGTCAAGCACATTATCAAAACTGCTGCAAAGTCCAGATAATAATTTTCAACTAATTTTCTTCTGACTTAATTTACTGTACCTGTTAATTTATCTGAAAAAGTAGGGATCATATATAATTTCAAAGGATTGATCCTTTAAAGCAAAACTTTAATGTAATCTATATTCACAATGGCAATCAAGCTTAGTGATCAATTTTGAAAGTTACGCCTCTAGTGCATTCTTCAAGCTTCTCAGTGCATTAAATTTGTTACTAGTGACCACTTACATGGTCATTATAGCAAATACATATACTTATCCTGTTGTAAATTCTCTTACATTAGCTGAAGCATGGACCCAAGCATTTTTTTTCTCATGACGAATGTCCTGTACTTTTTCATTAAATATTCTGCAGCTCAGAGCCAAATCATCCACGTAGCATATCCAAGGAGCTCAGCCTACATCATCTGAGTCCTGACCTGAACTGCTGTACAGATCTCACTGTCTAGACAGCAGAAAGGTCTTGGCCTATGCTGCTTTGCCAGGTATGTTTATGCTTTTCCTGTGAGGGTGCTTCAGAGCTCAGCTGCAGGTTGCATCTGCACGTGTCCAAGCACAAATAATGGAAACTTAAGAGAAGCTGGCCTTGAGCACAATCTTAGGTCTGTGTCTGGCAGCATTGCTTATGGAAGTCAGCTTTCATAGTCAAAATAGAGCGTATGTAACTGTTATTAATAAACCATATTACAATGTAGTGATAGTTAAAAAAAATAGAACTGTTCAAAATATCCAATACAGAAATATATTAAAGTCAAATTTCAATATAAGCAATAGTTTTATAAATAATGTCAGCACTAACAAAACCTCTAATCCAAAGAATATCAGTGAAAATAATATGTAGCTAAAAGATAGAACTGTTTTTCCAGGCCTAATAACAAATTTACATGAGTGGACACCCAGAAGAAAATGTTAGTGTTCTTTCTGGGAATTTAAATATGTCGTTAGATTTAACACGGATGTTCTTTCAACAAGGGTAGAGCTCTTTTGCACCTGTTTTTTATGCAACAGCATAAGCAGTTATTGTTCTCAGTCGCTTTGACATCATACGGATATCGGCACAATTGAAAATGTTTTGATTGCATAATAAGCTGTTTTTCTATTTTTATTATATAGTTGTGATAGTTAATTTACAGTTAAGAAAAAAATTTTCATTTCATTGAACACCTGATTTTCACACTCATATAGAGACAGTTTTCCAGAATGTCTGTCTCAACTCCTGCCAGTACTGGTCTCAACTCCTGCCAGTACTGGAATTTCCTAAAGGGATTAGAAAAATCAGATTAAGAATGAGTCAGTCACTGGGATAACTCACCCTGGCTCCTTTGACTGCAGTGAAGGACTTAGTCCAATATCTGGTCCAGACAAATCTTTACCTTTATACATTAATGTTCTTTAAAACCAAGTGATCTCAGATTTAGCATTGGATAACATTGGATCTTAGAGAGGTGAATGGTTTTTTTGGTGTTTTTGGTTTGGTTTGGTTTTTTGCTTGTTTGTTTGTTTGTGGAAAATTTGAAGAAAGAAAACTTGGAAGGAAGAGTGGAAAATAAAAGCAATGCTATAGAGCAGAGGAAGCAGGACAAACATATGGTCATATACCAGGGACAGAAGGCTAGGTTTGCATAAAGATATGACTGAAACAATTATATTCATGTAAGAATTTTGCAATAGATATTGTAGCTGAGAACATTCATGATACATGGAATGAAGGATATAAGACAACAAGGAAAAGCTCTCTGATCTCAGAACTGAGAAATCCTTATTCACATCAATTGATAATTTTGTCCTTATTACACACATCATTTATTCTTCATTTAAATAAATTTTCAAAAAATACTAAATATATGTAAAACATTGCTGTTAACATATAAGAACCCTGATAAAATTTCTTTAAGCCTACCCTGAAACAAGCCATTTTTTTATTGCAAATAATAGAACACGTAGAGATGAACCACTAAAGGATCCTGCCAGCAATTCACTGCCATATAATCCTTCAAGCCTCATTAACCTAAATATAATTTACATAAACTACTGAACCTTAACAGTCTCCCCAATAAAATGTGCAAAAATACATGTAAAGGTCAAGATAACAAATTACAAGACTATAAAATAAATGTCTTAGTCAAAGGATAATTTGCCAATAATCTCATGGTAATTTGATTGCCACAGGAGAAGACAAATATGACAGGAATGGAATTACTCTGTCCCTTAATTGTTCGCTTGCAGGATTTCCAGCACTGCATTTTTGTAGCAGAGAAATGTTCTGTATAAGCTAGTATACATTTTCTATATTTTGCACCGTCTCCATTAAGACTTAACTTTGCCATTAAGTACTCTGTGGTGGAATAAGCTACTTCCTTAGTGAGGAGTAACTGAAAGGAGGTATATTATGAGCAAGTACTATGAACTGTTTGGTTTGGAGTAACACTCAGTGATATTCATGACAGAGTTCACTTGATGGAAATACATTAACGTAAATCTTTGTCAGTAACGTAGCTGAAAATGAAGTCTTCCGGTGTCTTACAGTGTATTGTCATCTAAAAAAAAAAACACAAACAACCAAGAACAAGATTTTGTGGTAGATAATTTACCTCTCAATATGGTTCTTACAGTAACTGATTTCAAAATCCAATCCCTGTCAGATGCAAACACAAAAGTAAATGTCAAGTTATCTTTACAACTTTTCTAAAACATTCTGGGACCAGAAAAGCGAATGTTTTTCAGGCTCCAGATCTGCAAATATCAGAAGTTAAATTTTCACTAAGGTAATGACCTACTGTTTAGCCCATATGTTTGTTGCTTTGAATTGTTAAAAACTAGCATTATATAATGAAACTTGTAGACAACACTGCCTAGTCTGGCTGCTTTTTTGAAATGATATTTTGAGACAGTTTCTTAGGGACCAGCCTCCTGTGGTTTCCTGTTTGCATGCAGTATGACTCAGTCTTCATGCCAACTTGAAGCTTTTCTACCTAATTTGGAAAGTTCAGTAATAAGACTGCTCTTTTGAAAAGGTTACATCTAACTTGTATGAAACTATATTGTCTTTATTTTTGAGTAAGCACGAAACAAACAAGGGCCAAACTAGTTGATGCTTCTGTTGGACAGACTTGAGGCTTTCCTCCCTCACCATTCCACCTGCACTAACAGGATCTGGGTGGTTTAGCTGGGTGGAGAGTAGAGGGTCTTAAAGTTACACTCCTTCCTGCTAGGAAAAACGGTCAGTATTATACTAAGTACACAGACCCACCTGACTTCCACAAGACACCAGAACTGAAAAACTATGCAAATAATGACATCAAGGTAATAAGGAATCTCAATTCCCATTGATGATGGAAGGTTAGCAGATATGTAACTCAAGTATTGCTTAGTCTTTGTTGAGCATGATGTGGCTCCTAAGCAACATCAGCTTAAGCAGTTTATAAAAGGCAAGGATAATGCTGTTGTGTCTGGAATCCATTCAATCGATTTTCTTCTACAGAGAAGCAGCTGTACTAAAAAGATGAAAAGGTGAATGAAAGCAAAGGATGTGCTTCAAGAAGTGGCCAGCATTGCCCACAAATCTTGGAGAAATGAGTCTTTCTGAGGCAGCATGGTTACAGATCATCTTCAACTATAAACTAAAAGCACAGCAGGCATTGGCATGTCCACTACTTCTCATCCCATCAGGGAGCCAGGTCATAGACAGGACATTGCCAGTCACCCATGTTCCCATATCCTAAGCTGCAGAGACAGTCTGTCAATAAAGACTTAACCTGTAAGTTCACAGGCCTTACGTAAAACCTTTTTCAGTATTCAAGACATCCATGCAGACCTTTGTTTCATGTGGACTCTGTGCCTAACAAAGTGAGACATCATACTATAGTATAGGCGTATCAGAGACCTCACCAAGGCCTCAGACTACATTGTTTCCAGTAAGAGCTGTCTTCTACACTTCTTTCATTCTGCCAAGTGCAACTGAAAGTAATCAAAGGGTTTGTAACATACAAGGCAGAGGTAGAAGCAAGACAGACAGATATAGTTGTGGAGGAATCGCTTTTGTAGAAGACAAAAGAGATTATTTAAAAAACAATTGAAGCAAAAGCAGATCAATGTAAGTAGAAGTGGGCTAAGGCATCACAAAATACTGACTCTGGTTCTTTGCCCGTTTTGAAGGCTAAAAAGGTCAAGCTGTGCTAAAATGTGATTTATTAAAAATTATTGTGGAAGAATTTTACATGAAATGGAGTGTCCATTTGTTTTACTGTGAGGTCTTTTTTAACTTGAAAGTTTTTTAACTCTTTAGAGTAAATGAAATGTTCAATTTAAAGAAATTTCTTTTATTTAAATATTTTTAAGAGTGAAATTTATTTGCTTCTGAATTTTGGTAGGTTTTGGTCTGAAGCCTTTGTGTCAAAACTACAGGAATTCATGAGGAAAAGGCTTAGAATAGATCTGAAATTCAAAATGTAACAAAATGGATTCCACACCTTAAAAAGAAACCAAAAAATAAAACAGAGAGGAACTACACATCTCTATTCTGTTCCCTTGTGGGACACTGTCTCATTATGGAAATAACGGTCTGTTAAGCTACCTTTACTGATGACAGAATTTAGAGATAGTGTTCTCACAAGCCTGGGTTTTCAGTCGATTTAAAAAATCAATTTTAAATGGCTTCTCTTCTCTTTGTGCTATTTACCCAACACAGTCTTTCAATGAAACACGATACAGTCAATTACAGCTGGAACTCTAAATATGCCTCTTCAAGCTTCTATAAGGTTTGTTTTATTAAATAAAGTTCATAAGATTGACATCAATAGAAAAATTCCTATTGCCTGCTTTGTTTATCTATACTAAGAGGTGACCTTCAGAAAGATCCTCTGTTTCTCTTAGTATCCACCATAATTCACTTTTCAAGTCTTTAAGAATGTTCTCTTTTAATGGAGAAGATAGCTTCACCATTGCATCATGAGAGTAGCAAGATGAAGATTTTTAAGCACTAACATTTTCCTGTATGGTGTTTCCACTTTCAAAATGCTTTCCTTGATTTTAAACTAGAGAAAAATGCTTGCACACCTTTCTCCTGGACACATCTGAAAGCTGAGCTTGTTAAAACTACAAAAGCTTGGGATGCTCCTGTTTGCTTCTCTGCTCTGTCGCTGCATATGGGTTCCTCTCTTCCTTCTGCTCCCTGCCAGCCCTCTGAGCTCTGCCGTTGTCACTATGTTACCTTCTCTGACAAGCAGAGCTTGGAAGCATGGTGTAATACGTTTTGCTATTGATGACCTATTTCATGAGACAGAGGGAACTACAGATACAAGAACTGTGTTTTACAGCCCTTGTTTAAGTTCTTTCTGTTCATGGAAAATGAAGCTTCTTCAGATTAAACGTAAGCCTCAGGTGAACCCATAAGTATAAATAAAATCCAAAGGAGCATACCCACATCTATTTCAGACCATATGTACTTTATCCTTCTCTCATATACCTCAGACATGTGAGTCATTCTTTTTATCTCAAAATTTTAATATGATGTATTATAAGCTTATATCCAGAACTAAAGCTATTTCTTCAGCATACTCCCTTAGTAGTTCTGATTTTGGAAAGCAAACGTGGAAATGATGAGATTCTCTCTAATTAGAGCTTGTTGAACTATTGTTTGCTGTGTATGTGGCCTAAATAGCTGAGCAATTTTTTTCTGTCAATTTTGTGCTTGCAGAAATTGAGCAAGCCATAGCAATCTTTTAGAAGGGTTCTGAAGAGATTAGTTAAAAAAAAATGCAAAGAATATTGTCTTATTTTCACACTGTTAATTTCACTCTTGATTAGAGTCTCGCAAAGGCTGTAAATAAGCATTGGAGACAATAAGAGCTTTCTTTCATTGCAGTTATTTCACAGTGGATTTAACCATTCTTTAGTCTCCAAGGTAAGCAGGAAAAAATGAAGATAAAAGATTTTTTGTTTTTCTGTGTGAGAACATAACATTCCATTTCTACCAACTGTTGTGATAACCAGGGATTAATTAAAGAGTCACTTGTCGCTTTTTCTTATATTCCAAATAGCATTAATCCCTGAAGTTCCAAAGTAATAAAGATGGCAATATCATGCTGCACACATGGGACAAGAAGAGCAACCCACCTTTGGTCTCATGTTGTGTTAAACCACAGAAAATAATAAACCCACAATTTATATAATTCCCTTGTGAGCAGCACCGTATATAGAGAAATGCCGGAGATCCTTGTTTTCCATGGCTCCTCCACAGGACTCTCTGACTACGGAGGTCCAAGACTTCACTATAGAGAGTGGCACAGACCCAGTAGAAAATCTGGACTGAGCAGAAAAGCAAAGATCTCTTATCAGCAATTCCAAATAGCTTGCCTTAGAAGGAAGCGACATTTATTTCAGCCAGCAGAAAGAATACAAGACCAAAATAAAAAAAAAAATAAAATCCACAAAACAATGAAAGCAAACAAACAAAATCCAAAAAAACAACCCAAAACTCAACCAACCTGCCAAAAGTTGTTAAAGATATAGATTTCTGAATTGTGGTTGAATGCTTGTGGCACACTGGAAGTCTGCTGTTTTCATTATAACCATTTACGGTATGGCATGTAGACTTCTTTCTTCATCCTACTAACATGAAGGAACTACCATAAGAGGAAACATGACACCTCATACCATGACTGAAGTATCTCAAAAGTTATTCTACCTCCCTAAGTTCATATACACACATTGGGTCTAGCTAGATCGGGATCAAATCCCAGAGCATGGCATTTAGAACCCCTGCCCACTTTCAATCATGGGAATAAGAGCCCAACAAACAAATAAGAAAGGAGATTTGACATTTCAAGGCCAGTTCCCTCATCTAGACACCTGGATGTCTGAATCTCTGTAGAGCATCTCAAAGCAAAACCGTCTGATTTTGTTTCAGATATATCCTAAGACTTCAGATGTCAGAGTTTCTTAACTTGTGATCTGGAGACTACTGGAGAGGCTGTGGTGATCCACTAAGTGCAAGATATTGGGAGGGGGAAGAAGTTAAAATTACTCAAACAGATCCTCTTTTGGTTTAGAAGCAATTCAGAAGACGCTGGAGAATCCTGTGCATGCAGAGCTGACCTCCCTCAAGTACGATAACAAAGTGTTGCAGAGTTCTGTGTATGTACATATTAAGCACCAAACTGGAAATAACAGAAGGAGGAAGCAAGCTGTAAAAAGTGGGTTAAGTTGGTGTCTGAGATAGCTTTTTGCTCGGAAGTTGTAAGACTTTTCTATTTAAATAAACAAAACCGAATAAATATTATGTATGTTCACGGCTTTGAAAATGGTTTTAATAGTCGACCTTTCAAAACTTCACTGGAGAGGTTATTGATTGAAGGCACAGTACAAAATATTTCCCTGTACCTATCCTCCTTTTAACTCAGGAGGAAATGCTTTTGGTCATGACTGGAAGGGGTGTGAACTGGCTTAATTTGCTGCACTGTTCACTGTTCATTGATCAACTATTTTTACATGGAGACTGACACAAAAAAATCCCTCTCCAGAAACAACCAAAACTCAGTGTCTGGAAAAGATGTTGATATTAAAGAAAGAGAGGAACACGGTGAATCATTCAAATCTTCTTCCCAACTAATACAAAGCCTTGCTCATAAACAGAATCATGGAAAGAGTCAGTATCATTTGGCAAAAAAATGTATTCTACATAGATTAGATGAGGAAGGTTCTGAGCCAAATTCTCTGTACATATAAATGGGCCACGCACTATTGAAATTGATGGGAGAATGGAACTTTGATTGTCCCTAAAAATAAATCAGCTATAAAGAATTAGTAGCCAGCATCAGCTTACGTAAACCAAACCAAGAACACAATGTGGGAAGGTCTTTTAAAGAGTCTCAGTCATCAATCTATATTTGTATATTCCAGTAAAATAAAAAAAAATAAAAAAAAATGTTGAAGAGGATTCTCAAAAATTGTATTGAAAATACTCTGAAGTAATTTCTATTTATCAGAGGATGCAGCAGAATTCAGAAAGAGGCAAATTCATCTCTTTTCATTTTCATGGTCAAGCTTGGTGTTCCGGTGCATAGGTGTTGTCATCCAGTCCTTTAGTAGCATGAGATGTGTTGATAAGTTTGCTGTCCTAGGAATTATGTTTGTCTTCCCAGCAGGTAATATATGAGACAGTCACTTCTAGATGTACCTGACCAATACTTTCTATAGAAACATTTGTATTAATGGCTTCTGAGCTCTTCGATAAGGAGACCTGGCAGGACAGAACACTTAGATTAAATGATGTCAGTTTGAAGAGTCAGACCAACAAGGTTGAAACTGCTGCTGCCTAAACTATTATTCTTGCAGAATAATAAAATCTTATTTTTAGAACATTGAAGTATGTCTAGCACTGATCAAACAGCAGTCTAACAGTTATTAATGGCAGCTGTCAGCATTTATTGACAAAGAATGAGTCACACTGGACGTACTAGAAGTCCCAGTTAGTTGGAAAGCTTAGGATATTTTTCCTTATGTTCTTTTAAGTTTTCTTTTGTTTTTTTCCTTTTTTTTATTAACTCATTCTTTTGTAGGCAGCACAATAACGAGATATCAGAGTGTTTATCTGCAGTAGCCATTAGGACAAAATAATGAACTTGTTCTGGAAATACAAGAAAGTCATCTCCTGCTTTGTCAGTAAATAATACTCTTAAGGAGGCAATTTCAATCACTATAGGTACTCACAAGTTAATTTAGAAACTACCAGCTTATAATTAGTAGTGCAGCCAGCATACTGTGTGGAAAAATCTTGCAGAAAGCTCTTCAATTTATTAGGAAGGTAAAGAAAAATGTTAAAAATATCCTTCTGCCCCTCTAAAGAGTGATTTGAATGACCCTATTACCATGTGATTTATATTAATGTTTAAAGAAAATAAATTAAAATTTTGTATTTCTTTGTCTCCTAAAATTAAATTACTTTGAGACATATTTTTAATTTTTATCAGACCACAATATTTGCAAATTTAATTTCAAAGCACGATTTTTACATGCATAGGTTTGTCAAATCAACTTCTGCATCTGCCTTACTGTAATTAGTACAGGCATTTAATTCATGCTTCCCAAACCAAATAAAGCAACTACAAATAATATAAACTCTACAGCAGCAGTGCTTGTGAACCCTCAATATCAAGGAAAATCTTCTGTTCAATTTTTATGCAGAAAAAATTGTGCAAGGACATGAAAGCTGCACAGAAATTCCAGCTTATAGTTGTGTGCCTGTTAAACAGACAGACACAGTGTAGGTCTGTATCCTTCATTTTAGCATCCAATTAAAAATCCTGGTCCTTAACTTAAAAGATCTATCAGAGAGAAACTGCTCTGAAGAGATTATGACACTGACAGGGCGAAACGGAGAGGTCTCAGGAGATCAAGCTGAAGCCCAGAGGGAACAACTTTTTTGTGACCAAGCACCTCCCCTCCACCCCCCACCCCCACTCTTGAAGGATTCTTCTAACTCTTGCTGGTTTTATGTCATCATTTAGTGGATATAAATTTGCAAATGCCATCACAGTAGTAAACTGGCACTTTAATTAGTGAGAAAAGTGAGAAAAGAAGGGGAAAAATAGCAGTGGAGTAAAGGAGAATGAGGAGACAGAGAGAAAAATCATGAAATGATGGAATAAGAAGTTCTTTTGTTCAGTATTGTACTGTCCTTATCATGAACTCACTACCAAAATGGTCTAATACATTGAGTATGCCTGAATCCATTAGACAAGAAAAGATAAAATGTGTGCCTGAGCCACAAATCAGCACATATTTATTCACTGTTAATTGATTATGCTAGGCAAAGTCTGGTAAAGTGTAAACAAAGTGAACACTGGGACCTCTGGACATGAGGATATGCTCTTTTCTGCGCTGGTAAACAAGCTGATGGTCATGGTTAACCATGCTCTTCTGAATGGCCAGATTGGATTCTGCACCCGACCTGTCCTTGTCACAGCACTGGCTATCCTTGCCCTTAAGTCTTCTCTGAAAGTGGTGTGATGCAAAGCAAAGCAATTGCTCTCCTTCAGTCTCTGCTTCTGCCCATTAAAAGCCAACAGTCCCAGATAGGATCCACTTTTCCCACCTGAAAGCTATGGAAAGCACAAGAAATTACATTTTTTCTTTCCTGCTTCACTTTTGTCTACATGCACATCCCAGTTTGATTTCCAGATCTCAGCAGTGATGAGGCTTTGTTTTAGGTCTCTGGAAGCTTCTTGATATTCCATGTCCAGAGAAATGGCTGGTGTATGCACTTCTGACCTCTGTCTCCTCTTTCTTTGATATTATGACAGGTAATATGAAAAGTAGTGTTGCTACCTTGGAACAGTCTTTGATGAATCACTAATAATAACGCTACATTTAATCCTACAAATTGAACTATCTGTCAAGTTAGCCTGCAAAGCAATTTCTTTAATTTCCACTGATGGTCCTCTTCTAACAGGGTCATCTCCGTCAGATCAATATCCGCTGAAATGTGATTTGGCTTTGTGATCTCTAGGGGCATTAGACTGTCCGCTTGCTGTGCTCAAGATATTCCATCTTTTTCTAACACTTCAGCTGAACACAAAGCAGTAAAGACCTGTCCAAGGTGGGTGTTATTACTGCCTTGCTTCATAAACTGCATACTGGATTGAAGCTCTTGAACACCAGCACACAAGCAGTTTTATCTTGAATAACTTGTTCTTAGTCTTTCTAATGAGTCCTTGGTGTGCCACTGTCATATTTTGCAGCAACAGTTCCTTCCCCTTGGTACATTTTTAGGTCATGTATCTCTTCCTGCTGTCCCGTAATTCAGTTGTATTTCCCCAGGAATATAGGTTTATAAAATTTCTCCTCTAGGTAAATCCGTGTCTGAAATACTTCGGTAAATGAGGCCACTAAGCACACTCGTTCTTCTGCACTTTGTGGAATGATCTTCTGTTTTGTTACAAAGGCCTCTACAGAGCATCTGGTTAAATCAAAGAGGAAACGCTTGTTTGCAAAATTGTAAGTTTTTGTAAATTGTGTAAGTTCCACTTTTTAAACATAGGAGAGTTTATCCACAACAGCTGGTACAGTCTTTGGAGTTCTTAAGTAAGACAAATAGGAGATGTATTTTGTGCTTAGGTTTATGTCAGGGGCTTGAAGTTGTTCTGTGCATTTAGTCATCCTCCAGGATCTTTTCTTTTGTTTGCGAGTTATGGATGGGTAACAAAATCAAAGGTTTTTCCTCTTGCTATTCATTTATATTGTCAGTTCTGTGGGCCATTTATTCATTTATTAATCTTTTAATTTATTTTTGTAACCGTCTCTAACTCCAACTGAGTTTGCTCAAAAGTACAAGTTCTTCTTATATCATGGTGCAGTAGCTGTCTTGCCATGTGTCATGTCTATTTGCTCCTAGATGTTTCCAGAAAGCTTTGAGATGCCCTCCCTTCCTCAGGGAATCCCACTGGCATTCTTGGCTATGAGTCAAGGGCTTTTTTTTCTTGCCATTTTTCCAGTATACACAATCTAACATGCACATTTGGAGCTGCTGCTCTTCCATGAAGATATTATGAGGCAATAAATGAGCACCAACAAAAGGTAAACCCGCTTCTAACTCATTTATGTCAAGTCCAGAAGGCTAAAAAGCTGTGTCACCACATCACTTAGGCTGATCTCTGCTGGGACCCAGTAAGCCATAGGTATCTTTGTCACATAAGCCGGGCCGTATAGTGCATGAGATGCTGCTAGCATCTCTGTGTAGTACTACACCAGAGAGTCAGACAGGGTGGCCAGACAGAAGGGATACAGGGAGAGTTCAAACTTGAGTCTGTACCCTTGATTTTCTTATTAAGAATATATCTGAGACACCCTGTAAGAGCTTCAAAGACCAGAGTTACAATGTTTCCTATACAATGCTGATAAAACTGTTTAGCAGCACAGGACATATTCTTTATATGAATCAGGAATTCCTGCTTCATCCATTCCATATAAAATGAATCAGGAAAAGAAATCTAAAAATCATGACATCAAATTTCAGGGAAAGTCAGCAAGGTCTGTTAAATACACAGATTTCGGCATCATAGTTATTGATGCATAAGTACATATAGAGAGGGAAATAATATCTTTCATCACAAAACAGTTGGAGTTTCAAATTATCTCGAAAACTTAAGAGGTGAGAACAGATTTAGTTCAAATCCACTACTGAAAGGAGGAAACAGTTCCATTTCATGACAACATTTCATTTTCCAAATCCTCTTTTCAGGCCAGTGTTAAACTTCTATAGTACTTTTATGGAGGCAGGATTGTCCTGGACTACACCGAGGTTCAAAGATATTGTTTGGAAAAGGCTTGTGAAATTTGAGACCCTTTTGTCTTGTCACAAAATGATTAGGGTGTCAATTAAACTATAATGACTGTGGGTAGGAGCCCTTAACTCCTTCCTTCAGGGCTGAGCAAGTCCTAGTAGCTGTCCGTGAAATGGACAGAGTGAAGCTGAAGCCTTGACTTGCAATGTTTGTAGCAATTAAAATGTGACCTAGTCTCTCAGTCTGTTCATTTCTTGAGCTGAGAATCTGGATTAAAATTTTTTCCTATTGAAATGTCCTTTTCAACTCTTATACATCTGTGAAATGTTTTGGCCTAGCACAATGAAATCATATGAAAAATGTTTCAATCAGTTCTTTCTGGAGACATTATGATATAGTCTTTAATTATACATGTTCTTTTCCTGTTCCCTAGAGCCCCAGCCCATTTTGAAGTGATTTGTATTTTATTCATAATTTTATTGTTAGAATGCTTTACAGGCTGGAAAACAACTTTTTAAAGAAAAACAAAATAAATAAAGGGAAATGGTTGTTCTTTGTTTAATGTATTTTATGTAATAGCAGTTGATACTTTTTAACTAAAAATAAAATACTGACATTTTTCTCACACACAGAATTACAGGAAAGTTGTGGTGTATCTTTGTTTATAGGGTCAAATATGTTATATTTAATAAAATTTACTCTTTTCCTTTTCTTTTGTGCAACTAAAGAAGTACAATAATTCAAAAGTAATGTAACAGGATTATAAGCATTTCCAGAAACAATCCCATTCATCTGAAAGCTATTTGATTTTTACTTTGTTGTAGATATTTCTGTTGTGAAAATTTATATATATATCAGTAGTTAGGCACTATCAATTGCATAGGTATGACGCATTAGTCTACTTTATATTGGGCACATAAATATGCATATGTGAACATACATTTACATCTGCAGTATTTAGGATAAAATTAATCTACATGCCCACCTACATTTATACTTACTCATTTATAATGTACATTTATACTTAGAATCCACCCCGTGTACACACAAGTATGTTTATGTAATGATATCTCCAACCAAAATAAAAAAAAAAAGTCATATATTAATTTTAAGGATAATGAAAAAGACAATAAGCAAGATATAGCTTTTAAAAGCAAGATATAGCTTTTAAAAACACTTAAAACACACACAAACACTTTCCTACAAAGCCACGCTACTGGGCAGGTATCTGCTGATGCCGTTTTTACCAGTTCATGGCATAACTTTGGTATTAAACAGACTTTGGTATCAAAATCTGTATATTGTCAGCAATCATTTGGTAATGATATATATGGCTTCACACTGATCACCGTGGTTGATTTGATGGGGCATGCTCTCAGACCCATGCATTTGGTGCTGTGTTCAGTGTCAGTGCCAGGGCAATCCGGATAGGGAGATCCCATACTTCACAACTGGATGGGCAAAATTCAGGGACTTGCTGGAGATGCCGTTACATAAGCCTAGATTCATCTGTTCCAAATGGTTCACCACCAGGATTGAGGATATTATAACCAATTGTCCATTTGTGAGGAGAAGAGACACCAGATATGAAGCTGGTAGAGCAAGCCAAAGAAACTGGGGGTGCTTCGTGCCGTTCTGACTCTTCTAGCCCCTCACACTGGGGTTCTGTGAGCACTGGCAGCACATCCCCATCCTGCCAGCCACCACTGCTCTACTCAGCTTTCTCCTTCTGCTTCTGTGTCTCTGACCAGTCCATATGCAGAACGTTTGTGTACCTTTGTGCTGCTGGGCTTTCCTATGCCTGTTGGGTACAAAAGTCTCTGTTCCTCACGATACCCAATCATTAAGATTTAGGTCATCAAAACCATAATATAAGGAGCTTCTTTATGTAGATACTATATATGGGGTAAAGATTTCCTGAGATCTAAAAGAAATATGATACCATTGTTACAGTGTAGAATACAGAAATATCTAAAGGCCCAATTCTAGAGGTGTGTTGTGCAGCAAGAGGCTGAGTCTACTGGTAATGACACAAAGTGAGGGGGGTGCCTTGACTACAGAGAGTTTGCAAGCGTAATGGACAAGATAGCTCTTATCACCAGTGTGCAAGCAAGGCCTTTGAGATGGCCTTTGAGACCTTCAGAGATCATATATGAAATGTGGTAGAAATGGGAACCCGATTCTGAATATCACAGAATATCACAGTGCAGTTTACGTTAGACCAGCATGCCTTGCCTATCCTTTGCAACCAGAATACTTTTCTATATATGTGATGCAGAAAGAGAGAAAGGGATGAAACTGAGAAAGAAACAATGATTCTAGAATAAATAAAGCAGGAAGAAGACATTTTAAAAGAACCTGAGGAAAGGCTACCTTTTCTTTCTTTCTTTCCTTGCCCTTTACTGTTGGAATTCAACACGATTTCATGAATGTCTTCATGCTGATCTTCCCTGCAAAATTTTGTGTTGTTCTGCATGCTCTGAGAGTAGTGCAGTTTCAATCTGGGCCCAGTGATCCCTTTGCACTTTTTTGCAGTACAGGAAGACAAATGGAGAAACAGATTTTAATCTTGGCATCTTGGTAGTAGATGATGATGGGTATTCAAAAATGAAGGATGAACTGCGAGGATGAGAACTGTGCTTTCTTTTCTCAGGATTTCCTTAGTCCCAGAATTATTCATATTCTGAGGCTGATTCATCATCTTCCTTCTTTTGTTTAATTTTCATCTCACTGGCAGAATCTAATGGGAAAGAGAAAGAACACCTTTAAGAATTTCCTTCCTTAATTAATTCTAACTTTTAATGGGATAGAGCAAATTTTCCCAGATGGCCTTATTTTGCATTCTTTCACTGAAAGCAAAGTCACACTGATAACAGTTGGAAAACTTTTTCAGAACTGAACAGGCAGCAGTTGCATGTGAGAAGTTGATCCCTGACAGGACCAGTCATCAATGCTATCAAGTGGTTTCCATGATAGCATTTGATCCTGCTGAGAGTTTTGCTTATAGTAATACATTGTTGACAATATAATATGAAGAGAGTACTGTAACAAGCATTGTGTCCCAAATGTTTCTTTGAGAGAGACAAATTGATCTGCCTAGAGCCAACCCAACGATACATTTTGCATGCTCTTCTACTAATACTATTTACACTTTCCTTCAACTGTTCATTGCCACCACAATTTTGTAGAAACTCTCACTTCAGAAATTCTCAAATGAAGGTCATTTGAAGTGTGACTTTCTGCTTTTTTATCAGCCATAAGGAACAACAGAAGACCACCTCCACTCTCATAATTTTATTGACATCTCCTTCATCCTAAAAGCTGGTTAAAAACTGCTCTATTTAAATAATGTCTTCTATGGTTTACCTCTGTTTATTACAAGAACCGCATTGCTATACAGCAGCTTCCCTTCTTTTTTGAGAAATCATTAATTATCTAATTTTAATGTGCATACATATATGTATGTGTGTATACATATGTACCCTTTGTACCTGCAGTCTTAACATCTTTTCTTTTTTATTTTATCTGTAAGTGCTCTGTGTAGAGCGGTTTAAGGAAATGTTCTGCAGAAAGGGTGCTATCCCATATAATAAACTTGCCAGAAAAAAAGCATATTTTAACTTTTCCACAGATTTCTGAAGTGGATTATATCAATGCTAGATATTTTTATCTGTATTTTGGGACAAAGTATGATAGTGCAAGTTAAATCATTAATTTTCAAAGCTTTATAACCAGTCTAATCCATATAGTTTCATTTTTCTCAAATTTATTTCCTTATTTGAACTTTGAAACATTATAAATACAAATCCATATTATTCCTTAAGCTTATCGTAAGTAAATTTAAGAGCATTTAAAGAACAGTGACATGCTAGGTAAGTGTCTCCAATCTTGCCTTCAAGGCCTCCTCAATACCAGCACTTTTCACCACATTTGCTCCCTGATGCAGCACCTATGACAACAGCAGCACTTTCTTCACAAGAGAAATAAAAACAGTGCCTGTTTTCTTCAGGAGACTACAGGACATTTTCAGCACTCACCATGCCAGCCAGCCAGGAATTTGCTTTGTGACTGGCTATGCACAGCTTTGTCTGTTGCTGCCCATACTTGTGCAATGATCCATGTGAGAGTTTAAGGTCATTTGAGTGAAAATCTGAGCAAGAACACTCTGTACATCATATCCCACAGGTGAAATACATCCTTGGCAGGAGCCAGCCAAATGCAGTTCTTTTAAAGCCCTTTTTAAGGACTGAGTTAAAATTTTAAGGTGCACTGGCTTTGTGTTGACTCTATACAAAGAAATGATAGTAAAAGTCCAAAACCTTCATTGTGAAGCAGTAGGTGTGTACAAATATGACAAAGGCAAAGGAGCTGTTACATCTATATCTAAAATTTCATATCTGACTCAGAGATCACATCACCAGAAAGAAAGAACCACTTGCTCCGTCTGTCAAGCGGGCCAGAACTTTGAGTACTAAAAAGAAAAGGAGGGTAGTTGTAATAGGTGACTCCCTTTTGAAAGGAACAGAGGGTCCTATATGTAGGCCAGATCCACTCCACAGGGAAGTCTGCTGCCTTCCTCAAGCCCAGGTACAGGATATCACTAAGAGGCTCCCGGATCTAATTCAACCCTCAGATTATTATCCCCTGTGGGTTGTTCAGGCTGGCAGTGATGAACTTGATAAGAGGGGCTCCAGAGTAATTAAAAAGGTGTTTAAGGAGCTAGGTCGATTAATGGATGGGGCAGGAGCGCAGGTGGTGTTCTGCTCAATTCCTCCAGTGTCAGAGATGTATACTGCAAGGAACAAGAGAGTCCATGCTGTCAACAAATAGCTTAAGAGCTGGTGCCAACAGAGAAATTTTGGTTTCTATGATCATGGGGAAACTTTTACTGCACCTTGCCTGCTAGACCCAGATGGGTTACATCTAAGCAAAAAAAGCAAAATGATTCTATCCCGGGAGTTGGCAGGGCTCATTAAGAGCACTTTAAACTAGGTCTGAAGGGGGACGGGGATGTAACCAGGCTCACCAGTGATGTGACTATAGGGAGTGAGTCATTATCAAGGGTGAAGTCAGTAACCCAACTTAAGTGCATGCACACTAATGCACACAGTATGGGTAACAAACAAGAGGAGCTGGAACTTCCTGGTCCAGCAGGAGAGCTATGATATAGTTGCTATCATGGAAACGTGCTGGAACAGCTCTCATAACTGGAGTGCTGCCATGGAAGGCTACAAGCTCTTCAGGAGAGACAGGCGTGAGAGAAGGGGTGGAGGAGTGGTTCTGTATACTACGGAAACTCTTGACGCTGTAGAAGTTGAGATTAGTGATGATCAGATGGAGTGCCTATGGGTAAGAGTCAGAGGGGCAATCAAGACTGACATCCTGCTTGGAGTATGTTACGGATCGCCCGATCAGGAGGAAAAGGTGGATCTATTGTTGTTTAAGCAGCTGGAATTGCCTCAAGATCGGCTGCCCTTGTTCTTTTAGGAGACTTTAATCTCCCAGATACCTCCTGGGAATTTAACACAGCCGAGAGGAGGCAGTCAGAAGGTTCTTGGAGTGTATTGAGGATTGTTTTCTGTCACAGCTGGTGAGTGAGCCTACCAGGGGTGAGAGTCTCCTTGACCTGCTATTTACAAATAGGGATGGACTGGTGGGTGATGTGGTCGGAGGCTGTCTGGGGTACAGTGACCATGAGATAATTGAATTCTCCATAAGCAATGAAACAAGGAAGGGCATGAACAGGACACCTGCACTGGACTTTCTGGGGGCAGATTTCAGATTATTTAAGGAACTAGTCAGGGGAGTACTCTGGGAAATAGCCCTTAAAACCAAGGGGGTCCAGGAAGGCTGGAGGTACTTCAAGAACGAAAACTAGAAGGCGCAGGAGTAGACTGTCCCGATGTGCCATAAGATGAGCCGTAGGGCAGACAGACAGCCTGGATGAGTAAGGAGCTTCTGAAGGAGCTAAGTTAGAAAAAGAGGGTGTATCACCTTTGGAAAGAAGGGCTGGTAAATCAGCTTATGTTCAAAGATATCGTTAAGTTGTGTAGGAAGAAAATTAGGGAGGCAAAAGCCCAGCTGTATCTCAAATTGACCACTTCTGTTAAGGACAACAAGAAGTTTATTTTACAAATGTATTAACGGCAGAAAGAAGGGCAGCAGCGACCTTCACTTCTTATTGGACGTCGAGGGAAATACAGTAACTAAAGATGAGGAAAAGGCTGAGGTTGTTAATGCCTTCTTTACCTCCATTTTCAACACTAAGACAGATTGTTCACTGACAACTGGCCTTCTGAAGTGGTGAACGGGGTCAGGATGGAATATAGCTCCCCTGTAATCCAGAAGGAAGAAGTTAAGAGACCTGCTGAGCCACTTGGATCTTCATAAGTCTATGGGGCTGGATGGGATCCATCCTAGGGTGATGAGAGAGCAGGCAGATGAGCATGCTAAGACACTTTCCATCATTTATCAACAGTCCTGGCTCACTGGAGAGGTCCCGGATGACTGGAAGTTGGCCAATGTGACACCTATTCACAAGTAGGGCCGTAGGGATGATCCACGTAATTACAGACCTATCAGTCTGATCTCGTTTCCAGGTGCAATTATGGAGCAGATAATCCTGGGTGCAATCATGTGGGACCTGAAGAATGAACAAGAGATCAAACCCAGCCAGCATGAATTTAGGAGGGGCAGGTCCTTCCTGACCAACATGATCTCCTTTTATGACCATGTGACTCGACTGGTGAACAAGACAAAGACTGTGGTTGTGGTATACCTAGACTTCAGCAAAGCCTTTTACACCGTCTCGCATAGCAGACTCCTGGAGAAGCTGGCAGTCTGTGAGTTGGACAGGAGTGCTCTGTGCTGGGTTAGGAATTGGTTGGGTGGCCGAGCCCAGAGAGTGATAGTGAACGGTGTCTCATCCAGTTGGCGGCCAGTCACTAGTGGTGTCCCCCAGGGGTCGATGTTGGACCCAGTCCTGTTTAATATCTTTGTTGATGATTTGCATGAGGGATTTGAGTCCATCATTAGCAAGTTTGCAGACAACTCCAAGCTGGCAGGAAGTGTCGATCTCTTGGAGGGTAGGAGGACCTTGACAGACTGAAGAGATGGACTGATTCCAATGGGATGAAGTTTAACAAGTCCAAGTGCCGGGTTCTACACTTTGGACACAACAACCCCATGCAGAGCTATAGGCTGGGGACAGAATTGTTGGAGAGTATTCAAGTGGAAAGGGACTTGGAAGTGATGGCAGACAAGAAAATCAACATGAGCCAGTAGTGTGCCCAAGTGGCCAAGAAGGCCAATGGTATCTTGGCCTGCATCAGGAATGGTGTGGCCAGCAGAACTAGAGAAGTTATCATCCCCTTATAGTCAGCACTGATTAGGCCTCACCTTGAGTACTGTGTCCAGTTCTGGGACCTTCAGTTTAAGAGAGATGTTGAGATGCTGGAGTGTGTCCAGAGGAAAGCAACGAGGATGGTGAAGGGGCTGGAGCATTAGCCCTATGAAGAGCAACTGAGGGAGCTGGGGTTGTTTAGCCTGGAGAAGAGGAGGCTCAGGGGAGACCTTATTGCTCTCTATAACTACCTAAAAGGAGGTTGTAGGCAGGCAAGAGTTGGTCTCTTCTCTCAGGCAACCAGTGACAGAACAAGAGGACATGGTCTCAAGCTTCGTCAGGGGAGGTTTAGACTTGATATTAGGAAAAAAATTTTCACTGAAAGGGTGATTGGCCATTGGAATGCACTGCCCAGGGAGGTGGTGGAGTCCAGGCAATCCCCGGTATCAATACAGGATGGGGGATGATGTGACTGAGAGCAGCCCTGTGGAGAAGGAGCTGGAGATACTGGTTGATGAGAAGCTCAACATGAGCTGGCAGTGTGTGCTCACAGCCGAGAAGGCCAACCGTGACCTGAGCTGCATCAAAGGAAGCGTGGCTGCATCAAAAGAAGCATGCTTCACTACTTATTGGATGTCGAGGGAAATACAGTAACTAAAGATGAGGAAAAGGCTGAGGTTCTTAATGCCTTCTTTACCTCCATTTTCAACACTAAGATTGTTCGCTGACAACTGGCCTTCTGAAGTGGTGAATGGGGTCAGGATGGAATATAGCTCCCCTGTAATCCAGAAGGAAGCCGCTTTCCATCATTTATCAACAGTTCTGGCTCACTGGAGAGGTCCCGGATGACTGGAAGTTGGCCAATGTGATGCCCATCCACAAGAAGGGCTGTAGGGATGATCCAGGTAATTACAGATCTGTCAGCCTGACCTCATTTCCAGGTAAAATTATGGAGCAGATAATCCTGGATGCAATCATGCGGCACCTGCAGAATGACCAAGAGATCAGGCCCAGCCAGCATGGATTTAGGAGGGGCAGGTCCGCCAGACCAATCTGATCTCCTTTTATGACTATGTGATTCTGCTGGTAAACAAGAGGAAGGCTGTGGTTGTGGTATACCTGGTCTTCAGCAAGGCCTTTGACACTGTCTGCCATAGCAGACTCCTGGAGAAGCTGGCAGCCCATGGCTTGGACAGGAGTGCTCTGTGCTGGGTTAGGAAATGGTTGGATGGCCAAGCCCAGAGAGTGATAGTGAACGGTGTCTCATCCAGTTGGCGGTCGGTCACCAGTGGTGCCCCCAGGGGTTGATGATGGGCCCGGTCCTGTTTAATATCTTTGTTGATGATCTGGATGAGGGGTTTGATTCCACCATTAGCAAGTTCACAGAAGATACCAAGCTGGGAGGAAGTGTTGATCTGCTGGGGGGTAGATGGACCTATAGAGGGGCCTTGACAGACTGGAGAGATGGGTCAATTCCAATGGGATGAAGTTTAACAAGTTCAAGCGCTGGGTTCTGCACTTTGGACACAACAACCCCATGCAGAGCTATAGGCTGGGGACAGAGTGGCTGGGGAATAGTCAAGTGGAAAGGGACTTGGGAGTGGTGGTAGACAAGAAACTCAACATGAGCCAGCAGTGTGCCCAAGTGGCCAAGAAGGCCAATAGTATCCTGGCCTGCATCAGGAATGGTGTGGCCAGCAGGACTGGAGAAGTTATCATCCCCCCAGCACAGGTCAGGCCACTTCTTGATTACTGTGTCCAGTTCTGGGCCCCTCAATTTAAGAGAGATGTTGAGATGCTGGAGTGTGTCCAGAGGAGAGCAACGAAGATGGTGAAGGGGCTGGAGAACAAGCCCTATGAAGAGTGACTGAGGGAGCTGGAGTTGTTTAGCCTGGAGAAGAGGAGGCTCAGGGTAGACCTTATTACTCTCTATAACTACCTAAAAAGAGGTTGTAGGCAGGCAAGAGTTGGTCTCTTCTCTCAGGTGATCAGTGGCAGAAAAAGAGGATATGGTCTCAAGCTTCGTCAGGGAAGGTTTAGACTTGATATTAGGAAAAAACTTTTCACTGAAAGGGTGATTGGCCATTGGAATGCACTGCCCAGGGAAGTGGTGGAGTCATTGTCCCTGGAGGTGTTTAAAAACAGATCGGATGAAGCGCTTAGTGCCATGGTTTAAATGACGAGTAGGTGTTGGTGTTTGGTCATAAATAGGACTAGATGATCTCAGAGGTCTTTTTCAACCTTGTGATACTGTGATACTTTCTAAGTACTACTTACCTCTACCTAAACAGAGTACCTGTAAGACAGGTCACCCTGCAGAGTTCCCTGTGTCTTCTTACTGACCATAAGGTGAACTCAGGGTGATATATTTGGACTTAGATGGCCAATCTATCAACATCTAAGGGAAGGAAGATGGCCTCAGCTCACCGAGCCTGGAAGTAGCTGTACCTGTATGACCTGTCTATTTTACAAAGAGAAGATACCTAAAGTAAAAAGAGGGTTTCAAGGCTTTGTCCTAAATTCTTGGAGGATGCATGCTTAGGGGGTTTTCTAAAAGCAGGGACAATTAACTTATTGCAAGTGACCTGTAACTAGGTTGAGATGTAGAACTTCTACAGAGTGAAATGTTTTACATACTGAGTGCCAATATGACAAGGTCCATGGTTAATTTAATGAATAGCATACCTAGTATCAGGTATGGTGTATTTATCCTCTTTTAAACCGTACATCATGGTATTGTGTAATATTAAGATTTGTGACAAATCCAAGAGAAAAGTTATTAGGAAGAGTCAAAGAGAAAGCACCTGGAACAACCCAAGCAACAGCATTCTCTCAGTTTTCTTGTTTGGATAGTTTTCAGGGTTTTTTTTTTCTCTGCAGTTCACCTGTGGGTGACAGATAGGGGAAAAAGATCTACTTAGTGTATGTCACCAAGGCTTTTCAGTAAAGAGTTTAGAAGTGAAAAATCTGACCTTCTCAATTACCAGCACATCAGGGTGTTTGAGGCATACGAAAAATATTTAAATCAACAGCTTTTCCTGGGATTTAGCATGCACAGTTAAGCATTTTGCAGGTTAACATCTGGAAAGCTCATTTGACCAATGGCAATGGCAACATCAGTTTATTTTTTCTTCATTTGAACAAAATTCATGGGAAATTTTACGCACAGACTCTTAAAATCCAGTGAGAAAACAAATTTGCTTTGTAGCTTTATATCTGTATCTCTCATCACTGTGCACTTCAATTTTACATCTGAAAAGTCATCCATTTTCTTTACATGAAGTATTTTTGAGCAATACATTAGAACTTTCAGATTTCAACAATCAGGCACTTAACACCAGCTGCAGCTCCAAAATCCATCTTGGTATCTCTTGTCTTGTAGCCTTCCAAAACGGCCTTTGAAATCAGTACTTCCTCTTCTTCTAACTCTCTGTGCATTCAAAATATTTTGTGTGGCTTTTTTTGGTAAGTCTAAATTTAAGTCTTCTGATCTTTGATAGATGTAAAAATTCATTTAATCAGGCAGTTATCCTGCAATACAGGCATCTGAGTCATATACTCTCCACCAGCCTTTGCTTGGTTAAACACCAGATGGATGAAACAGCTGTATAAATCTTTAATCTCTGTGACAGCCTTTCCTTCATTTATTCTTTGACTTATGTGGTTAGTTTCACTTGTGTGTTCTTCCAATTAGAGAGTTGACCAATCTCTGTCATTCAGACCTATTTAACACATTTTGCTTGTCTTTAGCTTAGGGAATTTTACTTTTACATTGATTTTTCAACATACACATTAAATATTTAGCCTGCATTTGAAGTAATATTGATGTCTTTGGTATCTTTGTTCACTATCTGTTAATCTATCCACATTGCTGGTATAATTAAAAACACATATTATCATGACACTTTGTAGTTAGTCTCTTTCTTTGAATAGTACTTTCTTGTAAGATAATCCTCTCCTCCAAAACTGTGAAATTTATTATCAATGGCTTTTTCTCCATGCCATTCTTGTTTGCAGTTGTGTTATTTCTACAATCTCGCTATTTTAATTAACATAAATCTAAACTGAGAGACAATGGCAAAACCATCCATTGAAGTGTATATTCTGATAAAATGTTGACCTTACCTTTTTTCTAACTTAGGGACTTTTATCAATAGAAATATTGCCTCATATTTTGGAACTCATTTAAGCTTGGTCTAGAAGAAACTTAAAATAAGACTCTATTACCAGGATTAAGGGAGCTGAATGTAAGAAGGTATGTGTTGTACTAAATCCTGAGGAGATTCCAGCTAGATCAGATGATATCAAGTGTTTGCAAGTCTAGAAATACTGTGCCCAATTAACCTTGACATTGTCTGGATGACATAATACATGAAATGTATTTAGAGACTGCAACAGGGGAAATATTATGCAAAGGAAGATAGCTGTTTAACACATTTGAATATTGGGTAGTTTTATAGGAGGAGGACATGACCGCCTCCAACCATACAGCTTAGAGAGAAGGTAGAAAAAAACCCTGTGAAGAATGATTATTTAGTTTGTTTTTTAGGGAAAAGGATGTTTAGACGTTTGGTCTGTTTAGAGTCAAGACTAATTTATCTATTTCCTTTCCTCAACCCATTTTGTTTTGAGTCAGATCACAGTAACATTGCAATCACTTTGCTATTTAAGCAAAAAGGGAATGAGAGACAAGTGTTGAATTAGGAAAGACACCGCGATTCTGGAGGGTGCACCAGTAACACTTTGTTAGCTGAGTTTACCACTCTGTCCAGAAATGTCATTTCTTAGTTCCTAAAATATTCCAGCCCAGTCCAGCCCATCAAGGGCACAACCTAAGAAGTCCTGAGTCTTTGCAGTTAGAAAAGAAATTTGCATACGGAAAAGAATGGGAATAAAAGGTGGTAGGAAAGGAAAAGCTTTCATATACGAAAAACTTGCCTCTGGCATATATGAAATAAATCTAAAATTCTAGGATGTCACTAGACATGTTGAGATGCTGCAGAGACTCTACAATCTCTCTGATGTCCCTGAAGGGCTTCAATGCTACTAGGTCCTAAGAGATGCTTGGAACCATTTGTTTTTCAAACATGTCATTCTTCATGTTTGCTCTTTCTTTTCATTTTGTGTGTGTATGTTTTTAAACTCTGTGGAATAAAGTAGGAGTTGAGAGCAACCTTTCTTAATTAGTGCTTTTCTATACGTGAAATGAAGTAAAGGAAGTGCAGGTGTAAGGACACATGAGGTTTCTTCCTTCTCCTTGGTATTTCAAGGATATGATTTATAATATCTTCATCATTTCATGACTGGCAGTTGGCTGAGTTCATGCTCTCTTTTTAATAGTTTTTCAATGCTGTGTGATTTTGTTATCATATTTCGTTTCCACATACACTAGGATTTTTATCAAGGCAAAAGGAAATTGAGTAACCGCAGTGTAAAGCAATTTTGTTTAGAGTAGAGACTGTTACTGATTTCTTCCTTGCATGGTAGCACAAAAAGGAGAGTGGTTCATATCCCTATACAGAAACACAAGCCCACATTAACCAATGCTTTGATATGTTTGACGCGTTTCAAGCATTTCTGAAGTATTTCGAAGCATATTAGCTATGAAACGTGAATGTATTCTTAATACGGGGAAATAATCTTTTACTTCAAATACATTTCTGCAAGAAAAGATCTCTTCCTCCTTCCAAGGTATGTGTAAGAGTTAAGTAAGGAGCTTTTCTCATTTCAGTTCTGTGGGATTGCTAATTGTCTATATCTGTATAAAAAATTCCCTTTCAACATCCAGCTTGATATCAACACATATTTGGATTGCAGTGTGATGACAGTTACAGATACCTTGGTTTTTTTCCCCTTCATCTGCATGCAAAAAAATCCTTCCTATGAAGATCAGTTAACCACATGTAGCCAGAAGAGATTTGTTCTCACTCTATTCCACATTATTTTAAAAACTGCTACAGCTTTGAGATGATATCTCATTTATTTTATGGCCACAAATTCCAACAGGGAACAGGAATAATTTCCTCTTCATGGAAAGAATTTTTAAGCCTTTGAGACCATCCAACACTGTCTTTCTCAAGGAAGTTAGCTTAAAAGTTTCTTAAAGAAAGTCTACTTAAAAGAGAAAAAGGTTTTAGGTGTTTTACAAAGCTGAGTATACAGTCGATGGTAGAGCTTAATATGTCTGGTCCTCTTTTGTTATAGGACTAGGAAGAATCTGCAGCCTTTCCCTTTACTTGATTTGACTGAAGTAAGACAGTCAGTGACATATGGCAACATGCTTTACACATATAAGATTTCTAGAATTTTCCTCATGCTTTACCTGAGCAGTTTTATTGACAAGTTTCATTCCTAGAAAATCAAACCCAAAAATCCTGATAGTATGTCCAAACAGAGAGGAGACTTTAATCCAATTTGTGGAGGGCTACATTTTGCAGAAGTCAGTAATGTTTATTGGGATCCGCAAGCCAATATATACTTTTTAGTATATATGTCTGTGCACATTAATGTCTACATACTCATATGTATAGTACATGCACCTATAGGTTCGGTGAAAACTTTTGTGACTATGACTTGCTGATTGTTATTAATAACAGCCTAAGATATTCATCCCAATATTTTGTCATATTCTACTGAGTGCATGTATTTATGCAAAATATTGCTGATAGAGCTCTCAGAGCAACTCTCTAAGACACAGGCACTTCAGTATGGCACAGCTGGAGGAACAGTTTCTATACACATGCAGCATTAAACTAAAACAACTTTATTCAGCAGATGGAAAAAAGCATTGTACTGTAAAGTAATTCCTTGGAGAGACACTTGATATTTCAAGGAAGTAAGTTAGAAGACAAAAGCACATCTTATTTGGGAATTTTGTGACTTTTGTCTACGAATCTGAGAGAACTGCAGTTCAGTAGTGGGATAGCAACTATTTCATTTGCCATGAAACAAGAGGATCATTCCATACTAGGAAAAAAAAAAAAAGTGAAGTTTCAGTGTTAGTTCTGTCCTGGAGTTCTCACTGTACCTGAGAAGAAATTAAAATGAAACACCTTAAGAGTCTAGGGCAGCCCAGACACAGCCTGTTGTTTGATTACCTTTAACTGCCTATTAACAGAAAAATCATTGTATTTATACGTTGAACTGAACTTGTGCTTTAAGTGAGCAGAACTCGATGAAGGTCTGTCATCTTTTGCTTGCTTTGTTTCACGGGGTTTCATGATCAACTGATCCAAGTCACTTAAGGTCCACTTCCTTTAGAGACTTAGGTCTCTAAATTTCTTGTTGCAGATCTGAGGATATTAATGTTAACCTATGCAAAAGTAACTGCCTTGTACAACTATTAATTGCCCTACTGTAGGAAGAATATGTGACAATACTGATGTTTAGCTATGAAAGATACTGTTCACCTGTGAAATCAATTCTCACTACAGCAAACTAGCTGATACAGGTAAAAATGGAACCAAATTATTAGATGATCAGTTATCCCTATGTGTTACTTATTTTCTGTAGTGAGTTCCTTAACATTTTGCCATATAACTAGCCTAAAACACATAATTTACATCAATTTGAGTAGGAATTATAAACTGAGTTGGTACAAAATAACTTATCTTCATGATAGCAAATGTAATTTAAAATAAAGGTTAATTGTCATAGTGCAGGAATGATTCAGCTAGAACCATTCACATTATATAAGTGCTCAAAACACATAGAATAGCGGTGGCAAACACTACCTGAGGTCCATTTGTGATACAGTCAAACGGAAGGACTACAGACCATTGTGAGATCAACTCAAAGAGGCAGAAAATCCATTTGAAGATCAATATGACTAGATCATATATAGCAATGGGAATCTTATCCATACTTCCCTTACTATAGAAACCACCATCTTTCCACTCGTAGTCTGTATTTGCTCCTAGTCCAAGATGGGCTG
The DNA here is from genome assembly GCA_033558185.1 of Dromococcyx pavoninus. Classification (NCBI taxonomy): domain Eukaryota; kingdom Metazoa; phylum Chordata; class Aves; order Cuculiformes; family Neomorphidae; genus Dromococcyx; species Dromococcyx pavoninus. Next base: position 2,960,866 of record JAUMJL010000362.1, on the reverse strand, counting down.
GTCCATGTTACAATAAGCCTACCTTACCATTCATTCTGACTGTGACAATCTTTCAGTAATGACAAGGAAAAAACGAAGAATGATTTTCCAAAAAGACAAATATCTGAAGCATCTTTTAAAGAATTAATATTATCAGCTATGGTGGCCAGGCTCCTCATTCAAACATATATCAGTTTGAGTAACTGTTCCTAGACTTGCTGAGTCATTGCAGATAAATCCCTTCAATAACCAGAATTTCATGAAAATAAGGTACTGATAGTAATTTAGTTTGAAAGGTGTTTTCTGATGAAATGTGTTGTTTAATAAGCAGAGAGTTTATTACTCAATCCAACAATATTCCTGAAAATGAAAAAAACTTCAAGACATGCCTTTCTGCAAGTCAGAAACCAAGAGTGTTTCTCCTTTCCATTGTTTATCTTGCCTTGTTGAGCCTGTAAGAACCAAAACAGTGTAGACTGTGGTATCTGTACATACAGAAAAGCCACTCATGTAGAAAGAACCACTATGAAGCATGAAGAGGAGAGGAAAAAAACTCCTGAGGAAGCAGAGTGAAAAGTCAAAGAGATCAAATAGAGACAAACTGCAAGTACTGCTCACTCCTGCTAAATAGTAGCAATACTTATGACAGATGATACCAGACTGAATGAAACAAAAAGTGGCATTTATTCACACCTTGTTTTTTTCAAAACTCTCTTCTCAGCCAAAGCAGATAACATTCCAGCTGAGGGAAACGGATTTTCTGAGAGTCTTGCCAATATGGAGAGGGGGTTTTACATAGAGAAGTTCTTGGCAGAACCTCTTATTTCCCCTTAAAGCACACTTCTGGGCTCTAGTCTGAGATGATACGCGCGAGGGAAAGAAAATGAAACAGGACACGATAAAGAGGGAAAAGGGGAAGCAAAAATAAAAAAAAATCCAAAGGGGTGTCAGCATTACCTCTATGGTTTAATTGTGCAGATTGTCTGCCCTGTAAATAACACGTATACACTAAATTAACGCTCTATGCAAGTGTCAAAATCATACTAATCTTCACTTTACCAGAAAAGGTCTTCCCCATGCTTGTACATTTTTAAAAGTGAAGGAAGTGTTAGTCCGTAAGGTCTTTAGGCCACAGACTCGTCTCTCCGCCCTAGCCACTTAGGGAGAGACACATGCGTCCTAAGCACTATTTGCTGTGGTAAAAATGAAGCCACTGAATGATATGGAAGAAACTTTTCACTCAAAAGGAAGCAAATAAGTCATACACAGTATTATTATATTACCAACAATTAGGCTTCAATTTAGCAAAGCACTTGAGCATGTGCTTTAATTGTTGTTAATTAGTTCAGACCCTCAACTAATTAGTTATAACACTGTTAGCTTGCCTTTGAAGAGACTCTATTGAAATTCACCACAATGTACAATGTATAAGATATTTTCATGGGCTTCATTTTCCTGTCTTCTCTGACTGTTGTTCTTCCATGCCCAGAGTCAGGACTGCTGCAGCATGCATTCATAAACTTAAAGATAGAAAGAGTCCCTAACCTGCACCTTTTAGCAATCTCCTTCAGTTTTATTGTTGAATTTCTGGTTTTCATTTCTGTGAAGTGCCTGAGCTGGGCTGAAATTAATTGCGACTGAAAGAATGGCATTTTCAAAGTTGTTATGACAATCTGCTTCCTTCATTGAGATGCATAAGACCTACATATTCCATTTTTTTCCAAGGCCACTTGCGTAATTCTTAGAAAATATATTGGCTATGTGGTGGATGACTCAATTGTCCTGGAATAAAATACTGCTTTGACAAATCTTCTGAGTTTCACTGAATAAGTGATATTCATTCTTAGAGCAGACACTTCCTGCCAAATCCCCTATTGAAATTATTAGTTATCGTTAATAAAAACACTTCTATGTGGACATAATTACCATTCTCCATTTTCAAGTCCCCTTTTTAGAAAGCCTATGAATTAAAAGATCAGTTCTCCCTCTTCCAGAGCACCTATCACTGGTAAGTCAGATTAACAGATCGAAAGTTTCTAGTTCTACTGAAAGCAATACTGCTCTTTCAAAGACCAGCTTTTCATTTTGTTGCTTTGTTTCCTTTATTCTTTGAGATAAAGAAGCCCAAAGAAACTCAGTGATCTCTCTTACCCCAGTTTGAGCACATGCTGAATGGAACCTTAAAGCTGAAGTATTCACAGCAAACAAAAACAAACTTGCACCATTCCTCAGTACTATTTATTAAAATAGAGCCTTGACTTGTGCTAGTCACAGCTTTTGTGCGGCTACAAGCTTGTTTCCTGTTCTCTTTTCCTCCAAAGTAGGCATGCTGCAATAATTTTGTAACCACCATAGTTCTTCTAAAGCCAGGAGACAAAGCAATGTTTCAATAACCCCTGGGAAAACATAGGGATATTGTGGATCTTGTTTGGCTTTCTTTTCCTTTTTTAGTTTTCTTTTTTTTCTTCTTCTTCAGCAAAGTCATATTTTTCAGCCAATAGAGTAGATGCAGATAGATTTGGATTAAGAGGTGCCTGTATTCGGTCTTAAATACCAGTTAGATTTGAATCCATTGCTAGAGGTTACAGGAAGAGTCATAAGGATGGAGAGTTTCAGTAGCTGCAGCAGCCAAGAAAAAGATTTATAATAGGCTTGGGAGAACAAAGGAGACTGGCAGTAGGAATTTTTGGGTAGTCTGAACAAGGATAGCCAGAAAGTGACCAGCCAAAGCAGGGCCAACAGTGGGAGAAATAAGAGTGGGAACTGAAGAAATGTGTAGAAATGTAGAGACCTTGAAGCTCTTGAGTGGCTGGGCACATCAAATCAAGAAGACGTGGAAATTTGGGGAGGGCTTGGAAGAAATCAACAAGTGAGATTAAGAGTTGGAGAAGTTGAGCTGTCGAGGATAACTGAGGGCTTAGAAGGGATGGGATCTGTCACTGAGTGAAGGATCTCTTGTTGGGACAAGTCAAAAAAAAAGAAATAAATACAGGATGAGAGAACACTAGCAGGCAAAAACTGGAAGATTCTGTGATTTACCTGCTAGTCAGTTTTATTAACTCTCCTGACACACAACAGTAACTGCTACCCAAGCCATAGTGTATACAGACCATAGCCATCTTTGAAGAGATACAAGCATAACGCTGACAGGTCTCAGGTGAGAGGCTGAATATTGGATATATTGATGAGCAGTTGCAACCATGGACTGGGAAACGTGAGGACCTCTTGTTGTGGTTTAAAACCAAATGATCATGCAGAGACAAAGTAGAACTGGATAGCAAATCACTTTAATCACAGATAAATGCAATTTCATAGAGTATTGGATTTGTCTGTTTTGCAGATGGGACGACATTGTGCAGGAGAAAAGTTGGTTAAGTTATTCTAGTCATGCCATGCATAGGCCTTATTCAGTACTTGGAGGTGTTTGAGTTCTCTCCTAATGATAACCTGAGCATCATCAGTTATTTTGTTAGAGAAAATCAGGTTCTTGGTTCTGTCATCTAAATCCATGCAGTGTCCAATGACTTTCTGTCGCTACTGCTTGGTTCTCACAATCTGCTCATCTCAAAGATTGTGCAACAAGCATTATGTTGCTCTCATTGGTGTTAACCCTCTACTCTTAAAACTAAGCTACTCTCTTATCCTATGGGAGCTATCTAAAGTCCATATATTAATAGTATTTTCAACTAGACATAACTTACATTAACTACTTCACTCCCCTTATTATATAGACGTTCCTATAAGTGTCCATACAGATTAGTTCCATCCACTGCCATTTCAGAGATTGCATACACACATTGAAACCTTCTCCAGATCCTAATATAGTAACTAATTGTTAATGCCACTAATATGAATTTTTCCAAGTAAAATTTGTCATTATAAACGTGATATTACTCACATATCCAATTGTCCAAATAACTGTAACATGCTTATCACTCTCAGTGCTGTTGTGTACTAATACTGTTGTGTACTGTGCCATCTAGTTCCTTCCCAATAGGTTGTTATACATGTATTGCTGTACTCCTGCCCTACTGCAAGTCTCCTCACCACTCATTTTCTAGCAGTCTGTTGTGAGAGTCATGGTAGCAGAAGCATTTGTGGGTGGATGGCATATGCTGGCACTACATGTAGCACGTAGCAGTCCTCTAAACACAACTAAACAGATTTGATATGTCATGATGTCTTTTTTGACCTTGGTAGCCCAGATGGGTTTCCAAAATATTTCCATCTGTCTTTTTTCTATTGTTTCATCCATCCTCACACAGCTCTGGCTGGCACCCAGGAGCTAAAATGGGCATCCAATGTAGTACTGGCAATGAAGGCACTAACTTCAGCGGTTAATCTATTCCTAGTATTTCAGACACTTCTTGGACACCAACACCAACTCTACCATCAGTTCAGATAAGGCACAGAGTCACTGCTGCACAAAATCTTATTTCACTTTTTGAAAGGGTTACTATTATTTGTGTGTCCCTGCAACCCTAATTTTGTGCATGGGTCACAGTAGTTCCAACAGCTGGCAGGAATGTGCACCCACCAGAACTCTGCCATTCCGAAAAAGGCTTCTGAAGGAAAACCAGATTTCACCTTTTTCCATTCTCCAGATCCCAATGAGGAGCCCTTACTACCATGATCTTAGAGATGGATATCTCAGCCCGTTTTGACCAGCAATGCATTTGTCCTACCTTTTGACAAGCCAACACCACTGCTGCTTTGCTCTGTGTTTTGCTGTGCTATTACCCTGTCCTTCTGTGTAGTTCTCAGAGCTCCTATTTTCTGTCCATCACTGTGCTCTAACGTGCTTGCATTGTTTTCCACAGCATCCTTCTCTTCCTCCTGTTTTCATACTTCTTCCAACAGAACCCAATGTGCAAAGGCACAAGCCCACTTTAAGGCAATGCTTATCTCTCCATTCCCTTCACACACATTGAACCCTTTCTCTGTTGGTTTCCTAAAACCCCAGAAGTCTCCATATTCACTTTTGCATAATCCCAGACAAATGATGACATGCCATTAGGTCAAACACTGCGCCAGGGGACCCCATTCATCCTCTCATCCAAGGAACGGGGATTTCTCTTAGTTATACCATTAAACATTATATAAAGTTTTGACTACACACATACACTAACTCACACCTCAGCCTTTGGGCCTTGGGTGGGCTTACTCTAATCATGCTGATCTTAGGCAAAAGTTGAAGCATATGCCACCTGAGCTGTGCCAACCCCATCCCTAGAGTGAGGTTTTGCCACAACCTCACCCCCGTGGGCCTAGTGTCCATTTATCCCCATATTACAGATATCTGCCATTCACGTAATTGGTATCCAAGTACTAACACCAAATGACATTATGGATATTAGCTGGACTTAGATACAGAAATAGTCTAACCACAGGTACATGTAACTTTACAAATTACATGACTCAGCTGTTCTGCAGGAGTGTTGAAGGGCAGTGGTTCCTATTGTGCCAGGTACAGTCCCAGTGCAGTGCTGAGGGCCCCTGGTCCTCTCCCCAAGCAGCCCTGGGGACTGTCAATTGTAGGACTGGCTAGAGAATGCCCAATTCTTGGTTGTCTTACACAAATTCAAAGGTGTTCAGCACCTTCACAGCTTGCATAGCATCTCTAACAGTCATTAACAGGTTGCTTAAACTCAAGGTGATCCTCTTTTGTTGCTTTGTCTGATGGGGTTTACTAAAGTCCATATCTTAAAACTTTTCAACTAGGCCTAATTTACTTAAACTGCTGCTCTCCTGGATTGAAAGCAAGAGTAATTTTCAGCTGTGTGCAAGGCTGAGGATTCTTGAGTCATCTGTGAAGAAGAGAGAGGGGTTTGAGTCCAGAGGTGATGGTTAGATGGTATAATGCCTCTGAATATGGGTATGGTTCTCCCCTTCCCTTCCTCCACAGTCTGCAGGAGGACTGAATCTTTATAGTTCCTTTCTAAAACATAAATGTAATCTTGGAAATACAATAGCCTAATGGCAGTTAAGAATTGCTAGGAATATAATGTACATCCTTTCCAGAGAAAGTATGCTCACGGTTGAAACTGGCTGAAGATAAAGCATCATATATGGATACAAGAAACCTCAAACAGTAAAAAATAGAGCTACTTTGAAACACTCACTATATTAAAGAAAAGCTAAAGAAGTCCTCTGAGTGAGTGACTAAATTAAAGTTTTTGAAGAGGAAAAGTACTGAGAAAAACACTATCTTAATAAGTTCAAAGAAAAGTTTTGATCAGGTTTGTCTCTAGTACTTTCTCAGGTCCTCATCTGAATTCTGCACTGCAGCCCACACTTTGTTACAAACAGAGTAAACCATTATTTAGATAGCAGAAAACCAGAAAGTTCTGCTCTTCAATAAAATGAGTGACAATTTCAATTAGATTTCTTAGGCTTTTTTTTTACCCAGACCCATGGTATTGTAGTAAAAAGAAAGATTGAATAGTTTATTAGATTCAGCCACCCCATATCTTTCAGTGTGTCAGTCTAGATTTAAAAGGCACAAAACAGAGAAAATCTGATGAGAAAATGGTGACATTTGCTGTATTATTCCTTCGCATTGTAGTGAACTCGTAGATTTGCCATCCACTCATTATAACTTAGTTTAAAACATGAAATTTCCCTCCTGTGTGTAAGACCGATCAATTTACCATTGACCAAAGGCAAGGGTTTTCAATCCACTATAGTAAACAAAGCATTGTCACTCTGTATTTAAACTATGAGGTCCCTTTTCACTGTAACGGTATATTCACACAGGAGTCCCTGTTAATTATTCCTTTTCTTCATATGTCAAACCACTGAAAGGAATATCCTTAAAAGGAGCCTGATGATCTATTTGACTAGTAATTAATGCCACCGCCTACTGGCCTTCAGTGATGGTACCAATGGTGGCAAAAGACAATTCTTGGAGTTGTGTGGAAAAAATCACAGCTTTTTAAATTATCCATATCATTTACAAATTAGTTTATCAAATAAATTAATACCCTTGTAACTGTAAGGCCCTGCTTGTTTCCTTCAGACACATTTTGACCTTTGAGGACTGAAAATAATGTTGCACTCAGAGGAATCACTGGCTTCATGAAGAAAGTGGTGCATTTTAAGATCTCCACTGGTGCCTGCGCTATATTCTTGGAAGTCCAATTTGGTCACCCGGGCGAGAAACACACAAGAATTTTGCTTATTCATTTGTATTCTCCAAAACTATTCAGGTGACAGTAGTGGTAGGCACTATAACAAGGTTAATGAAGATTCACTAGCAGCCAGATTCTTCCTCTTTATACATACATTCTGCTTCAGGACTACCAATGTTCAAACTGGGAGGAACCTCAGACACAAACGCACACTGGGCTTGTGTAATAAGCAAGCACAAACGGCCCTCTGCAAAACATATCTGCAGCGCATTGCAAAACTCCATCCGAGTGCACAGACACTAAAAATGTGTTTGGTTTATGATTTTTTATTCTAGAAGATGGACTAATACTTCCTCTTTGCTTTTTAAGCCATTAAATAGCAAAAATATTTGAAACTGAGATGAAAGTTCTTTTTAATATTTTTGTACTTACGTATCTCCATTTTTTCATCATCCCATATAGTCTTTGGTATAGAGAAAATTTTTCTTATTTTTTATAGTTTCTACGTTCAAAAAATAGAGTGCCTTCAGAGCAGTGTGTCAACCAGTGCGTTGGTATGACACTGACAGAGGAGGTCCATGCCTATAGTGCGTAAAAGCCCACCAAAACTGCTTTTAGTGATCAACTGATTTTATTCTGTGATAGGTCTCTAGAAAGGGAAAATCAGCCATGGCTTAATACAACTGAGATAAAAAGCCACTAAATGTCCCATAAGAATAGATTTTGAAATTAAGGGCATCTCCCTTTCATGAGAAAAAACATTCTACAAAATTATTTGCCCCAACTAATATATCCAAACTGAGTGTGCTTTTATTACAAAGTATTTTACAGGAGATATTGTGACTGGAATACTTTAAACTGTGAGAGTCATGAAGACAATGGAAATTTACTTACGCTATTTAAAGCCAAAACTAGTAAAGAAAGCACACAACAAAGATGTAGTTGAAGCTGAGTTTTCATATGATACTACCACAAATTTTTTATGTTGCTGTTATTATGAAACAGTTCTTTTATTCCATCAGCTTTCCAACAACTAGCTTCAGTCCTCTTGCCCACACAGTATCTTAAAAAGTATCTCTGTAGGATTAAATTAATTACATTTACCTACAACACCATCATTATTCACTTTGTAAATTTTCTAAAAGGTAAAACAAGTTCACTGGACTGGACAAACCACTTCTTCAACCACAATAAGAAACACTAATTAAATCCCTTGCTTCGAATGAACAGTATTTTATTGTCTTTGCAAATGTTACTGTTAGGAGTCAACACCTGCATTAGTGGAGATAGATGCTTCTAATTTGTCCCTGCTATTTATACCCAGGCAGCCTGGGATTGTACTTTTCTTACAGTCTCCAAGACGAAAATATTTTTTTGGTCATTATGAGTCAAGGTGGCATTATTCATCTGGAATTGAGAGTGATTTTTTTAATATTGTTTAATGTGCCTATGCAATAACTTTGTGTTTTTTCTGTACTTTTATTGGGATAAGGCTTAGAGCCCTGATTAAGATTGATGCTCTATGTTCTAAAATAATTGACCAAATGTGTACAAAAGTCTGACAAAGTTTTAAATATCAAAGAGAGTAATTCAGCAACTGAATATGATTGCAAGAGCAGGAGAATTTGCAGAAGTTTCCATTCCCATTTCCTGAACTCACACATCAATTTAAAACATAGACAGGATAGAGAGACAAATGAGACCTGTGACTGACAGAGCACAAGTAACACTACTCAAAATGGTATTTTGCAAAAAGTTGAACATTTAGGAATGGTGGTTTAAAAATGTAGATAAACAGAACTTGTTTAATTGAAAGTTTATTCATTACAGAAATACCTTCTCTTCTGACTGTAATGGTGTTCCTCTCCATTTGAACAGGGGCTAAGAGGCAGTCAAACTTACTCTTTTTAAACTGATCCTTTTTCCCAGTTAGACAGTATCTTTCATTCAGGACTTCCAAAATTGTTTGCATGAAAAACAGCCTAGAAAATGCTTAGAATTTGGTATACTCGCTAGACTGTTCGTATCCATATTCTATTCCACAAATCTGAATTTACATATAATTAGTGTTTATAGGTACTTGAACAGAGGAAACGGCTTTTTTTTTTTTAATTTGCTGAAATATAATATTCTGTGACTCTGTAAAGTATTAATAAGACTGTAATTCTACTTGAAAAGTCAAAGATTCTTCCTGTGGAATTCCTTTGAAAGTCCAAAGAAATTCTGTATCCACATTGCTAGTAGAGCCAAAGAGAATTGTGCAGAGATTTCTGATGCCAAATAACATCCCGTTAATGTCAATAGGTCTTGAAGCAACTTTTAATGCAATAAAAGCCATCATTATATCTTGTATAAAATATTAGACTTTTGCATATTAATTCTTATTAAGTTATTATTTATAATTAATTTTTAATTAAGTTATTTCACTTGGAACGAGATTTCTTTCAGATGTTTTAGACATTAAGCACTGAGAGCAAGTAATGTATTGTTTAAGGTTCTACATTGTGTATTTTCCATGAAATATATAGAGAATGTTTCCAGATTATCATCAGAACTGTTTTTTTCAAACTTCAGAAGAGGCAAACATATTTGACCGATTATGCCGCATGAAGAAATGGCCTCAAGTTCTACTACGGGAGATTTAGGCTGGATATTAGGAAATATTACTTCACTAAAGTAGTTGTCAAGCACTGGAACAAGCTTCCCAGGGTAGCAGCTGAGTCACTATTCCTGAAGGCATTTAAAAGATGTGTAGATGTGGTGCTTGGGGACACAGTTCAGTGCTGGAGTTGGCAGTGTTAGCTTTACAATTGGAATCAATGATCTTAAAGGTCTTTTCCAACCTGAACAATTCTGTGATTGTAACAGTCTTCATCTTAACAAATCTATGTATGTTCACCAGGTCTTGGAATATTTTCTCCTATTCATGAATGAATTGTCTCAAAAGATAAAGTAGACAGAGTGGACAAGACTGATATCTGATCTTAGGCTAGGCTTCAAGATTAGAGGTAATCTAGATTCCCTTTTTTTTGGAGAAGTGCATGATGATTCGAATTTTAGGCAACTGTAAATTGACAATCTTAATCCAGCCTTATTTATTTAAAACATTTAGATATAGGAAAAAAATAACTTTAGAAGTCATGTAATAAAAGGCTTATCTTGATGGTGAGCGCTAAGTACATAACTCTTAAATTAAATACCCAGTTCTGATATGCAGTCAAAAAATTAGTATTTCATCTGTAAAAAAATACTGTGTTCTACCCTCCTCACGCATATAAATCATAGCTCCAAAGAAGGTAAGAGAGTTAAAATGGAGTAAAATTGATATGAGAAAACACTTGAAATTACAGATGTAACACTGCCATCCACATAAGTATTTGAATTTAATTAGATCCTATAATAGTGCTTTCTTCTCTTCTTAGTATGGCTATCAAAAGTTTATTTAAAGAGACTGCAAATATATGGTAATCAGGTCCAAAAAGTAGAATCTATGCATTTGTATAGAGTAATAATACAACTCTTAAATGAGGAAGTGAGAACACATGGAGTGAAAGATGTCCTCCCACTAGACAGAATTCAGAAGCCCATTATAATCTCAGCAACATGGAGGAAATGACATGAAGTGTTTTTCTTCCACTTCTTCCACTTCTGCAACCACATGGAATATTCTGAAGAGTATATTATAGAAAGAATCATTCTCATTGAAAATTTTGGCCTTGCCTCCCTTTTCATGGCTTTACTACTTAGTATTTCCTTTAAGATCTACCCATAAAGAGTTTGATTCATACATTCCATTGAACTACAAATAAAAGTATCCTAGAAAAGTCAATGTTAAAGGGAGTTGAGGAAAGAGTGACAAGTCTAATTAAATAAAAAATTCTGTACAACAAAATATGACAAAAGAGATAAGTGAAATGCTGGTCATTACCAAGAGATTTATAAGAAAATGAGGCACGTATAGAAAAATCGATAAAATAAATGAGGTTCAACAACGTCAAGTGCAAGATCCTACACCTGGGTCAGTGCAGTCCGCTGTTTCAATACAGGATGCAGGATGATGTGATTGAGAGTAGCCCTGCAGAGAAGGGCTTGGGGGTGCTGATTGATGAGAAGCTCAACATGAGCTGGCAATGTGCACTCACAGCCCAGAAGGCCAACAGTGTCCTGGACTGCGTCAAAAGAAGCCTGGCCAGCAGGGTGAGGGAGATGATTCTCCCCCTCTACTCCACTCTTGTGAGATCCCACCTGGAAAATTGTGTCCAGTTATGGAATCCCCAACATATGAAGGATATGGAACTGATGGAGTAGGTCCAGAGGAGGGCTACAAAGATGATCACAGGGCTGGAGCTCCTCTGCTATGAGGACAGGCTCAGACAGCTGGGGTTTTTCAACCTGGAGAAGAGAAGGCTCCAAGGAGACCTTATAGCAGCCTTCCAGTACCTAAAGGAGGCCTAAAAGAAATCTGGGGAGCTACTTTTTAAAAGGGCAAGGAGTGGTAGGCTGAGGGGGAATGGCTTTAAATTGGAACGGAGGACATTTAGATTAGACATTAGGAAGAATTTCTTGATGATGAGGGTGGTGAGGCACTGGCACGGGTTACGCAGGGAAGTTGTGGATGTCCCCTCCCTGGAAGTGTTCAAGGTTAGTTTTGATGGGGCTTTAAGCAACCTGTTATGTTGGGAGGTGTTCCTGCCCATGCAAGGGGATTGGAACTGTATGATCGTTAATGTTCCTTCCAATCTAAACCACTCTAGGCTTCTATGATTCTTTTCATTACAAGAGTGAAAAGGAAAACCATCAAACTATGAATGTTACATGTTGTGGAATTAATTACCCACTTCTACCACCTTGTGGAGGCACAATAATAATTAATATGACAGGTCTATTTAGGAGAGAAGGGCCATCAAGTACGAATGTTCAGAAATTAAATCAATGGAAAGAGGAGGGGAAGCTGCTGTCCCCTTCACAATTTTGCTGTCCTGACTTATGTGTAGTCCACTCTCCACTTCAGCACCTGAAAAGGCCTCATATGCTTAATTCAAAGTCATGTCCGGTACTCACAGCACTTCTATGAATCTTTTCTGAGGTCAGTGTTGGCTGTCCCATCACACGGAAGAGTTAGTCTATATTACAATAGAAAGCAGTGTTGATTTCAGTGTGGGAAGCTGGGGGGGGGTTGTTTGATTGTTTTAACACTGGGCAAGCTCTAGACTTGTCTCAAGGTCTTCTGGTTTGAGCTAAAGTAGAATTAGTTTTCTAACTTTTCAACTAAGTCTCATCTAAGTAACTTTGTTTTCTGAAAGATAACTGCATGTTTTTCAACAGTATTTCTCTCTAGAATTGATATCATGGGACATTGGTATGCAGAAAGGCCGTTGCTTATACTTATTTTTATAGAAACCAAGGCCATCCTTGAGTTGGTAATGACATAGGTGAAAGGGGCAAAAAAAAGTGTTGCACCTACAGGGAGGAGTGGACAGGTGACCTGAAACTGATCAACAGAGTATTCCATTCATATATGTCATACTCCATATAAAACTGAGAGATACCAAGGGTCGAGCTCTCTTCTTTGATTGCTGATGTCCAGTGAGGGCCTCATCTGTCTATTTTTGCGATCCCTGACAGATACATTCCTGAATCTGGTTCCTGAGTCCAGCTTCCTCCTATCCCTGGGACCTTTTCCCCATGCCTGCTCTGTAGCATCTGTGATGACATAGTCACTGGGGGGGGGGGGGAGAGTGAGTGGGTGCAGTGTACAATTTTGTATGTTTGTATATATTTTTTTATTAATAGTTATTTTCCTTGTGATTGCTACTGTTTCCTTAAAGCTGGTTTAGTTTTAGTTTCCGATGCTGAAGTCTTTTTCACTCATTTTCCTTTACCCTTTCCCTAGAGGAAAGGGGTATGGAACTGGGATTCCAACTGCTTGCATTTAGCAGCCAATCAAGCTGGGCTGGTGCAAAACCATGACGCGAGGAAAGAAGAACGTCATCACAACAGAATCTCAAAAAACCCCCACTTTGCACACAAAATTCAGGCTACCCCACCACATACTCTAAGGAATTTAAAGGAAACTTGAATATGTTATGTGACTAAAGCTTAATCCCAGCATCTCATTATCTCCAGAGCCCTGGTGCTGCAACCTGCAGCATAAGTTCTCCTTCAGTCCCATTTCACCCATATTTAGTTCTGTTAGTATATTTTTGAAATTGCCAGGTATTTCTTTCTCACATTTGTTATAAGATTCCACTACTGGTATGTTCCCAAGAAGTCCTTCATAAAGCAATTGAACGATATGTTAATTCAGTACCTCTCAAGAGCTCTCCCTACCCACGGCAGATTTAATGAGATTGAATCTTCTCTTAGATTAAGTAATCTGTCATCTAAATCATAATCATTTTTGTGATGAAAGTCCTTCATGTCATCTGATTTTTCTACTTCAAACTTACTATATTTCAGCCTTGTAATAGGTCGTGAAAAAATCCATCAAAGGATTAGCCTGCAGGACGTTAACTCTTCCCCTCCAAGACAAAGAAATGGTAAGAACTCAGGGTAAAGAGTAGAAGAAAACCTATTTATGAAGAAAGTGTGTCTATGTTCATGTCTGCTGAATTAGTTAACTCTCTGGTTCTTTACAAAGATGTGCTTGAAGAAGGTAAAGGAAGTAGCAGGTTCAGTTTGTGAATGGACAGAAGGGGAGAGGAAGTGCTGTCTCTGAAGAGACCTAATATAATAGAGGCAGGAGAGTGTTTTTTATTTTGGCTTTGGCTCAGAAAAAAAAAAATGAGGAAGCTTTGGAAGCAAGGCTGTAAATTTGTATTTGATGTGGTTGTAGGAAGATACAATGCAATTAGTGAAATAAGGTTCCCTATATGGATTTGCTGTCCACCCAGGTTCTCTCAAAGGAAACTCTTGCATAGAAATCTCATTTTGTTGCTTTTTTGAGTGTTGCCAGATCTTCAGAGTCTTGCTGTGGAGTACTACAGAAGAGCCAGCACTCAGACACAATGGTCTCTGATAGAGAAAAAGCTTAAAAATGAATGCGGTTTTTCGCTAAAAAACTTTCTGGTTTGCTCTTGAAAACAGAAAGTTGAATGAAATAATAGTCTTTATACTAAAATACCCAACATGTTATACATTAAGGAAAAAAAACCAGTCACACAAACAATATTGTACTTTAGAAAAAGACTATATATTCAGCTTCATCTCAGTGTTGATTAGGAAATAACAGGCAAGGGTACATAAGGAAGTCCTACCATCATTTGACAGCATTTCCAATAGTACCCTTCATTTTTTCCAATTTGTCAGCTGAATCTCCTAGATAGTGTTATTTAACGCTATTTTACTGTTTCTTAAACTGCAGTAAATACTTGGTGCTAGAAATAAAATTTTTTTTCACGTTCTCTACATCTCTCAATATCTCTGTTTAATCACTTGTTCCGTCTTCTCCCTCAATGTCTCTCCCTCTTCTTAGGGTCTCTTGGCCATTATGGAAGGGTCTGATATGCTGTAATTACTCACCATACTCTCTTCCTAGAACAATAAAATGTTTGGTTTGGTTTTTCACTCTTTTAAGAAGTTTGCTACAATGCCATGCAACAAGAATTCTTGAAAATTGCAGGTTTTTCTTTTATGTTCATCTTCAGATTCTGGATTCCAGAATTCATATGTATAAACACCTATATCTGACTCCATTCTGATAGAAAGTACAGAACCCTTACAGCAATGCTAAAGATCTGCACTCAGGGACCATGCAAAGATAATTGCACTGAGATCTTTAAACTGTTTGGTGTTTTGGGATGGGCAGATTATGAATATCTCTGCATCTCTGTGCTAGAGGAGATATTGGAAAACTAAAGACATTAAAGAAAAAAAGGGAAGCTTTGATCTCTTAATATGAAGCATTTATTAGATAGAAATATTCTGAATAACGTGAGCTATTTGTTATGTTTTGATGAAAGTCCACATTGACATAGATTGAGATGTATTCATAGCTTTCTATGTCAGAAGTCGTTACTTCCCTAAAACTAATGTTCTGCTTTGTTTAATGAGAATGCTTTTGTGGGTAACAGCAGACAAGCTGGGCTAATTTTAAAATGTTCTAATGTGTATCTCAGTGAAAGCTTACTGAGAGTTTTTCATCACAGAAATTATTGTAGAGGCAGCTGATAAGGTTTTAAATAATGTTTACGACAAGATCCCTCAAATCACCTCAGGCAATTTCTTCATGATGACTTTAACTAGAAATTAAAGAAAAATTAAACCAAATACTTTTCTCAACCTGCTAATTTTACTACAATAAAATAGATTTCTATTTAGTATTTTTCTTAGCAATAAAAAATTTGGAAAGTGAATTTTATTGAAAATAATTCTAGTAGGACAACTTTGCTCTGTATTTGAATTGAATCATTGCATTACTCTAATTGCCACTGTAGAAATTTTGAAAATGGAATATGTATTATCCTAGATCACCCCTTCAATAACATTCTATTTATCCTGAAGCCATGATTAATCAAATCCAACCAAAAGACTTCGTGTTTCATTTTCCACCAAATATACGTACTGTGGTAGCAGTCTAGCAAAACAAAAAGAAAACTTATCTAGACTGCTATATGGAGTAGAGCTGTGAACATCATCAGTTTTTCTAGGTAATGTTGAAAGGTGATTCTGATTGTAAACTGATTTTATCAAAAAATTTAAAACTTGATTGTAAACTTTTTTTTGGTGTGGGGAGAGGTTTTCTTGGTTTATGCCGTAGGAAAAAACCTATATCCAGCTCTTATATACTAATAGAAAATTTAACAGCTGGTCTTCAGAAGGTATATTAGTAATGAAAGATCCCCTATTCCTATTTACCTATGTATCTTTTCACCCCTTAAACTTCCATTTTGAATTAGTTCTGATACTATATCTAGAAATTAAATTTAACAATGGACATCATATTAACTTCACTTAGGTCGCGTAGCTGGGTACAGCTGCTAGAGAGTCTCAGATGACTTTTTTACAATTGAGCATCAACAAAACAACAAGCCAACAGCCAATCTGATCAAAACCAGTATGAAAATTAGCTTTGATTTAAGAGTAAGTGATTAGGGAATGGAATAGACAGTTATCAAACAATCCTCTTGTTTATAGAGTAGTCTGCCCAAAACCAATACAACAATCACACACCACAAGGATCTCTGACCCATATCTCCATGCAAAATTTTAGTTCCCAAAGTTTTTATTCCTAAGCTCTAAAATACACCTAATGAAAAGGCCTCCATTCCCAGATTATTTTTTTCAGCCCGGTGTTCATGAAAACAGAGGTTTTTAAGATTGCTTTGCCTTTAACACTATTATATGCAAACTGGAGGTAAATTAAAGCAGTTACCTGCTAAAACCAGAAGTGTCAACCATGTGAGAGAACCTTAATAAAAATGCAACCATTTTTAAGCACATGATTCAAGCCCTGATGAAGTTCTAGTCATCTGTTCATGCCAATTCTAACCCAGGGAGAGGTGTGGCTGACAGAATGATACCATTCATCCCACAGTTCTACAGTTCATCAGTAATATTTCTGATGTTCTGTAATGGTTGAAGTGACTACACAAGGCCACAGAAAACATAAACATCACACTAAGAAGAAAATAACCATCATAAACTCCCTGAGGCTTTTGTTTGGTTTTGATGTTTTAAACTCTACAGCACACTAAGCAGAGGATGGGGGAATGGTTTAATGCAACTTCAGGGTGGCTTATGTATAAGAAACAAGGGGCAGTAGAGTTGTTAACAGGTCGTTTTCTGCTCGAGAGCCTACACGGCTGTAGTGTTCTTTATTCAAGACTTCAAAGGTACGCAAGTTCGAGAGTCTTCCTCATACTAAGTAAATTGCTTTGACAGACGTTATGCTGCTCCATTAGAATCTCCTTCCCTTTTCCCTGTGCCTCACAGCTAAGCTTCCTACTACTTTCTTGTTGCAAGGGATCCTGATTTCCTATTTGAAGCAATAAGGCTTCAACTTACCTACGACTTACCTCTGTGAGGAAGGAAAATAGGGACAGTTCCACACACTGCTAAAAGTGGCCTGTTTCTGTGTTGGATTGAAAAACTGTTCAAAAACATGTAATTTACTATTTGGACATTTGTACTGAGATAGTAGGGAAGTTTTTAGTTTTGATAAATTTAATCTTTATCCAAATTTAGGGTATGACACTAAAATTAATAGCACTATATGGTTTAGATTTTACAAGAATTTTCAGGAAACTAATTGTTTTCTTTTGTTCAATAGTTTTAGATGAGATGTGATAGCAAATGGTTTTTTAAAATATATGTAAAATTACTTTAAGAGAATACTTTGTTTTGTGACCCTGTTCTATCTGTCTCTAATCACATTACGCATCTAGTCGTATTTCTTTCCTGAGGATTATTTCAGCATGTTATGAAGCAGTGAATGACATTTTCTGAATGACAATCTCCAAAATAAACTCATGGAAGAAAAATTAAATCCTGGAATGCCTGCAAAAATCAGAAAAACAAGCATATTCAGCCTATGGATTTAAAGTCAGTGTTAATCAGTGACCACACTAAACTGAATGAAATGTCCAAAGCTGTACAATTCACACTGTGCGGTACACCCTGTAGACCCTATGTAGAAGTTAAATAATTACACAGCTCAGCTGATTTTTTCATTAAAATTCAGGAGAGTTTTTTCATAACCCAATGTATCGTGACTGCCTATTGAAGGGATGAAATCTGAGAGGTATCCTTTCTGAAGTAAGATTCAAATAATTCTCATCTGAAGTTGTGCACAGCTCAACATCATTAAAGACTGACAACACAATCCTGCAGAGTATGGATGAGAGTTTGGATACAGGGATTTAAATTAATGTATTTAAGCTTTAAAGAATGAGTTGGGTTTTTTTTGTTCTATGGGTAGTGATAGAGATGCTTAACAAGTTTCTTATATTTCAACAATATGGTCAGGATCTTGGTGAAGTCATCATCCACGATCCTTTATTTTCTGTCTGTGCAGTTGCATGTAATTAAGCTGTGCAGTACAGAACAAAGGCGAGACAAGTTCCTGCCAAAATTGCTGGCAGTATAATTAAGACAGATCATACAATGTATTCTTGATGTCATAAATATTCTTACTTATTAGCTTGATCCCCAGCTGTGTAGATTTGATTCATGCTTCCATTTATAAAAATAAATGCTGTATGTCAATACTAGCAGGATAGTAAAGTGAATAAAACAGACAGGAATATGAGTTTCATCCCCACCAGATCTTACAATCCGGAGAAGCCAACACAGAAAGAAGGTAAAGGTGGTACCAGAGGGAATCCTACACAACAATGCAGATTTTTGTCATGCCAAAGAGATACACTTTATCTTGAAGAAGGTTGTTGTTTATGACTGCAGCTGCAAGTAAGTATTTTGCATGAACAAATATCTGGTGAAGTCATTCTTACTAAGTGAAGTAACATTGACTTTTTCAGCAGCAAAGCCACTCTTAAGGGTCATTATAGTACCTTCTGTGCATATGACAGACTTCACTGTCACAATGAAAGGAAATAAACTCGGATCATCAAGTGTCTTGTGTTGACATACAACATGTTCTTGGGAAAATCAATGTTTAAACTAAAAATTAACTGCTGTAACCCATCTTTTGTAGGAGTACTCTATAGTTCCAACACCACTGTTGCTTTTTTTGCATTAGTCAACACAGCTATCCAAAGGGCTAAGCAACAGTTTCTATGAGAGGATTTTTTACACTTTTCAATTTAGTTTAGTAATGTACAGGAACCTCAAATTACGTATTGCGATAAATTTTCTATCTCTTTTATCATTTTTTACTGGAATAACTTAACAAGTTAAACTGTCCTTTGAACCTCTGCAGGCTTTTTCGTTCAAGTGAAGTGGGCGTTATGATCTTCAGCTGAACAGAGCCCTGTGTGACTCAACTGTGCTTGTATAAATTGTTGTATACCGAATTACAAGTCTTGTTACCACTTCATATTTGTTTTTTTAAAAAACTGATATATCTGTTATCAGCTGTGCTACCAAAAAATGGCTCACCAAAAACTATAGTTAGGACAAAACTAGCTGACAATATTTAAAAGCTGTGCTTTTACATATTTCCATTATTTAGCAAGAAGGTTTTGGAACACTTTGTGCAAATAAGATAGAAATGAGCAATAGAAAACTTCTTGTTCTTGTGAAGAAATATCTCCTATGACACATGTGTCTTCTCAATTGTGAAAATATTTTCTTACTGAGAACAGCTCACATTTGCCGACTTCCGGAATATTATGGATTACCCATAGCAAAACAAACCCTGGCCTCTCATTTATTGGGTTATGCTTTTTGTTTACAACAGTGAAAATCTAGAGAAATTCCTTTAAAGATATTTACTCTGGTGACAGATTTACTCTACTTTAGTGTGAAATAGATTTTTGAACCTTTCAATCCTCTCTTCTAATGCTATTTCCAAAGCATTGCCAAGATTCTGTTTCCCTCAGAGAGGAAGGATTATAAAAATGTAATAAATTATAGACATTCCATATAAAGATATTAAATGCATTTATCCAGAAACATTGTCTGAAGCAAACAAACAGAGTTAGAATTATTTACCTCCAAGATCCCGTTATTGACTAATTTACTCCCCCATTATCCTGGATAAAACGAATTGCTACACTTTATAGATTTGTCTGTTTCTTTTTTGTAAGGAAGACAAGCTGGCAATTTTCATCAGCAACCTGAAGTGCTTTGACCAGCAACAGAAGTACAACCTGAAATGATTTTCCCGCATAGACACAGTAAAATATTTGAGTTCCGCAGGAAAGAATTAGAAAGGAGAAAGATCTTGAGCTACTGGCATTTTGTGTGTCTCCACTACCCTCACAGTTACATTGAAAGAAGCTTCTCATTGAAAGAAGTGACTCAGGGTAGGCTTCTGGTTTACTTGACACTAAAACTAGTGAAGATTCTTGAAAAATTTTCCTTTGTTCCTCACAGATGAAAAAGAATCAGGAAAATCATCAGTGCAAAAGCAGCATCTGAAAATAATTTTTATGATTGACTCTGAATTTACAGCATTGTAAATATATTAAAGTCAATTGAGTTATGCGAGTGAAGACTTGCAACAAACTAGCTCACAGAGACCCCAGACAAGTGAAAATATGAGCTGTTCTAAGAAACTTAAAAAAATTAAAAAGAGAGAGAAAATGATGTTTCGGGTAATTAATTTGCTGAAACCTATGTTTGTGGCTGGTGTAGAGTGAACAAAACACAGGTTTCATATTGTACTGTCTTTTCATTTAAGTCATTTCATTATTTTTGCTAAGTGTTTTTTTTTCCCTTCAATAAATTTGGTCCCGATTGGCAGCTATATAAGAAGAAATCATGCCAAAAAAATCTTCCCACCTTTTTGAAGTTGCTTTGTTAATAGGGTTCAAGCAATTGTTTAGTAAAGCTGACCTGAAGGAAGGATGACAGAAGGGGTAAGTGAGATGTCAGATGGCTTTGGTTGTTCTACATTTCTGTCATTTTAAGATTGGAGATCTATGTAAGGGAATTCATAAAATAATAAATGATTCTTCTACTTGATTAGAAATAGTTTGATTTCTAATTATATTCAAGAGACAAGCTGCCCTCGCTTGACTGAGCTTTGGTGACTTCAAGCTCAGAAAGAGACAGGTAGAAAATTCTTGATGTATTGAAATGAAAAATGTCCCATTCAAATGTACAGTTTTCCCTGAGACTTTAATAGCTTTAAATTTTAATGAGGGAAGAATTTTTATCACTTTGAGGACCGCTCCCATGACACTTCTAATGTCACATCATTTAAAGTCTGGTCAGCAGAACTCTAGAGGGAAAAGTATATCACATAACTATGGTGATGTAAATCCCTATGCAAGCACTTTCTGCACGAATGCAAGTACCTTTTCCAGTATAGTTAGTCACTTTACCAAATTATACTGAAATTCTGCTGGCCTTGCTGTTGCAATACACTAATACTTTTGGAGTGCTGTTGCCAATTTCTCTATAAAATTAAGACCAGAATACTTACACTTGTTTAGTGATGCAGTTAAATTGGGGAACCTTGACCCTGGTATCACATCCTAATCTACAACACAGAAGTCAGAGTGATTATACTGGTGTGGTTACTCTAGTTAAGGGATCCCAAAACTCTTCTATTACCAACAACTCTTCTGTTACTTCTTTCTTGGTATGTATGTCTAAATACAGATGCTGATAAAACCAAACTGCTGAAAGGAATTAGCATTTTCATGGACAAAAATCACTCAGCAACAGAATAATCTGTAATTTGATCAGATGGATTGCCTAAAAACCCCCAGTCATTACGCAATGAAGCAAGATGAGAAATCCAGAACTGCACATTCACCCAGGCAATCATAAAAAGGTAAGTTTTTTAAAAAAAAATAAAATTATTTGGTTCTGTTGCAAAAGATGCTGGTGAAAGCAAATAATGAATGCCTGGATTAAGTAAAGGTAAAATAGTTGAGATCAGAGTTTGAGAATATCTGAAAAGGAAATAGACATGCATAAAATGGATGGCATGAGAAGTCTAATTGACCTAGTTAGCAAAGCACAAGGAGAAGTGATAGTTCTGAACTAAAGGACAATGAGAGCTACATCCTTCTGCTGGGAGACTCTGAAGAGAGCATGAGTGGGAGCTTTACTACAAATAGAAATGGAATACATGAAAAGTCTTTATGCAACAAGAAAAATTAATGTGTTTTGAAAATAGAAAACGAGAAATCTGAAAAATACAAGTGCAGAAAAAAAAAGACAAAAAAAGAAAAGCAAATTCTGAGAGCTGTTGAGACAGTAAGATGGAAAGAACAGTATTAAAGTGTGACAGAAGAAGCAATTGGAGAAAGAAATTGTGAGTAACGCTCATTCTGGGAAAAGGATAACTGACTAACTCCACAAAACTGATGAAGCTACGCTTGCTTCTTCATTAAAATTGATAGAACTGTTATATTACTTCCTAGAACTGAAGAGACAAAAGTAAAAACAAGTTCTCCCTCACTGACAGATTCTGATTGTCCTATAGAGCTTAGATATCATGTAAATTAGCTAAAACTCGCGTAGTCACAGTAACATCCTTTGAGTCTGCTAATTATTTGTACTGTTTATGGCAAGTGTGCTCCATTGGGTGCAATTATGATTGTTTATTGAATAATTTCTGTCCTTGTCAAACGTTTGCTTGACTATTTGCCTGCACTGTGTAATATTTTTACTGAGTAATTGTCTACTGTGGATAATATCTTCACTCAGTAATTGCCTACTCTGAATAATGTTTTCACTGAATCATTTCCCATTCAGTCTAATGTTTTACCGCATGACTTTCTCTTTTGAGTCATGTTATTGTAAGTTAGTTCTGAATTACATACAAAGTTGCTGTCAGATCAAATCTGAGTGCATTGCATTTTGATAATTTCTCTTCAAAGCCTGTGGTGGTAGTTGTATTATTTCGCTTTTAGATAAGGTAGAAAGGTCAGCAGTTGAAATTCAGTATTAGAGAAGTTGGAGAGTGAGTTAATGTGCAAATAGAAGGAGCATGCTTTCAAAGCAGGGGATGCTAAAGAGTGAAAAAAAGAGCAAAAGCGAGAAAAACAGTAAGAACTATAAGGGAGATGATA
This sequence comes from Dromococcyx pavoninus, assembly GCA_033558185.1. Classification (NCBI taxonomy): domain Eukaryota; kingdom Metazoa; phylum Chordata; class Aves; order Cuculiformes; family Neomorphidae; genus Dromococcyx; species Dromococcyx pavoninus. The sequence goes on along the minus strand of JAUMJL010000362.1, from coordinate 2,938,107 downwards.
ACTGAAATCTGATAAAGGAATGCTAGGAGAAAGGAGAAACATAGAAAAGGAAAAAGGAAAGACAGACTGTAGGCAAATACTCAACCCCAGGGAACAGCAGAAAGCAGAATTAAATGAAAGTAATATTTACCAGTGATGCAAACATAATGGTCAATCTAGTGTCTGCTCATATTGCCTCTGCATTAGAGCAACCTTATAAAATTAACGGCTAATGCTTTGCAGTGGAGAGGAAAATAAATGTGTTAAACACTTCCTAAGATACAAATGCTGGAGTCCCCCCTGCAGACTTCATTCCTTTCTCTTTTGCCATATTCACCCTCAGGCTCCACTTTTGCAACATAAAGAGACTGGAGTGAAAAATGGCAGGTTCTTGTGGAAATAGCTAACCTACCAAGGAAATTTCCTCTTGGCTTGGGATCACCATGGACTCTAACTTACCTCTGACCATATTGGTGTCCAGACAAGAACAGAAGTTAATATCTGAAGATCACACCATCTCGGTTGATGCATGTATGTGAGAAACTTCTGTAAATTCTACTGATTTGTTACAGTTCATACATTTGAGCATTAATTCTATTCTTCCCATAATTTTTCAGTAGATCACAGTAAACTTTCTAAGCTTCCATAAAGTATGTTATTCTTCCCTGTTCTTTTTTAGAGTGGAAGAATATTGCATTCTAATATGTAAATATGCTTTACATAAATATGCTTTATTACAGCCCTTACTAGTTGAGATCTATGACTGCTATAGGTCAATTGACCTTATATGGCTTTCAAGATTAAAGATGAATTTGTTCATTTATTATTATGAACTTCTTTTACATACGCTTTTCTAAATGAAGTCTGCTTGTTTCCTTGTTTCCTGGAGGGATGATATTGCTCAGTTTAGTTTTCTGATGTCTCAGAGCTATATTGCAAGATCACATGATGAAATAACTAATATCTGAATGTCATTTTGAGAAACAGTCTAGTAATTATTTTCTTCTTTAGTTTCCGTGTCTACACACCTTTATTATATTTATTTTCTGTGCACACTTTTACACAAGAGAGTACCTGCAGAATTTAGAGACAATGGCTATATAAACCAAGGAGGATCGGAGGTACATAAAACGTACAGGTTTTCTTTCATGGTTATTATATTGCTTTATAAATCACATCTGTATCTCATCTGAAAAGAGAACACGGGCAATGTGTCTGATCACAAAGGAGTTGTATTGGTATTAGAACTCCTGCCTATTTCTATTTTATTCACATTTGATAATATAAATTCGATATGCTCATTATTTTTGAATGACATTAATAAGTTGAAAGGAATATCTAACAAGCCTACCTCTGAGAGCTTTGAAGCAGTAAGATTTAAGACAGAATATGCTGTAAATGTTGCAATATTTCCCACTTAATTATATGAGAACACCTGGTGCTTGATTCAATAAAAAATTACATTAGGCTTCTATACATTGGACTTCTGTGTACACAAAAAACCTTCTAAAATATCAGATTGATTATTATTTCATTCTTGCTCTGTAGCTGTTGTATAAACATCAGTAAATATAAGGAAAAGGGCAGTGTATATTTCTTTGGGTTTTCTTCACTTACACCTCTTTAGAATAACTCACTGGAAGCCTATCAGTTTTGTGTTCAGAGCATTCAACTGAATTTTTTAATGTGAATTTTTGGAAAAATAGTGATACCCATTGTACATTTTCTTTACAAACTGTGACTTAATTAAAAAATCCTCTACTTTAAAAACTTGTCACTTAAAATTGTGACAAAACTTTGCCTTTCTTATGAACTTGATCAGAGAGCCTAGGAAGAATCTGATGTAGTAGAGACTCTATACACATTGAACACCAATTAAACTGTATTTCAAGCTCTATTGCAAGGTCTGTTGCGTGATTTAAGCTACTGGTTTAAATCGATGTCCAGTGCTCAGCTATGAGCTCATCAGATAAACAAAACTAAAGAAAACAGAGAAAAAACAAAATTCAATAAGAAGGGACAAGTTATTTACCAAAAAAAATAGTCATGTCGAGCAACTTGTTCATGTTTTGGGCAAGCAAGACAATTAAACTTGGCAAGTCCATAAACAGTGAAAATAAGAGAGCCTTTATTCTTGTAGAAGAGCAAGGAAAGCAACATAAGGTTCCTTTTACCACAATGCGCTCAATAGAATAGAGAAAATGATGAAAAATGTTCCTCCAGCAAGGTTTGATCATGTCCTCTACAGAGGGATAATATTAAAAGAATGCTTTGCAGTGTTGAAAGGCAAGGACATAAATAGAAAATGCCAGAATGCTCCTTCAAATATGATACAGGTCTCTTACCCTTATCCAATCCCATTTTCCTATATGAAGCAATGACCTTAAATGAACATTTTACAGTGTTGAATGGCAAGAATAGAAATAGAAAATGCTCCTTCAAATCTGCTGCAAGTCCCCACCTCTCTTCCTGTCCTCAGATGAATAGAGCATATTGGAATCTTTCAGTACATGACTATTTTTGTTCCCTGAAACAGACTGTTTCATTCAGCTTACATAGTATACCCTTTAGGGGATAGCCACCACTTCAGCCTTCAAATATGAAAAGCAAGGAAAATTTCTACATTTACCCTAATTATGTGTATTTTCAGATCACCAAACAACCTTAGATCTTATGTTTAGGACACAGAGCCAGTGTGTACATAATGACATATTTACAGAGGGTGCAGTGTCAGAAGAGACATTACCTTTAGCTTGGACACAAAGACTTCACCTCTGGCTCAGGTGTGGTGCAGTCAGCTTCTCTACCATATGATTTCATTGTGATTTTGGTTGTAGTCAGAACTTGTGTATGAGTGAATGAAATAACATACCTTGGGAATGATAGAATAGCCACATATTCCAAACTTCGGAACTTTAATTAGTTTTCTGAACATGCTGGTCCCATACTTATGGAAATAGAGGCTCAATTTGAGACTTGGCATATGTCCTGTTACACAAGTGATTGTATAGATCATTAGTATAAAATGTGAAAATGACACTTTCGGGAAACTGCTTGCAAAACATCTATCTATTTATTGACAGGCAGTGTTAACTGAAATGTTTGATGTGCTCATTTAAAATTGTTCTACAGCGGAGCCTCCAGAATAGATAAAGAATTAGAAGGAGTGCCAGAACCTCACACAGCTGTGGCATTGGCAGGTGTAGTAGCATGTGCAGTCATATAGACACTAACTAGGATCATTGCTGGATTCAATTTTGCATAGTCCTATGCTAGGAAGACAAAATCTTGCTATCCTGGCACACCATTTCTTTTCTGACACCATGACACTAGGAGTTACTTTCACAGTTGTTCTGAAATATTTTTTTCTGAAATTATCTGGTTCTCAAAATTTCCTTCCCAATAAAAATATATGACAATGTTCATCAATGAGCAAGTGTTAACTTTGATCATCATTTGCTAAAAAAAAAAATCCTGCAGAGAGGTTGCCTACCGTTTTGCTTCGGGATTCAAGGCCAGTCTCTCACCAGGCTTAAAGATCTTCAGTGCTACGTTAATAGTATAAGGAAGACCATGGACCTGGTCAATCCAACTGGCACAGGATTTTTCAATCTAAGGAAATTTTTTGTTGGTTGGCAGCCAGGGTACTTAGAGCAGAAAGCAGTGCTGGAAAAAGAATAGTATAATCAGAAAGCATTTGAATACTTTGTGGAACTTCTGATTTGTAACACAAAGCTGAAATTCTCTGCCAAAGGAAAGAGTGTTCTGAAAGAGCCTCCACTTCAGAAAAGCCACATTCAGCAGCAAATATTTAAGTGTTATTGCCACGCAGAAAAATTACAGTCATGCAACAACCCTTGAGAACTGACTGCTGAACCTAAGCTTTTTGCTAGGATACAACTAACCTCGGAATCAACATTTCTCTCTGGCTGTAATCAATGTTCCTGTGTGTTCATATAATCCCTAACAAGATCAGCTCCCAGTCTTGCCTGGAACACCTATGCAATGCCATTAATAACACATAGTGAAGATAATTTTAAAAGATACAGATTAAATGAAGAGGGTAAAATAGTATGGATATCTAAGTCCAGAAAACTACCTATATTTTCTAGTTAGAAACTTATAGGTATTAGTTTCTCCAACAAAACTTTAGCCCCAATCAAATTAAAATTTCCTGTACAGATCTTTGTGGCTCATCAGTAAGAAACTTGTGCTGTTATTACTTCAGTACTTGAGGATAAAACATATTGCAAATGGCCATCAATGCTTTATTATCAGTGACAATAATGATGTTTTCTTGGCAAAGATGACCTGCATCTAAATATGCAAGAGATTGTGGTTCCTAAGGATGTATTTAAATCTGAGCAGCCTTGAACAACGGGAATAGTTATCAAACTGACAACATGACCATTTTTCTTAGAGATTAAAATGGCATATCGATGATGATTACTTTAATCTCATTTTAAGTACCTCATAAAATGCTTGAGAGCATTTGAAGCAATCTTGAGTTCAGAAGTTTTCTTCTAATTACAAACCCTGTATACAATTTGCTGAAGATGATCTACTGTCATTTTACTCTGCCTGGAGAAGGACGGTGTAGAGTAGAAAGGTTAAAGGATAAGCATTCACAGGCCGACCTGGATTTAGATACAGAGCATATTAATCTTTCAATCTGAATCAGGATAAAATCCTCCACTTTTCTAAGATCTGGACATCTCTTCCAAGATCTGTGGTCTCTGTTTCATTTCTAAAGGTATCTAGGGTTCCTTGAACTTATTCACTCAGTTCAGCCAAGAAAATTATTGGGTAGAATTCACTGACCAATATGATCCTAATCAGACATGGTGACTGCCATCATGATTCCTTAGACTGAATTAGCAATTGCAGTCTGGTTCTCCATGACTTTTGCCACTGGTTTTCCACATATTTTAATTTCTTCAAGTCTCCTATGATGAGATAGTGTTCACGTAAGCGGGTCAGTTTTTCTTGATAGGCACAAACTCTGGGGATGGTCATGGTCTGAAGAATGTAACCCAGCAGATGCTAAGCAACAGAGCTAAGCCAGCAAACCCTGGTCTTTCCATAATGTTACTTTATTAGTAAGAAGTTTGCATTAAGAAACTGCTCTTAACCGATTAAATTCAGGGAAGTAGTACCAAATTGTGAATTCTCCGATGTCTTCTTCATCTTCTGCCCACCCTAAAAATTCTGCATGGTAATTTGGAGGTTTGCTTAGGATTCAGTAAGGTGGAGTGATAAGACATATGATATCATTCCCTAGATAAGGAAATAGCACTGACTTAGGATGGTATGGCTGTTGAATTCCTTTAAATGATTCAATTTGTGTTCCTTCTCCCAGCTCACATTTCCAACGATTTTTGCAGAAACACTGCATGTACTGCAGATCTATAAATGAGCAATAGCAGGACTACTGTTCTGATAAAAATATTCATTCTGGAAATGTTAGGCCTTATCGTTTATTGAACCTAACTTAATGACTTGCTTTTTAGTTCAACTGTTAAAATCAATCCTTTTAAGTTTAAAGCTTATTTTCAAATACATGAGTAAGGTGGGTTTTTGCTTGTTTTCAGTGGCCATAGAGTGCATGATTTACTTGTGTTTTCTCTAAAACAGACGTTTTGAGGCAGACAGCAGATTTACAGACAGCAGGTCAGATGAACCGAGTCCAGATCTGGATAACATAGTTTCCAAATCCCCTTGATTTATGATGGAACTCTGGTCCATTTCTTTTTTTTCTGAGTCTAGTAGACTTCCTGGTGCTAGGATGAACTATATTTCTATCACAGCACAGAGGCATAGAATCAGCTAACTGCAATATTGCAGGTGTGATGATCTTGACTTTATTAATATTGGTGACAATTTACCAACCTAAAAGACTTGTCCAAATTTAATTTAGAAAAAAGAGAACCAAAAAGAATTATCATAGGCATTTGCAATGGCATTCCTTTTATCCTGTTGTCTATTAACTTTGTTAATACAGTAGAAACCTCACTTACTTCTCATCCTCCCTCCATGTGTCACTGTGAAAAGCCCAGCTGCATCTTCTCTATAACCTCATTGCAGGTACCAGGGACTGCTATTTGGTGTCCCTGAAGCCGTCTTGTCTCCCAGGCTAAGCCATCTCTGGTATCACGGCCTCCCTTCACAGAGAAATTACTCAAACCCTAACGGAACTGATGTCTGTCCACTGAACTTGCTCCAATTTACTGATGTCTTGCCTGTACTTGCAGGCCCCAAACTGTGCACAGTAGTCCACATGTAGTTAAAAAAGTGTCAAAGAAAGGGTAAGTTCTCACCCTTTGATCTGTTGGTTGTGATTCTATTAATGAAGCCCAAGGAGTTGTAATAGCCTGCCATGGTATTGGGGCAAACTCTTGGCTCCTGTTCAGCCCACTGTTCTCCACAACACCAGGGCCCTTCCTGTAGAGCAGCTTCCTGGGCACCCCGTACCTAGCCTGTCTCATCACCTGGGGCTCTTCTTTCCCACAACCACAACTTTGCATTTGCTCTCATGAATTTCATGGTTTCCATTAGTGCATTTCTCCCTCCTATCTATGCCCCCAGATGTTAACCCCACCCCTTGACTGTATCAATGTATCAAAACCCAGGATGATGTCATCTGTAAATTTGACAAGAACACACTTTCTCCTCTTTCAGGATCTTGATAAAGTTGTTAAATAGGACAAGTCCCTTGCGTTACTCCTCTTGTTCCTTTCTGCCTGGTAGCCTGTGACCCACAACTGCCCTCTAAGCCTGGTGATAATTGAATCAGTAGTTTCCATCCTAGACCATAATGTCCCAAACTGAGTACGAGAACATTGTGGGAGACAGTGTCCAAATCTTTGCTGAAGTCATATTAAATAACATTCACTGTTCTTCCCTTGTTCACAAATCCAGTTGTTTCATCACAGAATGCAATCAGTTGGTCAAGAATGATTGACCATCAATAAATCCATGCTTGACTTCGCAGTAACCTTCTTCTTGTCATCAGGAATGTGCTTCAGGAAGACTTGCTCCATATGGTCCAACAGGACGGTCATGGTTTAACTCCAACTGGCAACCAGGACCACGCAGACATGCTCTTATACCCACATCCCCTAGGGAACAGAATCATGGAAAGAAAGAAAACTCATGGGTTGAGGTGAAGACAGTTCAGTAGGACTGCAAAGGGAAGAGAGAATAATGGCACTAATAATAATAATAGTTGTATTAATAATAATAATAAAAACAAAAGTAACATACAATAAAATTGTTCATCACCCACTGATACCCAGCCCATTCCCGAGCAGAGATTTCCAAGCAGTGAACCCTGACCCCTGACCGACTTCCTGTTTATGTACTGAGTATGACATTATATGAAGTTTATTAGTTTACCTCTAGAATTACTCTGAGATCTGGGTCCACCTGTTGGTTGTTTTGATGTTCTTCAGTGACTTGACTCAAGTACGCGGACATCTATGTGATGTACTTTTACAGCCAGATTCTCAAGGCAGACAGCAATGTCTTGCCACAATAGGACAGTCCAAGATGGGGTTTGCCTCATTGTGGTGAGATACTGCTGGCCAACTGGGCAAGAACTGCCAACAACTAAAATAATATACTATCAACATTATTCTCATATGAAATCAAATATCTAGCAGCTACTGGGAAGAAAATTATCTCTATCCCTGCCAAAACCAGAGTAGAACCAAACTGAGACTGACCAGATTATAGTGCTCTGCATCATCCTTTTGGTCCTTTTTGAATATAAGGGCAACGTTTGCCTTTCTACAGTCAGAGAACTTGACTGATCTCTAAAATACAGAGGCCTTGCAAGGACATCAGTCATTTTTTTATCAGTGATGTGAATGCAGGTCTCATGGATCCCTACGCGTCAAGTTCTCTTGACTCCTGAGCTGGCCAAAATTAGTTGCTGGTAGCTCTCTTCTTGAACTCTGCCTGCAAGTGCAGGGGCCTAGGACACTTTCCCAGTGAAGACTGAGAAAAATACAGCACTTAGTAACTCAACGGTATCTTGTCTCCACTCACTAAACTACCTGAATCATTGTACAACAGGTGCACATTTACCTTGTTAATTTTTTGCTACTAATACATCAGTATAAGTTTTGTTGGTCATCTCCAAGGCCGTTGCAAGCCTTAACTACAGCTGAACTTTGGCTCTGCTAAGATTATCCCTCTGTGTCCCAGCAGTGCTTCTAAATTCCTCATTACAGCCTGTCCCATGATCCCACATCCTATGTACAGCCTTTCTGCACTGGAGTTCTGCCAGGAATTTGCTGTTAATTCAAGCTGGTCTCCTGATACCTCTGCTACTTTTCCTGAGCCTTGGGATAGACTTTTTTTGCATTTGAGGGAAGGTGTCCTTAAAGACCTGCTAGATTTCCTGAGCTCATTTGACCTTCATAGCTACCTTCCAGGGAATCATACCTACCACTCTCCTGAAAAAAATATAATCTGTTCCTTTGAAGTTCAGATTCGGTTCTGTTGAAGATGGCAGGAGTCAACTGCAGTTGTCGCCTGCATGAGAGAATTCAGAGACTTCTCTTTATTACATTCCAAGTTAAGCAGTGGGAAAATACCCAGCAAGAGCAAAGGTCTTTCTTGGCATCAAAGTGCTCCCATTTCCTAGTACTTCCTAAAAGTTTGTCAACAACATCTTGTTCGGGAAATGGAACAAAAGAGTTCAACTGGAGCAGGTAAAAGTTACCTCTTCTCAAACCTGAGGTAGCTCTTGTCGGATGTGTTCTGATGACCTGAAAAGTACATGTGTGTCAAGTGGTCTGGGAGCCAAGGGTATGACTTGATGGATGTCATTACTACAAGGCAGCTAGATTTGGCACTGAAATGAGCAAGTTAAGAACTGTTTCTAGGAAGACAAAGTAACTGGAATGATGTAAGTAACAAATATTCCTAAAAAAAAAAAAATGCTTTAAATTGGCTTGATTGTACAACTCTGTGCTGAAACACTGAGGGGGGAAGGATGAGCGGGACTGAAGTAACATTGTACTGCAAGCAATGCATCCCCCTCGTCTTCTCCTGCAAACATGTAGTATCATAGATGTTTCTTAGCTGTCCTGATGCCTACCAAACAAGTCATTTTGTCAGCTTTTCAGGGAATTTCTTTTAACTTCAGTGAGTTGAATGTCAGGCCTCAGCAGTAGAAATGACTGCAAACTTATCCCTGAATAGCTACTCAAAGGTAATGAAGGAAGAGATTATAAACATTACTTCAAAGAGGAGGCAAGGAGCCAAGTGGAAAACAGAGACAGCTCAAAGAGAGCAGACGCACAGAGAAGCACAAGATTGACCTACCAGCTCATATCAAAGTTTCTTAACTTGTTTCTGATAGTGGTCACAAATGGCTGTCTTGGGAATAAGAATCTCTCAGGCTCGAACAATTCGCAAATCACAAACTTTAAGACAGAGATATTGCTTCTTTATCAAATAACCCATTATGGTTGGGAGGGCATTGTTTTTTTTTCTTCAAGTTGGTTGTTGAATCCATGTAAAATTTTGGCATATGTAATATGTTTTAGTAAGGAATTCCATAACTTTGTCACATGCAGTGGTAGATAGGCACCTTCCCTTGGTTATTTTGAACACCTCTTTTTACCTTGTTGGTTAAAAACTCAGAGAAGTGTGTAAACCTGTAATGTCTTCCCTCAGACATTTGTCATCTATGCTGAAGAGTCCTATTCCATTTAAATATTTCCTATAAAGATGCCATCTCATAGCTGTGATCATCTTGTAAACATTATACCAGGAAACACAAAGCTGCTTTGGAGCAGGGGAAAAGGTAGAGATAAGTAAAGTCCTGGAAAGGGCTTCAGAGAACAAAATCCATAAAAATGTAAGAAATTTCAGACATAAAGGAAAATAGCAGAAGGGAATGAGGGAAGGCTGGGCTGTTCCCTAATTTAATTACAACACCATTACTAGTGTAGTTATCACTGTAAGCAGTTCCTACTACAATTACAGTCAATTACTATATTTATCTTAGAATACTATGATTAAGAAGCTACCACATTAGGATCAAAGACAAAGTAGCAAACGAAAAGCCTTTAAAAAAAACCTTCAAAATATTGTTCAGGAATAAACAAAGTGTTCAGAAGTGCTATGATTTGAAATTTTGACAATTTTGTCTCAAACTTGTTTCAGATTTTTCCCAGATGACCTTTTAGAGGTTATCTCTGCAGTAGGTACTAATCTTTGCAGCTGACTGATTTGTTTTCATCTCTCTCTGGAGCATCGCATGCTATTCAGATTTGATGTCAAATCTTTGGACTTTTTGCATTGCTACTTTAATGAAAACAACAATTGTTCTATTTATTAGTTGGGACTCTAAATTAATTATTTAAAGAGTGACTAAATTGACTTCAGTTTTGACATTGCTGTATTGTAACAAATTGAGTTTGCTGTACATTTTCTCTGTCAGATGGCTTGAAAAACTTTTTTGGTGTTTTAAGCTCTTTACTCTTTTACAAATATAGCTTTATCACTCAGAAAAAAAAAAAAACAAAACCAAAACCAAACAAAAAAATCACCAAGGCCATAAATCTCTCTCTAAAATCAATAAAATCAAAAGTAATAAATGGTTCTGGACCTCCATTCATAGCAACATGATTCTGTTTTCTAAAGAAAAGTTTAAATTTTCATTAAAATCCTGGCATGACAACTACAGGATCAAGGGTAGCATCAGAACAGCACAGGAAAGCTGAGAGGTGAACTGCAGGATAATCAGCATTTGGAATTATTGTCCATTCAGAAACTATTTATAGAGTGTTAACTCCTGCTGAGGAACCCTCCTTACTGCAAGCAGTCTCCATGGCTTCAGTAAGATCCTGCTTGCATGCGATCTTTTTAAGTCCCATGAATGGAAACTTCTGATTATGACTCTTCAAGAATACAGGTTTTCTTAAAGTAATAAAATCTCACGAAAAACAAAAAAATCATATCTCATAGAAACAGCCAATCAAGTTGCTATAGTCTAAGACATGTCATAACTCAATGACATGTCTTACATGCATTTCCCATCTAGTTGTACTCCAGGGAACTCTTTAGTCTGACAGCACTCCTGCCACTCAGCATTAAACCCACTTTTTTTTTGGTGTTAGTAGCTAAAGTGATGATGCCTATCTTCTAGACCTTCTCAGACCAACCCAACAGAAAAGAGATTTTCCAGCAGATATTGGATTGAAATCTCTATCCACAAGAGATAGAGATATACATATGCAATTGAACTGTGTCCTCTACTTGAAGGCAAAATACTTAGAAGTACAGAAACTGAGGCATGAGCATTGAACATATATGACACATTTTCATATCTGTCGTGCTGTGAAGTCATCCTGCAAGCAGAGCTACAAAAAACCCAGGGAGTTTAAAATTTGTGTACCAGTGCTAAGCAAATCTAAATTTATTCATCTTACACAAATATGTTATCAAAAGCCTAACCATGGATAAGTCACGCCTATTTGCCATGATCACCTTAAAGGAACTGATTAGCCTGGAGCTTAAATGCCCAAAAGTGGAAATCTTCTTACCCCTCTTGGACATGAAAATGGAACTGACAACAGCAGAGAAAATATAAAGTCACTTGCAGAATTAATATTCTAAACCCATTCCCTTGAGAAGACATCAAGCCACACCATATGTTATTCTTCACTTGACCATTTACATATATATCTCTATCCCTACCATCAGCTATGGGGTTACTACTCAGAGTTAGAAGAGGCTTTTGTAAACTGAACTGTATGCTGGTAACTGCTAAAAATGCCCACAAGAATGAAAGTAACTAATTGCCCTATGCCCAAATATTTTTTTTTGTTCAGTTGTGTGCAGCTTTCTGAATTGTGTGTAAATCTGAAAAGCAATAGAGTTGATCCAATAGAAATGTGACCATTTTTGGACAGAGAAGCAAAAACATATGAAGGCGAAGTCCTTGACCTGAAGATCTTACAATCTGAATAAAGAAAGCGTAAAAGATAAGAACTTTCAAGGGCAGACATGGGTGGACAAGAAAGCTGAATGCAAGGTTAGGCTGACTTAGAATTCGATCAGTGAAAAGCAAGGTGGATTTAACAATAATATTTTTTCCCTTTCGTTTAAAAAAATTGACTGTACAATATAGCAGTGGCCAACCAAAGTTGTACAAGCATACAGTTTAGGAAAACATCTCTGTGATCAAGTTCCTAATCAGTTCATCAGCCTAATGTATGAGAGTGCTTCCTCATAAGATCCATCTCAATGAACTAATCCAATTGCACCTTAAAAATTAGTTGTATTTTGGATTCCCCCTAATCAGACTAGAGAGGCAGTGAAGAGTGCAGTTATGAAGGTGATGAGAGAGAAGGAGACAGTTCAAATCACCTTGTTGTACTCAAAATTCAGAGACTAACCAATGTCCCAGATATCTGGGGTTATGTGTTGCATCAGTAAAGTGAAAGGGAAAGTGAAATAGGTATAGAAGAAATGGTTTCCTCCCAACAAATCTGCACCTGAGGAATTATTCTGTTATACAAGAGTCTCAAGAGACCCCCATCACTGAGATGTGAGGTTCAAACTAGATGCCTTTGCTTTCTGAACTTACTCTCAGAGAGCAGTCTAAATGTGGATGGATCCAGTTTTAGCCCCCAGTAGTAATGAAGGGTTCAGACCCTAGGTTCTGCCACAGAGATGGTTTATTTTCAGCTCGGGCTCAGTGCTTCTGGAGCAGCACACCCCGAACAATGAAATCCATGGGCGATTATACCCTTACAATCTAAGATCCACTCCCCCACCAGTGGTCTTCACACACTGGCCATGTAGTAGCGGTCCAGTGATATTTCAGGGTCTCGGACCTCTTATTCTATTTTCCTTCCTGCTTCCAGGCATGCTGCTTCTTTTCTTCTCTCTAAGATTTGTAGCTGGCAACTTGCTTATATTCTGACCTGGCTTAGGTCATAGGTTTTAGTCCTTGATAACTTTGCAGCGCAAGATGCCTTGTACTTCTTCTGTTTAGTTACTCTTGCTAACAAAGTTCACTAATGCTAAAAAAAAGAGTTCACATCAAGCTATCCACTCATATTAAGCAATAAACAAATTATGATTTAACTTAACTCTAAGCCAGTAATTCTAACACTCTATAAGCAAGCTTATTTTAATCTCCAACATTCTGGAAATGTAGGCATTATTATTTGTTTGCCTAGGTGGGACAATTTGAATGAACAGAGAGAGGCTATTAGTTGATAAGACCTAGGGAATGGGGGAAACAGGTTTCTAAGGTGCTCTGTGTGAGGGTGAGAGCACATAGTCCTTCATTAATAGCAGGGGTTGATACAATGAAGTGTCCTAAGAAGATGAGGAGGGAAGCAGTGCTCTGAAATAAGTTTTTTTCACTTTACATTTTGTCTTTCAAGTGAGGGGTGGTTTTTGACATGCCTAAAGATAATCATAACCTCTGAATCATTCAAGGTACTTGGGTGGAGGGAGAGAGAAAGAACACGACAGGATAGACAAATTGTAACAAAATGTTGTTTTCTATATTGTTTACATGACGTTGGTACTCGCTGTTGCCATTGTATAGCTTTGCTAAAAGATAGAGATCAGTTCTTGTAAGGAGTGCCAATAGATTGATCAATTATATTACAAATGCCACACTGATTTATGTCTGTGCTGTCTCCAGTCATGAGATAGAAGGCACTGTTGCTAGGAAGCCAAGAACACCGAGGATTTCAGCAGCAGCAGGAAAACCTGGATTCATCATTCTGCATTCTCTAAATGTCTTTTAACTCCTCAGAGAAAGCACAATTTTTTTTTTCAATCTGTATATTTGATTTCATCCTCTGACAGATATACAGAACATTGCCTAGGTAAATCCATAACCTTACAATATAATCACTCACAATGAATCTTTAAAAATTATTTAAACTCCCTCTGAAAACAGGACTTTCCTCTTTCTTCCACAGGTGTGATATGCCTTTTCAGCACTACACCTGGCAACTAATATAATTAATAAAATCACAGAGTTAAACTGATACCAGAAAGAGGAGAATAATCTGGCGTCTTAAACCTACCCTTAAGATCTAAGTAAAAATCTTCATCTTTCAAAAGGGCTGAGCAATAAGCAGCAGGAGTATAGGTCAAACCATTACTTTCAGTACCTAAATATGAATTTGAATATTTGGAAGTCAATGACAAGAACATTTGAAATGCTTTTAGCTTTAAAAGTATAACCTTGGGGTCCTGTTTTTCTGCAGGTCATATCTAAAAGAACTTGGCTTTTCAGAGCTTCTGAGCACTCAGTGGTCCAGCTGGACATGCTGGGTACTCAGCTTTCCTCAGCAGAAGGCTAAATGTGTCTCAGATTAGCATTATAGAAGGACATTCTGATCCTAAGTTTTAAGAGTTATTTACATTGACTGGGAAATTATGATTTAGATTTTGGCCATGATACCTCTGATGCAGCACTGCCCTGGCAATAAGTGGGACATGGTAATACTTGAAGAAGATGTCAAGTCTGGCAGAGGAGTCTGGACAAGCCTGCAAAGCCACAGTGCAAGTCCCACAAGGCAAAGCTGTAATTTTCTGCAATAAACAACAATTCAGGTAACTTCAAAAACCCATTTTCCATTGCAAAACAATTTTGACAAAGATTTAGCAGTCATGAAGTTACACATATTTTTCTAAATGGTCTTTCCCAAACATCATAATTATAACCACTACCATTGCTCAAAAATTCCTGCAGCTTACCAAACTCTTAGCTGGAAACTCTGTAATCAACTGGAGTCTGCAGATCATCTTGGGAAGCACTAGTCTGCTTCTTCATAAGAGTTTCTTTAATTTGCTTACAGGTTTTAAATATCACCATTGAAAAAAACAGAGAGAGTGGTAGAGCAAAGTAGTTTTCACTTCTATTGTTATTGTTTATGTTATGAGACACTGGGAAGAGTAATGGAAAGACAGGGGAAGGAAGGACAGTTTGGATTAAGGTGTATGTTCAAGGATAACAGGGAATCACAGACAGAATGACCTGAGTTGGAAAGGCACAAGGATCACCAAGTCCAACTCCTGTCCCTGCATAGGACAATCCCAACATTCATACCATGTGTCTAAGTGCATTGTCCAAATGCTTCTTGAATATTGTCAGGCTTGGTGCCGTGACTACTTCCCTGGGAAGTTCATTCCAGTGCTCCACCACCTTCGGAGTGAAGAACCTTTTCCTAATATCCAAACTAAACCTCCCATGGCAGATCTTCCTGCCATTCCCTCGGGTCCTGTCATTGGTCATCAGAGAGAAGAGATCAGCACCTGCTCCTCTTCCTTCCTTTGTGAGGAGTCAGTAAACTGCAAAGAGTTACTCCCTCAGTCTCCTCTTCTCCAGACTTCCCTCTAGATCCTTCACCAGCTTTGTGGCCTCCTCTGGACACTCTCCAGTATCTTAATGTCCTTTTTATACTGTGGTACCCAAAACTGCACACAATACCTATGGTGGGACCGCACCAGTGCAGAGCAGAGCAAAACAATCCCCTCCCTCGCCCGGCTGGAAATTCTGTGTTTGATGTACCCCAGGACACAGTTGGCCCTCTTGGCTGCCAGGGCACACGGTTGGCTCATGTTAAACTTGCCATCAACAAGAACCTTTCCACAGGGCTTCTCTCCAGCCTTTTCACTCCCCATTCTGTGTGTGTACCCAGGGTTGCTGTGTCCCAGATGTAAAACCCAGTACTTGCCTTTTTTAAACTTCATGTGGTTGGCTGTCCAATTTGTCAAGATCGCTCTGCAGGGCCTCTTAGCCCTCAAGAGTGTCAAAGCTCCACAAGTTCCATATCAACAGCAAATTTGGTTAGTAAAACTTCAAGTCCAGCATCTAGGTCATTTATGAAGATATTAAAGAGTACTAAATTCTAGTTTACTACTAGTAATGTAGGTAACATTGTAAAAATATGCAAATGAATAACATTTCCTTTGGAATACTTCTGGAACAAGAGGGGAAGTGTTATTTTATGTATATAAAATATTCCCAGACATACAAGTCATCCTCCAAAACTAACAGAGAATGTCTAGATGTCTCTTTTAAAAGTTTCTCTGTTGAAGTTTGAATGTTATTGTTACATCATTTTAGAGTAAAATTATGAGAAACTAAAGTTAAGTAAAACCAAATCATGTGTGACCTCCACAAAAGCTAAATTGGAATCTGTACATTTATTTTTAAATGATATTTTGCTGGTGTCTTTGATGTACATGGGCGGTAGGCCAAGCTAAATCCCTCAACCTTAACTGAAGCCCAATTAAGTAAGAGAAATTGTCAAATCACTCTGAAGAGGTGATCAGCATTATTTAATCCTCAGAGCTGAGGCTGTTTGCCAAAACTCTATCAGAGTGAGAAGCCTGTCTATCAGGGTAGTATGGGAGGTATCACAACTGTCTCTTATGCTTTTCAAATGCAGTCTTCTCAACAGCAAAGTCACAATTCTACAAGCAGCACACATGGAAAACAATACGGAATACCCTGGAATTTAACCCTTGAAAATCAGCTTTCGGTAACAGATCCATGTCTTTAAAATACCCACAATATATCTACTCTCATACAACTAGTCACAGAATTTGTGTGTTTAAAAATACACTTCAGTAATGTATAACAGAAAAATGAATTTGTGCTTTTCTCTTTGCAAAAATGGACAAAATCATGTATGCTGAACATGATTTCAATAACTCTGCTAAGTATGTGAAATAAACTTTCAGGTACTCATGCTGCTTTTCAAGATCTGTCACGAATTTTTGCACAGAGCATTTGTTTATGGCTATTCAAGAATGTTCAGGCTGCAGAAAATACGCTCTTGAACACTTGCGTGAGACAAAGGGAATGCCAAGGATATTTTTCTATGAAGGTTTGCTCTTCAACTTGCATTACTGACTGTTCATAGGATTCATGGAGCTTAAAAAAACCCTTAAAGATATACATTGTGAAACAGTTCTGTTCATTTAGTAAGAATATGTTGGCTGAAATATCAACATTAATATTGATTTGGATATGCCGTAGTAGACTGGAAGAAATCCCAAAAAAGGCAAAACAAAGGGTGCAAATCAGCTTAGGATTATAGTTGTAATGAAGTGAAATGCTTCTCTTTTTCTCCATCAGCAATGGGATTCCTTTCATCTAGTTTTGCTAACTAGCAAGTAAGCATCTCATTTCAGTTAAACACCATGTCTTCTGAGTGTTCTCTCTAGAGGAAAGAAGACACAACTTCTCTCAATCAACATCCATTTTAGGATTAAGTAATCATCTTTTCTCTTTAATGACCACAGATGGAGGTTAGATGACTGGATTGACTGGACACATGACTTTTAGCTGAATGATGGTGAGATGAATCTTATCCCTGATATGCAAATGACAAAAGCCTATATCTGAAGCCCACTACTGTCTCTGAGAGTAAAGCTGCAGATGACTTAGCATTTCTGAGCATGACGCTGTGCTATTTCAGTTCATGGTTTTCTAAGGAGGCATTTGTTTAAGAGTCTAGATCATCATATGATGCAAATATGGCCAAGCACATTAAAAATATGCAAAATAAATAATTACTTTTACAATAATTTAATCAAGAAACACTGAAAACTATTTCCAGAAGAAATCTAAAACTTAAGCTACAAAATGGGGAAAAAATAATGTTCCATTTAAAGAGAAGAATTTGAAAGACCCTAAGGTCGTAAAGTCAAGGTGAAGGAGAGGCATACTCAAGGCCTCCAAGGGAAGCAAAAAAAGAAGGCTAAAGGTTGAAAGGGCACTACAGAGTGCTTTAAGTCAACAGAATATATCTACTTACATGGGTAGATTTAGGATTTGATTTACAGGGAGAACAAAAATGTTGACAGAATATAATCCATGAAGTATGTAATTTGAGAAATCTGTGGAGAGGCAAGTCAAAAAAAGTCCATATGAGAATGAGAATAACCTATGGAACTGTCATAGTTTAGCCCTTAACCAGCAGCTAAACAATACACAGCTGCTCTCTTGTGTCTCCCTACCTCGTAGGATTGAGAGGAGAATCAGAATAGAAAGGGAAAACTAGTGGATATACATAAAGGGAATTTTAATAGAACAATAAAAGAAGAAATAATAATAATAATAATAGGAAGAAGAATAATATAGCAATAATAATAGTGGCATATATAAAAGGACAGATGAAAATACAACAACTTACTGTCCAAATAGCCCATTCGAGCTGTGATTTCAGCAAGTGCAGCAATAGCAGAGCACAAAACTCTGAAAGTAGAGCCGACCGCCTTGCCCCCTGGCCAAATTCTCATTCTTACACCAAGCATGATGTTGTGGTATGGAATACTCCTTTGGCCAGTTTGGGTTAGCTGTCCTGGCTCTGTAACTTCATACATTCACAAAACATGGGAAAAATCTTTGATTTCTTAGCAACAACTACAAATATCAGTGTATTATCAACATTCTTCTCATACTAAATCTAAAAACCAGCAGCTGTTGGTATGAAAATTAACTGTATCCCAGCCGAGCATAAGCATTATCTGGCAACAACTAAAACAAGTTGTATTGTCAATGTTATTCTCACACTAAATCAAAAAAAAGCAGTTACTTGGAAGAAAATTAAATTTATCCTAGTAAACTAGGACAGTAACATATAGAAAATGTAATATAATGCAGTGCAGCATTATAGAGTTCATTATCCTTTCTTGTATACTTCTAAAACTCAGAGTTTCTCACCTTAGTTACTATTCTATTACAAAGAAAGACACATCTTAAGCTTGTATATGATGTGCTTAAGGGAAGGGGCAGCTTCATTTAGCACAACTTGTTCTCTGTAGAGAAAAAAAGCATTTGTTTTTATGATTAAATATTCTTCTTTTGACAAAAGCAGCCAATTAATTGCACATATGTTGTATCCTACCCACAGAACCCAAATGGTAAATGCTCTCTGGGCAGACACTTGATGTAAGAGGAAGGAAGGGACTTTTACAGTTGCAAAGGCAAATGACTTCACTGCGAACTTTAATTTGAAACAATTCTTCCAGAGACTGAAGGCAGTCATGACTCAGTGAATGGAAAGATCCAAACCATGACAAAAAATCCTGATTCTCAAATGAGAAATGTGATACAGGTCTCTTGAACAGAAACAAAAGCATCATCAATGAAACTTGCTTTTTAAAAGTCATTATAAAAAATAAAAAGCATGGAAATAACTTATATTACATATTAATTTTGTCGAGATTTTAGGTTAACAAGGTATGATAACTCTGTCAGGAATATGGATGTACATCCTTAGTTTGTTCCAGACCTCTCACGGGTGAGTACTGACTTGAGTATGGAGAACAGCAAACCGATTGTTTTAATTTGCTGTTATCTGCACCTGTTTGGGATCTAATTCTTATTAAATGTGTGCACATTATTTATTATCTGTTGAAGAAAAATACTGTAAAAACTAACTGAAATGAGAAGGGAGAGAATAACAATTTTCTATGCCAGGCTTGAATAATAGGGAAGGCATTGCTCTTGAAAGTGCCAGCAGCATATGCCAGCTTCAATTAGAAAATAAAAGGAAAATCCATAGCTAAAATATAACAGCACACTTTGAGGATCTTATATGTGCTTGATCAGAATTTAGAAGATTGAATATCCTTAAGAAAGTCTAAGTTTTGACATTTTGTTGTTAAATATTTGTCTTATTGTAGGATGATCTGAAATAAATAGTGTCCTGTGTTTTACAGAAGTTCAGAATAGATTATCATAATGATCGCTTCTGGCCTGAGAACTTTTCTGTCTGAAGAAGTATTCTTTAAAGTTATTGCATCTTGTCCTTCCATATCATCTTTCCCAGCTAAGTGCCTACAGTAGAGATGAGACAGCTGCATTTCAAGTGACTTTATCAGTGGGCTACAGTGCTCCCTGACATGCTGGAGGGGTGTAAAGTGCCAATATCTTTACTTCTGAGAGTTTGAGGTGAATCCATAAGTTATGACGAGAACTGAATCAGGAAAAAAAGGTTTCCACTGTACTTTCCAGTGCTGCTTTGTAGTTCCCATATTATTCCTGAATTAGGCACACAGTACTGTGTAATCCACAGGGTAAACTGATGTATGACAATCACGTGAAAATCTTGAGTTGACTTTTCAGACAAGAACAGCTCAGAATACTTACTCCAAGAGTCCGGAACTTCCTTTGGTGGTTTGTTTCCTTTACTGCAATTGGTCCGGAACCGCAATCCATGTCTTTAATGATTTAATGTCTGAGAGGCCCAATATACTAGCCAGAATGGATTTGGAACAGACTGAGACTTCATATCTGGGATCAGTACCTGCTATCCAGGATACCTTCTAGGAAAAAGTCTGGCTTTTCTCCATAGCCACCACAAAGTTCATTTAAAGGAACTCACGGTTGAACATGGCAGATAAGGCTTTTAAGATTATTTGCCTTTCCACATATGGACATAACATCCTTTGAGTAGAAGCTGTATGACATGGTCTGCTGTGGAAAAATATATGTGGTCTGTTTCATTTTCTTTCTCTATGTGATATGAGCAGTACTGCTTTCCCCCTTTTAAGTTATATAATCCTTTTCTCTGATTTTATTTTATTTTCTCATTTGCAAGATGCGTGTCATGCTGAAGATTCAAAGCTGCTACTTTAGCATCAGTGACATCAAATGCAAAATTATAGATGAGGCTAATAAAACATCATTCACAAGTCTTTTCTTTCCCCAGAGAAAAAGGAGCTTTGAATATAATAGTCTACAAAATCTGGCTAATGCTGTCATTTTTCTCCTTTGCAGCAAGAATTAAAAAAAAATCTTAGTGGGAGAGGCTTACCACCAAGATCTTATTTAAAATACAACTCCTGTGTCATATTGAGCTATCTGAAATCTTCAGGGTCAGAAAGTTTTACCCAATTCCTGATTTAGGATTCTGGGCTCGCAGTGCACTTCTGATTACTGTATCCTGAGCATGCCTGCTAGGATATTCCCAAGATTCTCCTCGTCAAACTTTTACCAAAAAACAACCCTAAACTTAAGCCAGAGGATCACAAAGTCCCCAAATTAAGCTGTCTATGATTTCCAAGTGTCATATTCAGATTCAAATTAAAACCAGCTAAGGAAACAAAAGTCTTGCTTTGGTGAACATACTAATATTGGCAGATTCAAGGCAAATCACTAGGAAACATATGCATATCTAAGAGAAGATGGTACAGCCAAAGAGACCAACTTTGTAATTTTGACTAGAACAAGTTATTCTGTGGTCAGTTTGGAAGCAAATGATTGCTTATTGCATACACTGCAATATGGTGTCTCATGCAGAGGTTAGAGAAGATTAAAAAAAAAGACACAAAGCCAAAAGCCAGAGCAGGAAAGGGAAATAAAGCCTAATTAACATCCAGTAAAGAATACTCTGCCAGGCCTCAGGCTGCAGAAGAAGGGAGAGAATTATGAAATGGTAGCAGGAGAAGAGCAGCTCCTTCAAATGGCAGCAGCTCCATCACCAAGAAGGATGCCTCTCCTGCTGTAGAGCTGGTGCTCTGGGAAGGCAGCAAAAATGTTGCAACAAAATGAGAAGTTGCTCCAGTGTTGCTATACCAAACCTCATAGTAAAATATTGCATGATTCTTCTGGAAGGTGCAAAGGTTAGAATACTTAAAAAAGCCATCCAAAAGTAGACAATTAGGGATTTTTTAGGGAACTGTATACTCAACGTCATGCTTAACAGCAGCTCTTCTGAGACGTGAATTGGGATAACATAGCAGAATATATGGTAAAAGTTTTGGTGTTTTGTGTAGAAATCAACAGCTGTTTATCTATATTTGAAGGCATTTTTTTCAGCAACATTATTGCAGGCATCCTAAAATTCATCAGACTATAAGTGTCTGAAAATGTATTGTGAGGCAAAGCATATGTCAGTTGCTTCTCCCCTTTCCCTACACTTGTATTTCTATTTATCTGCATCCAGATCCTTTAAATATATTTTTTAATCGATGCGAGTGCGTCCAGCTTCATGAATCCAGAATTCATTACATAATTTATATCCTGGAAAAATGGAAGAAGAGGAGTAGAAGTTGTGTAAGAAGGTATTAGAATGGCCTGCATCAACATGGGGTATTTTCCTCCTTGTTTTTTTCATTCTTCATCATTCTTTCAGCCCATTTTACATGGAAAGGCATTGGGCTTTTATCATATTTTTCAGGAAAGGTTATAGAATTCTACAAAAAAAAAGTCAAAGAAGTGTTGTAGGAAATCATGCCACTGCAGCAGTGCTTCTCAGGGCTTGGGATGTATAATTTTATTCAGAATCTGAGAGACTGTTCTGCAGCCAAGAGACATTATGTTAGGAAATGTTGAAGATGGACAAAAATAAGCCAACAGAGCATGCATCTGTGTCACGCTATGTCCTAATACTGCAAAATGTTGTGCCAGAATTAGATGCAATTAGAACAGAAATTCTGTAAGTACAGAAGACAACACTGTGAAGCAGTGTTGTGAAAGTTTGCGGATATTCTTGGGTTTATTTCATGTGCATTAAAGCTGTTAGTTCTTCCCTTTCAGGAACATTCTATTTTTCTAGGAAAGGGGGAAAGAAAAAAAAGGTCATGGACAAGAAACAGACACTCAGTTGTATAAGATCTTTAATAAGAGGTACTGAGCTACACTGTTAAAATACTGCGATGACTTTCTTTTAGAAGGAAAATATGTGGAATGAATTAAGACACTACTTTGCTGTAGTGGTTTACAAGGCAGAGCAGTTTCATGTCATTGATACTGAATGCCAAGCTTAAAAATTAGCCTGTTGAACAGAGAGCATGGTCTTAATTCTTCACTGAAGATGACTTTTTCAGTAGAGGATGGAAACCACATCAAAGGGAGCAGGGAAGTTCCTGCATGTGACTTTATTGTACTGTACTGCATTTCTGTTGACAGCACTCTAAAGCATAAAATTCAATATATGTCCACCAAAAAAACACAAATTGAATCTCAGAAATACTTAAACACCACATAAAAGAATCATCTTCATTAATGCAATCGGTAAAATCAGATATGACCAGTATGTGTATACAGAAAACACAGAGCAGTGGTGCCATTGATTTTTAGTGTTCAAAGGAAAATCAATGGATTAATGCATTTCAGCCTCAGAAAAAACATTTTGTGAGTATTTCATTTAACATATAGTTCTCTAAAATCCAATGGCCACCTCTCTAAATGGTCTTTTCTTTCCAGAGGAATAATTAAAAATAGGTTTCTGCGTTGTAAAAAGCATCTGTCTGAACTTCTCCAACTTCCTTACTAGCATTGTGTCACATGCTATCCTACGCAGCAAGTATGGTAAAAAACCCAATCATATCAGGTGATCCATTTAGTTCTGCCTGTGTTCAGCCTTGCACATACACAGTTAGGATGACATAGTCGTGAGGACTGTGGACTATTTAATATGATCTAAGTGAAAAAATCTTCTAGATATAGTGCAGTATTTTCATCATCCTACATTGTCTGAATCAGGAATGTGATTCTTTCACCCGTATAACCTGTTTTCTAGCCCTATTTCCTTTTATAAGCCTGTAAATCGTATAAACAGGAGCATGCAAAGGAAACAGTTATTTTTAAGTAATGCTAAATACATTCATTGGCAACTCTCAATGGTGTCTCTTTTTCTGTACATCCTTGGTAGATCACGAATAGCACACAGAGTAAGTGATGTGGAAGATGCCTGAAAAAGGAAAAAGGGAGGGAAAAAAAAGTAAAATTGTGTCATTTTAGCTCTTATGACTGAAAAAAAAATTGCACTGATGATGTATACATATAACACCTAACTTTTCAGAGCACTTTAAAATATATGTGAAGGTGATGCATAGAGTAGGAAAAGCATTCAAGCATAAATATTAGGATTTCCAACAGGATTCTGGATTTTGGAGATAAACATTTTCCTTCCTGTTCCTGTCAAACAATGCACCCTTCTAACTAATATTCTTTGAGGTTAATTGTATTCCTGTTGAAATAGTGGTTTATCACACGTCAATTCATAAAATAACCAGAACAGTGCAGGGTACTTAACTCTGTTCTCCATGGAGTACTGTATAGGTCATCTGGTCCATTTTACATTATCTTCTCAACACAGGATGAGAAGAAAAATGAAAAGCTACATCACTAGAACCTCATCAATACTGTATAAAGGTCAATGACCAGGGGAGAAAGAGAATCAATAAAAAAAGAACGTAGAAAGACTGAACTAACCTGAATAGTCTGTTCAGCTTTGGGCTTCTCACTAGAGGAAAGATATTGAGGTGCTGGAGCATGTCCACAGAAGGGAAAGGAAGATGGTGAAGGGGCTGGAGCGCAAATCTTATGAGAAATGGCTGAGGAAACTGAGGTTGTTTAGCGTAGAGAAAAGGAGACCTCATCACTCTCTACCTCTATCTTCCCCCTCCTCCAGGTAGGATGACCTTAATTTACACAGGAATAGGTATGAGCAGTGGCCTCTCTACCTACTAATGCCCCATTAACTTGGTGACAGCTATCAGGTGTATCACTTCTAGAGGCAGACATTGTCTGAAAGACTGTTGGTAAATTTTAGGAGCTGAAGTTTTGAAAAAGGCTTAGCTGAAAATTCAGACTATGTTCTCCTTTAGCCAAAACCAGAACAAAAACCTATATAGGGTGCTTAGGGACATGGTTTAGAGGTGAACTTGGCAGTGCTAGATTAAGCCTTTGACTTGATCGTGGAATCATAGAACAGTTTTAGTTGGAAGGGACTTTAAGGATCACTTGATTCCAACCCCCCTGCCATCTTTCCCATAGGTCTCATTTAAGTACTGGAAGGCTGCTATAAGGTCTCCCTAAGGCCTTCCCTTCTCTAGGCTAAACAAGCCCAGCTCTCTCAGCCTCACGTGGCAGGCGCTCCAGCCTTCTGTTTGTCTTTGTGGCCCAACTCTGGACTCACTCTAACAGATCCATGTCCTTCCACTGCTGAGGACTCCAGAATTTAATGCAGGACTCCAGGTGGGGTCTCACGAGAGTGGAGTAGAGGAGGAGAATCACCTCCCTCAACCTGCTTCTTACACTTCTTTTAATGCAGCCCAGGATATGGTTAGCTTTCAGGGCTGGAAGTGCACTGTGCCAGCTCACATTGAGCTTATCCACCAGTAGCCCAAGTCCTTCTCCTCTGGGCTACTCTCAAACCATTCCCCACGCAGGCTGTAATTGTGCTTGGGATTGCCTCAACCCATGTGTAGGACCTTGTACTTGGCTTTGTTGAACTTTATGGGGTTCACAATGGCCAACTTCTCAAGCCTGTCAAAGTCCTTCTGAATGGCATCCCTTCTCTCCAGAAAGTCAACTGTGCCACACAGCTTGGTGTCATTAGCAAACTTGCTAAGGGTGCCCTCAATCCCACTCCAATAAAGATGTTAAACAACACTTTTCCCAATACTGGCTCCTGTGGGACTCCATTCTTCACTGGTCTCCACTTGGACATTGAGCTGTTGACCACAACTGAGTACACTGAGTGGTCCGTCTGTCAAATCCATGTCTCTCCCATTTAAAGATAAGAATGTCATGCAAGACAGCGATGAATGCTTTGCACAAGTCCAAGTAGATGTCAGTTACTCTTCCTTTATCCACCAGCACTGCAGCCCCTCATAGAAGGTCTTAAAGGTCATTTCTAACATAAATTATTCTATAACTCTATGATACTATAAAAGAGTATTAAAAGAGTAAAACAGGTCATTTTATGAGAGTAAATGTTCTTAATTGAAAAGAAATTCGTCCCAGACCTACTGGAAGTTAAAAAAAGATTAAATTTCTTTGAATGTAACATTTCAATGGTAAGGAGATATTTAGAAAATGTTAAGACTGAAGAAGGGTCTTGGGATCAGCAAGGCATGGAAGAACATTTAAAGGAAAATGCAATGAAGATCAATGTAATTCTGGGCTGCTTGGGCAAACAAAATCAGGATGGACAGGAGATGCAATGGCATTGTGAGTTAACAATACGTGAAAACATTAAGTTTGTGTATCATGGTGAATTGAATAGTGCCATGGAAATGCTATGAATGTGTGTTGTGTGTGCTTTCACTCCTACAAGGGAAGAAAGTAAAAGATAATTGTGTTGACTTTAGTCATTAATCTGTGTTATTATCTTAACCATCTGACTGAACATGCCATAGTTTCAGCCATTGAAAATGAGTGAACAAATCAACAGAATGTGGAGTTCTCAAAAAATGCTGCATTCTCAGAGGGAGACTGTTATAATAATTTATTTCTGTCTTTGATTTCACTAGTGCTTTTCCCTCCAGACTGAAGTTGTTCATAACTTCGTACACCATTGCATTCAAATAAAGAAAGCAAATTTTAAGTGCTGATGAGAAAGTAATGCCATTTTTTGCCAACTGTCATTTAATGACTTAATGAATTTTATCACAGGAGGAGCAGTGTGGATGATAGAGGACTTCACTTTGCCAGTAATTTTTAGATTTTAAAATGTGGTTTAATTCTAGTTGGAAAGGAAATAAAATTTTTCAAATTTACATCTGAAAAAAAAAAGTCCTGGAAATCTGAGACAGAAAAAGATATGTTTTTCTAGTAGTTTGAATAATTTTATTTCAGTGTTCAACTTCAAAATGTAAACTTGTTGTAAAACAAAATAGGTTTTTAAAATGAAAACAGTTTTGCTAAACAAAACCTGAAAAACTTTCATCAGAAATATCAAAACGAGTTATTTTGACATTGTTGAAACTTTGTCCCTGGTCTTTTAAAAATAAAGCCCAGCTAAAAATACCTTATTTCATTAAATAATTGGATTTCAAAAGAATGACATAATTTGTTGGAATATGGTTCTGCCTAAGTCTGTCTCAGCTTGCCTCGTAAGTCCAGACTAATAGGATTCTCAAAGCAAATACTGAGAAATGCCTAACAACAGCCCTATATAATTATCTGATGGCCACTTTGAAATTTACCTTCTCTACACATTACAATCCTTCTTTTAATTTGGGGATTACAACATAGAGGGTTGGAAATTTGATATCTATATTGCTCAGTGATTTGAAATGAATATATTAAAGTCTATCTGATTGCATTGTAGCAAGCTCTAGTGGTAACAGTGTGAAAAATCAATAAAACAGAAACATAAAATGCAAGATCTAAACAGTCATCTGCATTGTAGCATAATACAGAAATAATTTAACTGACACTGCTATAAGGAAATGTTTTTTTGAAGGGTAGAATTCAAAACCTAAAATTTTTAGTAGCTCTTTTAAGACCAAGATTTGATACTGCATTTAAGTCTGTGTTAATATCTACACTTACACCTGGGGTACGTTTTAGGACTTAAACATGCTCCTAAAACTGGCCTGGTAGAGCAAAAAAAGTCTGTACATAAATATGTAAAATGTATATAAAATACCAGTTTATAATTACTTGTGCAGTGGAGTCTTTTTAAGTGTTCTCTTTTAATATATTTTGCTTTATGAATTCCAATAACCTGGTTCCAGCTAAATGAGTAGTCATCCTGTTATAAAAAGCCTGCTGGCTTTTCCTACTTGTCCTCCTTGTATGTGTGCAGATAGCAAGCATCTCCCATAACTGTGGCAATGTTTAGAAAACATTTAGTATTTCAACACTGAAACCCAGAGTGTGCCCTTTTCCCTCTACTATGTTTTTTATTCCCATTTCCATACAGAACATACTCCATAGGCAGTATCTGACAGAGTTGTTCTCTTTGCAGCTTGATTCCTCTCAGGGTGTTGTGTCCATTGCAGCAGTGAAATGAGGTTTTCCTGTGCAGTGATGGGTTTGGAAAGTGTCTCAAGAGTACAGATGCATTGCAGAAGACTTTGTGACTATACACAGCTGAACCTGTTGACAAATGCTGTGGCAGCCATCTAACTGAGTTACAGGGAACTTCAGTCCCTCTCTGGTCTGCTTACGTTGGACCCAGCTACTTTGTCTCACACCTCTGATTCTTTCTTGCTTTCATCAAAGCTGTTTGTTCATTTTGTCAGAAAAAAAAGTGTTTCAGTATGCCATGCTCAAAGCCAGCTTTTCCCTCTTGTACATGTATAGCTAAATAATTTGCTGGCACAAGAGACCTGAGCACACCTGGTACCTGGCACATTTGGCTAGGAAAACTCATCTGAGAAATAAGGGAGAGAAATACATGGGTGGGAACCCACACAGCAGGGATACTTGAGAATGCTGTACCTATAATTGAGCTCTGTTTCACATTCCTTGATATTTATTTATGGTCTATGGCTGTCTGTGTAATACGTCATCATCTACCTTTTGGTAAAATCAAACTTTGGAACGCCTACAACTGAAAAGTTCTTCAAGAGAAAACAGTAGGCTTTGAGCGGTTTGATTTATTATATAATTCTCCCTCACCCTCCAGGTCTGTAAAATGTTTTATGATATTGTTTTGTTGTTGTCTCAACACTAAAACCACATAGAACTGTTCATAAAAGCACAATCAGTACCTCCTGGAAATTACATTTCAAAGGCTTTTGTGTTCATTTGCACTCACGTGCTCTACTGGTCTTCCACAGCACTACTTTTCCCAAGCCAGCAATGTGTTTTCATTGTAAATTTTGAAGCTGGAGGTGCCATAGAAGAGATACTCTCCATCTTGCAAGACTGATCCACACATTCACACACACACACAAAAAAACCCCCAACCCCCAAAAAAAGAACATGAAGCAGCCATACTAGAAATCCCAAACAGTAAATCTGTGGCAACATTTTAGCATGTTTACCATGCTTAAAACTTTACATGCATAAAAAACATTTCTAAATAACTACTGCATTTCAGTGTAATTCTAAGAAGACAAGGAGATATACAGCAGCCAAAAATATTAGCATCAAAAGAGAACCTACCATGGAATTTGTTGAAGATGCCGAGTTATAGTGGAAAACAGAGGTAAAATAAGTTAAAATTATTCTGTTGAGTTGCATATTGCACTAACTATTGCATTACCTTAGTTTTAATGTTTATTTAAAAATACGTTTGTTTGTGTATGGATAGTGATCTCTTCAAATTTAAAGTTTTAAAGGACCACTCTATGTTTTAACGTATAAAAAGAAAGAATGGAAGGCAAAAGAAATTTAATTTTTAATGGATTAGGAGAAGTTAGCGAAGAACACATTAAATTCAAGAATAGGTATTAAAGACTCAGAAAGTGACATTTACTGTGCTTTAGTGCAGGCAAAGTTGTTCATCACTTCATAATCTTGCTGATTGCCTTTGTGAAATTCTTCTGGGGAAACAATTAATTAGTATAATTTCACCTTCTATATGTATTATCACATAATACCTTTACTGTATTGAAAACGGTTCACAGAGGTGAGATGGATTTCAGTATGAGTAAATGGTCAACAACTTCATCTTACTTGCATGAAAATAATTCTGTTCTGTACTTAATACTGTTGCAAGCAGTTTATTTTATTAAAGGAAACTGTAGCTAACTTGCAAATAATTAAAAATTATGCAAAATCTTCAGCAGGTCTTCAGAAATATGAAATTAAACTAGTTCCTTGAAGTAATGTCTAGCACACAACTCACAATTCAGTTGGCTCCAAGTACCTTCCTTAGGAGAATAGCAGTGAGTTCATTCTATGATGAGAAGAACATTCATCCTATAAATGCTATTCTATAAATGCTTAAGATCTCTTATTTTTCCATACTCAACCTGGGTCATCATGCGTAACAGTCAGTTTTTCCCTTTTCCCAATATGACCACTCTTTTGGTAATCCAGTTAAGAAAACAGCAAGACTAAGAGATGGAAACTGTCATTGTTTGTCTCTACTAGATTTCAAGATTTTTTTTTTAAAAGAAAAGAATATTTAAATTAAATTCACTACCCAGAAAATATTGAAATAACAATCAAAATGTTCTTTATTGGTTCTGTTCATCAAAAACTGTGGATTTGTGTATATAATTATTTTTGGAAAATATTTTTAGCACAAATTTTTTTTTACAATGTGAATTTCTGTCAAGGGTTCTTATCAAACAGTTGTTTCTTTCAATAACATGTCAGCTGTATGTGACCCTTCACAAAACAAAACAGAGCAAAGGATTTCAGAGACTGGTGTCTTGTTATGATGGATGTTGCCTTCTCATTAAGGATGATTTCACTTTATATATTTGATAGCCTATTTAAGCCACTTCGTTGGAATGTTTTGCAATGTCTTTCACTATATAATACTGATTACGAGTAGTATCATCATCATCATCATATGTAGAATAAAATGTGCTTTATTTTCAATGTTTAAAAATCTCACCAGAGAGAGCATCCTGGGGACCAGAGACCACCAGGTGTGACAGTTCTGTCAGGATTTTGTCCAAACAAGGATGCTCTCGTTAGTAAGTGACGAACTATACCTTGGTCTCCCTGAATAAAATGATCTCTGGAATAATGAGCATGAAATACATAAAGGCAAATTAAGCTTAACATGTTTGCAGCAACATCATTTCATATTTAGGGAAACATAGCAGTTGGTAATGTGAGAGATGCAGAGAATAGAAGACACCAGCTTTACCATCCATAAATCCTTCAGAGTGTTTGCTTATGACCATGTAAAACAGCAGCCTAAATATGAGGTCACAGATGAGCACTACTCCGCACAAAGCTGAAGTAAGCTGGTACAATGGCAATTAATTCCCAGTTTTAGCTCTGTGATCATTACCTGTAAAATCTCACCTGCTTAAGTCAAAGTCTTTAAACATACTAAGGAGATGAGAAAAAGTATGTTATTCCATAAACTGTGTCTTGATCTGCTAGTGCCTCCTAGGAATATCTTTCTGTATTACCAGATTATGTTGCCAAGAAAAAAAAAATCTTTTAAACCTTTTTTACCTGACAATTTTCTCCTCAGTTATTGTCTTATAAATCAGGATTTACTATTAGGCATCTAATCTAGGGAAATGTTAGAAATATGAGCCAGGCTTTAAAAAGCATCTCTGACAGAGTCTTTAGAAAGACAGTCAGGAGCAGTTATTCAAGTGAGAAGATTTCTGCTCAGCCTTTCCCCTCCTTTGCCACTGCAGAGGTTTTTCTTTGTCACAAGCCACTTGCTGTGCAGACTTCCAGCCACCACAGCCCCCACCTCGACTGTTCCAGACAGATTTCCAGTGTTTTCATAATGAGTTTACTCCTTTACTTCTCAGGTGACCATTCAGATATTTTCCTCTATTTAAGCATTCGTTCTACCTTTCTTTTTGTCTTTGCTAGCTTTATTCTTTTTCACCTGCATTAGCTATAAGTTTTTTTGCTTTAAGCTTCAGCTAACAGTAGTCATATATACATGCATACTCAAATATCATGCAAATATCCCTGCCCAAGTTATACAGTCAATATGAAATAATTCACTTGAGTAAATTTAATTTATAAGTTAAATCAAAATTTTACTAAGGGAATCTGAAATATTCATAAACTGGTGGGAAAAAAAGCCGAAAAAAAAGAAGGAGGAGTTCCCAGTGCTATGATGTTTGTTTTTATTTTCTGCGAATATTGTAATCTCATATCAGCTTACTTAAATAAGTAAGTCTACTGTTGTGTAATTAATATGCGCATTAGGAGAAAAGGGTACAGTTTAGGTCTCATTTACTCTTTAGCATAATTAACGTATTATTTATAATTATACATAATTTACAATTATGTGTTATGTTCAAATTCTGTCCACATGGATACTAGAAGTACAAGTCAGACTTTGAATATTAAAGTCCGTAACAAAATACAGTAAAAATGATACTTCCAAAATTCAGTTGGTTTTTACGTTTTTGTTGAGTCTAATTAAAAAAAACCTATTATTGCTATTTCTGCTATGTTAACAGAGACAAAAATAAGTAAGTAAATAAGATCTACTCTGACAAGTCCTAGCAATATTTTTCAGCCATCTGATGTGATCGGGTGGCATGCAGGCGTGTGCCAAGAATAAGACATAGATCATTGTGACCCATCCTTCTCAACCATAAACCCTGTGGGAATTAGGAGACATTAACAATGACTCGTTTTCAGATCATTCAGTTTGAGGTCCAGATGAGTGAACTGATGATTGATTAATTAATTGTCAGTGATTAATGAAATGGCTATTGTAATAAATATTCAGTTCTGTCCTGTGACTTTTTTTCAGGTTTCTAACCCATGAAATCCAATCTAAGTTCAGGTATCTTTCCCAAACTTAAAAATCGAATTGAATAAAAGGAAATCCAGCAGCTGTACCCCGCTGAACAGTAATGAACACATTAAAAATTAAGCTAAGCAATACTCCATTCCTGATATAAATATCAGTCATCTTCATCTCATTTTCTTCCCCCAAACCCACTAAACAAGCAGGCCTTGCTGCAAACAGTGACCTGAAATCTCATCAGATTAAAATGCAAAGAAAAATTCAAACTTCTAAAGCTTAAATAATGGAACAGAAACACCAAAACATGCTTTTCTTTTCAAAGGACAAGACAAGGAAGCGATGTGGTACAATGGCACTTAACTCTGACTCTTTTCTTTAATAAATCTACCTAAAATATGATCTGAATTTTGCCTTCCCAGGGACATCAAGGTGACCAAAATTTCCCTGCTGGATTGAGCTAGTTTGAGCTAGCTTTCCCAAGCTCTCCAATGCTCAGTTCAAGCCCCTTTCCCAAAGCGTCCCCCTTTTCAAAGGAAAAAAACTATAGAAAAACCAAAATCACACTAAATATATTTTTTTCTAAATATAAACAACTACATATAGTGAGGATATCATGCAAAAGGGAAGAGGGGAAGGGAAATGGGAAAAAGGACAAAAAGGAACTAAAAAAACCCAGGCATGCACAATTGTAACACCCAGTAACTAACAAAGTAAAGAACCAATGAAATCTTACCACCTTCCCCATGGTGAGTCAGACTGCCAAATCCAATCCAATTTTCCGCAGGCTTCAGCAGCAGACAGGACCAACACAGGGACCTACCTCCTGCCCCCAGCCTTGCCGGAAGAAGAAGAGATCGTACTCTTTTATCTACACCTTATTTATATGTTGTGTTACGTTAAAGGAAGATATGGAGTACTTCCGTGGATCCTGACCTCCGTAGTTAAGGAAGGTCTGCAAAGGCCATTTTTTTAAGGAAGATCTGAAAAATCCAAAAGTTAATCAAATACATGGATCTAAGCATCAATGACCAAGGAACTCTGTCACTGATATGACATGGTGTCACAGGTGACCCACTGTGCCATCCAGTTTGTTTCACATCACTCAGGGATGCTGAATCTGGCAGAGCCAGGAACCAGGCCTCAGTGGTACCCCCTCTGTCACACCTTTGTGGCCACAACCTTTGTGTCCCCAGTAAACTTGTGTCCCATTCTCCTCCTGCCAGCTTCCTTTGCTGGCAGCCGCTGCACCCTCACTCAGCCCTTACTGAGCTGATCTCTGCCACCATGTGATAGCACTGTCATCATTTCAGTCTACCAGTGCCGCAACTGACATGCAAATTCCCACCTTATGCTGATGCATATTATTTTCATCAAGAGATTCTAATTATTTTTGTGGAAACACTATGAAACATTTTGTTCAGTTTAGCTATTTCATAATTGTGGCTGTAACCCTTTGACCTCTACACTCAGAGCCTGTCATTCTTCAAAATAGAGAACAGAACTTAAAATCTTCATCTGACGTTTGGTTTCCTTGATGGCACATTTTGTTCCTCAGGTTTCATAGCTGTATCCAGTGTCCTGGGCTATGTACTGATGTCTGTTATACATCATTTCTCTTAATTAATCTCTCCATATACACCAAAATCGTCCAAATGCTGCCATTAAAAGAGTCCGTTGGTGCTAGTTGTACACTAATTCTACTTAGGTATCTTCCAGCGGGTTATCACCATTTGGGGACTTGCTTACTGCTCTGCCTTGGATAAGGGGGTTACATTAGGTACCGTGGTGGCTTTACTGATATCCTAAAAAACAATCTCCCAAAGAGAGAATGTTACACTCATCAGGTAATAGCAATATAAAAAAAAATAAAATAGCTAATGAAATAAAGTTTTCTTGTGTCAATTTCCTCACAAGTCATTTCGCACAGTTTTATCCTTTCTAAAATTATAAATGTTGTTACTGATAGCATTTGGAAAGTTTGCGTCATGTCTATTTCAGGTATACAGAAGGGATTTTGCCACAATCAAAATAAGTGAATTGTATAAGATTTCTTTCAATTTACTTCTAAAATCTTCATGGATCACACCATAAAGGACATCTTGTTCTGTAAAAGTTCGTGTGGACTGCTTGTGAGGTTAGGAACTTTCTGAAAGTTTCTCATTGCTGGTGGCATTGGGGAAGTATTATCTGGCAGAACATGCTGAGTTTTTTGTCCATATGGATCTTAACAAGATTCCCAAATGGAGTTAAAACTTTGTCTTTGTTATACAAGTCTATTTTTTCCCTTGTGAAAGTTTCATACTTTCAGTAGTGCAGCCTGAGTAAAGTAAGAGCTTTTTCAAATATGTCTTCTGTTAAAATTGTGTATAAGCAATCTCTTCCCTGGACTTTGTGTCTGTAAAATGCAGATAGAATTCTGAGCAGCCAAAATTCTGTACACGATAGATCCAGTAACATATTTTCTGTTAAAAAATCAGCAGGTGAAGTACACAAATAGTCCTGTCAGTGGGTTTTCCTTTTTCTGGCTGAGTGCCAGGTTAGAGTCATACTCCATCCTGTTTAGTTTCAAATAAAGGTATATACAACCAAGAACAACACAAAGTCCACAAGAATGGTAAAAACGAAGAAAGATTTAGGTGCAGGAAAAGATTAGACAGTGATTCTTCAGGCAGGATAGAATATCTATGATAAAAGCTGATGAAATTATTTCAGACACGGTTGAAGCAAAAGCAGAACAGTTGCTCACCGTGCTGTGTAACACCTTAAAACAACAGATCTGGAGAGGGTTGAAGAAAATGCTCAGGAAGCAGCTTCAACATAAAAGCAGGTGCTTATCAACATATTATTGAACTCATTGCTTCCAGACATGTGGGAGGTTCTTGTTCATCCGTATTCAAACAGCAACTGGGTGAATTCGTGGAAAAAAAATCTTTGAGACACTATTAAACAGTAATGAGTAACTTATGTTTCAGGAAGTCCTCCAAACAGATTTCTTGGCATAGCAATAACCATCCTGGGGTACGGACAACTGCGCTACATACCTTTTAACTAATCTGCACAGCTGTTCCTGTGAGAAACTCCGTTGTGCTGTCCCAGTGGCAATGCAAAATTTGAGAAAGTACACAAGGGCAGAATTACCTTTCACATAAGGGCATGCTTCATCACCTCCTCGTGACCATCAAGGCACCACTGTCTCAGAGTAACCACAGTCAGATGCCAAACACCAAAGTCACAGATCAAATACCATCCACAAAAAAAGACTGCAATAAACTTTTCTGCCATGCAGCATCAAAGTCTAAACAGGATGGATATGGAGCTAAATTGTCACATGATCTGGGGAGCTTCATAAACTGGAGATGAGCAATGGGCATTCTGTTACAGGTTATACACAGCTTGTGGGAAAATGTTCAAGGATATGAGCTTCCTTAGACCAGAAAAAGAGCTCATCCTGGGGAACACAAGGATCTTCAAGCATCTGAAGAAGCTGCTAGAAAAATATGGGTGAGCTCTACTTCCTCACACCCAGAGGGAGTAGAACATGATGATGAAATTGGCTTTTCTGTATATTATTGTAAGGGTTGGATGCAGGAGAGTAATTTCTATTTTGCGCTTTCAGGAGAATTTCTGTGGATTTCTGTAACTATGTGGAAAATACAGAGATATTTGTTCCTCCTTCGGTGTCTCTCTGCTCTACTTCTTACAAGAAAGTACCCTTGGGAGACTGTGGATACAAGACAACTGCAATCACTATGCAAAACCTTCCATGCCAGAGAATGGTCTTTGTGAACTCAGTGCAATTGCATACATACTCGGTCTGGATCTCCAGGTACAGCTGTGGTCCTTCAAGTACATTTGAGCCAGGAGCATTCCAGTGAAGACAGTAAATTAGCTGGCACTCTCAGTCAGTAAATTAAGATTGGATCTGATTATTCCTTCACAGG
Source organism: Dromococcyx pavoninus (assembly GCA_033558185.1). Taxonomy (NCBI): domain Eukaryota; kingdom Metazoa; phylum Chordata; class Aves; order Cuculiformes; family Neomorphidae; genus Dromococcyx; species Dromococcyx pavoninus. The sequence goes on along the minus strand of JAUMJL010000362.1, from coordinate 2,902,073 downwards.
CTGCACCAGGGAAAGCCATACAGTCTGCATTTGGCTGACATCTGTATCTTTGTAGCAGTTCCTGTTTATTTTTAAAACCTATGAAGAGCCAGACTATCGTAACCTGACTACACAAGGCTGAATGTTTTCCCAACAGTTATTTTTCTTGATTAATGGAATAGAATCCTCTTTAATTTTGATTGACACTCTATAAACGAATAATGAAGCTCTTTTTGAATCACTAGATATCGAGTGATACAGAAAATTGTAATATTCACCATGGGATTAGTAATTTTTTCATTTAAGTAAGCATGACCAATATCTGGTTTTTCAGGAGAAAATCAGCATTCTGCTCACGAGAAATGAACTCAGATTGGAAGATGTGCAGAAAAGGTTACAACCACGGACATAAGGAAGAAAATCTATCTGCAAATAGAGAAACTTTGCTTTTTGAAAGAACATGACTGCAGACCATGATGTATAATATCAGGGTGATGCGTACGGGGCATAGGGAAGAACTGTTTGTATAAATAGGACAAACTACATGGCAGTTTTATGACACTTATTTTCAACAATATGCTAGGAGTATTACTGAAATACATAGAAAGGATTGTCCATATAGGGAGTCAAAAAATTACATTTATTATAGGTGAATTCGGGACAATGAGATAAATACTTCTGTGGGCTTCTATCTTTAAAGTCCTAAGAAAGGAAAAGGACTTAGTACAAAGGAAAAAATGGATTTTGAGAGAGTAGCTTTGACAGTAGTGAAGTATTTGCATCAGCAGTGCCAAGGACTAGCTACATCTGAACTTGTTTCCCAGGGAGACAGGATGTTTTCCAAGAAGAATATCATCACACCTTGAAATAGCAATAGACTCCCCTTGCAGAGTTGGGTAGAAGAGCGAAGAACAGCTTGATCTTTATAGGGGCTGTTAGGTGGCAGGGTTGTATTTATTTGTTTACTTGCTTTTAGTTGTGTAACTGAAAGCATGGTCCTTCATTTGTAGAACTTTGCATAGCCCTCAAATCACAGATACATAACATCTGTTTGCCTTCAGACTTCAGTTATAAACACCAGCAACTCAGGTAACAAAAGTGATTTGGGTTTTACAACTGTTCTTTAAGGACCCAGCCTTTCTGGCTGACAGCAAACAGAGAAAGCATCGAATGGTTGGTCATGTGGTTTCTGAGGGTAACAGAGACTTTGCATCTCTCCTCTAATGTGGTGCCTATAAGGTGAGGGACGTCACAAAAGCAGTTAGCGCTCAAAGTAAGTTGAATGAAGCAGAACATAGTATGATACATCTTTATTTATCCTTGGCATTAACATCTGAAACTCCAAGGAATTATAACTGGACCTAGCTAAATTAATTGTCTTTCATTTATGTATTTGTATATCAAGTAATGAGTTGAAATCTAGAAGTAACATAATGAACTGCATCCCCTTTCAAACTGTGTATAAAATGGGGCAGTCTAGAGGCTATGACTTACATCAGCGTCTTCAGCCTCCCCCAACCTTGCCAAGTGTGAAGACATAGGACTGAGTAGAAAAAAAAGAGAGGGGCAGGGTTATCCTAAAAAATTGTGGACTTAAAAAGAAACAGGGGCTCTGGGGCAAAGCAAGCACAGTGAAATGAAGGAGGCTACTCAGTCCCGCTGTTCCAGGACAAAATGTACTCTGTTCCTCCCTGAAAGAAATTTTTCTGACCTGGTTTAAAAATTCCCAGGGTAGGAGATTTGCCATCTTCTGCAGGGAGCCTGTTTCAAGGTCTTACCTCCTTAACAGATAAAGAGCTTTTTCTAGTCTGTAACTCACTTCATGGTCGAAACAGCATGAGAGGAACTATTCAGTCTGAGTTTTTGTATGGACAGGAGTTGAGATGTGAGACATCTGAAATGGGTGAATTGCTCAGAGTGAGAGCAAAGTGAACTGATTTCTTCTTGTACTGTCCCTCTTGCATCCACCCCACAGCCCATATTTCCTTCATGAAAAGTGTGAGAGTCCCCTTGAGAATGTGACCCACATGGGGTCAGAACAGAGCTCCTCCCAGCCTTTATCCTGTCCCTATCACCTGCAGCACGTGCCTCATGAGGAATATATGATGACAAGAACATACTGACATTTTTGCCAAGGTATTATGTCATTTTCCACTGATCTGTGTTTTAGTGAACAAGCTTTTAAACTTGTGTTTTTATAGTCACTGATGCAATTCTCTTCTATTAATTTGACTAAATGCTTTCAGACTGCATGCATAACGTCCGTGTAACATTGAGTTTCCTGGTTTTGCTACACAGTGAGTGAATAAGCATCTCACTTTTTGTTCTGACCCTGCTACCTGCTTTTTTCTTCCCTCCTCCTATTTCCTACAGAGGAGCTTCAGCTCTCAGAGGTTGTCAATAAACAAGAGCGGAGTCACATATGAAATTAGGTAGGTCTGTCTGTTTTCTTATGCTGAGCTATCCTACACAGCGAAAATATTTATCTTATTATGCCACTTCTTTACAAATTCTTTACAATAGGGGTATTTCTAACATGATAAGATATGATTTGGAGATGTATGACTGGGATATTTGCATTCTTCATCTTAAAAATGAAAACATCTATGGTATCAAGTGCCTCCTTGATGGCACCGTAAGTCATGACTTGGTATTGGGAAAGGCAAGAGTATATCTGAGAGCTTCATGGTCTTGGAGTGAAGCTTTTGAGCCCGTTTACTCATGGCATTGCTGCAATCCATGCCCATAGTTTGTGGAAACTGGCTTATGAAAGTATACTTGCAAATCAGAAAAGCTAGAGCTAAACCATACATCATCCTGCTGTGATTACTGTATGGTCAAAGTTGTGACTGATCCCTCACAACCTGGCCCAAAAAGGGTCTCAGGAAATACTAGTTTTAGATGGCATCATGATTCAATGCCCAGAAGGTCAAGAAGATGTGTCTAAATACAGAGTAAAAAGTTCCGCCTATTATACTGCCAGGGCATGGTGGAAAACTGCCTGTACATCCCAGTTCACCACTCCATCACTGAAGAGGTTCAGCCAGGCACCCCAATATCTTGCTGCAGCTGAATGGTATGGATCATATCTAAAAGGCTAACATTTTTGTTAAAACAGAACTTGGGAGTGTATTTAAAACATTGTGAATAACTTTCTTAGAAGAAACTGAGATTTTTATGTTCTTTTTTGGCTGTATACTAATTAGAAGCCTGAATTCATTAGTAGTTTAAAATTATAATTGCATGTACTTTACTGTGAAGTCTTTCTCTTTACGTACTTCATGACCCCATCCAGGATTAAGTCTGCTACATGCAAGAAATAAAGCGAAACATAATAAAATCATGTAATTATCTCAAAAGCTTTAAAAATTAGAGTAATACAGAGCTATAGATTGTTGATATTTTCTACAAACATTAAAAATTCACAGGACTACATGGTTTCGAATTCTTCTTGAAATACTTGGCTAGTAGTTGTGTTTTGTGTTAAATTACAGTCAGTCTCTTGACTCTAACTCAGTCTCATCTAAGTAACTTTGTTTTCTGAAAGCTAACTGCATGCTTTTTTCAGACAGTTTCTCTCTAATAGTGATAACATGGGACATTGGTATGCAGAAATGCCAATGTGTATACTTATTCCTCTAGTAAACAACGCCATCCTTGAGCTGGTGAAAAAGGCCACACTCACAGGGTGGGGAGGACAGGACAAGTGACTCCAAACTGACCAACAGAGTATTCCATCCCATATATGTCATACTTGGTATAAAAGTGAGAGATCACGAGGGTCTCTCTTCTGTGATGGCTGATGTCCAGTGAGGACCTTGTCTTTCCAGTTGCTTCTGATTCCAGATCAACGCATTTCTGAATCAAGTTCCCGAGTTCAGCTCCCTCCTAGCTGTGGACCCATTCCCTTGTGTCTGCTCTACAATATCTGTGGTGACCTATAGTCATCGAGTGATGGGGGAGGGTGTGTGTGCAATCTCAGATATTTGAACATATTTATTACTTTCTCATTATTTACATCATCATCTTCATTATTATAATTTCTTTTAAACCTTTAGCTTTAGTTTCCAACCTGCCAGCCTTTTTCCTCTCATTTTCCTCTCCCCTTCCCCTGGGAGTGTGGGAGGGGAATGGAACTGGGATCCAACTGCATGGTTTTAGCTGATGAAATTAGCTGTGTTGGGGCTGAACTGTGACAGTAGTATAATACTTACTGTTGTTTATCATTCAACAATGCTCTCATGTTAAATAACGTTTTCTGCTGTAATATATACAGAACTCATTCCACTACTTCTGCTCCAGGGCAAAAGTGTATAATTAGCCTTGTCTTGTGGAGACATTGTGCTGCTTTCAGGTTTTTCAAAATTGTAGTTATACCATAAAACATGTTTAAGTGTATCAGTTGTCTTCTGTGAAATCAGGAAAAAAATTCAGTTTCTGGACTATAAAAGACTTTCTAAAAGAACATCACACAGTTCGCATTAATTCTGAAGAGAAATAAGCACCTTTTTTTTTTGAAATCCAGCTATGAGTCAGTGCTTTGTGAAAGTCATTTCTGAATACTTTCTGCAAATTGAAGATGCTTTCATATTATTCACTCAGTCCATTTGCTCCGCATAGCCTCTGAGTGTTCATTTAAATTACAATAAGCGAAGTGAAGAGTGCACTCCTAGTATAAATTACTGTAGAAATAATTACAAGCTTTTCAAGACTTGCAAATATTTTGGGGACTAGCAAGAAAGTGGCTAATTACTACTGTGGATAATAGGACGGTATATTTTTCAGCAAAACAACTTGTTTGATTGACTCTCCTTTTAAAATAAATGAGCATGAGAACATTAGTGTATATTTACCAAAGATGTGTAAATATTAATCAAGATTCACATTTTGTCTAGAATATAGATTAGTGAAGTTCTGCTCTTCTAGAAGGAAAATTCCACTGCTGTGAAAGTGATATTTAATATCTGTATTTGCTCTTGGATTATCAATGGAATACAAAGTCACTTCTCCAAAATAATGGTTAAGGAGTCTTTTCTGAAAATGCATTTCATTTTTTTCCATGAAAAATATCTTCCTTCCCACTACCATCAATATCAGGCAATATACCAGAAAGTAATTTTGACCATTGCAGACAGAAACCAGTTCAGGACAGTCCTGGGTGAATATGAAGAGCAGAAAAGTCTGAAAACATATCTGATTAATAAACATTGGTTGGAGAATAATAAATATTGTTTGGAGAACTGTTATTCTGATATATCCTCGGGGTGCGTATCTTCATCACAAATGGAGGAGGTTAGTTTGCAGTATTTAGAGTATCAATGGATTATTCTCTGGTCATTTAATAGACCAAGTATTTTTGGTCATCATTAAGCCTAGCACTCCCAAGACAACATCCTCCTGACAATTCAAAATCACTAGAAGAATGCAAATGCTGGGCCTCTTAATGTCACATCCTAAGAAACTTGAGAAGTTTAATTCTGAGAAACTATCAAATCCAGTGGCATTGCTCATTTTAACTGCAGAAGATAGGACAGAGTAGCACATTCTGAAGGGGAAGATTGCAAGGAGTAAACATTGCTTAATTGAGCAGGTGGTAGCACACACTCTGAAATATTTTCTTATTGTCAATATGGGAGAATGTACTCAGGACAAGTATTCTTGGTGGGAAGTGGGAGAGGTTTGTTCCACAAGAGAATGAGAGCTCTCCTCAGGGAAAGCCACACTAGGGTAACTTTCCTGCTTGAGGTTTCTCTGGTGCAACAAAAAGCTCTGGATGTTACTGTGAATGTATATTTCTGTTGCCACTACTGCCCAGGGGAAGAGGGTGAAGGATAATAAAAGCTATTTAAAACAACAGACTTTATTCTCTAGAATAAAAATGGGAGAAGGGGAGGGAATTTAAAACAAGTCAGCATCAACAGGTCTCATTGCCCCTTTCCCTGTTTCAAGTTAAAGCTGTGATCTCAGGATCCTGATATTTTTGGAGGCACAGATGGCTTTAGAGCTGGTGGAGGGGGAAAGCGGGTTCTGCCCCCAGAAACTCGTCATGCAGAAAAATTGCTCCATGCAAGATACCATCACCGCAGCTTAATGCAAGTTTTTATTCCGTGTTCTCAACATGGTATTTCTTGAGCCTTTAAAGTAATAATAGCAGATTTGTTGTAAAGAATACACCACCACCACAGGCAATGAGGGCAGTTGTCTGCACTGAGATATTCTGTATTCACCTAACGACTGTGATTCCCTGTAGGCCTCTGAACAGTTACAAATCAGGGGTCTTCCCCTATCAGGTCCAGAGTAGCAAGAGGAGGATTCACACAATACTCCAGTGCCCCCAGCATGTGTGTGAGTGTGTCTGTGCGTGTCTGTGTGTGTGTAGAGGGGGTGTTTTCCTTTGGGGTCCCTTGAGAAAGCACAATTCTACCAGTAGTGTGTTATGACATCTGTTTTTACAAACTCAATAATGTTCAGCATGCTGAGAGGCCAGGGTGGTTTTGATGGATGAACCCACTACAACAGCGTGATAACATTCTGTGAGCATGCACAAGGGATTAAGCAAGACACCAGCCCACTTCGGCGAGGTCAGGCTGTGCTCAGAATCTGAAAGGATGTAATATTAATGTCTATCTAATTGGTGAATTTGTCAATGCAGTGGTGCCATTAAACAGCCAGCCATCTGGACCCCAAGGTTTATGTGATCACAGCTGACTGTCAAAACAATGGCATTTCACTGACCTTAAGAAATTTAATTAAAATGTTGTACTGTTTTCTGTGCAGTAAAGGTACACAAACTGTTAGCTAAGAATGAGTTTGCTACAAAAGCTGCTCCTTCTGTTTTCCAAGTCTACGGTGCAAAATCATTTCTTCATAGACACATATTCCTGGTAAATGTAAAATAACATGTGCAACTGCACTGACACTTGGAGAAAGTCACATGTCCTTGCTGTATGCTCTAATGATCCAGTAACAACCAGAAGAGATGTTTCCAGAAAAATAGAACTCTGCAATTCAATTCATCTCTGTTTGACTTAATAGCTTATTTAGTACGTTCAGTGTTCAATTTACAGCTCAGAAACTTCTATAGTAGTCCTCTATCTTGGAAGTAAACATTTCTAAGGGCAAAAGTAATTCTAAATAGTAATACTGATTTGATTTAACCTCAGTTAATTAGTGAGAAACCTGACTAGTTAGAGTGGCACAATCTCAGAAGAAAACCTCCACCCACAAGGTGGACTGATAGTAGTGTGGGGGTTTATTGCTTGCTGTGCTAATATTTCTTCCTGTTTCTGGCCTCCAGCACAACTGTTACATCTTTATCTAAAAGGATGGAAGAGTTACAAAGAGAAAAGTCTGTTGAGGACCTGCCATATTTTCAGCCCCTGATCTCAAAGAAGTCCCACTCCTCAGTATGAGAACATGTTCCCAGTAAGGTTGGAAAGAAACAGGAGATGTAGCAATGTTGTCTCCTCTCCTGGGTGCAAAGGGAGAGCTTTACAAGCAGCACTTATTTGCATGACTGAAACCGTAGACATCTTTTTGCTAGCCCTGTAGATATGTGTCTTGAGCTTCTCAATATCATGCAACGCTCTGTTCAGTTGAGTAACTTTTACCCTACTGTTATTTAAACCAGCATTTCAGAGGCCATGGTAAAAACTGAAAGAAAAAGAACCCTTCTTTTTCAATCACAAGTCCTTAGGGGCAAAGAAAAGTGTGACATAAGGGATTTCCTGGGTGACTGACTGAGGTTCCCTCTCCATATTACATAACTCTTTCCATAGTCAAAAAAATCTTAAAATGAGTTAGTGTTTCTCCTCACCAGATTGAGAGGTTGTTCAAAAACTTCAGTGTTCTTGTGGTTACAAACCTTCCTCTGATTTCCATCTTAAATTTATTCATGGCCAGTTCATACCCATTTGTTCTTGTGCCAATATTGCCTTTTAGTTTAAACAGCTCTTCCCTAGTGTTTACCCTCCCCATGAATTTATAGAATGCAGTCACATTCTCTCTCAGCTTCCATTTTGCTAGAATGAAACCCAGTTTTTCAACTCTCTCATAAAATACACTCACTCTTCCCCTGGACACATTTTCTCGTCTCCTCCTTTTACACTATGAGTTCCCCTTTCTTGAATGGGGAAAGCAGGGATGCAAGCAATGTTCTAGACTGTGCTAGAAGATGCCCTAAAGAATGACAAAGGTACTGCCTTTCTTTGCTAGAAATCTTCCATGTAAGATGCTGGTTTTCCCTCTCAGCAACTTCACACAGCCATTTCCTCATCGTGCTGTGGACAGCTGGACCACAAACACATTCTCCGTCATCCAGTTTGCTGCTTCGAACTTGATAATTTTGTTTGGTTTTTTTTAAATATCGCATTATCTGGAATCCAGTTCATTCATAGTGTTCTCCAGTCATTCAGAAGACCTAAGTGCAATAGCTTATAGAAATAACTTTTGAACCTACTGTATAAAGTTGGTACATAGAAATGGAAAATATTCATCATGCAAGAACAAATATGTTGCACAACTTCACAATTTTCTATTGTGTCAAGGTGAGGTGAAAAATAGCTATAAGCAAGAAGTTTCTAAAGTAACTCTACTGTAGACCACATTGTGATTTAATACAATAGTATTTCAGAACACGGAGGTGATAAAACATTTTATAAAATGTGTCATAAACATAACCTGCAGTATTGTAAACGTAACCTACAGTAATGTGTTGCTGTAACGCGTAAGAAGGAGAGAGGTGCTTTCAAACACTCATTGGGTATAGTCTGCATAGAATGCTTATTGTTCTGTCACTTGTAAACAAAGCACAACTTCAACTTCTGGTGACACTTGTTTAACAAAACTTCTTATTTTAGAAGAAGAATCTTCTGTACAAAGAGACTTCCCATCCTGCAATTGCTACCGTATCAGCACATATCAATATGTAAATCTACTGCATATGCACGAACTAACTGTACCGTAGCAAGTTGTTAAACATGCCTACCTTGTTTGATGTTATTAGATCCTCCACTGATGGCAGAGGGACAGCATTGTTTCAGTCCAGTAAATCAGTCCTGCACATTTATAATGCGTCACTGTTAGAATGTGACAAAATTATTTTATATCAGAGACTGATTAAAATGCATGATCACATACTAGGAATATTGTTAGTTTGTTATAATAAAGTTTTTTCTATTATGAATCCTTCCACAAAACTGACTCTCTTGGAGGTTAGTTGTAGTACATATTTTTTTTATCTCATCCCACCAAAAATGAACTGTAGACGCATTTCTCATCTGTGAATTAATTATCCTGTGGAGATCAGTCAGTGAGCACTAGAACATGTTATTTAACAGCCTTTGGGGAATTGGATCCTTTTTCAAATTCACATCAGCTCTTTATTAATATGGAGTTTAGGGTTGGGGAGGGGGTTTTTGATAAAGGTCAGAGCTGTTCATTAGAAACCTAAATGAAATATGGTAACACAGTTGATCCTTCTAGGATTATAGCTTGTAAGAGTGAAAAAATATATGCATATATCTAAACGGTAGTGGAAAAGGAGGGTAGTTGTAGTGTTGTAACTTTATGTCTCTCGCAAGTAAATATTTATTAAAATACTTTGGAACAGACCTTCCAGTAATACCCAATTAATTGATACCATAGTTAGTATCTGTCCCACGGGCTGTTTTTCTTTTCTCCCTCCCCAAGAAAGAGGTTTCAGACTAGGTCCTTGAGTCAGTGTAAACATATGAAAAGATGTACTTTCTGCTCTCAGTGCCAGAAGCAGGAAACCATTTGCTCTGAATCTTGAGTGTAGAGTAGGAACAAGGTTGTAAATTGTTAATAGTGGGTTATGTCACATAAACACTGAATTTCTCACCCTCTGGATGGTTGTAGCCCTGGAGGAAAGGCAGATGACGGCTGTAAGTATCTTTAGCATCACAGAAATTAATATTCTATTGGATTAAGTCAGTAGTCCATGAGGATCGAGGCTAAACTGCTCTGTTTGCTTGCTGACTGTCGATCTAGTTATGAGTATCAATTCTCTAATAAGGGCTTGACATGCACAGTGGAGCCTGGACAGCTGGCACAAGGGAGTTCAGATGCTGCTCAGAAAAACCTACTGTAGTTTTTGATATTAGATCTAATCTTCTGCTGGTAAATATTAATGTTGCTACTTACACCAGTTTATCTGTCATGAAGAACACTTTTTGAAGTAAGAGCCTTGATGGAGCACCATGTGAATGCTACTGGAGGGTACCCGCTACACATGTTATTGTCCTGTCCCTCCTCTATAACAAGCGGCAAGAAATACGAACAAAAGAATATTAAAATGTTACAGACATCAAAAATGGGCACACAGAAATTCAAGGGATTTTTTATTTCATATTACACTTAATCCCTCAAAACCCTAATCATATGAATAGGCCCTATCTGAAAGACTGGCGGGGTGACTGCAATAGAACTACTCCCCAAGAAAGGTAAAATCACATGTGTGCAAGCTGTGAGAAAGAGTCCATTTTACAGTGCTGATTCTAGTCCTATATACCAACCCCTCACTGTCTAGCCTCTCTAATTTGTATCAGAATTTGACAGCTTGTTGGCAGCTCATTAGGAAAAAAAAACCCACATGTGACCAAAGAACTCAGTGCAAGCAGAGAGATCTGCTCTCTAATTGTGAACAATATTGAAATCTAAACCAGATGTGGAAATACAGGTCAGAAAACAGCCCAATTAGTATATTTATTAAAATATTTAAAAATCCATTTAAATTATTAACCACAATAACAGTAACTGCTGTTGTGTGAGACTAACCTGTTGTAAGCGGCAAATCAGAGAAAACAACATAAGCTTTTGGATTTACTTTTTCCTGAAGGAAGCTGTGGTGCAATATCAATGGATTTAAACCGTCAGGTCTGTCATTGAACAGGAGCTACTTGGAGTCAGGTGCCTCTGGGCTAATTCCTGATTGCCATCCTCACTGAATGTAAACGAAAGAGACTTATTGCACCTTCACAGCAGCAAAGGCAGTTCTATAATAAGCATTGTAAAACTCAAGTACATTTAGCTCTTTGGATTTTTTGTGACACTGGTTAAATTTAAATCAACAGTTCAGTTTATATTTCTGGGTTAGGATTAGCAAATCTGTTCATTAATCTCTCTTCTCAAAGAGAATTATTGAATTAAGGGTATCATAAGTCTTCCTAATATAATGCAGAAATTGCAAATCAGATGTGTATAACAGTATCACAGTATCACAGTTTCATAAGGTTGGAAAGGACCTCCGAGATCATCGAGTCCAACCTGCGCAGTTTAGAGACTTCTCTGAGGAACTGCTGCATCATTAATCTGAAGGATGTTTGGGTATTTTTTAATTTCTTTGCAAATTTTTGTGACTTTACATTATCTTTGAACTCTTGACACATTTATTGAATCCTCAAGGCAAACATTCAGGCTAGGAGTGTTTCAATATAAACATGCAAATGAAGGCACATAGCTTAGACCCTTTAGGAAATATTTGTAACTTCTGCTGTGTAAAGACAAGCTGACTGAATGTTTTTATGGACCCTTCTAGATAACTTGCTTACGTCGCCGAAATGGCAGTCACAGGGGTAAGCTGCAGCTAGTCTTTTCCAGCCCTGTATTCAACAAAAAGAGAAATGCTTGCACAGATCTAAATTAAATTATAACCTGTGCAAACCATGGGGAAGGTGCGACTATCTGTCTCCTTCACAAGCTTTCATTGGTGTTCCAGTAATGGGTTGACTCTTTCAAAGTCTGTCTTTTAATTACTGATTCAAATACTTGGTTGAAAGCAAGAGAATCTAGAACTTTCTGTTTGAATAAACCTAGCTCTCCATCTGAGCAAATCAAGTGAGGCCTTTAGGGCTGTAAAAGCAGGGAAAACACATTTTAATAACTATTAACTTCACAAGGCTGATAATCTGAATGAGATCACTCAGAACAGTTATGTCTATTTAAGTAAGATACCATCAGGCAAATCTCCTCAAAATAAAATACAACTTTTTAAACAAAACAGCTAACAGCTCTGTGCACTCACTCTTAGTTTACTGAACCCAAAATAATAATTTTGAAATTAATATTTATGTCTTCTCATGTCATTCTGCTTATCTTTTTTCTAGTACTTGAGCATTACTTTTTTTCTTGTTTATAGAATGACTGTAAATACTGTATTTTGAGTTCTTACAGCTAAACACACTATAAAAGCAGAGTTTTGTTCCTTCCTGGGTAATTCATATGTATGATGAACCTATCATACAGTGTATATTTGTTAAAAATTGCGATTGCATTTGTGTGACACTCCATGTATTTGGTAAGATGGAGAATTTTTGCATTTTACTGCTGGCACTTCAGGTTTAACTTTTTGTTCTATAAATCTGTCCCTGACAGTCTGCCTGCCATGAGATGTGGTGTGTTGTTTCCCAGCAACACATTCTCAGGCGGTGTTTGAGTGTCTGGTGCTCTGCAGCTGCTGAATCACTTGGGAGAAAAGATAAAAAAAAAAAAAAAGTGGGTACTCCTGTCTGCTGAAAGGGAAACACTCATTACATTTCAGCATCATAGAAGTTTTTGCCTTGGGGGCCTTTGGAAATATGCCAAAGCCAACAATTTAAGGATGATTCTAAGAATCCTGCCATCAATAGAAGTTTTGGACTCTCTTGGCAAGCTTTGCACGTATCACCCCACTATATTTTACTTGAGGATTGCCAGAGGTTTTGCTAGGCTTTGCTAGCTTCCCTTACTTTTCTGCAGTTAGCAACTGCCTCCATTTCTTTACATTTTGAGCACTGCTACATTGCCTGTAAGACAACATTCAAGTGCCTCTGTCCTTGGCAGTGTGCAAATGCAAAGGTGTAGATGTATCTGTCTCATACCTGCACAAGATGTGTCATCGTTGTAACCACAGCAGAGGCCACATCAAAAAAAAAGCGATGAAATGAAAAAATTTGTTTCATTTAACTTCTAAAAAAATCTACTAAAAGATAATTTTGTCCTTCTTAAGCAGGATAGCTAAGGGAGGAATGATGTATACTTTCTTGCTCAGCGATTCTCAGTTGCCAGCTGTTTGTGGTCATTACCAAACAGCCTTTTAAGCAGAGCTCTTCAACACTTTATTTCATCATTTGTAATAACTTCCTCACTGTTGTTATCCAATTATTTTCTGTCACTATGACAATCTTAATTTTACACAAAATTCTTAATTTAATGGCACCCTTCAGATGTTCTAAAATCATACCAGGACCTACCAGATAGGTCCTGTAGATATTAGATATCTAGATATCATCACGAATTTGGCTAAATATCCTGAGCTGAGCACTTTTGAAAATCTATTAAATGCTGTTCACTCGATTTTATCAATTCCCCTCTTTGCAACTGTGTTTCTGGTTTTGTTGTTAATCTCAGATTTCTAAAGCTTTTTTTAGTATTTCTTACGCATAGTTAGACCCCAAATCAACAAGGAACATTTGAACAATTTGCTCTCCTGTAATCTTTTGTATTAAGATAAGAAGTAGTAGTAAGTAGTGGAATTTTAGGATTTTCAGGAATCACCCAAAGATGTGACAGTTTTTTTGCTTGGTACCATAACATGATGCTCCTCTTAGACTGTGACCAACAGTCATGAGGTATCTTTGCTTCTTTATTTCTTTTTTCACCTCCATAGCACTTTATGAAGGAACGTGTATACTAGTCCACAGAAACCACATCACAATGGTATTGGAAAATATTGATCAGATGTCTGTATCGACAAGCAATATCATGTATATATGCCCATACATTGCCCTAATGGGGAATGAACTTAATTAAGACCTAACTCAGCATGCCAAAAAACACATGTAATATCCCCAGCTGCAACAAATTAGAGGTCTGAAATCTTCTCCATAAAATAAAAATTCTGCTAAGCTTGAGAGAAGAGGCAAATTCCCAAGAACTCTCTGTGCTTATCCCCAAAACATAGCAGAGCTGCCAGAAAGGTGCTTGAATTTACATGCGTTTCACAGCATCCTCAAAACACACCTCCTTCCAGATAGCTTTCTCCCTTTGAAGCCCTCTGCTCCCACAGCTTTTTGGGACTGTTGTTTTTGCTGTGTTCAATAGCTTTTACCTAAATTGTTGGTCGGTGGAGTTTTTTTATTTTCTTATCAGTAATGTTAAATCAAAGCACTCCATTTGTTTTTTACCTAGGAGAAAAAAAAACATAAAAGGAATGGACTCTCCTGAGATTTTAACAAGCGTATCAGAGCAGAGAGCAGAGGTGGAGCCAACTTGTAACCAGCATCTTCTCTTTGAAATGTTCATGCCCAGGAAACACATTCCAGATCATTTTAGCGATGGCAGGGGCACTTTCACATTCCAGTCTATTCAAAAGTTCAATCGAGAACGGTTTTGAAATTTTAATTGAAACTGAAAATAGAAAGGAGACCAACTGCCCTCTGTTGATCACAGAAATAGGGAAGATAAAAGTGAAAAATTGACGCTATGAAACAAAAACAAGCTCTGCAGGGATTTTCAATGAATGTCTTGCTGTTGTTACTGCTAGATAATTTTTTTCAGTGATCTGCTGTTACGATCTAAAGGGGAATTTTAAACTGAAATTTCCCAGCATTCCTTGGGGTTCCCCCCAACCTTCCTCTTGCAAGTGCATGGATTTTTATTCAGTAAATAACATCTGGAGGTGAGTTTGCCCATTTTGCCAGGATGCACAATACTGATGGGACCAGAAGGGTTGAAAACTCTGAATATCAAAGTTAAATCTCATGGAGTCATAAAGGGTTGAAAACTTTGAGTATCAAAGCTAAATCCCATGTAATCACAAAGGAATATAATACTGCCAGGCTTCAGGGGCCTTGGGGAAGGCAAAAACTGCTTTATGAATGCAGACAGGCTTTGAGCTCCTATAGGACATTCTCATCTCATTACTCATTACATGTTTTAGCTTCTTCTTTGCAAAGTAGCCTTGAACTGGTGTTAGCAATCATCAAGATTAAAGGCCACTTGACTGGATTCTACTTCTGAAAAAGACTGTTATAGCCACAAGCAGGCAACCTGCCACAAATGCACTTATAAGTAAAGATGTATTTATACAAAAAAAAGTCTAATTAACTACCCCTGAAACCTTTAACACATCTCTGTGCTGGATATGGCATTTTCAGCTGTTATAAACATGTTATAACCATTGAATCAAATGGTTCAAAAGGAAAAGTCTCAATTATAACAAAATCAATTAATGGAATGTTGTGATTAAGAGCATATTAAAGTTAATAAGAAATGTATTGGAATATCATGTATCATAGGTAAATGTATATCAAAATGAGTATTGATTGACTGCAATAGGTTATATGTTTGGTATGAATGTTAGCATATTAACTAACAGAAATAAGCACTAATGTTAATTTTAAATACAACATAGTCATCTCAATGCTCTCATCCCATCTGTTTGCAACAGCAAATATAAATTACGAATGGCATTTTTTCCCTTTTATTCAGTGCTTTGCAACCCTTGCAGAAGTTTCATTGAAGACTTTCATGCCTTTCGTAGTTAAGGATCCCCATATAAAACAAATTAATTTATTTAGTTTTCTTCCATGTTTTTGAAGCAAAGCAAACTAAGGGCAAAATCCCCTTCATCCTTATGAAAAAAAAAGAACTTGCATGTCATGTAGCACTTTTGTCTTTGGAGTAGAGAGGAGGTCATATATTATATTTCCATTACAAAATGCCACAATTGAAAGTAGTCTGAGCTCCACAGCTAAGGGAGCAGAGACCACTTTTGAATTTCTTTAGATTTCCTTGTGTTCACATGCCTGCAGCCGTATCTGCTTCCCTGCAGGGATGTGCCGACAGCAGCTTAGCCAAGTCACGCTCAAGCAGGAGAGGGCATTTGACTGAGGGCAGCACAGTCAGCCTGAATTGCTGTTTCCTCTCCTCTCAGAGGAAAAAGAAGGCAAAAGCTTCAGAGAATTTGACATTCAGCAGCTGTTCGGTCAACATTTCTTTCATGACATCATGGAGGATCATGTAGTATTATCAAAGATATCGCATAGTACTTTTGAGACATAGAGCAGTATTGTAGCCGGATGAAAAACACGGAGCAGTGAACTCCTGCACTCCCATTAGAGCTAACTGCCTTAGATCTGCCTAAAGAGATCTGATATGAGCTGTCTGAGCCGAGTTCAGGTAAGCCTCCTTCTGCCCAGCTCCCAAATGCTGCAAGCTGGAACCAGGCAGGAGCCTGGCTGCCTTCTCAGCATAAAGAATGGGGCTGTCGGGAGTGGTGAAAACTTTTGGTTGTTTGGGGTTTTGGGGTTTTTTTTTGTAATGTGCTTCTGAAGTGTTTAGCTGAACATAATCTTTAGAGTGGATCTGCTTTGAGAATATGACTTCTTAATGGTCTCATAAGTGAGCTGGTATGTACTGGCCTTTTCTCATTTACCAGGTTATATTCATCTTCACTAATAGGTTAAAATCAAAAAAAAAAAAAGGAATTTTGCATACATCCTAGTACATATCAGTAAACAGAGAGGATTTCTCTATACCAGCTAAGTTGTTCAGTGCTTGTGCTGGTTGCTTGTGCTGGTTGCCACTCAGTGGAAAAAACCAATATTTTTTCCTTCTGACAGCTCACCTTACCAGTTCAGCCTGTTACCTTTACTGGAAGAGCAGTCAGAAACTTTCACATTCCATAAATTGAAATTACTGTGGCTTTTCTATCTCTTTAATTATTTTCACTGTCTGGGATTAATCTCCTGACTCTGCCTTCTGGGCTGCTGTGAGTTGTGCTAAAACAGTTTTCTGTCCCTTTCATCAGATTGGTTTGAGAAGAATGACAGCTGTAAACTGACAACCTAATTTTATGGCAATTCGAAAACATGTCATTCAATATGTTTCTACAGTCAACTCAATACCACAAGTTTTTCTATCGTCATTTATATTTGCTGTTTAATTAACACATGCATACGTAATTGAAGAGAGATTCATATTTGCCTGTCACTGCAGCATCCAACTCTGCTTGCTGCATGCCTACCTTATCACTTATCCCTTAAAAGAAATAAAGAGTTATTCCATACTGGAGTTTTATTTGATAGTTCTATGACTCTGGACCAAAACCAGAGGTGGAGGCTTTGCTGCATGACCACTGAGGTAATGGGGAGGATTCCAAGCCCTCCATTAGGAATACAGAGCCTGACCCAAACACCTTTAGGACAAAACAGAGGCTTTCCAAGACTTTTGACACCATCTGCAAACCACAAGCTGTCCTCCAGGGCTATAAATACAAGAGAAGGCAGCATAAGTTTATTTAGCTTGTTTTAGTATTTGTTCAAAATGTACAATTTTAGTAATGCATTTCACAATTTGAGGCCGAAGGAAAGTACTGAACAGTTTTCCTTAAAAAAAAAACCCACAAAAAATAATCTTCCTGGTGGTGAGATTAAGTAGTTAAGCCAAGAATATTTATGTATGTTTAAATGTTTTTATTCTTTATGAAATTATTTGGTAAAAGATATTCTATGATGTGATTTTAACGGTTTTGGTTTATGTGTCTAAATTGTTTAATGTCATAAGATGTTACTCATGGTGAGTTTCCGAGACTAAGCAACACTAGAAATAGAAGGATGCGGGACATCTTCCAGTAAACTCAATGCATACTCTGCAGAGTATGATATGCAAGACACATAGTTCACTCTAACACAGAAAAAAGAATTTAAGCCCAATTTTGAACATATAATTAGATAAATCATCCTTTTGATTTCTGTTATCATGTTAAATTAAGTATTCTATATTGAGTCTGTCAAAGACAAAATTTGAATACTCTTTGGAAAACCGCATTGATGTTTTCTCATGGTTGAGTTTATGTCTCTTTGACTAATGCTGTTGGTAAAGCTCACGAATAAAAGGTGAAGTTACTGTTTTAACTCACAGGGAGGGTAGCAAAGGAATCTCATTTTAGCTGTGGCAGTTTCTGATACAATGATTCATGAGAGACACTATTTCGTAGCAATTTAATTTGGGAGAGCATTATGCAGAAATGTTATTATTAGCTTTTCATTTCTTTCTTTTTTTTTCTTATTCTCTGTGTTTATTATCTATGTATCAGATTTATCTGCAGAATGCATGTTTGCTCTTTTACATTACTGTCACATCCAAAATGATTATTATGTTGCTTTTTGTTCCTGAAAGTGTTAGTCATGTGAAATGGCGTTAAAATAATTTTGCTTTTCCTGTCAAAGGAAATGAAAGCAAAAAGACAATTACTTTTCCAACTTGTAAAATTGCTTTTTTATTGACATGAAGCAAGCTAAAGCAGTAACTCCTGATGATGTGCTAATAAATAATATATAAGTTTATATATATCGGGTCTCTCCTTCTTTACACCAGTTCAAACCTGGAGTAACTTCACTATAATCAATATATTTAAAAATAAGAGAAGAATCTGAGCTACTGTCTTCCGATGAATTATGTATTACTGGCAAGAAAAAATTTAATTTTTTGCATACACTTCTGAACTGATGGGTATGAATGAATTAGTGAAATGTCAGAAAGTGAGTAAAACTTTCTCTAAGAATAATGACATGACATTTTCAGTACCAGTATGAACTTTGGTCTAGTGAGATCCTCCACTGTCCTGGAGAGTGTTGAAGCCAGCAAAGTTTTAGCAGGCATGTCATCCAAGATTTCTCACTCATGTAAAAGTCTTGTGTAGCTTGGAAAATCTTCTGAATGTTCTTTTTCCAGCTAGGAAGTTTATGACACAAACATAGTTAAGGAAAAAAAAGAATTATGACCAGCATTAGATTCAGATCCTTTTGATTCCATAGGCTAATGAAAATTTTCTATATGTGTGTTGCCTAGAGTGCTGCTAGGTTTACATTGCAAGTGAGGCTCAGACTTCTACTTCTAGATTCATGGTAAAACACCTGAATTGGTCCACTGTGACCTTCAGAAAGAAAAACTATCTGGATCCTCAAATCATGCTGGTTTGAAACATCGTTCCCTGGTCCCTCAGAAGAAGTGGGCTTGCTCCTAGCAGGTAGGCCTAAGTCTTGCCAACCCTTCTTGCTACCCAAAAAGAAGCAATGTAAGTCCATTATGCCAGGCTGAGTCAGAGATGGTGGCTGCTGGAGGAAACACGAAGAATGCTAAGGCTGATAGCTGGCAATCCTGAAAACAGAACAGGACATCTCAAAGTTGGAAGAAGCCTTTGCATGGGTACCAAAGTATTACTGGGTATTGTACCTGCCAGAGATACAAGTCAGAGTAGAGGGAAATCAAATGAAAGGGAACTTACTTTTTGTTTACTTGCCTTTTCAATTTTGATCTTAAATAAATTAGATGTTACATAATTACTTGAAATTCAGACCTCTGATTAGCTTCCTTGCTAGAGGAGCGTGGCAAAGAATGTACATAGCAGCCCATTATAAAATACATAGACTTCAGGATATTTCGAAATCTTAAATTTGACAGTTGTTCTAAGAGAGCTAATATGTAGCCTGATATTGTTTGAAATGTACTTATCAACAGTGCATGATTATTCATTGAACTAACATATTTCTGCAAGGACAGAGTTTTACCAGGTTCCAACTTGAGTTACATGGACATGAACTGGGGTTTCCTCTATAATTTCAGAGGTTCTCAAGATTTACATATGTCTGGTCTGCTGCTGCCCTGATTATGGATCCTACAGTTATAGATAATATAAAATACACTGGAATGAATGCAGACCCCTCAAGAGACAGCAGCAGCAAACAGTGTCCTCTGTTGCTTAGATCAACAAGCTCTGTGTTTGTCTTCCCTCTACTGCAGGCTACTTTTAAGATCTGAATTTTGAAGGTTTCTTTCTTCACTTTCTTCTTGTTTATCCACTCACGTGCTGTGCACCCTCAACAATATAGAACAATTTTTGTGGTGACTGCTATGAGAGAAAATATGCCCTGGTAGTCAGGATGTTGAAATGTTCATTGATTCATTGATACTGCTATGTAATAAGTAATTTCTGCACATTACAAATTGGTCTATTCAGAGCTGGGTTTACTACTAAAAACGACCATGAGATAAAACTTTACGAAGTGCATTGTGAGTACTTCATCAGATCAGCACTTCCAATTCCACTTCTTGAATCTAAGTACTTCAATAAATATCTGGGGGAAAAAAAGAAGAAAAAGAAAGAAAAGCATGGTTTTTAACATGAAGCAGAAAAGAGAAAACAGGTACTGAAGGATGCAGCATTTTCTCCTCTTAGATCTTGCAGAATCTGAACTCACAAAAATCATTGTAGAAAAATACATTTGTTGTGCGTAACAATTGCACATAAGTGGGTTACAAAGAAGTAGAAAAAATGTGCAACTAGATTTTGGAGGCTTCCTAAGGGCAAACTTAGAGAATTACTATCTAGCAGTTAATCTGGCATGTCTTTGCATAGCAAAGACAGGATTTTATGTCCCTGCTTAGGATCCAGCGCTGTGATATAACTTAGTAGGGAAAAGTTGGTATTAGAATTTGGATTGAATTTTTAAGCATGCTATAAGCTATTTTTCAAGCAGTACTAAGCAGCTCAGACAGACTGGGTTTTACAGATCAATCTCATATGCCATGGACCTTTTGGCATTCCTACATGGGGAAAAATGTGGGGATTTACAGAGCTACAGGTAGAACTGTAAAATAACTGCAGAGTCAATAGCACTGCCCAAAGATGGCTGTAAAACAGGTGAGACCCTGTGGTATGATCATACCAACTTTCAGGCATGTGATTCCTCTGGCACGTACTTTGAGAGGTCAAAACAACATAGTACATGTCGTGACTGACAGCTCTTGTGATGTTATTGCAGCCCACACTCTTTGGTGGTGTGGGTTTTTTAAAGCCCAGGCTCCTCAAGTTATCTGATTATGTGAGAATTTCAGCTTACATCTTAGGAAAAAACCCAGCTCTGTGTAGCTGCCTAGATTCTCTGTTGCAATGATCAATTTGCAAATATGCTGGAATAAAACGTGTTTTACAGTCCTGGAAGACAGAAAACAAAGGGAGGGGCATTGGCAGTAGAGGAGGCAAAACTTTAAACTAAGAAATGAGAGACAAGTTCAAAACAATTTCTGACTCTTACGCAGATCGTAACGTTTATGCTGGCTTGAATCATGACTTCTGAAAACTAGGCAGTGTCGAGCCTGGGAGTTTGCATTTTTATTCATTTTTAAATGTGGTCCTGAGCTTGTGGGGTCTGAGCAATGCGATGTCTACATACTTTGTCACCGAGCAGGTGGAACACCACTGTGAAATTCCCTGAGCCTTGTCCTGGGCTGCTACCCTCTCTCCTACAGACAGTCCTACATTGCGTATGTGGGCACATGAGACTCTACAGTCTGGCACCAAGGAGGCATCAGCAGCATCTGACAGGGTAAAAAGAGAGAATGGAGGGGTTCAGTATTAATTCCTCATCCCTGATCAATAGTGCTGCTCCTACTTCATGTACAGAACAGTCTTTTGTTCATATGTGTGTTTTGGTTTTGCTTCTGTTTGATTTCTGAGAGGCTGAGGCTAGAAAATGTACTCACCTTTCAGAATAAGGGAAGAAAAACCCTCTTGTGGATTTTGCCAGCCCCCTGCTGTTTAGGGCTTCCCTTACATGCTCAGCGTAACTGGGAGAGCAGCTTCATGTATACACAAAATCCACAAAAGCGCTCCAGACAGAAATTTCATCCCAACTAGTTCAGCCAGTAGGTTCCCTCTCACACTTGAACATGCACAGCAGCCCAGCACCTGCACCCTGTGCCCCTAAACCAGCTGTGCCTAATAATCCCAGATAACCTCATTAACTCTCCTTCAGCACTTTCCTCAGGCAGAGTTCATTATCTCAGTTTTCATCGCTTAAGAAAACAGTCTGCTGCAAGGAAGCTTGCAGGGCAGGCAATGAAAAGCAATAGGTGAGAAGAGACTGTGAATTTGCTACCAAAGGAAAGTCTTTTCCTTCTCTTCTTTTTCTGTCTTAGCATGAGCGTTGCTCCCATCATGTTAGTGACAAATGGGTTTATTCATAACCTTCTCCTGGTGAATAACAGGAATCCTTCCCAATCTATGGTTCTTCCTCTCTAATTCAGAATATTCTTCTCACGCTTCATCTCAGCCACAGGCACATACTGCCACCATCAGATCAAATGGATCCTTATAATAAATTTGAGGGGGGGTAAGCTAGTGCAAAACTGTCAGAATCTCCTGATTTTTAATGAAAGGACAATTTCTGGGAGGCCACACTGATACACGCAAACCCTCAACTAGAGCTGACTGGAATTTTTGTGTCAAGTGATTTTTGAGCAGAAGTACAAATGCTCATAGAAAATTCTGATTTCACTGCTCCCTGAATTTCTGCTGGGAGGCAATTTAGAAGAATTATTGTTTAGCTGCTTTTGTTATTATTTGGTTAATAATTGGAATGTTTAATTTGGTTGAATTTAATTCAAAGCATTTAAAATTAGGTTTAACAACATATTGAACTATATTTTCTTTGCCAGAGTGAAGTCTCGTGGGAGTTCAATACCACCTCTGTTTGTGGACAGTCTCTACTGAGGGGGTATCGCTCCTAACACATCCTAGCTTTTCATCTGTACAGCCTGTAATAGTGCAGCACAAGACACGCAGCTCAGTCAGGAGGCCTGAGCATAATGCAGAAAATAATCATCAGATCTCTGAGAAATGTGCGATGATGCTTTTGATCAGGCTGTTAGAGTTACAATGAGTCAATGTGCCATTTATGGAAACGCAGTATTTCAGCATTAAATAAGCAACAATACCGATTTATTTTTCATAATTCCTGAGTGTTTATATACTCCTTTAAAAAACATTAGACTTTTCCCCTATCCTTGGGAAATTAAAAGCATTCTGAGGTGAAATGTGTTTTGAGAAATACTATAGCTCACCTAGAGGTCCATGTCTGGTACTATCCTAAAGATTCTAGATATCAGAAAGCTATTAATTTCAGATACATACCATGATTAACTACAGTCTGTTCTTGATCTTAATTCAGGTGTGACGTTTATTTGTGCATTTTAGCTGTCTGAATTCAGTTTCTATGAGAATCATGGCTGTAGATGTGTTAAAAACATTCTGTTAAGATACAACATCACCTAAATCAAAAACGGTTCTTGTGCTTACCAGGATGCAGTTAGCATGGATCAGTAAAGAAACTGCTCAAAATTTACCGTCATTTTCTAAATAAAATACTCATGGCTGATTGTCAGATGTACAGAATGGAAGCAGGGGAATTAATTAGAAGAATTCTACCCTGGCTGCTAAGAACAAAACACTCAAAACCTTTTGTTAATATGGAACTGTGAAACAATGGAAGAAAATTAGGCGTAGCTGCCTCTGAAGCAGCAAAATTATACCATAGTGTTATAAAAAGCCATTCATATAAAGACTTGTTTATGATAGCAAATTAAATGCTACTGTTTTCCAACATTTCCCCATAGCTAAAATGATATATCTTGATATGATAAAAGAATCTTGTATTGCCAAAAACATTCTAGAACTTCTTTCAACTGAGAAAACAGTTAAAGGTTTGTTTGAAATGGAGATTTTTTTCAAGCCATAAAAACAGCAAAATATTTCTCACAATTGTTAGTTTCTGTGCAGCTGAAGAGGGAATAATCAGTCCTATCCTTGATTATTTTCAAGAAAAAAATGAAGTTGCTTTAGGAATATTTAAAAGTGAGCTACAATGAAATTGTTTGAACTTTTAGAACAAATCACTATTCCCTGCTGGTAGCAATGATGTTAAGTAAATGGTACATCTAAACAGATGTTTGCTTTATTAGTTAGCAAGTTCATACTCTTCCCAATGTAGCAATGCACACTAAAAGTTATGATTTTCTTTTGAAGACTACAACATGAAAATTTTCAACCCTTTTCTTCATCTACATCAGAATTACAGCGGATATTCCATAGAATAATAGAATGACCTGAGTTGGAAAGGACCCACAAGGATCATCAAGTCCAACTCCTGTCCCTGCGGAGGACGATCCCAACATTCACACTGTGTGTCTGAGGGCATTGTCCAAATTCTTCTTGAATATTGTCATCTTCAAACAGATGGGAGTGCTGAGGCATACCCTACACAACCATATTGCCCAGGCTGACCCAGAAGGAATCTTTGACCATTTTTCAGCTATTAACAGATCCTTTGTATATTAGGAATAGACTACCTAGATAAAGGCTTAAGCTCTTTAAGGCTGAGAATGACAAAGACAACAACTTTTCAGTGACTGAATATCTGCTTCACAGGACCCTAAAAGACAGTTATGACAGAGTTTTAAAATAGCAACTCATTTTGTATGGAGTGAATTGTATGACACAAAGCATTTACTGATGGATAAACTACAACAAAGAACTGATGACAAATCATTCAGTCATAAATACAACTTTTATCGGAAAGTACATCTTCGCAAAGCAGAGCAAACAGTGATGTCATTCAGTGTGGTGTGCTTTGTTTCTCAGATACCTAAGTTCAAGTTTCACTTCAACAAAAATATTTAGCCTGATTCAGCTGTCTCCTGATTAAAAAATTATATAAATTAAGTAAAAGAGAGAGAAACCTTTTCAAGAGTTCTTAGGCCGTTCTAAAGAAATGGAATTTGAGGAGAAAAAAATTCTGAATAAGACATGCATAATATTGCACTTCTAGAACAACAGATTGAGCTTTGACTAAGAAAATAGATATTTAAGAAGTTTGGTAAAGTGAATGATTTAATATTTTACTTTAAAGTCCTAGTTTTCTCAGTCTTCATTTTTTTAAAATCAATGTCCTATCATGCCTCCAAAACAACACTAAAAATAATGCTTTCTGTGTTTGTGCAAGACACCTCAACAGCTTGGCAGGAATGTGCTAATGCTAAAACCCAGCTTAAAGTTAATTCCAGTTGTCCATTTCAGGAGTTCTCTGTGCTGAGTTAAAAGAACTAAACCTATCTTGAAATGTATGGAACCTGATCATAAGAACCACTTTGAAAAATAAATGTAAATCAAAAATAAAATTGAATTTAAAATGTTTTTTTAATGCAGAGTTACTTCTCTGCAGACTAACCCTAGGTCCAAGAGAGTGACCATCAGAGACTGTAACCCGCTAGGGCTGACAAAAACCCTAAACCCTTGTGATTTGTCAATATCAAAGACATTTAAGCCAAGCTTTTGATGTTTCTGAATGAGGACGGAGTAAGATAGAGTATCCTCCAGAAGCATTAGACCCCTCCAGAAGCATTATACCTGGGTCTATCAAAGCTCCATCCTTTTTCCCCTCTTCCTTTTCTTCCTCTAGTAGGAGTGGATTCAGAGTTCAGTTTTGCACATTCTGTAGAGACACATTGAGCACGCACTCCTTAATTTCGTCCCTTCTCTCCTTCGTTCAAAGACTTCATGAGAAGGAGGGTATTGTGGGTTGCAACCTTATACCCTCCATAGACTTGTATGGATTATGCAATGAACCACCCAGCCTCTTCTGGAGAGTCTGTACTGGTGGCTTTATACTAGGAAGAGGAGAAGTAACAGTCATTTTCTTTTACAAATGGGGTAATTGGGAGTTTCACAAATTCACTTATGCAGAGCTATTAATACAATTGCCTCTGATATTACCAAAGCAAGTACATGCAGAGCCACTGTCTCCCAGATTGCATGTGCCAAATGTGTTTGATGACATGGTCTATAATCATCAGATCTTCTCCTCTCTAGAGTCAGTGGAGCTTGGGAATTCAGATTTCTAATTTTCTGCAGCTAGTAGGGCTGTGAACTAGCAAAAGTTCTTCACCTTCCTCTTCAGCAAATGGTTTACAGAGGTATTGTCTTATACTCTGGGTATTAGAGTACCCTCAGTCTCTTGAGTTTGGCAGGACCCCAAGTCCCTGTTACAGATAAACTGGAATCTGGACATGAATTTTCTCTCATTCTACAACTTAACTTCTGCAGGAAAGCAAGGAGCACGTCACCAGTGCCTGTGCAGCCTTGATCTGGATATCTGGGACCCTCCAGGAAGCACTGCAGTGCTAACACTCATCTACTGCCATGGGGCAGTTTCTGCTTTTTACTGCTAATATTTACTACCTTATATAAAACTAGTACAAAACCTGTGCTATAACTCCAGATATTATAGTTTCTTTCAAATGCTGAGGTTTTTTTTCACTTAGATTTTTATGTTTAAGTCTCTGACTTAATCAATGTGAGAAGAAAGTCAGGGTTTCAAAGACAAGCACTCCAGTGTTAGGAAATGTCAGAATTAATGCTCTCTGTACAGCATTAATTCAGGGCCTTCTGCATGTGCATTCTGATACAGTCTTTAATTATATAATCATTTGCCTTATGCAATTCTCTAAATGAACATTGAGAAGAAAGAAAGGACTGCAGGTAGACTTGTTAAGTTAGAACCCAGGAGGTTTGAGGCTAAGAATCATTATGTGCTATTGTATAAACTCTGCATTAATTCATTCACCTAAAAGACCAAGTCTAGGTGGCAGGGGACATCTTCCTTTGACATTTCCTAACATTTATATTCTTGGTCCTGTGCAAGATTTTTTTTTGAGAGGGGTGGGGTGGTAATAAAAGTTCTTATTATGTCTATTACAAAAGTGTGCAGGAGATCCATTAACCTGGGCAGTATACAAATCAACTTTATAGTAATCAATTACCATTACTTATTATAAACGATAAGACAGGACTATAAATTTAATATTATTATTTTTTATTTTATTGTCCTTTCTTTTTTTGTCTCTATGTGTCTTCCCCTTCCCTTACAGTTTTATCACATTTCTTCTTTTTTTTTCCTGCATTTTACCCAGATGTTTGGCTTTGATGGTAGATGACAGAGTTTCTTTGTATCCAGAATTACATTTGTCATTGCTGTATGATCACTGCTATGTCTCTTAGGACTGGAGAACACTTGTTTTTAAGTGAAACTACCTGTCTTATGTTCCCCCCGAGTGAAATTTATGACTGCAACTATCGAATAGCTTGTCTGTCTCTATTTCACTAGTCTGACTGCAAAGGATCATGCAACTGTTTTGTTTTTATTTTTTTTCTGAATCTCAGATCTTTCCTTATATTTTTGTTTTCTCTATTCTGCTCTTTTACTGTCAGCTAAAAGTTATCATGTAATGCAAATTCTGTAGTTTCAGATTAGACATAAGCTTTCCAAATATATGCCAATACTTTATCTACATCCATCATATGCAACTCCACAACTAGATTTAGAGCTCCTTGCCCTGCCATTTTCCTTCTGAAAACAATTGGTCCATAGCACTTTTCTGACAGGGGCTCTGACTTGCAAAGCCATGGTAGTCTCAAGGCTCCAGCAACCAGTGGGGCATTGATTTTATATTTGGAGACAGAAAAGAGGTAGACAAATTTAGTGAATCTGTAAAAGGTCAAGTCTAATGTCCAGGTTAATTGGTGTCAGAGGAATAGCTTGGCAGCGGGTAGATGTCCCACAACAACTTTCACTCGTACTTCCTTCAGTCACTTATGGTCTGGGTCTCCCAGTAGCTGAAAGTGAGGAGTGCGTTGCCTCCACTTAACCTTGGTTCACTGGCACTTACAGACATGAACTGCCTCCTATGGTTCGTAGGACAAAGTACAAAAGGAAGAAAGTTGTCTCTGCATTTGAACACAGCTGGTCCTACTGAACCTTTGATGAACTTGACTATTTTCAAAATGGGAATTTACAGAACTTTATTACATTCTATATTCATACTGTGAGATTACCGGTTATTTACATACTGGAAAGGATGTGCTGGGTAGTATTTAGCGTGAACCACTGCACATGGTAAATGGTACAGTAAATCCTTTACAAACAGTCATTAAAAGAGCTATCCTAGTACCTC
Source organism: Dromococcyx pavoninus (assembly GCA_033558185.1). Lineage (NCBI taxonomy): Eukaryota > Metazoa > Chordata > Aves > Cuculiformes > Neomorphidae > Dromococcyx > Dromococcyx pavoninus. The sequence continues at coordinate 2,874,245 of JAUMJL010000362.1, read as the reverse complement.
ATCCTCCTGGGTGTAGCAGTCCAAGTGCTCTGCAGGGCTCTCTCACGTCTCCTCTGCAGGGACAGCAGCAAAGAGTGTGTGCAAGAGGCAGCAAACATCTTAAAAAGGCTCTGAGCTAGGGACATCCACCGCTTGTGTCAGTGTGTCATGAACATCAAACAAACCATGGCTTGCTCACATGGTTCCATGCCACTAAAACACATTCCATGACATTCTCTGGTATAACAAAGTTTATTACAAGAGTAACTTGGTCTCTTTTTTACTACATTCAATGTATTGGTTGGGTTGACACTGGGAAGGGAGCAATTGTTTGGCTCTAAATGGTGGACTTAAGATCATTCATCCTGTTCTTTTTCCACTATTGAGACAGGAGACATTCATATACCTGTAGATTCATTATTTTGCAGTAGAAGCTATTTCCCAGAGGATTTTCAGTGTCAGGCTTTAATCCACTGTTGGCACTCTATGAGATAATAGAATCCTCTTATATGTCTGTGTGATATACTTGAACATCACTGAGAACGGTGTATTCTCCAATCAACAGGGGTTTAGCTTCTCTCTTCTTGTCAATTATAATGGGCTCCATGCAGTTAAAAATCCCATGCAATGAATGAGACTACTTCCCCATACATCCTGTTCATCATAGCTTCCAAGCTTAGGAAATGAGACAATAATTGTCACTGAGAATAACATAAAGGAAAAAGCAGTGATGGGTAGTCTTTTCTACATGATTATAATTTATCCTTGTTGGATTCCATGTGAAAAAATGTTGCTACATAAACCCACACAAATAGCATTTCAGCTCCGGCAAGATCTTAATATCAGCAAAAAGTAATTCTCTACAAATTCAGTGTTGTTGTTTTCCGTACTATTTTAAAGTTTTATTAATAGTTCTAAAGAGTGTAGAAAGTTCTGAAGCATCCTTTAAGTTTTACTCTGTGCAATTTTCCTTGCAAGTATCTTTTATTTTTAATATACCACCCTTTAAACTGAGGTATGGTAAAATGTAGCAGTGAGAAACTCTACATCACAGAAAGCGGAGAATTTGAGGGGATTTGAGTGAAGTGTACTTTTCTTGCACGATGGGAGGTGAGAAGCTCTGAAACACCAGGTTGCTCAGTTTTCACTCTAAAAGTCACGGCTAAAGACAGTTTTGGACGTGATGAACCTTACAGGTCCCTTCCTACTTGAGATATTCTATACTCCATGAATTTTAAAATCTTAACAGATATTTGCGGTCATTTTGTTGGCTTTGGCTGCCTTTGCTGGATTGGTCATAACAAAATCTCCTGGAGAAACAGGAGTATTAGACACTTTACTATCTATCCTGTATATCACTGTGTGCTTTTTGTTAATGTTAGGCAATAATAAGCATGCCTTTCTCTTAAATCACCCTGGTATATTAATTTTTAAACTGCCTTACACAGCTTAAAGGATCATCTTACCATAGGGCTCATGAACACTGCTAGAATGATGCCAGGTTTTAAGGCTATATCATATTACTAGAAATGAAATGTCTTATTGTTTGATAGTGATCTCTCACACCAGGGTAAGGTAGAAATAGGCAGAAACCCATAATCTTCACCTCAGGGAACCCTAAAGCCACTCCATGAATGTTTTCTTGGGAAAGTGCATCTGTACATTTATTTCTTCTTCTCATAGCTTTTTTTAGTCTTCTTCAGAAAGGACAGGAAAAAAAAGAGAAATATTCTGGAGAAAAATTGCAAATGAAATACAAAATTACCCCAGGATAGGGTATAAGGCTGTAGAAACTTGTTCCAAAAAACAAAGATGAGGATTAAAAGGGTCAAATGTTTAAAAAAAAAAGGTATTATCTTAAAAACCAAAATGAAGACTAAGAAGAGCGTCTTCTCAGGTGTTTAATTTCTTTGTAAGCATCCACAGAGCTGTTTTAGAGTCTGATCAATGGTACTTACCTTCATACATGAAAGTACAAAGGGTTGTAAAAAGCCATCCCTGGAAAATCCCCTCTGCAAACTTGCTTATGCTGCAGCTGTCGACAACTAACTTCAGTAGGGCCAGGAAGATGAGGAGCAGGTGGTCTCAAGACTTTCTTAAACTGTTTGGTCTAGATGGAAAGGCATGAAGAGAGGTGCAGCCTGCATGAGATGATCTGGAAAAACACCATTCTCTGCAGCCCTTAGTGCACACCATTCCTGCTGCAGAAAGGAGATAGAGCCTCATACCGCACACCCACATCTCCCTGAGGGCTCTTCGTAATGACAGTCGAGTTGGCCCATACCAATATAGTAGAACGGGGCCTGAGCCATCAGTGTACCTGACTCAAACAAGCTGGGAAGAGGTCCCAGGTTTATCTTGGCCAGACAAGAAAAGAGACACATTGTACATGTCATCCAGAAATGACTGTGGAGTTGAGATGTAGAGGAGGAGCACCATAAAATCAGGAAGGGGATAGGACTACCTTACCACAGGCACTACCTACAAGCCACTGTCAGTGCCAGGATATGTACTAAAGGGGATACTTCATCTCACCCGGTACAGTCATTCTTGTGTTCTTACCTAAGGAAAATGATAATATTCACATACACTTTCTAAATATAAATTTACAATGGTTTCAGAGACAATTCTGTGCAAAAATAATAATAATTAAAAAGCACATTATAATGACCATGTTTACATCATCTCCAAGAGGGTTCATGGTCTCTGAATCCATCAGTTGTCAAGCTGTCAGCGCTGAGGACAAATTTGTGGTTCGAACTCCTCAGGTTCAGTATCATTGAAGAGAATCTGGATCTGGGCATTTATTTTGCCTTTCACAGCTCAGCCTCTCCAGGTATCTGTTTGTGTCCACACCTCTCCCTGCTCCTCTCTTCAAGGATTTCTTTACAAATAATCAGGAGATTAATTTTTAACTCTACTTATACCACTGAATGTCTTTTTCCTTAGGGAATGTCAGCATTTTAGCAGCTGACTGAATAAAGTAATTTCCTACTCAAACTGATCCTGATTGTGCCACAAGTTTAATAACTGAAAAATAAATCTAATCATTTAATCACAGACTCCAGTGACTTCTGGAGGTCACTTAGCTCAACGCCGCACTCAAAATGGGAATAATATTGAAGTAAGATGCAACTTCAGAGTTAGATTAGAGCTTTGTCTAATTGAACTTTAAATACCCCAAGAAAGACTTAGCATAACCTCTCTGAGCAACTTGTTGCAGTGTTTGACCACTGTTATTGTGACTTTTTTCCAAATGACTAAATGACATTTCCTACCCTACAGTTTGTATCTGCTGCCTCTTGTCGTTTCGCTCAATTTTCTTCAGATGCCACTGTTAGGTAGATGAAGACAGTTCAAGACCCTTATACATATATCTTTTTCAGATTGCGTGACTGAGTTCTCCCAGACTTTCCTTTTACATCGTGTTTTACAGTTCCCTTATCATCTTGGTGACCCTCCATTGGATTTCTTCAATATAGGGATATCTTTCCTGCCAGAGTATCCAAAAGTGGATACGGTACTCCAGAGGAGGTCTCATGGGTGCTGAACAGAGGAGAATAATAACTTCCTTCAATTTGCCAGCTATGCTCCCACAAATTCATGTTGATACGTTGTGACCTGTATCACCGCAAGGCCATGCTCCTGATGGGGATCCTGTCAGTTGAGTATTAGGACTCCCAGGCTTCCTAGCCATTCTGCCCCAACCTGTCCTTTTGCATGAGGTTATTCCTTCCCTAGTGGAAGACTTTGCATTTTTCTTTGTTGAGCTGCTAGCAGCCTGTTTCTCCAGCCTGCCAAAGCCCCTTTCAGTGCTAACCTGTTCCTCCAGCGTATTTAGATGCATCCTGTCACATCCTCTGACTTGTTTGTGGAGGTGTTAAACAATAGTAGCCTCTGAAAGAATGCTGCTAGTAACCAGATGCCAGCTGAAGCTGGTAATGTTCATCAATACCCTTTGAGTCTGAGGACTAGCCAGTTTTGCTTGTGTTTTGCTGTTCAGCCCTCTAGTCTATATTTCTCCGATTTTACATGAGGATAGTTAGTGCTGACAGCTTTTCTAAAATCAAAGAAAATAGCACCTACCCTTATTCACAAAGTCGCCCTCCTCAATGCAAGGCATCATCTTCCCAAGGTAAACCAATATGTTAGTTGTTCCAAATCACCTACTTGTTTTCAGTCTTCTTCATATACTTAGATACAATTTCCAAGGGGATTTGCTCTATATACTTCCTAGAGACTGAGATTAGGCTGATCGGCCTGTTATTCCCAAGTCCTTTCATGCTTTTCTTCCTGAAGAGGTGCTTGACATTTTTGTTTTTCATCAAGGAGATCCCCTAGTTGCTGTAACCGGGGGACAGGGAGCAGCCTCACAATAACATTGACCACTTCGCATGTGACCTTTGGAATGCAGTTGATTTCCTTTCTAGTGGCTGACTGTACTTTGTATCGACTCCTTTTTAAAGGGAAGGGCACCACAACTTATTTGCATAAAACAAATATAACCACATGATCATCATCTCTGGCACTTAGGCAACTGCTAAATTTTAGGTGAGTGATTAATTATTTTTCTGCCAGAATGAATAACTGAATTTGTAGCTAATATTTCAGTACCTCATACAGCCTACAGAACATTCTGTATTAGAAAATCACTATTTAAAGGTGTTTTGTAATCAACAGATGCCCTGTAGGTTGCAGTCTGTGATTATTTTTTTTTCCCCTACACAGTACACATGATCACTTACCTCTCTTAAGGTGTTAGAAAGTCAGTAACAGATGTCCTTTAAGCCTGTCCTGTTTTATCAGTTAAAATAGTACTCTTCAAAATTCTGGGGGACTTGTGGTACCTCAAGGAAAAAAAAAATCCATCCGAATTTCTATCACTATCTTTTTGGATAAAAAGAGTAATAGACATTAAATTTTGAATTCCTATTGCATAACCTTCCAGCAAGTCTTGGTCAACAACAATCTCTCTCTTATTCCTAATTTCTCAGTTTGAATTTCCCAATGTTCTCGCTAATCACCTGGTTTCTTACTTTGGAACATAAACAAATAATTTAAAATAATTCACTTGTTTGCCCTTTTGTGCTTGTGAATCGTGTTCTTAATAAGGACTATCACTGAGTCTAGTTTGCTTTTTTTTCTTATCTTCTGTTTGTTAAAAGTTCTTGGCAAGTTTTGAATTTATTTTTTAGCCATCAATACTACTTTGAAACATAGCTAAGAAATAAAAGATGAAAGACTAAGAGTTGCTATTAGTAGTATTATTATTCCTTTGTGTCTTGATAGGAATGGATTTTTTTTGGTGGTGAAGAATAAGGAAATATTCTATCGTAATATTCAATATTCTATTTTGTCATGTAAGCTGCTTCCTTTGATTGCCTTTGCATTAGTGTGTAATATCCATGGTCAGGTAGGTCTGCTTGAGCATTTAATTTGATTTATATACTCTTCTCACAAACCTGTATTTTTTTTAGAAACGTTGATTTCTTCAGTGATATTTATATCATTAGCAGATATGAGGCAGTGCCCAGGTCTGCATATAGATTGGGATCTGCACTCTCTCTGTCCCCTAGCAGTTCTAATACAGTAAAATAGATACTACAGAAAACACAAATAGAAAATTCTATTGCTGGTCTGTTACTCTTGCAGTAGCCATGATCAGTTTATCAAAGGAACACATTTTTAATGCAACTATTAGTGAAAGAATTAGTACATAGCGTGTTTTCACAAGAGCTAAACTGATGCAGACCTGCATCACGCTTCTTAGGAGAGCCAACTAGAGCCCGCAGAGGTGATTGGGGCTGAGCATCCCAACAAGATGCAATGTCCGTTTTACAAAGCCTGTGACAAGATAAATCTGTGCCTTTGTTGCAAAAGAATGAATTAGCCTTTAGCCCATTAGAAGTCACTGTCCCATCTCAGATGTGCAGTTATTATGAGTAATTTTCACCCAAGTAACATGAGAGTACTGGAATGCTAAAGGCCAGAGGCTAGCTTGTTTAACTGTCCTATTATTCCATGCAACAGAAGGTCCAGACCTGTCTGACCTCTGTCTTCAAAAGCAGTAGGTTTCTCAGATACTATCAACGCTGCCTACAGAAACAGACAGCTATTCATCTGTACTGTATACACTGATTCAACTTTGTCATTTTCACGCTGACTTGCACATTTCTTTTTTAACTTCCTTCCTTCCTTCCTTCCTTCCTTCCTTCCTTCCTGCCTGCCTGCCTGCCTGCCTGCCTGCCTGCCTGCCTGCCTTCCTGCTGAAATGAACAAAAGGATAAGGTCAGTATCTGAGTATGATGATAAGTCCCATGAGGCAAAGATGAAAAGGGTGTATTTGCTGAGTGCTGCAATGTAGGCTTCCCAGAGCAATGCTTGTGACAAACACTTTTAAGTAAAGCAACTCTTTAAAACTCAACAGGCAAACACTTCCCACTCACAACCAATCATGGCTTATCAAGCTCTCCAGCCTTTTAGATTGTCTCAGCATTTCTGACAGCGTGTGATAAGAAAGGCATTTTGTATTTTTATATTAAATATAAGATCAGGTTTTATGACTTTTCTAATTCTGGAATGCACCTTACATGTGTTTTTTCAAAAATTTGCTCCGAAACCTCAGCCACAAATTCATCCATCCCATGCTGGCTTACAAATGCATTTGTGTGCAGATTTGTGCAAAAAAGGGTTACAGCTGCATCAAATAACAAACATGATGTTGCAGTAGCTGTGGCAGCACCCCATAGCGTTGCTCATAGTGTGGGGTTCCAAGGTGTGTGGTGGTATATTTTGGCCCACAGAGTCAGTCAGCTGCATTGTAGCAAAGCTGTAATAGTGACTTTCCATCACTAAAATGATATAATGCAATAAATAAGTTTTTTGATACAGAGCTGTTTGATTTATCTCTTTTTTTCAGATGACAATCTTCAATGCACCTCCTGACTTAATTTCTCTCCCTTTACTTTCACCTTTGACATGAGTCTATTTGTAGGGAGTAGATTTTCTGTCCTGAGATCTGATTGGAAATGGACAGGACAGATTCACAGTATGCTCTCATCATCTTTGTAGTATTATATTTGCTGCAGGTGCTCACACACACTGTACTTTGGCAGTGAGAAAAGGAAGACTCCTTGGCATGCATGCTTTGGTGTCAATTGGAGCATAAAACTTAAGCGGCATGTTCTAGTCACCCTTCTTTGCTCCAATCTGGAGTTACAGCACCAGGATCAGGTGCAGCCTCTGCATGAGCAAGCTGTTGCATTAGAGTGTGGTGGGAAGAGTGGAGCCATAGTTGAGGAAGGGGCTGAATGAAGTGCATGACCTTGTAGAATGCCCTGCCACCAGAACCATTTGGACAGCCCAAAGAGCAGTAGGCTTATTCAACTTCCCTGTCACGCACAAACTTTTCCTCAACACTGGAGAACTAAGGACTAACTGTAGGGAGAAGAAATCCAGTTAGAAATTCTCTATGCAATAGGATCAAAGACTGAGAAGCACCATTAAATTGACTGCAGTAAAAAATTAAAAACCCAAAGCTAGCATTTTAGGAGCAAAATCAAATTAACAAAGAAACAAAACCTTAATTAGGATTCACTAAAGAGATACTGATAGAAATTAATTCTGTGAATTATCAAATGTAGAGGGAGGCTTAAGCTAAATGACATAGACAATGTCTTTGTTGACAATGTTTTCCATCTATAGCTCCATAAAGGGAAAAAGAATAAAGGATAAATATGAACCATAAATAATGTATTGCAAATACGTATTTGTTTTCCAACCTGTAGTTTTACCTGTACATAAAATCAGCATTGCCTTGCCAGCCTGTTGCTCCAATGGTGCCACAGACAGAGTCTCAGCTGTTGTTTTCCACAGGATGTCTTTGAATGAAAATCTGGCCTTCCTCTGTGCCGAGGAAAGTGCAAAGTTCACAGCTGACTGTGGGCATTATGAAGCAAGTTCAGCAGACTTTTTCAAAGCTTCTTCCTATGGTACAGATCTCCCAACAAAGACCAGGGGATTGTTGTTGGTGTCTGTCATGGTTCTTAGGAAATGACTGAGGTGAAGAAGGGTGAAAGAATGAAACCTCAAAGGAAAGGTTTCTGCAGTCATCCCAAGCAGGCACCCCATTTCTCTGGTGGGATCATTATACTATCCAATGTCTCTGTATGAAATATAACCCTTCTGAATGGCAGAACATCTGAAAAATTTGTTCTACCCAACTGTAATTTGGATTTATACACCATTGTGAAATAATCACACAGATGAAGTCATATTACATGCAATAGGAAGGCTGTATATCTTGCTGATAACCTCCAAGAAAAGAAAGATCATTACTTTTGGACTCTCTATATATTTTCCTCTGTGGGGTCATTTATAATCTTCATATTTGGAGTTTTGGGAAGGCATTCTTAAGAAAAAGAGAGAAGCTAGTGGACATTGGTTTTTTTTTTAGTTTTCTCCTTTTTTATTCAAGGGTACAACTGGTCTAGAGGAATAGTGAGGTTTTTTACTTTATCTCATCCTTTGATAGCAAACTAACTTATTGGACATCTTTATCTCTGAAAATTATTATCAAGCTTACTTTTTAACTTATCTGTGTGTTTGGATTTATTTTACGGTATTGTATTTGGAATTCATACTATGAATGATGAACTACTCATTGATTTGGTGGTATTTTTTGTGTACCTTAGCCAACAGAATGACGAATATTCCAGCTGAATCTTTCCTTTTGAATATCTTAACATTTGATTTGAAAACTTTGCTCAAAGTTGGGAGGAAAATGAATGCAAAAATTTGTGAAAATAGTTCATAGTGTATTTATACCATTTGCTTAATTCTGTACTTAGAATCCCTATCACTATCCAAGAGAAACTGGCAAAATTAGGTCTTAGATAAAATGAAAATGCATCTGCTAAAGGAAAGCTATTTTAAAATAGTAAAAGGAAGTGAAATTTCTCTTTATGCATTCATGTAAAGAAGCTTTTCCTCGTGTTAAGGTGTAACTTCCTGTGTTCCTGTTTGTACCCATAGCCTCATTGTCCCAACATCGCACCAGCCAGGTGAGGATTCGTTCACCAGGCAAGCAAATGTAATTTCTTCGTAAATCTCGAAGCTCTCTTGTGGTCAGTGATTGTGTAATTTCACTTTCTCACATTATTTCTTGCCCATCTCTCCCGCATAGAATCTTTTCCACTTCCATTTGTACTCTTCCTCTCTTTTGAGGAACTGCTGCCACCTCTTCTCTGTATCTCTCACGAGGAGGTAGGGACCAAGCGTGCTGTGGAGATGGATTTCTATGTCATTCACCATACCCAACGGGTAGAGGTAGCAAGTAGTCTTTCAAGTGCCAAGATAAAGGCCTCATCCAATCATCCATGCCTCCAAGAGAAGGTTGGGTCTGGATGGGTAGGGATAATTCACCCTCAGGTTGAGGGGAACGCTTTTGCCCCTTCTTTGCATCTTCTGAAACACTGAATGTGTAGTCAGGATATAAATCATCAAGTGACAGTATACCATAAGTCATGTGTATTGTTGCCTTTTTTCCTCTTGATACCGCTCTACTTTCCTTTGGATGCGCCCCTAGTTCTTTTGGGTGCACCCCTTCTCTTGCAACCATTTCTTACTCACTGGCAGCTGCTTCTTTATTGCAGTCGCTCCTTCCTCTCTTGCAGCCTCTCCTTCTGCTGTCACAACCATTTCTTCCTCGCTCACTGCCGCTCCTTCATCTGCTACTGCCTGTGTGGACGGGATAGGTCCTTCTGCTCCTTCTTCTTCTTCTCTTTCTTCTTCTTCTTTCATGTGCTCCAGTTAAGGAAACAGGCCTGTAAGTTTTACATTCTCCCTTACCAATGTCTTCTTTTTCTTTATAGGAGCAACAATGACTTTCCGTTTTTTAACTTGAGTCCCAGTTCTAGTAGACTTAGAGATGACTTTGACCCCAATTTCGCACGTGGGCCCAATAGGGACATCACTAGTTTCAGGTGGCTTGGTTTGGTTTACTGTCTCGACCATAACCTTCTGAGAGTAATCTACGGCAGCTTGATAAGCATTAACCAAACCTCAGTACAAAGCAAAACATTGCATGTTTCAGTCGTCATATGAAAGACACCTTTCCTTTAAACATGTCATCTCATCAGGGTCGAACACTTGTTCTAGTGTAAAGTCCCAAGTAATAGGAGGTGTCACACATCCTACTAGTTTACCAAAATCCAATCATGCTCCCTGCCATCCAAAGAATGGCCTTTCCAAGCTCCTTCCCAAAGCTCCAGTGATTCCTTTTGAGGTTCAGCCTTTCTTACAACAAGGGAACCAATGTAGCACCACTTTTTCAATTTTAAGTAGTATTTTCGCAGCCTTCACCACTAGTATCATTGTGGCTAAAAAATTTAGATATGGGCTAGAGCTGATCTTAGGAGTCTTTGCTACCAAACCCTGAATGTCACCGTTATAGAGACTGTATATTAGGCCGTCGGTGTTGAAATTAATGGATGGAAGCCATTCGTTCCATCCATCTGAAGAGTAGAAGTCCCCAACAGGATATCCTGTGACAGGCACAAAAATATCTAGAATCATGAAAAAAAAAAGTAAAAAGGCCATTATTATTATTATTATTATTATTATTATTATTATTATTATTATTTCCTAAACAAACCCTTATTTATATAAACAAAGTTTTCTTGGCTGCTTTCCCTGTAGATATTTTGTAGACAAAGACTGTGCTTGGTAGTCTTCCCGGACTCTAGTGGCATTCCCAGACACTGTTCTCAAAACAATCGATTTGTTTATAAAATAAAACCGAGCTTGGCTGTTTTCTCTGACAACGTTTTTCAAAATAAACCAAGATTAAACATCCTCTGCTACCAAAATCTGAGCTGGTTTGAGCTAGCTTCTCCAAACCTAACCTTCCAACGCCCAGTGCAAGTCCCCTTGCCGCCTCCCCACTTCTTCAGGCAAAGAAAAAAACTATAAAAACTTAGGAAAAACCAAATCACAATAAATATATATATATATATTCTATATATATTTAACTACACACAGCAAGGATATCATGCAGAACTCTCAAGAAAGGGAAGAGGGGAAGGGAAAATAGGAAAAAAAGGAACTAAAATAAAACAGATATACACAATTGTAAAACCCGGTAACTAACAAAGTAAAGAACTAGCAAAATCTCACCACTTCCCTTGAGGAAAGCAGAACAGCTAAATCCGACCCAGGACTCTCTCCCTCCACGTGTGGACAGCAGCCACCACAGGCGTCAGGTCCAGACAGGACCAGCAGCAATGGAGCTCCTGCTCACAAGGCATACTAGAAGAAGAAGAGAAAAACTCTCTTATCTACACTTTATTTATGTGTTGTGTTACGTTAAAGGAAGATATGGAATACTTCTGTGGATCCTGATCTCCATTGTTAAGAAAGACCTAAAATAAAAAAAAAATCCAAAAGCCAACACACTACAGAGACATACCTAAGTCTCATAATTAAGACCAGTTAGAAGGGATCTTGGAGACTTGGGACAGTTATCAGTTGCTTTACTTGATCATACATACATATTTGAGAAAGAAAAAAAATCTGGGATTGCAGTTCTTAGGGCAGCTGAGCTCATTACCCCTGGGAGACAGTACAAGTCCATTAGTAAAAGAAAATGATAAAAGCAAACAATAATCATGCAGAAAAGATGGAGTGGTCAGCAAATATTTCACTTCCATATATATGAGGGGAAAAGTGATGGCTTTAATGTCACAGCTCATGATAATGAAATAAATTCCTTTTCAACAGTAACACATGAAAATATTAAACATGTCATAAAACTGTGGTAGTCTGAAGACTTCGTTCATAGGTGAGCATAGTTAACTTGAAATTCTCTCTTTAAAATGCTAATCTGGCTGCCTGGGACAGTAATCTCAAGGAGTCTTGGAACTCAGTATATGTCCCAGAAAACTGCAAGAAAGAAAACATGACAACATTTTTAAATGGACGAACGAGATGGTCTGTCCTGATGTAGATCACCAACTAAATGATGTAACAACCAATTCAGGAGAATTAATTGATGGTAATATAATTCATATCAATAAACATGGCTTACGGAAAATAAATCTTGTCATATTAACTTCCTTTTTTAAAAAATGAAATTAGGTAATTGACTTAGCACCACCTGACATTTGTTGGAGAAGAGAACACCTTGAGTTTATTAAAATCTGACTAGCTGCTCTTTCACAAAACATCTTTATAAACAAGCAATTATATCTGAAACTTGTAATTGCCATCAGAGTCCAACAAGGAGTCATCTAATCTAAACATGATTTACACTCTGGCACAGATTTTGTTCCTCCACTACCTGCGCAGCACAGACAAAGTTTTACAGACCCTCCTCACAGTACACACACAGAGCAATTTGTTGCTACTGCACAGGCTAGACCAAGCGCTGTGCACAGCGCACCAGACTGTGTCGTGCTAGCAAGTGCACCAGACCTTCCAGAGGTGGCAGGAAGGGAGACCATGGAGATACGCTTTACCAGAAAGATGTTCCAAATTCTAAGTTAAATAATACATAACAGTGTTTCACTTGACTAAACAAACAGACTGACACTCATGAAAAACAAGGATCAGATAGTAATCAAGAAAAGAATAAATATCTATTTGACACTTGGGTATACATGTTCCATTTTAGAAGACAGTAATATAAGCAAGAGCATAAGTAATATGGAAGAGACAGCTTTGGATGTATGAACCAAGTAATATATGTAACAATTCAAGGCCATTTAACAAGATAGTGTATTATTCCTGTTTACATGTACGATTTTACATGTACGATTTTGTAGGAGTGCTGTTGAAGCCTCCCATCAAGAACAGTGATTTCAGTCCTGAAAAACAGTTTTGTCAGTGAGCTCAGCATTTAGGCAGAACTGAAAAATATAATCCAAAAGGACTTGTCTGCTAATTCTAAAACGTTATAGTACAAAACTCTTTTGAAAACGTGTTTCCTAAATGAATGGTAATCTCCACGGGGTTATCCAGGGAGCTATATATTACACTGACATTAACATCAAATGGGTTCATCTTGTTGAATGTTCTTACAGTGAATGCCAAAGCAATTCATCACAAGTAGCTACATATGGTAAAGTATTAATACATTTCATCAGGAAAATACCCTTTGAATGTCATGATTCCAGCACTTGGGACCTGAGAAGAGTTCAAGATGTGTGGTACAAACCACTATCGTATTTTCAAATACTATATTACAAGTGAGAGATTAATCTGGTGTCTGCTAAGTAGGTATGCAAATATTTGATTACTTGTCAAAAGTTCACAGTATATTGAGAATGATCAGTCATATGAAAATTAAAGAGAAGTAAATTTTAATAAAAGGAAATTTTTAAACTCGTAAGACTACCTTTTCCCCTAGAAATCACATTTGGGAAGAAGTTTTTTTACCCCTACCAGATATTCTCAGATTGTCCAGATTTTAGCACTGGTGCCTAAATTGAGAAGTAAACTCATTCCAGAAGCAATAAATTCAAAACTGAAATGAGTGGATGCTGCTGTCTAACACAGAAGTAAAAAGAAGATCATTTCAATGCTGTTGAGGAATTGTTCCCAACCTTCTGGATCTGAACTCCAGGGCTGGTCACTGGAGGATGCAGAAGGCGAGCCTGAAAAATCACCAGTGACAGTGCAAACCTGTAGCTTTCCCATGCTGCAAATTGACCTCGCTCTGGGTCTCTGCTCCAAATTATGGGCTTCTTATTGCATGAACCATATATAATAATATATATGCCAGGGCTGGCTGGTAGAAGTTGTGAAAAGCCAGGTTTGACGTGCATGGAGAAAAGATGAAGGAACTAATGATGATCAGCCTGTTTGCTCATATTTTTCACTCTTCTAGATTGTTAAGGTATATGGAAATCTTCTTCTCCCAATCACAAATGTGTGGATGGAGTTGTGGTAGCTGGGGAGACCCTGAACTCCAGAAAGGAAAGTAACCTCTGCAGATTAGGTCCCTGACATGGACTTTCCTGATATTACTCAAGAGCTCAGGGTGGCAGAAAGGTGTTTTATATGTTGAAGATGCCCCATTTTGTGGCTTTTCTGTTTATATGCCATGCTTGAACTGTTATTGCATAAGATTTAACCCAAAGCAACGCACAGGTGTTGCAAGTTCTCCTTTCCCTGACAGGGGGTCAGGTCAAGAAAGACACGTCACAATCAGTACTTATTCGTCCACCTTTAAATATGTAAGCTATTATCATAAATAGTATCAGACTGCTGTTATTATTAAGAACAGAAAACTACTCCCACGATGCCTATCCCCTCACACAGTTCACTACTCCCATTCTCACACATGACAGCACAGAAGGAGCCAGGCTCAGTTGTTGACTCAGAAGCCAAGGGACAGAAAATCTCTCAAGGGTTCCCTTCTTTCACCAGGCATATGCGCAATCCTATAACCTTTCTCTGAACAGACCACATAAAATCTTTCCTGGATGTAGTCGGATTTGTATGAACCATTATTAGAAGTGTGTGCTGGTGGCCTTGTGCAGATCTGGTCAGTTTGTGGTGTCTTGACTTTATCAGCTCTGATGAATCCAACAGAACAACTAGTCTCCAAATCTTATTAGCTCTTGGGAGGCTTGCATACACTACCTGTCAGCATGTGTTTTTTTCTCTCTTTGACCTGTTGTTTTTTGGTAATTATTTCTTTATCCACACTCTATACTTGTGGAGCGCAGTTGCACAAATTCAAAAGAGGATTTTATGACACAAAGCTCTCTCACTTTTAGCTGTCCTTGCATAATAAAGCACTGGTGAGAAGTTCGATGTCAGAGGTATGTTTTGTCTGAAGAGTCAAACCACTGATACACAGCGTTTCCTCTCATGTCAGATTTGAAGAAACAACGGCAGACTCAGAAAACTCCAATGCTTTCCAACAGCCTTTTAGCTGAGACAGGTTTCATTTCATGGCTCTGTAAATTGCACAAGACACAAGATACTGACTTGCCCTCAATGTCATATGCACTCTGCTCACAAATCTTCATCTGACTGCAATACATATTCATTTGCACCCACAATTTGGAAGGCTGCTATTTTCCATTTTGGCTTAAATCACTTCATACACAGGTTATGAGGAAAACTTGAAATATTTTTCTTCTTTTCTGTTACTAGAGCATATTAAAGTGCCCACAGCCTTGTTGGAAGTAGAAGTTCTCTCAGGGGTCTCCTTAGGACATAGCACCTTCATAACAGAAGCACAACAGTTTTAAAATGTATAAATCACACGACCTGCACAAATTCAGTATTTGGAAAGATTATTGACTAGCTACACCTGTGGACAAGCAGTTCCAGTGATTTTTCTGATATGGAAACTCTAGCCACAATCAGGAACTCATTTCCTTTGCATTTAATTTAAGCTGTAGTAGGAGAAAAAAAAAAGAAAGATTTCATAACATACTTCCTCAAACCTGACATCTCATCCTGGGGCCTTGTAGCTATACCTGGGGAAAAAACAGCCACAAGGGAACATCAGTCATCACAGCTATGCTGGGAAAGGATGCGCATTCCTGGGAAGAGCTAATACAACACTTTCATCTCCTTATTTTGTAGTCAACTTACTTCATTGGAAATGCTCTGTGTTTTGACTAACAAGAACGAAGTGTTTACATCATGCGGAACTAGCTCTGTCCAGGCTGGTATGTCTAGACAGCACTGTGTCACACTGGTGGGTTAGCTCAGGATACAGAAATATTACAACTGCTTCATCCTGGCACTGAGCCTGAGGCAATTAATCTTGCTTTGCAATAGGACCAATAAGTCCAGGGGAAGTGCAAGGCTGACCATTAGTGTCAAGACTGAAGCTAGCTTATTCAAGGTTTTTGTGGTTGTCTCTGTGTGGTGCTGCGATGTGCAGCATAAATGCACCTACAGAAAAGTGCATGGGAAACTCTTAAGATATGAGGCTGTGGCCTGAATTTCATCTTCATTAAGGTCCAGGAATGAAGCAGCCTTAGCAGAGGCATAAATGTAATCATCTTTGGGAAAGGAAGAGGCTAACAGCCAGGATCATGAGATGGAGCCTTGGAGCGATGCCTAAGGCCTTGGGATCTTTGAATATAACATTTACATAACTGAGCTCAGCTGAAGTTTTGGGACAGTATGGAGATAATGAACAGCAAAACAGAAAATTGGCTGTGCATTTCTGATATTGGGCATTTTGCAAAATCTCATCTGTCTGAAACTTCACCCCACATTAAAAACAAGTAAAACCCCAATATTTGTTTATCGGTCAGATGAGCAATCTGATCCACTGGCTGTCCAGCCCCAGGACTGTCTGTACCACCACAGGGGAATGAGCTGGGCAGGGAGGTAGCAGTCAGGCAGACCTGCTCTTTGGAGGCAGCCTACGGTGAGACTGAGCAGCGTGATTTACAGTCACAGTGACCTGCAAGGAATGGAAAAAAACAAAAGTGAACAAACCGGGATGAACAACCTTATAAATAAGCCTTCTGCAAGCTGAAAGGCAAACAGGTCTTTCTGATAGAAATCACTATCTCACCATTTAACAGTGACACTTAGGACTTTTACTTACCTGTAAGTAAATATTGATGTGTTTATTTCAAACAATTACCCCAAACTTTTTTCCACCACAACTTCCATGACTTTTATGTGAAGAAATACAAGAGAGTTCTTCTTGTTTTGTTTTTTTTGGTTTTGGGACTTTTTTAAAAAAAGCAGAAATTTACAAGGGATCAAAGAGGGCCACTGCATGTTAGCTGAAAATAATGGATTCAGTTAAGCCTAGTGAGGCAAATGAAAGCTGACTGTTAGAGAGAGCTACTGCATCACAATAAATTTGAATGAACCTGGATTTCAAGCCTTGTAGAGATTTTGCGCTAAAACTGTGAGACAAGAGAGTTTTATTTGGAATATAGGAGACACAATGTGAGTCAACATAGAAACAAATGGTATCTCTCCTCTTTTATGAATCATACTTTTAACTCATTTCTGGAAAAGTAATAGTTTAAAGGTGGCAGAGACACATGAAATTTCTCAGATGCTAAATAAGAGATAATGAAAACTTTTATAGTGTTGGCATCACATCATTATATTATTTGCATGCAGATAAGTTTATACTGAAAACAGCTGTCTAAGAAATAGGGTGAGGAAAATAAACACACTGTACGCTCTGTAGACAATATTTTGCAGTGGACCTCTACCGATGTTTCTCAGGTCCTCATAAACACTGCATTTGTCCCTGTTCACAGTGGTGAGCTTCTTCTTACCCTTTATGGAAATTCTAGAATATTTCCAGGGTTTGTTCTTTATTTTGTTTAAAAATAGTGCAGAAAGAACACAGCCGGAAGAGTAAGCTGTGGAAGTAAACTACATGTTTCTGACATTAACCTCTGCCAGGTGCCTGGATGGTCCACATAGTTAGGACTAAGCTATTTGCCATGTTTTGGAACAGCAATATCAGAATAACAATAATAGTTGATATTTTCTTATCTTTTCTAGTAGCACAAGGCAACAACCAGTTTCTCTAGCTACCTGGGATTTCTACTTCATAAATAAATCTCTTTTGGGTGCAGGGACCTATGACACTGGCAGTGAGAGACACTCTCCCACTTTTCTGTGGTGCATCGCAGTTATGGCCTTGGGGACCTTTTACAAAGTTGTAGTCTTTTACTGTTGTTATTGTGGATTTGGTATTTTGATGGCAATTCTGGATCAAACATTTTACACATGACATTCTGAGGTGCAGGAAGAGCAGCTTCACCTTTTATTTATTCAGTCAGGTTCTGTGTTCACATGAAATGCAGGCAAAGAAAACAAAACATTTTTAATCTTCTCTCTTTGTTTTTCTTTATTCACAAAGATCCTGTGTCTCTTTCACAAGTTCTTGAAGACAAATTAAAATCCATGCCATGACCGTGTCTATCCTGCAAAGGTCTATCAATCAAAATAATCTCTACTACCCTATCAGACCTGCTGTTTTTCTGGGATCCCCATGGACTGCCAGGATTGGTGCTGCAGACAAAATGAATCAGGCTCCCTCATCTCTGTTAAATGTTTGAAACTGTCAGTGCAGTACAGAGAAATATCCAGAACCTCCTCCCAATACATAATATGGATTAGAACACCCTGGAGAAAGGGTACAGGGAGCAAGGAGGGAAGTTTTTTATTCCTGTAAATGGATATTGTTTGTTATGTGTCACTTGTTCTTAGTGGTAGAGAACAAACCCATCCCTTTCAGTTACTAGGGGAACTGAAGCCATAATTGAACTCTACTGTCTACAGAGTTTCCCAAGGAACTCCAAGTTCACCCATTCCCCAGATCCTTGGAGTCCATTGGAAGCCTTAGTCTGCCTTCACTAATGTAGGCCACTATGGCTGCCCTTAAACACTTAGACCATATTGCTGCCTCCTCCAGGCAGCAATGAGAGATTGAATGGTCTTTTGCTGTGGGAAGAAAAGGCAGAAACACTGAAGTGCCTCACGAAACTGCAGCTGTAATGTTCTTGCAGATGCTTTTTCTTGGAGATTCGGGGATAAAGTACATTACTTGCACCTTCAGAACTGCAAAATCTCTAAGAAGTAGCACCAGGATATTAAGTTGCAGAGAGTGAGTTGCAATGGCAAGTGTGACCCATGAGGACATTTGCTTCTGTGCACATGAATTCTCACATAACACCAAGGAAGATTCATCTGTCATCTGAGTAGTTGCAGGGTGACTGATGGAAGATTTAGAAAACTCTGATTGTGCATGAAAAGGCTGGGTGTCAGTAAAGCATTAATTGTGTTGTCACTTGCTACACTTTGATTATTTGTGAAATAAAAAAAGAAATATTACAGTCAAGGAGTTGGAACAGGGCAGAATGATGCTGGTTTTATAACAGCAGACTTAGTTACAGAAAAACGTATTTGTGCTGTATGACTAAGGCAAGCCATTAAGAGCACGCTGTGACTGCACTATTGTCAGATAGTGTGCTGCTTTGTGTCAGCTCATGGGTAAACTGCACTTGGCTTCAGTTTGATTTTTAAATGAGTTGCTAATGCCTTTTTTGAATCTTAGGAAAGTAGTTTGATATGGGAGATACATGCCTGTTATGCAAGATAAAGAAAATAATAAATAATGATTTTTCATAAGATGGAATGGCACTGAGTTGTCACAAGGAACAATAAAAATCTGTGTTTGCAGGTCCTACCAACTGTTTTCTATTGAAGAAGTACTATAACATGGTACATTAATATCTTGCCACAGAACCGTGTAAAGAACTCAGAAATACCCGAATATCAAGGCACTTTGCTCCTGAACTACTTACAGTATGTTCACTTGTTTTCTGGCAATACAATTATCTGATGTTATCTCTAATGCAGCTGTTGGTATTTCTGCTTCTTTTAAGCACTTATGCTTTCCCTCATAATTTTCTCAGCTTTGGGGATCTGAGAAGACCTGAACACATACTCTCATTTCTCCATTTATCTTCTTCATCAGCTCTTTAATGGTTATGAAGAAAATGCCTGTCAAATACTCAGGACACAACTGAAATTACTAAAGAAGCATTATTAGACTTAGAGGATTAGGAAGAAACATATTAAAGCCCTTAGTATATTTAAGGATTCATCATAACCCAGGCATGGGTTCATAAGGAGAGATTTGCCTTTAGAATGACACACAGGGAAATTCATTAGTTGCCAGTGTGGTGAGGTACTGAGGGCATTTATCTAAAGTTTGTTCTGATGGTGACTGTGTAAATGGAGGGAAAGAGAAACGAATGTTCAGGGAGTACCAAAATAAGCCATTCAGCAACATCTGCTAAATTTTCTACAGAAACAGGTAAATTTAGCTTACATAACATTTCTAAAGCCTGGAATACTTAAGGAAAACAATTGCTGCAGGGAGGATCCTATTTGCCCTGTGAGCCCCTGTGTGGTTGCCTTCTCTAGAACAGGAGTGAAGCTGTTAGGGAAAGGTGTCCTTCCCACACAAGGGGAAACAAAGGCAACAGTTCCAAAAAGGATGGTATCTATCTCCTAGAGTTGCCACGTAAATGTTGTATATGAAGATCATGTCTGACACCAGAAGGGTCCTTCATACTAGTGCCAATCTTATGGTCTACAAATGGGAGAATGTGTCATCACTGCAGACTTCTGCAAAAGCAGCTCAGAAACATTACTCCATCTTCCTAAGGATCTTGCTTGAGACTGGTAAAATGCAATTTTGTTTATTTTTCTTTTGAAATAAAAAAGATTTTATCTGCATGACCCTCTACTGCTTGTTTATAAAATTCATTCTAAATGTTCTGTGGATTTCATTCAAGTGTTGGGTGACCTACTTCAGTAGAGGCCTCTTTCTGCTCACATTATATTGGTTCACTCCTCTAGAAAATGTGTTTACTGGCTTGTCAAGATCATGTCTTGGGCATGTTTATATTATTTAAACTCACTCTTCACTTACTTCATCTGACTTCCAGAGAGCACTTTTAAAATAAATAAAGCAGTGCCCATGTGAGAGTTGTACCTATGCAAAATGGGCGTCAGAGGACTTTGACCTTTGAGCAACAAGCTAATTTGAGTCGTACTCATGCAAATTTATACCTATCCAGACAAAAAAACATGAATGCAAGTGCATGCGAGGATGTGTGGACCTAGGTCAGACTTACAGGTAGAGGTGTATAGCCTAGCTGAGATGTAAATATTTCTGGAGACAAGTGATTCTGGCAAACGGTGAGACCTCTCATGCTTTCCCAGGGCCAAACGTAACATGACTACAAGTATATTTTGGGTTCAAAGATCAGACATTTTAATTAAAAAAATGGCTGCTCCACAAATGTTATGTCCCTGTCTATCTCTATGCTCTAGTAGATTGAACAGTGGTTATGTATTCTCCATGGAACCAGCATGTAACCATTTTGAAAATAGCCAAATCAGAAACAAATAACAGAGCAATTTGCCAATGATTGAAACTGTTGGCATGAAATAAAGGCATTAGCAGGATCCAACCATAACGATTTTGTAAGCATATTATCTACAGCTGATTTCACATAGTAAGTATGACTACATCTATCATTTCCATCTCTTGCTTATGGGGATGGTCTCCCATAAAAAACTATTCTTAAACTGGCATTATTCTTGTATTGCATTTTAAATTCCCTGATCAATATTCAGCCTTTGCCCTTTTTTCCCTCCTGCTTTTTTCCTTGAAGAGAAAACTGTCTGTTTCAACCCATTATAAATTTAACTTTGTGGCACACTTGCAAATCTGATTCAGATCAATGGCTTGTAAGTTATAAACCCTAATGATCTAATCTGTTGTTAAATATTCATGAGGGAATCTCACAGAATACACACTCTGCTCATTTCTAATAGATGTAAAAGAACAAGCTACAATTTACTGATTGATCATGTGCAATTTCTTATTACAGAAGAGTATTACAAAGTCTCTACATTGTGAAAGCCTTATTCCAATCTGCTGTATTTATTCACCATTAAAGAAAATAGCAGCATCATTTCTTTTACATATATATTTCTCAAGTATGCTAATGCTAATCATACCTAATTCTGTGTAGCAGCTTTTCAGGCAAAGTCCTCTGTGGGATACAAACCACCGTAGAAACAAAGATCCACAGACATAAACCTCCACCAGCCATGAACTCTGAAGCTTATGTTGATTTCTGGGTAAAAGATGAAGGACATACATATAGAAATAATACACGTCCATTACAAAATGCTACAGGAAACATACAAACACGTAAGAAACTTCAGGTATTTGTTGATATGAGGTAGGATTTTGTAAGGAAAGGGTATATGTTGATATGCGCTTTTTCTCACATAATTTTCTTTTTCTCAGGCAAATAGACGTCCTTTTAGATTTTAAGCTGAAAGAAAACATTTGTCAATGCAAAGAAGCTCAGATAATCTCAGCAAGTGACTCTTGTCATGAAACACTATTTGGAATATAAAATCATAGAATGGTTTGCATTGGAAAGGATCTTAAAGATCATTCAGTTCCAACCCCCCCCACCATGGGCAGGGACACCTTCCGACTGACCAGGTTGGTCTAAGCCTCATTGAGCCTGACCTTGAACATTCTATCAGCACCTTTGTAGTGCCAGGAGGCTTCTGATTCTCTTCAAACACTGAGAAATGGAATTAAGTGAATAATCGTCTTCTGTGTTAATTATCTATACTTTTTTTTTAAGTTTTCACTCTTTAGGTACCAGTCCAGGTAGGAAATAAAACATCAAACCTCACAATGTTTACAAGCAATAAAAATGTCTTCCCACACTTTCCAAACTAACTGCTTGATAAAAGAATTAAATCTGAGAGAACTCAGAATGGGCCTGATTAGAAACTGTTATGCAAACAATGATCTCCACTGAGATCAATGAAAGTATTGCCTATGCACATCATCAGAGATCAGGACTCATGCATGACTCAGAGTCATTCTCACTCCACATTTTCTTCCTTTACCTCAAAAAATCCTAGACTTGTTCCAGCCATAATGTCATTAGATTTGAACTATTTCAGAACATGCAACCAAAGTTTAACAGTTCTCCATATTTACTGCTGTACTGTCCTACCTAGAAATATTTTACTATAGCAGCTACCCTTATATTTGCTCTTTCATACCTGTTTCATAGAACAGAACTAAACAAAAGGCTCGGTCCTGAATTCCAGCTAAAGGATAGCTTCTAACAAAGTGATAAAAGAGTGTGTCCTTTGGCTTCCTGCAACACACCAGACAGCTGAATTGTGATTCCCGCAGAAGATGGAGCCGGCATCTGGAGTGTTTTGCAGTGTGTGCTCTGACCTTTTTGTTTCTTTTGATTTGCTGTTGTCAGGCAGTTTAAGATTATGAAGCACAGACAGTGAGATTTCCCAGGAAGGAATTTGTCTCTACACAAGTAAAGTCTTTTCTCTGGATGTGCTTGTGGTGAAGAAACTGTCGCTGGTTTATAATCTAATAATATTAATATGCAATGATTTTATGAATAGCAAACGTGATTTAGTCAGGGAAGTGATGTTACTGTGTAAGAAGTTATTAGTCTTTCCTGCAAAAGTATAAACTAGCTAAATAGGGGATAACCATAAGTGAGGATAACTCCTTTCACCTTGGCAATACCATAAATGTCATCAAAACAAACAGGAGTGGAAAGAGCACTTGCATCAGAGCAACTTACTTCCAAGCTGTGACACAGATGTTTTGCCGCTGCAGAGAACGGTGCTAGTGTCACTAAACAGCTCAGAATTAACTTGTACTCATGGAGGGGAAGGAAGACTGTAAAAGGGCTCTGCACAGCTGACAGACCAACACTAGGCAAGACAGAAATGGCTGGTGATTATGAGACTGCCACCTGCATCCCAGTTGCTGTGCAAGCGCTTTAGGACACTGAGAGCATGTGGGGTCACCATATGGCAGACAGATACATACTGTACAGCATAGACATGATTAGAGACAATTTACTGAATCCTTTCTTCTTAAAAGCTTATACACTAAACAAATTACTCTTTGCTTGTAGCGATTGTTTGTTCACATAGGATATGTGAATATTCATGTTACCTCATATCTCCTGCTTGTTTAAAAATGCCTAGGCTTGTCTCCTGGTGTGAGTAGAGTTACATGTAGCTCATTGAAATCTAGGAAGCCTACCTGAAAAAGAAGGTATTTTTAGAGACTACTAGCCATTTCTAGGGTCCATGTTTGTGGAAATATCCTGCTACCTTTGACTGCAGTGCAGACACATTCACCACTAGCCTCTCTGCTCAGACTGAACACCACTCCAGGCGCAGCACTTACTAAACATCAAGGGTAGCCCCCGGACTAGTTTGAAAGAGCAGGGACAGCTGCGATTATCAGTGCCCTGGCTTAGGTGACCCTGCTGAGGAAGAGGTTAATTAGATGAAGGAGACTGTTGGAGGTGTTACAGACCCTTTTGGGGGTCAATTTATTATTATATATTTATCCAGGCGCAAGTTCAGCCAGGACATATGCAACTTAAAAGTATAAACCAATTATTCATTGGTTAGCTCACACAAAATATAGCTAGGATTCACCAAGTCATTGAGCTAAGCCTTAGTGTGGTCATCACCCCCGACAAGGCACTGGAGTCTTTGCCAGGCAGGCAGGAGGTGAAGGGGCAGCTGCCACAGTCCCAGAGACAGATCCTCAAAATTACTGAGGTGTCTTCCCCACCTACTCTGTTGAGGCAAATGGTACTAATGGCTAGACCTCACAATCAGATGATTTCCTAAATTTTTTTCTTTAGGATTTCCTATCTGTTTCAATACACACTTCCCCTTTTGAATCCTTGAGTGGTTAATGATCCCATCCCAAAAATCCTGATTTTCCCCTTCCTTTCGGTATACACAGTTTCTCACAGCTCCTGTTGCTTACTCTTTCTCAGCTGTCTGGGAGAAGGTTACACGTTTGTGCCATGTTATAGCAGTGTCTGGGACATTTGGTCATCGGCCAACTAAAGCCTTTGGGCTGAGGCTTTTAAAGCAGGGGTTACGGACAGAGGCTGCAGAGGCTACAGACCTGAAAGCACATGTGCACCACTGAAACCAGCAAAGGGTTACCCCAGTGACAGGAGCATCATCCCCTGCAGTTTTCACAGAAACATTTATCGATGCACACAGCTCTGCAATTTGCAGGGATCTCTGCTTCTGCATCACCAGAAGGCTATTAATACCTTAACCATTCCTTGCAATGAATTACACAGCTGGTGATTGGGAGTGAATGTACGAGCTGGCATTCTTGCTAAGGTATCATTTTCAAGGTGTTCTTGCCTTCAGGCTTCTAGTCTACAGCTGCATCTCAGGGATAATGAGGAAGTAAGGAAAGCACAACAGGAAGTCAGTAGTCACAGCCCTCATTCCTGAACATCCTGGGCTTTTTATAGCACCACTAGTATTTTACTAGATATTTGATTTTATTATAATTGTTACTGCTTTTGTAACAGAAGTCTCTGATGACACTGCATTATCATCTCAAAAAGAGACACATCAGCCTTCAATGCTGTCAAATAGGTAAAAACAGCAAAAAGGCCTTTTCCACAACTGTTTGTTAGCACTGGGCAGTCTTCTCTTAAACTTCCCAAGAACTGAAGAACATCTAAGAATCAGTTTTCATTAACTCCCCTTCTTCAACCTGCTAAAGTCATCACTGAGATCAGTAAAATGGACAAAAAAAGGGCCTGACTGTTTCATGACTCTGCTTCTCTAACTTTAGCTTTAAAAAAGAATTTTCAGTAAAATAAGTAGTTAAGACCATGACAGTGAGTCATAAACAGGCAGGATAATTTAATGAGGAGTTGCCAAAACTCTTTACTTGAGGAAAAATACATATTTGCTGATAGTTTAAATATGTGAAAAAGCCCAAATTGTACTGATTTGCCTCTTCTTTAGTGCAGAGCCAAGGTGATAATGTTCTTTGTCCAGTTCAAATAAGAAATATTTTTGGTTATCATTTTATAGTAAATGGAGTACTTTTAAATCAGAGAATATTTGGTAGGTTAAATTCTTAGATTGATAGGAACACCGAAAAGTCAGCCTAGGTAAGGTATAAATTTAATTACACATCTATTTACTTTTGAAGCATGAGTGTACATTACAAGTTCTTCTAAGCATTAAGGAGTTAAAAAAAGAAAAGATCTCCAGAGTAGGTGGTACAATTCTATTATACATTGTTATGAGAAGATCATTTCAAATTTTAAAATTATAATTTATTTTTAATGCTACAGTTATTGTTTGCAGGAATTTTTCTTATTTACCATATCTATTTTAAGGATCTTAAAATAGAAGACAGTATTTAATAGTCAGAACTACAATAAAACCAAAAGATTCAATTAAGCTTCTTTGGCCTGCCAGACTGGGACCACTGAAGAGTCCCATTACTGCAGGCAAAAGCGTGCAAGGAATCTCCAGCGTCACATTTGGCCATGGATGCCCTGAAACCCCAAGAACTCCTCCACCCTCATTCACAGCTGGTTAATGGAGAGAGGTCTTGATGTGGTTTTAATTTGAATCTTCCTTTGGATATGTGAAATTTCTTAGCTCTCCCATATGCCCTTGGGAGGAAAAGTGAATCTTTAGACAAGAGCATTTGTAGGAAAAGAGCTTCAACTAATATTTATATACACGTACATGACTGTTGAAGACTGAGAAATACATTGGTTGACATGAGCTAATAAAACACCTTCAATATGAGAAATATCCTTATAAACAAAAGGGAAGTAACTTAATAGTATGCCTATAACTTATTAAATTATTTCTTTGCATAATTTTCCTTAAATACAATGGAAGTTATGATAACTGAAAAAATCTAGAAGCTGTAAGTTAAAATGTAAAGACAGTCTTGACTCAGTACTAGTATGCCATAGTCCAGCTCCCATAAGTTATTGTTGGACGTTGGGCATGAGTGAAAAAGAGTGACATCTCCCGAGTTATTTGTTTCTCATTTTATCTGATTATCATAAGTGGGCTAAGTTAACTACTGCTTAAGAAACAAATTTAAATCTTTATTTGCACTAAAATTGTTTAACTGCCAATTTTAAAATGTATCTGTGGGTTTGAAGTCATCCAGTCATGTGAAGCAAAAAACAGAACAGCTTTTAAACAAGTGATCAACTGTCCAGTATAAGCAGCAAATAAAAGTGAATGATCAAAATGATAATGTTTCTCCAACCTCAGTGAACTATTTCAAAGCTGAAAACAACTCAGATAAATGTTTTTTTAATAATTTAAAATAGAAACCTGATTTACCAAGTACTGAAACGAAAGTGTATACAGCTAATGAAAACAGAAGATAATTCTGCACATAAAATATTCGCTGCGAAATCTGAGCCTAGTCTGTGTATTAACGTTTACATAATTTTCGGTAGCTGCACCGTTATTGAAGGAGTGGGTGTGAAACTCATAGACAGTTAAACATTGCCATAATTGCCAGCTAGATGGCCTAATGGGAAAGAGAGTATCTAAAATGGCTGAAGAGTCTAAAGTGGAGTTAAAGCAGCCATTAGACAAGCTCTCGAGAGATTTTGATTAACAGTCTAGAGTGGGTGAAACTATTAATAACTAACTGACTTTGATAAGTTTGTTTCTTTTAATCCTATTGCCTTGGTTTGACACTGGTACAAGTCACGTAATTAGAAGCCTCATTCCACTAAGAAGCCAGTGTTAAGTGACATCAGGCTCATTTATCATGTCTGAGTCAATAGGCCGTGCAGGTTTTTTTTAATCATCTTTATCCTCATAAGAGTTAAGGCACGGTACAGTAACTGGTGGTTGACATTCAGAGTACTTGGAGGTTTTCAAAGTCATTTCTAAATAAAGTCCACATGAGAATATATTTAAAAAAACATTTCCAAACAATAACAAAAAGTTAAACCTTTTGTTTCAGAGCTACTATTGCTAAAATGTTCAATATTCTTACATGCCGGTTCCTATACATATCTGCCATAGAGAATAAGTGTGTGGGAACTCAAAGATCTGTTTCTCCCTAGAAGGAGACATAATTTACTTTTCTTCATTATTTCTTAGGTGTTAGGGGTCAATAGTTCAACTAATTACGTTTCTTTATTCAACCACTATTTGAGAATGACTTTAGGAGAGAAAAGGAAAGCTATTTGGATAAAATGGCATTGAAATTTAATCTGCACAGTTTTCTAGTGGAGTGTTAAATGAATAATCCATCTTCTGTCTTTCAATAGTATGAAGAATGTAGTCCATTTTTGGATATTGGAAAGTAGATATGGGAAGGTCTTATGCTATTTTACCTTGTACACACAGGGCTCCATCCATTGTCATAAAGGCAATGTCAAATAACCTGTTGTGTTGTAATAGTGCAGGATCAAAACCTAGAATTATGAACCTGGGGAATCATGGATTTATCATTGTAGTGGATTGACTTTTGGACTTTTCAGGTCTTCCTTAAAAAAATGGCCTTTACAGGTCTTCCTTAACAATGGAGGTCAGGATCCATGGAAGAATTCCATATCTTCCTTTAACATAACACAACATATAAATAAGGTGTAGATAAGAGAGTATACTCTCTTCTTCTTCCGGGAGGCTGGTGAGCAGGAGCACCATTGCTGCTGGTCCTGTCTGGAACTGAGGCCTGCAGCGGCTGCTGTTGTCTGCACACGCGTTGGGGGAGAGTCCTGGGTCGGATTTAGCTGTTCTGCCTTTCTCAAGGGAAGTGGTGAGATTTTGGTAGTTCTTTACTTTGTTAGCTACCGGGTCTTACAAGTGTGTATACCTGTTTCGTTTTAGTTCCTTTTTGTCCTTTTTCCCATTTTCCCTTCCCCTTTTCCCTTTCTTGGGAGTTTTGCATGATATCCTTATTGTATGTAGTTGTTTATATTTAGAAAATACATAAATACACATATTTAGTGTGATTTCATTTTTTTCTACTTTTTTCTTAAAAAGGGGAAGCTTTGGGAAAGGGGCTTAAACTGAGTGTTAGAGAGCTTGGGAAAGCTAGCTCAATCATACATATGGTTAATCCTAGCAACTGGACAGTAGGTTTTGTTCATAGTAAATAATAAATACAGCAAATATTTTTCTGAACTGACTATAAAAGAATACAAGGAATATAAGACAGTTTGCCTTTCACATAAGGTTATGCGGATTATTTGCTCTTTTATGTCACCACATTTCCAAAATATAATCAAGAGTAAAGCAACAGAAAAGTTAATTGCTCAGTGGATCACAGGGGATTTCATAGGATATCCTAAATTATTTTAGCTAATTTTTATCACTAGTTTTACTTTACCACATTGTTAAAAACTCTTCTAATTCTTCATGTATTAGTCTAAAAGAATGCCTAACATCACGTTACATTAGAGTTAATAACCAATATCATAGAATCATATTATAGTAGAATGGTTTGTGTGCAAGAAACTTTAAAGATCATCTAGTTTCAACCCCCTGGCCATGGGCAGGGACACCTTCCACTAGATCAGATCGCTCAAAGCCTCATCAAACCTGACCTTGAACACCTCTAGGGATGAGATATCCATGACTTCTTTGGGCAACCT
This sequence comes from Dromococcyx pavoninus, assembly GCA_033558185.1. Lineage (NCBI taxonomy): Eukaryota > Metazoa > Chordata > Aves > Cuculiformes > Neomorphidae > Dromococcyx > Dromococcyx pavoninus. The sequence goes on along the minus strand of JAUMJL010000362.1, from coordinate 2,845,230 downwards.
TGTTCCAGTGCCTCACCACGCTTACAGTAAATTTTTTTCCTAATACCTAGCCTAAATGTCCCCTCTTTCAGATTTAAACCATTGCCCCTCATCGTATCATTACACTCCCTGACACTCCCTCAACTTTCCAAGAAGCTATAAAATTTAAATTAACTTCTGTCTTCTTTGCCACAGTGATCAATTTCCTTTCTGTTTTCAAATGCAACATTCACGTCATTAAGTTTACAATCCAGGCACTCCTTATTTTTCCTAAGTATAATGAACAACAAGTTAAATAAGAATTTCATAACTCAACAGCTGTTGATGAATATTAAAGCAGTCTAGATTGCATCCTTTCATAAGGATTCGGAGGTAACGTCAAGGAAAATTGTAACCAGATAGGCTGAAAAGCAATAAGAAGAGATGTTACAGATTCTCTACTTTGCTGTCAATCAGTATACGAAGAAGCACCAATTTCAAAATATTAAGATTTTGAAACTCAAAGGATTCAAAAAACATATGACTATTAAAATAATCGTGACTGACAGACTGATAATGGACTCATCTCTATGTAATTTTTTAGTTTTCAAGAAAAAGAATCTATAAAACAGAAATAGATGTTTTATTGTGAAGACAAAACTGCTATGTTAACAAAAAATAACATGCAAAAATAACATTAAAAAACTCCTAACGGGAAGCTATCTCAGCTTATCATTTTAAGGTTGAGGTTTTTTCCTAGAGAAGATAAAGTAAAACTGAACAGGAATAGAAAAAAAGGCCACAAGGAGGCCCAAAGCACAGCAGAAAAAAATAGAAATCTCATCAGTCTGATAAGTTCTTTTAAGAACCTAAAGGCACTGAGACTGAGCATAATTGTAGTTCAGCAAAATGAATGATCCCCTCAAAGTACATGTCTATTGTCAGTGCAGAAAATACTTAATTTGGGTTCTAGCTCTCACAGCTTTGGAGGAGACAAAAATAAGAAGGAAAAAAGGTTCAAAAAGAATAAATTGCTATTGCTGACACTGAACGATTAATTAGAGGTAAAGGCCCTTAAGTAGAGCTTGAGGATAGAAAGCACTTTCGAAAAAATAAAAAAAAATCACAAAGGGTCCAGGTGATCATTAGATATGAAATATATCAGTTTAGAAAGTATTATGTGTGGAGATTTTAGAATCACAGACTAAAGAACAACCTGCTACTTTATCCTGGATCTCACTCTACAGAAAGCTAACTCTAGGAGAGTGAAAAGTCTCAGAATTTAAGAATTGCAGTCTTAGTTAAAATAACAATTATTTCAGTTACAGCTGGCCCACAGCTTGATTTCTGAGGTGTGTTTATGCCCTAGACTCAGTGGGGAGGAACGTGGTGTTATATATTTGCAGATGTATGAGATTCTTCTGCATTTCTGATAAACCTGCAAATTTGACCTGACTTCTGAACCTGTCAGCTTCTCCTTCTTTTTTTAATTTAATCCAGATTTGCCTTTTCTTTCCCATAAATTTACTTAATGATTAAAAACTTTTTCATGAGCTTGGCAAATTCCTTTTCAGTTTATGTTACATGTGTGAAATTAGAAATTCCTGCCCTTCTAAAAACTGTGTTTTAGGAGAAGATATAGATTTTTTTATTCAGTATCAAGTTATTGATCTGGTATTAGCCACACATAATTTTACTTTTTCAAGACAGTATTCACATTTATTTGATTAGCAATTGACATATTTTATCACACAAATTTTGAAAGCGAAGATCATTGTTCAAAACATATATTGATAAAAATAGTTTTTTCTCTGTACATGCTCAATAAACACAAGACTTCAATTGTGTACTTTCAGGAAACTTCATGCTCTACAACAATGTTACGCTATATGATTTACCACAACAATGATGGGATTTTGGCCAAAATGAAGAGAAAAGTACCACACAAGATTTATCCTATAGAGAGTACTGCACATCATTTTGAGCACTCTTTGACACCTTTGCATCACTAGCCCAGCTAAAACAGAATTTTACTTTTTTTATTCTGTTTGTACTTAAAATAGAAACATGATCAATACCACATAATCACACATACATGAAATTGCTTTACAAATTGTTTCAGAGGTGATTTCCTGGATTACAGCTCCTAAACGGTGCACTACTTCTCTGACCCTTCAAAAACTAAAACGAAATTGCAATATGTGTGAATCAAGTAACAACAATCTCTACTCTGAAGAAAATAAGAAAAGTCTCTTGAGACCTCACTTGACAACCATTTCATTCACTCACCGCACTCAGTATGGATGAAGGGAACCTTACTTTCAACAAGAAATAAAGTTTTTGATACAAAAGCAGAAATTCAACCCATGACCTGAAAACACATGTCATTCTTAGTTTTTGTGGCACAGGTTGCTAAGTCATTTAAAGGGTTCAAAATCTAATTCAAGATTTCTCCCAAGCCTTTCCTGCAGAAAAGAATTCATAAATCTCAGCTGATGGGAGTAGGGCCAAAACCAGGTACCATGTGGTTTCAGGAATGACGGCTCTTGTGCCCACAGCATATTGCAAAAGGTTGCAAACCATGTGAAATGTCAGAGAAAGGAAAAAATAGAACTGGGAAAGTGAAGAATGCTGCTTGCATCAAGGAGCAACTAAATCCAGTGCCAGCTCCACTGCTTGTCCTCTCCAGAACATACCGCTCCCAGCTTTGTCCAAGACGTCACTTTATCCACTCTTTGATGTCTTCAGAGTTTGAAAACAGTCTTCTCCATTTAAACACGGTCCCATTTCAAGCAATTACGTACAGCGTAATCAAGCTGTAAGGTTACCATTGTATTTTCTAAGCATTTATTAGTAATATAATAAGATAAAAGTCCAATACATCAAAAGAATTTTAACTGTAACACATTAGAAAATAATTTTACTGTAAACAGTTTTTAAAAGAATATCACCACAGTACACTACTGCATATTGAGGTAAATATTTTGGGAAGACAAAATGTTCTTTTTAAGTGAATCAGCACTTGTTTAGGGAAACTGAAGAGAAGAAACCATAAGTATGTCAATCAAAGCCCTCAAGGGGGTTTGTTTTTTTGCTTTTTTTCCAGGTTGCCTTAGTTTGCTTCACTGGGCAATTATCAAACACAGTCACATGGGATGAGAATAAAGGTAAGAGCCGAAATCCTGGAATACAGGATAAAATTTTGGTAGCATTATTTTCTAGTCTACATATGCACTCACACAATCTCCTGTTAACTAATGCCTGAAGAAACTTTTTAAGTCCTGTAGTTAACTGAAATTAAATATTCTTTTGTATGTACGTTAAGCACACAATGCAGTTATAGTCAACAGTGACAAAAGATCAAGTTGCCAAACACATGCCAAAACCCCCCCAAACAAAATGAGACCTGGATGAGATCCCCTAACTTAGGAATTTACACCTTATCTCAATTTCCAGTTATGCCATAAAGAAACAATCATAACGGAGCAGATTCATTTGTACCTCTTAAAACCACAAATCTAAAAACATAAATGCTTGTCTTTCTTTTGTAAGTAAAAGAGGAGACTTTTCCCCTTGCTACAACTGTGTATTTCTTAACCATAGAAAAACCGAAATCAGTAAATATACGATGGGAAAAGATGCTTTCCCACATTTAACAATTTCTCATGGAGAAAACCTGCTCTTTCAGATGAAAATATTTAGAAGGCTGTTTTCTCATGAACCTGTCAGCTAGTCAGCTCTGCCTTCAAACTCCAACTTGATTGTACAGCAGGTGTTTAAGAGGAGTAGCAACATATTTTATGGTTGTTATAAGTTTGTTATATGGTTATAAGTTTGTGTGGTGTTCATTCTCTTGCCTGCAGTGGCCCATGAAGACTGCTGCCTCACTGGGAACAGCTTCTTACTAGGAAAGCCATGTCATAAACCGAGTACAGCCCAGAGTTATCCATTCAGAGAGCCCAGCAGTTAGGACTGCTGCTCTAGATGCATTCAGGCAAGTCCTAATACACGTAAAAGAGCAACCAGATAGAAGATATGTACCTATTCTCTGGTATTTTCCAAACTGAGATGAAGAAATACAACTCTGGGAGCGTGCCACTCATAAAATGACTGCTTGTTTCAGGACACTGAAAGGCTTCAAAAGGTGCTCAGACTGGCACATTATGCTGCTCTTATCCTAAACATCTCTGCAGATATTTGTGGTTCCCTGCGACATCTTGATAAACAGATGCTCCAATTCTCTTCTTTGCACCTTGTTGAATGGGATTCCTTGGCAATCACAGCTAGAGATATGCAGGTAACAATGAAGTGAAATTGGTCCATATGCCATAAAATGATAATGCTTTTCAGGAGTGCAGGAAAGATGAAAGAGTAACTAGCATGGCAGAATTTTCTTCTGCTCTCTTAGCAAAGCATAAGCAGCAGCTGTCCTAAGAATGTTTGCTTCTTTGCTCCCACCAAGTGTTTCCCTGCAGTGGGAGTAGTAGTAGTTCTGTAACTCAGAACTTCACAGCCATCAGCCGTAGGAGAAATCTCTCTTAGGTAACTTCAATGTCAACTCAGCCATAGGCTTGGTTTGCAATTCTTGTTGCAGCCCTTCTCTTTTGAGTAAATAACTCCTAGATACAACTTTTTTCTTTTCACTAAATAAAGAAAAGGGAGAGAAATATCCTACTGTCTTGAATTTGCCAGTTTATCCTGTGCACTGCTAGGGTACTCAGCAGCAATTTTTAATTCAGATTGGAGGCAATTCAAGGAATTGCTAACCTGTAACTAAGGTTGCAATCAAAAATGGCAGAACATATGCCATTTTCAGAAGTCAGCTGAGCAGAAATTTACTGTATATGCAAAGGAAATCTTTCTGAAAGTATGGACATTTTGAAAACCACTGTTGATAGACGTGAAATCTCAACTTGTGGCAGATAGTCCTTCGGACTTGCTCCACTTCAGCAAGCTCCTTTAGGTTCACCTTTATGGCTTATTTGGTAGTTTCTATCCATCTTTCTGGCATTGTGCCGTGAAAAAATGAGTCAGGAGTAGAAAAATTCTTTTCACTAGTCTTTCACAAAACCTAAAGTAGCTTTTAGGGGGTCTTCTTTAGCTGACACAAAGATACGGGATGAATTCTGACCTGTGCAACCACAAAGGCAGTTCACAAATCAGATTTGTTCCTTTTTTTTTAATATTGCTTTTCATTCTCACTAGATTCACCCTGAAAGTAAGGAGAGTAGAGGAGTACAGCAATGTAATCCTGGATGTCCTTGATGATCCTTGGTTCATATTCCTAACTTAGGGATTTATGCCTTCTCTCAGTGACAGATTATTTTGTAGAACAAAACGGGTTATTGTCTTGAGGTTGACAGCAGCATATACCAGCATGTTATATCAGGAATATAAGGGCTTGCTCACTCTGATCTTCATCATGCTATACAACAATTCCCTCATTACAAACGTCTAAACCTCCATGAATATTTGGGGACTGTGCATAAGGCAGTATTAGCTCAAACTCACACATGGGACCTCGTCTGTCCACTCCTTCTGTTAGCTCCTTAGGAAAGCTACATCCTCAAGGTGAGTACTAAATCTCACCTGGCCACTGCAGGACCCTGGGGGCCTCTTTGATGCAGGAACTTTGAGGATTCCCTTGGTCCATCAGAGTCAGGTCTGACAGCCATGGCCCATCCAACTGCCCCAACCAGGAGCAGAGCAGCCAGGGATCATGATGGGCAGATGCAGCCCTGGACACTGGGCACATCCTTTGGGATGAGGATGGGCCAGGACATGGGCCTGCTGTTCCTGCTCAGCAAGGACCATGGCTGGATGCTGCAAAGCCGTGGGAGCTGTAGCACTGTTGAGGGTCAAATGGCAGAGACTCATGTGGAAGCAACTCCTGTGAGCCCTGGTGATGCTCCTTCCATCGTGCCTTATGGAGCCTCTGTCCCCATACCCAGTGGGGTAGGGTTTGCCCTCACCCCCACTGACCACTAAGCTGGCCCTGACTTCCAGCAGCCAGCCTTCTGAGGATATGGGTGGGATGCTTTCCATGCCCTTGGAGTGGTTTGGAGTGTCTTTATAAGGAAAGTAGCTATAAGGAAGCAGCAGCTTTGACTTCTCAAGGGAGATGTGGGGGAAAATGTTGATTTTCGACAGCTTCTGTGATAGTGGGAGATCAGCAATTATTTACTGGAAATCTTGCAAAGGACAGAGATAATTTCCACAGCTGTGCAAGTCAACCAAGCTAGTTGCCTGAAGTATGTCAGGAAGGCCTCGGATCACCACAGCCTTGGGCAGCCATGCAGCGCACAGAAGCAGGGCAAGGAGGCATTAAGGTTCTCAGCTGCCACAGCTCCTTGCAACGTGGGCATCTGCCCACAACTGCGTTTGCTATGCATAGTATACTTAAAATCTCAGAGGAAAAATTCATCCCCTTGTAACCAAGAAAGGTGATATAATCTGGAAGGAGATAACAGCGTACTTCACCAACAGCGCAGCGATGTCTGATGCATTCAGACTACCACTCAAATGCTTTCAACCGAGTCACTCATTTTGTGGTATTATTTTTTCTGACTGGAAAAACTGTAGCAGAAAAAAGAATGTGCATGGATTTCTCAGCTCTTTGCGTAATTCAGTCTTCACAGATTAAGAAAGAGTATTTCACTGAATACTTCTTGAAAATATATTAGCAAGCAGTCAATCACATAGCTCCATTGATTTGGTTTTCTGAAGATCTGTTTATGAAACAAAAAGTAAAATGAGGCTCCAGGTGTCTTGAAAACTTGCCAAGTGCTTGTGAAACTCACAGAACTTTAAACTCCTCTGGATTTCCCAACTTATTAATGTTTGTTTCAGATGTGAAGAAAAATCATTGCTATTTTGTTTGGCTTATGAAAGTCTCATTTTGTTCAATATTAGAAAAGAAAAAAATTGGAAAATATCCAAAGAGTGAATTATTGTTTGAGATTTTAATATAAACTGGATTAGTTATGGGACTTATTATTTTGTGGCTGCATTGAATTTTAAGTAGGTGATTCTACGTCCCTTGAGAATTATTCTGAAAATACAGAATTATTTGTTAATATTTATATCAAGTTTTTAGAGGCTTGGGGTTAAAATGAATTTAGAGATTGATTACACCAGCTATTGCTGCTATCAAACTTTAATCCTGATGGTAGTGACACCATCTTCCACCATTTCCAATGTTTGGTTCTTTTCTTGAATTCCATTTTTACCTAGAATTACAGAACTTTATCAGGAACTGGCAATGAATTCTAGAAATGGTAAAATTTAGAAATCCAGAGATATTCAGAATTCACAAGAAACACAGGAACACATGAAAATACAGAGTTAAACACAGGATATAATGATACATAAAGCTTGGTGGAGTGTGAATATGCTGATAATTGTTTATGCTTTAAGGAAAATTTTCACCCTACATCTGTTTTGGCTAAATAGTCTGGTATCTATGAGTGAAAGAGAATGAAGAAAACTTCAGCTTCTCCTTACTTCAACAATAAACTTCCTTCACAGAAGACAAAAGGCAGAAATATTCTTTCAACCTTGTGGCTTTGCATCTTCTCAGCTGTACTTCTTCTACTTTCACATGCTTTCAGGGTGATACTTACGCCATGTGATGTCCTGAGTCTGTCCCTGGAGATCCAGTATATTCCTTAGTGTAACAAATCACCATAGCTCTGTCTCATTCAAAACTGCTGCTGTCATAGAATCATAGAACTATGGAATCATAGAACTATGGAATCATAGAATCTTCTGGTTGGAAAAGACCTTTGAGATCATTGAGTCCAACTGCACCCATCGTCATGCTAAACCATGTCTCTCAAAAACTCATCTATCCATTTTTTAAACACCTCCAGAGATGGTGATTCAACCACCTCCCTGGGCAGCTGTTCCAGCACCTGACCACCCTTTCGATAAAGAAATTCTTCCTAATATCTAGTCTGAACCTCTGCTGGCGCAACTTATGGCCATTTCCCCTTGTCCTATCACCTGTCACTTGTGAGAAGAGATCAACGCTCACTCTGCCACAGCCTTCTTTTAGGCAGCTGTAGACAGTGATGAGATCTCCCCTCACCCTCCTCTTCTCCAAGCTAAACAACCCCAGTTCCCTCAACTGCTCCTCATAGGACTTGTTCTCCAACCATATCCTGGGGTTTGAAAATGTGCCTTAGTACCTATGCAAGTCGTATGTAATAACTGTTAGGGTTATGCAGAGTGAGAATCTCCTCTCTAGTCAACATTTCAATTTGCCATTCCAAAAATAATGAGAAGTTCTGGCCACATATGCAAGTTTTTCAGACAGTTTGCGATTGGTTAAACAAAAAAAAAGGGTTCCAATATTTCAGTAACACCTCCTCCATTACTTAAGAACAACTACTACCACTGTCATGGACCGGCCGTTCTTATCTCTTCCATCCCTTGTGAACTGTGATTGGATATTTCTTTTGGTTTTCTTGGCCCTCACATACCACTTTTCACTCAGGCTTGGGATGAGATGGTTATCTGAACTACTTCAGAGAGAAAGAGGCAGAGATATGGCCAGTTTACCTGCCCCTGAGCACTCAAATCTGTTGGCTGTTCAGAGAAAAAAATCCCAGAACCTTTCATAGGTAACCTAGCTTTGCAGCAGCAAACCTGACTTCTTCTGAAATAAATGGTCCTGTTCCCCCAAGAGTTTCTCAGCATGAGCAAGAGTGGTGAAATTTTCTATATTCAGAGTTAAAGTGAACAATCCTGTACACACTACATGAGGAGCCATGAATGTATGTTTATTTTATCTCTCAGGATTTATCGTTTTCCGCAGCTCTGCCTGGAAGTGGGCAGAACATTCAAGCGCTTTACATTTTCCTTTCTGCATCCTCCATTATGTTACGATTTGTCTCTTTCACCTGTAGGAGTTCATATTTAACCAGGACCTCTACACCTTAAGGCAGAAAAAGACAGAAGAGGGGTATGTCTTATCTCTTTCAGCATCAGTCCAATCTAATATGCTCAACTGCTTCCATTGAGGAATTCTTCTTCCAGGTGTTTCATTGTACACATGCATTCAGTTCCATGTGCAATGAACATGCCCGCAAGCATAGAGGACTCAAGGTTAATGCAAAATAAAAATGGGATGTGAGACATAAAATTTTCTTGTAGCAAAATAAAAAGGCAGACCAGGATTGCTTTGGTGACATTTTAAAGTGTGAAAAGAAGCACACTGCTCAGACCATGAAGAACACAAATAAGAGTTCAGAGAGCTCACAAGCACAGTTAATCCCCTCGTGTTTTCCCATGGTTCAGATAACGGCATTATCACTTATGAAATAGTCATGAGTTGGAAGAGAATCAGCATTCAGAGGAGTTCAATAAGAGCACACCTCGAAATACTATATGCAGTTTATTTCTTTAAGCCAAGTAACAGTGAAGTGAATTAAAGTAACTAAATTCTAAATCTTTAATTATGACAAAAACCAGTGACAACGCTAAAGTAAAAGCAAGGCTCAAGATAAGCTTGAGCCCATAATGAAGAATGGCTGAAGCTGATTTAAATCTGGTAAGGAAAGCCAAAAAACATCTGGAGCAAAATCCAGTGAGGAATGTGAAAAGCAACAAGAAAGCTTCTACAGGTGTATCACCAGGAAAATGAAGACTGCAGAAAATGTGGTTCCACTGCTGAATGAGGCAGGGGTCCGAAAAACATGGACCAAGACTAAGGTACTCAGTGCCTTTTCACCTTGGTCTTCATCAGTAAGACCAGCCTTCAGGGATCACAGGCCCCTGAGACTAGTGAAAAAGTCCAAAGTAAGGTATATCTACCCTTAGTGGACACGAGGATCAGCTTATGTAACACTGGAGCGAAGTGTACATATGCAAGTACATTGGATCTGATAAGATGCAGCATGAGGGAGTTGATTGACATCATTGTGAGGACATTCTCTACTATCTTTGAAAGATTATGGTGATCAAGGTAGGCTCCTGAGGACTAGAACAAAGCAATGTTAATCCTTTTTCAAGGGTGAGGAGGAACAGGGATCTGCAGGCGGATCAGCTTTATCTCAACCTTTGGGAAAGTGATGAACCAAATAAACCTGGAAGCCATTTCCAAACTCAAGAAGGACAAGATGATTATCAGGAGTAATCAGCATGGATTTACAAATAGGAGATCATACCTGACCAACCTGATACCCCTCTGTGAGGAGGTAATTGGCTGGATAGATGAGGGGAGAGCAGTGGATGCTGTTTATCTTGACTTTAGGTAAGGCTTTTGACATTGTCTCCCATAGCATGCTCATAGAGAAACTGATGAAGTATGGGTTAGATAGGTAGAAAGTGAGGTGGACTGAAAATTGACTGAACTGCTGGGCTCGGACTGTTAGTATCAACAGCACGAAGTCTAGCAGGAGGCCATTCACTATTGGTGTATCCCTGGGTTTAATACTGTAACCGGTACTACTCATCCTCATAATTAATTATCTATATGATGGGACAGAGAAGCACCCTCAGCGGAATTGCAGACAATATAAAATTGGGAGAAATTGCTGATACACCAGATGGTTGTACTGACAATCAGAAGGTCCTCAATAGGCTGGGAAAATGGACAAACAGGTGCGCTGTGAAGTTTAACAAACGGAAATAAGAAGTCCCTCCCCTGGGGAGGAAAGACCTCGGCACCAGTACAGGCTGAAGGTCAAGCTGCTGGAAAGTAGCTCTAAAAAAATGGGCCTGAAGTTCTTGGTAGACAAAAAGGTGAACAACATGAGCCAGCATGCTGTTGCAGCAAGGAAGACAGATATGATCTTGGGCTACATTAGGAGAAGTGTCGCCAGCATGTCGAGGGAGGTGGTTCTTCCTCTCTCTTTAGCACTGGTGAGACTCATCTGGAGTGCTGGGTCCAGATCTGGGTTCCCCAGTACAGGAGAGACATGGGTTTACTGTTGTGAGTGCAATGAAGGGCTGTAAAGATGGTTAAGGAACTGGGACATCTTACATATGAGGCAAGACTGAGAGCTGGAACTATTCTGCCTGAAGAAGAGAAGACTCAGGGTGATCTTACCAATGTGTATAAATAATTGACAGGGAGGCAGAGAAGATAGAGCCAGACTCTTCTCAGCAGTACCCAATAACAGGACAAGTTACAACTGGCATACATTGAATTACACAAAATTCCATTCAAAAGTAAGAAAAAGCTTCTTTTACAGTAAGGGTGGCTGAGTACTGGCACAGGTTGACCTGAGAGTCTGTGGAGTATCCATCCCTATTCAAAATCCAGGCACACACAGCCCCAGGTAACCTGTTCTAACTGATCCTACTTTGAGCAGAGAAGTCAGTCTCCAGAGGTATCTTCCAACCTCAACCATTCTGTCATTCCATGGTATGCAGATAGTTCTTCTGTCTCCGAAACTGTCTCCGACAGTTCTTCTGTCTCCAAAAGTGTGGAACCAAGTAAGTAACTTAAATAAACACAGAAGTCTACTATTTGGCCATGTTCTCTTTCATATTCAGAAACAATCTGTAAGTTGACAAAGCTTCAATGAAGTCAAAATTGCACATTTCTCTCCTTTACAGGCAAGTGAGAATATGGGCACTGACATGTATGGGTGCAAGGTTCCCACAAGTGAAATTTGGTCTCTTAAGAGATCAAAAGTAAAATGCCAGTGAGGGTCAAGGGAGATCAGAGTAAGATTCAAGGTGAAGAAAAGAATGAAGCACAGGAAGAGGAGCTGAAGGGCAACTGCCTGATTTTCTGCTGGTGAATGAATACTCATACTCACATATTCCATGTTTAAAATTTCTCTGGTACTTCAGGACAAGTGTTATACTTGTTTTATTTACATTATTACTGTCTTGTTTATTTTCATGTACTTGTCTTGTTTTCTGCTTCCCTCAACAGAGATTTTGCCTATCCACTGCCAGTTGAGATGCCTCAGAGAAATAAAAACACTACAAATCTAATGCTCTGTGTTTGTGGCAGACTACTTTATGATTTAAAATACCCATTTCTGGTAGAATAAGGATTTTCATTTTCTAAGAGCGTTGCAGTTGCAAAGGAGTTCTGGTTCAACAAATCCCCTGAACGTTAAACGTCTTTGCCATATTCATTATATTTATTTCTATCTTTTGCTCTTCTGCCAAAGTAAAATCAGCCATTAAAAAACTCTCTGTGCACTTGGCAATTGGTTATATATGCACTGATAAATAGCTTCCAAGTAACCATATACATATAACTGCATATTTATAGCAGTGTAAAGAATCATGATGAGGTTTCACAAATTGCATTGCTCAACCTTGCTGAGGATATCTCTGGTAGAAGAGCCACCCTGGACACTGACAGACTCCAGTCAAAGAGACATTTGTCCCAAGAGGATGCTATTGTGAATGTGCTGTAGTGTTAAGCCATTGACTGATAGGCAAGAATGTAAAGGAAGATGAAACAGAATAATTATTTCTGCTAAAGATGATGCATTATTTAAATTACTTTACCAGCATCTTAAAATTGAAGTCACTAAGTGCTTAAAAATAAAAAAAGGATCTTTCTTAATCCATAACCCACTCTGAAGGAAAACAATACTTGAATTCTGCCCAGTTCCTGAGCTAAGTTTTTATTTATTGATTGATTTCTTTTGTGTACCTAACAGCCTCATATATACACAATTTCAAAGCTAAGATCATTTCAAAAGATGGCTGGAGGGGACAAATCCTATGTTCCCTTGTAGAACAGAAACTTCTCCCTCACCCTGCCCTGCCCCTTGTAAATGGGTAATTTCCTTTATTGTTAATGAAAGCAGCTGCACACACCGGAGAATACAGCCATGAAAGCCTACCAAAGCCTCATGGAAATATACCTTCTTTTGCTTAGAGGAATAAAAGCTTTCCCCCTCTTTTTATAATCTGTTGTCATCAGAGACTGTAGTTTCTTGAGAGATTATCTGTCCCTACTGCTGGTACTTGATATTCGCAATCTTTTCTCTGTGACCTCCAACTCTGACTAGAGTCAGAGCTGATAGCTACAGCTAAGTTATTTTAGTGTCAATAGCAAATAGATTCTTCACTGATGTCCATCAACAACAAAGCTTCATCACTGCTTTATATAGTCACATTTGGAAAGCAATATGTGTTAACGTTTCAGCTCCCAGCCTCCCATTGAATCCTATGGATCCTTCTCCACCATTGCCATTCCTCTTGGACATTTCCACCTGCCCCACCACAGGATGATTTGGGTTTTGAACCAGATATGAGAACATAGTGCTGCCCCAACTGGTACCATGCCAGCATCTGACATTTGTTGTTTCAGTTTGGAAGAACCAGACTATGTGGAACAACAGTGGGGCCATAAGACTGTTTTAGAGCAGCCTTTCAAGAGGCACATGTTATGGTCACAGCCAGTGAGCTGGATATTACATAGTTTTACGTTTTTAGTGCTGTTTGATGGTTTGATTTATATGTTTAGGCATGCTAATAGCCAATTTTTATTTTGTTTATTGTATTTATTTAATTAATTAATTGTATTTTTTAAATATTCATGAGCTTAGAAATGTGCTTCTTGTTTTATCCTTTTACAGAAATAAGCACACTCAAGATCTATATTACCTGTCATCTTCAATTATAAAACCACAAATTCTTCAAAAAACTGATCCTATCTCCAACTTTCCTTTCACTGCTTCATTTTCATCTGGTTGTCAATGCTTTTTCATCTTATTCTTCCTCCTTATAGTCCATTTTCATGATGCTCCACATCGTTTTGCCATGTGAACTGCAGCAATAATCTCCTTCCTTTACTTCTTAATAGAGAAATAAATCTAAAGCATAAAAAGGCAGTTTTGAGGTCTGGCCTAGCCCAGACAATTTAATCAAAGTCATGAATTAACATTTTCTAGTTGCTAGGAAATGGTACCTCAGAACATCTGACAGGCGGATGCTCTCAAGCTTGCTCTCCATAACAGGAGAGGTTAATTTGATTCCAAGCACTTTCCAATAAAAGGTGAATCTATTTGTACTCCTATGGCCAGCAACAGCAACAAGAACTTTTCTCATGGCATTTCTTCTCAGATGCAGGGCTTTATTTTGGTGAATATTCTATTAAAAGCAAGTATTACATAGCATTCAAAATGCAAACCCACCATCTTTAAAATGAGAGGCACCCTCAAACTGACATTAATCTGTTTGTCAAAGGGAATAATCATATTACACCTACAAGCAATGATCAGCTTTCCTTGGTATGTATTTCAAAGGAAATTTTTTAGAATGCCACAAAAAAATCACCAGACCGATTAGGGTTCATTTCTCCTGTTAAATTGTATTTAATAATTGCTAGTCTGTTATGAAAATGCTTAGTAATGTATCATTCTTTTTATTACAGTATTAAAGAAAATAAAGTTTGAGGCTTTTGAGAAATGAAAGCTTGACTAGGATCATCTAATGAATTTACCTGAGGCAGTACAAATTCCCAAGGAATTATTAGTCTTATTGTTAAAAAATGAGCCTAGGTGTTAATAAATCAAGAATTGATGTAATAAAGTCACCTACTATATTTCATCTAGGGGAAAACTGTGCATAACCTGTATGAAAAATATTCTAAGAATTAGTAAGATATTTGCTGAAATACAAAAATTTCCAATACTTTCCTATAGAAAATGATCCAGTTGTTGAGGGCTGTCACTAAAAACATCCCAGAAAACATAATTAAAATTCACGAAGTAAATTCTTTGGAACTCAAGCTAATAGGCTGACTAGAGAAAAATAGTGTATTTCAGACCAAAAGGATGAAACACAGATTCACAAATATTAGATGGAAAGATATTAAAGCAAAGATTTATTGGTACAATGATTGGATTTGGTCTTTCTACATCTCTACTTGAAAATAACCTTTTCTACAAGTGACGGTTGACCTATAAATAATGTCCTTTAGTTGTGTTTTTATGTCCATTTCATAGTTTAATTATACCTGCTGTTCTTTACCAATTACACATTAGTACCAAAACAGTGCTTTCTCATAAACATAAGGTACAATGTCACATGTGTGACTTTGGATGTAAAAAAAATAACTCAAACTTCAGCTATCTTTTGCCAAGGAATTAGTTTATTATTTAAAATTCAGGAGCAGACGGGGTCCAGTCCTGCTGTAGTTAGTCAACATCTTTGACTGCTGACTTTAATAAATGCTGAATTTTTGCATTAATTACTTTTTCAACACCTGGGGGAAGAAAATCCAGTTTCTGCTTCCATTGAGAAGAAAGAAACTGAGAAAAATATAGGGAGCAAGAGAAAGGGAGAGAAGAAGGGACGGGGAAAAGAGAAAAAGGCTGGAATGGACTACTGGTGGCTTCTAAAATACCCTTCTGCTGAGAGTATGATCAACTGCAAATCCAGACAAGGTTGCTCATGGCCTACCTAAAATCATAGATTCATAGAATTGTTCAGACTGGAAGACCTTTAAAGGTCATCTAGTCCATCCCACTGCAATAAGGAGGAACATCTTCAACTAAATTAGGTTTCTCGGAATTCCATCCAACTTGACCTTGAATGTTTGCAGGGATGGGGCATCTACTGCCTGTCTGGACAACTTGTTTCAGGGTTTCACCACCCTCGTTGTAAAAAATTTCCTCTAGACCCACTCCAGCAGATCCATGTTTTTCCTGTGCTTAGCTGGGCACAGTATTCGTGGTGGAGAGTTGTCAGAGTGAAGTAGAGTAGAGGGGCAAAATCACCTCTCTCGATCTGCTGACAGCACTTCTTTTAGTGCAGTCCAGGATACGGTTGGCTTTCTGGGCTGTGAGCACACATTACCAGCTCAGGTCCAGCTTATCATCTACCAGTATCCCCAAGTCCTTCTTCACAAGTTTGCTCTCAGTCCCTTCATCCCCCAACATTTATTGATATTGGCAATTGTCCCAGTCTTACACTTGACCTTTTTCAAGCAGCTCATGAGCTGCACAAGGGCCCGCTTCTCAAACTTGTCCAGGTCCCTTTGATTGGCAACCCATCCGTCAGGCTTTTTGCATGACTCACCTTGGTGTAATCTGCAAAATGGCTGAGGGTACACTCAATCCCCCTTTCTATGTCATTGATGAAGAAATTAAACAGTACTAGTCCCAATACCAAATACTATCCCCACGAGGGACACCACTTGTTACTATTTTCCATCTGGACATTGAGCCATTGACCTGTATCCTCTCCATGCAACCATCCAACCAGTTGCTCATCCATCAAATCCATAGCTCTCCAATTTAGAGAGAAAGATGTTGTGAGGGACTATGTCAAAGTCTTTACACAAGTCCAATAGATGACATCTGTAGCTCTTCCCTTGTCCACTGATATAGTGACTCCATTATAGATGGTCACTAGGCTGGTCAGGCTCAGACTTGCCCTTAGTGAAGCAATGCTGACTGTCTTGAATCACCTTCTTGTCCTCCATACACCTTAACTTTGCTTCTAGGGAGATCTGTTCCATGATCAGAGGTGAGACTGACAGTTTGGTAGTTCCCAGAGTCCTCTTTTCTACCCTTCCTAAAAATATGTGCAATGTTTCCCTTTTTTCCAGTCAGCAGGGACTTATCTGACTGCCATGACTTTTCAAATGTCATGGAGAGTGGCTTGGCAATTACATTTTCCCTCAGGACTCTGGGGTGCATCTCTCAGGTGTCTTAGACTTCCACGTGTTCATGGTCCTCAGGTGGTGATGAACTTGATCTTACCTTACAGCGGGAAGGGTTTTGTTCCCCCAGTTCCTGCCTTGTGGTTCATCTTCTTGAGAGGTGAGGCGAAAATGTTGTCGAATACCTCAGCCTTCTCCTTGCCCATTGGTATCATTTTGTCAGTTGTGCTCATCAGGGAGTTTACATGTTCTTTGACCTTCCTTTTCTGGTTGACATACCTATAGAAGCCTGTATTATTCATTGCATCCCTTGCCAAGATCAGCTCCAGCTCCAGCTCCAGCTTAGCCTTCCTGACCCCATCCTGTACAAACCCTGGCAGCAAGCCTGTACTCTGCCCAGGATACCTGTCTCTGCTTCCACTGTCTATGCTTTTCTTTCTTGCCCTTAAGTTTTACCAGCAGGTCTCAACTCAGTCATTCAGGTCTCTTATCTTCCTTTCTTGATTTCTTATATTTTAGGACTGAGCAATCTTGTGCTCTGTGGAAAGCATCCTTAAAGGTCGTTGAATCATAAGGTTAGAAGAGACCTCTGAGACCATCAAGTCCAGCCATACCTGTCACCTTCCTAAACCATATCCCTAAGAAACTCATCTACCTGCCTTTTAAACATCTCCAGGGATGGTGACTCAACCACCTCCCTGGGCAGCTGTTCCAATGCCTGACTATCCTTTCAGTGAAAAAATTTTTCCTGACATCCACTCTAAACTTCCCCTGGTGCAACTTGTGGCCATTTCCTCTTGTCCTATCACTTGTCATTTGCAAGAAGAGACCTGCACCCATCTCACTACAACCTCCTTTCAAGTACTTGTAGACAATGATGAGGCCTCCCCTCAGCCTCCTCTTCTCCAAGCTAAACAACCCCAGTTCCCTCAGACCCTCCTTGTAGGACTTGTTCTCCAGCCCCTTCACCAGCCTCATCTACCAACTCTTTTCTGCTCCCTTTCCAGAAGGACAGTTTCCTGGTGGTCCTATTGACTAACTCCTTGAATAGCTGGAATTTTATTTTCCTAAAATTCAGGATTTTGACTTTACTCTTCACCTGACCAATATTCCTCATGATTGTGAAATCCACCAGGGCATGATCACTGCAGCCCAGGCTGCCTCCAATGTTGATGTCACTGATGAGTTCACTTGCGTTGATGACCGTCAGTTCCAGTACCCCTCTAGTAGGGCTCTCTATCACCTGGCTTAAGAAGTTATCCTCAATGCACTCCAGGAGTCTCCTGGATTGCCTACAGCTTGCTGTGCTAATTTTTCAGCAGATACCAGGGTGGCTGACGTCTCCTCTTGGACAAAAGCCTGAGAGCACCATGCATCCTGCAGTTGGAGTAAGAAGTCTTCATCAGTAGGCACCGCTTGATCAGGCAGCCTGTAGTACACATTAGTTACAAGGTTCCCTTTGTTTCCTTGGTTACCAATTCTTACCCATAAGCTTTCAATCTGTTTGTGGATATTCTTCAGGGACAGCTTTTCACACTCTATTCACTTCTTTGGTATAGAGTGCAACACCTTCACCCCTCCTTCCTGGCCTGCCCCTTCTGAACAGCCTGTAGCCATCAACAGCCAAATTCCAGTCCTGGGATTTGTCCCACCAAGTTTCAGTAATGGCAACTAGGTCATAGGTTTCTAGCAGCACAGTGGCTTCCAGTTCCTCCTATTTGTTGTCCATGCTGCATGCATTAGTGTAGTGTCACTTCAACTGGGCTGTCTGTCTTGTCACCTTGTTAGAGGAACAGCCCTTAATACTTTTGAGGTATTTCACTGGTGTTTTCCTGTTGGATTCTATCACCTCAGGAGCCACTGGCTCATCTCTGTAAGACATCAGCTATGCTGAAAGGTAGCCAGTACATCTCAGAGACACAGGCTGAAGCCTCCCACTAGTACCGCATCCCTCTGATCTTGGCATGCTATCCCACAGCTTGTTATCCTGCTCTCTCATCGAGTCTAGTGTAAAGTTCTGTCAATGACCCCCATAAGATCATGAGCAAGGACCTTCTTCCCCTTTTGAGAAAGGTGAATACCATCTGATGCCAGCAAACCTCATGCCATGCAGGCCACCTCATTACTAAAAAAAACAAAATTGTGGTGATGACACCAGCCATGGATCCATGTGTTAATAGACTGCGTCCATCTGATTCTTCAAATGGTGCTGCCTGCAACTTGAAGTAGAGAGGCAAATATAACTTGTGCTCCAAATTCCCTTACAACCATCCCAAGGCCCTGAAGTCTCTTTTGATCACCCCTTGACTACATGTTGCGGTTTCATCACCACCTACATGGAAGTGGGACAAAGGGCCATACCAGGTTAGACAGTTTCCTAGCAATGTCCTTAACCCAGGTGCCAGGGAGGCAGCAGGCTTCACTAAGAGGAGGGTCTGTCTGGCACATGAGACCCTCTGTTCCCCTCAGAAATGAGTTGCCTACCATTATGATCCATCTTTTCTTCCTCATGGAGGTGGTTGTGGTACAGAGGATAGACTTTCTGACTATTGTTACACCTCTGGTGTACATGGACCTTCATCCACATCATCCATTGACTGGCCTTCCACACACAGATCCTCATACTCATTGCACAGAGGCGTCTGAGAAGACAAGGTGGGCAAGGAAAGGATTCACTTGCTACCCCTGAGCACTGACTTGTCTCCATTTACTCCTTTCCTTTGAGCTACTGTCTTTAGCGTGGTGTGTGGTTAATACAGGATCTCCTTGATCTTGGTTTTTTTAGTGGCAATTGCTGTTTCTATCGCAGGAAGGGCAGAGCACAGATCCACCAGTCTACCTCCTTCTCAGCCTCCTTTACCCTCCTTAACCTTTCTACTCCTCTACTCCTCCACCAGGCTGAGCAGATCATCCACGGGGTCACACCTCACACAGATGTTCTCACTACTGTCATCCATTACCAGTAAAGGGCTCTGGCAGTCCCCGTGGTCTGAGAACCAGATGACTGCAGGTTTTCATGGGAGCTCTGCCTTGATTTCCACATCCATTCTGACAAGCGCAGAGGACATAGCTTTCAGCTGGGTAGATTCTGTAACTAAGCTCTTTCTGAGAGAGTGATGACCACCAATTGAACTTGCACCTTGGGCAGCTAGGGTGACTAGCTGCCTACCTCTCCATGTGAACTGCCATGCCACACGGTGTTTGCCTGCTCTGTCTGCAGCATTCCTGGTCACTAACGCTCCCCAGGCTGCTTTTTATAGGTGCAAGGGTTGTTGCCATTGCTATGGCAATGCCCAGGCCTTGTCAACCTCTCCCACAAGAGCTGCCAGTTCTTGGCAGGTCTCTCTGCTGCCCTGGTGTTTCTTTGCCTCAGAAAACCCCCTTGTGTACCAAGATGTGCCACTGCACTGTGGGTTGGGCAAGCTCCCCTTGATGACTGAGTGCTGGCTTCCATTATATCACATTTAAATCTCCCATGGTTCCTCTGGCAATGCCCAGGCCTCATCAGCCTTATCCTGGTGAGTTTTGACTACCTCTGGCAATATGGATCCTGCAGCTTGGCACCTGTCACTGTGCTCAACCACTCTCAAGTACTACCCCAAGGCTTCCTAAAGTGGGAGACCGTACATGGGTTGAATGAGAGTTTCTCCAAGTGTTCCTCACAGTGCAGGTTCTTCAGGTGTCAGAGCATGCACCAGTGCCCCATACATTCACAGCAGCCTGTAACCCCTGGTAAAAGCAGCTGCAAGTTCCCAAGGAACCCCCTTGGGAAATGTTAGGAATGAGATTAGAGATAATAAGGAATACAGAAAATAATAAAGATACAGGGAAATTAGAACATATCCAGAGGAAAACAATGTAGTAGGGTTTGTGCCAGTACCTGAGAAGCAGAGCACAGCCTCATCCAGCACCTGTTGATTCACCAGTACAGGGACAGAGAGCTCATTCAGGCACTACAGTCACACCATCCCAGCTACTCTGCTTTTAACTTAGAGATTAGTTTTAAAACATCAGTTGGGCGGTATTTGTGAGCCAGAGACTTAAATCTCCTGGCTCCTCCTTGAATGGCGTGATCTTCAACTTGGTGTAAATCCACTGTGAGGCAAGAACAGCTGAAGATCCAGCACTGTGGTTAAAAATTATCTGATAGGGATAATCCAAACCCAGTGTAAAGGAGTCTTTGTGTATTTCACCAATAGAAAATTACACAAGCCAAAAATGCTCTGGAAGAAGATAACACTTTGAAACTCCTGGTCTACTCCATTCAGACAAATGCAACATATAGGAGATTTTTATTAGTTTAAATGCCAGTGTCTGGTATGAATTGGCTTTGCCATCCAGGGAAAATTTCATTTTATCTTTTACAATATGATTATACCCAAGAGGTTTGAGAGAAAGATATTAATTTTACATATTTTACGAAGGAATGACTGTTTTATTGTCCTGTGAGATAGTTCCCTGCTGTCTGTCAACCTAGTAAAGTCATTCAGAGCCTATTAAGGCAAGTGGTGAATGGGTTTCCTGAATATCTACTGCAAATAATTAAAGCATTTTTTAATACCTGCAGATTCTCTAGCATTAATCATTTGCAGTACCAATTCATTTCTCTGAAAAAATCATTCTTAAAGTAATCATCTGTCATAAATCAACACTGTTCAGCAGTCATCACAAAAGCCTAATGGTCACATTATACAAGCAGAGAGATGCTAACACTAAATAAGAGCAGAGAAGTAATAACCCACTTTTCTGCAAGTCCTATAGACTTGAAAAATCCAGATTAATGGATGCTTGACAACTTCCAAGGCATAACTGGACTAGATTTAAAATTTTGATGGGAAGACAAATCGAACACATCATCTGATGCTGCAGTAAACAGAGGGGTTACTTCCAAAGAAAGCTCTACAGAATTCAAACAGTATGCCTTTGCCCCATTCACATGGCCTGGAAATAAATTGAGAAGTGAGAAGAATCTATTTCTCACTGTAGTTTCAGGAAACAGAATGGTGTTATGAAAACAAAGTCTGATGAATAGTTAAGAGACTTGTAAAGGAGCAAAGCTTAAATACCCTTCTCTAGATAAAACTGCAGCTGCAAAAAAGAGAATTTCAGCAACCATCCTGTCAGGAAAAAAAATTCAAATTATAACCGGAGACTGGAACAGCAGGCTGAACACTGAAATTCTTACTAATTATCAGCTGGACCTGGACCAGACAACTGTGATACTCAAAGTTATAGTGAGAAAGAGAAAAGCTGGAATGGGAAAACGTCAAAGAAATAAGCTGGAATACAATGAACTAAACTTTAAATGAGGCACAGAAAAGGAACATTTATGCTGGATATGTGTGATTGAGAGGCAGAGGTCAAGAAAAATTTGAAACTATATAGGTTGCCATTGTTGCAAAGAACCAAGTATCTACCGACAGAATAAAAACACGTCAGATAAAAAGCAAGCAAATCTAAGCTATAGAAAAAACGAGGTGTGGAGGAGAGGGGAAATATAAATTCCATCAATTAAAACTTAATAGTAATGTTTAAACTTATCAATAAAGACAAACCACACTTTAAAGTAATGCTTACTAAAACAAGAACCAAGACCAGAACCTGATGCTTTTTACGTAATTATTCTTGAAAAAAACTTCAGATACCTAATAAAAATTCATCAGCTGATGTTTATCCTGGGAAAAAGGTATACTGGTTCTCGACTGTTGCAGAAAAAACATTGTTAGAGAATGTAACTCTGTTCATATTTATTATTTATACATATATAGACGTAAGTTCCAGCAGAGAAACAAGAAATAAGCATTTATAATTAATACAATAATATTTGTGATGTTCTCCATATGTAGAACAGTATGCTATACTAAACCTAATTTTCTTTTTTGATAGAATGGGCAAATTTGCTACTATACTTGATTAAATAAGAACATTAAAAACTATAAAGAGAAAAATTCTTCTTTTCATATATTCTTGGGGGAAAGGATATCCGTATCTGATACATTCACCTTTCCAAGAGACACTGGTAGTTTAGCTCGAGTGGTAGCCACTCAGTTTATGGGTGTGTTTTGCTTAGTTACTGGCAGTTCTCTATTCACTGCGGTTGGACCGATATGTCTGCAGTCACCGGGGTGTGGTGAAGGTCTCTGTTGCTTGCAGACCAGTCCTCTGCGTGGAGCACTGAGGGCTGTGCTGCCACTGTTTAGGACAACCTGTTTCTTTATTAATTAGATCAATGATTTAGTTATGCAACCAAATGCACCAAAAATGAGCTCATAACAACTAGAAAGTTTTACAACAGAAAACTTTTTTTCTGATATACAGTCTTAGAAGGTATCTTGGTTTGATTTTTTGGGTTACATACCTACCAGGCCACCACCTAGATTCAGCCATTTGGACACTCAGAGATGCCAATAGGGGTTTTGTAGTTAGAAGGACTCTGATAACGTATTGATACCTGGCAACCAACAGATGCCTATGCTGAGCTGTGTTGGCTTAGCACACTTTCCCAGATCTAGACAGAAAGCACTGACAACTTAAAGGGATATTTATCATTGTTTTAACCAACCCACTACAGCTTATATGGGGCTTCTGCAGAGAGTTGTGTCAGAGTACCCTGAAACAAAAGTCAAGAAACATTTTTATAATTCAGCACTCTCAAACACCATGAACTGTCAGACCTGTGCCCCTGTCCTTCCCTCTCTGATGAACCTGAAAGATTTTAATTGCTTTAAAAACTGCCTTTGGGACTTCTCCTTGTTCTAGTGAGGAAATTGGAGCTTTTATTTTTTTTTTTTTGTCTATATTTTTCAGATCACATTCCATGATCTCTTTCAGTCTCCCTCATTGTCTTCTCTTGAAATTACTTTACTTTGCTATGCGGAGTTAAGTAAATTACTAGCTTGTTTCCATGTGGCAATTTACTATTTCTATGGGTTGTTGTATCTATAGATTATTAACATCAGTACTATCAAACTAGAAGAATTGAATTAGACACTGCGCTCAGGTGTTATTTGGTCTCTCAAACAAGATATTTTCTGGTTTATTGCTAGTAAAGGGTCATAATTCAAAATTGTAACTCCCTTTAGGATAGTCTTCACTCGTAAAAGAAAAGTCAAGATACCTTCACACCTTTAATCACTGCCACAGCCAACAGGAACAGTCACTTCTGAAAGCCAAGACACTGCCTTTCCACAGAGGATGAAGTTCTATGCTCAACTTGCCACCCATAATTGTAAGACTTCTTCCGATATAAATAACATGGGATTCTTCCAAACTCCATGACCCTCCCCCTCTGTCACTCTCTGTCACCCCTCTGTCGTTCCTCTGTTGCCTCTGATACACCCACAACAACACTTGGATTTCACAGCAGCTGTCACCAATAGTGGTAACCCTCCCCTCATTAAAAAAGGAGATATCTACCACAGAGATCTCTCCAAAGTAATTCAGAGATTAAGTTATATATGCAGTCAAAACTGTAAGCACCTCTGTATCCCTCTGTCATAAAGGAAGAACAAGATTAGGGAACATTTCTGTTTTTTAGTTCAGTTTACTCATCTAAGCATTGACGTTCAGAAAACCCAAATGCCAATGTCATCACTTCGGCTTCCTATGCCTTTCCCCATTTCCTGTGCAGACTCCCTCCAAGCTTATTAGTCCAGCCTGAGACTGAGCGAGGATCTGTACTGAAGCCAACACAAGCCTAATTTAATTAGCCTTACTAAAGCCACCTTGAATCTCCTGCTTTTTAGCCTTTGGCCTGGGCTCTGGAAAGCAGATAAGAAAAGAGAACAGGAAAAGAAAGGACAACATTTTTCCTTAAAAATTGAACCCAGGAGATTTGGTCCTGTAAGAACATCTTCCTTTAAGCTGTGCTCCTTCTTCTGCCATTCCTCATCAGCACAGTTATCAGCAGACAGAGTCCTGCTGGCAAAAGCATGGGCTTCTGCGGTGGCCTAGAGGAGCCCACCAGGAGGTAAGGCATCAGAATCAATGTTTGCTCAGACATATACAGCAATGGAAAGTCCTATTCTGCCAATATATGCTGGGGAAGGCAAGGCTCCCAGAGTTTAACTCCCAGCTTTTCTTATTTGTGTTTGCTCCCGAACATCTGGGATTAATAGCACTGACATAAAGAAGCAAACAATCAATACTGTGCTTAACCCAATCTGAAGAATATATGGCCCATTCACTTTTGGTTTGGTTTAGCTCACAGTCTAGGAAAAAGCGATGTTACATACTTATCTAACCCCAGGTCAGCAGTGTTGAGAATTGAAAGAGTTTCAGTCAGAGATTTTGGAGGTACAGTAGACAAGTTATTACCTGAAAACTTATGTTTCTCCTGTTCTAATTGCGAGCACAATGCCAGAAAGCTATCAATGTGTTTGTAACATACATCTCTCTAATTTAATAAAAAACAAGAGTTAAATCTACAGTTTAGAGAGAAATCAAATTAAATGAGAACTCTGTATTTGCACATAGGACCATAGGGAAATCGCGCCTTGTTATGTATATCTGTGTTCTTTATGGCCTGACAACAAGAAAATTTATGGTATTACCAATACTTCCAAAAATGAAAATACCTGTATTGGCAGCAAGCTTTCTCTGTTGCATCTAGAATATTGTTCACTAGCAATGAGGGACTGGAGAGGTTCACAGGAAGTGTCCCAAGTCAGTAACAAACCAGCTACATTAAATAGCATATTTTTCCTAATATTAAGCAAATTCTGGAATTTTGTATTGCATATAATTGCAAATTGTCAGTGCAACAGACATACTATTTGGAGTACACAGTGACCTGGATGTATTCAACAGAAATCATAGAACAGAATCATGGAATTGTTAAGGTTGGAAAAGACCTTTAAGATCATCAAGTCCAACTGTAAACTTACAGCACTGCCAAGTTCACCACTAAGACATGTCCCTAAGCACCACATCCACACATCTTTTAAATACCTCCAGGGATAGCGACTCTACCAATGCCCTGAGCAGCCTATTCCAATTTTTGACAACTCTTTTGGTGAAGAAATTTTTCCTAATAATCTATATAAACCTCTTGCACAACCTGAGGCCATTTCATCTCCTTCTATCACTTTTTACCTGTCTTATTATAACCTCTTTCAGACTAAACAGCCCCACTTCCCTCAGCCGCTTCTCATAAGACTTGTGCTCCAGACCTTTCATAGCTTTCGTTACCTTTCTTCAAACACATTCCAGCACCTCAGTGTCTTTCTTGTAGTGAGGAGCCCAAAAAGAACACAGTATTCAAGATGCAGCCCCACAAGCACTGAGTGTAGAAGGGACAATCACTTCCCTAGTCCTGCTGGCCACAAAATTTCTGATACAAGCCAGGATGGTACTGGCCTTCACGGACACCTAGGCACACTGTTTTCTCACATTCAGTTGACTATCAAATGGTACCCCCAAGTCCTTTCCTCCAGGCAACTTTCCAGCTATTCTTAATCCTGTAACATTGCATGGGGTTGTTAAGTCCCAAATGCAGGACCCAATACCTGCCTTTGTTCAGCCCCTTACTGTTGGCCTTGGCCCATTGATCCAGCCTGTCCAGATCCGTCTGTAGAGCCTTCCTACCGTCAAGCAGATCAAAACTCCCATACCCCTTGCTGTGTCAGCAAACTTACTGAGGGAGTACTTGATCCCCTCATCCAGAGCATTGATAAAGACATTAAACAGAGTCAGCCCCATCACCGAGCCCTGAGCAACACCACTCGTGATTGACCACCAGCTGGATTTAACTCCATTCAACACAGCTTTAGGTTCGACCATCCAGCCGGTTTTTACACAGTGAAGAGTCTACCCATTCAAGCTATAAACAACCAGTTTCTCCGGGAGAATGCTGTGGGAAACGGTGTCAATGGCTATATTAAAGTCTGGGTAAATAACATCCATGTGCTTTCTCTCATCCATTAAGTGGATCCCCGCGTCATAGGAGATCAGGTTAATTAGTCAGGATATGCCTTTCCTAAACTAATGCCTGATCACCTCATTATCCTGTATATGCTGCATGATGGTGCTCAAGACGATTTGCTCCATAATCTTCCCTCACACCAAGGTCAGCCTGAAAGACTTGTAGTTCCCCAGATCCTCTTTCTGGCCCTTCTTGTAGATGGATATCACATTTGCTACTCTCCAGTCAAGTAAGAGCTCCTCAGTTAGCCAGGGCTGCTGATAAAAGATGGAAAGTGGTTGGTGAGAACTTCTGCCAGTTCCTTCAGTACTCTTGGGTGGATCTCATTCAGCCCCATAGACTTGTGTTTGTCTAGGTGGAGTAGGAGGTTGATAACCATTTCCTCTTGAATTACAGGGGCTTCATTCTACTCTTGATCCTTATTTTGCAGCTCAGGGGCTGAGTACCCAGAGAACAACTGGACTTACTATTAAAGGCTGAGGCAAAGAAGATATGTGTAATTTAAAGCTGCTGATAAAAAGCCCTGAACAAAGGGTAAAACCCAGCTTTCCTACCAACAAACAGAACAGTCAAAAATTATGGAGCAAAATTTTTTCATCATAAAATAAAATTTATTTTTTAAATTAGGAGGAAAATGTGGTTCCTCTATTTCTTTTACCCATTGATGTGGAATGAAATAAAGGAAGAGTGAGCTGAAAATATGGAATTCTAACTGGAGTGGAATTAATGCAAACAGAAACACGTTTAAATTTATTCAAAACTTTAAATATACTTTGAAGTATCTGGCTGACAATATACAAAACATTTTTCCTCCGAATTCACTGAGAGAAAGAATTATATTTGGACAATTTGCATAACAAGATTGTTTCATATAGTAGAATATAAATCTTAACTGAATAACCAAATTTTCATTAAAAGGTTGTTACAGGTAATTTTCACTCAGCATCATTTATTGCATGTTAAATAGCAGAGATAATCTCAAGTATTTGAACTTCATGTATACTGGTGCAAATACTGTATTAGATTTCGATAGGAACGTAATGACTGAATAATTGACTGATCATAGAATCATAGAATTATCTGGGTTGGAAGAGACCTCCAAGATCATCAAGTCCAACCCTTAATCCAACACTATCATGGTTACTAGATCATGGTGCTAAGTGCCACATCCAGTCTTATTTTAAAAACCTCCAGGGATGGTGAATCCACCACGTCGCTGGGCAAGCCATTCCAATACCTGATTACGCGCTCTGTGAAGAACTTATTTCTGATATCCAGCTTAAAACTTCCCTGACAGATCCTAAGCTCATGCCCTCTTGTTCTGTTGCTGGTTGCCTGGGAGAAGAGAATGAGCCCCACCTGACTATAACCTCCTTTCAGATAGTTGTAAAGAGTGATGAGGTCACCCCTGAGCCTCCTCTTCTCCAGGCTAAACAACCCCAGCTCCCTTAGCTTCTCTTCATAGGACTTGTGCTCAAGTCCCTTCACCAGTTTTGTTGCTCTTCTCTGGACCCGCTCCAGCACCTCAGTATCTTTCTTGAACTGAGGGACTCAGAACTGAACACAATACTCAAGGTGTGGCCTCACCAATGCCGAGTACAGGGGAAGGATCATTTCCCTCGTCCTACTGGCCACACTATTCCTGATACAGGCCAGGATGCCATTGGCCTTCTTGACCACCCGGGCACACTGCTGGCTCATGTTTAGCCTCCTGTCAATCAGTACCCCCAGGTCCCTTTCCACCTGACTGTTCTCCAGCCACTCTGTCCCCAGCCTGTAGCGCCGCATGGGGTTGTTGTGGCCAAAGTGCAGGACCCAGCACTTGGCCTTGTTGAACTTCATCCTGTTGGACTCAGCCCATCTCTCCAGCCTATCAAGGTCCCTCTGCAGAGCCCTCTTGCCTTCCGGCAGGTCGACACTCCCTCCCAACTTGGTGTCATCCGCAAATTTACTCATGATGGACTCAATCCCCTCATCTAAATCATCGATGAAGATGTTAAACAGAACTGGACCCAACACTGATCCCTGGGGGACACCACTGGTGACCGGCCGCCAGATGGACACAGCCCCATTCACCAGAACTCTCTGGGCCCGGCCATCCAGCCAGTTCTTAACCCAGCTGAGAGTGCACCTGTCCAAGCCATGGGCTACCAGTTTATCCAGGAGTATGCCATGGGAGACAGTGTCAAAGACTTTGCTCAAGTCCAGATAGACTACATCCACAGCCTTCCTTTCATCCACCAGGTGGTTTAACTGATCATAAAAAGAGATCAGGTTGGTGAGACAGGACCTGCCCCTCACAAAGCCGTGCTGGTTGGGTCGGATCCCATGTCCACCCTGAAGGTGCTGTGTGATTGCACTCAGGATGATCTGTTCCACAACCTTGCAGGCACTGAGGTCAGGCTGACAGGCCTATAGTTGCCCAGGTGATGAAAGACTCCATGTCTTATTAATGACTCCAGTCCCACGAGTGTGTCAAATCAATTTTCTAAGTATTTCAAAGCTCGATATTTTGCTAGTTTCTTCTTTACTTTTCAAGGTCCCTGACTGTTATGGATCACTCCAGGTACTTCCTAAAATTTCAACCAGATATTTTCCACAAAGCCAAAACAATGAAATATCAGCAATAACAGAGATTTTTAAAACTATTTAAATCCTTCCCCAATTCATTATGTCAGAAGGCAAACCTTATTTACATAGCATCCTTTGAAGAAATATAATTATGTCATTAATTAAAACCTTGAAGGCAAAACAGCTCAGTAAAATATCCTTTTTTATCCATCATATTTATAGCTCTCGAGAGGGGATGTGTTGTCTAGGAATACAGTGGACTGATTAAAAAAAAAGTCAAGGAGCACCCTATCATATTGCAATTTGACTCTGGTTAATTTTACCATTTAGGACATACCCTTCACAATACATGCCGCTGCAATGAATCTCTTTTCTAGGATATTTCCTTCTCCTCCTTTCCTTTGTGCAGTAACCACATTTGACACACTGTGAGGAATCTGGGGTCTGTTCCGCTGTTGAGTTGTAGAGTACTTCTGCTATTGGTGTCACAATTAAAGAGGATATATGATAATTTAGTGACTATGTGATATAATTCTGCTTCTGCCATTTTGGGGTTTAACTGTTCCTACAAAAAAATTATCTTGGACATGTTGTTATTTGTAACATACCTCTTCCTGTTGCATATTCAGAAACAATTCTTTAACTAAGGCCCTGGGTATACAAACCATGTTCGTACAGAAAGACAAGGAAAAAAAGATAACAGAAGATTTCTCATTGATGGTGTATAATAAATAAAAGGTACTTTGATTGGATTTTAGGAACTAAAGGACATGAAAGATTCACTTGTATTCATTGCTATGGTAACTTATTTTGGTAAAGCTGTTTTTCTTCCTTCATCAAACCAACAAAACTAAATTTTGCACTTAAACTAACACAATCTTCAGAAACATTTTTATTGAATCCTACAGGAGCAACAAGAACAGTTTTAGGGAAGACTGTCTAGAATGGATGCATATAGTATATGGAAATTCCGGTTCTTCTCACAGATATTCCCCACAGTCACCTTCTTTTCCTGCTTTTTAATGGTTTCATAACAATGAAGTCATATGAAATACAGTATGAGAATTGATAATTCAATGAACTTTTTCCCATTAGAACAGTATTTTTCAATAATTTTTGTTCAATTTTACAGCCAAAACACCAGCTCGTTGAAAGCCAGCATGAAGAAAGCATTTATTAAAATGGACATTGACTCTTCCAGTGCAAGTTAATTTGTTTTCATCAAGTATTTGGAACAAGTGTAAGACAAGAAATGCACTGATTTTTCCTGAGCCTTGCACTATGCTTATAACAACCTTCAGTCCTTTGGACATGAATCTACTTTAGTCAGGTGCTTATAATAGCAAACAGCACAACATCTTACTGCTCTACAAAACGAAGCTCATAAACAGGATAATAATAGTAATGTTCCCCCTCTGCAGAGGTCTAGAACAAGGCAGCAACTTCTGAAATCCATTCCCTGGCAGCGTTTCTAGGGAAAAGGGAATATCGACGTTACCATAGACAAATTTTTTGTGATTCTCGTGTTTGCTGGCTGTCATATCTTGGAGATTTCAAGAAGCAGCAGCAAGAGAAAGTATTTCTCTGCTCTGCTTCTTGAGACCCTGAGTAGTACACAATACAAAGCTGATATGAGCAGACAGTTATTGAAATTGTCCAGGTTTTAGACATCTGGAGGGTCAAAAGGCCAAGTTTTCACCATTTCCTCAAGAATGTCAAATCCTCTTTTTTTGCTACACTCTACAAGGTGGCTAGCAAGAATGATGTTAAAGTTCTTCACCACACCTGCCTGCAAAAGTTAATTTGGCTGAGCCTCCAGGTCCTTCTCCCTCTATGGCTGCAAATGCGAAGGAATATGTGAGAGAGAGAGATATGATGATGATGATGATGATGATGTTGAAGAAGAAAAAAGATGATGATGACCATAGCTCCCCAACACAGATTTCCCCTATGGAAAAGCTTACTTGAGTTGAGACTCCCTACTGAGCATCCAGCAGTAATTTGCAGAGTGCTTCAGGACCTCTGTATTGTGGGTAATTCAATTTCTCATAATATAATTCAGCCAGCTCAATGTGTCCCCTGTAGAGTGATAATGAGACCAGACAGTGTCCAAGAGGGCATGAGACTTTCAGTTGTATCGTCAGAGCTGAATACAAGCATTTCAAGCAGAACAGCTAGTCCTGGCCTCTTCCCCAGTTGCTCCCTGCTGTGCTGTCTTTCAGCAGGAGACAACAAAAAGAGGCAACTGAGGGCTATTAGCCTTCTCAATCTATTTTTTAATATCAGGCTACATTTACAGATAGTTGCTAGGTTTCTTTCAGTACATATGTTTTCCTCTGACATACCCAGTATTTGGCAGAGCTATTGAAATCGAAACCACACCACTGGCATTTTGTTGTTTTTCAAGTCTGAAGCATTTTTGTGGTATGCAGTCCGCTTCTGTTAAGGTAGCAGCTTGGAAAGGCAATAAAAATGCATGATTCTTCCAAACCATGTTTTTGTGGATTCCTGTCTCTTATGGATGCCTGCAAGTAGCAGTTCAACAGGCTGCAGGTGACAAGAGCACAGCATCTTTCACAAAATCAAAATGTCAAGTATGCACTTTGACCTCAGTCACTGTGAGACAGCTGTCACTAATGAAAAACCCTGTGCTTAGGTTTGACTGTCATGAGAGCTTTTTCACCAGCCAGTATCTTCTTGCAGTTCCATTACCTCATTTTCATACCATTCCAGGTAGCATGTAGTTGTACAGCACTGCACGTCCTTCAGGCAACCTACACTTCCACCTCACTCTGTGTGCCAGGACATGAAATCCCTGTGAGAAACCAAAAGGGAAATCAGAAAACTGGGCTTATAATGTGCTGAGACTACTTTGATGCTGACACTTCAGATGCTCTTCTAGTAATGTTTTGCTTTGAACAGAGGTTGAGTGGCCATAACTGTGCTCTCTGTTTCTCAGATAGCACCATCAATCAAGGTATCCAATGTTCACATCCTAAGTTAACAGTGGAAATTCCTGTAAGATAATCTTTCATCTGAGAGGAATTTTAAAATTTCAGTTTACCAGACACTTATCGCCTGTATAAAACCTATTTATCACTTTTAGATATGTAACAGAATCCTGCTATTTTTACTAAACCCACATTTCGGGTTTTCCCTCTTTGCTCTTAATGGGTTTTTTTTTTGAATGGTCATCTGGTTTTGACAGTGATGTTATCAGTTTATTTGCAAAAATCCTTGCATGTCATTTGAGGCCATACTCTGTGATACAGCCTGCAGTGATGATCTCTTCACTCTCTCTGCTTCAGTAGAATTACAAGGAAGTTTGCGGCTTGGCTAAGGCTGCCTGTATGACATCTGCATCTTCTTTGGTGAAGTTCGGACACAGCTCTTCTTATTCTAATCTTTACTGACTTCACTTCCTTTTTGTGTTGCAGTAAATATGTTGTCTGTTATTCAGACCTTTCATTTTTCGTTTCTTGGCAGTGAGGATGTCCAAGTGCAGGCAGAAGAGGCCAATACTTCCAACTTGTTCATTCTTCAGTCTAACACAAGGGAAAAAAACAAAGTGGGAGAGCTTGATAAATGTATTCACTGCATCTTCAAAGGGCTATTCCCAACAAGCACTGCTGTGTCTAAAACCAAGAAAGTTGGATGTGTGAAAACATTGGTAGCCTTCATTAAAATGTAGGATGTAAAATGTAGCATGTAAATGTTCTGGTTGTTAACAAATTTTCAATTTTTTCATGTCCGAGCAGAATGGAAGATGTTTCATCTACAGGTTTGCACATTATGAAACAGAGATAACATATGTAGTGCAAGAGAGTTGTGTTCAGCTTTAACGCTATGGAAGTACATATATGGGGAATATTTGGCTGCAATTAGAAAATTTCTTCTAAAAGGCAAAGTACTGTGTGAATAAGCATATAATTATATTGCCAAGTGAGGGAAGACCAAATAGCTCTATGTAAAAAGAGAAACAAAGCAGAATAAAACAAGCAACGTTGTCCTAACTTTTATTATCACACATCCACATAACACCTTTTTACTTTTCCTTCTGAAAATAAGTTTGAATCATATTGTGAACCTTGGAGGACTCTGTTACAAAAACGTACTTATTTTGAGAACTAAACTTGTAATTTTGTCTAAAAAATAAGTGCAGAGATAGATTTGTTAAAGAAGGTTGTTTTCCTGAAAAGCATATTAAACTGCTTTCATCAAGCAGCTGTCTTTTAGTTAATTGCTACTGGTTTGGCCACATCTATATCCTATCTTTTATGCTTTTGCATGAGACCTGTGCAAGCCAGCCCCATGGATCCTACCCACCAGCTTTGCTAGACTGTCTCGGGGGAGGCACTGTGCCTTCCTGTAAAAAGCTGTTCATACGATACAGTTTCAGCTGTGATTTGTGCTGTGGAAGGTCTCCTTTTCAGAATAAACTGTGCTTGCATAGTAAGGTATGGAATTCACAACAACAGACGGCACTAAGTAATATGTATAAAATTCTGAATTCACTGAAGGCCAGTAAAAAAAACAAAGCAAAAAAAGCTATTAGCTTGAATTAATCCAGATGTCTGCACAAATTTCAGAGTACTGGGTAAAATTAAGATGTTCCACTGAATAGTATTGGTCTTTCTTGAAAATATCTCTGTTTAATTAAATGTCCCACTGAGCACTCTAAAGCGTGGAATCCAATCAGCTGCTTTAAAAGGGTACAAAATGGAGCATGAAACAACTGCATAAGACTTAGCTGGTGATTTCAGCTTGGAAGAAAATGGCAGGGAAGGTAATTTGTCAAAGGAAGCTGCCACTACAGCTGGAATTTAGCGTTCAGGAGCCACAGACGACCCAAGTAGTCCAAGGCTATGGAATTTTAGGGAACATATTCCTTGCAGCTAAAATTATCCCACTATAATTATTTTTGGAGCTCTACTCTCAAATAGTCATGTCCTCAGATATGCAGTAAATACACAATATTCACATCCGTGCTTGTCTTTGCACTTGTTTATAGCTACACATTGGCTACAGCAGCTAAAACTATTTATTTCTGAATATTACATTAGTCTTTTGCCTGAGAATGTAAACTGTCTTATTTTGCTTAAATTCAACCTGCCTTTCATTGAATTTGTGTATTAAATCTAAAGTTGTTTTTATGGTGTTGTGTAATTTATTGCGGTACCAAGTCCAATGAAATATCAAAGATATGGGACACAGTATTTATTGATCTGTCTGTATTCAGGTCTAAAATAGGATTAAGTCCTATGGCATTTCTAAAGATTAAGCAAGCTATCAAATTTAGACTTTCAGAATCTTCTTAAAATACTGTAATATGTTTACCAGCTCAAAGATCCAAAGATCTAAAATCTTTCAGTAAGGCCACATCAACATCATAACAAATTCTGAAGAAACAAAAAGAAAGAATATATTTCTCATGCTGATAAAATATAAAAATGATAAATGTAACCTTTTCTATGCAAAAGATTACTCTGAAAAATTATCAGTAAAAGAAAAATGATCTACAGATTTCAAGCATCCCCTTTTTGGAACAGCATGTTTTCTTGCAAAAAGTAATTCTTATACTATGATAGGAAGAGACTATCATTAATCAACATTATTATAAGCTGTTATGTTAGCATTATCACTGAACACTGGCATCACTAATTCCTCCTCACAGTTTCTAGTCTTGCCCCAGGTTCATTTTTTACTAAATAAAAATGTGGAGGATTGCAATTCTGTTGTATGAAGACAGACTAAAAAAGGAAGACTTCTCATAGAAGTTTTAATTAACAAGGCACTGACATTTTACCTTCAAATCAACAAGCTTAAGTTTTCATACTGGAGCCTGACAATCCTTTTATAATTTCTTCCTACTGCACTCATTTGCAGGATCAATCCTTAGTTCATGGAGGTGGGGGGAGAAGACAGTAAAGGGGGCAAAAGCACAGTATTAAACCTTCTACTGCACAAGCTAAGCTAATATATATATCCCGTGGAATGGGAAGCATGTTCTGGATTTTGTATTAGACGGTTTTACGGTGTCAGATTTTTAAATGGAGTCCACCAATGCGGGGCCAGACTAGGTTGCAGTACTAGCATGTTCACAGCTAGAAGGATGCTTCAATCAAGCACAAACTGAAATGACTAAAGGGAGAAACCTAAATTGATAGTTCTAAAGGTCATGAGAAATAAATTCAGGTCTGTAAGGAAAGTAATCAAAAAGGCTTGTATAGAAACCTTGTCATTCCTCAGCTTAATGAGTCCTTTACAAGAGTAAATAAGGGGAAAAGGATGAAAGTAATTGCTGGTTACATGTTGAGCTAGCTGTGATTTTTGTGCCTCCTAGGATGGCAGTTAGTAAAACAGCTTGCTGTGATCTGGAGGAAGTTGTTATTTATGATTTTTGTTTTGAGTAATCTTTCCCTGGCTTCACCTACAGAACACAGCCTCTTTGGGGATGTATAGCATCAGTATAAATAATTTTGCTTGAGTCAAAAATAGGAACAGTACCATTTCCCCCTCCTCGCTTTTTTTTCTTGGATATTTTTATGATTTAAAAAGGGTAGAAAGTACAGAAGACACTGGAAATAAGCCCATGTGAAACTCATTCAGATAAATAGCAGTGACTTATTATATTTCTTGGGTTTAGCCCTGGTCTCTTTAGAAAATAAGAGATTACTTGTCCCAACATATAAATAAATACCCTCTAGTCCTTCTCACTTGGTTTGGTATTATGCTGTTCTTACTCTGTCAGACAGCTTGTTCAAGACGGGTAATAAAATAAGCCAAAAAAACCAAGATATATTTCAGTTTCCTCAGAAAATTAGATATCATACACTGAGGTGCATGGATATTTCTTTGTCTCATGCTTTCATTGCCAGGTAAAATTTATTTGGTTTAGTTGTTTTCATTTATTCAGAGAAACGTCTAATGCAGAAACCATCTGCTGAGAAATGCTTGACAGTGTTGAAGTGCATGGCTCGAGGTAAATCTTCAGCTGGTATAAGCTTGCAAAGCATTAATAAGACAATGGAGAAAAAACAGCTTTTATCAGTGGAAAGACCATAATTTATTAAGATAGGAAAACTCTGAAGTCAGTTGACTCAGATTTCCTGCCTGAAGGTGGTACTGCCTCTCTGTACTCTGTAGTACTTTTTATTATATGGTGTGGATTCATAACTTCAGAGGGCTACAGCTTCACCTGGAAAGCACAGAAAAGTTGTCTGGAAGAAGCTGCAAGTCTGTGATAAACAGTTTTGAGTGGACATCGTACTAGCTTTCCAATCTAAGGGACCAAATTAATCATTTAATTAGGGAAAAGTGCTTTCAATGACAGACATATACACAGAATCACACAGAATTTTTTAGGTTTGAAAAGAACTTAAGATCATCAAATGCAACTGTAAATCTAACACTGCCAAGTCCACCACTAATGTCCTTAAGCACCACATCTCCACGTCTTTTAAATACCTGTTCAGGGATGGTGACTTCACCATCTCCCTGGGCAGCCTGTGCCAATTTTTGACAACTCTTTTGGTGAAGAAATTTTTCCTAATATCAAGTTTAAACCACCCCTGCTGTAACTTGACGTCATTTTCTCTCCTCTTATCACTTGTTACTTGGGAAAAGAGATAAACATCCACCTCATTACAACCTCTTTCAGACTAAGCAGCCCTCAGCGACTCCTCGTAAGGCTTGTGTTCCAGACCATTCACCAGCTTTGTTGCCCTTCTTTGTACACAGTTCAACACCTCAGTGAGTGGCCCAAAACTGAATTCAGTATTCAAGACACAGCACCATGTACAGAGAGACAGTCACTTCCCTGCTCCTGCTGGCCATACTATTTCTGATACAAGCTAGAAAAATTTTGGCCTTCATGGCCACCTGGGCACACTGCTGCCTCATATTCAGCCAGTTGTCAGCCAGCACCCACAGGTCATTTTTGACAAGGTAGTCTTCCAGCCATTCGCCCTCAAGCCTGTAGCACTGCATGGGGGTTTTGTGAGCCAAGTGTAGGACCAGACACTTGGTCTTGTTGAATCCCATACAATTGGCCTTGGCCCATCAGTCCAGCCTGTTCAGACTCCTCTGTAGAGCCTTCCTACCCTCAAGCAGATGAATACTCCTGCACAATTTGATATCGTCTGTAAACTTACGGAAGGTTCGCTTGATCCCCTCATCCAGATCACTGATAAAGATATTAAACACAACTAGCCCCAACACTGAGCCCTGAGGTACACGACTTGTGACTGGCTGCCAAATGTATTTAACTCCATTCACCACAACCCTCTGGGATTGATTATCCAGTCAATTTTTACCCAGAGAAGAATGTGCCCATCCAAGCCATGAGCAGCCAATTTCTTCAGGAGAATGTTGTGAGAAACAGCATCAGTGGCTTCACTAAAGTCTAAGTAGATAACATTCACAGGCTTTCCCTCATCTACTAAATAGGTCCCCTCATCGTAGAAGGAGATCACATTAGTTAGTCAGGATTTCTTTTCCTAAATTCACATTGTCTGGGCCTAATCAACCTGTTATCCTGTGTATGCTACACGATGGCACTCAACTCCATAATATTGCCAGGCACTGAGGCCAGGCTGAAAGGACTGTAGTTCCCTGGATCCTTCTTCCAGCTCTTCTTGTAGATGGATATCACATTTGCCAATCTCCAGTCAAGTAAGAGCTCCTTTGTTAGCCAGGGCTGCTGATAAACGATGGAAAGTGGCTTGGTGAGTTGCCAGTTTCTTCCATACTCTTGGGTGGAGCTCACCCAGCCCCATAGACTTGTACTTGTCTACGTGGAGTAGCAAGTCATTAACCATTTCCTCTTGGATTACAAGGGCTCCATTCAGTCTTCCAGCTGAGTCTTCCTGCTTAGGGACTGGGTACCCAGAGAACAACTGGACTTACTATTAAAGAATGAGGAAAAGAAGATATCAAGCAACACAGCATTCTTCTCATCCTTTGTCGCTGTGTTTCCCCATGCATCCAATAAAGGCTGGAGATTCTCCTTAGATATATTTGCTGCTAGTGTATTTGTACAAATATTTTTTTATAGAAACACTTTTTAAGTTCCTTTGCTGCAATAGCCAGGTTAAATTCTAGTTGGGCTCTGGTCCTTCTAACTTTCTCTCTGCACAACCTCACAATGTCCTTGTAGTCCTCCAGAGTTGCTTGTCCCTTCTTCCAAAAGTCATAAACTCTCCTTTTTTCCTGAGTTCCAGCCAGAGCTCTCTGTTCAGCCAACTTAGTCATCTTCCCCATTGACTTCTATTTTGGCACATGGGGATCACCTGCTCCTGCACCTTGAAGACTTCCTCCTTGAAGAATGTCCAGCCTTCCTGAATTCCATTGCTCTTCAGGGCAGTTTCCTAGGGGATTCTATTGATCAGTCTCCTAAACAGGCCAACAGCCATCCTCCAGGAGTCCCAGATGGTTATTACGCTGACCCCTCTCCTCACTTTTCCAAGAACCAAAAATGATCGTTATGTCCAAATTGGCCCCCAACCATCAAATCCCCCGCAAATACTTCTCTGTTCATGAACGAGAGGTCCAGTGATGTGTCTTTTCTAGTTGGCTTACTCACCAGCGGTTTCAGGAAGTTGTTTTCCTCATACTCCAGAAATTTCCTAGACTGTTTCCTCTCCGCTGTGTTGCATTTCCAGCAGACATCTGGTAGATCGAAGTTCCCCAAGAGGACAAAGACTAGTGATCATGACACTCCCCTCAGCTGCTTATAGAATAATTTGTCAGGCTCTTCGAACTGGTTATGGTCTGTAACAGACTCCAACTATGATATCTGTCTTGTACTTCCTCCTGATTCTTAATCATTAACAATCAACCCTACCATCAATACCACTAAGCTCTAGACAATCCGAACATTGCCTAACATACAGAGATACCCCACTGTCTCTCCTTCATTGCCTATCGCTTCTGAAGAGTTTATAGTCATCCATTGTAGCACTCAAATTTTGCAACTCATCCCACCATGTTTACATGATGACAAATTTGTCATAGTTTTTCTGCAATATAACGGCTTCCAGCTCCTTGTGTTTGTTTCCCATGCTGTATACATTGGTGTAGATGTGCATCACCTGAGTGGTCAGCCATGCCTCCTTTTTAGAGGAAAACCCCTTAATTCCTTTGAGGTGTTCCACTAGTGAGTCATATACATTCCTATGACGATTTCCATATTTCCTCCACATTGGAATGATTTACCCTTATACTTAGAAACACAGAATCATAGAATAGTTCAGGTTGGGAAGGACTTTTAAAGGGCATCTATTTCAACTCCCCTGCAATGAGCAGGGACATCTTCAACTAGATCAGGTTGCTCAGAGCCTGGTACAACTTGACCTTCAACATTTCAAGGCATGGGTCTTCTACCACCTTTCTGGGCAACCTGTTCCACCACCTGTTTCACCACTCTCATTGTAAAAAAATTCTTCCTCATATATAGTCTAAATTTACCCTCTTTTAATTTAAAGTCATTACCCCTTTTCCTATCACAACAGATTCTGTTAAAAAAATTGTCCTCATCCTTTGAACAAACCACTCTTTAAGTATTGAAAGGCTGCAACAAGGTGTCCCCAAAGCCTTCTTTTCTCCAGGTTGAACAACCCCAACTCTCTTAGCTTTTCTTCATAGGAGAGGTGTTCCATCCATAATTATCATGGCCTTACTCTAGACACACTCCATGTCTTTCTCGTGCTGAGAGCTGCAGAGCTGGATGAAGGACTGCAGGTGGGGTGCCGCCAGAGCAGAGTAGAGAGACAGAATCACCTCCTTCAACCTGCTGACCATGCTATTTTTGATGCAGCCCGACCTATAATTGGTTGTCTGGGCTTTGAGCACATATTGTCAGTTCACGTCCAGCTTTTCATCCACCAGCAGCCCCAAGAGCTTCTCCACAGAAATGCTCTCAATCCCTTCACACCCCCAGCTTGTATTGATATCGGGGGCTGTTCTGATCCAGGTCAGGACCTTGTTGAACCTCATGAGCTGCATGAGGGCCCACTTCTCAAGCTTGTCTAAGTCTCCCTGGATGGCATCCTGTCCCTCAGTCACCAGTCACGCTAATTACACCACTCAGCTTTGTGTAATCTACCCCCAATGTCTGAGAGTGCACTCAGGCCTACTTTCTACCTCATTGATGAAAACACTAAACAGTACTAGTCCAAACACAGACCGCTGAGGGGCACTTGTCACTGATTTCCATTAGGACATTGACCACTAACCTCTGGATGTGACCATCCAACCAATTCCTTATCCACGAAAGTGTCCATCCATTAAATCCATAGCTTCTCAATTTAGAGAGAAGGATGTTGTGGGGTACCATGACAAAGCCCTTACGGAAGTCCAGATGGATGACATCTGTAGATCTTCCCTTGTCCACTGATGCAGTCACTACATTATAGAAGACCACTAGGTTGATCAGGCTGGACTTGCCCTTCCTTAGTGAAGGCTTGCTAGCTGTCTTGAACCAGTCTTCTGCTCTCCATGTGCCTTACCTTTGCTTCTAGGAAGATCTGTTCCATGATCTTCCCTGGCACAGAGATGAGGTTAACAGGTTGGAAGTTCTCCTTTCTATCAGGAACTTCACCTGCCTACCATGACTTTTCAAATGTCATGGAGAGTGACTTGCCAACTACATCGGTTAGTTCCCTCAGGACTCTGGGATGCATCTCATCCGATTTCATAGATTTATGTATGTTCAGGATTCTCATGTGGTCATGGATCTGATCTTTTCTTACTGTGGGAGAGACTTTGCTCTCCCAGTCCCTACCTTGTGGTCCATCCACTTGAGAGGTGTGAGAAAAGAGAGTGCCAGAGAAGGCTGAGGAAGAATACTGCTGTATACCTCTTCCTTCTCCTCGTCCATTGGTACTAACTTGCCAGTCATGTTCATCGGGGCAGGGGGGAGGGGGGTATGCTTTCTTTGACCTTCCTTTTCTGGTTGACATATCTGTAGAAGCTTTCTTATTGTTCTTTGTATCTCTTGCCAAGTTCAGTTCTAGCCATGCCTTGGCCTTTCTGTCCCTATTCCTTCAGTACCAGGCAGTGTCCCTCTTCTCAGGGTACTTGGACACATCTGCCCCGTTTGTGCAATAGGCTCTGGTAGATAACAGTACAGTATTTCTTCTGCACTAATTACAAGCTTCGCCATCTGAGTAGGTACACACAGAAGAACCCCCTCCAATGGCATAAAAAATTTTTTGGCATGTAATTATGACCTTTAAAGATGAAAAAAAGAGAAAGCTGACAAACCCTGGAAGCCACACAACATTTACACAGGACTCTGTAGAATTTACTCTACCTGTGCCATCTGCTTATGCTAGTATCTACAGGACTGTGTTCATTGGAGAAAGGGCAGAGCTGACAGAATATGATTCCCTTTATTTCAGAAGAAGAATCACAGAAAATAGCTGGGACTTTTTTCAACATAGTGTCACGTACCCCTTCACTTCTTGGATAACATCAGAATGAGACTTCATGGAGAGAAAGATCTTACATTTCCTGGATTACAGTAGTTGAAACTCAGGTACTATTGTGAAGCCTCATTCTGAAATATTTCAGTGCAAGGTCAGCAAAGGAAATTTGGTAGACCATGCCTTTACTTGTTGTCCTGAATTTCAAGAAAAATATTCAGAGATATTTGATTGCCACAACACAAACAGTACCATAACAAAGCCCAAATGGAAAAGTTGCAAAACAACATTTTTGGTGGTTACAAATTCAGACCTTTTGACTATGTTCATAAAAGTGTCAGAATGGTTTCATAATTCCCCATCACTAATAGACAAAATTGGTACACTCTCAAAATGGAACCGGTCCCTGACATGCACTCTCCAGGAGAAACTTGTGCCTCAGAACTGTTGCTAGCCTGAACCTCCCTTGAGATATCTGCAGTGCACAGCACAGTGGTAGGCACGCACCATTCACAGTGCTTCAGAGGCATATAAGAATTATAGCCATGGGAGCAGAGTTCTCTGACTGGGTCAGGTAGCTCAAACACAGGATTAGTTAACCCAAATAAAGCACCAGAGTAGCCCATTGGCTTGTTGGCCATGTATCAGCTCCATCAGCTCACCCAGTATGGATCTGTAATAAGTCATTCCCCTGCACCACTCAAACCTTCACAGCTTGTTCTGTTTCCTGGCGCCCAAAAAGCCATCTGACTTCCTTGCAGAAAAGAGGTCTCTCACCTCAGCACTAATGGGTATTCTAGTCCATTAATTTCCTTCCTTCATTACCTTGCTC
The DNA here is from genome assembly GCA_033558185.1 of Dromococcyx pavoninus. NCBI lineage: Eukaryota > Metazoa > Chordata > Aves > Cuculiformes > Neomorphidae > Dromococcyx > Dromococcyx pavoninus. Next base: position 2,802,931 of record JAUMJL010000362.1, on the reverse strand, counting down.
GAGTTTTTGTATACTTATCTTGCCCTCATTTTCAGAGAGGCAGTGCAACCTTTTTATTCAGTTCCATCCTAAGACTCCCAAGACTGTTTTCCATCACTGCAATGATAGCAGACCATGCCTGAGTATCAACATTCTTTCTTTCCATGCTACTTCTGAGAGTGGGATTAAGAAAATGAAAAGCACAGAAGGAAAAACAGAGCCACAGAAACCTCTGAATTAATTCCGTCTTCAAGCTTATCCTAGGGCATTTTATTCTATCTGTCTTTTTTTATGATTAATTCTCTCTATAGCAAGAAATGTCTTTACTCACATTGAACACAGTCCTGATTATCTCACCCAAGCTTAACAATATATAATAGTAAGTCTGTAAACAGAGACAGCAGGAATTTTGAAATATCAGCAACTCCCAGGATTTTGTTATTGCTCTCAGATATGGTGAGACTGGAATGAATTTTTCAAACAAACAAAAAAGTTACAATCAGGGTTTGCTGCTTTAGTTTTTTGTCACTCCAATACATCACAAGTGTTATCTATAAAAACAGATTTTAAAGATGATGAAGAAAGATGAAAGATATAACTTTAGAACACAAATTCCAACTACAGGTGAGTAGAAATTAATTGAAATTTATGTCCAAGTAGTTCCTAGAGGACATCAATAACAATTTCCAAATAAAAATGCTGGCAATTAGCAGTATTAAGGCTGTACTTTACCTGCTGCTCACAGACAGGGAAGAACTGAAGGCAGAAGTGGCTGTAAACAGCAGTTTGGGTTGCAGTGATTACAAAACTATTGACTTGATGATCCAGAGTATACCTGGAAAGAAGAGTTGCAGAGTTAGGAGTCTGGAGTTACAAACTTTGAATTATTAGGGAATTCCTGAGCAGAATTCCTCGGAAACTAACTATGAATGAGATAAAGGCTTTGGAGAACTGGTTTGATTTTTCAAAGAAAACTTACTTAGAGCTCAGGAAAACACTGACAGTAATACTGGAGATTTCATTGAAAGGTCTAAGGTCTATTCGTCTGAATACAGAGCCCCTCAGTGTATTGAAATGCAAAAAAAAAAAAAAAAGAACATGAAAGAAGTGGAAATGAGGACAAGAAACAAAGGAGACTGTAAAAGCATTTCTCCAGCACTTAAGGATGGTATCAGAAAGGCCAGTGCTCAGATGAAGCTAAAAATAGATAAGAACATATTGTGTAACACAAAGAGATTCCATGGAAGTGCTCAGAACAGAAGTTTGGAGAAAATATCAGTCCCTTGACAAATGGAGAAAAGCCAACCTCATGATAGCTGATACAGAAAGGCCTAAAACATTTAAATCTTTTCTTGCCTCAGTGTTCACAGGCAAAGCCTGCCCCCAAACACCCCATATACCAGTCCAGTCTGGAAAGCAGAAGGGCAGTATGGTTAGTGACGGTATAAGGAAGTTGGATGCATTCAAATCCATGGGGCTAAAGGTTCTGCAAGAGATGACTGATACATTGCCTGTTATATCTGAAAAAAAAAAGGCTAATGTATGAGGTCTCCAATTATTGGGAAAAAAAGGTAATAATAAGCCCATCTTTATGAAAAACAAGAATCCAGAAAACTATGGATTTATCAGCATTAGTTCCAGCCGCACCAACACATAGAGGATAAAAAGGTAACCAGAAAGAGTTAGAATGTGTTTAGTAAAGGGAAATCATGGTTTATCAGTCTGTTTGCCTTGTACAATGAAATGACTGCCTCTGTGAGCAGAAGCAGAGTGGTGCTTGTCATATGGATCAACTTTCATTATGCTTTTCATGTTGCCTCCAACAGTGTGTTGAGTAGGAAAACAAGTAATCTTGGACTGGAAGAACTGCTAGATGGGCTGCAAATTCAGCCATCAAGTAGAAAGAGGGCAACATCTATTTGGTGGCTGGTGACAAGCAATCTACTTTAGACTGAGGACAGTGTTATTCAATATATTTGCTGATGATGTATATGACAAGACAGAAAGAAGGACCCAGAAAAAAGCCATCCTAAATAAGAGAGAGTAGTTGTCATCTAAAAGCACAGAGCTTCAATCCGGAGGGACCTTGCAAGGTAACAGAACCTCATAAAACTGCGCTGCCATTGTGTAATTAGACTCATACACTGGGTTTTTTTGTAATGTTAGGAATCTGATACACTATAGATATTATTTGACCTCTACTGGAATATGTTACCATCTTTAATATTATCATTTATTATTCTCTTTCTATTTTTAGCTTGTGATTTGGTTTTATTGAAAATTTGTCACCCTTTCACAATTTTTCACCAAAATTAGACAATCCATTCTGAGTATTTGTGTATTTGCTTTTGCACCTAAATGTCTTTTGTGAGTACATTTTTTCTTTGTTGTAGTACCATTGTGAAAAATAGCATTCTTAGATTCTACCTATCAAGTTTGCTCTTTTCAGAAACACCCCATTTGGTCTGTCTCTTCATGTAGCTGTCTATTGGCACGCATCTAATTGGCTCCCAGTTTGTCAAGGTGAACTTTCACAATGTCAAACTAATTTCTGAAAATGTGTGTTGCTTCCTTTAACAGTCTCTGCTGCCTGAAGAGGCTGGGGTGAATTCTGTATCAGCTACCAGTGTTTTTCTGCATTGAAGAAAAATCACCAAGTCCAATAGCTTGAATGGATTGGTTTTCTGACCACAATTAACTTGCCTTGTGGCTTGAAGCTGGCAAAGCATTTAAGTGTGTGTATAAATTTAAACATATAAGACAGCTCATCCAGTAAGAGCACTAATTACATATGCATATATTTTGCCTTTACATCTCTAATGCCTTTAAGTATACTTAAAGAGCAAAGAAACAAGTCTAGGATTAAAAGTAAACAAACATGAGAGGTAAAAATATTATCAAACAAACACTGTACAGGGTTTTGTTGTTAGTTGTGCACAGAGCTCCTTCATTTTCTTTCAAAATGTGTCTATCTAGGAAGACCAAGGTTTTCTCTTCAGGTAGCACACCATGTCTGAAACATTTATTTCAGTGTCAACATCAATTACAGGATGTTACTCAAAGTGTTTTGCTACCACTGTTGTGCTCTAATTAGGTCTCTCAATCCTCCTTCTTGTTTTTATTTGCAAATTATAACAACCAACTCTTAATGGATTCTCAATGGTTTTATCACAGATTTCCTTGAAAACATTAAATCCTAATCAAATAGTTAAGGAATTTTTTTCATGTCAGTTTCAATCAGTTCCTTTTCACCCTTGTTACAGATTCAAACCCACCTTGCCCATACCTTATTTTACAACAGCTGTAACTCATGATACTTTAGACTTCTGAGAGGAGCAGTCATTATTCCTCAGAGCATTGTGTGTACTCTGAAAGAGTTTTCTTGTTTGTGTTTTTTGTTATAAATGTCATTTCTACTTCCCCCGGTGAGAGTTCAAATATTGTGAAATAAAGTTTCTCAAGAGGAGCCAAGCCTAACTTTTGCAATCAAGAGGAATTAGTCAGATCATGAAATAAACTGGTGTAAGGGAAAAAAAAGCTATTATGCTTCTGTAATGGCATTGTGGTACAGGGACTAGCCTTGCTTTCTCATCAAAATGTCTAAGTTGTGTGTTTGTGTGTGTGGTGTGCAGAGAAACATAGAGAAAGACTGAGATTTAAAGACGTAATTTAGTCTTCTCACAACATAGACATTTATGTCATCCATTAAAGTCTTTTACTCTTCCAAAATTTTAAGAAATCACTGCAGGGAAAGTCTTTACAGAAATCAAAATTTTCTGTGGGTCTAAATAGCACTAGATTTTTACCTTAAGCGTAAAATTGTATTTTACATAAAATCTACAGGCAACACATCAACAGTAACATTTACTCACTGGTACTATATACAATCTGAAGACATCAGAAAAGTCAAAGAATATTAGGAGAGAACACGGATAGCTTTGTAGGCAAGCACTTTTCTTTCCTTCTGAATAGACGAAAACTAAGAAATATCCCTAAAATAATCTTCCATTACTCCCAGTATCAACCTTAACAGCACTTGTCTAAAAATTATATACTATCAAAATGGTAATGTTGTCTCTTTAGAAGTTTGTATTTATAATGTAACAATGCTTGTTAAGAACAGAAGTAATATTTAAAATATTGAGGAATATTAATGAAATTTAATTTGGTTATATCCAGGAAAACCTAGGCTGTTTGTTAGAGCAAGGTTTGTTCAGTGGGAGTTATGTCTAGCAAATAGGGCTGTATCTTTGCAACACCTTCTTTCTAGTACTCTGCCTTAGCATAAACAGCATAATGAATATGAAATATGTCTTTTTTGTGGCTGTGAGACAAAACTAATCTCTGCTTTTGCTGTTGAAAAAGTTATGACACTGAGATACAATAAATGAACTCAGAGGAGGTGTCTCAAAAATACCTACCTAGGAAATTTAGTTATTTGACACTCCTAGGATTATAATGGGTATTATTTTCTACTTGAAGCAGTATAAAAATCAAAGGAACTCCATCTCCTGCCTTGCACTTTGAATAATATCAGAAAAGCCCAGGGCTCTACACACATTAAGATGCTGTCACATCAGGATGCCCTTCTTTCCCTCTAGCTATAAAGCAGAGCAGGCTGAGGGGGCAGAGGATCCCTCCTGAGCCACAGCATGTGCCTCTGGGGAATTCTTGGGTGTTGTATAGTGGATACTCAGGTTCAGCAAGCTCACAGGGGTGTTCTCTGGTTGAAATAGAGAATTTGAAAAACATTGGAATACAAAACATATTTGGAGATTGTACAAACTCTGGTGTCATTCCTGCAGCTCTTGCTGGAAAACAGTTGTTTCCACACTTCCAGATGCCTGCTGAAAAAAGCAGAAACATTCAGAGAACAAACCTGCCGCTCAGTAACACAGAAATCTGAAATCTCACTTTATTCATCTTTTGAAAGAATGATTAATTTATGCCTCAGACTCACCAAAATGGCACATTCAAAAGTTTCAAGACAAGTTTCAAGCTGCCAGGGGTCTAGCAGCTGGGTATCAAGAAATCTGGTAGATCATTGCTTAGAGCGGCAGGTGACACACTCCTGTAGATAAGCCAAATGACAGTATTAAATGCTGTGCTAAGATGTATCCTTTTCTATCAAGTCAGTTTTCAGAATAGTACTGTACTGGATACCGTGTTCACCAGTAATTACAGGATGCATTCATTTCACTTTTCAGTTCTGCTAACAGGCTGTGAATGTATCTTCAGTCCCCTTGCGTGCTCACTTTCTGTATGACATGATAACAGCAGGATCACAAAAGCACTGCAAGGATCTAAGTCTCACGACTTCTGTTGTCAGAGCATACTTTTCATGTGTTTACAGCAGTAGATATAACTCATCTTCTGGAAGTCCTGTCATCTATTTTTGCCAGTTAACAGTGCAACCCTACCTCTATAACTGTTGAACAACATGTGTTTGTCAACTGACTGCTAGCTCTGCAGGCGATTAAAACTAGGATCTGAAAAATATTTCTAATATGATCACAAACAGCTACAGAGAGGCCAGGGATTTGTAGCAGCAAAATGTCGCAGAAGAAGATCTACTTAATTTTTGCAAACACCTCAGCTGAAAAGGATGTATGCATGGGTGTTCACTTCAGGGCATGGATTGATCTGTTTTGTGACAGCATAACAATCCAGTACGCCTCTCAAGCTGTTATCTTGGTCTCTGATTTCTCAGCTTTTGATATTTTTTCTTCTTTTTTTCTCTCTTATTTTTTTTCAATGTATAGCCCATAGTAGTTATGATTGTTAAAGAAAATGTTCAAAATTCTGCCAGTGCAAGTATTTCTATGTGAGTTTTCAGGTATTTCAGAAGAACACTGACAAGTGAAGCCTAGAGGCTCCAAGGGAAGTCCATACCATCTTTCCTTCATGGTTAGTCCCATCTCTTTTGAGGGATGCCATACTGGAATAAAAACCAGAGTGTATTCTGATTTAAGGTTAAGACCATACCTCTGTTTACTCTTCCTGGACAGCTTCTGGTTCACTGTGGATCATATTCAACTCTTATTGAAGCCAAAGATAAAATTCTGTTCACTTTCACTGCTAAGACAAGGTCCTATTACTTGGAATCAGGATAAGTCTTTTGCAGTCTTTTTTTTTTTTTTTCAGTCTGGTGACCACTGGTTTCTTTTCTCTGTGACCTCTTCACAGCTTTTTTCTAGCAGCACACCAGAACAGGTGCAGATGTATTCATAACTCTGATTTATAAGGTGCTATAGTATTAGATCTTCAAGTACGCTCCAGGTTTCCTGCCATAGGGCCAAGCACTGAAGAGCAGCTGGATATGGATTTCAGACACACTCACAGTCTATGGGAATTCCAAAGTTTCCAGACCATCATGCCGACAAAGGAACCTTGGAACTACAGAAATCAGAAGCCTGAACAAGCCCAAGATAAAACCAACCACAGTTCTCACCAGGTTTGTCAAAACAGACTTTCTTGAAATACTCCCTTTTCAATGAATCAGCACTTTCTAGGGTAAATTCCTGACCAGCTCTCACTTCAGTCTTTGTTATTGCTTTCAGGATCAGTTTTAATGCTAAAAATACTCCTAGAAAAGGGCTTTTTCATGCCATTTCTAGTAGTTAGTATACTCCCATGGAAATTATTTTTAAACAAACCTAACAAAGCGCACATCAAGCAAACATGCATCCAAGCACTTCAGTAGGCCCCAGTGTGTTCATCAGTTCCCACTGTGAGCTTAGGTGGGATATAGAACTTGAATGGAAGAAATATAAAAGGTATCATCCATTCTTCTTGCCGAGAATCTGAGCGGGTGAAAAAAATAAATGTACTTTAACTTTACTCTAGCTGTAAAACATATTTGCCTATTTCCTAGCATGTGCTTGTCCGAGGCACAAATAACGCACAGAGACACATCTTGTTTTTTTATTATTTTCGTTGTGTTGAAACACGGCTGCATAGTACAGTTTAATTAATGTTTTTCATTCTGGTTTTTAACCCTTCTTGACAGGCTGAGTTCCAGCAATTGAGAAAAACCAATTAAACTGAAGTTGAATGAATTTCCCCTTACTGAAGACTGTCTTATTAAACCGTAGTCATGAAATTGTTGAATAGGCCCTTGAATTTAACATTGCAAGTGAAGGATCAATTATTATTCTCTTCAGCGAGTCATATGCATTTGGTGCATTGGTAACCAAGGTCAACAGTTTGTTTAAAGGATGATACTGTCGTAAGACATAAACTGAAAAATTTCAGTATTTTCATGCAAATGGGAATTTAAAAGGATGTTTATTTTTCTGTGCCATTTTTGGTTTTCCTTGAATATTTGGAATAACATGGAATAATCAGAAAGATTAACTTCTGATTTGAATGGAAATTGGAAAAGCAGAGTCCTGGCTAAATCTGTCCCTAGTCAGGCATTTACTATCCCCGAGCTGCAGGTGAAACTTGGAAGGTATTTAGTGTAGCATTTCAAAACATACCTTATATATAGCCTAATATCCAATGCAAACAGAAACCGGGTGTCCACTGAAAATCTTTCCTTTCCCACAACATAACAGTATGAAGCCGTTCTCTAAAGGGAAAGATAATAAATGTATACAAATCACAAATACAAACTCCTGTTAAAATGTGTGACTGGATTGTCAAACTCATTTGCCACAAAATCTTACTTAGCTCAGGTACAGCAGCCTTCTAAATTTTTTAGAAGACAGGCTATTTTTGTCATGTATACACATGTTGTTACAGTGAAAGAAAAGATATAATGGAGAGAAAGGCTTTTGTTTTCAGTGCATAAAACAAAGTTTCAGGAAAGTTTCCCTGAACAACAATCCCTTATGATTCATTTTAGATTGTATTCTGAAAATCTTGGCACTCAGCATAGGTAGGAAGAAGCCACTGAATTAAGACCGCTTACTCAGATCAGTCTGGTGTTCCCCGTGTTGCTGATACCTGTCTTTTTATGTCTGTCTCGACAATTCATTCATCATTGTTAGTGGTATTTCTGTCTTACTTTGTGGTTTTCAACTTGTGATATGTGGACTCCAGGGGTCCACGTACTGCTTCTCAGAGAGATCAGAAGTTGCCTACTGCAATAGGCTTACACTTGTTGTGTCTCCCATAACAAGTTCCTAGGAGGCTGCAAGTGATCACAAAGCTGAAAACTGCTAATCGTTACATGGCTTAGAATTCCCGCCAAGGGAGCAGCAACTCTATTTTATCGTCTGTGAAGTAATGTTGCTTAATAGTGGCTAGGACATTAAAAATCCTTATTATATTAAACATATTACAGTGAGATAAAATTTTTTAGGTTTTATTCCTGTAAAATTCCTATGCCTGAAGCAGTTTTATCTACGCATTTCTAGCAACACAGGCATTAACTGCACATTAGCAAATTAATTTACTCACTTTTAAACGGTACTTAGGATAAGTCTTTAAGTACGTTCTATGAGCAAGAAAAAAATTCCTCTTTATTTTCTTGCTTGCTTATTTATTTATATTACTGTTGAAAACGTACACATTTGACCACTTGACAGATGTCAACTGATTCCAGAGCTGAGGAAGGCTGGAAACTGAAAGCACTCTGTATTTCAGGAAATAATGTAGAAACAAGTCTGGCAGCCTTGAAATGACATAACTTGGAGAGGAGGGCCCTGGACAGGTAAAACTGTCCTAAGGAAGTGTATTTAGTAATAGAGAAGGAGTAGGAATCTGGGGGAAGCCTTGTGCATTTGGCTCTTGTCATGTGCTATGTCTGTGAAAAACTGCTAGACTATATGGTCTTTGGACGGAAGAAAATGATTCATGTAAGGAAAATAAATAACTATTGTCCATGAGTAATGGACATGAGCAGACTGGAACGGCACTTTGTCTAATAATGATGGAATGGTAATTTTTAACACCATCACATCAAAGGCAGAGTGAATATTTACATTGTGTATGTACAGGACACACCTTAGATAGACTGCTAGTAGCCACATCTGAGATTCAGAGCCTGCACCCCCATCAATATGGGCATTTTAATTTAGGTACTAGTGGCAGTTTAGGACTCAGAAAGAGCCACATAGCAAGAAGAGAAAGAAAACAGAAGATCTGGTTGGCATTCAGCTGACCAGCTGAAGGATTCAGAAACTATTCCTTTGCCTCTATTCAGTGTTCAGATTTGGGTTTGTTGTTTTTTTTTTTCCTTTTCTACATTCTTCATTGACTTCTCCATGCCAAAAGAAAAAAAGGTCTTCAGTCTGGAAGTAACCACAGTTATTAAGGAAAAGTATTTTTTCCTTTTTCTTCAAAATACATACTGTTATCAGTAAGCACAGCAAAACGATTTTTCACTCCTTCTCGCCGTTACTCCTGTTATAACTGACTGATATTTCTCATTTGCACCAGTGGCTGTGAAGGCACAGTCAGGCCTATATGGTTCAAATTACACAAGTTATTTCAGCGGAACTGATAGTCTTTTGAAAAAGGATAGTTGTTGTGATAAAAGAATTCAGAGTTCTCGTCTAGTCTACTCTGCTCAAATGAAACCATTGCAATCATATATATGCTCAAGTGGATGTAGTGCGAGATTATCATGCTAATACAAAGGTTTTAGAGTTTTTTATCTAATCTGACCTTTATTCTAAAAAGAAAATCATACACATTAAATGGCACTGCATTTGCTGTCTCTCTAATTATTCGTGTTACTACCTCCCGCTGCAGGGATTCAGTTCCTTTGTAATCAAGGAGACAATGTGGTGAAACTACGAACTTCAAAGGTATTTCTCCAGCAGTAGTGAGACACAGGACTCAAAATTACTGGCAATTAAATATATCTGCCTCTCCAGACACTGAGAATGTTAGGAAGAGGAAAATGAGACTTTACATAAAATTTTGAGGGTAAAAATATTTTCCATTTAGAAGTCAAAGTGCACGGCAGTGTTACACAAGGCGACTGAATTTAATGAAAAAGCCAGTGAAATTTTTGTTTTCTGGAGCATACTTTTTTCCTAAGAAATGGATATCTATGTATCCTTCACAGATATGTCAATGAGCTTGAGAAACGCTTAATGCTTATAGTTGTTTCTACTTTTTCCACCTATGAAGGATCTTCAGTGGCTATAAGAAGATATTGATGAATATATATCATATATATATAAACTTAAGGTGAAAAATTATAATATTATTACAGTCTCAGAAAAGCTTATCATGTTCAGTCTGCAATCAGAAAGGAAAGAAATGCACACAAGTATAAATATTTCATTCTTATGTTGCACCCATAATTAAAATAAAATACAGAATGCTAATGTGTGTTTTAAATTACCATCATTATGAAAACATGAGCTGGGATTTGGGCGGGTTTTTTGTCTGTTTTTTGGTGGTGGTGTTTTTGTGAAGGTATTCAATTTGTTGGAATAAAAAGGAATAAAATAGATTGTTAAGTAAATGAGATTCTTTCCTACCAGGCTGTGATTTCAAATGCAAAGGATCATGAACTCGTAGAAGTGACTCTAAACACAAGAAACCATCACTGGTAGCAGGAAAAAAAAATAGAGAGAGAGAACAAAGAGAACAAATAACCTTGTTAGCTGCAAGATCTCGTTAATGAGGCCCTCGGATGACAAAGGTGATGAGAGCCTCAAGTTCAAATCCCTGGTCTGAATCAGGTCCAGTGGTGAACTAGCTGCTCTACCAGAGAGGTTTTTTCCCAAAGAAAAATACTGTGTCAAAGTGATCTTCACTTTACATTGTAGGATATCAGTGGACTTCTACTCACTACTGGTGAGGTTTTCCAGCTGATACAAGAACTTGCAGAGTGTTGCAGGGCTTACAGAGGGGTCTGGGCAGGTTACTGGGTGTATTATATTGAGATGTGGAGCAGAATTTCACAGGATTCACACCACATGTTATGAGGGTGGGCCAATGTTTTACCCTAAACATGGTAACAGTGCCTACACTGTGCAGTGAGGAGGTCATGATTTATTTTTTCCTCAAAAGGATCTTCAGTGTGCATTCCAGCCAGGTACCTCTAGAATCACAGAGACCTTCCATGAAAGAAATGCTCCTGAGGTTTTTTTCCCAGGGTGCTTAAGAGGAAGGTTTCTGAGGCTACCATGCCTCAGTATGGCACCCTGAGGAACTGGGGCCCAGGGCATGCATGGGCTAAATAGAGTCAAACCAATCAGCTGCCAAGCAGATAAATCCTTCATGCAACATGTAGCAAGGAGCAGCTTCAGCACCATCATCTCAGGCAGCGACAGTGACCCTGCTATGCTCATGCCTGCACAAGTCTCTCACTTCCTGCCCCATGGAAGAAGAAAATGTTCTTGTGGCATTCAGGCTATGAGCCAAGTGAAACTTCAGCAAGCTAGAGAAGAGCCATGTCATTCCTGGTGTGCATGGAAACAGGGGCTGAATGGCTTGGTCACCCTCACACTCTCCTCAGGGGCTGGTGTTGTGGCTGTCTGTCACACTTGCCTCAGAGGGGAAAAAATGGTGGCAAGCCTTCCAGAATCACCCTGGATGTAGTTTGTTACGCTCTCCCTGAGAGCAACCAGAATCGGCAGAAACTTCGGCCACATATGCATCTTCTGCTCATGCATCCTGTGGAGCTACACAGTTTCTTCAGTCCACCCCTATTTAGAAATTTTTGTGTCTTAAACTTCCAGGAAGAATCATCCGGCAGAAGGCTGCACCAAAGTAATGAACATGGGGGAAAAATACATATTTTTAGTAACTGCTATATCAGCTGTTACACTTTTGTATTTCCTTCCTCCACGAAAAAAGCCATTGAGCTACATTCCTTACAGCAAGACTGACATGTAGAAAATGTTCAGAGATTCCGCTTAGGCAGTGGTCATTGAAATTACAGCCTGAAACAAACCTAGGACTCAGTGTGAGCTCTCAGCATTCACATACTCATCATCATCTTGTCTTATGTAAGTGCCCAGACTGGCTTCTCCAAATGCCCCAAGACTGACTCTTCAAAAATTCCTTATTTAACTTTGCTGAAGTCTTTGTCTGCCTGTGAAATGTTATAGCCTGATTCATTAATGCTCGTGAGATGTATTTTGATGGAAGGTATAATGAAACTATGTAACAATTCTTGTCCTCTATTAGCTGTTTTTATTTTCAGTCTTCAGCAGCCCAGCCCTCCCCATAGCAACACAGTCAGAGGATGTTCTGTACATAACCTAGTGCGGACTTTTTTTCCCAAATGATGTATCAAAAATGTGAGTGTGGTCACAAAGGCTTTTTCCTTGCACTCTCAGTCCACATGGCTTTCAGATTCACAGACAAATTACTACAACACAAAACCCTGCCACGTGGGTAAGGCTGGTTGTACTCTTACTATGACCAAGCAGCTTCCTTCGCTCAGACTGCAGGAAATCTGCTGCTGAGTGAAGACTCAGATGCAGCAAGGACGTGCATTTCAGGTTAAGCCTGGACCAGATGGTTTTTATCAGCTTGTGCAATAATATTTTATAGTGACTGTTGTTACCCCACCCTGTCTAGAGGCTTTTTAGTGGTGTTTCTTCCTGGACATGCTGGAGACAAGGCTGGAGCAGTCATCAATTCCTGCCTGGCCTCGGGCTCGCTTTGACATCAGCAGTGCTGATGTAGTGGCTGTTGTGCCTTGTGAGTTAAACTCAGATCTCCCACCACATAATTCTTCTCAACAAAAAGGATGACCCTCATGTCCACAAAGCAATTATAAAAGCTCACTGCAGATTCTTAGCATGTTTGAACTCATAGATAATTAGCAGAGCAAAAGAATGGGCAAGAAGTGAGACCACAGTGATAATTTCTCCAAAATATAAGCCAAACTTTCTAGGCAATGGAGATTGCTGGCTCTTCTGCAATAGCATCAAAACACAGGAATGTTTCCAGCCAAGATAAAAGTCCTGAATGACATAGAGAAGTCTCCTGTGCCTTATGCCTTCCCCTTGAAGCACCTACCAGGGGGATTCCTAAATGGGTAGGAACTGCTTCCATGCAGCTGCTTCAGTCCTCACAGCTCTCTGTCGCTGCAAGCAGACAGCCTAAGATGGAAGAGGGCTGATAACTATCAAAGAACTGGAGCTAATGCATGTTAAGGATGGGAGATCAGGCACAACATAGAACAACATATATCTCTGCATTTCCATGACATCTACAGTGTTTCAAGAAGGGGTAATGATCCCAGACTAGATCTTATCAGGAAGTCCCAGAAGGGAGTGCATATGCTCTCCACCACGAAGCCTCATTGATGAATATATGCACTGCCCACGTAATGGGCCAGTGGGTCTGGTCAAGGAACACAGGATATGAGCCCACACTGCAGTCTGAACACTTGTCACACGAAATCTTGATTAAGACTGTCAAAATAATTTTAGATGAACCATCAAATGGCTCTTCAGCCTTGTCAGAGCTCAGACCCTGTCTTGCCATGGATTTCAGTGGGCTTTGGAACTGGACAAAGAGTAATTAAGTTGGACTGGCTTTGAGTTAACAGCCCAGCAGTGAAACAAATCTCCAGAGCAGTTTTTTCCTCCATTTCTCTATATCAGGCTACCAAGGGATGTATTTTCCTTTGGTTTATTTCTTTGTCCCAAAATTTTAGACTTATATCACCAAGGAAAATCCATTAAGTAGCACATAAAATAATTTGAATGAAAGCAGCATAAGGAGGAAACAACTTCCAGAAAATTACACAAGACTGCCTTTGTTCTTTTTCTTCAGAGATTTTATGAATCTATAATTTCATTATTTACTTTATATTATAGAGTGACATTTTATGCTAGCATAGCATGCCCTTTTAATGGCCTCAGTATGACTCACTGTGACCTGTGGACAGAGATTTTGTTGTTAGGAATTTGTTGTTCACAGCTCAGCAACAGTGACTTTAGTTATCTCCTGTAATGCTTTCCAATTCACAGCTAGATGCTTCTAAAAGGAAGGCTAAGACAGATGAGTCCACCCTGTACAGCAGCACTGGAGACGGAAAGGCCAAAGATGGCAGTAGTCCAAGTGACTTTGCTGCAGCCATGCAGCATGATGCCCCAGGCATAAGCCCTGCTCGAAGAATCCCATTGATGTGACTGCAATATGCTCAGGCACAAACCACAATTTCTATCGGGTGCTGAATTGTGCCATGGGGCACTGCAATGTGGAAAAATAGGCATAAGCACTGGCTGGGCCAGCAGCTGTCATAACGTGGCCAAGGCATGCCTGGTGGCTGATGGAACCTGCTTCCAGATCTTGTAAAAGCCCCTCTAAAAGCTGCCTTCTGGGACTTGCCTTAACAAACAGGTACACATCTCATGGGATTGTTACTTTTAATAAAAGCTTCTACAGCATTAACACTAACTTTTACACTGTCAAAACATGCTCATTTCTTATTCCAACAAATACTTACAGGAATATGAACAGCACAGAAACCTGGGCAGAACTGTAGCTGTCAGCCTTTTTCACAGTAAATTCAGGTTACATTGGAAAGTCATTGAGTAGATTAAATTTTGCTTTAAAGATAGGTTTTGCAATTTTCCTGGACAGCAGCTGCAAGTCTACCACGTTGTCATACATGTGATCCAGAACAACATGAAACAAATGCATAATTGCCACAGCACTCACCACCCTCATCAGCTCTGTCGCTCAGTCTTGGGCAAGATGAGACTCACTGCTATTCATAATAAAAAAGAAATGTAAGCACACTACAGTTGCTGTCATACTAAAGCCCTGAAAGGATAACAAAACTGTCTGTGTAAATCCCAGCACCGGGAAGTGCTTTTCTTCCAAGAGACATAAACATCAACAGCACCAAAAGCAGTCCACAGGCTCCTAGCAAGAAGACACTGTTCCCCAGTACCTGGTTCCTCAACAAGCTTAACATTTTGCTAGTGTCTTTTAGGAGCTGAATCTTTTAAGGCCCAGCTCTCCCAGGCTAGCCTAGAGTGTCAGAGGAAATCATATTTTAATGTCATAATACAGACTAGCCTTCAGAAGGTGAAACATGACACCCTTTCCTTCAGGCCTTCATATTTGAATTAGCTCAAGTCAAAATTTTCCATTCTCAATTTCTTGCCTGTGGCTGACTGAATTTGATATTATTTCATTGTCAGAAAAGTTATATATACTTTATGTGGGCAGAAAGACCAAGATGATGGAAAACATGGGATTTATAGTATTTGTCATCTGATAGCACAGAGGGTTTCTAACAGTTGCCCCAAGGCAAGCTCCTGTACTACTTGAGTTCTTTCAATCTGCCTTTCTCTTTTTTAAAAGGGAATACTACACGTCTTTCACAAGGCACTACTCATGTTACTGTCATTATTTCACAAGAACTATGGAGACTTTGAAGAAGATCGTTGTTCAAAAAGAAAATTATTTTTTTTCCCAGTTTGGTCTTTGGTTCCATATGACATGCAGCAAATATGGGGGAAGGAAAGAAGTTAACTCAGTTTATCCTCAGTCACAGAAAGTATTTCTCACTCATCCATATTTCCTTGAGTCTATGGCACTGTGTGGTATTTCCCAAGAAATACAGTTTTACGTCTTTAGGATAAAGACCAGCCTTAAGATCTTTACATCAGAGGGATTTGCATCCTGTTTAATTCAAAGAGCACAGATGTATGAAACATTCAGGCACAAGTTTGTCCTCATGGGCAGCAGTAAAACTGAGCCAGAGCTGAGTTCAAACAACATTGATGCTTAAGTCACATATGCAATACAAATCTGTTCTTTAATCAGAGGCTTCCTTCCCTTATATTTGTCCCCTTGTACTTATTTTAAACAGCCACAGCTTTCTCTTTATTTGCATGTTGGGGTTCGTTAAGTGCTACCAAAAGCAGAAACATGGTTGTTTCCCTAGTTAACTCTTCAGGTGAGCACTGGAAACGGAAAAGGCTTTCATAGAAATCTGCAACAACGTTCACAGGCAGCCTGTCTGTCCCTACTGTGAGGGGAGTTGCCTGGTCCCCAGCTGGCTCACTAATGGCTTGCCTCTGATTACAGGCTACCAGCAGGGAAAAAACACCTCTCCTGTTTTTTTTCTTCCTCCTAGTGGGTGAACACAGACCCCACTTGCAGGACCATGGCTTTCTGGTATGACATGAAAGAGCCCTGGCTCAGACCAGCTTGTCCAAATCAGATAAATCACTCCCCTCTCTCCATCTCACCCTCCACATGTGGTGACAAATAACTTGGGCCTTCGCCACTGTCAGTGCAGGTCCCACCTACCCTGGGAATTGAGCCTTGATGCAATTTGTGTGTATTTGTCACTGAAACTGGTTCCACAAGGCCTTTTCTTTTCTTGTGCTTTGCTCTGCTTTTTTGTACCAATGATGGCTTGAAAAAAATGTAGCAAAAATCCCCATAAAACACAAAAGCAAAAATTGAAAAGGAAACTCCTTAAGTTTTGGAGTCACTTTTAAATTTGTGTAACAGCATCCATGACGACATTTCCCCACAATGACAAACCCAAAACCTCAGAACTTGTAAAAAACTGGTTCATTACTTATAGGTTGAAGTATTTTATTTTTTGAGAGGATCATGTTGTAGCCTTTATGTTAGGATAGAAGCAACCATAAAAGTTTATCTTACTACCTTTTTGCTTTTTATATTTATTCACCTCCTCTGTAACTGCAGCATCTGCCTTACAAGGAGAAAACTTTATCACTTCTCACTTTTAAGGTGAGATACAATTGTTTTAGGTGTTTTACTTTGGTGTCTCTGTGTGGCTATATTTTTCTTAGTTTTGTTTTTTAAGTAGGCTATCTACCGGTTTCAGTATCCCTGGCAACAAATCTCTGGTTAATGATTCACTAGAAATTCACTGCACAATGTTGATTAGTTTTACCAGATTTTCTAAGAACTTGCAAAAGAAGCTTTCTTAAAATAAAAAAGATCCACTCTAAACTTATGAGCCAAGCAACTCAAGGAAAGCCATAAATCAAACTTCTTGAAGTGGGGGTTCAATGAGCTTTGTTTAGGGCTTTGTTTCTGTTTTTTGGATGGGGAAGCCCTCAAAACTGAATGTCAGAAAATGAAATATCAATACTCACTGCAATTTGAATAGAATTTGAAGAGCTATCAGAAAACAAAGAGCAAGAAAAAAACAGACAGTTTTTCTGGAGGAGAAGAGTGTTTCAAGATTTTATAGTAATATTGTTTTTATTTAATATATTTAGAGTGCTACAGGGAAAAAATAAAAGTACAGTTGTCATAGGAGCACTACAGTCTTACAAGATTATTTAGGTTAATCCTGCCAAAGTACTTCATCTTCATTTTCCCCTCAGCATGGGCAGCTCCTCTCTACAGAGCCCAGGGAAGCAGGAGGATGGGGTCGTAAGAACATCAGACTGTCTGGTCTCTGTGAGAATTAGTATTCACATCTTTTCCCTGAGAGAGCTATAATTTGTCCAAAATTGAGCAATGCTGGACCGGCAAGAGCACTCCATCAAGACAAGATGTAATTACTGGTGCCAAAGCAAAGAGCATCTAAAATTTTACAGGAAAATAGGATACTAAAAATTAGAGTAGAAGAAGGAGATATTTTTAACTTGTCTCTTCTCTTATCAAAATCATTGCAACTAAAGTTTTCCAAAACATTGTACAGGTACATTATCAGCATGAAAAAAGATCAGTTCAGACAGGTAGAGTTCAGCTAAGATAAATACAAGTGTACATAAAGTTTAATAATTGAAAGTATGATAATTGCAAGTATTACAAGTAATTACAGGACAGGTGTAATAAATTTCCCCAATATAACAGGAATGCAATGCAATTATATCAGAGGAAGGGAAAAAGACCCTCTATCTGATACAAGTTTCTTCTCTTCTGGTTAGCATTGACTTTATCGTTATTACTACAGTTTTTCCCCAAAAGTTCCTCAAAATTTAAACAACTCAGTAGAAGTCCTTAATCCGGCAGGAAAATGTTGCATCTCACATTAGGCATAATTAGTGTCTTTAATGACCTCTTATGAAACCTTTGCCCAAGGATTTTTGGAAGCTTAATTCTCTGTTCTTCATTATTTTGCTGAGCAGTCCAAAGAACTAAAGAATATTGACCAGGCATAAATTTCATCCATGGAAAACCGACCAATATCTTCCAAGATACCACATTTGTTAGTTGTTTTATTCTGAATTATTGTTTTTCTTTATTTACTTGATACCAACATGAGGCTCAGCATATTATCCCCAGGATATTTTAAAGGAAATATGACATTTGATTCCCCTGCCTTTTTCTGCTAGTATTAACTCATTTAATGACCATTTCCTTGGTCACTAAGACAGCTGCACAGGCTGACATAGCTCAACCTTCACAAAATAAATAACCTTTTGCTTTTAAGTCAGAATTTCATCTGTGGCTTATTCCAGATTTAATTATTCCTTCAATTCCAGAAACTAGGGAGATATTGTTCCATGTTTATTATAATTCATTAGAACTAATTACAGAAGCCTGTTTTCCCCAATCGCCAAGCTAACCCTCAGTCTGGACTTCCCTCTGCTCACTTTCAAAGCCATTTTCTTTCAGAGTCTCTCAGCTCCACCACTGCAAAGCCTGTTGTTCTTATTATCATCACTGGAGTTTCACTCATGTCTTGGAACAGGTGAAGAATGAAGATTAATATGATAAACACTGTTCTATCACTGGTGTCACCAAACAAACTAGTGCTCAGACAACTTAAAAGTAATACAAACTTGAACAACATGGGATGGGTGAAAAACAAAACACAGCCTACCCAATGGCAGCAAATGGGAGTAATGAGAACTGTCTGCTACCAGCACAGGGGGGTAAAGTAGGCTCTCCAAGGCCACCCGCTCTTGTGGATCATGTTCAAACACTTCCCATCTCTTGCTGCTGGTTGCAGCTTCTCCTGAAAGCTGTTCCTCTGCGCTGACATGTGAGTACTCATAGGTCAATTTGGTGCAGGGAAGTTTAAACTACTACTGAATAATGCCATTCTCATTATTCACAGCAGTACATCTGCAGTTCATACCTCTTCATGGTTTTCTTTTTTAAATCTTGTTTGCAATGAATTGAAGAGGGTTATTAGAAGCTTTGTTTTCATATCTACTTGGCATTCTCCTTGTAAGTGTGCACACACCATGATAATATTTTCTTTCTTGGCAACTACAAGTCTTTCACAGATATCTACAAATTAAAAAATTAGCTTGAATATTTTTTCTGTTATAACAATATGCTTATTTAGAACAGTTTTCTCCCGACTCTGGGTTTAGTACTACATCTTTCCGCTCTACTGAGATTATTACAATGTTCTGCAAAGATGCTGAAAACAGTAAACAAACCAATTCCTTGAGATTTTTGTTTGTGCAATGAATGTTACCTAACTTTGCTTCACGTGGCCAGCCAGCTGAAGAAGCTGTTAAAAAAAATTGCCATTGGTGTTTGAAGAGATAATAAAGGCTATCAAGTTGCACTTTTAATATTCAGTTTTCTATATTACTTTATATGCCATATTTCTATGGTTTATTGATGCAGGGAAAAACCTTTCTGCTGTTCAGCAAGGATCACTCTAGCAGCCGTTATTCACTTATCAGCAAAGCCAGACATACACTATGTGGTAAAGGCAGTAAATCAGTCTGAAAGATCTGGCCAGATATCTAAGCCCTGGCAGACCATCCCGCTCCGAGACTGTCAAGGAAACCAAACTCGTGTTTCTCTACATAGCTTTTTCAGCAGCAGAGCACAAATATCTTCTTCCCTGCCTACAAAACACAGGATCTCCTTGAAAGAAAACTTTTATTCCATGCAACACAAAGCCCTTTCATCACCTGTAGCTGTGTCTATTGTTGGTTTTAGACCACTTGGGCCAGATCTTATCTAATATAATTTCTCTGGACTTGGATGGAAAGCACTACTAGCCCATCCAGCAGCGATTTCCACACAGGTTACCCAACTACGGATGGCTTGTCAAAGCAAGACCAGGGATCCACAAGTTTTTCCCTCTGCCCACAGCATGACCAAGTCCTCACAGCTGGCAGTCAATATTGTCAAAGAAATACAAACCAAAAAAGTTTTCATTTTGCCTTTCACAATGCTGTTGATTCAGCATTACTAACGGCTTATAAAATAGGAGGAACTGCGATGTTGTGAGTAACAATTCACAATAAGCACAGATAACTAAGCCTCATCTGAAATTATCAAATTTGTAGACAATAAGGTTTTTGATCATAGCTATGCCTGAAGCCATCTATTCTCTTTTCTCTGGATGCTTGGCCACCCCAAACAATCGTTTAATCTTAATCATGTTTCAGTCGCTAAACAAACACAAGTCTGGTGTTTAATTTATGAGCAAAAATGTTGCAGGGTGGGAAGATGCATGAAATGGAAACGTGAAAAATTAACAACATATAATTTCCCAGATAATTTGTAGTGCTGCAGGTAAAATCTTGCACCAATTAGGCCCAAAAATCTGCAGCATCAACTTGTCTCTCATCACTGTTCCATAATCCTATACTGCAAAAAATTAACAGGAAAATTGTTTTTCCCGGTGTCTCCCTTTCCATGATTAAAGCATATATTTCCATTTTCAGTGTTCCAGAACATTAACAATCTTTCAGAAAGCTGTTGAAAATTTTCTACAAGTCCTTGGAAAAAAGAAAAAACTAGATCTTCTAAAAAATTACAGAATTGTAGCTCCTCCACTCTTTCTATACACTTCCTGTAGTCAAACTCTCAGTAAAACACGCAATAATTATTGAGCACACACAAGAAGAAGTGGTCAAAATGTTTATAGAATAACAAAAGGAAAATGCTTGGGGAATATACAAGACTGAAAGGGGGTACTTCAAGTGCAAACAAAATTTGAAGGGTATGTAGGATTTTCATGCAAATATTTTCATCTGTATCTTGAAAGTGGAAATAATGGATAGCAAAGGAAGTTAAAAACAGTTAAGGGCCCTAGGGTCTATGTTGTTCCATTTGCAGCTCAGTTCTAGGAGCTCCACTATGCAATAACCTTTCTCCTGAAAAAGGAAAGGTTAAGAAATAAAAAGGCAGAAACTTTTTCTGTTTATTTCCCAAATGCCGATTCCTGACTTTAAACAAACAATACCCGTCAGAGAGGATTTGATCCATTAGCTACTCTTCCTCCCAGTGCAAACTCCTAACATTAGACACAGTGGCCGTAGTTTCTCCTTACTATGGCTGCAAATACTAACTTGAGTAAAGCTCCTGCCCCAGACCTTTCTTAGAAATATTGTGTAAAAAACAAGGAAGTCTGATGTTTCAGAAGGGAAACAGGATTTGAAAGGCAAGTTTCTCAGAGCAAACTTGGACATGATGTGGGCTGGAAAAGAAATATCTTGTTTTAAGTTTTAAGAGTAAAAATGAAATACCAGTAAGTTAGGTCACTGTGTGGCCGGAATTCTGTGTCAGTTATTGTCTTCTCTGAACTGTTCATCCTTCCCCTGTCAACACACATTTTCTTTGTCTCCCACCATTGTTATTTAAAATAGTGCATTGTAAGAATTTGCTTCTTGTACATTATTTTCTCTCATATCAAATGACCTGGCCCATGTAGTTATTTTAAAACCTTTGCCTCTTGCACTGAGACTTCCTTCTTTTTCTTTACTTTAAGATATTACTCTACATACAGTTTCAATTTTGTATTCAAGCCTCTTTTTAAGTACGTTTCATCAGATTGTTCAAATAGATTTGTCTCTTAAACCAAACAAGTAAGTATATTAATACTTGGACAATACAGTGCCATTTTACCTCATATGTAAACTTGCTCAGATTGATTTCCCAAGTTAAAAAAATAGTCTTTGGAAATTAATAATAATGAAAACCAAGAGTCACTGAGGCACAAATGCAACCACAAAGATGTGCCAGCCAGGGACTTCACAGCAAGTGGTATGTCAGTGTATTGTTGAAGTGATGTACAAGAGGGCTCCACGCAGCCCAGACTACAGGGTTTGTGCTTCTGGTTGCTAAGGGTTTACAAGTATGAGTCTACACCATTTCCTGATGATTTGACTTCAAATCAGAGCACATCTCAGAAAATTAAATTTACTAATATGGGCTTAGCCAAAGAGAAATTCCCTGTCCCTAAAACCTCAATATCTGAAGAGCCTGGGAAACATGCAACAGGGTACGTAGATGACTGCAATTGCTCTGATAGCTAAATGGTTAATGATGACAATGATGCATAAATAACAGCAATGGTGTAAAGCTGAGTCCATTGCAAAAAACATATGTTAAAAAATACACCTCAGTTTCAAACAACTTAGCATGCAGAATGTGAACAAAGAACTCTGGAGGACACTCTGCTTTGTTTGTGGATCACTTCCTATGTCCTTAAACAGATACAACTCTGATAAAAACCTAAGAAAAGTCTTTTTCAGTTTTCTACAGGAACTTTCATTTTCCTTCAGTATCCCTTTTTGTTGTGCAGAATTAATTTTCTTTAAAACTGTAGGACAGTTACCTCAGCCTTTTCTTGCTTCAATGAATGTTGATACTAGTTTTTTTTCAGAAGAGTTTCTTCAATATTTTTCAGTGAACTTCATGATGAAGGGTAAAACTTTGACAATAAGAACCATGTCATTAAGAAAATTCATTTCAAATTTCTGAATATTAATTAATTCCCTTCTTTGAACACTTGAGGAGTTTCTGTCTACATTTTTTTGTTTATTTACAAGCATAAAAGCATTTTTCCTTCAGTAAAAGATGAGGAAATCTAGTTTGGTGTCTTTTTTCGCCTCGTTTTCTCATAGTTTGTGGGGTTTGCAACACAAGTAAGTGAGAAATAATCTTGCTTTTGCTATGACTTTCAGCAATATGTCCTTTTCTAACTGATGGAAAAAAGTTGTGTTAGAAAATAAGTGAGACTGAGACTGGAAGAAGAAAATAGCACGAGCTTTTCCCCTTCAGCAAGAACTACTGGTGACAGGAGAAAATGAGGAAAAAAAAAAATTCTCTGCTTTCTTATTTTACTATTCCCCTCCTTGAACATCTACAGAGATGATCCTTCTTCATTCCCAGATCATCCTCTTTGTTACATTTGGCCTGAGTTTATATCATTATTAATTCCCCCTCTGGTGCCAGCATTGGGCTAAACTGCATGAGGAGCTTCTAGACAATTCCTCCTTGTCATGGCACTGCATGTATCTGATTGAAAGGTCATCAAGATCAATGTCTCCTTCAAATAAAATCAATAGATTTTGCATCAAGCCAAAGTGTTGTTCCAGTCTGAAAAATGACTGAAAACAGCTCCAAGAGCTTGTGTGTTTATTGTCTCTCGATGATTTTCACATGAAATGTGTTCAAATTATAAGTGAACAATATACCTTATCCTTCCTTCTTTCCTGACTTAAAATCTCTGGCTGGTGTCTGAAGTGATCTTATGTATTATCTGTAAGTATTCTGAAACTGCAGGAGGTCAAATTGGGTCATGCAGCTAAAAATGTGAAGTTTCATCAGCAGTGCAGTATTTCTACAATATTTGACTCTTGAGAGAAAGAAAGAAAAAAAAGCACTCATTGCAACCCTCTTTGTCATCTGTTGTCATGCCATTTCCATACAAATGACTGAACAGACAATTCTGAGTTTCTTATGTACCATGAATTATTGGGCAAATCGTGTTCTCAACAGAGATAATGAGGTCTCCAGGCCTAGGAGCAATGGCATATGATATATGACGACCCATTCCATCACCATGTTTGTGCTTGTAAAATTAAGGCCCTGCAAACCGCAGCAGGCATTGTGAATATATTCCTTTCAGCAAAGATTTATTGAAATGCCATAAATCAAGTGACTTGGAAAAATTAGAAGAGGTGATGGTAAAGGAAAATTAAAGAAAGAAGATGAAAATGAATATAATAAAAGAGAGGCGGAATTCAAAGAAGAAAGTAATGTCTGAGTAATAAATACTGCTGGTATTAGTTGCCTGGACACACTGCATGAAAAACCTCTTTTTATCAAAGAATTATGAGCAACTTTAACTGAAGAAATGCTGTCTTTGACAGGCTGGTCACCTTGGTGCTGTTCTTCCCTAGGCAATAGCATATATTAGAAGAGAATTTTTCAGAAAGAGCCCCAAGAGTGACTTTTTTACCTTCTCCTGTGTTTTAGTTAGACCTTACCAAAGCTTTCCTCAGGATTGTAAATTTTATTGTAACAGGGCTATATAAAAATCTCATGCCAACTGACTTCCACATGCAGCCAGACTTTGTAGTCTAGAGGTTACGCAGAAAATGCCAGTGTCAATCAATTACATTATCGTGATTGATTTCCACTTGCCTTTGATCCCATGTATAAGTAGCTCATACTTATTCTGACAGATTTCTGTGAAAGAAAAGCCAAGTGCTACTACTTCTTCCTGTGTATGATTATTGTCATACTAGAGATTTGATATTGCAAATAGTCAGTGTTACTAACATTCTTTGTTTTGCCAAGCCAAGAGCTGGGGTGTTCACCCTTCCCAGGGCTGAGCACCAGGTTCCTAAGCTGGTGCTGCTGAAGGATGCACTGAAACAAGAGTCCTCTACCTTTACTGACCTCGCTGTTTTGCAGATGACTCACTGGAGGAAAGAAAAAAGTGATGCAGAATAAGCATATAGGCTGAACAGACAGGGGGTTTGCTATCTGATAAATCTTGATCTTTGATAAATGCATATATTTTTAATCCTGGAGCTCAAAACAGGCTTAGAACTCTCATAAATTAAAACATTCAATTGAAACGAAAGCACAATACATAATGTATTTCCCTTTGCCTCAGATGAAAGGTCTCAGCTTATCCTTTGTACAACGCTCAGGGTACTTCAGGGTCTTTGAAAATTCTTCATCAGTCTTCTCTGACAGGTCCCATGGCTGCTGGTGAATCATCCCTGTTAGATAAGACCAAATCTTTATACGAATTTTAATTTCTGGTTTTGGCATTTAGGCAGTGCACAAATACCTAAAACAGGAATACAGTCAGGCTACCTACATGTTAGAGCAACAAATTTATTCTCTTAGGTCACAGACCTTTTCATTTAACCTTCAAGGTATCTGAGGTTTTCCATTTAAATTATATTCCCATACCATCTCTCCATATATTTCCTGATTATTCACCCATCCCTCACCTCTATTCCCTGCCTCATCATCAAGGCTTCACTGAAGTTCTCCCAGGCAGAAGCAGAGTAAGAAGTGTTACAGGTAAGAGAGACAGCTTTCTCAGTGGTTTACGTTCTGATGACACAGTGCAAAGGTGTGATTTGTGACAACTTAAAGGAAACTCATCAACTTCATTGTAAACTAACGCATTACTCTGGCTTGAAGTATCTGTTTCTTTTGTTATTTTTCTGTCTGCAGAAAACTAACATATAAATAGAGAGAGGCTTTCATTGTTGTTCATTTTGATTAATATCTCTAGGAAAAAAAAGGAATAATTTGTCTCACTTCACATTATTTTCAGACTGACTTCCTACGAAAGGGAGGCTTAAACATTCACACTTTCTGTCCATCTGCCTGTTCATCTGTTGAGATGTCTGCCAATCCCTCCTCCTCAATAGTTTTTCAAGCCCACTAGCCACTTTCAGTCAGATTTGACGAATGGCATCATAAAATCAGTAATGAGTACCAAATTAGAGCACCCAGTGGGGAGATGACAGCAGCCAACTGGCCAAGCAGCATGTGAAGGCTGTCTGGCCAGTCAGTGTCCTCCAAACCAGTCAAAGAGCAAGACACACCTGGCACAGGCCACCAGGCAGGAGAGATGGGGTACATTGCACAGGTGATGTGTAAGACATCTGTGTCACTTCAGCCACTAATGGAATACTTGTTAGTGTCACATGTTAAATCTGTAATTGATTGTTTACTTGGTATATAGCTGTGCCACCACATCTGTCTTGCTGTAAGCGTGAGACACCTGCTGCATAGTTAAGCTTAGGAGAGTGTTTGCTCTGCATCCATTCTACCAAAATTCCATGCATGAGTAGCAGGGAGGAAAGCTTCCTTTGCCTTTCCATGGAGAGATTCCTCTTTTCTTAGAAGCAAATGACCTCCCTTTGGTGGACAACACTTCCACCCTGCCTCAAGTAAGCATGAGGCAGGCAGGGAGAGTGAGCAGGTGAGGCAGAGGCAGGGGCTGGAAGACTCCTAGGTAGACGAGGGAGATGGCACACATACATCTCCTGCATATAGGAGGAAAGTGTTGTCCTTGTGACCCAGAGGTCTATGGGATGAGTAGCAACTAAGAGTTGCTGCATTGCAGACAGACGTGCAGTCATCAGCCTGGGAACAATTTGGAGATGAAAATCTATCTCACAAAGGTATACCTGTCATTTTTTAATATTTTTTTCAAATTTTCTAAGGATGTGACAGGAAGAAATTAATTTCCTTTAAAAAAAGGAGGATTTAGGTTAGCTACTGCAAAATAGATTTTAATGATAACTACAGTTACATAGCGTAATACACACATACACACACATATATATGCAAAAGGATTGAGGAATTTTCTCATTTGAAGGTTTCAAGAGTGATTAGACTGACACTTGATAGGGACATTCTTTGTATTTTTCTCATCTGTTTTTTACAGGAGTATGGTCTACTGACCTCCCGCCTTTCAGCCCAATGATTTTTTTATTTTTATTTCCATGCAATTATTAGGCAAATAATTTATCTTGATAATCAATCTGAGACATTTTCACTGAGTTTATTGAAACAGAGATTGGTTTGTGTACTTTATGACAACCAGACTTCAAAGACTCTCTCAATAGGTGAAATTAAGCAGGTTATGCTAATAAAGAATCCATCTGAATCACTGAGATTTTTTTCTTTTAACAATCAGCCTACATGGGCTTGAATCTGTCAATACTCAGCAGAAAGAAGAGAAAAGCTTTGAGGAAGATTGGCTTTAAGGTGAGGTTCAGCGACTGAGAAGTACTTTGTTTCTTAATTTAGCCATATATTCCCTTGGAAACGGCACTTTGTATTCAATTCACAAACTACAAATTTTATAGTAAGAGAAGCGTCACAGCACTATTTTATTGTGTAGCTGTGACTATTACTTCTTTTAGAGAGTTCATTTATTCATTATTCTTGATATGGTTATGCTGGCCAGGTAAAGATAATTTAAAGCTGATTGTTCCCAAGGCAAAAACAAAAAAGTCCCTTGGATACATTGAGTTAGCTCTAATGCCTTCTCTACTAACAGTTAAATAGAGTAACTGGCCCTTCAAATTCAGGGCTCTTAATTTCCCAGGCTGCAGCACACCATGTCTAATCGTATTAGTCATGAGGTACAAGGTTTCCTGGTGGAACATAACTCAATGTGACTGATGTAAGCAACTTTGATGTAGGCACGCATTCTTTAAACATGCCTCACTATTAGGCACGTCAACCACTTCAGATTAAATCTTTCTTCCATCCAACACAATCCCAGTATCGTCTCCTGCTCAATGTTAGGAATTGAATTAGGGACCGTTTGAGGCTCAGGTTACAACAACACTTATACTCACAAAAGTAGCAAATCTCACTACATTAGGATTTTTCTTCTGCTATTTTTGGTTGTATCTCTTCTTTAATGTTCTCTACCAAGCTTTTGGGCTTGTTACAGGCGGGTGGTTGCACTATCATAGAATCATAGAATAATAAGTTTGGAAAAGACCTCTGAGATCATCAAGTCCAACCATACCTGTCCCCTTACTAAACCATGTCCCTAAAAAACTCATATACTCACCTTCCAAACACCTCCGTGGATGGCAACTCAACCATCTCCCTGGGCAGCTGTTCCAATGCCTGACCACCCTTTCAGTGAAAAAATTTTTCCTGATGTCCAGTATAAACCTGCCCTGGTGCAACTTGTGGCCATTTCCTCTCGTCCTATCACTTGTCACTTGTGAAAAGAGATCTGCACCCACCTCGTAGATCATATTAGTGTCAGAGATAAACCTCAAGTACAATGTTTACCTTTCTTCCTCAAACAAGAAATCTGGATGGGAAATTGGGGGTTTCTTTAAAAAAAATTAACAGTAAATTTGGGATCTGGACTTCATAAAATATTAAAGTAGTTCTTAAATATTTTTCTGGCATCGTCTCCAAACACCATAAAACACCAAAGAACTTGGAGCCAGATTAAATTAAAGAGGTTATGTTCTCACAAATATGCAGCCTATTCATTTCAATGTGCCAGGATGAACTGAATGAACAGAGCACATCTCTAAACTGAAAAACCTGTTCCACTTTTGCTTACATTCTTGTGTATTTTTTCATTGGCCTTGTTTAAGCACTGCTAACCAGCTACTAAGCTGTTGGCTTTTCACATTTTGTTTTCTTAGAAAATCATAAATTAGAGTAGAATATGCATTTTCTTCAAGTTTAGTTTTGGTACATTAACCAGTGCAACTCTTTCAGTGTTTTCTGATCTTCACAGTTAAATACAGTAAAGCCATGCACAGCAGTCCATAAAATATTGGACTGTGTTCTCAACACAATGAAGCAAAAACCACAGTCCCCAAAAGAATGCAATGAGTAATACAAGCAAGAGAAAAATAGTGCCTTTTAAAGCAAAAACTGCATGTTGTAGTAGCGTAGAGAGAAATGTGTAACATGCATCCATCATTAGCATCACTGCGTTTTCAGTCAGCCATGTCTTTTGTGGGCTCAGTGTTCACTGAATATTTAAAAGTTATGGTTAAATATTTAATAAATAATGCACTAAACCTCTGATGATCTGTCAGCTCCAACTACACTGGAAAAATGTTAAAAAACAGGCAAGTGCTTTTATCACAGATTGTGCTCTTCACCATGTTTTTTATTTGCACTGCATGAATAATTGGTGTTTTTAAAAGTAATATTAAAATCCATTTCCCAAAGGTATCTACATATACAGCACTGTACTGCTAGGTCCTACAACATAAAATATTTAAATAATTTGAATATCTTTTGTGAGGCAGTAGAAGAGGCACTATCAGCAGGGGAGAGGAAAGTAGAGGATGTGTAAAATATTTCCTAATACAAGCTTTCTCGTACTGTACAAAGTACGGCAAATAAAGCCATGTAATATTAATAGAGAGGGGAAAAGGAAACTTACAAAAAGCCATTTTCTTGTGCTGTCGGTGGATTTATATTTTTTGTTTTTCAAATTTTGTTCTGGTTTTATTCTTCTAGACTCTTTCTGTCTACAGATCAAACTCTTACAGATAATAGTGTCATGGTTTAACCCCCACTGCCAATTGAGTATCATTCAGCCAATTACTCAGTCCCCTGGAAGTAAATTAAAATTTGTGGGCTGAAATGAAGACAATTTAATAAGACAACAAAGGAAGAGATAACAGTTGTAATAATAATACAAAAAAAGTGATGCACAATTCAATGCAGTTTCTCATCACCCAACCTTCTATTGTCCAGCCTGCCTCAAGCAGCATTCACAGCGAGCTCTGGGCCCTGATCAGCTTCCCATTTATGTACTCAGCATGATGTTATATGGCATTGAGTATCTCCCTGGCCAGCTTGGGCAGCTGCCTGGCTATGCTCCTTCCAGCTTCTTGGGCACCTGTACATTTGTAAAACATGGGAAACTGAAAAAGCCCTTACCTTCTTGAAAAAACATCAGTGTATTATCAAAATTATTCTCATACTAAATGTAAAAAACAGCAGCTCAGGGAAGAAAATTAATCCTATCTCTGCCAAGCATAAGCATTACCTGGCAACAACTAAAACAGTATGTTATCAACAATATTCT
The DNA here is from genome assembly GCA_033558185.1 of Dromococcyx pavoninus. Taxonomy (NCBI): domain Eukaryota; kingdom Metazoa; phylum Chordata; class Aves; order Cuculiformes; family Neomorphidae; genus Dromococcyx; species Dromococcyx pavoninus. The sequence continues at coordinate 2,773,299 of JAUMJL010000362.1, read as the reverse complement.
AAAAACACAGCAGCTATTGGGAAGAAAATTAATTCTACCCCAGTCAAAACCAGGACAAGAAGCTATACTCTTCAGTACGAAAATGTGCAGGGTGAATAGACAAGTTACTACTGTTTTTGGTGAAGATGCCACATTTCACCTACTTTCTTCAAAGATTTACCAGGCTAATTGTCTTCCAGTAGCACCTATTTTCCCATAACAGCCAACAGTAAGGAGGGGCACCACTGCATGGAACAGGGATCCAACAGAATGGTGGTGGTTTTTCTTGACCTCATGCTTGGAAATCAAATGGCTTCTTAAAAACTTTTGTGTGAAAACTCCCTCAAATTTCCAAACGTCTTTTCCTTTGCCTATAAATGCCCTGAACCACTGTAAGTCTTGGCCTGGTCCATCAAAAGTTGGCAGTGTCACAATATCCCTTTAGCAGTTTGGATTGCTTTACACCAAAAGTGCCCTGTGGAGTGATGAAACTTTTAGGGGAGCCAATAGCCCCTAGACAGCCTTGCCATTAGACTTTCAAGAGATTATTACAAAATTTGCAGAACTACAAGATGTTACTGTGCATGACCTAGGTACCTTTTAGCAGATGCTTGTTAGTTGCAAAAATCTGGTTGAGTCTAGTGAAGGACTTCTGTCATCAAACGACCAAAAGTCAACTTACTGAATAGTCCTTCCAAGTGTTACACATCAGAAGATCACCACATTGTAACCGGACATTTGCTCAAACTTGCAAAAGAACGATCGCCAAAAGAATTCACGGGGGAAGTGAGAAAGACTGAGAAATTCATTAGCACCTCAGATAAAAGGCTTAGATGAGAGAAATGTTGAAACATAGGTGATGCTAAAGTCCTGCAATAGGAGTAGGATTCTAAGATTTCTCCCTCTGCCTCAGTTTGCATTTCTGCTTTTCTTTTTCAACACTGCATTTCCCTTCTGCAGCCCTTTGATCGGCTGTGTAGGCAGTAAAGTCCTCAAGACAGAGGAGCAATTGCATTTTATGATATGTGTTTATAACGCTTCACATAATGGGATCTTAATCTCCTAAAAAAATGACACAAATAGTAAATCTGTCACTTTTCTATAAATACTTTGTTCATTAAAAATAATAGAAGAAAAGATCATTAGGCATGTCATACACATTTCACATCTGATATGAACTGGCGATTGGGTCTCTTCCTAATATTTGCATGAGATGAGGGTTCCGTTTTCCCCTTCTGTTTCTTCCGTTATGAAAACAGACATATATTCTGCTTATGGGCGTTGTTTCCCTCCTGCATTCAGTGCTTTATCACATATTCTTTTGTGATTTCATTAATAGCCTGCTGGGGGATATTTACAAAAACTCTAAGTATGTGTGTGCATGTGTGTATGGATAGATGCAGCTGCACATTAAAAAAGGTGTCTCTGCTGAGTGATTTGTTCTGACAGCTGTGTTTTCAAGCTACTGCAGAAATGAGAAAGAAAGATGTATGCTGCACTCGATGAATGGGATACCGCTGTAAAACATCTGCAACAGCTGTGAAAGAAAACAGCCAGCAGAAAACACCAAGAGGTCTAATAGGCTAAAAAGGAGGGAGAGCAAGATTGCACAAAGCAGCAGCAATCCCCAAGGATGAAGGCTCCCGTGAGAGGCATTTGTCACCCAGTTTAGACAGTGAAACTCTCATAAATGCTGCTTTGTGAATGAGGCTGTACGTTCAAGAATAGGTCTTACACCCTTCCCAGTGAGGTTTCACATTTGAAATTGCATTGATCCCATGATTATCTCCTGCTCTGTGTAAAGTCATGTAGAGAGTCTTGTGTTCCTCTTACAATTTTAAGCCTGAGTTTTTCTTCTTGAGTAACATTATTAGTGAGAGTGATAATAAAACTAAAGATACTCAAATTTTAACTCTTAATTAACTCTTCCTATAATATACAAACATTTCTGGAGAAAAATTTGGGGACATAAGACAAATAAGAGCTAAAATCTACATAGTTTAGAGTTTCCGAACAGATGACCATAGAACACCTTTTAGGGAATGGAGAAGTCAAATGGTTGGCAGCTGACACCTCACCCCAGGAAACCGATGAGCATTTTAAAAAGCCAACAGGACCCAGGGAGGTGTCTCTGCCCCACAGGAAACAGGTATGACCGGAGAGGAAGTTGAAGAATGGGGCTCATCAGTCCTCTTGACAGATGACCCCTGAGGCCACTGCTACTGACACACAGCCACAAGATTCCAATGTAGATCAGCTTTGCTCCATTCCCTAGCCAAGACATTTTGTTTTCTGGAACAGAGGGACAGAAGCGAGAGTTTTGCAGTCAAAATTGCAGCTAATGGTCTTTGGAAAGGCAACACCTCCAATACAAAAGCTTCAAGAGGAAGCAAAGCTATTTTGGGGTCAGTAACATTTAAAAGTAGCAGAGAGACCACAACAGCAACAGTAAGTATAGGTAGATTACTAAAGGAACATTGTCAGAATAAATAACATATTGTCTAACAAATTGGTTTGCCTGTGCTATAAAGAGATTATTAAAATAAAATCGAAAGAGTTTAAAGAATCTAATTTATTCTCCTCTGTCTTGGGTGTTTAGTTCCTGCATTACTCCCATCTTGCACTGTTAAACTAGACTAGTACATTTCACTTCTACGGATAGTTTCTGGTTTGGAGTTTAATTCTACCTTATTACAAATTCCAATAAATCCTTGGGGCTTCCCAACAGGTCATGACACTCTTGTGCAGAGCACTATACAGGCGTAATAAGCAGAAACCCACAAGCACAGACAGAAACAAGTTTTGAAACAAAGGGGTAAAAATGAGATTGGAATTGCAACAAGACAACGGTGGTAACAATATATGTATTTTATTGGCTATAACGATATATATTGTATTTACCTTACATTGTTAATATTGTCTATTTATTAAATATATATATTTTGTACAGCACACCTATCCTACTATTAGTTATAATCAAAATCCACTGTTTTCTTCATTCATCTGTCAGTCACAAAACTCTACCACCACCTAAGTTATATTTGGTCTTAGAATGTAGGAACACCAAGGAAAAGACTGCTTTTCTCCAGGGGAAGCCACTTACACCAGCTGCTGCATGGTAAATAACATATATAAATGCTTTAGAGCTTGCACTGAATGGAGCTATTTCTTTTTGTTTCTCTTTTCAAATCAGTTTATGTCTTATTTTTAAAAGACCTAGAGTTGGAGACTTAGTATACAAAAACTCTTCTCCAATATTGAATCCGATCCTCTCGTAGTACCTCCTTACTCAATACACAAATATGGCATTCTTCTTTTCTTCACTGATGTTCAAGCATGTACCTCCTATTGCACTTCTGAAAGCCTTTAATTCTCCAAACTTGGTGTAAGGGGCCTCTGAATCAACTGACTTGTGTGTTGTCAGCTCCGCTCCAGTGGGGAGCTATTCTGCTGCCCCTTAGCTTCAGTGTTGGATGTGCCCAGGATCCAGGTGTTTGAGGGACCCAGTTACAATCTCACCACTCTATTGGGTGAAGAAAGCTTTGCTTTTATACCTCAAATCACATCTGGCTCAAGAGGTTAAAATAGGTAAAGGAAAAAAGCATTTTCAAACAATTTATAGGAAAGACTACTAAATGTTTATAAAAGGCACAGAAGAGATAATAAAAGAATTGCACTGAATCTGCTTACTCTGAGTAGATAAGAAAGACTTCTTTCCTTCAGCCAGCTGATGTTGTTTCTCTTCTGACACGATGGTAACTATGGTTTCTGCTGCTACACTGCTTCTTCTCCTATCATTGCATTCCATAGAATCATGGAACCATAGAATTATCTGGGTTGGAAGAGACCTCCAAGATCATCAAGTCCAACCTTTAATCCAACACTATCATGGTTACTAGATCATGGTACTAAGTGTCACATCCAGTCTTATTTTAAAAACCTCCAGGGATGGTGAATCCACCACCTCGCTGGGCAGGCCATTCCAATGCCTGATTACTCATTCTGTGAAGAACTTTTTTCTGATATCCAGCCTAAACCTTCCCTGGCAGAGTCTAAGTTCATGCCCTCTTGTTCTGTTGCTGGTTGCCTGGGAGAAGAGAACAACCCCCACCTGTCTACAACCTCCTTTCAGATAGTTGTAAAGAGTGATGAGGTCACCCCTGAGCCTCCTCTTCTCCAGGCTAAACAACCCCAGCTCCCTAAACTTCTCTTCATAGGACTTGTGCTCAAGTTCCTTTACCAGTTTTGTTGCTCTTCTCTGGACCCTCTCCAGCACCTCAATATCTTTCTTGAACTGAGGGGCCCAGAACTGAACACAATACTCAAGGTGTGGCCTCACCGATGCCGAGTACAGGGGAAGGATCATTTCCCTCGTCCTACTGGCCACACTATTCTTGATACAGGCCAGGATGCCATTGGCCTTCTTGGCCACCCGGGCACACTGCTGGCTCACGTTTAGCCTCCTGTCAATCAGTACCCCCAGGTCCCTTTCCACCTGACTGCTCTCCAGCCGCTCTGTCCCCAGCCTGTAATGCTGCGTGGGGTTGTTGTGGCCAAAGTGCAGGACCCGGCACTTGACCTTGTTGAACTTCATCCCGTTGGACTCAGCCCATCTCTCCAGCCTATCAAGGTCCCTCTGCAGAGCCCTCTTGCCTTCCGGCATGTTGACACTCCCTCCCAACTTGGTGTCATCCGCAAATTTACTCATGACGGACTCAATCCCCTCATCTAAATCATCGATGAAGATATTAAACAGAACTGGACCCAACACTGATCCCTGGGGGACACCACTGGTGACCGGCCGCCAGATGGACACAGCCCCATTCACCAGCACTCTCTGGGCCTGGCCATCCAGCCAGTTCTTAACCCAGCTGAGAGTGCACCTATCCAAGCCATGGGCTACCAGTTTATCCAGGAGTATGCCATGGGAGACAGTGTCAAAGACTTTGCTCAAGTCCAGATAGACTACATCCACAGCTTTCCTTTCATCCACCAGGTGGGTTACCTGATCATAAAAGGAGATCGGGTTGGTGAGACAGGACCTGCCCCTCACAAAGCCGTGCTGGCTGGGTCGGATCCCATGTCCATCCTGAAGGTGCTGTGTGATTGCACTCAGGATGATCTGTTCCACAACCTTGCCAGGCACTGAGATCAGGCTGACAGGCCTATAGTTGCTCTGGTCTTCCTTGCAGCCCTTTTTGTGGATTGGCGTGACATTTGCCAATTTCCAATCACCTGGGACCTCCCCAGAGAGACAGGACTGTTGGTAAATGATGGAGAGTGGCTCAGCAAGCTCTTCTGCCAACTCCCTCATCACCCTAGGATGGAATCCATTAGGTCCCATAGATTTGTGTGGATCCAGGTGGCTCAGTAATTCATAGACTGTTACCTCCTGGAACACAGGAGGAGCATTTGGTTTCCTGTCTCTATCTGTGAGCTCCAGAGGCCAGTTATCGTGAGGGCCACCTCTCCTACTGGTGAAGACTGAAGAAAAGTAGGTGTTGAGTACCTCAGCCTTCTCCTCATCCCTAGTAACTATGTTCCCCGCCAAGTCCAACAAAGAATGGAGGTTTTCCTTGCCCCTCCTTTTGTTATTAATGTATTTGTAGAAGCGCTTTTTGTTATCCTTAATAGAAGTAGCCAAATTAATTTCAAATTGCGTTTTTGTTTCTCTGATTTTCCTTCCGCATGATCTAACTATAGTCCTATACTCTTCCTGAGTAGTCAGACCTGCCTTCCACAGTCAGTAGGCTCTCCTTTTATCTCTGATTTCCTTCAGTATCTCCTTATTCAACCAAGGTGGTCATTTCCCCCACCAGCTTGCCTTTTGGCTAATTGGTATAGCCTGTTCCTGCGCACTCAAGACTTTTTCCTTGAAGCACATCCATCCCTCCTGAACTCTCCTGTTTTTGAGGAGTGTGTCCCAGGGTGTGCTCTGGACCAGTCTTCTGAATAGGTCTATATCTGCCATCCAGAAGTTCAGCATAGAGGTTTGATTGGTGGTCCTCCTTACCTCCGTGAATATTGAAAACTGTATTATTTCATGGTCAACGTACTCTAGTTGACCTCCGACCACTACATCTCCCACCAGTCCCTCTCTGTTTGTGAACAGCACATCCAGTGGGGTCTCACTCCTGGTAGATTCATTCACCTGCTGGAGCAGGAAATTATCCTCCATACACTCTAAGAATCTCCTAGACTGCCTCTTCTCTGCTGTGTTGAGCTCCCAGCAGATATCCGGCAGGTTGAAGTCACCCATAAGAACAAGGACTGGCGATTTTGAGACACCTAACAGCTGCTTGTAGAATAACTCGTCCCCTTCATCATCCTGATTGGGTTGTCTATAACAGACTTCTACCAGGATGTCAGTCTTGTTGACCTTCCCACTGATTCAGGTCCACAAGCACTCAATCCTATCTTTGGTGACCTCAAGTTCTACAGAGTAAAGAGACTCTCTAACATACAGAGCCACCCCTCCACCTATCCTACCCTGCCTGTCCTTTCTGAAGAGCTTGTAGCCATTCATGACAGCACTCCAGTCATGCGAGTTGTCCCACCACGTTTCTGTAATGGCAACTACGTCATAGCTTTCCTGCTGCATGATGGTTTCCAGCTCCTCCTGTTTATTGCCCAGACTGCGTGCATTAGTGTACATGTGCTTCAGCTGGGCTGCTGATTTTACTTTTAATTCAATCTTTTCACCCCTGGGCGGAACTTTGGAGAGCCTGAAATCAATCCCTTCCCCCTTCAGACCTAGTTTAAAGCTCTCCTGATGAGCCCTGCTATCTTATAGGCAACAGTCCTTTTGCCCTGCCTAGACAAATGAAGCCCATCTGATTTAAGAAGACCAGGTAGTACGGAGTTTGCCCAATGATCAAAAAAACCAAAATTTTGACAGTGGCACCAATCCTTTAGCCACCAATTGGTAAGGTAGGCTTTCCTAATTCTCTCTTCATGCATCTCCCCATTCATTCCAGCCATTACAGGAATTGAAGCAAATACTTCCTGTGCACCTGTCTCATGGACTGATCTACTCAGTGCCCTAAAATCCTTTTTGATTACCCTGGCACTTCTTCTATTAATATCATCACTGCCAGCCTGGATTACCAACAGTGGATAATAATCTGAGGTCTGAATTAGCTCAGGAAGTCTCCTAGCAACCCTGGCCTCTCACCCTGGCCCCAGGAAGACAACAAACCTCCCTTAGGTTTGGGGCTGGCCTACATATAGGGCCTTCAGTTCTCCTCAAAAGGGAGTCTACCCTTCTTTTCTTTCTTACAGCTGTTGTTTTTATCTGTCTGGAAGATGGGGTGCAACAAGAAGAGGGCCCTCCAGACAGATCTCCCTCATAGCTCACTGTATTTGACTGTCTGAGTCTAGGGCCTCATATTTGTTCTTTAAGGGCACCTGGGGATGTGATGGGGGTTCAGAGGGAGTTTTTTCCCTTCTCCGAACAGGGACCTGTTTCCATTCCCCTTCACCTTCTCGGTTAGCTCCATCTGCCTGATCACAGGAGGGGTAGGGGTTCACACTCTCCTGCTGACTTTCCTTAGAGATTGAAAGGATTTGACTCCACCAGTCAATTTCCCTCTCACTTTCTCTGTTACTCCATAGTCTTTCTACCTCTTCCTTGAGCTCTGCTACCATGCACAGCAAATCATTCACCTGCTCGCATCACACACAGGTGCCTCTCACACTGTCCTCTGGAACTAATACTGCCAGGTTCAAACAGTCTGTGCAGCCAGAGATCGGTATGACTGCATCCTTCTTGTAGGGTTCTGTTTACGTTGATGCACTCCTAGTGCTAACAGCAGTGACAGCTGTCTTTCTTTTGTAAACCATTATCAGCTTGAGTTGAGATGACAGGAAAAAAAAAAGATGACCTGAGAGACTTGAGAGACTAATGAGGTGGCTGTTCCTTGCCTGTTCACCCTGCCTGTTTGCCCTGCCTGTGCAAACTGCCGTGCCGCTGCCCTCACTAACGTGCCATGCCCCTATTTGCCCGTTCCTGTTCACCTCGCTCAGGTTCGTCGCCTTAACAAACTGCGGAGCAGCACACTTCTGACGAGCCGCGCTCCAGTCACTCGCACTCCCAGGGAGACATTTTAAATCTCCTGCGTCTGCTGCCGCATTACCAGTTTCCCCTTTTGAGACTCCTGGGAAGGGTTGGACCAGTCCATTTTTTTTTCCTAAAACACTTTTCTATTCTTTTGAATAAAAAAAATTCAACAATCATCTTCATTGAAAGGGTTTCTTTTACTTATGAATGTGAATGTCTCAGTTGTACAGTCATTCTCCCTATCTAACTTGTTAATTAAAGATTCCTGTGCTTCAGTAAGATGTAAAAGTTTCCTGTCAGCTTTTGATGACTGCTTGGCATTCTTCAGAGTAGGAAGCATCTTTACTGCAGTTTAGATGAACTTATAGATCATAATAATACAGGATAAAACCAACCCAAAAATACTTGTATGCCACTTATTACTGGATTTTGATTGAAGCCAGATATAATAGTTGTAACATTTTGGGACTACTGATCCCCAACTTCTACCTCCAAGGCACATTCCAAAATCATATTATAATACCAAGAATATTAAGGAATCTGTTTAGAAAGATTAAGGCAGAGATGTGAGTGTCAGGTAAGATAAAGAGAGCAATCCTGAAACAACGTAGGTATCATAAATGATAGTACTGCTTTTACAGCAATATATTTGAAGCAACACAAGAATAATTCTAGTAACTATACGGGAAGGATTTAAGGTTTTTAAAAAAACCCTGCACAAACCTGAACAAATAGGTTTCCCAAACTGTGACAGGACTAGCATTTCATATGTGTGTAATCCAGAACAGCACCAAGTTTCCATAGATCTCAACATAGCAAAATCAATTAATTACTATATCTGAGGTTATAATATTGGTGTGGTTCACAACTTTTACCTTTTTAACATCAGTAGATTATGCCTTAGTAACCTGGAAATATTAACGAGGGTTCCAATCTTCTGTCCTTCCTCTCCATACAATTAAGAACACACTAGGAAACAAAAGTTTAATTATTTAACTGCATGAAAGAATAAGCCAAGAAAACAATTTAATGAAAATAAGAGCTGCGGATGTAGCTTCAAAGAAGAACAAAAAGCAGCTGAATACCATCACAAACTGCCTGTTCTCCTAAGGCACTCACTAATTTCTGTCTCTCCAGATTTGAACTATCAATGTTAACAAACGGAGATTCTCACTGATGCTTCTCTGTTCCTCCATCTTCCCGAACTGGCTAGTTTGACAGGGAATGGAGGAAGCGTTAACTAGTTGTAATTCACAGAATGTTAGAAGAAAGGCAGATGTTTCAGAAAAGGTACTTTAGCTGAGTGCCTATGTTAATACTGTAAAAACCATTTATGGTACTAAAGCAATAACTAAAGTAGCAAACAAGGCTGCTAGGCTGAAAAACACTGGAAAATGCTAGGTACTAATAAAATGTTTAATTAGGAGCAAAATCTTCTAGCTATACATCATTTAGGTATTTCATAGAGGTCTTCTAAGACGGATACAAAGATGGTTAAAGAGATCATCCTAGATCCTCTGGTTGTTACCACCTCTTTTTCACCAAAACCAGTATTTATCTTTCCATTGCTACCACCTCAGCACTCCAGTTTAGTTCATTCCCTCTCTTTCTCAATAGTTTAAGGAAAACAAATTATCCCACAGTCGTTCAAAACATTTAGATGGAACAGCATCATTTCCCCAGCCGCACTTCTCCACATCTGCAAAAGATGAGGCAGTAGTTACTTGAACAACAATGGGGAAAAAGCTATTCTCAAAAGTTCTCCTCCTTAAGGTATCATTTAAAGTAAATAACCCGTGTTGATCTATAATGTAATGCAAGACAGTCTCCTGTTGCTCTTAGCATCTTTTTTATTGCTAGTTCTATATTAGGAGTCACCTCTCCAAATGCTGATCGGAAGATTTGGCAGCTATTGGGAAGGCGCTGGAAAAGCCACATTTTTATCAAGCCTGTTCTAGACATAATTCTTGCACTCATACAACCAAGATTGTTGGTTTGATTTCATTAATACTGGTATATCATCATCATTACTGGCTCAGTACTCTTGAATACCTTCATAAATGACCTGTATGCAGGACTTAAAATTTTACTAACAAAGTTCATCAATGACGTGAAATTGGGGGGAGCTGTTGATACTCTTGAGGGCAAAGAGGCCCTGCAGAGAGATCTTGACAAATGAAGTTTAACAAGGGCAAGTGCTGGGTTTTACCTCTGGGACCCGGTAAACCTTGATTCATCCCTTCCTGGTCGAAGGGATCAAGTGAACCCGTAGCAAGTTTGCGGATGACACCAAGCTGGGTGGAAGTGTTGATCTGCTTGAAGGAAGGGAGGTGCTGCAAAGAGATCTGGATAGGCTGAATCAATGGGCTGAGACCAAAGGGATGAGGTTTAACAAGACCAAAAGCCAAGTCCTGCACTTGGAGCACAAAATTTCCATGCAACGTTACAGACTTGGGGAAGAGTGGCTGGAGAGCAGGTGGCTAAGAAGGCCAATGGCATCTTGGCCTGTATCAGAAACAGCATGGCCAGCAGGACAAGGGAGGTGATTGTACCCCTGTACTTGGCACTGGTGAGGCCACACCTCGAGTACTGTGTTCAGTTCTGGGCCCCTCACTCCAAGAAGGACATTGAGGTGTTGGAGCATGTTCAGAGAAGGGCAACAAGTCTGGTGAAGGGGCTGGAGAACAAGTCCTACAAGGAGTGGCTCAGGAAATTCGGGTTGTTTCGTTTGGATAAGAGTAGGCTGAGGGAAGACCTCATCACTGTCTACAGCTGCCTGAAAGGAGGCTGTGGGAGAACGAGTGTTGATCTCTTCTCACAAGTGACAGGTGATAGGAAAAGAGGAAATGGCCATAAGTTGCACCAGGGGAGGTTCAGACTGAATATGAGGAAGAATTTCTTTACCAAAAGCATGGTCAGGCACTGGAACAGCTGCCCAGGGAGGTGGTTGAGTCACCATCCCTGGAGGTGTTTAAAAAAAGGATAGATGAGTTTTTAAGGGACATGGTTTAGCGGATGATGGGTGCAGTTGGACTTGATGATCTCAGAGGTGTTTTCCAACTGGAGGATTCTATGATTCTGTGATATTCACAAAATGGGGAGTGACGTGTCTGGAGAGCAACCCTGCAGAAAGTGTTCTGGGGGTTATTGTTGACAGTAAGTTGGACATGAACCAACAGCGTGCTCTGGCAGCCAAGAAGGCCATCTGTGTCCTAAGGTATATCAAGCACAGCATTGACAGACAGTCGAGGGAGGGGATTATCCAGCTCTACTCTGCACTGGTGTGGCCCCACCATAGGTATTGTGTGCAGTTTTGGGTGCCACAGCATACAAAGGACATCAAACCACTGGAGAGTGTCCAGAGGAGAGCGTTGAAGCTGGTGAAGGGTTTAGAGGGGAAGTCGTATGAGGAGCAGCTGAAGTCACTTGGTCTATTCAGCCTGGAGAAGAGGAGACCAAGGGGAGACCTTATCGCAGTTTGCTGCTTCCTCACAAGGGAAAGAGGAGGAAGAGGTGCTGATCTTTTCTCTCTGGTGACCAATGATAGGACTCCAGGGAATGGCAGGAAGATGTGCCAGGGGATGTTTAATTTGGATATTAGGAAATGGTTCTTCACTCAGAGGGCGGTTCTTCACTCAGAGGGAGGTGGAGCACTGGAATAGCTCTCCAGGGAAGCAGTCACGGTGCTAAGCCTGATGTTATTCAAGAAGCATTTGTACAATGCATGGAAACACATGGTGTGAATGTTGGGATTGTCCTATGCAGGGATAGGAGCTGGACTTGATTATCCTTGTGGGTCCCTTCCAACTCAGGTCATTCTATGATTCTATGAAGAAAAATAAGCTTGCTTGCTCTCCCACTGGTGCTACCACTTATTCTTACTACTGGCAGAATATCTTTCCCAACTCCTGGATGGTCAGACGAGCAGGAAGAGCGGATGGAGCTTTTGCAGTTGTTCTCTTAAGCGTAACTAGCACCAAAATGGGCTAGTTTCAGTGGCCAAAGAGTTTTTTCTTAAACTTGTAAAATCATCTTATGGTCTCACCCAGAAACCTAGTCAAATTAAATATGTCTCTGAAGAATCAGCCCATAATAGCCCAGCTTCACTCTCAGGTACTGACTTTACTCAGGAAACCAAGAAAAATTTCAGTATTGACAAGAGTTGTGAATTTGTAAAGCTATAGCAATGCTTTTCTGTCCTCCATATTCAGGCATATCTACAAACACTATCATTCAAAACCCTCAAATCTTAGTTTCATATGTGAAAACCAGCTTGAATTATGAATGCTGGCAGGCAGCAGATTATTGAGTGTATACATGGCAGTGGTTGAATGTCCACAGTGGAACTTCTGCATCCTCAAACCTGGTACTTACTACTGAAAGTGCTATGGGTTGCTTGTAGATTTTGGTAATATCTGGACTAAACAATTGACAGATCCCAGACCCTCTGATTAATGAAAAGACATTAGACAAAACCACTAATCAGGAGTCTTCTACATATGCAGTGTTCAGATTGGAAAAAATAGAGCCCAAAAGAGCAGTCTGTAGAAGTTATCTCAGAAAAAGTGGTCTTGAGAAGAAGAGGAAGCTTCTGTCTGGAAGAGAGATCCTAGAACTGTAGAAAGACCTGGAGATGGGCAAGATACATAGAGAAAAATTTGGGGGGCTGCGGAAGATTCCTAGCCAGTGGACAAGACTAGTCACTGTGAGCAGTGGTACAACATGAACTGACGATGACTCTCTGTCTGACCTTCTTGGACCAGCAGCAACCTCCCCACGGGAAAGGGAAAACTGATGTCATTGGAGCATTAATGTCAGGCAAGAGAATTGAGTGAGCGAGATATTCAAGAAAGATAAAAGCTCTAACTCATCAGTACTTAAACAAAGCTTGTTATCCAGATCCAGAATAGGTTGTTCTTTTGCTCTGCTACTCCCATGATGCCCAGCTGCTGATGGGAATACCCAATAGCTGCATGTTCCTTTAGCCTGCCACCCTCTCCCTCCTACCATCCCAGCCATGGGGCAGGCAAAGCCCCAGACAAGAAGAGCAGAGTCAAGATTGCTGCCTGGTTTCAGCACAGAAAAAAATTCATTTTACTTTTCTACATCTTCTCCTGATAGGAGATCAGCATCCCCAGGCCTGCCTGGACCCTACAGCTCTCTCACTTCTTAATCTGCTGTCCTATGTCATATTCATCATTCAGTCAGTATTACTATACTGCCTTGTTGCATAGTTTTCCCTGAGCACAAGCACTCATAGCAGAGACATTTATGGACGTCTCCTTTCACACTGTCTCCACACAGAAGTCCGAGTTAAATCTCTTTGCATCTGCAGCTGCTGGTGAGATCACCGGGTGGTAGGAAAGATCCCTGTCACTGTCTTCCCAGAACCACCTAATGGTTTATGAGCTCTGCCACCTGCTCTGAACCCTCCTGATTTCCTCTCTTCACAGAGTCCTTCAGCCCTGTGTTTAAGCTCTGCAATTTAGCAGAAAACCTCTTTATATGAGGGTTTTAAGAGTGTCACAAGACCCTTGAGCATTAATGCTGACTGTTCAATGAAAGTACCAACCCAATTCAGGCTCCTTCCTCCTACTTGCACAGTCAATTCACTATCTAGTAATGACTTCAATCAGCATTAGATCACACATCCACAAGGATTTGGGAGGCACAGGTGTTTGAGCTCACCCTTCATCTTTTCTTCATCAGCACAAAGAGCATTTGCATTGCTTTTTCCATGCCCAACTCATTAAATATCACAGGTCACTCAGGGGGGAAGGAGAGGCTGTTAAAGTGAGAGAGAGAAGAAAAGGAAAGGAGGAAAGAAGCAAGCAGATCTGCTAATGTAGTTTTAGAAGTAGATAAAGACACAAGGTTGAGTGCTGCTGATCTTAGTCCTAGAATCCAGACTACATAGGTACACACTATGACACTGTGGCTGAATAGTTGGTAATTACCAGGCCACAGAAAGCAAGCACAACAGAAGATTTCATTCTAGTCTGTTGTTGCTGCTGCAGTGATGCATATGGGAAAAAGAAGAAAGTATTAGCTAGTTGCTGAGCTCAGTACTCATTCAGTTACAGAGTGGGTTGGAAACTTATCCATCAAATGTTTTTTCTTTTGAAAATGCAGATCAATCAACTGAAAATTTCTGGGGGGACCTTGATATCTATGGATTAAAAAAATCAGAAATAATAATACATTTTTATTATTTCTCTTTTCAATTTGTAATTAATGTACTAATACGTTCAGGTTTTATACTCAAATTGAAATACTTCCAGTTCATCAAATGAAATGTTTTCATTGACTTGCCAAATCCACTTCTGGAAAAAGTTACTTGTTTTTCAAACAGAACGGATATTCTACAAAACAAAAATATTCTTCATTGAAGAAATGGGGAGAATTATATTTTGAGAATTTTTCTAAAGTATCTTCCTGTGTTTTTCTCTTACTTTTCTAATTCTCAATGCTCTTTCTAAAGCAAAATGCAGGCAAGTCTTCACTGGTTTTGTATTTCTCCATCTGGGCTGCTGTAAGAGCTTCCCTGTTTATTTCTAAGCTGGTATTCTAGTTTTTTGGTGGAGGAAGGGAATGCAAGACAAAATTTATAACAGTATTCCCTTTGGGGTGCTGTTCTCCTAATGAACACAAATTGTTCTCATTTATCATCTTGTGATATAATCATATAGAAGCCTTTCCCATCCTCATCCCTATAAGGTAACTGTTATGTTGTATTGGATTATAATGACAAATGACAAAATCTTTTGCATTACTTCAACCATTACAATATTCTGAAGTGATTGTTACTCTATAATGCCACAAAGTCTTTCTTAGAGAGGCAGCCCATGTTGAAAGCAGCAGTTAGAAGTACTCACTATACTTATAACTTGTCTAAGCAATGTTAAGGTTTTGGCAGTGACAGGGTGAAACCACCAGAAAAATTGTTGTGTTTGAGACAACCAAAAACACCACAGCGAGTAAATTGTGGTTACAGGTTAGATCCAAAGGGAAATAAACCCAGGGGTTATATTTTTTGGGATGTTATACTAAATAAATAAATCAAACCCAGCTGGACTTCTCAATACACCGGTGCTCACAGGCTACAAGAATTGTGGAGTTATCTGCAGGTTTCATTTGCTTTCTGTCTTTTGGAAGCAGATAAATCCGTTCCGCTCAGAGCTGCAGAAGCATGCAGAGCTCCAGTAACAGCTGATGGAAGAAAAGGGTGCTCAGCAATGCACAGATGTGTTTACAATTTCTCAGGAACAGACTATGTTGCTATTTTGAGCAGAAGAGACAGAAATCTTCACCAGGACTCCAGGAGTAAATTTTACCATTTCATGTTTCCCCGAAGTATCTTAGCAATTTAGAATTTGTCATGGACTACTTGTGAATAGGTAAGTAATTAATACACACAGTGAACTTAGAACATTTAGTCTGTTGAGCACAAGATTTGACACATAAATGAACTTCCCTTTGGAGAAAATTGAGTACAGTCATTTGCATAAACTAATAAGTATCTACACAAGTCCTCAGGTCAACAAGAAACCCTGAAGAAGCTGAGATCTGATTTTCTTCTGTCTTCCACATTTTTTTGCTGGAGATTTCCATCAAGTTCCCTGTACTCTTGATCCTTACACATCAGTGAAAAGAGGTGAGTTAGCTTTCTGATATCATTTGTTTCTTCATTTATACCGTCCTTTCTGTCAATTATAAACTATCCAAATGACTAAGAAACTGTACATTTTTCTTTGTAAAAAAGAATAGCGATACATTTAAAATGTACTTAATCTAAATCACACCGGAACACATAGCTCCTATTTAAATATTAATAAATTTAAATTTGAAAGTTTCATTAATTAATATTGATAACAGGTACCTGGTCAGTGGACATCACAAAGGAAAATCACAGGCACATAAACTTGGAGCTCAGAAATACTCTGAGAAGTCATCCAGTCTACCCCTGCCCCAGCCCAAATCATCTAAGGAAGTCTTGGAAACCTGTTTTCTAAACTGTCCGTAAGAGAGATTTTCCGCTAAGTCTTTTGTTGTTGAGCTTAAGTATACTTAATAAATGTAAGTCTTATCAATGCCTAACCTGAATCACCATGGCTATAGTTGAAATTCAGTACCAGAAAATGCTGCTTCTCTTAGCAGAGATTCATTATATTCTTGAAGACTGTTATGATCTCCAGTCAAGTCTTCTCTCTTAAATTAAGCAAATTTATTCAATCTCTTCACAGAAGTCACATTTTCTAGATATCCAGTTTCTCTTCTCAGGCTCTCTCCTGTCAGTCTTTAGGAAATCCATGGAAACAGAATAGCAACATGTTACCAACTGTTTACAAACAGTTGTCATTTCACAAAAATATATAAAAAATCACTGTGGAAATAATATCTGGTCCAGCCAATTTTTGCCCATAACTGACAGATACAAAAGCCAACATAGAGTATGTGAAGAACATCATCGACATTACTTTTAGATTTATTTTTCCAAATACACTTTGTTGACATATATTTAATAAGCAATTAGGAAGCAAAGCAGAGTTGAGATCCAGGATGCATGGGTTTGGATGATGTTGCTTTTCAGGGAATTCATGTGCTGCCTACTCCAGCTGTTGGGATTTCCACGCTGTCAGGAATTGTCTCAGGTTCTCTTAGTACTGCACAGGACTCTCAATGGATACAAAGGAATGGAAACAAGTTAGACATAAATGGTATTTGTAAGTTGTATGATGAGTGAAAATTATACCCCTTTGGATTTTCAGAACACCAGAGTACCCATGGTGACATCGCCATGCTATCCTCTTGAATCAGTGCATTTCTTCAAGAAAAACAAAGTGTTTCAGCTCTTACTCAAGATCCTAATATTTGGAATCAAAGGCATCTGTAATTCATGCATACATTAACAATTTTGATCTTGATACTTGAGTTATGAAGGTACACTTATCTATGGATAAATGACCCTTTATCTTTGGTAGAATGCTCTGTATAACAAATTATGTCAAAACTAATATTTTTTCTTAAAATTCATCTACTTTTTCAACATCTGACTTTATGGCTGCCACACTTTTTTCTGGTAAGTGATTACCTGACCTTTTTTTTTGACATAAGTATTTTTATAGTCAGTTTTATGATTAAAATATATTCTTATCCTGACATTCAATCAAATGATTGTCATTTCATCGTGCAAGTACCCTACATTGACATTAACTGGAGGCTAAGAAAATATGTCTTTTTACAAATCTCTCTATGCCCTGTGCAAAGCATCCCACTTACTTCCCTGGTTCTGACCATCTTTCCTCTTGCTACTGAGGGAACGTGGAGGGATGGAGCCCCGTGATCTGCTCTTGCCAGATCACAGACTTCTTGAGTTGGAACTACGCTGAGATTTGCAGTGATGATCATTTTAAGAGAATTAGCACTAGCTCAGCCCTGGTCTATTCTTTCAGTGTCAGTTGCTATTTAGCTACTAACCAGATATGATATAAAGTGTACTTACCAGTGTTTTATAGAAGAGACTTCTTTAAAACTTGATATTGCTTGTTAATCCTCCTTGGTCTCCTAGAAGATACTGGCAAGCAAATCCTTGTGTCTGCTCAGGTCAGGTGCTCTCATTCCTTACAGTTTTATTCCCCTTTGTCTACTTAGCTCTTTGAAGAAGGTCAAAACAACCTACATCCACCCCAGGTATGCAAAATTTCAAGATCTTATTAGCTGCATTGTTTCAGCACTTGGAGATTTTCATTAATTACCCTTCTGTGCCTCTAATGTCAGCAAGAAGTGTCCTTTGGGTTGCCCACAGCTTCAGTAACTGACAGATCGTCAAAGATATGCTTATAAAGCTAATAACGTAGTGTAATCCCAGCTTCCATACCACAAGTCACATCTCAATACAGTAGTTATCAAAATGTTCCACTGCTCCAGTGTGCTGGGAACAACAACATTTTCAGTTTCAGAAAAAAAAAAACAAACTTCTTATGCCAATTGATTTATGTTTGTATTTTATATTTTTATTTGCATGATTCCTCATCAGTGCCTGATTTCCAGCTACTCTTCTCAGCACCTTTGAAAGCCAGTCCATGTTTCTTCCACTAGAACATTAAATTGTACCCAAATCTGTTTTCTAAGCTGAAAGAGTTAGGTGAGATGGAAGGTCAATTCAGGAAACTTGGAATATCCTCATTGGGCAACGGGAAGAGCAGGTGCTGTATGGATACCCACAACTCTTCACCAGGAGTAAAAATTACTGATTACTGATTAAATAATAATAATACTTTTGAGGCTTAGAACTAGCTATGTCAAAGTAATCAAAAACCAGGGTGTTTCTTAGACGAATAAATGACAACCCAAAATTATTGTGTGGTCCAAAGCAACTGCAGAAAAACAGGTATTAGTTGAACTAATTAAGGAAGTAGGAAGTGAGAAAATACCTTTTTTTACATCTTCTCAGGAAACTCCTCACATTTTCTTAGCAATTCAAACAGCCACACCATTATCTCATGAAACTAACAGCTTAGGCTTTCACACCATGGTGGGTAACGTGCTCACTCTTTTCACTTGATGATGTGTTTCTGGGAAGTGAGCAGCCAAACCAAAAAACAAGAACTAAGAAAGGGCTGTTGCCCCTTCAGGTCAATCCCACAAACTTCAGTACATCTGTGACAGAGATTATTTTGGGTCATACAGGTGGACCTGAAATGGACTGGCTGGCAGGTATAATGGACTGTCAATAGTGTGACTACTTTAGGCTTAGACTGCTGTGCTTATTACTTCGTCACGGTGCAGTGCAAAGATGCCCACTAGAATAACCAGAACCAGTGCGAAAACTAGTGTCAAACTGAAGGGTAATGAAAAACGGACCTCTCACTGCTATCCCTCAACTAGGAAGGAGGAAAACTAGCTTAAGCTGGGTATAATAAGAGAAGATCAGATGCAGCCATCCTCAAAAAAAGGATTTCAGACAGAGGCGGTAATGAGTGGAAGACAAGAGCAGACCCAGAGGCAGCCAAAGGCATAACCATACATAGATTATTTGCATGACCACTGATCTCATCCTTAGGGCCACAAAAACCTCAGATGTACACATTGAAGTCCAGTGTCTTCAAATACAGGGACATAAAATTCTTCAGAAAAACGATACCATTATGTCTCAGTTTTGAAAAGAGATTGAAGGTGTGTGTGCTAAACATATGGAGAGTTTCAAAAATTACATGTTTTCACATGGTAATAGATGGCTGAATGCACCTATGCACCTAAATAAGTGTTTGTATATTCACATTGGAACAATGATCTTAGTGGGCTGCAGTTTACCATTTTTATACCTGTGTAACCCCAGAAGATAACATCCTTCCTAGTGTTATTCTTCATTCTCCTCTTGCCATGTCATGTAGAGTTAGGATGTATGAAGACATCTTGCACCTTCGAAAGTCAAAGGCAGAACTGAAAAACAAAACCTGAATGTAATTATAAACAATTTAAAGAAACATTACTGCAAGCTTTCTCATAGAAAGTGATTATGTCTGGAAGTATATTATTTGCTTGATTCTGTAAGTGTGTAATTGTGATTGTTTAGGAAAAATATATAAAACCTAAAGCAAATAAAAAATATTTCGTCCTCTGCTATGGCCCTATCCTTTGTCCATGAAAGCTTTAGGGTCTTCCTGAAAAATTGTTTGCACCTAGGCCATCTCACTTAATAGACATCAGAAAATTCTTCACAGTAACTCAAGGGTCTTTTCCCTGAGTGTTGTAAATTATATATCCATCACTGTCTATGATAGTTCAGATTATTTTTCCCAGAGGCATTTTTTTCTTGACTATCAGATTAGATTTTAGTCTTCCTTTCCCTCAGCCAGTCATTTGCTACTGTATATGCTCATAGGTTTACAGGTGAAATTCTCTCTTTCACTTATACCTCTGCAAATAGTAGTGACAAGGAGTCTACAAGCAAAAAGAGCTTTTGAAATTAGAATTTTCTATAAAACCTGTCAGCTGTGCAGATAAAACGCATGTTATAAACAGTACAAATGGAACGTTGCAGTTCCTAGGATGTAGTACAGAAAACTCTGATTTTTTCATCATTTGCCTGCAGGCTAAAGAATGAGACTGATGATAGATTATACAATTTGAAAAAAACTGTTGTGTTTTTGCTGTTTTTTAGAGTCATGGATCTTTTCTTGAGATTTTGAGTTCAGCATGTAAGAGAGAGAATTTGTGGTTCATTTACTTAGAATTCTGGAGCTACTTTTAAAAAATTGTCCCAGGTTGGAGAAAAATACTTAAGAAGCAGGATTATCATGAGTACTTTTAAGACTATTACAAGTTTTTAGAAAAATCAGGCTGTAGAAATGTTTTTCAGACTTTTGATAAAAGTTGGTCTAAGATGGCATCTTTATTTTACAAAGGAAATAAGATTTTGAGAGCTGACTCTAAATTTTGTTTTAAAAAAGATAAACACAGAACATTATTGACTATTAAACACTGAGAATAAGGAAAAGTTAATTCTGTTCCCTTTTTGACACAGAACTTAGATAAGAAGAAATCTCTGTAATCCTTCTTTTATCAGGTAGAAGTATGAGCTGGATTTCCTGCCCACTGTAGAAGAACAGCTCTGTATCACCACCTTTAAACAGTCTCTTACTAATATTTTCATAGTGAACAACTTTTGTTTTAAACTTTTTCACATGATCTTCATTGAGATGAGAAATATTTCCATAAACCCATGTATCTGTATCACTACCATCCACCAAAAAAATATTGGAAACCATTCATATTAAGCTACGAAAAAAGTTTTACCTTATGAAATGAAAGTTATGATCTGAATTTCCCAGGATATTGTTAAATACTAGGAGGTAATCAGAAATAGAAGGGGAAAGTGAAAGAGAAAAAAAAACAATAATTAGTATAGCGGTACAAATCAAAGCAGAAAGATTTTTTTGCAGGAAAATGCAAACACCAAGGTGAACTGGAGTAAAGTAACTCTAGACATAATCAGAAAGAAGGAGAGGAAATACAGTTAACAGATAAATGCAAAACAGGTGAAGAAAACAGCTTTGGCCAGACACAGGCACAGCTATGCCCCCTGCCCCCCAAGAAAGGGCCAAGTCCTACTAAAATGAATTATGTGGAAGTGATCAAATAATCACCAATGAGTGTGAGTGAAGAGTTCACTAAAGGATATAAAGGATTGGCCCTATCGGACAGCACTGTAGATAAAATTGAAATACGGTATTTCCTCTCATCTTAAGGACTTGTCAGAGCACATCTTCAGCACCCTAGAGAAACTCTCACTACAATTTGTTCCATTCCAGCTGTAGGGTGGGAGCTTGTGTGTTTACAACTGTCTAGGTACTGAGGCCTTCATGAGGTTGCCGAAGTGCTATAGTTTAAAGCTAATATGCCTGATTACTGGATAGTTATTCAAGTTATATTGCATCATCTCACTGCAAAAGTCTTAGTGTCATTTTATTCAAATAGCATTTTGTTGAAAGGTTCACTTATCCAGTCTTTTGAAATACCAGCTGCAGTCTGTACTAGTTTTTTTCTGAGCACTCACAAAAAAAAATAAAAAGGAGGGTGGAAGAAAGTTGAAACACACCGACTTAGCTTTGTACAGGGCCGTGAAAGGCATTGTGTTGTAAGTCAAAACAGCACACTGCATTACTCATGGAATTCTACAAAGCAGAGCTGAAGATGTCACCTGGGTTATTTCTTCACCCTAAGGATCAACTTCAGTTCCTGACAGATGTCCCTCCAACCTCTTATTAAAGGCAATCTGACAGATTCCAATGTTTCTTCTGACAATTTGCTTCCGTACTTCACTGCTTTGTTAAAACAAAGATATCCCTCATCCTAAGGTCAGTTCCTCAGTTTAGCATTCCCTGTCTCAGAAAAACAGCAAATGCAGAAAAGAATTTTACCTTCCTTCTTGCAGCCACTATTTGTGGTTTTGAATTGGAGACCTGTGGGAAAACAAACAAAAAAGAAAGATTGTAGAAAATGGGAAATGTTTACTAATACTTAATGTCTTTATCTGGTCAATCTTAAATACGCATGATTCTACAGTTTATGTATATTCTTTTTAAATTTTATTCTCATACATATTGTTATTAAATTCAACACAAGCCTCAGCTCTGCAGCAGAGGCTGTGCCATTACACTACGGCATAGTTCGATTTCATATATCTTAAGGGTAGTGCATTAGTTACACACATCATAATCTGCTGTTTGGTTTGCCACACCATGACTTGTGTTTGGCTTGTCAACTATTGTAACCAACAGCCTTCTCCGCAGTATTTCTTCATAGCCATCACTCTGCATTGTGCACTCATACACGACTATTCCTAGCTATCTTTCCACCTCTCTGTTAAATTACATTCTGTTCTTCTCTAAAGCATTCCTCTCCTTTGAACAAAAATGTTTAAAAAAAATAATCCTATCCTTCAACAAGTTTTCGGTTCTTAGGTGCTCCAGATTTAGAAAGCTCCTAAATTTATGGAGCGTTCCTTCAAAGATAAACCTTTGCAGTCCTTCCAGACCTTTGTCTCATCTTGTGTACAATCTTTCTCCTTCAAAAATCTGGGATTCAGAAAAAAAAAATCCCAAACTAATAATATTGCATAAGTATATGTTGGGATATTTATATACCTAACAAATTAAATATTCAGACATGCTAGAACAATTCTTATTCAATTCTGAGAATTAATCTCAAACCAGAACTATCTAAAGATGCGTTTTATTCCAGTCTCCAAACTACACATAAAGAAATGTCTTTCCTAATATTCCTCGGTCAGACAGAGAGTCCCTTGAAACCAATGAGAAAATGCTTATTTTCAAGCAGTGTATGTGATTATGCAGTAGTTGTTTGAAAGTTAAAAACAAAAAAACCCTCCTTTAATAAAAACATGTCAGGGACATTTTTTCATTCACGAGATGATTGATGTCAGGTTGTAAAAGTAATCTTTTTCAGACTCCTCTCATTCAATTTAAGAGCAATGCTTTCCTTTAGACGCCAAAAGGAGTGTGAGTACTGAGGATGACCTCACTTTGAAATGGGGGAAAGAAAAAAGAAAAGCTAATTATCAGTGCTGGACAAAGCACAATCTACTTATCATCAAACTCTACATGAAAATGCCTTCTTTTCATTGAAAGGCATTAAAAGGACAGATGGGTAAGGGTGTTTGTAACGTTTAAAATAGTCTTTTAGGTGCTTAAAAGCAATGCTACAGGGCTATTCGTCAGCAAAGGGCCTAAGGCAGATCTCATCAAGAAGGTAAAGAATCTCGGCAGTTACAGAGGACCAAATATTATTTTCTTCAGAAATAAGAAAAATATTTGCTCAGACGTATAAGATATACAGAAAGCACATCATGGACATGTGGTATTTTATAATTTAAGTATGTGGTATCCTTAACATTGAGGGATGAGCAAATTCTTCTTGGATTCCACTTCTGGTTTTGCTACACAGTTCTACAGCTAACTCATGTTTATGTTATTCCTCCACAATTGCTTTTTTTCTGGTATTAATAACATCATCAGAAAGGAGGAGTACTGAGCTGAAATATTTGTTCCTCAGACTGCAAGGAGAGGAGCCCAACATTCAATGCAGAGGAAACAAGTATGCTCCTCCATGTGAATGGAGTACACTCCAGAATAAAGTCTTGAAAATTGACTCTAGAAGCATCTTAATCAAGATTATTTTATTTGAAGCTACGTCATGATTTCTCTTTAGATAAGTCTGGCTCATCCAAAGGAATAAAATTGTCCTGGTCAATAACAGCAGCAGGATGGCATGTTCAAGTGGATGACCTGGATGGATTGGTGGCAAATAGGCCTAAAAGAAGCATTACAATTTAAATATCTGCATATTTCTGCTTCATAAATAAGTAGTAACAAAGGCAAGTCATGCAAAGAATATAATTCCTGTTCTTTCTCTGTTAAAGAGGATGATAATCCTTCTCTTGAAAAAAAGTCTATCTTTTCACCAGGATTTCTGGTGAGAGCAGTGGACACAATCAGAGCAGATATACATGAACCACATTCTGGAAGACTGCAGTGAGAAATACACCTCAGATCAAATCTTTCCTACAGGAATATTAGGAGATTCATGGGATTCACTGAAGTGAATTTTTTCCCTAAATTCCCAGAAGCACCCCTAAAACCTACTACCTTCAATCTTAACTGAAAGTTACTGTAGCAGCAACATTAATTTTGGGAACACCTAGCTGTCCTTCTAGGACTTCAGCTACACTGAAGACTGTCACACTACAAATGAGAAACTTATCTGTTTAAAAAATAGTAAAAAGTATTCACAGAGTGAACGGAAAAAGGTTATTCATGAAGCACAATGAAAGTTGTTATTCACTTAATGTGTGCACCTTCTTACAGCCCTTTTCTTTAATGTACTCAAAAAAAAGCATGCAGATGGTACCATATATTCATAAAAATATTTCACTACATTCAAGGGTTGTATGGAAGGCAAAACAAAGCAGCTGTAACTTTAAATTCTGATAATTTAAAAGATGTTGCTCTGTCATTATTATAACTCATAAAAAATGTATTGTTGCCATAACAACCACCTCACCACGTGTGAGTCTGCCTGAAAACTGAAGCTTTCTTTAATCAGTCAGATACAAGGGCCTAAACCTGAAAATAATTCACCAATACATTCATGATACTTTCTTGCAAAATGAACATTAATACACACAATTCCTGTTTAGCAATCATTAGTTTTAAAAAAAAAATCTACGCTCAAAAGAGTTTAATGAATTCTATTTTTCCTTCCAGGGAATAGAAAATTTGTGTTCGGGAATGATGGCATTTCTTCAGATAGAATAGGGTCGATGAATGCATTCAAAATGCATTCTCTTCACTGCCATTATTTTCCTGAGGCTCCATCATGTATCATTTGAATAACACTCAACATAAATCCCAGGTGGTGGCAGGACTTGCAAATGATCTAGTGTGGCAGCCCCTGTATGCATGCAAGGATTCATGGAAGAGAATTGCATTCTAATGGCAGTAGAAGGTATGTCACCTGGCTCCATGTCATAAAAAGCCTACGGTAATGTAACCGTGTTTCCCAGTTCTAAGGGCCTGAGACAGATGGATGAACACAGGACCTGCTACTGAAGTTGTACAGTCCAAGCAGAAACACACAGTACAGCTGGACACACGGAAGGATGGGCAGC
The DNA here is from genome assembly GCA_033558185.1 of Dromococcyx pavoninus. NCBI lineage: Eukaryota > Metazoa > Chordata > Aves > Cuculiformes > Neomorphidae > Dromococcyx > Dromococcyx pavoninus. The sequence goes on along the minus strand of JAUMJL010000362.1, from coordinate 2,748,070 downwards.
ATGTCCCCATACCCTATGGAAGGCCAATTTACACATTGCTGCAGGATACAGGTGTCTGATGAGAGAGGGAGCAGTGCAATTATGCTGCTGTTGACTGCCCAGAAGTCATCTCTGCAACAGTGGCCACTTCATTCCTGTCCCAGACCTCCATGGAAAATGGATTTCTCAGAATGGGACGCACTTGGGCTGGAACCTCCGGCCCAAAGCAGCCAGCAGAGAGGTTTGCACCTGAAGTCCCATCCCTGGGTAGCCTAATCACCAAGTTAGTAGGTATTGGGGGGCATCGGTTGAGTTTAGAACAAAAAAATTGCGTTTTAATAAAGAACAGGTTTGAGTTATGCCCTTCAAATTTTAGTTTTCCCAAACTGACATTTTCCAGAAAACTGATATATACTTGGATTTTCATCTGTCAGCTCTCTTCTGTAACATAAATGATGTTTCATGTGCTCCTTTTGATAATAAATGTAATATACCCCTTCTTTCCATGCTGGTATTTTCTTCAAATTTTGCTTATTTTCAGTCTTAAGTCCTATTAAGTGACATTCAAAAAGTAATTAAAGTATTTTCCTCTTATTTAAATATGGCTAAATGTGATTTTCAACTTTGGAAACATGATTTGAGTTTTATAGGTTGAAGGGTTTGCCTCAAATCCCATAGTAAAGTTGCTTTTTGTGCTTGTTTTGCTTTGTGTTTCCTGAATGACTTTGTGTTCATACGCTCATTGGTGGAAAGTGCCCAAACTACCTTTGTAACTGGAAGGAGTGTTGTGCGCTATCCATTATATGTTTCAGACTCCAGCAGACATTCTTTTTCATGCATTTATTATGAAGATGGAATGGCCCAGAAATATATTTCTCCTTCAATAGAAATCCTGTTGCATTCTGCTACTACCTCTTTGTTTCCATACTTCCACAAACTTTGCAAAATCGACCTCTAAGAAGCAGGAGAAACTGGGAAACCAGTACAGAAAATATATGTGGTTCAGAAGAATACACATCTGATGTCAGAGGATGGTGAATTAAAGAAATCACAGGTCTGATTCATTCCAGCAATCTTGTATTTTCTCTGCTAATCTGCAGAAACGCAAAAGAAAATGGTAAAAAAGTGGTCCTTGTCATACAGCTGCCTTGCTGATAGCTTCCACCCACATTAGAAATGACTTTAGGAAAGTTTTATGGAAAAAAGGAGGATAAAAAGAAGAGGAAGATAGGACAAAATCATGAGCGAATTCAACCCACAGGTTCAGGGAATGGATGAGGACAGAACAGAACATTTCTCACACGCATCACTGCTAGGAAACACATACTGAGTCACGGGCACTGTAAGCAGCAATTTTAGGTGAGATGATGATTTGCTGGTTGAACTGCTATGTGAAAGGTCCCTCAAAATGTTAAATTGCTTTGGAAAATATTTTCCATCATTCAAGAAATATACAAAAAAATTCCTCCCTAAAACTCAGCTCTCTGTCCAGTCAGTTCTGGATCACAAAGAAGTAACTGTTTATTTTCTTCATATCCCTATTAAAAGGTTACACGTTAAACTCAGTACTAATGAGAGGAAAAGCAGCAGTGTTCAGACCACATACCCAAATGAATTGCTCCTGGAAATTTTTCAGGTTAATTGCTGAAATCCTCATGCAACTGTATTTCAGATCCACACATGGGCATACTGTGCTTGCATATTTAACTATGTTTTCCTATACAAAACCTGCTTTCTATCTTACAGACTGAATCACTAGCTGAAATGTCCCTTCTGGCCACATTTAAAATCTTGATTATAATCCTTGATGAAATAGGGATACAAACAATCCTTGTATTTAATCAGAATAAATTAAACTGATGAGCTTTCCTGGCAGATTTAGTGCATTTCTTATGGATGAAGTTCCACTGACTGATCATATGCAAGCTTAAAACAAAAAGACTTATATAAGGAGCAGGGGCCATAAAGTTATAATTGAAAACAATAAAATCCTGATATGTTCCTAAGAAAAACTGGGTTTTTTACTTTTTCTTCACACCTGTGTGTGGACCAGATAAGAAGGGTCAAAGGCAAAGTTCAGAGCTGAGAGTCAGCAATGAGGTAGAGAGATGCAGGATAGTGCCAGGTTTAGTTTTAGCTAATAGCAGTCCTGCCCAGCACTAGGAGACATGCTTTAGTTCTTTGCCACTGCATTCACATAGTGCCAAAAGCTGACTCTTTTGGCACCACTGTAAAATTATATACTCCCAAAAATGTTTAATTGCAGGTATGTATTTAGGACTATATACGCAAAAAGGTAGTATTGTCCGCTGAAATCCAAGCAGCTTTTGAACTACCTTTCCTTTTTCACCAGAAGAAGCAGCTTAAGGATGGAGATCGGTCTTGGCGATGCAGAGCTGTTTCTCTCTGATAGGGGGACAAAGCCTGGTTCCTGAGCTGCAAAAAGAATCAGATGGGAGAGCCTTTCTCCTCAATCTCCCAGCCTCTTTCAAGCTATGTCTGAACAAAAAGTTTGTTCTTTCTTCATGTTTGTCTCAGGGCTGTATCAGTATTGTGTAGGGTCTGAATGGAGCGTCCTGTGCTCCTTCTCTTTTTTTTCCTTACCTCTACAACCCCGCAACATCACCTTCATGTGCAAGGCGAACAGTCAAGCAGATGCACCAGCGCCTGCAGTTTGGGCTATGTTTTCAGTTTAGTTCAATCTTCTCTGTAACAATACCAGGAAGATCTTCATGGTTGGGGTAAAGACTCTACTGTACACTTATCACAGTACCTGAGACACTTTCAATAGATGTCAATATGTCCTTCGTTCCTGAGCTGCAGGTGCAAAGATATAAAACTGGGTTTCAGTTCAATTTGCAAAACGTACAGAAAGACACCAATATTTGTCTTTTGAACTTCTGGAAAAAGAATAAAGATGCTGAAGAATTATTTTCAATAACAGCTCAGAGTTGGCTGACAGCAGAACAGGAGAAGGCATTTCCCAGTGTGAGGCGACAGACAGTCCAAGACAGCTGTTACCATCTTTTGATGGGCAGTAGTTAGCAACTGGACCTAGTTAGCAACACGATCACAGATGATAATATTAAAGACAAAGTTCAATACATGAAAGGATAGAGAAATCTCTATATCTGAGGGATGTTATTTCCCCTTGCAATTTTTTCTCCTTTTTTTTTCTCCTGATAATCAGATAAAGTGTGGGAGGCCAGTTGTCTGCAAGGGGAAGGCAATCACTGTTCTGCAGTCCCCAAAAGGGAAAACTCAGTCACTGCTTACGGAGAACCACGGATCTGAGCCAATTACTGTAGATTTCATACACACCACATACTTGCTTCTTGATCGTTAGATAGGAAAGTATTTTGAAATTGAATTCCACAACTTTGTTCTCAGGCCTCTTTCTGCTTTGCTTTTAATGAAACAGAAAGAGGGAAGTGCTAAATGTTTCTACTCCTGAAATTTTCATCACTCATGCTTAGTCACTTTAAACCAAATAATGCTTTTACCCCAAGGACGTAGGTAAACTTTCACAGACTCTATGAGTTGCAGGCACCTTGTTAAACGAAGCGAGTAATGTTGTGTTCTATTGCAGATAAAAGTTGTTTCAGACGCTGTTCTCTGGCAGAAAACTTGAGCATCAAAGGACTTCTGGTCCAGTGGAACCCTCACAAGCCTGATCAATAAATCAACTGGATAATGCCCAGCAGGGCACTATCTCTGTAGTTATTTTCTTCTGACTTCCTTCTCACCTCATGAAACAACAGGTGAGAAAAATCTTCTATTCAAAAGCAAACCAAGACACAGAGACACACAGCAGAAGTGATGGTGAGAAAGCTGGACCGCTGCTTCATTGCAGACTAACAGGTTACCTACATTTGACTGACATTCCCATAGAAAAAAAGAAAAATACAGACAAGCTCTGGCTACTGACATTCATTTTCCTTCCTCCTGCATACCTCTTTTAGAAGTGATAATCCTCAGATAATTGCTGCTGGATTCATTCTAAGAAATAGTTAAGATGGGTCTCCAAAAAATGCTGTGCAAAGGCAAACCCAACAGGAACAGGAGAAGTTATATTAAATTCCAAGGTGTTCTTACTTTACTTTTGTCAAGGTTTGCTCCTTCTAGGAGACTATGGTTTCAGTTTACCATACTTGGACAATTTAATAAAGGAATACTAATGGAAGCAAACCTTTCCCTGTCCAGCACGTGTACTCTGATTTCAGTTTTAGAAGCTTGCACAATTTCTGCAGGAAGCAATTATACAGAAAAGAAAATCTTGGTTTTTCTTCATTCTTAAACTCTGTTTGATTACATCTGCTAAATATTGTGCCCTTAAGTCATTCAATAATTCAGCTTTTCCACTTTGAAATAATATTACTGCTGTATGAAAGGTTACCTGGAGGGCCAATTCTAATTACTGAATGCATCCTGCATAAAAATATTCAAAATAATTTCCAAATGTTTACCAACCACAGTTTAAAAAATATTCTTTTCCAAGGATAGTTTAATTGCAATGTGTTCATCTAACTTAATTTATTTCACTGGCTACTACTGTTGTGGATTTTTGGATTTTTTGGAAGCAGTTGGCTATTAAACTAAGTTCTGGGTGAGAGGATAGTATTAATTAATATATTGCAATTTGCAAGACACTTAAGACTTGAATCATCCATTAAATCCAAATCTATCCTCACAAGACACTAATTATGGAAATATATTAATGTATTGCAGTAATATTAGTTACATATCCACATCTGTCTAGACAGGCAAATGAAAAAGTACTGCTGAAAGTTAAACATGGATCTGTTAGGAACATGAGAAAGTAGATGCAGCACTGCAGGCTGCCACCTATTACAACAGGATTTCATGAGTATACAGTTATATTTGTCTTATAGCTGATGGAAAATTTCCAAATACAATAATGGAATAGAAACAGACAAAAACTTTTGGGGATAAAAACCTGAGTTTTATCCCTGACTGAGCAAAAAGAACTATACCCTCCATAATTTTATATGCTGTTAATTGATTTGATAAAAAGTACAGCAAGCACAGCAAGATTTTTCAAGAGTATCTGCAAAAATAAGGCACTGAATTTCAACAAATTTTTAGTTATACTATTTAAAAATGTCCTATTACCATATCTGTAATAATCTTTGCAAAGATTTTTTAAAAATGGCATCATAGTTATGCAAATTAATAAGTCTTGGGGTATCTACACAGGAGAATATCTGAGGTAAGCAAAGCTTTCTCGAACTTTCCCTTACAAGGTGCAGTCACATAGCAAAGACAGCACGAAGTTCAGCAAAGGTAGCTGGAAGGCTTCTGTAAACTTCAGCAAGGATTGATCAGACCATGACAAAAGAACTTCAGTCAAACATAAACAGAGTTCACATTCATTCAATATTGATACAGCACTGGTTTAAAAGATGAAGAGGTTTTCTGTCTTCTGAAGAAGAACAACTGCTTTGTAAGTGTGATGTAAAAACGCTTAAGGCAGACAAATCAAACTGGATTTTCACCAGACTATGTGTTCACACACCTGTAACACAAGTCCCTTAGTTCCCATCAGATTTACTGTGTCTGTTTCAAATCATAAGCCACTTTCCTGTTTAAACTGCTAAGGCTTTACTTTTAGCACTCCAACAAGATGAGTGGTTTAGGGGGAAGTCTTCTTCACAGAAAAGAAGATCTGCTACAGCTCGAACCTCCTGAAAAAATAAAAAAAGTGACTTTGGCTGACAATGGGCATGCACTATTTCAAAGTGAAAGGCAAATGCTTGACAAGGGTATAGTAGACTCAAATAGATCTCTCCAAATGAATACCATGTCCAGCCTTAACAGCAGCAGAACTCTGCTGTAATGAATGTATCCATTTATTCAGGCCTCATAAGCATGGCAGGCCTGCATTAGGAATGCCAGTCTCAAGCTGATGCCCCACCTGGGATTGAAGTCTGATTTACAACCAAGTGTGAGCATTTGCGCACTCAACAGTTGCTCATGACAAACACAAGGAGGGGTTCTAACACAGACAGAGGCACAGAACCTGACACTTCAACATTACTTTTGATGCAATTTCTTAAAAAAAGAAAATATATGTGAGGACAGCGTGTTGCTTTCTCCTGACCTCAACTATACCAGTGCAATGAGAGACTCAGTTCCCCTCTATTAACATGATGGACATCATGAAAAAGTTCTTCACCCAGTGGGTGATGGAGCACTGGAACAGCTTCCCAGGGAAGCAGTCATGGCATACAGTCTGCCAGCATTCCAGAAGCATTTGGACAATGCATTCAGTCAAATGGTGGGAATGTTGGGAGTGTCCTATGTAGGGATAGGAGTTGGACTTGATGATCCTTTTGGGTCTCTTCCAACTCAGATAATTCTATGATTCTATGATTCTGTGTTAGATCGCATAGCCCTTGGTCTGTCTGGTTGCTGTACTTAAAATGTCCTATTAGAAAATATTTCCTTTTTTTCCCCATTTTTTGATTCTATGAAGATCTCACCAGCTGAGGCAGATTTAAGCTTTCATTTAAAAGAAATAAAGTAATAAAATAAATAACAAGCAAAAATGTATTCAAAAAGGAAATGTCTGCATTTCCTGTCTCTGAAGTAAAATTCACTAAAGTGATTTGATAGTGATGAGCTTCCTGGTCGAAGAACAGACTTTTCCTGAGGTATGTCTAGCACTCATTCTAAGCACAAGAGATGCTATGGGGAACAAGGAAGTTCTCTAAACAAATCTTTGCAGAAGCCCTAAGTGAGTAGAATGCATCTTGACATTATCAATGTCTTCACTACTTTAAGACTCACCTAGGGAAATCAAAATAAATAGGGAATGAAGGTAAACGGTGCACTTCAGTGGCTGGGCAGTTTTGGAAGAGATTCCTAGCACTCCTTCATATAATTGAGGGTACTGCTGGTGCTAAAATGTTCTTGTTTTATTCTGATGTTGCTTTGCACCTAGGAGGGTAAACATTCAGTTTCAGGACAAATACCATCTGACTTGTGAGGTTCTTTGACTTCCAAACAAAGCTTCAGCTTTTTATTTTCTTGAATATATTCAGCCAGATGAATATTGGCAGTGGAAGACATGTTAAATAATTCATGAAGAGAGGGATGGACACAAGAGGTGTCAGTTTTCCTCTTTATTCCCTTTTCCCCTGCAGGCTTTGAAACATATTTTAGTCAGATGCTTTATAATTTATACAAATACATAAAGGTTAACCCTGCATTTTAGGCTCTGATGAATATACTGTGCAAATTCACATGCGAAGCAGATATAACCTTCAAGCCATTGGCACATGCCCAGCTGCAAAATAGGTACCACCATGTCGTGCAGAATTTTGTTGTTTCTGGCAGTCCCCCTGTATTTAAGTCAGGAATTAACTAAATGGAACAAACAAAGGCCATATATTTTACACTTCTTTACACCAAAAGTACAAGCACAGATCAGTATCCACTGTCTAACTTTGTGGGGTTTTTATCTATCTCCAGATTAAATAAAGCTGCCGCTACTGTTGTCGCTTCTCTTCAAAAGTATCCACAATTCTGCTGAGGATTTGAAAGTGGTGGTGTAGTAAGACATGCTTTCAAGAAGCTGATTCCATATATACAACAAACACCCTTTATTTGCAAATACACAAACATTTGTATCACTTTCTCAGAGCTACTCTATGACTAAAACAAATGCATGATCACATTCAGGAAATGTTTCTAGTCATGCGTCTTGACATCGTATACTTTGACAAAGGAAATAGCTCACTAAAAACCTGCCATAACACCAGTATCAATGAAGCCACGTATCCTGAAACCTGTGCTCTGGCATGATCCAAAGCTAACTGAAACCACTGGAAAGATTTTCATACTCTTTCCTGAATTTAATCCCTTAATCCCTTCCAGAAATCACAGTATCATGTATCAGTGCATTCACCTAAATAAAGTTTAAATATTTGTACATAAGACATAAGAGAACAATTAATCTGATGAAAGCAAGAGCAAAAGAATACTTTCAAAGAAGAGTTTCTACTAAAAATTTGATATTAATATTTTACCACTAGGCTAAAACACCAGAGTAAACAGCATATTATATCCCTGAATGGTGACATAAGAAATCCATTAAGATACTAATTAAAGTGCATTCTGCGTAACAGTAAGTCTTGGCAATCATCTATGAAATGTTATGAAATGCATCTGAGATTTGGAAAAAGCAAGTGCAATTCTTTTTTAAAAAAACGACATAATTTAGCTCAAGAGACAAGAAATTCTAGTATCATTCGACTTGCCCAAAGTTTTAAGTTTGCCTGAAATTACACATTCATCATATAATCTAGTCTTTATAAATGTCATTTTTGATCATATCCAAAGCTATCAGGCTATCAAGCCTGGGGTCCCAGTAAGCTGGTACTGTATAGACATAGAAAGGCCACAGTTTTTTCAGAAGGTCTTAACACTTGTAGCTCTGATCCAACAAATGCTCTCCACCATGATCTCTTTGATATTAATAATTTATTATACCTAATGAGACTTCTAACATGCAGAAAATTAGACAAGTCATTATGTCTTCAAAGCATCATTTCCTGCCAAGCAAAAGTAAGAAAGCAGCAGACACAAGGTAGAGGAATGATCATTCTGGCTTAGACAAACAGCTGGCTAGTTCTTTTTTTAGGGGTATGAATTAATCAGATCCAGTTACCTCTTACAAAGCCACTGTTACTTAGTTTTTATATATAACTGTACATCTCAAATCTTTTTCAAGTATTGCACATCTGTCAATTAGCGTTAATGTGATTCAAGGCTCTGTTAAGTTCTGTTTGTTTTATAGGCTTTTTAAAAGCTTAAAGTAGTCAATTTCAGGTTGCTCTTCAGCACCAAGTCTAACTTCAAATCAGTAAAATCACTCTTCTTTCTCTTAAAATAGCTTTCATTAATCTCTTTGTCAGCAGCAATTCCATTTTCCTTACATAAATATTGGTATTTCGTGACACCATGACAGCCGGTTCCCACAGCAGTAAAAATATCGTCGTTTTCCTCTTCCGCTGCTTTTCCCTTCCTTCTGATCTCATGTGCACCAGACTGGAGCTATACATAAAGAATCATCACAAAAAGAGACTACCCTAGACATCTTTGCTAGATAAGGCTGGCTGGTTCAGATTAAAACCTCAGACCCAGACACACTCAGAAAATCACTCTTGCTTGAGGCAGCTCATCTCAGTCACCCATAACCAGAAGAGGAAGTTGTTCTTGCCATGTAAGAAGGGTTATTTTACCCTTGTGAAGAAATTTTAAGAACAAGGAAATTGAAATATCCTACCACAGTCAACACCTGTTCCTAAACCCTGAGCCTCTGAGGATGCGAGCATGAACACAAACTCTTTTCTGGCTCCAAAAGCAGGTGCTGCTGAAGGCTGCAAAGCAGCAACCATGAGTGCTGCAGAGTTCTCTTTTGACTTCAGATCTCTCTTCTTCTGAAAAACAGCAGCTGGAGATATTCAAACTATCGACAAAGCTGAGACACAAAGCTTCCAAAACATCTCTGAAAGCAGCAAATTACCCCTGCAGGAGAGATGTGAAAAAGACGCCAGCAATGGATGCTGCAGGTGCTAACTTTAATGTTTTTGTAAATATAGAATCATGGAATGGTTTGGTTTGGAAGGGATCTTAACAATCCTCTAGTTCCAACCACCCTGCCATAGGCAGGAACACCTCCCACTAGATCAGGCTCAGCAACATCTCAGCACTCCTTCAGCTTGATTTTGTTGGATTTCTCGCTGGTCGCTAAAACAGCCTGTGCACTCATGTTGTCTGGGTTTGGGTTTAGTTCTAGTTTAGAGTGAAGCACAGTCAATAAACCACCTAGAAGGAAGCCATGAGAAAAATGGGAAGATGCTAAGCCAGGGTTAAGGTCAAAAAAGTCCAGAGGCCAATGCAAGAAGGTAAGACGGTTTTAGAAATAGTGCGATATGGATTTTCACTGGGAAAGCTGAGTGTGGTAGGATTAAATAATGCAGAGGGGGATGAGACTCAAGTGCATGGATCTCCGATTTTTAGCCCTTTCTTATCTCCAAAAGAAATTAATTTTCAAGCTCTAATCTGATTTTTACTTTTTCATTCAAATATCACAGATCCAGGTCCCACTTCTTTATGCTGTGAGACCAGTCTGTGTGAAAGGAGAAAACTAGGAGATGGAAATAGTTTTTACCCACTTTAGACATTAAGTATTGGCTCGGAAGCAGCCACTGTTTCCTTAAGGGGCTTTGGAGGAAGAGATTGCAAAGAAGATACAAGATTTGTCTGGTATGTTTGAGCATCTTACACTTCTGCAAGGCAGCACAATTTATAGCATGTGCAGAATTAGGGAAGACCTATTGAGTCACCAACTTTTGCCATATTTTGTGACTGACATTGAACCAGAGCTACAGCTTTCTACTTTTTTATTTTTTTGGGGGGGGGGGGGGGGAGCGGGGGTGGCCCTGGGGAAGGGACTTTAGCATCGGGGATATTTTTTATGTATTATGATTTTTTTAACTATTGCATTTGCAATGTACCAGAAAGAATTCAAGTGTTAATGCTTCTTGTGGCTTTTTTTCTGCATTTACCTTTTCTCATTAGAATTTATCTTAATAATCACACATTACTCTGGAGTAGCAAAAATGTGTCCTTGTTTCTGTCAGAAGTATTGCACTTAGTATGCAAAGTTGTTTTTAATCTTCAGATTGGTCTGCATACGTATAGCCAGTGCCTTACAGCATTGTTTTTGCAGCCTTAATGGGGAAAATGTACGCATTGGGGCAAAGTAATTGGATTTCAGCTAAGAAGCAGCATTTGAATGAAATCAATAAAGATTCTGTCATCTAATATTTTAAGTTGGGTACAATGTGTATACTGCAGGTCAGTGTAAATTCATTAAAAAGATCAATGCGATGGAATTTGTCTTGGGTTCCTTGAAATATCCTAGGGTGACTTGAGAGGAAGTTGCCAAGGAAACAAGAGATGCAATTCAGAGAAACATTTAGGTGTTTTAAGTTGATGGCTGAATTCCACTGAGTTTATAAGATAGTATAATACAGAAAGTTGTCATGGAAACGAAATTCAACAAATGGTTAATGATAGTCAAGCTGGGCAATTACTGCAGGTGGCTGTGTCAAAACAGTTTGGGCTAGAACACCCTTAAAAAAATGTGAACTCTCCACAGGTTCTTGGTTGTTATTTTTCACCCCAGATAAAAAGAGCAAATGGTGCATAGGCACCAAAATGTCAGGTGCATTTGCAAATAGTTTGCAAAACTATTAACAGATAGACTTCTTTATAGTTGGGTTAATTTTGGACATTATAAATCATAACTCCTTAACTAGCATCTAGAAGCTCTGCTATAGGTAATAAACCTACTTTTAATTACAAATATATCTCTTGTATTGTTGAGTGTATTAAATGAAACATTTTAATAAGAAATCCTTTTTAAACTTAGTTTTTTTGTCTTGATTGGTGTATTTTCTCTGCTAAAGGCTTTTCATTTGCAAAAATGTTTTGGTTTTTCTTTTTCTCCTGGGTTTAAGTCCTGGATTTACTTTCTTCAATAATAAACCCTTGCTGAAGTTATTTTAATTTCTGTAACAGAACATAACAGTCATTTTCCAGGATCATGTAGGCAACAATGTTCTTTTTCCTTTATTATTGTGTTTCAACAACTTCTCAATTTCCTTTCTTACTAGGTACGATGCATTTCTCAGCTTGGGTACAGTGCTTTAGGGTCTCAACACGAATGTGAAAACTCTGATAACTTTCTATCAGACTCAAAGACAAAATCCAAGAACATATACAGTAATATGCAATCCATATTCTCTTTTAATACATTAGAGGAAGCCATGACATTGGCACACTATAACTGGGGATGGAGAGGGCCATGATTTCATTCTCTTAAATACAGGTAGACCACATCTAATGTATAGATGAGATAGATAAGGTAGCACTTCTGCATGGAAATTCCTTCCCAAAGCTACCCATTATGTGCAATAATTTTACTTCCCCAGTGAAATCCCATTTTTAGCCCTCAAATGCTCATTCCTAGGAAGTTTTTCCTATCTAACACTCATCCTAAGAACATCATGCTCTTTAATTTGCATAAAAGCTCCCGGCCATAAAGTTCTAGGTTCAGTTTTTTGAGTTGTTTCGTGAACATTTTTGTCTGCCTTAAATAGCAAGAAACTAAGATGCCAAATACTGAACAACACCATTTGTAGCTACCTCATCATTTTAAGCTACAGCTACAGTTATAAATTTTACATCCTGTCATTTCCCCCAGCTACACACACACAGTTTATACATTTCCAAGTGTAAATTGCTTGCACAGAAATGGAAGTACAGAAAGCTCTTGTCATTCACTTGGCCAGTACACCTTTAATGAGACTTAGCTTTACTCTGAACACACAAAAACATTCCCTTTGGCCCTTTCACTCCCTCCTCGCCATTGTACCACAAGAGTGATATAGGTTAGTGGAGTATCTACATCCCCTACCGTCCTGCCTGCCCTCCACTGGCTGCCTCAGGTTGCTCCTCATCCAGTGCAGCATTGGCTGCAACTGCAGTGATGGCTGACATAAAAAAAAAGCAGGAAATCCAGTCCAAAAATGCAAAATTTTCTAGGTCAGCAAGACCTCTGTGTTTTTATGTATTCAGACCTTAAAAAGGGAATGTGAGATGGAGTGTTACTTCCATATTCATCTTCACATCAGTTTGACACAGTCTAGGTGGATGCTTGGGCAGAGAAAGAAGGGGAATCTAGCTCTCACAATTTCATTCAAAGTCTTGAAATTTCAGCACTTCCCCAGACCTTTTGAGTAACTATATTCCAGGAAAATCTCAGATTTTACGTAACTTTCTAGACTTTATGGTCATGGTAAAAAGGTGTTTAAAAGGTTTAGAAAGAGAAGACAAAGAAACTAACCTCTGCATAGGGGTTCTTTTTGTATGCTTTTTTTTAACATCTCCATATTTTTGAGAAGCTTAAATCACAATACATGAACAGTTGGGACTGGTCAAGAATCAGGACTCTAAATATGAACCATTTTTAGCATGAATGCATGCCCTTGGAAACCACACATTTTTCTTTTACTCTCATTCCTCCTAACAGAAAAACTGAATAAAATAAGGATTTCACTGAGCACAAGATGCTGTCCCTGAGCTATAAAGGGTACAGTAAGATAGAAACAAGCAAAAAAATTCATTGTTATTTGCAACGAGGTAGGTAAGCCTACCTTGCCCTTAAAATCTGAATTAATTTGTAATTGTACAGCTTTGTGCTAAAGATAATAAAATAACCTTGAATTGTGCTTCACAGCAACACAGTCAATTAACTACTTACATACGAACAAACTCTTGAATATTTTGTACTGTGCCTGGATGCTATGTTATACTTCTCCCATATATTGCATTCAATTAACTCAAGGCTGTTGCTAGCTCCTGAGCGTGCTGCAGAATAAAGTCCTTTAGAGAAAGAGTATTTGCCTCTCATGCGTCAGCGTATTCAAACTTTCAACATTAATGAATCCTCTGAAAGTTTAATTTCAACACTATTAGTGTTAGAAAGTCTCTTTCTTAAGGCCTGTTGTACTTTAAGGCAGTGGAGGAAGCAGATAAGACCCTGGCTCAATCCTCATTGGGATGGTGCAGTCAGCTGAATAAAGGCAAAAATGCTTCTTTTTGTTTTCCGCGTTTGCTATGAAGTGAAATGTCAGATGATTTCTCTTTTTTTTTTTTTACAGAATTTATTAGAAGTTATTAACTTCTTGAGATCTTAATTGAAGGGGCATGGGAATAAGAAAAGTTAAAGGTTTTTTTCTTTGTTTCCTCAACTATTTGCAACAAAAAGACAATAAAAGGGGGAAAAAAACCCACAAAACCAGTTGTAACAGCAGTATTTGCCCAGCAACTGATTTTACTCAAAGCTATCCAAATACAAGCTGAAAAGTTTTTGAAGCCCTGTGAATACTGAAAAGCACAAAGTTATGCTTCTTTAATCCTTCTTAAATGCTCTTGTGTGTTAGCACTTAAACAACAGTTACTGGCATCACTGGGGTTTCTTGCACAGACTGTAACCACCAGTGCTACTAGATTCACTCAGGGATAGACAATAAATGGTGATTTACCTAACTAATATGACAAGAATTTCAGATTTTGACTACTCACAAAAAGCTAATAGCAGCCCTCAAAAATACTCATACTGAAATATGCTCAGAAATTTACTACATGTACTTGTGAAATTTGCAGGTCTGTAATGGAAAAGGCAAAACTCCTCAAACAGATCCTTATGAATGATCTTTCCAACTGTAAATGTGAGAACTGAACCTAAAAAAACCCAGCAGTCCTTTTTCTATTAATGTAACTTTCAAAATGAACGGGTTTGCAAGCTTTTTATTCTTGAAAAACATAGCTGAATCTAGAGAGGCCAGGGCTGTCTTCCCAAGAGGAGTCTGTTAAATAATAAATACAAAACCCAATAACTTTCAGGCACTTCAAATCAGGCACAAAATACAGAAAACTCCCAGTAGTTACTCAATATATCAGAACCAGGGATTCAGGCCATTTTCATTCACTTGTACAACTCAAAGCAGTTAGTTTCTCACTGAAGTGCCATTCACACAAAGCATCCACAGCACAGAAATATTTTAAACATCACGTGTAGAACTTCCCATTAGCAAACACAGCCTGTGATATGGCAATTAATTACACAACAAAGAAATTAAATCTATACATGACCCTCTCAAAGGAAGAGCAAAGGAAGATTTTGTCTTTCAGTGCTTTGGGGGATATCCTCCCATTACTTATGTGCTACTTCAGGCATTTTCAACTCTCTTCTAATCTGCAAATCTCCTTGCATCTTCCCAGTATGCACTCACAAGCAAATTTAAGCCCTTGGCCAAAAGATCTAGAAGGGATTGAGAAAGGAAAAGGCCCGTAAAACTGTGCAGGTTGGGACAGACAATCCAGTCAGTCCCTTAGCCAGCATCAAGATGACAGTCTTGCACTGCAGGACGTGAGCACACACATTTGTCAGCTAAGTCTATAGCAAAGGTGGTTATGGTCTGACCTCAGTGAAAGATTGTGAGGAGCGCAGTGGTGAGACTGTTAAATGCTGGTTGTCACTTGCTGGGGGGTTGCAGCCTCCAGGGTGGGCTCCTCCAGCAGTGGCACCAGCTTCTCCAGTTGAGAGACCAGAGCACCTGATCTCAAATCTATCTGGTAAGGGGCCCCACTGGTGGCATCTTTTATCCTGGGAAGGGAAAACAGCGTATTTCTTTCCTCTCCCAGTACTACTTTGCAGCCATTCCCTGAAGTGAACTGGGCACAGTATGGCTGCACAACCAAATTCTTAGATGGCCTTTCGGCATCATGTTGGCTTTAGACTGTGCCTCTCAGTGGGCCAGCAGACACCTGGTCAGAGCTCAGATATGCCCAGGTGAAAAGTTTAAGTGTGTTGCTGACAGCGAGATTTGTACTAAAATGTGGGTGGGAGCACAAGTTAAGCCTGTGGTGAAGACATGACCTCAGTCTAGATGATCCATCACAAGAGTGGCAGATCCAACATGCATCAACTAGCATTTACTCTCCTAAATCACACTGTTGCTAGTGTCAGGAAAGAAAAATGAGTAAAGCGGCGAGAAAATATCAGGTGAAGACAAAACGCAACAAATGAAAATACAAAGTACAACAATAAGCACGTATGCACACCCCACACGTACACTGCATAGTGTAATTGCATTTCCCCGATAACACCTTCAGGGAGATTGTTCAATTTTAGCCACAAAATATATCTCCAGTTTCTTGTGTATGTCATAGATTTTGAGGGCTGTAGTTTCTAACTACCAGTTGATAGTTTGAAGTTGAAAGGACCACCTTCATTCATTTCACTGAGAGTAATCACAGTGTTCAAAGTCACTGATTAAAATGATAACCTAAAACACAGTCAGAAGTGAGAGAGAAACCTCTCCATTCCATGCTGTCTCTACTCGCTTCCCACTCCTAAGCGCTGGATTCCTTAACCTTTGCCACAACTTGTGGTAAATAGTCTGGTCTAAAATTAGATATATAGCAAAGGGTAGGTGTTACCATCTGCTGCATGTCGTTAATTCTCGATGGCCTGATAACATCTATTTTTGATGTTCTTTATTAGCTTTCTGGGGAGGAGGTTAGAGGGATAGGCCTCTAGTGCCACCATCAGTGGTTTTCAGTACTTGCTGCTTTTCTTCTGTTGATAGCCAGTTTTGCCACAACAGAGGGGTTTTAGAAGAACATTCTAGGTAAAACAGGAGACTATGAGTATTTGTCTTGCACACAGTAAAAGAACTGGCAGTGACATTTGGATAAGCTTTCACTTTATTCGGTAACCAGCACGTCTTCTTTCATGGAACTGTTTTCTCTGCTGTGATCTTTTTGTTGTTGTTGTTGTAAACAACAGTCAGATTAGAATAAGCAATAACAGACTGTCCATCCATCTTGGTTATCTAGCAAGACAAAGCCTCTCCCAGATGCCGAACACATTTAAAAATCTATACATACTGCAAATATAAGGTTAGACTGGCAATGAGTGACTGATGGCTGTATTACATGTTAAGCAAAGTGAAGTTCTCAAGCAAAATAAGCATTCTGTTCTATTAATTGACTGAGGAAGTACCAACTGTACCCGCTAAGCATTTTTATTGTTTAGAGCTAATTTGTCTGTGCTGGATTTTCAAGAGTCAGATGACTATGTTTAGTGACATTCAAAACTATGTGAAAGCATAAATAAATAACTATCAAGCAAATCTAGGTCCAGCATGACATGAGACCAGTTGCTGTGACCACCACAATGTACCACAACATCATCTATTAGAACACCATACTTTTAAGTGACGTTATTTTAGACATTATCCTTCATTGCAGTATTTTGAAACCATCACTCCTCTTTTCTGGACCCTCCATTTTCATCCTTCACCAACAATCACGCTCCCAAAGACTGAGTAATTAAATCAGGAAAGTGACTTAACATAAATGACTGAGCCTCTTACTCGGTGATGAACATGTGAAAGGTGGTTCTTCAAAAACAACAGCTGAAGGCCTGGGTTTCTGATTTTTTCATTATACATGGCTAAGTATTTTCCATCATACTCTGCTGAGCATACTGCCAAGATAAACTGAGAGGAGAAAATTACTCAGAAATTAGCTCAGACCACACAAGCTAAATAAAATATTCATGATAGGCAAAATTTTCAAGCAGTAAGTGAAAGGTTCATTAAATATTTTAAAGTTTAGCAGTGGAGTCTTCCTTTTTTTAACACAAGCTTGACATGCATTATAAGTTTTCACTAGGAAACCTAACCTTTTACTGACCCTTTATTTTGGAATTCAGATTTATGTAGATCTCTTCATTTTGGAGATCTCCATAAAAGCTCCCTCATTGCATGCTACCAGTCATCTCTTCCTGGATGGTCACAAGCAACAATTCCCTCTCTTCTCCTAGGTGCTAGACATTCAGTCTGACACCACCCATGACAGTTAAGTGCCTCCTCCTCTAATGAACCACATGATGCAGCAGTCCAGCTCTTGCTCCTGTTGAGCTGCTGTCCAAGTTGGATGCCTCTGCCATCCTGATCCATTTGCCCAAAGCCCTTCCTGAGAAGACTTAATTTTGACCTTCCAGCTGCATGAAATAATCAACTAGTCAAGCACTGCTATCGGGACTGGCAAGTACATTTGTTTTCAGCATCTCTGTAGTGAGTCAGTGAGACAGATGTACTCTTCAGGGCTAGCAAAGTCACATTGCCTTTTTATGAATAGCTGAGGTATTCAAAACTGGAAAACAACTTCCCAGAGGAGACAAGTGAGCCTTAACCTGAGATGGTTCAGGCTCTCCTGGAAGATTCACTGCCTGGAAATGTTAGAAGGTAAGAAATGGCAACAGCAACTGTAAATGTCAAAGAGTCTTACTACTCACAAATGATACATTGAAGACTCTCATCCAGTGGGAGAACTGTATAGGATACTAAGCTCTCCCCAGACGTAGACCTCTGTTAGGTAGAGCTGGAATATTTGTAATTGAAGTAGATAAATACTTTGGTTGCTTTTAGAAAGCCTCCTGAAAAATTTGAGTTTTTGTCTTTCTGAACAGATATTATACCTCAATACGAACACGCTACACTGGGACAAGTCAATAAAAGGGAATGTCTATAAGTGAAAGTGTTACCATAAAAGAGAGAGCATTGCTCCAAAATACCATGTGACCTGGAAGGGAGAATTGCAAGATACTCAGCTCAGTATTTCTAAATCTGTGGTCTGCGATGTTTCTAAGGGTCAAAAAAAGATACAAAAGATGTTAAAAATGTTTGATAGCAAGAGCACCTGTAGTTCATTTTATAGGAGATGGGATATGAATACGGATTATAACATGAGGCTGCAACATTCACAAGAGAGGGAACTGCAAATACCCTTAACTGCTAGCAGGAGGTCAGATCTTTCAAGGGAAAGGATTAAGTATAAACACATGCAGTCTGTAATTATGGCTTGGTTTGAATCCTCTGAAAGACATAGAAGGAGTTACTTCTGGTGCAGTGAGTAAAAAGGCTGGGGTCACATGGAAAAAGATGAGTCAAAAAATAGTCACAGATGGTTTAGGAAATACTACGCCTGCATTATAGGGAGCTGTCTGTTGTTTTCTACAGTCTTAATAAGCTGAGAAATTCACAGAAGGGATCATCAGTGATGGGGAAAGTGGACACTGGGAACTGCCAGGCAAAGGGCTACAGCTTTGCTCATGCAAGCTAGCACAATCTCATCAACTTCAGTGAAGCTTCCCAAGTTCATACTAGCTGTGGATCACCACACGTACCTTCAAGAACCGCTATGTAGAAAGGTGAGAAAGAATAAAGGTCTTGCAAAAATGAAATCATCACCTACAGTACCCGCTGAGAGAAAGAAAACTAAACACTGGTGTGTGTAAATCTTACTTATAGAATTCCTTCTCTCAAAACCCCACAAATACATAGAGTATTCAAAAGGATAAGGACTGTTTGCCAATCCCTGGCTATCATAAATGAAGATAAGTAATCCTCTGTAATCGGATCTGTATGAAGCTTCCATTTTTTCATAATAAAACATTCATGTTACAGATGCCGTGACAGATTCTGCCATCTTGCCATTTTATTGATTCTTAAATAGGAATGTTATCATACTTCTGACTGCTTCTCATGAGGAGACTAATTAGATTATTTCATCATCTGGTTCATCAAAGCAGGAAATACTTAAGTGTCACAGCTGGTCTCAGACTAAATATCTACTACCAAGATTATAAATGAAAACTATTACGTCTTCACTGGGTAAGCATTTCATAAATGGCTAGACAGTAAAAATGATGAAGACAAGAGATATCATCTCACATTTCCAGGCTGCAAAGGGAGTCTTAACTCTACCAGTACATTTGGATTTATTTTCACTTGCTTTTGCTGCTACCGTCATGCAAAGAAGCCTTGCATAATGATCAGATCTGGAAAACTCAGAGAGCTATTTAGATTTCGAGCAAAGATTTACAACTGAGAATTAAAAACTCAGAGGCAACATCTTTATTTTAAATGAATCCTGTGTTATTGATGCAACTTTTCCAAGCAGAGTATTCATCACTACAGAAGGATCACCTGAAAGGAAGCACATCCCCCACGGAGAGGACCAGACCCATTGTCTGATCACTATTCACTGCCTGTCATTCCTCCCTGAAATTATGGGATATCTTCTTCTTTCTTACACACCACTTCGTACAAAAATCAAATCCTCTTGAAAAGAAACCTGTGTGGGAAAGCCAGATATTCACTCTATTTTATTTTGCTTCACCTTATCATATGTGTTATTTAGGGGACAAGAACAGACAAGCTACTAATTTGTTCCTTCTCTATAGCGATTTGGAGTAAAATTGCCTTGTATCACCAGTAGACAGTTAGCAAAAGGTCTAGGCTTTGGAGGCCTACTTAAGACCTCATGAAGAGCAGCATGATTTCCTTTAAACAGCATTCTCATGAAAATCATATGTAAAAGCAGAGTCTTCATATTAGCATTATACGATACCAAAACCTTGTTATGGAATAATATAATCATGTTTCTCTTACAGACCTATAAAGTCATTACGTAAATGGCTATATAAAACCACGATTATATCAACAAAATGAAATTGTTGTGTAAGACAGTTCCCAGTCTCTGTAAATGAGACTTTTCAGCGCTATATAAACAGAAAGTTTCCTCCTATAACGTTAGGAAGAATATTAACATTGTTGATTCCTGCTGCACTTTTCACTTTGAGAATTATTACAATTAACCTTGAAGGTCACAGGACCAAAAAAATTATATATTATGTGTAAGCTGCATCACAGTGGAAATTGTAATAATATTTAAATTCCTCATGTTCTCCATTTCCTTGTCCTTATTAGAAATATAGAAAACTTCGTAACTTTGGCTGCCCATTAGCTGGTCAGAAATAGCTCTTTGTAATCTAAACCCTCTTGGGTTTTTTTAATGAGTTAGGCTGTAGGTCTCATAAAATTTTAGATACAAGTTTTGACTGGGTCACTTTGATGTGGGAAAACATATTTTTTAATGTCAGAACTGTCTCTTTGAAATTATATGAACCAATAGATGAACCATGAACCTCAAAAAAGGACAAATACTTTCTTTCTGAACTCAGCCTAACTTTTGGAGTATACAGAATAATGAAATATACAAAGGTCACATAGTTAAAACCACACAGTGAACAGTTTGAGGCAGTAACAATGTCATAAAAATATTTTCAATAAGCCATCTCTTAAATGAATAGCATATAACTGTTACAAGACAGTACTACTAAATAAACCAGTAAAATATAGCTACAAACTTGAGTTAATGATCCTGTAAAATTGTGACCTCTGTTGACGATATTTTTAGCCTACTGTATTGTTAGCAATTCTTTCAATTTCTAACATATGTCATACTTTCTGTCTCCTTTAGTTAAATGGAAAAACTATGACATTTTTCTCTTTTGCATTCATCTTGCAATTTGCAAGAATAATGCAATTGTTTACCTGGATCTTTCTTTAAGAAAAACAGTTTCTAAAAAATGAAAATGTAAGGGAAAAAAGGTCAGAAATATAATCGTTTTTTGTACTTTCTGCAATTGACCTGTAACCAGCAGTGTGTAATGTCCATGGTGATAATGATGCCAGCCAGGGAACCTGCACTGATTCTTCCATGTTGAAAAATGCTACCATCTCAAAAAAGGCCAAGAGATGGATCTCTACAGATTGTAAAGTCTCAAATGTCTTTATTAGCTAGTCCACAAGAGTGGCTTAGAGAGCCATGAGCATTGCCGTGGCGCTAGCTATGGACTACACTACGAAAGTGTATAATTCTCATTATTCCACTGCACTTTTGGGCATCAGTTTCCATTTTGTCTGTTACGTCCTCTTTACAGTCCTTCATTTTCTTAGATATTAACTACTAAAGCAATGCTGTTCAAGGACGGAAAGACAATGGAAAAAAGAGCAGGTATAAGATAGGCCAAGGTGAGTAATGTCCCATTGCAGGGGGACATTACTCACAGGACTGTCAGCTTCACAGAGTTTAATCTGAGGCAAATAGGGGCAATCTTACAGCCAAAGCGAGAATGTCTGACCTCCCTCTCCCTCAGCAGATGTTGTTTGTTATTTACAAAAGAAACGGAAAATTGAATAAGGTTGCCCAAGATTCCAACTAGCGATGAGTATTACTACTATTTTACTTTAAAACCATTTAGAATCATAGAATGGCTTGGTTGGAAAAGTCCTTTGAGATCGAGTCCAACTGTCCACAACTAAACCATATGCGTAAGCGCTTCATCTACCCGTCTTTTATCTCCAGGGATGGCAACTCAACCACCTCCCTGGGCAGCTGTGCTAGTGCCTGACAATCCCTTTTGGTGAAGAAATTTTTCCTAGTGTCTAATCTGAACCTCCTCAGCGCAACCTGAGGCCATCTGCTCTCATCCTATCACCTGTCACTTGGGAGAACAGACCAGCATCCATCTCACTACAACCTCCTTTCAGCCGTAGACAGCGATGAGGTCTCCCCTCAGCCTCTGTTCCTCGAAGATAAACCACCCCAGTACCCTCAGCCACCTCGTAGGACTTGTTCTGCAGACCCTTCACCAGCCTCGTTGCCTTTTTCTGGATGTGCTCCAGCACCTCAATGTCCTTGCTGTAGTGAGGGGCCCAGAACTGAACACAGTACTCGAGGTGTGGCCTCACCAGTGCCAAGTACAGGGGTAAAATTACCTCCCTGGTCCTGCTGGCCACACTGTTTCTGATACAGGCCAAGATACCATTGGCTACCTTGGCCACCTGGGCACACTGCTGGCTCATATTCAGCTGGCTGTCAGCCAACACCCCTAGGTCCTTCTCCTCCAGGCAGCTCTCCAGCCACTCTTCCCCAAGCCTGTAACAGTGCAATTGGCCTTGTTGAACCTCATCCTATTTTACTAGATATAAAGGAAGAAAGTTTTTACAGTTAAGAGTGGTGAAACACTGGTACAGGTTGCCCAGAGAAGTGGCAGAAGCCTCATTCCTGAAAACATTCAAGAACGGGATGGATGATGCTCTGAGCAACCTGATGTAGTTCAAGATTTCTTTGCTCATTGCAGGGGATGTTGGATAACCTTTAAAAGGTCCCTTGCAACCCAAACTATTCTTTGTTTCTCTGAAAATACCTGCTAGCTGGAACACGACAAAACTTCTTTCAGCAATTAGAACAAATCTCACCCCTTGGCTATTCTCTAGCCATCTTCCTTTCCCTTACTGTTATAGTCAACCCAAAACACGCAGTAGGTAAGTCTTAAATGGTGTGCTTAGGCTAATGAACACAATTCTCAAGGCATAGTAACATCTTCCTCATGTACCTTTACAGTTGTTTATGTAGTTTGGAAATCAATTTTCAGAGTCAACTCTTGTGCTGCTGACACCTACCTGAGCCGAATCCTATAAAGAGGTAAGAGCTGCTCACTTACTTCACTTTTTTAATAATGTTTGATGTTGCAAAAGAAATTTTCCTGTTTCCACAGGAGTTCACACCTAGCAATCACCATTTCAAAAACATATCTTACTGGTGTAATTCTTTTTACTCTGTGTAAGTTTAAAAATACAAGTAAAGGTCATATGCTAATTTGACATTTCAAAATCATACTCAAACCTGAAGCTTCATGAAATAAGTTTGATTCTGACACTTGATATACTCTATAGACAGGAGCAGCTTAAAATTACTTCATATTGCTTTATGAACTGAGATCTTTTTGCAATAAGATGTAATTTTAAAAGGCCTTAAGTCGTGAAGAATACCTGTCTTGCTAAAATAACAGCAGATGTATCAAATAAAGTACTTTCCAAAAATTCTTAAGCAATCGCAGTTCTCACTTGACCAAACTGCCATAAAAATAACGGAGAACTGAAAAAAAAAAAAACCCTACTCTTTTGCCATTACAAAATACTCATGTCACCCATTTTTCCTTGGAATGTGTGAATTCTAACATACCAAAAAAAAAAGCAGAATATCTCTTTTAAAATGAGTGAGGAAACAATTTCTTAGGAACACTGAAGATACACTTAATACCTAGGCTGCTAATTACAATATTCATGTCAACATCTCATTACTATCTTGTATTCTTACATCCTTACCTTTTACCTTGATCCTTCCTTTCTGGCCAAGTTTGTAAACTCTTCAAAGCAGGTTTTCTTTTTACACAAGGCTTGACACAACAGAGAGCATTTTTCCACCACAAAAGTAATACAGAGCAATTGATACAGGTAATATTATTCTTTTGTGAAAGGAAGCTGGATCTTAAATTGCCCTTTTTTATTAGCTGGCTTCACTTGTCACTGATTTTTCAGTATGCTTCAGAAGCTGCCTCAGAGGAATCATCTGACTGACAGTGAAAGATCTGATGGCTGGCTGGGGACAGGTGGGATTTTGGACTGCTAGAAAAGTGAAAAGGCTATTTAAATTATGAATTAAGCAGAACAGGCCAATAATTATGTTTAATAAATGACCCTAAAACTGCTAATACCACCATGAGATTTCTGAGTTAGCAACAAACAGATATATTGAACATCCTCCTGAGGAAATCCAAGTGTCAGGTTGGCTGCAGATGCAGAACACCACTTCTGTCATATTCACAAGGTTTTCTTCACAGCCAGAGCACTGGAAAAGTAGCAAACAGCTCTCCAAGGCACAATTTCATAACTATTTATGACAGGAGTCTATATAAATACCTGATCCTATCTTCAGCCTTTGATTTCCAGCCTCAGAAACTTACAGCCTGCCTCCACACACACACAACACACAAACCATACTCAAGAGACTGGATTCCCAGCTGCTGGAATTAGCTGCTCAGCTTCTGAGCAGAGCAGCTTATAAAACAAGAAGGCCGTGACTTGCAAAGGAATCCACAGAAAAGATAGATTAAATCGGTCATCAATTCTTAAACAGTCTGAAGAAGGTCATTCCCTCAGAAGAGTTCTGCTTCTTAGCTCATGAGAGGAGAAAGGTAGTTTCCTGATCTCTCACATTGTACATCCAGCTCCTTTACTGGGAATTAAAAGACAATCCAGAGCCATTCACAGCAGTGGGTATGGAACAGTCAATATTGCCATTTCTTGTGCTATTTTACAGAGAACAAATGAAAAACAAAATACATACATTAATTATTAAGTATTCCATACTTGAGTCTCATACATTCATTTAGTACTGGATGAGACCAACTTGGGAGAAGAAAAATTCTGCCTGAGGAGTCAGAAGCTCCAGGTAGGGAATGTTTTATAAAACTAAAAGCAAACAAGGAAGAACCCTCTTACCCCTTACAGTTGTAGGTAAGGTTGCTTCCATATTGCAGTTTAAAACATAAGCTAAATAAAGCCATGCAGCATAAAGTGTTTTGCCTGGTAACTACATTCACTGTTACATTATTTACTTATTTCCAGTATATGTTTAACCATTAGTTGGGGAAAAAAAAAGAAAAAAATTTCCTTGGTAAAACATGAAATTGAATGGTAATACAGAAACCGCATCTGCAAATGAGACACTGACAAGTTTTTATTTTCATTTTTATTACAAAATCATTTAAAAAAATCTGCTAACATTTAAAGTTTAAATTAAAAACATTCACAACTCACCAGACTACTAAAAGGGAAATGAATGTAAAGAAAGTATTCAATACATTTTGTTCCCCATTATAAACAGTAAGAACTCAGTGGCTTGCCATCTTGCCCAGCAGCTCTGCCTGCACTGCTGCAAATGAGTAAGTGGCAGAGGCTTCATTAAATCTCCTTTTTTCCATTTTTCAAAGTGTAGCAAAGGACACACAAAGTGTACTAGTCTTAAAAAAATAAAAAACATTTTATACTAGCTGAAGAATACAGCTCACTAGCACAACTTTTTATTGTTCCAAGAACATAAGGAAAGAGAATTTTTAAAATACATTCTGTTAAAATTTCAGTTAAATGTAACAGTTTCATACACAGAATTCGTAAGATGTGAACACTGATCATTTACTATTTAGTCAAAGAATGAACACCATATACAGAAAGATGGAAACGCAGATTGTTTCAAAAGTGTAATCTTACATAGAATGCAGTCAGTCAATAATTCAATTGCCAATTAAGACAAGCATTGCTCCTTTTATTTCCTCTGAGGTAGACAGATGGATAAAAACATGTAGGAAGATGCACTGCCTTCATAATTATTTTAGTTAAAAATCCACTGTTTTGTAAAAAACAACCTTCTTTAAGAAAACATGTAATTCAGAACTGTTCATTTCCATTGCCACTATTCAAAAATAACACATTATCATTCTTTAAAAATAATATATGCCAACACTGTAGCACTTATGATGTTCAGATTTGACAGCTGCACAAAGAATACTTTAAAATACCTTTATTCTCTTGAGGTCTGAAAAAATGGGGATGAACTTGCACTCTAACACCAGTATTTAAATATTTCAAAATAAAGAACTGGCTTGTATAAATGGAAATACTATTAAACAGACATCCTGTCACTTCAAGAGTTATAACTGAAGTGCAATTGGTTTTATTTCTGTTACCCTCTGAGTGCACCATCAGTAATAAAGGAAAGTTCAAGAGCTTGCTGGGAAGGCATGGAATTTCAGAATTAAGCTACAATACCCAACTCAGTTTTCATTCTGCTGAAGAGTGAAATAATCAAGGTGCTGAAACTTCAAAACCTCATTTCCCCAACTAGTCCAGCCAGGCTGTAGGTTGCGAGCAAACAGCTCCAAGCATTCCACATCTGGCTTGGTAAACTCTGCCAGGACCGCTGTGTAAGAGAAAGAAAAAAGATAACAATAGTAACAAAGGCACAAATAACAATAGTAAACAAATAAAATCTCCCATGTACTGCCAATGGATGAAAAACAGAACGCTTCATTAAAACAAGAGAGGTAGAAAATTAGTTTCAGGGGTTTCAAACACCTGGACTATTTATAGAGAAAAAGTGATTTTAAATAAGTGCCCCTGAGATTCTGAACAATACTGTAAAGGCCTTCAACAATCTTGATGTATTGGTTTTCATTTAGAAAAAGAGAATGAGGTCTCTACGTTGATGAGTTCTCAATTTTCCACTAATATCAACCAAACACCTCCTAAAGACTCACATAACACAGGGGCAACATTTCTACAAATGAATAAATAAATAGAACTATTTTTAAGATCACGCTCTCTTCCTCTATATCTTAAACGGAATAAAAGCTCGGGTTTTTTTGGAGGACAACTGTTAAAAGGTTGAATAAACATAGCACTAAAAGGGCTATAAAAATGCAAGGACTTCTTTTTTCTCCATTCCAAACTTGGTAACTGAAGAAACATTTATATAATTGTGTTCTTTCACTCAGCAACATAAATCTCAATTTTCTTCTACAGTTGAGCATTTATACTGCTTAAATCAAAATAAATAGATGTCTGTTATCAATATCAATCGTGGCAACAATTATGACTGGTATTCTTGGAGTGATAGAAAAAGATCTTGCATTTTGCCTGAAAAGTATTATTGCAAGCTGTTTACTGTTAAACGTGTTACTAGTCATACAGAGCCACTTAGTTTGCAGCTGGGTCAAACAAATTCTGCCCTAGGCTTCAGGAAATAGCTACAAAGATATTATGTATAAAAATATGCATGAGAAAATCTAAGGAGCAGCCAACATAAAGGAGGCAGAAAGACTGAAAAACATCTGTACTAAAAATTACACATTAAGTTTTTGTTGTTACTGAGAACAGAAGAAGAAAAACTAAGAAACCACTTTCTTTTCCAAAGGATATCTTTGTCCCTCTGATCCCTCTCGGTGATTTCTAAATTTCTGTAGCTTAAAAATACAGCACCTAAACCCAAGACTAAATTGCCTGACTCAATATCTTCAGATATGATCATTTTAGAAAGCAAAAATACATCCAACTAGCATATATCAAAGCATGATGGGAAATGCTTTTCTCTTTGGTGAAATCCAAGTCCTGACTTTATGCATGGAGTTTGCCAGTCACAGACTCCCTGTGCGAGACCCCAACTGATCTTGTCATGGATTGCTCCCTTTGCAGAAAGATGAGCATACACTTCATTTTCTATTGAATGTTAACCAATCCCAGATGCATTTCCTATCTCACCTCTTCCAAAGCTTCAAATCCATTCAATACTCTTTCTTAAGTATTTTGTAATAGGTGCTTCCAGACTTTCTTGTATTTTGGCATGCCATAAAAATCCATTCTCTTTCCCTCAATCTTTAACAAATGTCAAATGAATGTCTCGGGTTATCATCAAGGCAAATTTAATCTGAAAAATACTGATACCAGCAGGAATCTTATTCTAAAAACCTGCTTCTTTCAGAGGCAAAATGTTTGAACAAATCTAACATTTGCAGAGTTGAGTCTGGGAGGTTTAGAGAAAAATGTACATCATGACAGAAAACTTGATGCATTGAAGACTGCTGTTTGAAGATAGCTGCTTTTATATCACTTTGCAAATCCACCACATTTTAAAAAAATGTGGTAAAATTTATTGTTCTTTTTCCATGTCTTATTTAGTTAAGGATTTCTGTGCACAATCTGTTGCCAACATTTTAACAAAGGTCTTCCAAAAAACCTATTCTCTTAATCATCTAGAAAAGAGCACATTGCAGGAGGCTGCACTTTTTCCATAGATGAGAAGGGAGAGACTGGAGAAAGTAAAGTTCCAAAGCTTTCAATAAACTCTCTGGGAGCAAATCCTGACATCTGTATGACATCTTTTTGACCCTAATGGGCCTAATATCACTCATAGCTTACTGCAGAGTCCAGGATTTATAGGACTTTTCCCCTCTCCATATAAAAATAAAATAGATCCACTTTGCGCTTTATACAGGCTTCTAAGTTGAGAAAACAGTTATGCAGGTGACAAAATTTCATTAAGAGCATATTAGTAATGTCAATAAGTTCTTAAAATACATAGATTAAAAATATCCCAGCAATAAATCCAGTAACCATAAGCAGTTTTACTAAGCACCAAAAACTTCCACACCTAAGAGAACAAATTTTAAAAGCTCGCTTAAGAGATTCCACCAATCTCAAAGATCAGTTCACCAAAAAGCAAAAGAGAGGTAGTCAAAAAAAGTCAGTTCAACATAAGCAGGAAGCTTGTGCCAATCTTTCGATCAATTTGGTTATAGAATTTAAAAAGGAAATCCCAGGAATCTTGCCCTCTCCTTTTGCCAGAAAGAGGGTCTTTTTTAAAGCCAGAGTTTTTTAAATAGAGAAGGATTACATATAATTCAAGATCACGCTACAGTATGATTTTTCACTGCTAGGTTGTAGGTATTTACATAATCACATTAGGCAGTAACTTGCACTGCAATGGAAATTATCATATCAAGAGGGCAATAACGAGGCTGTATTTTCTTGGCATAAAATCTCATTCCACTGGTTTCCTCAAAACAGGAAAAGTCACTGTTCACATTATAAATTACAGCTTCTTTGTTAGGCTTTTTGTACCAGAAGACTATCTTAACACACATGGATCTGACTTGCAACCCTTCAGCAACCCCTGGAGCTCTTCCTCTGATAACCCATTAGAAGATCTGCACCAGTAAAAAGATTAAATATCAAGTTTTTCTACAATAGGAACAGATTTAAAAAAAAATAAAAACCCAACACATTTACTTCTATCTGCTTACAGATACCACTAACAATAAAGAGCTTAAACAGATGATAAGTTATTATACCGCCAAGAGACAAAGAGTAAACACTACAACAACAACAGAGGAACCTATACTTGGGCATCTAAGGCCCTAGGACACATGAAACTACTACAAAGCCAGCTGGTAGGCGTAACACTGGTCTTCTATAAAACCTACTTCCTTCTGATATGCAATCCGTCAGGCAGGCAGGATACCTGCCATACTTGCTTGATCTCAATCCCGAAGATGTATTGAAGATGCTGAGCTGGTTTAATTTAGCTTTCCAAAGCTCTGCAACCGCTCAGTCTGCCTCTCTCCCAAAACTTCCCCCCTTTCAAAGGAAAAAAAAAACTATGGAAGAAATCAAAATCACACCATATATACATTTCTATATTTTCTAAATACAAAGAACTACACCACAAGGATATGCAAAGGAGCAAGGAAAGAGGGGGAGGGAAATGGGAAAAAGGACAAAAAGGATCTATGTAACACCTGGCATACAACTATAACACCCAGTAACTAACAAAGTAAAGAACTAATGAAGTCTCACCACTTCCCTTGAGGAAAGCAGAACAGCTAAATCCGACCCAGGACTCTCCCCCCACGCGTGGGCATACAACAGCAGCTGCCACAGGCCTCAGCTCCAGACAGGACCAGCAGCAACGGAGCTCCTGCTCTCCAGCTTTCCGGAAGAAGAAGAGAGCATACTCTCTTATCTACACCTCATTCATATGTCGTGTTACGTTAAAGGAAGACATGGAATACTCCCGTGGATCCTGACCTCCATTGTTAAGGAAGACCTGTAAAGGCCATTTTTTTAAGGAAGATCTGAAAAATCCAAAAGTCAATCCACTACAGATGCACACTGCTAAAGGTGCTTAAATAAGCAAAAGGAGGAATCTTTATTGAAACAAGCAACAGTTCCCCTTACCTTTTAAACTTCCATTACCTAAATAGCAAGTTCTGCATGGCATAAAGTGAAAATTACTTTGCCGGCTTATTATTGTCTAATTTGTAAGCCATACAAAGCACAAAGCAACTGAACTCATTTAATAGTATCCCTTCAAAAGAGTTTGCAATGCGGAGGTTCTTATTGTCCAGTTTGTCTAAACCCTGAACAGAGTAGGACTAGAAACACACATGAAACTCAGCACAAAAAGACGGCTTTTAATCTCTGTCTTTTCTGAGCTTTAAGTTAAGCCTAGATGTTGATGCAACTACCCATTAGTCTAACAGTAAGGGCTCACAAGGTGCAAAGAAAAAAAAAAGGATTTACTTTTTACTTCAAGAACACTTAAAATACAGCCTAACAAGCTAGGGTTGCTACAGGAGAAGGGGGTTCCCAAGACTGTGTTCTTCTGCAAAGTGGCTAGAACACAGATAAGAATTAATCCCAATGTTTCTAGACATACTCCAGTATGACAATATCATTTTCTAATAATAAATGTACATACTAAAAAAACTGGAGGAGAAATGGTTACAGCAAGAATAATCTATAAAACAGGAAGAGAAAAAAAGGTATTTGAAGTTATGCATTACTTCACATCGTCTGTGTAACAGAATATCTTCTATGTAATTTCTAAGAGCAACATGGAATTGAATTAGGAAGAAAACCTGCTGTTATTTGAATCAAAACCAGGAGTAATAAAATTTCATTTTAGCACATTTGCATAAAGAAGCTTAAGTACATTTACAGTGACATATTAAAGCTCTAAGCACTGAACACAGCACATGCATCACCAAAAAGCCCTACAGTCACAATTTCATGGTTAAATGCACTGTAGGAACCGAAACATCTCTTTTTGATGGCTTACTTTAATTTACATCTTTGTCTTCCCCCAGAGACATAAACTGTTATAATCAGTCATTAAATGGGTACATATGTACCAACATACAGCCTTTATAGCAGTAACAAGAAATAAAGTGCCAGACAGTATCAATAAATACTAATATTTTTGGCTTTGTACTACTTAAACAAAGCATAAAGAATGCATGTGACTCATCAAGTGTCCTTCTCCCCCATCACCAAATCTCTGCTTCTGTTCAAATTTCTTCTGAATCACTCTAGGATGTAGCTCAGCTGCTCTCTACTGGCCATTTGAGAATACTGGCTGATTCTGGAAGAGATAACCCTTTCACAACACTGAAGTCAAAGACTCAGCAATTAGTCTTATGGTCTACCTTTCCATTCCATAACCAAATTCTGAGTGAAGCTGTCAATACTTTGGGATATATGTGGATTTTTATAAAAACCTTGTAAATCACTGATATTGTTCAACATCAAATTCAGTTCTCAAACAGGAATATTAATGCTGCACAATGGTATCAATGGTATAAAAGAATTGTTCCAAGAACTATTCTGGCACTAGACCTTTATAATACATACAAACTGCTGTTCTGCACCCTTGGATACCTCACAAGTTTCCTGCTGGCGTCTCGAGTGTGCTGCTAAGTATTGGCTTTCTGAAAAGGCTGTAGGTGGCTGCCTCACAAATCCCTATCCTACCATTCATTAGCTTAAATCAACACATATACTTCCTGCTGTAGTCCTAACTCTTAAAAAAACATGGCTCCGGAACTGCAAAACAATCCTCATAGAACTGCCTTTAATTTTTAGCTAACCAAGGTATGTGCCTTACACTAGATTTAGCACAGGTACATATATATACACATGTTACTTTAATAAATGCAAGCCTCAAAATACAAATCTTAGAGCCTTCCTGAATGTGTAACAACTGCCCAGATCAGCTTCTCAACTAAAGTTGTTCTGTTCCTTGGGAACAGAAAAAGGAAAGCATGTCAGTGAAGCAAACTGTGATGCCTCATCTCTCCAACAGCATTATGCATTTCTTCTACCTGACTTCTCTGATGCAATTACATAGCACCCACACGCACCTGGAATAACCGTAGATTCACCATGAGTTTTCCCCTTTGGGGAGGATGAAACAATTTTTGTGAGAGGGATTATGCTTCTTACCAAAGTCCTATGGTGAAAGTAGTACCATTTTCTACTGATGAAATTTGTAAGAGTGCTCCAGAATAACGTGTAAAAGGTAAGATATCACACAGAAACATTTAAATCCTTTGGACTAAACTCTGAAAAGTTGAATTCATACTTATGCTAACTGAATAACTGGAGCAAGTGCATCAATTTAAATAAACTAAATACAGCTCTTCAGAAATAAGTACACATGCCTTATTTGTTGTCTATTGATAACAGGTTTTAAATTTTTAAGTTTTTTTAAAGACACAACCATACTGAAGGTGTAGAAGAACTCATGCAGAAATAAAAACATTTTTTGAGGATCACTTAATAAAGAAAGATTTCTGCTTTTATTAACTAAGAATAAGATATTCCAATTTATATATATTCACAAAGTGGTTTCTCTTCACCCATTGGCACTTTAGGTCATTTGGCATAACTTCATACAAACAGTATCTGTAAACTGTTTTTGCAGGATTTCAAAAACAAACTGAAAAAAATGCATCTTTTTATTTTTAATGTTGACCCAAAATATTTACACAACAATGCATTAAGTGCTACTTTTCATACTCATTTTCAAGGGACCAAGACTTAAGTTCCTGATAACATTTTTAGAAATGCTGAGGAACCACAAGTTTTGTTGAGCAAAATTGCTTAGCACATAGGCAAATAAAAGCATTTCATACATAAAGATATCTCACTCTAGGTACATCATTTCAGATATCCAAGTCCAATGCCCTACAGAAACATTACACATCAACAAAAACGTACCAGTAAGAGGGGGTTTATGTGAATGTAGAGTGCAGGGTACGCTGACAATTAACTTATGTTCTGGAATTGGAAGTACATCTTCAGATTTCCTGTCATATAAATCAGAAGAAGAAAAGAAGTGTGAGAATGAATACTACTAAATGAGATGCTGCAGTTCTCACTGAGCTACTTCAGATGGGAGGTAACACACAGAAGGTAAATGCTGCTCTGTCATAACATATAAAAGGACATCGCTGAGGCTTTAGTAAAAAAAAGTAGTTAGCAATAGCCATATAAAGCCACTGAGAACAAACAGGGTAGTCCTGTACGTTTTCCTGTGTAGAAAAACACCAGCATCCCCAAAATGGCATCAGCCTCTGTGCTAAGGACACGTGGTCCAAGAGAATCTGTTAAAGGAAGCCTGTCCATGAGGCTTTTATTTAATGCAGTTTCCCAGCACAGGTGGATATAATGAACAAAGGTTTCTGTCTTTAATTCACTAAAGCACTCTCTCATCCCAATGCTAATTAGGCTATTTCTAGGTCCAAAATCAGCCAAGAGAAGCTCTTGTTCATTATACAATATAATGTCCCAAGTGATATACATACAAAGAGAATCCTAGCAGCCTCAAAAAAGACATTCACCATAAATAGTCTGGCATACCTTAAGGCTTCCTCTTCGCCTCCTTGAACTCTCCCCAACACAAGAACTTCATAGGGTTTTTTGTGTAAGGAATCCAAAGGCAATACAAATTCTCCAGCTCTAGTAATCTGACATAAAGGAATTAAAAGCTGGATTATAAAAAGTTTCCACTGTGTATGTTTTTTGAGACATTTTCTTTGATAAAACTGAAGATATTGACAATATCATACCTTTCAAATACAAAAGCACACAGTAATAAATAGACAAATGATAAAACTACATGGTGTCATACTGCAAGCCCTCTCAATCTCCAAGAAAGCAACCAAACAAACTGAGAACTTACTTTTACCCAGTGCCACTCAGCAAGTGTTTTCACGGACCAATGAGGATAAAGTTCATCCTTAACAAAACGTAAGTGCTTCTGCCTATTAGTCACCCACGTGACTACAAGACAATTTGGAGCAGCTAGAGCTGGTACAGGAATCTGCTTGATTTGCCATGAAGATAAGTAGCTGTATCTATAAGCCAATACAGTGAGAAAGAAAGTTAGCACACACCAAATAAAAAAAAATTGCAAAGTAACACAAATGGATAAAGAAATTACAAAGCTAAGACATTCCAAGAATTAACGGCTGACAACACAGGTCATAAAATGAATCAAGACTGACACCCAGTGGCAAAATATGACAGATTCTGATCTAAAATCATCAGTGTATGTACTGAAGTTTTGCTGAGCAGAACCTTTAACTACGTATTTCTATTATTCCCTCAAATAAAGTATTATGAGTTATGATTCTAAAGAAGTCTAAAAGCCCATGTTTCATTTAAGAACTGTCATATGCAATTCACTATTCTCATCTTTATGCCAGAACAAAGCTATTTAGTGAAAAGCAGCTCTTTTGTCAATACAACATTTTTCACTTTTCATAAAAGCAATATCTCTTTCAAATGAAAATGACAAGTGAGTCATTTACAAGTGCAATGATAATTTGACTGGCAAGATAAAGGTCATGAAAGAGTAATCACTTCTCCAATTATCTGCAGAAGGTATTCATTACTTTTATATGTTCATGGTAAAAGTCCTCTAGGTTATTCAGAACAGGTCTGCATATTTTTGAACTGATGTATGCCACATCAGTGAATACAGTATGCTTTCCAGATTCTGTCCTGCTCTACCACCTAGCATCTCACGATGCTATTCTCCACTTTTAGCAAGCTGCAATTCATGGAACCTACACCTCCCAGCATTCAAAACATTGGCACACTGCCTACTGGAACTGACTGCCACTGTCTGGGTACCTGAGATCTCCATTTCATAGAATCATAGAATGCCAGGTTGGAAAGGACCTCTAGGATCATCTGATCCAACCTTTTTAGGTGATGTATAGTTAAAATTAGATGGCCCACCATTCTGTCAAGCTGAACCTTAAAGGTGTCCAGTGTAGAGGAATCTACCACTTCCCTGGGGAGATTGTTCCAATGTTTAACTGTTCTCATAATGAAAAACTTTCTTCTGGAATCAAATCAGAATCTCCCCAGAAGCAACTTACACATATTACCCCATGCCTTTTCCATGTGACTCTCTGTAAAAAGGCAGTCTCCATCCTCTTGGTAGACACCCTTTATGTACTGGTACATGGTAATAAGCTCTCCCCTAAGTCTTCTCCTACCAAGGCTGAACAAACCCCATTCTCTCAGCTATTTAATACAATAGTGAAAACAACAGTCAGAAACAGGTAACAAGTCTAAAATTCACAACACCTCCTGGGCTAGACCACCTAGCAGAAACAATTCACAACCCAGATACGTAATGTTTAACAAAGATAAGCTGTCAACAAGGTAACTAACAGCAGGGATAGAAAATAAAGACAAAAATAGTAGAAAGGGTCTTGCTGGCTAATTCATGCTTGTGAATAACATTTTCCTTCGAGTAACATATAGTTAAGAAATACACTTCAATGATTTTAACTCTGGGTTTCTGGAGGGCTTTCAAAGTAAAATCTACTAATCAGTCTCTGCATTTTCAAATTATGTCTACACAACAAGCTTCAGAAGCTACAGTAGACGTTATTCCAGAAAGCTACAAGGCCATATTTCCTATCTGCCCTTCTTTCACACAGATACAATTCTATGGTAACCACAAGAGTTCCGCTAGCATAAGCCTGATGTTATTCAGTGGAGATGGAAGCCCATAAGCTTTTAAGTTAATGACTTCATAAACTCCAGTACTCAAAGTTCCTATTGCAGCTGAGGATTTTACTGATGCGTTAATCACTTTCTCTGTTCTACCCATCAGACTGAAGCTCAAACTACAGCTCAAATTAAAAAAAAATATATAAAAAACTAAAACTTCTAAATTGAATCTCAGACCTGGAAATACTTCATCTATCTAGCTTTATGCCCATTAAAGTAACCCAATTAATTTCAAATTAAAATCTGCATGATATTGGCCTTACAGAGCAGCTGAATCCAGGCTTTCCTTATAAGTCTCAAGGACTAACATTCTCTCACCAGTTATTTAAGATCTACTCTTCCAAATATGTTATATGCAAAGCATCCAAGCCATTTCAGTGAAATCCCTGAGACATTTCACAGACCTGAAGATTGGCATGTGCCAAAATAATTGCTAGTTTAAGCTAGTCTCACAGTTATATTGGTCCTCGATTGCAACAGTATATTAAAATGTTAATTAACCTTTGTAAGCTAAGATGA
This sequence comes from Dromococcyx pavoninus, assembly GCA_033558185.1. Classification (NCBI taxonomy): domain Eukaryota; kingdom Metazoa; phylum Chordata; class Aves; order Cuculiformes; family Neomorphidae; genus Dromococcyx; species Dromococcyx pavoninus. The sequence continues at coordinate 2,711,783 of JAUMJL010000362.1, read as the reverse complement.
AGTTTGTTTGATTTTACTATAAAATTTACCTGTTACTCCTTTTAACAGACTTATTCTCCCATGGTGGATCAATCACAATTACATCATATTTTTTCTTGTCTGGGAATTGAAATTACAAAAAGAAAAAAAACCACCAGTAAATTAGTTTTAAAATAAATCCACTAGTTTTAACTGATAATGGCTTAGCTACCCACATCCAGACAACATTTAAATGGCCAATTATGCAGCAAAACCACAACTGTCTTATGTTCTTTCCTAACAAGAAGTTAAAAGCTTCTAGCATGCTTGTTTTAATTCAGATAATCATATAACTCAAAGACTTTTAGGCTGATTACCTAAGGATGTTTATGTGATCTGTGTCAGAAATTTCAAACGTCTTGGAGACTTACACAAAAAAAAATGATAGGAAAGTGCAAGTGTCAAAGACGAAAAATTTTCCAAGCAGAAGCTATGTAATAAGGCACCCAGCTGAGTGAAAGGCTGCAGCTCTGAAAGCAGATTCCTGTCCTCTTTACCCTTCAGTAGACCAACTGGGACACACAGAGCTCCAAACCACCCCTGGAAAATTGCATTTTGCAGTACTGGAGGTGAGGAGAGACAGCTAGATTCAGTGTGTGAAATGAAAATGAATGGACAAGAGGAAGAGAACTGAAAGAATTTTTATGGGAGAAGCTGAGTTTACTGTTTACTGTTGTGGGAGGGCAGAAGACATAGGACACATGCACAAAAAAAAAGGTCTCTGCAATTTTATTCTTTCCACAGAACATATTTGTTGCCACCCTGAGTCTGATGCTAATTATAACTAGCCAATAAGAACAACAGTCTACTATTTAATGTTCATTAAATATGCTTGCTGTATCTTATTCTTTTATTAACACTGGAGGTCAGTTGTTACCCTAAAAGCCATTTCTTGCAAGAAATGCTTCTCTTTTGACAGGTGAGAGGGAAGAAGAAAAATACTAATTAAATTTACTACCTAAAAAAAAAAACCCTCAAGTCATGACATTATATTAATATTCACCGTTGGTTACTTAAAAAGCATTTTTACAAATTTCTTGGATTGCCCTCTCATTTCTGGGAGAATCCAAACTCACTACATGCACAGCTGTGACTCAGAAAACAGTGATCTTTATTCTTTCATAAAGCTGAAAGAAGTAACCGGCTAAAACCTGGACTTCGAATATAAGATCGGTACTTGGATAACAAGATTCCACCTCCTGCAAGTCTTCTTAATTAAGAAAAGTAAAATAGTCAGTGAGGACCCAAGTTGTATATTAGAATGGAAAAAACACAGGTAACTAAAAAAAAATAATCTACAACTACTAAATAGAGGGTAGAGCAGCAATCCCCAGCTCTTGTTCACAGGCGTCTGTCTTATAAGACTGTCAGACAAAGCCTAGCTGCTGCTAATAACAGGTTTACGGTTGGACTTTACGATCTTAAAGGTCTTTCCAAACCTAAACAATTCTGTGATTTTGTGAGTAATGGTGATGAAGGTCAAACTGAAAGCTAATGGAATGGCAAAATACAGCAAAGCCTCTCACATGATGTCAGCTTAAAGCTTTCCATGTGGCCCATTAAGGCTGGGGATAGTGGTTCAGATAGCTTTTCGTTTACTTTTGGAAGAGTTAATTCTAAAATTCCACCACTTCCGTGCCATTGATTTTTGGCTTAAATCAATACTCTCAGCTGTGAAATGTAGCAGCTGAGAAGTCAACTCATGTTTGCTACTCACGGTCTTGCTAAAGTGCTATTCATCCCCAGCTTGGGTGCAGCAGCCTCTCAAACTTGTCTTCTCTAGGGGACACCAGGGTTGGTTTCACGATTAGTTTAAGCCAATCTAAAGAGACCCTCCTGCTGAACAGGATGAATCTGTAAGGGATTCCTTGCTGTAAGGCGCGTAATCTCATGCCTCTTCCATTACCTAAACTAAAATAGAAGACAGCAGGAACATCATCCCAGCGGCAGCATGGACTTATTGATGCTAAAGCCTCATCCTGTGATACATGGACCCAACAGCACAGCTAGTTCCAACTCAATGCTTTTACGTGACTTCAGTACAGACAGTGTCTCAGAACACATTCACAAACTGTAATATTTTGGGCTTCATGTAAAATGCTGTGGCTGAGATTTTTAAAGAAGCCTCCTGGACACAGGTAATCCCCCCCATGACATAAGCTCCTAACCACTCAAGATTTCTTTGAAAACCCTCAACTATTTGCACAAAGTTAAAAATACCACTTTGAATGCTTGCAGCAACATTTCCTATCAGCGTGATGCTGCATGTTAAAACCTGTTCATTGAGTCCTTAGTCATTTTGACATTAAATGGCCTTCTCAGGCAAGGGAGAAGCAGTAAATTTTAATGCTTAAAGATACTTACAGTTCAGCAGGGGTTGTAAACATGAAATATCAGATAAAAGGAAACTGCTTTTTGGTGGTACCAAGTACTTCTGCCCCATTAACATAACTATCTTCGCACAGTTTGAGCCGTTTTCTGTAACACATGAAAGCAGGTCCTTCTCTGGAACAGAGGTTTCATCATCTAGCACATGTACAGCTTGATGGTCATGTTCATTCACAGCTGGAAACTTCTTTGCCATTTCACATAATTCAGCCAACCCACATCCAACGTGCCCAGGAACACCATTCTTCCTGCAGCTGAGTTCTGCAGTAGTTGGGTGAAGAAAACCGCTTTTGAGTCCTTCTTGGACCAAATGCAAAGTGCCTTCCCAAATGAGCTTCCTCGTCTGTATGGTCATAAAGAAATAAGGGAAAAAGAAACGACCTTTTAAGTATCTACTTGACTTGGGAATGTGACAGAACTCAAAACCTTTTCAACCTGTAGAGCGGGAAAAGGATCCTTGCCAAATGAGATCAGTCTCAAAAGCTACAAGGGTGTGATAATGAAGCCATACTAACTTCTGTTGTGTTTTTTTTTCTTTTTTCAAAGTGACAATTATTAAAAGCCTGGAGAAAGAAAGAGTGAGAGACTACTGAATTTCACAAACAACAGAGGTGAAATATTGTTTCAAACAAATAAGAATTTCAAAGCCATATTTTGAAGTATAAGCTAAAATTCTAGTCTAATTTCAAGTTACTGTACCCATAAACATATTTTAATTGAAACGCACATTGGGATCTAAAAATTAGTATTTTTCCACATTCACTTTGAAGAACAATAATTTATGCACTTTAAAAGTAATACAGAAGTACAATAAGTAAATCAAATTCAATTATCAGAATTTGGGTTTGCATCTTTTCTAAGTGACACACTCCTCAAATAATCTCCCAGCGAGTCCAGAAAAACAAGATTCTTGAATCTGTATACACACTCATTCACTTCAGCACCTTCTTTTTGCAAAATGTAGAGACTCAGTTTATTCCCAAATCATTGAGCCTTCATGAATTTAATTATCAGAGGCATTGTTGTTCATTTAGAATAGCAATATTGTCAGTTCCAGTGGCTTTATAAAAGGTTAAAAATACTTTAAATGGTTTCTAAAGCTGCTGATTATGGAATCCTCAACTTTACAAGATATTTTTACAGAATACTCTTTACTACAATTTCCAAGTTAACTGGGGGAGAAGGTGTTGGGGTTTTTTTTAATAATCTCTTTAACAGTGCCACCATGTAGATATCTGAGGGGACAGTCATAATTTTTTAGTACCTAGGTTTGTGATAGTAAAAGTTCATACTGCTTTAACAGAATTAATAACTAAACCTTTAGAAATAATACAAGTTGTACAACTGAAATACTGCAGATGGCTTTTCTTCTTATATCCATGTGTAAATTCACAGGAACAAAGCCTCTTTATTATCAAGCAATTTAAACAGTAGTTTTAACAAACAGCCGCTGGGTGGATTTAGCATATTTTATGCTGTTCCGTATGCTGACTGATTAAAATTCATAAAAGATTCAATATATATTTTCACTGGAAGACACAAATTTGTGGTTTCATATTGGAAAACTTTTCAAAAACTTTGAATAAGTGACAAATAATCTGAAATTACTTGTCACACTACAATCTTTAACACTACAAATACAGCGAAGGCCAATAGATTCTAATCTGTGAATGGTATCAGGGTCTAACTGGGATCAGAGATTTTTCAAAACTGTCTTTTTTGCATATTCACCAAACAACATCTGTAGCTACACAGGCTTCCAAAACAAACTTTTCTTCAATTCTTCCCTTATTCTTATCGTTGAATGATTTTACTTTAGCTGAAAGGCTTTCATACTTTTAAACCTCTGTTTGAAACTGAACTTCGAAGTCATTTCCTTTAAGGCCATTCTGCACACGCACAGCTTATTCACAATAATAATTACAGGACCTCTACACTGGATCACAACAAATTGTATATATTTACTACAAGATTGTTGCCACGTAAAAGAAGAGACAATTAATCATTTAAATATAGTCCAAGAGGAAAAGAATTAAACAAAAAGTCCAATATGAATAACACTTTTGTCAGGGGAAAGAAAGCAAGCGTAAGTCTTAGTTCAGGTTCACATTACTATTTAGGAAAGCCGTAATAATATGACATCCAATAAAAAAAAAGAGACTATGCCTGTAACTTTTTATTTAACAAATTAAGAAAATCAACTATGATCACCTTCAAAATAGTTCCCTTCTGAGTTGACACACAGCTACATAAAATGCTGCCAACGTTCAAAGCAATTTCACAGAATAATCTGAAAGCCTACTGAGGATCTCCATAATTTTTGCTTTCACATCTTCTACAGGCAAAAAATGGGTACCCTTGAGGACCAACTTGATCTTTGGGAAAAGGGAGTCATTAACTAGAAGCTGCTTCACAGACAAAGTGTTGTGGGCTGGCAAATTGTCATAATGTTAACTCACAGTTCACCCTTGCACGGCTACATTTTCCAATTGAGGGTAAGAAAACATCTATATTTTAACACGCGTCCACTCATACTGAGTGAAGTTTGAATTGAGCCTTGGATCACTGTGACAGGTTAAAACATGTTCTCTTTGTCATTCCCCTCCCAGTCTTGGTTCCTGAGCTATAGCGTTAGTCTTGGTTTTTCGGGTGAGACCTCATACATCAAACACTAGCCACAGATTATATTTCTAGGATTTATTAATATAAATTAATAAATGTAACTCAGTAGTAACTTCACCAATACATAACTGATGTGAGCCTAAATAAAGACTTGAATTCTAATACATTCATGATGCTTCAGTATGGCAATGTAAAATGTTAGAGGGAATAATTCTTTCTCATTAGCAGAAGCAAGACATCGGCGTATATTTGGTCAGAGAAGCTCTGAATAACTTCAACGCATCATCCTGACATACTAAAGATGAACTGATCTTAAGAACAGGTTAAACTGTTTATTTCAATGTAGTCCATTCCTGTTCAACTAATATTCAACTCATCACTACATAACGTTCACTTATCTATAACAGTAGAAGATTTTTTTTGAATGCAGCTTCTAGCCCTTTGATATGTCTTAGCTGCAGTTTCATGTTTAGTTTGCTTCACGTACATCTAGACAAAAGATATGCTCTGTATGCACTTATTCATTTAAGGAGTAGAAAGATGACCTTCCCATTAGTGGAACAAGCTACAAGACCAGAATATGTTTGCAACCATGTCTTGCATTCCATACATGCCCAAAGTCAGGTAGCATGCACTTGTGGAATACACTTTTGTTCCGACTTACCTTTGAATGGTATTCTAAAGCATCCAGCTCACCTTGGTTCAATACACATTTCCTTTTACGCTTCTACAGAAAGGTCAAACAAGGGAAAAGATATCCACATCACTCCATGATGAAAGAAAAGAATAAATAATCAAACATAACTGAATTACAAACTAACTCTTTTAAATACACAGGAAACTTTCCATCTCTTTCTTCTTCAACCACAAGTGTAAGTCCAATAAGCAAAAAAAAAAGATCTCAAAATACCTAGGCTGCTGTAGGCAAACTGAAGGTACGTAGGCTTAAAGCTGTGTTATGATACTCTGGCACTGGGACCTGAAAGTTCCTATAGCATGCCACAGTTCATGTTCACGTCTCCTTTGGGACCATACTAGAAGGTATTTGTTCAGCTGCCAAGTGCAGTTTACCAATAACAGGCAAGGTCTTCACAATTACATTTGTTGGTTTAGATCTGCAATGTTTATTTCTTTTGGTCCATAAGAAACAGTACTGAACAATACATACATTGAAAGCAAATTCATAATGTTCTTCCCTTCTCGTTAACCCACAATCTTGACAGCTAACACAGTTTCAGCTCAAGTGCCTCACCACAACCAATACCAAAAGATTTTGTGAGCAATCCACTGCTTTTCAGTCACAAGATGCACATTACTGACATAAGGGACACAAGACTATCCCCATGAGTGCTTACGTTTTCCCTGTATCCTGCAATCAATTGTGGAAAAAGTTCCTGCTCTCCTACACAACCTTAAGAAACCGAAATGTGCAAAACAACATTAGTGGTACGTTATTTGCCAGATGGTTACTGTAGTTTGCTATATTACAGAGAACATACCTTCCTAGCACTGGCAACAGAATCTCCGATGCCACTCTTGTTTTCTTCTTGGTGTTCCCCTGTGCTGCTGCTGGCCTCTAGTTCTGTGAGACTCACCTCAAGGCATGCCTGCCACAGCTGCTCCTCAGGAGCTGCAGCAATATGGGGCTTATAAATGTCAAAGAACTCCTCCCGAAACACATATCTCCTTTTTGCTGGTTTACCTTCCGTTTCAATCACATCTCCAGCACCAGGGATGGGACCATCTCTTAATGAAGAAGTGGCAGCAAAGGTAGAAGTAGCATGACCATCTCCAGTGGATATGACAGAAGTACTGGGAGTAACACCACCACGATATGCAAAGGAGTCAGAGATCTCATAGCCACACTGGTTGATGAAAGAGAGGTGATCCACGAGCCAACCCACTGTCAGCCGATGTACTACAGACATCATAGCTCCCCTTTTCCAGAAATAAAAACAATTCCCTGAAACTGTAGCTGGCAATCATGCACACTTCCTGGAGCAAAGTCCTGCTGAGGGATTTTTTTTTTAAGACTTCACTTTTCAGAATTATCACTGTTTAATAAAGTAGCAGCTATCTTCTGACAAAAATTTCCATGCAAACCCAGGACACATCGTAGAAATTCCTGACTTCTGCTGATTTCTCCATTATAACTTCTGTTTCATCCCAATGTCACTTTTTTATGGTAAGCAAGTTTAAAATAAGCTTCTATAACATTATACAGTATAGATTTAATCCAAGATGACTCTTTTAACAAGTTAGAAAATAAGTAATAAGTGACCTTCCCTTTAGTGGAACAAGCTACAAGAAAAGAACTTGTTTGCAACCATGTCTTGCATTCCGTACGTGCCCAAAGTCAGGTACTTGCAAAATGAATGGTGAGCTAGATGCTTTAGAATACCTTGGTTCAATACACATTTCCTTTTATGTTTCTGTAGAATGAACAGATGGGAGGAAAAAACCCATATTACTTCATGGTGAAATTAAAACAACAAATATGTAAATAAATAATCAAACATAATTCAACTACAAATCAACACTTTTAAAAGCAGAAACAAAAAACAACACAGCAATCACCACAAGAAGGACACAGATCTGCTACAGCAAGTCCAGCGGAGGGCTACGAAGATGATCTAAGGGCTGGAGCACCTCTACTATGATGACAGGCTGCGAAAGTTCGTGTTGTTCCGCCTGGAGAAGAGAAGGCTCCGAGGAGACCTTATAGCAGCCTTCCAGTACTTAAAGGGGGATACAGGAAAACTGGATAGGTGCTCTTTATCAGGGACTGCAGTGACAGGATGAGGGGTAACAGTTTTAAAGTAAAGAAGGGTAGATTTTGAGTTGATATAAGGAAGAAATATTTTACAAGGAAGGTGATGAAACGCTGGAACTGGCTGTCCAGGGAGATAGAGAAGGTCCTATCCCTGGAAACGTTCAAAGTCAGGTTGGATGCGGCTCTGAGCAACCTGATCTAGTGGAAGATGTCTCTGCTCCCGCAGAGTGCTTAGAACAGATGACCTGTAAAGGTCCTTCCAACCCAAAGCATTCCACTCTTATACAACATAATTCAAGGCTTTACACGGCAGCGCTCAGGTCACAAAAGGCAGAGCGGGCGCCGGAGGGGCCGGGACCCGCTGCCCCACGGCAGCAGAGACCACAAGCGCGGGTTTCCCCCCGGCAGGAGGAGCCGCCGGGCAGGAGGAGCATCCGGACAGCGCAGCGCCCTCCGCGCCGGGCACCAACCCCGCGGGGCTGGAGAGCAAAAGCTGCTGCAGCCCCTGCACGGCGCTCGGCACGGCGGTTCCAAGCGCTTACGGGGGCGAATAAGGAGGGGACTGCCCTCTGCCTCTCCCCCTCCCTCTGCCTTCGCCCTCTTGCCCTCTCCCCCTCCCTCTGCCTTCGCCCTCTCTCCACAGACAGAGCGAAGCTCGCTCGCTCGCCTCCCCCCCCCCCGGCACAACAGCACCCCAAAGACTTAAGGCCGCTGCTCCGCACCGCCTTGAGTACCACCATCTTATTGTACGGAATGACCTTTTCTTCCCTAACACTTCCGGCTGAATCAAACGGGTTTTGCGCTTGAGCGGCACGCAGCCGGAAGTGACGACAGCCACAGCGCGCCCCGTCCCTCCCCAGCCCACTTAGCCGCTGGCGCTGTGGCGCAGCGTGACGTAGGCGGCGGGCGGATTTGAAATTGAGGGGAAGGTGGTGGCGCTGCTGCTGCTGTTAACGGTAACGGTGGAGCTGCTGGGGTGCGGATCTTTCCCGTATGCGGAGGAGGGTACGCCAGGGGAGGATGGAGGAGACGTCTGTGGAGAGGGGAGGAGGGGGAAGACGCCAGTGGAGGGGGGAATGGAGTCGCCCAGGGGAGGGGGGGCGACGCCCGTATGCGTGAGGAAGGGGAGCGGCAGGAGACTAGGGGAGGAGGGAGGTGACAAGAAGGGATACGGGGGGGGGGAGAGGGCACCCCTGTGTTCGGCTGAGGGCGTAAAGGGGGTGCACCCTGCCAGCCCCAAGGAGTCCTTGGCTTCCCACTGGGCAAAAGCCCTTTTTTCTGTTGGTGTGTTGACTCAAGCGAGCTCCGCTCTTGAATTCATCATCTAGTATGTTCATGAAAGCAGTTTATCCTGTCTGCAGTGCATCTCTAGTAAAGTAATGGAAGAATGTAGCTTCTTCACCAGAGAAAATGAGGTCACTGCCCTGTGAAGTGGGGCTAAGCTAAGCTTCTGTCATGGTTTGCTAGAAATGTGATCATGCAACACAATTTATATTTAGAATGTGTTTATGTAATGTTTGTAATGAAGGTCTTAATGTTAGTTATAATTCAGTTACTTGAGACCACCCCACATAAAAAAAAAAATACATCTTCTGTTGAGGGCAAAAGTTGGCATGTTTTTGCAGAGTTAATTCTATTTACCTCAAAAGTTCTACTCAGTTCCACTGTGGGAACAGTTCAGTATTTCCAGTCTGATTTATATTTTGGGTGTGTAGTTTGAAGATAGCCACAATATTATCTTAGAATAGGCTGACGTATTGTGATATGGTACTATGAGATCATTTGCAAAATCAGTAAGCACTCTCAGAATTAGTGGATAAGGGATAGATAGGTGGCTGAAGTGCTAGAAACTACTCATCTTAGTGTGGTCCTGATCCCAGCTGACTGGATTGAAAAACTTCCCTTAGATGTTTTGGTTTTGGAACCTGTAGGTTAGAAGTGACCAGATATAAATAAAGGCAAAATAATAGGTTTGGAACAAGTACTAGCACAATCATCAATAAAATAGTTAATTTGAAATGCTGTGGCTGCTTGGCTGCTGCTGTGTATTCTGGAGTCTGATATACACTTTTTTTTTTTTTAAGGAGAACCTAATACTTCTGGAAACTTTCTGTTACGCTGGTTGGTCCAAAGTAAAGTTTGCCTTGTTTAAAAAGGACGTACTCCTAGATTCTGGATTTTTCAATACTAGCAGACTGTGATTTGCAATTTATTCACAATGAGACGAAGTTCAATTATTCCTGGAAACAGTGGTCGCCAGTCTATGATGGCACTGAGAGTACAGGACAACAACAAGATGGGTATTCAGACACCTCAGATGTAAGTGTTGCTGATCATCTTACTAAGAATAGGTATATAAAACTAACTCTGAAAAGATTTGCTGTAGTGTGTTTGAGTGCGTGAATAGCAACTGAAAAAGAAAAAATGGGATCAGCAAGAAAACTTCCTGCAGCCAAGAATATTTGCACTAGTGCTCCAGTTCTGCAAAAACCTTTTTTAATCTATTTTTCTACCCATCACATATTTTAAATTGTAACACTTTTTCTGACATATTTCTTAGGGGGTGGCTGGGTGCATACGTGTATAAAATGTATCCCTGTAAAGCTTCTCACAGGAGTGGTTTTGATAATGGACAGATAGTGCGTTAAAATCAATCAAAATTTTTTAAGATGCTGCTATACTGAAGAGGCATAGGCTTATATGAACATGTTCATAGTTTTCTGACGTGAGCAAAAAATGAAATTAATCTTTCTCCCTATTCCTCAGGAAGGACAGAAGTACATTTGGGAAGCTGAGCATAAGCAAACCTACATCTGTAGCTTCGGAAAGAAAAGTCAGCTTTTTTGGGAAGAGGTATTGATAGCTTTAGATCTTTGTACTGTAAATTAAAACAATAACAGTCCCACATAATTTTGTAATTTTTATCTCTTGACAGATTTTTATTATAGGGAATAATGGATCTGAAGCTAGCAGACCTTCAGGTCTGCCTTCCTCCGCTCTTTGATCACGGAACAATAATGCTGTGGAGTAGGAACTGCTTTGAGAGCTTGTCATGATTCAACCCCTGCCAGGGTTTATTCCTTAAATATTTTGGTCTTTATTTTCAATCACTTACATAATTTTGTTTCTTCATCTTTGGGGCACTTTCGTGCTCCATAAACCTTTACTTCTTTCAATAAACTGAAGAAAGTATTTATCTAGGATGCAGCAATTTCTTTGTCTGTATGCATCATGGCTTCCAGGTTGTTGTTGTTTTTCCAATTTTCCTAGATAACGAGAAACATTAAGAGTCCTTCCTTGTATGTATTATCATGAGAACTGTATTTATTTTTTGTTCTTAGAACTAGTGGGGCTGGAGGTTCACGCAACAGTCAGTATGGTGTGTTTGGTACAGAAAAGATCAAGGATCCCAGGCCACTTCACGACAAAGCATTCATCCAACAATGTATCAAGCAGCTTTGTGAGGTAACTTACTAACTTATTCTAAAGGTTTGTTATTAGCCATAAAAGGTACTAATCAAAATGGTTTTTTCTCATGATTTCAACTTTGAATAGTTTTTAGTGACTGATATGCCATGCTTCTCTTTTTCAGTTTCTTGTAGAGAATGCTTATGCCCATAATGTTTCTATGAAATCACTGCAATCTCCATCAGTTAAGGACTTTTCTAGAATCTTCACTTTTATCTATGGATTTCTCTGCCCTTCTTATGAACTGCCCGACTCGAAATTTGAAGAGGAAATTCCCAGAGTTTTTAAAGAGCTCGGGTAAGATCACTATTGTAAGACAGTTGTGCTAAATAGATGTGATACAGGCAGGAATTTTAAAGCTAAGAATTCTGTGTGATGTAACTAGGGAGAATAGTTAGACTTCTTTATTCAGGTGACAAGGAAACTACAGTGTTATTATTGAATTTGACCTTTTTTAGCTCTAAGTTTACTCTCTGATTCTCAGAAAGTAAATTGCAGAATTATAGGGTCTTGGAAGCTTGCTTTGTAATGTAAACTCTAATTATCTTTATTTGTATTAAAATTTGAAAGATAGACACATTTTTTTAACAGAATCTTCTGGTTTGTTCTGTTAAAATTCAAGAACTAACAAGATATTTCAGAATGTTGGATCCAGTTCAGTTAGTTAAAAATTAATTTTCCTGTAACTTTTGTCATTCTGCTTTCAAAACAGGGGATGGAAATAACAAAAATGACCACTGAGGTGAAAAAAACGCTAAGTAGCGCAGTATTTTACTTCTTATATTGTGCAGTAAGTGTTTGGAATCATTAATGCACCAATGCTTTCCAAGAAAGAAAATCTTCTGTCTGTGGATTACAGTGAATTTTCAGTCTCAGTTGGAAGAAGTGGTGTATTTTACTACTTTAGGTTAGAGCCCATGATGCTGTCAAAGCGCAAGGGGTCCTTAGTTGTAAGTCTGTTCCATTCACTATTCAATATTTTAATAAAATTTTGGTTTAACCTGTAACACTTGAAACTGCTGACCTAGCTGAAATGTTGAAAAGGAGTTGCTTTCAAGAGTTGCTTTCTCTGCTGCACCAAGAGTGTAATCCTGGATAGAAAAGACTTATTTTGAGAACTCAAGAACTTCCATTAAGTTGTCTTTTGAGAATTAGAAAATGGACCTAAATAATTTTTAAAAATTCTTAGACTGAATAGCTTATGATTGGTTATTTAGAACTGTTAGTTTATCATTAGTTTCTTGACTCATGTTTTTCAAATAACTTTAGGCATCTATTAATATAAAGATGGAATAAAATCTGCACTTGTGTGTTCTTTGATTTGTAGAAGATTTTGAGACTGTCTCTAATTAGCAGCATAGCCTTTTTGTGTTCCATATTTATAGGCAATATTAATACTTTGATATGCAGCTGTTCAGAATTTTTTTCTGTAATTGCATGACATTAAGCTGTCAGCTGCCTTTCTGTTTTTAAGGTACGTTTGACCCAAGCAAGAATCTTGCACTCTAAGATCTCCTGTGTATCAGTTTTATTTCATACTTAAGGAAATCCTATAGGCTTGCACACCCAATCTGGAAGTCTAAGCATCATCCATTGGACTGTTACTCTCTCCTTTGCGTTCGTTGCCTTTCCTTTGAGGTCTTTGGTTGTGAATCACCTCATGCCAACAGAGCACCCACTCCTTTTTTCTTAGTCCTACAGTGCCTATATCTCCTCCCACAGTAGTTTCAGGAAGAGAAAGACAGATCTGGCTGCTACCAAAACCAAGTCAACATACTAAGCTGAATAGGAGGGAGCTATGGAGGGTGGGAAGAAATAATTTACTTTTTTTTTATATGAAGCCTTAATTAAATCTTTGGATATGCAAAATAAGTCCATTTCTTCAATTTCTAGCCAATTGAAGGAGGCAGTTGCCCCACTCTGCAATGCACTGGTGCAGCCCCACCCCAAGTACGGTGTGCAGTTTTGGGCCCCTCAATATAAGAAGGACATCAGACTATTAGAGTGAGTCCAGAGGATGGTGACAAAGATGGTAAAAGGTCTCGAGGGCAAGTCTTCTGAGGAATGACTGAGCTCACTTGGTTTGTTTAGCTTGGAGAAAAGAAGGCTTAGGGATGACCTGATCAGAGTCAACTTCAAGGAGGGCAGTGGAGAGGGGGAGGTACAGGTCTCCTCTCTCTGGTGAGCAGTGACAGGACACTAAGAAAAGGAATGAAGCTGTGAGGGGAAGTTCCTATTAGGCATTAGGAAAAAGTTCTTCACTTCTCTGACTGAGAGTCACTGGAACAGGCTTCCCAGGGAAACAGTCGTGGCACCAAGCCTATCAGAGTTCAAGGAGCATCTGGACAACACTCCTAGTCATATGGTTTAATTTTAGGTAACCATACAATGAGAAGGGAGTTGAACCCGATGATCCTTATGGGTCCCTTCCAACCTGAGTTTTTGTGATTCGTAGAATATGAGAATCCCATAAAAATTAAATAAAACAGGGCTGTAAGAACTCTGTTCATCTCCCTTGATGTACAGGATAAAGTACAATTGAGTTCTTCCTTTTGTGTCTTGATCTACGTGTAAAATTTGCTGTTCGTTTTGTTTTCATCACTGATTGCCACAGCAACAAAAAATGTGTTTTCTTTTGCCTTGTAGGTACCCCTTTCCTTTGTCAAAAAGCTCCATGTACACAGTGGGAGCACCACACACATGGCCTCAGATCGTGACAGCTTTGGTTTGGTTGATTGATTGTGTCAAGGTATATTTGTTGTCTTTAAGCCAAATATTTCCACTTTTCAGGCTGGAATGTTAGTTTCAATACAGATCTCTTAAATACTTTCTAAAAAAATCTGTTTGACGCTTATATAAAGAAAAACCTAGGTGTTGTTACCTGCCATCTGAGAGCTAGCCATTAGCTTTACCTTTGGTAACTTTTAAACTGAGTTTTTAAAGTTATATTATGATACTATTTTATTCAACTGTGTGCACTGTATAAATTTGTGTATGTGAAAACAGGAAAAAATGATGACTTTTAGATATACTCATTAACTTTTCATGTTTTTATATAATAATGTATTTTCAGTACAGATCTTCTTGTGACATCTGCTGCCTCCTAAATTTGAAGTCTAAGGATAAAATTTCCTATAACAATTACTGCAGTGTCCTGTGGTTGTTGTGTGGGGAGGGTGTGTTTGAGTGGGGATTTTTGTTTGGTTTTTTAATGGTGGCAATTCTGCTGCCAGCTCAGGTCTGAGCAAAATTTGGAATCTGTGACAGAAGTTCCCCACTGCTGAACTGGGCGTACATGAAAATCCCATCCTTTATGCTGAAAAGACACATTTGGCTTACCAAGGCAATTCAGCAGTGTTGAATGTCCAGTTATTGCCTCTTTATCTGTGCTTTTAGTCAATTAAATACAAGCTCGTTATCCTGATTTGATTAGTCACATTCTGAAGCAGAACCATTACACCCTGCTTGCTGAAACCCTAATCTAATGTTACTCTGCTTCTTATCATGAATGTGAAACTGATATGAAAACTAATGGGGATCGTCATACTTGCTTTTTGTACGTACATGTGTGCTTTTCAGTTATATGCTGCCATGAGGGAAAATGCACCATCGTTTGATGAGGGACAGAGCTGGGGAGGAGAGACAGAGGATGGAATTGTACATAGTAAGGTACTGTAAAAATAAGTTATCAGAGTTGTTCACTAAGTTTTGCCATATGCTGTAACACTATGATTTAAATATATGACACAAGAATTGTAACTCTACTTATGCGTTCTGTTTATTTTTTTATTCAGAGTTCTCTAGGAAATATGATAACATTACGTAAAAAGTTCCATCAACTAGTTTCCTCAGCAAGCATCATGGCCAGTCTATTGGAGAAGACTGGGTATTGAATTGAAATATCTTATTCTCCAAGTTGCTACTGTTTCTGTTCTCTCCTGTGGAGAAAGGGAGTAATTACACTGTTTGTTTATTGGTTTAGTGGGATCTTGGGTGTATTTGCCTTTAGCACTTAAGTCTTCTGTTAACAACAGCACAGTATAAAGACAGTGACTTAATTATAAGTGCGATGGCTCTTGCCAATATCTACTCAGTTTACCATTTAGGAATTAGTCTTAATGTTTAATTTCCTAGCTACAAATTAGGGTGGAAATGTAATTCAGGCAGTTCAAAATCCAACAGCTTGCTTGCCTTCTGATTCATCATGGGTTATTAGCATTATTCAGATGTAACTCAATGTTAACTCACAGCAGATGTTTGGAAGGAGTTGTATGATGTGCCAGAACATTTAACGAAAAAACTTGCAAAAAATCAAATTAAATCAGAATTTTGGACTAAGGTTCCAAACCTGACATTTGCAAAGTAAATATGCTTTTAAACTAAATGTGTGTTTATACACTGATGTAAATTTTGTTTCAACATATGCACATATATAATACTGGTGTAATTGCTTCTGAAAGATCTGTAATTTAAAGTTTCCAGTAAATTCTTGTGGAGTAACCTGTCTTTAATTCTAGATCAGGTCTCTGACATCTACACATCTGAAGTACAGCGGTCATATTTACTGAAGAGGTTTGTTAAGCAGACCTACAATTTCCATAAACTAGCCCAAGAAGATAATGTGCTTTAAGATAATAAGTTCTTAAATATTGTATCTATTGTCCTTGTTAGGTATCCCAGAAAAATGTATGAAGTATTTCCAGACCTTTCTTAAATGTGGATTCTAGATGCCGCCTTCTGCCTGGATACAATCTATTAACGTTCTAGGTTTAAAGAGAGGGAAAAAGGTTGATTTTTACAGAATTGCAATCAACCCAGTGAACGATATTTTTGATGTTTAATTCCAGTGGTTGAGTAGATTTTAGATGATCTTGATATTTTACAGCCCTTTGAATTATTGAAATGAAAGCTTTTTAAATTATTTTCAGCTTTTCATGGACTATGCTGTGAAGTGCTATGATCACTTCATGAAAGGGAATGATTCTTTTGAAGAATTGGATGCAGAAGTGCAGTCAAAATTAAGTAAGTTTTCATGTTTTTATGAAGTATTTAATTGTGATACTGGTTTCTTTTCTCCTAACATCAGTACTGCTCGGCTTACAAGTGAAAGGGATCTCAGGTGAGGGAACACGAAATTCCCAAATACCTCTCAGTTACTTTGACTTAATTTTCTTTTTGTTACTAGTACAGACAAGACAGGTCATGCTCTGCTGTCAGCTGAACCTGTTAAACTGTATTGTTTTCAATGGCTTTGTGACAGAAAAGCAGCAGATAATCTTTCAGATGCAAATTCCATCTATGCAAATAACTCTTGTTTCTGTCTGACAAAGTTAACAATGAAAGAAAAATATTACCAGAGGATGCACGTCTGATGAGAGAGTTCAGCTTCTAAAAGTTCTGAAAACAGTTTGCAAGAGGTCAAAACTCTGTTGTGAAGATTCCCATATATGATTCAGTGAGCACCTGTTTGTCTTTAGGGAGATGGAAATTTTTTTGACTCATTCATTTCATTTACAGACATACAGACAGAATATGAGAAGAAGGAGGAAAAATAGTTCTCACTTTCTGTGCCCTCCTATGAAAATTCAGACTAAGGACGTGTCGCAAGTTGGAGCTATCAGCTGGGGAGGAAACAGAAGCTACCAGACTGCTACTAGATATTAATAGGAAAAAGTAATCATGCCACTGTTTGGCAAAGACTGAGGGAAGTAAGGGCAAAGATGGCTAAAGAGGCAAGGAAATACATGAATGAGAAAGGAGTATACAAATCGGACTCCCCTGGGAAACTTGAACAGATGAAACTTATCTAATAACCACTATCTGTATGAGAGTTTAGAAACTGGCCTTATAGGAGTGATTTTGAGGTCCTTTATGACATGATGACTGAAAAACTGTTTTATTTGACAGGTAGTTTGGTTCTTTGGGTTTGCTTGGGGTTTTTTTTTTTAGTTTAAAATAATTATCCAGGTAATGGGTGTTTACTGTGCTGAAGCTAAAGTACAGATATTTCAGATTAGCCGATGATATTCAGTAAATTAATTTGTAATCACACACATCCTTTTTTTTTCTCCCTCAGAGGATTTATTTAATATAGATGAATTCCAAATAGAAGGCTTAGTAGCTGACAACAAAAGACTTCATGAAGAGATTGCAAGAGTAGAAAAAGAAAAGGAAAACGAGCCGGTTAGTAAATTGTCTATGGTTGTTTATATGGTGGAGTTGAATTTTCTATCATTGACCATTATTGTCATTATTAAACAAAGAGACTGATGATACATTACAAAAAATGGAAAATTATTTTCAGTGCTCTGTGAGATTTTAATTATGCCAGGTTATTACAGACTCTATATGATTATAGTACAAGGCAAGGCAATTACTGTGAAGTCTTCAGTCATTGTTTGAAATTATGCAGATACTTCCAGGTGATGAAATATTGCAATGGCTGAAATATTAATAAAATACCTGAAGTACTTTTTTTTTAACGTCAACATTAAGTTTTCCAAAACTGTTGGCATGAAAACTTCTTAGGGCACGACAGCATGAGATTCAGTGGTAACTATATATTTTAGGAAAAATATTTTGTTTTAAAAGGTGGATTCTCCTTTTAATACATCACGAGTTCAAAAATGGTTTAGTGGCTGTGTAGCTGGCAAATTGAGACTCCTGTCGACTGTGCAAAGTGTGCTGCTTGTATTCCCAGCTTTCATTGTCCTTAGTTTTATCTGCTCTTTGTGATCATAACCATATCTTGGCTGCATCTAAAGAAGCATGACCAGCAGGTTGAGGGAGGTGATGCTGCTCCCTTACTCCACTCTGGTGAGACCCCACCTGGAGTAGGGCATCCAGCTCTGGGGCCTCCAATATGAGAAGGATATGGATCTGTTGGAACGAGTCCAGAGGAGGGCCACAAAAGTGATCAGAGGGCTGGACCACTTGCACTATGATGATAGGCTGAGAGAGTTGGAGTTGTTCAGCCTAGAGAAGAGAATGCTTCAGGGAGGCGTTATAGTGGCCTTCTACTACTAAAGTAGGCCTCCAAGAAAGCTGGAGAGGGACGTTTTACAAGGGCATGCAGTGATAGGACAAGGGGTAATGGTTTTAAACTGAAAAAAAGATAGATTTAAATTGGATATAAGGAAAAAGCTCTTTACTATGAGGGCGGTGAGGCACTGGAAAAGGTTTTGTGCAGAGAAGTTATGGCTGCTCCCTCCCTGGAAGTGTTTAAGGCCAGGCTGGGTGCTTCTTTAAGCAAATTGATCTAATGGAAGGTGTCCCTACCCTTGGCAGAGGGGTTAGAACTGGATGGTCTTTAAGGTCCCTTCCAAACCAAACCATTCTATAATACTATTTTTATACTCAAGTTGTGAGTTATCTGTATAAAGAACTTTCTTAATGCAATGCCTAATGCAAATCAAATACTAAATGCTGAAATGCAAGAATTAAGGTCCAAACCACCTCTGAGCCCTTTTTTGTTGTTATTTTAAAGGTGCTTAATTTGATTCAGCTGTCACAGGGATTAAAAAAAAAAATCAAAGTTCTTTAGTTTTATATTTATACTAGTGAAGTTGACCAATAACTCTTTTGTCTTGTCTGGAAAGCAAGATCATTATTTTATATTACTATAATAGTGGTTGTTCTTTCCATCCGTTTACTAGGATCGTAGAGTAACGCTACGGAACCTGAAATCATCTCTTCAAGCAGATGTCCAGAAATACCAGGCTTATTTGACTAATCTGGAATCTCATATAGCCATACTTGATCAAAAAATGGAAGGTGTTAATGAGGAACTTCAGACAGCAGGTAAGAAGACCTTGGTTGCAAATAGGATACAGAAACTAGAAATAGCTTTAAAATTATTGTAATTTGCAGCTTCAAGACAGTGTAAGATACCAGGCGTATGATGTTGCTATAAATAAACTTTTCAAAATGATTTACGCGTAAAGAGACTTTTTGGCTGATAGCAGTTTGTACAGTAGAATAATGAAAAATACAGATATTATTTACTCATAAAAATAATAAAGCTCAGATTTAACTATATAGGCTTGTATTTTACATCTATGTCACAAACGTTTTGTGAACTTAGAAATGGAAGTAGAAGCAATGAAGCAGGAGAATGCCCGGCTCCAGCACATCTTTGATAACCAAAAGTATTCAGTTGCGGACATTGAGAGAATAAATCATGAGAGAAATGAGTTGCAGCAAACCATTAACAAGCTGACTAAGGAAGTGGAAGCAGAAGAACATCAGCTGTGGAATGAAGAGCTAAAATATGCTAGGAATAAAGAGGCGGTATGTGAAAACCCTTACTATCCTGAGAGGTCGCTATCAGTTTTCATCATTCAAGCTTAAACTTGTGACTTGGACTATTGCTAACTTCTGTCCTAAATAGTCTAACAGAAGCATGCGTAAGTCTTAGTAGGTTAAAGTGACAAGAAAGCTAATGTTTACAATCTCTCTGAAAAATGTTTGCTGTTTTTCTTCCTTTTTTTTCTCTTTTGATCAAAATGGAAATCTATGCTTTTCATTTTTTGTCTGCATCATAAGAGACATAGCTAGGCTGTGCACCACTGTCAGCTCTCACTGTTACATAGCATCTAGAACCTTGATAACATTAGCTTGAAATTGCTTTGATAACTCAAGCAAATTCAGACTAATGCTAAGATTTCATAGCAAGGAAGTATGCAAAACTAATGCTTTGAATCAATATCTCCATGCAATTAGGGCCAGACCAGTCCTTTATGTGGAAGTTCTAATATATTTTAAGGGCCAAATTCAATTCCCTCAAAACAGAATGAAAATATGTAGTCTTATAAGTGCTGGGATTTAAAAGCTTCTGCTTTGCTAGATGGAGAACTAAAAAAGTTTCAAGTATGTTTTGTGTTTGGCAGGGTTACACTCTATCAAGCACTTGGTATTAACTTAAAATTTTTCATACTGTGCAAGTATCAAGCACATAGAACTGTAAAAAAATACTTACATTGTTTTGTGTTTTCAAGTAAATGGCACTAAAAACAGAGCTTTTAATAAGCTTTGTCTAGAGATATCCTCTAGTTCAAGTTTGTTATTAGGCTATGTGGCTATGTGGCATTTCCTGTCAAAACCAATGACAGAAGGCATATCAACATGATGACTGATCATTGATTTAGTGACTCGTTTTATTTCCAAGCATATTCTTCCTTTCCTATCAAATAATCCTCAAAAAGTTGTGGCAGGAAACAAGTCCGATGAGTAGGGAGAACCACTTCAGTGGGTAAAACCATTCAGTGTCATCCACAGACACTGAGAAACTTTGCAGAGCAAACTGAAAGAATCATAAACCAGCATTTAATACAAATGATGCAAACTGCTGGACTGTCAGCACATAGGTATCTTGTATACTGTGGTATGACTTGGAGTCATGTTTGTACAGAGCAACTCAGAAAACTGTTTGAAGTACTATATGAATATTTTGTAGAAAGCTTTTCACTTATATTTCTTCTTCGATTTTTGCCCTTTCCTCTGAACAGATCGAAATGCAACTGGCAGAATATCATAAACTGGCTCGAAAGCTGAAATTAATTCCAGTAAGTGCTGAGAATTCCAAAGGCCATGACTTTGAAATTCAGTTTAAACCGGAGGCAGGACCAAATTGCCTAGTCAAATACAGAACTCAGATCAAGGTAAGTAGAGTCAACACTGAATGTTTGTTACCATTCACCAAAATGTGTTTCTTCAGAAATGTTGGGAAGGTCTCTCTTACCCTCTTCATTAAACTTCATTGAAAGTTTTGTGTGATGCGTTGCCATAAGTACATATAATGTTGTATAGAAAGGCAATTTGGTAGCTGAAGGTACAGCAACCTAAATAAAAATAGGAAAGATGTACTGGGATACATCTTAGTTCAAACTTGAAAAATTGCATTAGCCGGATCATATTGTATATGTATATTACAGGCTCCCCTTACGGAGATCATAAACCAGACTGAGGAAGAAATTAGGAACGTTACTCAACGGAAAATGACTTTGGAAGAGACTTTGGAACAGGTGTGTTGTTTAATATCTTTATTGATGATTTAGATGAGGGAATTGAGTCCATCATCAGCAAGTTTGCAGATGACACCAAGCTGGGAGGAAGGGTTGATCTGTTACAGGGTAGGATGGCCCTACAGAGGGACCTGGACAGACTGGAGAGATGGGCCGATTCTAATGGGATGATGTTTAATAAGTCCAAATGTTGGGTGTCGGGTACTTCATTTTGGACACAATAATCCCGTGCATAGCTATAGACTGGGGACAGAGTGGCTGGAGAGTAGTCAGGCAGAAAGGAACCTGGGAGTGTTGGTTGACAGGAAGCTCAACATGAGCCAGCAGTGTGCCCAGGTGGCCAAGAAGGCCAATGGCATTCTGGCCTGCATCAGGAATAGTGTGGCGAGCAGGACCAGAGAAGTTATCATCCCCCTGTACTCGGCACTGGTCAGGCCTCACCTTGAATACTGTGTTCAGTTCTGGGCCCCTCAGTTTGGGAAGGATGTCAGGATGCTGGAATGTGTCCAGAGGAGGGCAACGAGGATGGTGAAGGGGCTGGAGCACAAGCCCTACGAGGAGCGACTGAGGGAGCTGGGGCTGTTTAGTCTGAAGAAGAGGAGGCTCAGGGGAGACCTAATTGCTCTCTACAACTACCTAAAAAGAGGTTGTAGACGGGCAGGGGTTGGTCTCTTCTCTCAGGTGACCAGTGACAGAACTAGAGGGCATGGACTCAAGCTTCGTCAGGGGAGGTTTAGGCTTGATCTTAGGAAAAAGTTCTTCACTGAAAGGGTGATTGGCCATTGGAATGTGCTGCCCAGGGAGGTGGTGGAGTCGCCGACCCTGGAGGCGTTTAAGGGGAGACAGGATGAGGCACTGAGTGCCATGGTTTAGATGATGGGTTGGTGTTGTGTTGGGTTATAGGTTGGACTTGATGATCTTGGAGGTCCTTTCCAACCTTGTGATACTGTGTGAAGATTAGGACTAAGATAATGTTTTTTCTAGTGGTGTGTGGGTTGTGTTGGCATTTTGTGTTGGGTAGCTTTTTTCTTCAAGGAGGGAGGAGGTGTAAGATTGCTTTAATTATGATGGAACCTATAAGCTTTTCTGAGAATTAGCCTCCCTGTCTGTTGGTTGAAATAAAGTGTATTCCCCTTGTTGAAGATTATACAGCTTATACAGAGCTGACCAGAAACTTTGGAAAGATTTGTTCCAGTCTATTGTGTGGCTTGACCATCATCGACAAGTTGTCATCGGGAAGATTTTTAGCATTCTTTTTCTTCCTAGCTCAGTTTTCATTGCTGAGCGTAACAGTATGTATAGTATGGAGTATCCTACTGGCCAGTTTTGTTCAGCTGTCTTGGCTGTGTGCCTTCCCAACTTCTTGCCCACCCTGCCCTACTCACTGAGCGGCCGCGGGACGGAGAGAAAGCCTTGATGGTGTGTAAGCACTATTCAGCAACAGCCAACACATTAGTGTGTTGCCAACACTGTTTTAGCCACTTATCCAAAACAAAGCACCATATGGGCTGCTATGAGGAAAGTTAATGCTGTCCTAGACTGGCCCAGTTTAAATATTTCTGTGTTGTTTGTGATGACATGGACTTAAATCTTGGAATTCTTCTTGAATTACATTTTCTTGGCTGGAGAGCAGTCAGGTGGAAAGGGACCTGGGGGTACTGATTGACAGGAGGCTAAACATGAGCCAGCAGTGTGCCCAGGTGGCCAAGAAGGCCAATGGCATCCTGGCCTGTATCAAGAACAGTGTGGCCAGCAGGATGAGGGAAATGATCCTTCCCCTGTACTCGGCATTGGTGAGGCCACACCTTGAGTATTGTGTTCAGTTCTGGGCCCCTCAGTTCAAGAAAGATATTGAGGTGCTGGAGAGGGTCCAGAGAAGAGCAGCAAAACTGGTGAAGGGACTTGAGCACAAGTCCTATGAAGAGAGGCTGAAGGAGGTGGGGTTGTTTAGCCTGGAGAAGAGGAGGCTCAGGGGTGACCTCATCGCTCTCTACAACTATCTGAAAGGAGGTTATAGTCAGGTGGGGGTTGGACTCTTCTCCCAGGCAACCAGCAACAAAACAAGAGGACACGAGCTTAGACTCTGCCAGGGAAGGTTGAGGCTGGATATCAGAAAAAAGTTCTTCACAGAACGAGTAATCAGGCATTGGAATGGCCTGCCCAGAGAGGTGGTGAATTCACTATCCCTGGAGGTTTTTAAAATAAGACTGGATGTGGCACTTAGTGCCATGATCTAGTAACCATGATAGTGTTGGATTAAGGGTTGGACTTGATCTTGGAGGTCTCTTCCAATCCAGATAATTCTATGATTGTTTCATTCTAGGTAAATGTAATGGTGGTGGACAAGAAAAGCAGTGTGAAAATGTTGAAAGAAGAAGCTGAGAAGCTGGATGATCTTTACAATCAAAAGCTTAAGGTAGAACTTCTCAGAGGTTGATGACAGTTTATCCTTAATGATACCCTTACCCTTAATCCTTCCATTTATACATAGGTTGTCGGTGTGCGTTTTTGTTTGTTGGGACCTCTGCTCTTGCTTCCTTCCATTCTTCTTGCAGGATTCTCTCATCCTTTTCAGAAATATTTGAGTGCTACTTTAAGTGAGTTTTGATTTTCTCATAAGAGAATCTGGTAGCACTTTAGCAGATCCTGTAAATCATAAGCTACTACAAACAGTAATAAAATCACCTGACCTCAGGATGTGTCAAAGCTTGTGCTTGAAGGAAATTTTAGAGTTAAAAATATCTGCCTTATCTGTTCAATTTGTATATAATAAACACACTTAGAGTTTTTAGTAAAAGTATTTAATCACTAAAAACTAATGAAAAAATATTTTATTAAAAGCATTTTAAATGCTTTCAAGATGTAAGATTGTTGCTTTCTTTTTCTTCTGCAGTGGAGGAGCAGTCCCTATCCTTTTCCTCACCTCCAGTTTGGCAACAAAACAAAAGCCTCTCATTTAACAACCAAGTGGCTGCTTCAGTACCTCCCAACTTCTCTAACAAGTGTGGATTTGATGGGGGGTGGGGTGCCCAGGAGAAAAATGCCTTTTGAACTAAGCTTGTGTTTAACCTACCTGCTATTTCAAATCCAAACTTCAGTGCTATAACCACAAAACAGGTTTATTTCATTGCTAATACAAATTAATCAGGAAATTAATTTAGTTTATTGCTTTCAAAAACACCTAAAACTTGGCTTTTGATCTATGCTGTTGATTATGCTTTTCTCTTAAGATAAGCTTATAAAATACTCAGTTTCAACTGGATAGTTATAATAAGACATAGTTATGTAATTCCTTGCATAGTTTTTAAAATGCTATCCATAAGACTTCAGTATTAAAATTATTTTTGAAGAATGATGTTTTGTTAATTTACCAGAATTGCCTGTTTAATTGATGGTGGAATTTAGTTTGGCTTCTACACTTAATTGTCTTAAGTATAGTGTCAACAGTGTCATTCTCCTTAGAGATGATTACTTATATTCATCTTTCAGATACAAAAGGGAAAAGCAATTTTCTTACTCAAATGTGATTTTATTTTTAAACCTATGAACAGTTTTTTAGTGTTCCATTTCTAAGCTATTTGAAGTATGCAAAAAACACCTTTTAGATGAACTTTTAAGGGAAAATAGGTGCAACACAGACCTTGAAATAAGGTTCAAGAAATAAAAGGAAGGTTAGGTTGGTTTGGGGTGAAAGACGGTACAGGAAAAAAAAGAATTACATTTGGGGGAATATATTTTTTTTAGTTCTAAGTTTGCAGTTACTTGTGTGAATTCTGAATTCAAGTATCAGGAAATGTAAAGGAGGAAAAAAATCTAGTTTATTTCCGAATTATACAATTTATTTTTATATATGTTTTTCCTCTTTCCTTACATTTACAGGAGGCAGAAGAGGAAGAGCAAAAATGTGCAAATGATTTGGATTTGTTAGAGAAGCATAAAAAATTACTTGAGAGTGGTGTCAATGAAGGTCTCAGTGAAGCCACAAATGAATTGCATGATCTCCAACGACAGTAAGTCCCACAACTTCAAGTTGTTTGTGTAGATTATTTTGGGGTTTATGTATTTTAAGGATAAAGACATGTTCTTGAATCCTAACTTAAAATTCTTTGTTGAGAGAGTATCCGAGTATATTAATTTCACAAATTCACAGTTGAAAGATGTTTCTCCTCAACAATATTTTGCTGGAATACTTGTCTGCTGTATTAGAACTCCCATTTTGCATGTAATTTTTTTCATATATAAGGTTGTAGTAAGGAAACTTGTTTGTTTCCAAACCCACGTGACAATTCCATTTTACAGCTTAAAGTCTTGGAAAGACTATTCTAGCTCTATTTTGACTCTAAGGTACTTTGGTTTCTTACCAGTTAGCACAATACAGTCCTTTTACTTCTAAGTTGAGTATTAATATAAAACTGTAACTTGGTTCAAGTTAATACTAATAAAAAAAATATGGCTAAACTTGGCTATGTATCAGACTTGAAATGATTGTTTTAGATGTTGGGAATTTTATAATTAGGGATGTGACTTTCTGAGTGTCTTTCATTCTTAGGTATCAAGTTGTTATGCAAACAACAACAGAAGAGAGCAGGAAAGCTGGTGATAACTTGAATCGCCTTTTAGAAGTGATTGCTACTCATGTAGTATCTATAGAGGTGAGCTAAAATTTGATATTCAGAATTAAATCTTTCTAGAGAAATTTGCAACTGCAGTAGAACACGTGGAAATAAGAACTTACTCTGTCCAATAAAGGATCAGTTACTTCTGGTTGCTGCATTGAGTTAAATACCTTTGCTGAAAAAACTTTGGTGTAAATAATCAGAATTGATGGTTAAATTTAGGCAGTAGCATGCTGTCAGGTTTAATCTGCTTCTGGTGGATATCTTTCAGAAGTGCTCAACTGAAATCACTTAAGCTGTGCAATGGCTGCTTTAAAATGCTTTAGCAGAACCAGTACAATAGCAGCCATGATAGTTCTAATAAATTTTTTGTAATTCTTTTCTAGAAATATCTTGATGAACACAATCTGAAAATTGATAGACACTATGAAGACTTCATGTCTGAAGACCTATTGTCAACCTTGACCGGAATTCTAGACAGTTACAAAAAGAAGGCTGAAAGTCTGTAATTATTGAAAAGGTGAAGAAGGAAACTGCATTTCTGAAGCTATGGTGTCTTCTAAAAGGATAGGCACTTTGTCTAGCAGTGAAACTGGTTTTAAGCTGAAGGAAATGTTTATGAACTTCCTTTGTTTCATTGACACAAACACATTAAAGAATTAAACCATATATTTGCGTTTTCTTAAAAAAGGCTTTGCTTTCACTTCCTCCTTACAATGTATTATACATGATTACAAACAGCTGTGGGAAGAAAACAGTGGAACAACTTAATTTACTTTCTTCTTTTATAAACAAATCATTTGTGCTCTTTTAGGAACATTAGTAAGACGACTACAGTTAACAAGCTAGAGTGGACTTAAAGATGGGACTGCAACTGACAGCAGAAATGCAGAGGGTACTGACAACTTGAAATACTGCTACGTAAAAATAACTCGTTGGTTTTGTAAGTTTGTAGGACTGCTGAGAAGTGTTCCCCTTTCCTTTCTGGAGTATGGCTTGTGCATTTCATAATATAGGTATGTATTTAGCGCACATGCATGACAGTGCATGTCCTTCCCTAATTTTTCTCTTACTAGCAAGACCAAATGTAAATGTATTTCGGTCTCCTGCTTGTTCAGTTATCTATGAAACTGCCCAGTGACCCCTCTTTCATGACTAAGATTATTTTTTAAAACAAAAACATCTTTGAAAAGATCAGTAGTAGTTACACAGTAGTCTTGTATATAGTCTAGAGAAAGATAGTCAGTTTGGAAATGTATTTCTGTCTCTAGCTGCTCATAGTCCCAGATGAAACCTCACTGTAGTTCTTGAGAGTGCTCTAAATAGGACGACATGTGAATTCTGGCAATATAGTTTATCAGTTATAGATTTGGCTAATGTTGGATACATCAAAATGGTCTAAAATTAGTCTATATTCTTCTTGTTAGAACAGTAGGATAGATTCTTATTTTTTTCTTGCTCAGGAAAGTAGCAGTAAAATTAGTGTACGGAAAGCTCCAGTACAAATACACTGAAGAATATATACCATCATCTCTTGAGCATGTACTGCTTTGTTCAGTGCTTTGTGGAAGCTGTATCTTCTTACCTACTCTATATATACCTTTGCTTAAAAAAAAAATCAGCATTTATGTTTTGTTTAGTTTATGATGGTACTTCCTAATAAAAGTATTGAAGTATTCGAGTGGTTTTAAGAATTTAGTGATAAATATGACTGAAACACATCTATGGTGATAAAAGCTACTTTGCAGTCTGTTCAAAAGCTTTTAGCAGCTGCTAACTAAATGAAGTTGCTCCTTAATTCTATTATTAGACAATATTTGAATGAAACACAGATTCCCTAGGATGTGCAACAAAACTTAAGTTGGACCATCGGGACACCAACAGCAAATAAAAACTCTATTGCCTTTAATTCTAGGATATTTTTGCAGAGAATATATAAAACTCAGTACTTAAGGTAGTGTGTGAATCTCTTGGCTCAAATATTTTGTTTCAGTTATTATGATAACAATGGCATTATTTAAGCTTCTAACTTTCTGTTCTTCTGTTGTACTCCAGAAGTTTAATATGACAGCTATAAAAGTTTTCTGACAGGTAGGTAGTATTTCTGCTTTCTTCTGTTGTCCTCCTTCATTTTAGCTTTCCCAACTCTTACTTTTCTTCTGTAACAATGTAATCCCTATTAGATCTCAGGTCCTTCTCTTTAGAAGCTTTTTTCTTTCTAATATTTTCATTACCTAAAGCAATATTCTTCTAATCAAGCAAAACTGTGAAACACGTAGAATAATCATGTTCCTTTAAAATATGTGCTTAAATAAGCTATACTCTGTCTTGGCTGCCTGGTACCTGTTTGTCTCTGCTTCTCTAACTCACTGTTCTTGTGTTTGTTAGTATCTGCAAGTTCTTTGCTGTGTGGAGTAGCCAGTGGACTGAGCAAATGAAAGGAAAATAGATGTGATTTCCAAGGACTAATACTAATCCATGTCACAATGTCACAATGACCTTCTTCCATGTGCTGGCAAATGTAATATTCTGAAATTAAAGTAGTGAGAGTATTAGGAAGTCCACATTAGTAATGCTGGCAATGTGTTTTTCTTATTGGGCTAAACTATTGGTCTGTCTGTCAGTTAAACAGAATTGATTTTTGAACCAGTTCAGGCTTTGATGTAGGTTCTGTAAAATAGCATGGGGATCTTTATATCATAATATAACATAAATCAACATCAGCCAATGTTTACTAGGTAATACATCCTCACACTTTCAAATGGAGGTAATTTTTCAGTGCTTGAATGTGGCTCCTGTGTGATATTTGAAGTCAGGTAGTCAGTCATTTTTTTATTTGTATTCTGGAGTATGGCTTTTAAATGTAGGCAATAGACACTAGAACACAATTACTGCTCTTGGGTTTGAGTTTGTTTCTTTTTTTTTTTTTAACCGGAATGTAAAGTCTTAATCAGAATGTACCTCTGGCACCTGCACATTTCAGTAGTACAAATTGTCTGTAAATTTTTTGGCTTTTGTTTGGATACAGTTCCCTCAGTTATTTCTAGTGTCTCTTTTGTACAGTTTACTTAATATACCTTACTTTATGTATTTTTATACTCAATAAAATTTACTACACTTGTTTCTCCGAAGGATAGATTCTTACTGCAAGTATAGAGATATGAATTTAAAAGCCTGATTAATTTGATTTTCCTGGAGGAACTAGGTAATTAATGATTCTCTTATACAAGAAGTTAGTATCTGCTGCGATCTTTGCTGTCAAACATGCATTGTGTGAAGGAAAAATAGAAAAATCTGTTTCCTAAAAATTGCAAAGGAATAAAAATTCTCTTACTCTTCTTAAAAATAGAAGGCTTTTTAAAAACTTGAAGGAACAGAGGTCCAAAGTACTTTGACAAAAGATTTATGCATGCAGCTATCCTTTTGACATTAATCTTCCCAACCAACCTTTTGCTATCTTAAGACTGTTTCCTTTATGTAACCACTCATCCATCTGATTATTTTTACCTAGTTATAAAACAGAACACTTGATGCTATGGAAGCATCATAGAACTCTGTATAGCTTTGTTCTATTTCATGGAATATGTTATTTTTCAAATTTTGTGGTCAAAAATTCACATCACTCAAGAAATGAGTAGTTCTTTCTGGAGTACTTCTGTCAGGCTCACATGATGCACTTAAGGCTTTTTTAACTTTGTGGTGTCTATTGAGCTCATGCAGGTGAGGCTACTTGAACCCTTCTCTCTGGTTTTGCCAATGTACAGTACTGCACGTCTATGCAAGTCTTTGGTTCTGAGCTGGATAACAATATGTTGTTCTATGGTTTTAAAATACTTAAAATATTTTGTGTACTTTGGCCTTTAATGGGAGTTCTCATCCCTGCTCCACCTTTTGTGTCAGAATTTAAAAACCACATAATATATTTTTATCTTATTTCTGGAAAAAAATACAAATACAGAAAAGACTGAAGATACTTCCTTTTCAATACGAGAGGAAACTCCCTGCATCTGTGCTCTATATTAAAAAGGAAGTCTATAGTCTCATACCAAATGTCTACGTGAAGCAATGGAGCTTTTGAGGACAAGGGTACTGACTACTGCTTGCCTATGTCTACTCTATAGGTTACTTGGTGTGTGTTTTGAGCACTGCAAAGGATCTGAAGGGACTAAATATACTCTTTTCAGTCTTCTCTGGGGAGCACTACTTTGTTTTAGTACTGGAAACCTTACTCTCTCCTTTTGAGTCAGTTAACCTTCCTCTTTTGGCAGTAGTATAGAATAGGGAATTGCCCTGTTTTTTCAACGCTTGCTCTCTCCATATTTTTGACTGTGAAAGTGTCCTGGCATAATGAAATCATGTATTGTTGAGATCATCTTCCTCACAAAGATCTCCACCATATTGGACTACTGTATCTTCACTGGAGTTTTACATTTTAGGTGCTTGTTGAGAGTTTTTGGCAGCATCGCTTCCTTTGTAAGGAAGGAGCACAGAAACCTCAGAAATTTCATACATCTCCCAGTGCCCTAACTAGATGATGGACTGTTGATTCCTTAGCTATGTGTATCTCAGGGCAATGCACTGATATCTTCAGTCCTGTATCAGGAAATTAGCAGAGGCTGCTCAGTCAAGCCTGAGAAAATTTAAATCATTTTGCAGGCTTTTTCTATAGGAAGTGATTTGTTTACAGGATTTTTCCTAGCAGATGTCTGTTTGCATCAGTACAACAGCAAGATATGGCAGAAGAGTGTCTGCATGCTGTTCTGCTGTCTGTTTTTCAGATTTGCAGATTAAAAATTTACTAGAGGAATAAAAGGCAATTGTTACATATCACAGGTAAGGCAACAGTAATGATTGCCAAGCAGAGAAAATGCTCTAGATAATTCCTCACACTTGAGACTGTGCATGGTACTGGTCTGAGTATAGAGTACTAAATAAAACATTACAGATGCCAGGTCTGCTGTGCTCCCCTCTGGAGAGCAGACATTTGTGAGTCCCAGTTCATAAGAGCCTACCAGTTCCAACATTTACCCAAAGCGTATAGGATCATATGTCTACAGGTTGATTGACTGTGGTGTCCTTCTATTCCACAAATCAATAGAATCGCAGAGTGGTTTAGGTTGGAAGCGACCTTAAAGATCATCCAGTTCCAATCCCTCCTGCCATGGGCAGGGGCACCTCCCACCACATCAGGCTGCTCAAGGCTTCATCCAACCTGGTCTTGAACACTTCCAGGGATGGGGCATTCACAGCTTCCCAGGGCAACCTGTGCCAGTGCCTCACCACCCTCATCGTGAAGAATTTCTTCCTAATGTCTAATCTAAATTTTCCCCTTACGATTTAAAGCCATTCCCCCTCAAGTCCTTACCAACATCTTCGTGATAACAAGTAGTCTTTGTGAAGTGGTCTGTATAGTGTTTCCCATAGTACCTCATGCATGAGAATATAATTTTAATTGGTAGTGTCTTATCTGATCAGCATTTTAGTCTTAAGAATGCTTTGCATAGGGCTAAGATGTACATGGCACATGAAGTCTGTTACTCCAGATTAGCCTCCACTGAAATATTTACCAGTTTGAAAAGATTCCAAAGCAGAAGGAAAGACAGGTGGTGATGGAATGTGTATAAATATTTTGAAACAAGCAAGATATATGGAATTGTGTTTTGCTCTTCATACCAGGATTCATAATAGCGAATACCATTGGATCAATAGAGATCACATGGCCCTTCTAAGAACACCAAACACTAGCAAGGTCATGCATGACTACTGCTGCATCCAGCTGAAAGGAAAGTCCTTCACTGTTCTGCCTGCAATGGAGCAGCTGGAGTTACTAGCTCTGATTACCTGGTAAGTCTTAATTGGCAAGGGTCATTAAATTACATTTGAAGTACAGAGAGGATACTGAAAAATGGGTTCTACTTGACTAATACTGTATTCTGACTTACTGCCCTCTCCCTCTCTCAAGGGTTTGACCGTCAGTTGTAAGAAAGTCATAAGGAAAGCTCTGAGGCTGTTTTGGAAATGAGTTCCATTCTTTGACTCAGTTCTTTCTGGGATGCTATGTCACAACACAGCCTGATTTTCAGTGCCTAGGATAGTGTTCTGGGCGGTGGCATGGGGTACAGCATATGTTCCAGCCACTTGGTGGTTTCTTCAACCAACGTGAGCACATAACTCTTGCCTTGATAAGTTTGTGGAAGGGTGATATAAACAAGCTGCGATATTTACATTTCAGCCATCGTTCTCTGTACCACAGAGGCTTGAACCACTTGGCTTGCTTTTGATTGTAGAACATGCTTCACATTCATGGATAGCTTGTGCAATAGTGTCCACCCCTTGATCATGAGCCCATCCACATGTTGCATCTCTTCCTTGATGGCCTGAGGTGTCACGGGCCCACTGAGCTATAAATAATTCACCTTTATGTTGTCAGTCCAGATCTACTTAAGACACTTCAATCTTGGCAGCCTGATCTTAACTGATGGCTATTGTGATGTTCTTCAGTGCCTTATGTGGGCATCTACGTGATGTACTTTTACAACCAGGTTCTCTAGCCAGGCAGCAATATCTTGCCACAGTGGGGCAGAGGAGTTTGATTCTGTACTGCCAGTTGTCCATTGCTGCAACCACTTCCTCAGAGCACTTGCCACCATCCACGAGTCAGTATAGCAATAGAGCACTGGTCATTCTTCTTGTTCAGCAAAATCAGCTGGAGGGATTTCACCTCTGCAAACTGGCTCAGCTCAATTTGCCTTCTCCCTCAGCAGCATCTGCAACTCATTGTGTAGGAATCTACAGAGCAGCTTTCCACCTTTGGTGTTTGCCTACAATACCATAGGACCCATCAGTGAACAGAGCATATCTCATTGTCTGGTAGTTCATTATACTGTGGGACCTCTTCAGTACGTGTCACCTCCTCCTCTGGCGATATTCCAAAACATTTACCTTCTGTCCAGGCCATGATTACTTCTAAGATTCCTGGGTGAGTGGGGTTTCCTTTTCAAGCCCTCTGGGTGACATGTGACCCATTTACATCCTCTGACTCTACTTGTGTTGTCTTTAACAACTTCTTGAGTGCTGTGGCTCCTGATGG
The DNA here is from genome assembly GCA_033558185.1 of Dromococcyx pavoninus. Taxonomy (NCBI): domain Eukaryota; kingdom Metazoa; phylum Chordata; class Aves; order Cuculiformes; family Neomorphidae; genus Dromococcyx; species Dromococcyx pavoninus. Next base: position 2,678,786 of record JAUMJL010000362.1, on the reverse strand, counting down.
GCTGCCTGTGCTGCTGGAGAGGAGGGGGAAGAGGTACAGCAGCAGGTACTGGGCCCCCCCACACACACCTGACTGCATGGGGACCTAAAAGGGATCAAGTAGAGGCTATTCTGGCATAGGTCTGTTGAACTGCCAGTGACCCTGGAGCCCCAGACCCAGTTCCAGAACCTTCCCAAAGGAGCCTCTGCGCATGCTCCAATTCAAGAACTTTCGCAGCAAGACCACCCCTCATGCTAGGAGAGGGGGCATGGACTTGTCCTATAAATAGAAGCCCAGCAAGAAGGCAGGTGCCATGTGCCCACCACCCATGGAAACTGCCTGAGAAGACCCTGCAGAAGAACTGCAGAACCACACGCTCCTGAAGACCACGTTTTCCAGAGGCCCAAGGAGTGGTGACTGTTTTCCTCTTTTCCACAGCCCCTCTTATTCCTCTCTCTCTCTCTCTCTCTCTCTCTTTTGTTTCTTTCTTTCTGTTTTCCATGGCACTACTGTGCATCGTATCGGATCTGAGTTGTGCTGTTTTGTCTAGCTGCCTTGAGGGTATTAGAATGTGATCGGAACAGATTGGGATCTGGGGTTTTTCAGTAACTTTGCTGGTTTGGCTGTGTCCAAAACCACTACCGATTCCACAATTTGGCCACATCCAAAATACTGATTTGCTGGTTTGGCCGTGTCCAAAACGAGTACTGATTCCATATTTTAGCCGTGTCCAAAATATTGGTTGGCTGTTTTTGCCGTGTCCAAAACTAACACTGGATCAATGTTCTGGCCATGCCCAGAGTATTGATTTGCTGGTTTGGCAATGTCCAATACAAGTACTGAGGGCCCTCCCTGTTGACTGAACAGGTCTGTGGGGGGAGTGACCCAGGAATGGGCTCTGACATCCACACAGCATCAGTTGCTTTATGGAGAGAGTAGGGAGGGAGACCCTCCCTTTTAACATCCAGCCCAGCACTGGCAGTCGAGTGCCAAGTGAAGCTGTGCTTTATTTCAACCACTTCCGAAGCAGTTTGAACCCCTTCATATGCTACCAATATCTCTTCTTCAGTTGGAGTATATCAGGCATTGGATCCTCTGTATCCCCAAATCCAAGACCCTAGGGGTGGACCTCAAGTGTCTCCTGGTGCTTTTTGCCATAGAATCCTGGTAGGGCCATTCTCTACGGCAGCTATGTAGAGTACATTTTTAACATCTCATCCTTCCCAGCCTGGCCTGAGGGCTATTGCTTGAACTATTTTCCCGTTCAACTTGTTCAAAGGCTTGTCATTACTCAGGGCCCTATTTGAAATTGTTCTTCCAGGTCACTTGATAGAGAGGGCTTACAATGAGGATGTAACTTGGAATATGCATCCTCCAGAAACCCACAACACCTAAGAAAGCTTGTGCTTCTTTTTTTGCTAGCTAGTGAAGATATAGCTGTTAGTTTGTGAATCATATCCATTGAGATTTGATGATGCCCATCTCATCATTTTATTTCTAAAATAAAATGTGCACGTCCCTTCACCTTTGTTTTATGGTAAAACTGGCTCTGTTAACAGTTCTCTTCCCTTTCTCAGAAACAACTTCTGTTGTGTTGCCCCATACGATGATGTCGTCAATGTATTGCACATGTTCCAGAGCTTCATCTTGTTCTAGTGCAGTTTGGATCAGCCTATGGCAAATAGTAAGGCTGTATTTCCTCTCCTGGGGTGCTTGATTCTGGGTATACCAGATGCCTCTACAAGGGAGAGCAAATTGTGGCCCACACTGTGCCGCAAAAGCAATTAAAAAAAATGCATTAGTGATATCAGTCGTGGCATACCACTTGGCTGCCTTCGACTCAGTTTGTATTGAAATTCTAGCACATCCAGCACAGCAGCACTCAGTGGCAGCATGATTTCATTCAGGTCAGGGTAGTCTACTGTTAGTTTCTGCTCTTCATTAGACTTCCACACTGGACCTACGGAACTGCTAAAGGGTCAGTGAGTCTTGCTGGTCAATCCTTCACTCTCCAGTCATCACCTTATGGACGGGAATCGAGGAGTCTCAGTTGGTGCAAAATTGCCTCCAGTGCACTGTTGTGGTAGAAATCAGCACCTGTTGTTCTTCAACCCTCAGCAACCCCACAAGAGAAGGATCCTCTGAGAAACCGGGCAAGGTAAATAGCTGTTTAATTTCCTCTGTCTCCATAGCAACTATACCAAAAGCCCACTGGTACCCTTTCAAAGACCCACTGGGTCTTTGAAATAACCTTCTCCTGAGGTAGCCTGTGCCAAGGATGCAAGGGGCCTCTGGGCCAGTCATAATGGGATGCTTTTGCCACTCATTCCCAATTAGGCTTACTTCAGCTTCCAATACAGTCAGCCGTTAGTATTCCTCTGTCATCCCAGAAATACAGAGAGGTTCTGTGCTGTTACAGCTTGATGGCATTATGGCACATATTGTGCACTGGTGTCTACCACAGCCTTATACTATAGTGGGTATGATACGCTAGGCCATTGAATCTACACAATCTAATAAACCTGGTTGTCCCTTTCCCCCACCTGGAGGCAGGGTGCCTCTAATCCTGGTCATTACTCACCATTACTTACCAGCATTCATTATTCGCTTCTTGCAAATATAAATCAGTACCTTCAAGAGGATCAGAAGTAAGATCAGCCCTTCTGCTTTGTCTGGGAAGTTGTCATCCGGAAACTGGAGTGACGTATTTTCCTGGAAGAATCCCCTTTGTGGTTGTTCTTCCTTGCAACTCACATAACTGTACCTCTAGGGTTGAGGTAGGTTTTCCATTTCACTTTCTCATGTCCTCTCTGTGATCATGCAGGTGAAACCACAGAATATCCCATGGGATGTACTGTCTCTCTTGAGCAGAGGAACACTTTTTCCTAATAGCTGACATGCTGGTCCATGCAAGTGCAGAACTGGACACTGAATCCGAACCTTGCAACCTTGTGTGAGGGTCTTTCAGTACTCTTCCATAACAGTTGGTACCGTGTATTGCTGTGGCAGGTGTCACATTAAACAGGTACAACTCTACTATGTGGCTGAGGGATGCCCTCCTGTTGAGTCACGAGGTTCAAGACAGACCCCTTTGTTTTCTAAGCTTCCTCTCAGAGAGGAGCCTAGGTGTGGCTGGGTCCGTCTCTAGTCGCAGACTTGGTCAATAGTTTATGACTAAAGAATTAAGTGGATGTTTACCAGTTAGAATTAGTGCCACCTGTGAGAGTCTCCTCAGATACTGCCACCCACAAGGTTAATATTTGCTGCCAGCAAGCCCAAGTGGGCTGTTACCAAGTTTAGAAAGTTTCACAAAGCCTGTCAGAGAGACAATTTTGCAATGCTGAGGTAGTAAGTAATTTAATTAAAGTGACAGATTAAACCAAGTCTGAATTGCCGTTGATATATTCACTTGCTCCATTAGCACTGGATGATTGGTTAACAATGATCGTACATATATATATATAGACACACATATATATGAAGTAACAATAAAAACTCTAGTTAGTAGTTATTTTCCTGGGGAACAGCCAGCAAAGTCAGAGGCGTGCAATTCTCTACCCAAAAGGCACCCCTTCTTCGGGGAGCAGGTGGGGAATAGAGGTCCAGACCCATCCATTCATCCATCCTCTACCCTTTTCTCCTCTACCAAACGGTTTCCAGGTGCCAGTTTTACACTTTTTGAAAACTCTTTGCCATCTCTTGATGAGGTGGGACTAAGTCAATTAGCATGTCTTGCTGCTGCTGCTTGTGTCAGCAGCAGCAGCGGCTGACCACTTTGCCACACTTTCAGGGTGGGGAGCTCAGTACCTGCTTTCTCTGTTCTTAACTGAAGTAACATCAGGCTGTGAGGACTTCACCTCACCCCGGGTGTCATTCAGCTGATTTGAGAGACCACCATCCAATCCATCTGTCTTGCAAGATAAAATTGTTTGTTGTTCAAGTAGAACTGCTCTTTTTTTGCAAATTGGTCCCTTCTGCAAACTGTACCATTTTGCAAAGTTGACTATTTACTACCTACAAAGACTAACACGCCCTTTATACCACAGGCAGGTACACCTGTCTCCAACAGGGAGAAGCCTGAGGCACAGAGCAGGTGATATGTGACTTGAGTTACAAACCCTACTCTGATGCTGCCTCAGAGACTACTCGAGCCAATGAGTGTCATCACAACTATATATGACCACGAGTCCCAGACTGACTTGTGCATAAATGGAGACCCTGCTGGTGGACATTTTGAGTCCTCCTGAAGCAGGAGGCATGTGACATGATATCTCCTTGTGGTAGGGACATCTAGCACAAGCCATCTACTTGAGGCTGAGTGTCCTTGTTTTAATGGGTGAGTGAATACATGCTGTATGATCCTCCCCCTCCTCCTGAAACCCTAAAAGTTTTTAGGTGACCCTTGCAGTAGTGCTGTCACCACTTCCTGATCTTTACTAAGTGTGGGTCAACTCCTGCAATATATCAACCTTTGAACTGTATGGACACTCTGGTTTGGAAGTAAATTGTTATTAGTTGTTGTTCCATCTCTGATAGTCAATGATTCTTGGTTCCATGATAAACAAAGGGACAAATATGGAAAAAGTAAGGTTTCAGTTTCCCAAGTTCGTGTTCTCAGCACAAAATGGTCATGGGATGCCAAGGAATGGAATGGCAATAGGTGATAAGGCAAGAGGAAATGGCCATAAGTTGCGCCAGGGCAGGTTCAGATTAGATATTAGGAAGAATTTCTTTACTGAAAGGGTGGTCAGGCACTGGCACAGCTGCCTAGGGAGATGGTTGAGTCACCATCCCTGGAGGTGTTTAAAAAACAGGTAGATGAGTTTTTGAGGGACATGGTTTAGCGGATGATGGGTGTGGTTCAACGCATGATCTCAAAGGTCTTTTCCAATGATTCTATGAGTATTTGGAGTGTATCTTCTTACTCTGAGATTGAGTTTGAATTTGATTCATATTTAAAAGGCAGGGAGGTGGTGGAAGCACAACCGCTCAAATAAATGATACGGCAGCAGGAACAAGCGGCCAGGGGAGCACAGATCATGCATACTTACACTCTGAAAGAGTTGAGGAATTTTTTTACATCTATCAGCAAAAGAGTGGAGAAGGGATGCTGGCATGGACTTTATGAGCCCAGGATAGTAGAGCTGCATCTACCCATTTTTTAATGGGTGAAAAAGATTTATTAAGCCCTATAGCCAAGGATGATCAGATACAATGAGGATATGCTTAGTTGCCAAATATTAGAGGTCCTGATGGGTAAGATATTATTCCACCTACATTACATCTATGGTTGCGTACAGAAGTTTTAACAGCATATGCAAAACCTGTCAAATTAGTGTTGTCTCTCAGAAGCTGATGTACAGTGGAAGAAGGTATTAATTCGGTGCAGCAGAAAACAATGGCTCATACATTGGTTATGGGAAAAAAATACAGACAGGGTAGCAGAAATGAGAAATATCAAAATGCAGTTTTTGAGAGAAGCATCTGTATCACTAAACCCTTGATTATGCCAGTAGTGACAAATGCTACAGGTAATGTAGGCACTTTCACAAATACCTTGAGGGAAATTTGGGCTGTAATTTTGTGACCATCTTAGAACCATTGAACAGTTTGGGTTCAAAAGGACCTTAAAGATCATCTGGTTCCAAACCTCTTGCCATCAGAAGGGGCACTTTCCACTAGATCAGGTTGCTTATAGCCATCCAACCTGATCTTGAACACCCCCAAGGTTGGGCATCCATGATTTCTCTAGGCAACTTGTTCCAGTGCCTCACCACTCTCACAATTTCTTCCTAATATCTAATCTAAATCTTCCCTCTTTCAGCTTAAAACCATTACCCCTTTTCCTATCACTGCAGTCCCTGATAAAGAACCCCTCCCCAGCTTTTCTATAGGCCCCCTTTAAGTACTGGAAGGCTGCTAAAGGTCTCCCTGGAGCCTTCTCTTTGAGTGGTGAGTAAAGGAAAGCCAGCAAACCCAAAAGGAGTTACAGCACTGGTGAGAAAGAAATAAATGTGGAATGATCTTGTACAAGCCAATATCACACAATCACAAATAGATGGGATCACAAAATGAGAAATGTTTCGCTAGTGGCAAAAGTTAGCATTTATGCACAAAAGCCAACTGTCCCTTGCCCCACCACCAACCCCGCACCCAGCCTCTGCCCCGTCTACCACCTCAATGGAAGATGCTACCTGGCAACAAAAGCAATATACTTTCCGTGTATTGCCTCAGGGATACATACACAGTCCCTCCATTTGCCACCAAATGTAGCACAATGGTCAGGTACCATTCCTGTTTACCATTATATTGATGATCTATTGATTATGGCAGGTTCACAAGAAGAAATTGAAGCAGCTGCCTAATTGCTGAAAGAACATTTACAGGACCAAGGCTGGTCAACTAACCAAAAAAAAAAAAAAAAAGACAGAGCCCTAGCACTATTGTACAATTTTTGGGAATAGTTTGGCATGGACAAATTACAGAAATGCTAAGTAAGGTACAGCAAACAGTTGAGTTATTTCCTGTACCACCCACAGTAAAACCATTACAAACCTTTTTGGGTCACATCTGGCACTATTAATGCACCCTCTGCAGATATTAACTAGGAAGAAGGTTGTTTGCCTGTGGACCAAGCAACAACAAGAAGCCTTTGATGCCTGCAAAAATGGTTTGATTGAGCATGTGCAATTATACACTCCTCAGCAAGGATATCCTTTTGAATTAGAAGTAACAGTTCAAGATTATATAGTCTTGTGGGGATTGTGGCAAATGACTGAGCTGAAAAATCAGAAAGAATTTTTTGTAGGGTTTTTGTCCAAGGCATTACAAGGCTCCACTAGAAATTATATCCCAATAGAAAAACATATTTTAGCTCTAGTTCGGACACTACAAGAAACTGAAAGAATCACAGGCCAAGATGGCGTGGTTGCACCCATACCTACACAGGTGGCAGTTACTGATGATTCCATTAGGGCCCATGCAGGGGTAGTTCAGGCAACCACACACCGGAAATTGAAACATTATTTACAGCAACAATTTCTACCAGGAAAACCACATGTAACCACTTCACATACCACTTTTCTAGGAACTATATCATTTAATCATATGCTCACAGCAGGGGGAGACTTGCCATTGCAGATACCCCTCCATCTCTGTGGAGAAGTCTCCCTTTATGACGAGTTAATAGAAGAGCACAAAAAAGATGCCTGATTTGCTGACAGAAGTATAATACCTCCAGTACAAAATATGGTGAGGAATGACATTCTTCTAGATGGTATCTCTCCCAGAATATTAACTACAGGGGAAACAGAATTGCCTACACCAATGGACTGCATGGCTGGAGAAGAGGAGACTGAGGGGAGACCTCATCACTGTGCACAGCTACCTGAAAGGAGGTTGTGGTGAGGTAGGTGCTGGTGTCTTCTCGCAAGTGATGAGTGATAGCATGAGAGGAAACTGCTGTAAGTTGCACCAGGGGAGGTTTAGACTAGACATTAGGAAAAATTTCTTCACTGAAAGGGTGGTCAGGCATTAGAACAGGCTGCCCAGGGAGGTGGTTGAGTCACCATCCCTGGAGGTGTTTAAAAGATGGATAGATCAAGTTTCTTAGGGACATGGTTTAGGAAGGGGACAGGTACGGTTGGACTTGATGATCTCAGAGGTCATTTCCAACCAGAGGATTCTATGAACATACACGTAGTAACCCCTGACAACACCATATGCTTTTGTACCCCAACTTCTCTTATTTTACACTCTTTTTTAATATCAGATTCTCGAGTCCCAGTATTTCAGGTATCTTTGGTGAATACTTGTGCCTTATCTAGAGGAGACAGTACTGGAAGAATGTTATTTTCATCATGAACCCAACATCGAATGATGTTCACTTTGAAAATGTGCAAGCCATAGCTCTCCAATCTGTGTGAGCAATTACCCCACATCAGGTTATCAAACGTGGAGTAATACTCGCTGAAGGAACTGTAGCAACATTTATGTATTACTCTGTCCTGGTTTCAGCTGGGATAGAGTAATTTTCTTCCCAGCAGCTGCTGCGTTTTGGATTTAGTGTGAGAAGAATGTTGATAATACTCAGATGGTTTTAGTTACAGCCAAGAAATGAAGGACTTTTTCAGTTTCCTGTGTTTTGCAAACATCCAGGCGTACAAAAATCTGGGAGAAAAATAGCCAGGCAGTTGATTCAAGCTGACCAAAGTGATATTCAACTCCATAGAACTTCATACTCAGTATATAAATGGAAAGTTGGCCGTGGACCAGAGCTGTCTGATCCACAATCGCCACACAGGACGTGTTGCGTAGTTGGTAATCAGGTTTCAGGAGTTAAGAAATTGCATTGAATTGTTCATCACTTGTTTTGTATATTTTTTATTATTATTATTATTATTATCATCATAGTGAACATCATCTTATGCTCTTTTGGTCCTATTAACCTGTCTTTATCTCAACCCACAAGGTTTACTTTACTTCTCAATTCTCATCCCTAACACAGTAGGGATGGGAAGAAGGCAGGGGAGGAAACAGTGAGTGAGCAGCTGCGTGATATTTAGCTGCGAGCTAGGGCTAAACCTCATCAGGGTTTTTTTTGGTGCCCAATATGGGGCTTGAATAACTCAGCTGGGAGAACATCAGATTTTTGACCAAAGCATGTTAAAACAAATTTGTTATACACATTTATTATATTGGCTTGGTTTTAGCTGGTGACAGTGTTATTTGTTTTCAGAGGTGTGTTGTATAGCACCTTCCTTGCCAAATATGCTGTTTGTCAGTGTTTTTGTGTTGTTAATCACTACTGGGCATTGGGTTAAGGTGATCACTTTGCTGTGTGTCCTAGTTTTGGCTGGGATAAAATAAGTTTTCTTCTCAGAAAGTTACATTTCTATGTATCTGCACTATTTTAGGTTCTGTGAGAACAAAGTTGATAAGTTGTTTTAGTTTTGTGGTCAACCATGGAATGTTTTTTCCACAGAACTCAAGGACTTTTGCAGTTTCAAAGAAACCAGGTGCATAATGCTGGGAGAAAGGAATTCAGGACAGGTGACACAAACTGACTAAAGGAAGTATTCCATACCATAAACATCACGCTCCCTATATAAGCAAATGTCTTTCTATGATATCCCTTCTTCTTGACGGCCACTGCTTCTCTAGGACCTCCTCACTATTCTGCTTTAAGTCCAGATGCTGCTCCAAGTCCAGTTCCAGCTTTTGTGATCTCTCCGTAAAGGCTGTGACATGCCTGCTGACTGGGACTTCTATGCTCATAGTGTGAACCGTCTGGCACCCGTTTCTTGTAAAACGTTCTGTGCCAGGGATGAGTATTTGTTTTGTATATTATTATCGTTGTTGTTATTGTTATTACCAGTGCTAGTATTAATATTAGTACTTACTATTTTATTAAAAATATTTTCTATTTCAAACTTCTTTTCTTTTCCCAATTCAACTTCCCTGGGTGATAAACTGTTTGTTGTTTAGCCGTGGACCAAAAGGGGCTAAACAAGGACACTGCTGTGCGACACTGGCTTCTGGATGATAAAAACATTGGTAGTAAGACCAATTTGGTATCTGCATTCAGCGGCAGAGGGCGGCACGCAGGGATAGCCGTCAACAGTGGTTTCATCTCCCGTACTTCCTGAGACATCTAGTGGGAGCTATTAATAATTACACCTTTTACCTTTCCTTCTCAGAGAGCCAATCTACGGGGGAGACACCTTGCTTCACCTTCACCTTCTTCTCCAGGCTAATTACAACAGTTTCTGAGAATTTAGAATACTTTCGGAAAGTTCAAGCCAGCATGCTCTTACTGCAAGGTCTGTGGAATGTGTATCGTATCTTCCTTAGGGATAAACAATTGTTTAAGAATACTGTGGTAACCACCACAACAGGCACTGCTGCTACCTAAATCCTGCAACAGGCTACTCAGGCCCCAGAGAGGGATTCCAGCTGAACCTGAGAATCAGCCCATGGCCGTGTCTGTCACCCCTGTGACACAAAAAGTTTGTTTAGTAAAGGAGGATGTAACAGGACCATTACAAGAACAGGAGAAAGAGGCAGAACCAGAGGTAACCACCAGATCCACCCAGTGGCGGAGGTGTTGTTTGGAAGCAAGTTAGTGGTGCCGTGATACTTAGCTGCTGACTGGCGCTAAACCATGGCATACTGCAAGGAGATGACACTCACGGTTTCCCTATGACAGGCTGGCTAATCATGCTTTGTGATTTTGCACTACAAGCCCATGCGCTGGATTTATTTCCACAAGATATACGTGTAAATACTTGGATTTGGTTAGCCTTTACTGTAACCAACTCAGCTGCCTTTGTACAAAGGGAAGATTAACAGCTGCAGATCTCTTGACAACGTGTTTCATTGGCGTGCCAACCCCAATAGCTGTATTACAGAATTATACTATGCTAAGTGATTTTGATATTAATGTTTCTCATTGTTATTTTTCCTGAGTAGGTAACAGCTGTACACCAACAAACATTACAAAACTGATTGACGGTGAGCTACTTCCTCCTTTGACACTATAAATGCTGCATTGATTTTGAAGACATGTTGCTTTCAACATAACTGATGAATCAGGACTTAATGTATCAAATTAAACAATCTATTGATGGTGCCTGGCAGGCTGAGTGGTTTAATTCCCAGATAGAATGAATGGGACTCCTGATTCAAAGCAATTTATTCCTTTATTTATATGTGTTTATTGTGTGCCTCTGTAAATTACTCTGAGCTCCATCCCGCAAGCCTTAATGGATACCTCCAGCTTTGCCAGCCCCAGCAGAAGTGGTTTCTTGAGTGAGGGAGTGAACTGTGGAACAATAATGGAAGACCTGCCTAGAGAAGAAGAGACTGGGGGGAGACTTTATCACTGTCTACAACTGCCTGAAAGGAGCTTGTAGCGAAGTGGGTGTTGGTCTCTTCTCCCAAGTGACACGTGATGGGATGAGAGGAAACAGCCACAAGTTGCACCAGGGGAGGTTCAGACTAGACATTAGGAGAAATTTTTTCACTGAAAGGGTTATCAGGCACTGGCACGGCTGCCTAGGGAGGTGATTGAATCTCCATCCCTGAAGATGTTTAAAAGACAAGTAGACAAGTTTCTCAGGGTGGACAGGTATGGTTGGACTTGATGATCTCAAATGTCTTTTCCAGCCACGTGATTCTATAACTCTATACTTCACAGTTCAATCAAATGTCTTATGAAAAAGATATCTTCCTATCAGTTCTACATGTTTTTTTAATATAACTCCATGTCCCTTCTTCTTGCTTTATAAGACACGCTGGAAGCTCCTGATAATTTTTCCTATTTTTATACTTTAATATTTTCTTAGTTTGGACATCCCAGGCATCTTAGGCACACTTTCTACAACTAGTTATATCCTACATGAAGTCATCAGAGCCATTATTTCCATTGGACTTTAAAGTTACTGAGAAGTAAATAAAAAAACCCCAATCAGACAACACTTCAGTAACCCGCTTCTCCACACCTACCTAGCTTGCATGTTATAAATGTTCTAAATGCACTGTGCCATAGGTTCCTCTTCTGTTACCTCACAGAAGAGCAATGCCTTTTGTTAGATAATTTGGAATTTGTAGTTTAGTACCTACAAAGCAGATGTAGGCAGTAGCAACCAGTATCACTCGATAGACTATAACATTGCAACAAGTTCTATTATCATAGAATCATAGAATCTTCTGGATGGAAAAGACTTTGAGATCATCAAGTAAAACCATACCCATCTTCTGCTAAACTATGTCCTTCAAAAACTCACCTACCCATTTTTTAAACACCTCCAGGATGGTGACTCAACCACCTCCCTGGGCAGCCTGTTCCAGTACCTGACCACCCTTTCAGTAAAGAAATTCTTCAAGTCTGAACCTCCCCTGGCACAACTTATGGCCATTTCCTCTTGTCCTATCAGCTGTCACTTGAGAGAAGAGATCAACACTCACTCTGTCACAGACCCCTTTCAGGCAGCCATAGACAGCGATGAGGTCTCCCCTCAGCCTCCCCCTCTCTAGGCTAAACAACCCCAGTTCCCTCAGCCACTCCTCGTAGGACTTGTTCTCCAGCCCCTTCACCAGACTTGTTGCCCTTCTCTGGACACGGTCCAGCACCTCAATGTCCTCCTCGTAGTGAGGGGCCCAGAACTGAACACATTACTCGAGGTGTGGCCTCACCCCCTACAAGGGCACAATCACCTCCCTTGTCCTGCTGGCCATGCTGTTTCTGATACAGGCCAAGATGTCGTTGGCTCTCTCGGCCACCTGGGCACACTGCTGGCTCATATTCAGATGGTTGTCAACCAACACCCCCAGGTCCTTCTCCTTCAGGCAGCTCTCCAGCCAGTCTTCTCCAAGCCTGTAACGCTGCATGGGGTTGTTGTGTCCCAGGTGCAGGACTTGGCATTTGGTCTTGTTAAATCTCATCCTGTTGGTCTCAGGCCATCGATCCAGCCTGTTCAGATCTCTTTGCAGCGCCTCCCTTCCTTCAAGCAGATCAACACTGCCACCCAGCTTAGTGTCATCTGCAAACTTCCTCAGGATGCACTCGATCTCTTTGTCCAGATCATTAATAAATACATGAAACAGGACTGGACCCAGTACTGAACCCTGGGGAACACCACTCGTGACTGGTTTCCAACTGGATTTAACTCCATTTACCACCACCCTCTGGGCCTGGCCATCCAGCCAGTTTTTTACCCAACAGAGAATGCACCCATCCAGGCCAATGGCAGCCAGTTTCTCAATCAGAAAACTGTAAGAAACAGTGTCAACTTTACAAAAGTCCAGGTACACCACATCCACAGCCTTTCCCTCATCCATTCAATGGGTAACTTTGTCATAAAAGGAGATCAGGTTGGTCTGGCCGGACCTGCCTTTCATAAAGCCATGTTGACTAGGTCTGATTACCTGGCTGTCCTGCATGTGCTGCATGATAGCACTAAATATCATCTGCTCCATGACCTTCCCTCGTACCAAGATCAAGCCGACAGGCCTGTAATTCCCTGGATCCTCCCCTTGACCCCTCTTGTAAATGGGAGTTACATTTGCCAGTCTCCAGTTGAGCATCACTTCCACAGTCAGCCAGGACTGTTGATAGATGAGGGAAAGGGGTTTGGTAAGGACCTCTGCCAGCTCCCTTAATACCCTTGGGTGGATCCCATCCAGCCCCATAGACTTGTGGATGTCTAATTGGCCAAGCAGGTCTCTAACCAAGTCTTTTTGGAACATTGACAGTTCACCTTCAGTCTTCTGGCTCAGGAGGCTTGGAGCCCAGAGAACATCTTACCTTACTATTAAAGACCAAGGCAAAGAAGGTGTTAGGTATCTATGCCTTGTCCTCGTCCTTTGTTACTACCTTTCCCCTTGCATCCACTAAAGGAGGGAGATTCTCCTTGGTCCTCCAGTTGTTGTTAATATACTTGAAGAAACATTTCATATTGTCTTTCACTGAACTGGCCAGTTGAAGTTCCAGTTGGGCTTCTAATTTTTTGCCTATATGATCTCACCTGCTCCTTGTAGTCCTCCTGAGATGCCTGGCCCCTCTTCCAAAGCTCAAATACTTTCCTGTTAGAGGGGCTGTGTGCTTTATTCTAGTGAAGACACAGCAATTTACATTGCATGTATCCAAAATATTTACTATCTAAAAATATCCAGTGCTGAAACCTAGTTCATGTTCTCCTTTAATACAAAGAAATCAGATCCTTAATTTATCCCTTGAATGAAAAATTTAGATGAGGAAATAATGATAAATACACTCTCACACACACTTAAAAATCACATTCCTGAGCATAATCTGAAATAGCCAATGGCAAGATGAACAAATAATTGATTACTCTACTGCTACTACAACAAAATACTGCACAGTTAAAACTTTGCAGCTGCATGCACTCTTTAATCCAGCTTGCAGATAAGCTGAATAATGAGAACCTTATTTTCATGCAAGTGCCTGCATTTCAGATATAGCCATCCTTCCCCTCTTGGCATATCAATTTTGAAACTAGATTAAATAATTCAACAGGGTTTTTTTTCCCTGAAGTACTTAGCATTCTAAAATGGACACACTGTCTCAAGTCTAGAAATACTTGACAAGTATTCTGAAAAACAAAATTCTGTTTAATGAACTCATACAGTAATGAGGTTTGACAGGTCCTCCCAAATTTCATCGTCATCATTTAGAGGGGCTCTGAGTCACAGCCTATATAAAAACTCTCAGGAGAGCCTTTCTTTCTTATCTGGGTAGCACACATCTTTGTTCTCACAAAAGTCTGCACTGCTAAGTCCCACTACGCAATATGTTTTCTTATAGTGCAACTGTATGAACTTCAGCTCTAGCATAACAGGGTTTTTTTCTGTCATTCATTTTCACTGTTTTACAAACCTCCCTTACTTGCCAACCCAATCGTTTCTTTTCACAGCTAAGAGTCGTTAAAATAGAAGGAGCTGCACTCTTCTGTGCATTCCTGCTTGTACCTTTTGTAGACAAGCAGGACAGAGCATATAGAGCAGGGTTGCATTCCTTTGGACAGGTAGGTTGGGTTTTTTATTTCATATTCATGCCCTAAGAAGACCACACACCCTATGTTCCCCTTGAGCACTGCTAATGAGAGAACACGGAACATGAAATTTCATATCAAAAAAAGCCTGAAAGTAATTAAATTACAACTGAAGGGAAGGGGGCATTATCTTCTTAGAGAGACTGAAGGTCAAAGATCACTGTCCAGCCACGTGTTATCTTCTAGATCTCCATCTATCCCAGCAGTTGTATTAGATAATGAAAACATCACCCTCAAATCAAAGACTACAAACATTTCCACTTACAACACTTACGTATTCTTAGACCAGAGACTTCCCTCAGAAATAACAGTAAATACCAAGAAAACTTCTTAAAGCATTATACTCAATTGACAAGACTGACAAGCTACACATAAACTCACAATGTAAGAACAACACGCAGCACAGAAGAATCAACTGCAAGTACAATGAGAACACACAAACTTGGAATACATTCAGTTTCCCAAAGTTAACCACATCAGAAGCACAAGCTGCACCTTCTGGAATCCTGAACTCATAAATTGTGATTTCCTTCTCCAAGCTTATTTATAAAGTGCATCCCAATTATGTCTTGTTTATGATAGGAGGAAAAGCTATTAGTCTACCCTGCAACAAATGAGAAATCAAAAGATCTTGACACCTTCCTGACAAGTATATTTCACTGGTTTCTTGAAGACTGTGAAGACTGTATTTACTTCTTGAATTATTCTATTTCAACGACAGTTTTACAGCTATTCCAGTCCTACCATTCTGCTATAATGACACAATGCAAAAGTCATTAAGGTTTTGCATATGCAAAAGCCCCAAGAACCTTATTAAAGTTTTAAGTTTTAATTGAAAATTGATTTTTAAGACTGAGGACAATACAGAGAAGGAAAGAATTTCAAGCATTAGACCTCACAAAAAATAAGCAACAGCTTATAGATCTAGAATACCCAGTATATTTTAAGGAGATGAACTACAACTTCATGGCTCCAGACAGAAGCCAAACTCTGCCTGATCAACCCAGCTGGAGCAGGGAAGTGATTGTGCCCCTGTACTCAGCATTGGTGAGGCCGCACCTGAAACTGAACTGTGTTCAGTTTTGGGCCCCTTACTACAAGAAGGACATTGAGGTGTTGGAGCATGTCCAGAGAAGGACAACAAAGCTGGTGAAACCTCTGGAAAAGAAGTCTTATGAGGAGCAGCTGAGGGCACTGAGGTTGTTTAGCCTGGAGGAGGCTGAGGGGAGACCTCATTGCTCTCTACAGCTGCCTGAAAGGAGGTAGTAGTCAGGTGTGTGTTGGTCTCTTCTCCCAAGTATCAAGTTATCGGACAAGAAGAAACGTCTTCAAGTTGCACCAGGGGAGCTTCAAATTGGATATTAGAAAAAAATTCTTTACCAAAAGAGTGGTGAAACATTGGAACAGGCTTGCCCAGGGAAGTGGTGGAGGCTCCGTGCCTGGAGGTGTTCATAAAGCACGCAGATGTGGTGCTTCCAGATGCGGTTTAGCAGGCACAGCGGTGTTGAGCTAACGGTTGGACTGGTTAATCGTAGAGGTCTTTCCCAACCTTTATGATTCTATGATAACCCCAGGGATGAGCCTCCCCGTTCCACCGTCGCTGCAGGGCTTGGATATCTCCACCAGGCGCCTGTATACCCGCCAACGGCCCTGCACGCGACGCTGGGACCTCGGCGCCCCCCTCGCCCTCGGTAGCGCCAGAGCACGTGCCCCCCCGCCTGCGCGCCCCCTGCGGAGTGGAGGGTCGGAGCTCGCTATGAGGTGGCGGCGCTGAGGTTCGCTTTCGTTTCCAGGCTGCTCCTCCGCCCCCAAGCGCCGGCGCAACCACCTCCCCGCGCCACTGCCACTCTGGCCCCGCCTCCGCCTGGCCTCGTCAGCAAGCACGGGCACAGCTGCTTCCGAGCGCAGCGCCACCACTGCGCGCCTTCCAGGCCCCACCTCCCGCCTGGCCCCGCCTGGCCCCGCCTCGAGAGCCGGCACAAATAACTCCAAGCGCTGCGCCTCCACCGCTCCGCCTCCACCGCTCCGCCTCCACCCCTTCCGCCCCCACCCCTTCCGCCCCTGCTCATTGTCAAAGCCACCTCCGCGCGCCG
Source organism: Dromococcyx pavoninus (assembly GCA_033558185.1). Lineage (NCBI taxonomy): Eukaryota > Metazoa > Chordata > Aves > Cuculiformes > Neomorphidae > Dromococcyx > Dromococcyx pavoninus. The sequence continues at coordinate 2,662,141 of JAUMJL010000362.1, read as the reverse complement.
CGCCACCACTGTTCATTCCGGGCCCCGCCTCCTCCGTGGCCCCGCCCCCAAGCGCAGGCACAGCCACCTCCCAGCACCGCCATTGGCTCGCTCCGCGGCCCCACCCAAATCTCAGCCACCGCTCCGCCCCTTCCGGGTCCCGCCCCCCTCCGGGTCCCGCCCCCTTCCCCGTCCGGGGCCGGTGTCGCCCGTGTGTCGGGCAGCGCCAGACGGGGGAGCTCGCGCGCGCGGCGACAGGCAGCGCCATCGCCGCGGGACGGTTTCCGTTTCCTCGGCTTCCCAACATGGCAGCGGCGGGAGGAGGCGGCGGCGGCGGAGCTCGCAGGCCGGTGCTGCTGACGCCTGGCGGCAGCGGCGACCGCACTGTGTTCCTCTTCGACCGGCGGCGGGAGCAGGCGGATCTGGACGAGAAAGTGCTCAGCTACGAAAAGGACAACTACCGCAGCTTCCGCAGCGCCGTCTGCCAGGTGCTGGGAGCCGGGAGGCAGGCGGGGAGGGCGAGAAGGCGGTGGCGGGGCCGTTAACGCCCGTCCGGCCGCCTCGCGCGGGGCCGTTGGGCGGCGTTTTGGGGCAGGGGTGAGTGCGGGGTCGAAGGAGGTTCCGTGCCTGCCTCTTATACCCCTGAACTTTCTTGGCGGGACAGGTGGATGGGCGGGCGTTGAAGAGAAGCTGAGCCCGCGCCCTCGAAGACCGTTTTTCCTCCGGGCACCGGGGCGAGCCAGCAGGGCGGCCCGCGGGAGCGGCGGGAGCGGCCCCCTGGCGGCCGCCGGGCAGGGAGCGGACGGCGCGCGCGGGAAGGGGAGCGCCCCCGCGCGGGAAGGGGGCGCGCGGAGCGGGCGGCGCGGGAACGGAGAGCGCCCCCGCGTGGCAAAAGGAGCGAGTGGCGCGCGAGGGGAGGGGGAGCGCTCCCGCGCGGGAAGGGGGCGCGCGGAGCGGGCGGCGCGGGAACGGAGAGCGCCCCCGCGTGGCAAAAGGAGCGAGTGGCGCGCGAGGGGAGGGGGAGCGCTCCCGCGCGGGAAGGGGGCGCGCGGAGCGGGCGGCGCGGGAACGGAGAGCGCCCCCGCGTGGCAAAAGGAGCGAGTGGCGCGCGAGGGGAGGGGGAGCGCTCCCGCGCGGGAAGGGGGCGCGCGGAGCGGGCGGCGCGGGAACGGAGAGCGCCCCCGCGTGGCAAAAGGAGCGAGTGGCGCGCGAGGGGAGGGGGAGCGCTCCCGCGCGGGAAGGGGGAGCGCGAGGGGAGGGGGAGCGCCCCCGCGCGGGGAACTGGTGGCAGCGGGCGGCTCGGGCGGTTTTAGCTGTTCGCGGTGACCGCCAGTCGTTTCCCGCTGTGATACCTCCAGCTGTCTCCCTGCAGCCCGCAGTGGTGGCTGCCGATTCCATGCTGGTTCTCTGCTGCCTCGTGTGTCCTTTCAGTTTGCTTTCCTTTCATTATGCAAAATGAGAACATGCTCTGTCTTCAGATCGCCCGGAAGTGGAGATATCTTTTTACATACAGGCTGTTTAGTTTGTTGGTGATACTTGTAGGCATCACTTGCTTTCTGTCATGGTTTTGTTTCCTGAAGGAATAACAAATGATTTCTTGGAGGTTTCTTTCTATGTATGGGCTGTTTACTTTAGGTTGTTGGTGATACCAGTAGGCATCGCCTAGTTTTTTCATGGTTTCATTTCCTGAAGGATAAAGTTGTTAAGCTGCCTTTGTGTGTTTTATATTGTGAAGCACAGAGGAAAATCAGTGGTGAACTGTGCACTAATTTAGCCTGATCATAGAATTATTGAATCATAGAATGGTTTGTGTTGGAAGGGACCATGTTTCAGCATGTTCTGCGAGGTCTGCAGACAGGAGTTGGGAATGGGGATGCCAACAGCAGTTCTGACACAATGTTTGGGTTTCAGCAATTGGAATTGGGGGAAACAAACAGAAAAACAGTGCTACTACTCAGCAGTAACTTGACTATGGAGTGTTAGCACGTTGCACGATCTGATCAGTGCCCCTAAGGTTCGGAATACTGGAAGAACTGTAGAATGAGTAAGGTTGGAAAAGATCTCTAAGTTCATCGGTTCCAATCATCAGCCCAACACTACTGTGCCTACTAAACCATGTCCCAAAGTGCCGTGTCTACACACTTTTTTTACACCTCCAAGGATGGTGACTCCACCACTTCCCTGGGCAGCCTGTTCCAGTGCTTCACCACTCTTTTGGTAAAGAAGTTTTTTCTACTATCCGATCTAAATCTCCTCTGGCGAAACAAGTAACTGAATAGAATCAAGACATTGATCCACTTAACTTTGAGAAGTTAACTAGTGCAGTGGGTTCAGTGACTTTCTAAGAACCAGCTTCCTCTTTAACAGAGAATCATCATAGAGTTTGTATCTCGTATGAGTAATTACAAGTATTACATAATTTCCTGCAAGATTTGTCTTAAAGGATCCCACCTTAGCTATGCCAAACAAGTGCAAGGACGCTTTATATTTTCAGTATTCAGAGCAAATATGTTGATGTTTAACCCGTCTTTTTTCTTAGTCTTTGTAATTAATTGATGGGCCGAGATTAATGCTAATTTGCAACAGGAGAGTCTTTCTTTTTGTTACTTTTTTATACATGATGCACACTCCAGTGACTATTATCCATTACTCTGTAACTACTATCCATTGCTCCTCTTCCACGTGGGAGGGGATGAAGCTGCAGAACGCCGCCCAAAGGCAATCAGAAGGGACTTTGGGGCCTTGGGACAGCTAGTAAGGGAATCTGGAGCCCGGGTGATTTTTTCCTCCATCCTTCCAGTTGGGGGTAGTGACATTGGGAGGAACAGATGGGCCCAGTCTATTAACACATGGCTCCATGGCTGGTGTCACCACATCAACTTTGTGTTTTTTGATAATGGAATGGCCTGCACAACACTGGGCCTACAGGTGTCAAATGGGAGCCACGTTTCTCAAAGAGGTAGAAGGGTCTTTGCCCAGGACTCTCTCCAAGGAGCTTGCAGGGCTCATTGACAGGGCTAAAAACTAGATATGAAGGGGGAAAGGGACAATATCAGGCTTGTCTATGCAAACTGCAAGTTGGCATATTACATTTAGAATCACAGGGTGCTACTATGGGCCCTTTATCTGTACCCCTAGGTTCTGCTGGGGATACTACAGCACAGTTGGAGTCTTGTGGAGATGAGCTGGGAGCTCCTGAGGTAGTAGGAATCAACAAGGAAACCTCCATGGAATACCTTCCATGGAACCTCTGTGGATCAGCTTTCTGGAGAAGCTGGCAGCCCATGGCTTGGACAGGAGTGCTCTGTGCTGGGCTAGGAATTGGTTGGATGGCCGAGCTCAGAGAGTGATAGTGAACGGTGTCTCATCCAGTTGGCGGCCAGTCGCTAGTGGCATCCCCCAGGGGTCGATGTTGCGTCCAGTCCTGTTTAATATCTTTGTTGATAATCTGGATGAGGGGATTGAGTCCATCATTAGCAAGTTCGCAGACAATACCAAAATGGGAGGAAGTGTCGATCTGCTGGAGGGTAGGAGGGCCCTACAGAGTGACCTTGACAGAGTGGAGAGATGGACTGATTCCAATGGGATGAAGTTTAACAAGTCCAAGTGCCAGGTTCTGCACTTTGAACACAACAACCCCATGCAGTGCTATAGGCTGGGGACAGAATGGCTGGAGAGCAGTCAAGTGGAAAGGGACTTGGGAGTGATGGTAGACAGGAAACTCAACATGAGCCAGCAGTGTGCCCAAGTGGCCAAGAAGGCCAATGGTATCCTGGCCTGCATCGGGAATGGTGTGGCCAGCAGGACTAGAGAAGTTATCATCCCCTTATACTCAGCACTGATTAGGCCTCACCTTGAGTACTGTGTCCAGTTCTGGGACCCTCAGTTTAAGAGAGATATTGAGATGCTGGAGTGTGTCCAGAGGAGAGCAACGAGGATGGTGAAGGGGCTGGAGCATTAGCCCTGTGAAGAGCGACTGAGGGAGCTGGGGTTGTTTAGCCTGGAGAAGAGGAGGCTTGGGGAGACCTTATTGCTCTCTATAACTACCTAAAAGGAGGTTGTAGGCAGGCAGGAGTTGGTCTCTTCTCTCAGGTGACTGGTGACAGAACAAGAGGACATGGTCTCAGGCTTCGTCAGGGGAGGTTTAGGCTTGATATTAGGAAAAAAAATTTCACTGAAGGTGTGATTCACCATTGGAATACACTGCCCAGGGAAGTGGTGGAGTCATCGTCCCTGGAGGTGTTTAAAAACAGATTGGATGAGGCACTTAGTGCCATGGTTTAAACGACAAGTAGGTGTTGGTGTTGGGTCATGGGTTGGACTTGATGATCTCAGAGGTCTTTTCCAACCTTGTGATACTGTGATACCTTAAGGGAAATAAAGAGTGTTCAACTACGAAGGTGACACGCCCAGCTGAAGTGCCTCTACCCAAACGCACGCATCTTGGGCAACAAACAGGAGGAGTTGGAAGCTACCCTTCTGCTAGAAAGCTGCAATCTGGTCGCAGTTACAGAAACTTGGTGGGATGAATCCCATGACTGGAGTGTGGCTGTTGGTGGCTACAGGCTCTTCAGAAGTGACAGACAGAGTAGGAGAGGCAGAAGCATTGCCCTCTGTTTGAGGAAACTGAGTGTGAAGAGCTGTCCCTGAAGAATAGCCACAAACAAGTTGAAAGCTTATGGGTGAGAATAAAAGACCAAGTCAAAAAAAGGAACCTTGTGGTTGGTGTATACTGCATGCCACCTGATCAAAGGGAGCCTGCTGATGAAGCCATCTTCCTCCAGCTACAGGAGGCTTCACGCTCACAAGCTCTCGTCCTACTGAGGGATTTCAGCCACTCCGACAACTGCTGGAAAAGCAGCACGGCAAGCTGTAGGCAATCCAGGAGACTCCCAGAGTGCATAGATGATAACTCTTCAATCCAGGTTGTAGACATCGCTACCCGAGGGGATGCAATACTGGACCTAACACCAGTGAACTCATCAGTGATGTTAAAATTGGAGGCAGCCTGGGCTGCAGTGATCACATAGTGGTGGAGTTCAAGGTCCTGAGGGATGTGAGTCAGGAGAGGAGTTTAGTAAGAACCCTAAGTTTTAGGAAAGCCAACTTCCAGCTCTTCAGGGAGTTAGTCAGTAGGACCCCTAGGAAATGGTTCTCAGGGGTAAGGGAGCAGTACATAGCTGGCAAATATTTAAGGAAGCTTTCCACAGAATGCAAGAGTTCTCAGTCCCCAAATGTAGCAAATCAGGCAGGGAGGGGAAGAGACCAGTGTGGCTGAGTCAAGAGCTGCTGGTCAAACTGAAAACCAAGAAGGAACTGCACAGGCAATGCAAGCAGGGAGAGGTAACCTGGGAAGAGTATAGGGATGTTGCCCAGTTGTGTAAGTATGGAGTCAGGAAGGCCAAGGTGCAGCTGAAAGCAAAGAAGGGCTTCTATAGGTACTTCAACCAGAAAAAGAGGGTTAAAGAAAGCACACCCACATTGATGAATGAAAATGGTGACCTTGTATCAACTGATGAGGAGAAGGCTGACGTACTGAACAACGTTTTTGCCTCAGTCTTCACTGGCAGCCGCACTACTTACCCCTCCAGGGTCCAGGAACAAAAGATGGGGATCAGGGGGATAGAGTTCCTCGCACTATAGTGAAAGATCAGGTTCGTGACCACCAGAGGAACCTAAACATACAGAAGTCTATGGGACTTGATGATATGCATCCCAGAGTCCTGAGGGAATTGGCTGATGTGGTAGCCAAGCCACTCTCCATAATATTTGAAAAGTCATGTCAGCCAGTGGAAGTCCCATGTGACTGGAAGAAGGGCAACATTGTGCCCCTTTTTAAAAATGGTACAAAGGATGACCCTGAAAACTAACGACCTGTCAGCCTCACCTCTGTGCCTGGGAAGATCATGGAACAGATTGTCCTGGAAGCCATGCTAAAGGACTTGGAGGACAGGGAGGTGATACAGGACAGGCAACATGACTTCTCCAAGGGAAAGTCCTGTCTGACCAACCTAGTGCCTTTTTACAATGGAGTGACTGCATCAGTAGACACAGGAGAAGCAATTAATGTAATCTGTCTGGACTTCTGCAAAGCCTTTGACATGGTCCCCACAACATCCTTCTCTCTGAATTGGAGGGATATGGATTTGATGGGTGGACTCTTTGGTGGATAAGGAATTGGTTGGATGTTGACATTCAGAGAGTAGTGGTCAATGGCCTGATGTCCAGATGGAGACCCATGACAAACAGTGTCCTTCAGGGGTCCGTACTGGGACCAGTGCTGTTTAATATTTTCATTGATGATACTGACAGCAGGATGGAGTGCACCCTTAGCAAGTTTGCAGGTGACACCAAGCTGAGTAGGGCAGTGGTCACACCAGAAGGGCAGGTTGTCATCCAGAGGGACCTGGACAAGCTGGAGAAGTGGGCCTGTGTGAACCTCATGAGGTTCAACAAGGCCAAGTGCAAGGTCTATACCTGGGTCAGGGCAACCCCCAATATCGATACAGGATGAGGACGAGTGATTGAGAGCAGCCCTGCAGAGAAGGACTTGGTGGTGCTGATTGATGAGAAGCTCGGCATGAGCGATCGATGTGTGATTGCAACCCAGAAGGCCAGCCACATCCTGGGCTGCATCAAAAGAATCGTGACCAGCAGGTTGAGGGAGGTGATTCTCCCCCTCTACTCTTGCTCTTGTGAGGCACAACCTGAAGTATTGTGTCCGATTCTGGAATCCTCAATATAAGAAGGATATGGAACTGTTGGAATGGGTCCAGAGGAAGGTTACAAAGTTAATCAGAGGGATGGGGCACCTATGTTATGAGGCTGAGAGAGTTGGGGTTGTTCATCCTGGAGAAGAGAAGGCTCAGCAGAGACCTTCTGGCGGCCTTGCAGTACCTGAAGGAGCTCCAGAAAAGCTGGGGAGGGACCTTTTACAAGGGCTTGTAGTGATAGGACAAGAGGGAACGGCTTTAAATTGGAAGGGGGAAGATTTAGATTAGATGTTAGGAAGAAATTCTTCACAATGAGGGTGGAGAGGCACTGGCACAGGTTGCCCAGGGAAGCTGTGGATGCCCTGTCCCTGGAGGCGTTCAAGGCCAGGTTGGATGGGGTCTTGAGCAGCCTGGTCTGGTGAGAGGTGTCCCTGCGCCTGTCGGAGGGGTGGACCTGGATGGGCTTTAAGGTCCTTTCCAACCCAAACCATTCTGTGTTTCTGTGATCCTATGACTTCTGTTTCCATGCAGCTTCACAGCGTTTGGTAGTTCACAGAGCTTTTGGCATGTGTTGTACATCACGAGATGTGACAAATCTTGGTTACAAACACCTTCAGAGTTTTCTTATCTTAAAAACGCAGTGACATTGTGGAGTCAGTACTTTAATGCCATTAGGCACACTATACAACATTGTGTTTGAAAAGTCTGGTGCTGCAAAGCAGAACTTGGTGTGTTTGGATTTGGTGCCTGTGAAAATAAAATTTCCAAGTATAGTCTCTTATTGTGTCAACACCATAATCCTTATCTCCAGTCTTGGTGACTGTTTTGGAGTGTTAGAGATGATAGAGTCAATACTCTTATAAACCTGTGCAATAGGAACATAAAATGATCATTCCCTTAGAGCAGGGGTGTCAAACTCACGGCCTGTGGGCCAAGTCTGGCCCTCCACCCAGTTTTATGTGGCCTGGCACCTTGTTTCTACCCAGTGACAGTGCCAAGCTCCTATGTGTGATGCATGTTAGGCTGCAGGAGCAGGAGAACAGTGGGAGCTGTGAGTCTGACACCCGTGCCTCAGAGAAAGGCCTTCACTCATAGTATGTTGACTGACTGTGAATTCAGTCAGAGATGCCTCTGTCACAGCTAATTTCAGTGTGCACCTGGGAGACACCTTCATTGTCTTACATGTAGGGATCTAACTCTACCTCACCGTGCTGCCATGTATTCAGGTGGTTTGACATGACCGATAAATGATGATGCAGTGACAACTGGACAGGCTGAGATCGAGGAAGTTTGATGTCCAATGTCTCCCACACCAACAGTGTATGAGTTCTCGTAGACTTGTGGAGGAGCATTCTGGCATCTCAGTGCCTCTTGGGGTTTTGTGCATTGTTGGTGTTTCTACAGATGTTGTACTCCATGGTGCTGAATTTCTAGCCTCTTGACAGTTGCAGCTAACTACTTTCAGGAGAAGGGTGATGAATAGATTCCCCTGATTGGAAGAGACTTTCCTCACTTTGTGGTGCTGAAAACGTGTCAGGGAAGTAATGAAAGTTCAAAACTTGCTTATCAAAAGAATTTTTCTTTCTGAATTGTTCAGATTAAGGTGGAGTGATGTATCTGCTTTCTTCCAGTTAAAGCTATTAGAGACTTGAGTGCATGACCAGGCAAATGTGGCGTATCTAGCAGTGTTTGTTTCTGCGGGTGTCCTGTCCAGTGGCTCAAGCTCAGTACAGGCTCAGCTTTAAATCGACTTTCATTGTCAGTTTGTCTCACGACTAAATTATTCTACAGCAGCAAAGGTGCATATGCATGTGTATTTTCTGGTCTGCCAGCTGGGCTGTAGGAGTGGTAGTGTCTGACAAGGGCACCAGAAATGTATTAAGCAGTTAGAACTGTTTCTGCTCTGAACATCTTCCTGTGGCATAAGAGAATTCCTTTAGATATAACTGGATATGTAGGAGTCAAGGATAATGTAAATCTTGAAAAAATAATGAAATTAAATGTGAATGCCTAAAGGCATGGTGTTAGCCTGCTACTTCCTGAGACTTAACTTTTTTTCATAAAGCAGAAAGTGGGTATATTTCTGTTAATGTAGCAAAATAACTGATTCTTGATAGAAGAGACTGGCAATGCAGTTAGATGCAGAGTATTGCATTCCTTTAGCATTAAGTATATAGGTGCAGCTTCTTAGATGTGACCAAGTATTTTTTGCTTTGAAGAATGGCATCTGAATTCTTGTTACTTCATATGGCATCACTTGTTAAAATATTTTCATGATGGAGGCTGTATGGAGTTGATGTCAAAATATTGGTTGATAACGGCATCCATTAATATTTATAAATGTGCTTTTAGGCACAACGGCTTGTGAAGGTCTGGTGAAAGTTCATGTACTTGTCTAGACTCTGAGTAAGGCTACTAATGACAGCATGTTCTTTGCATAAGTTCTAGGGTCCCCAGCTTCTTTCCACTTGTTAAGTCTTCCAAATCTTGAAAAGTTGTTTAACTCATTGTTCTGGACAAGATTTCATAGATTTATGTATGCAGCTTCTGTAGAGAGCTTCTGTCATGCAACTTTCCTCTCTTATTTTTCTCTCTGTTTTCCTGTCAAAATTATTATAAAGCTTTACTTTAAGATGCCACATAGAAACCACTGGATCTGGTGATAGGTAGTGTTTCTGCTAAACCATCTATTCACTTAACACTTTGCTTCGATATCTTTTTGTAAATATTTAGAAGCGAAGCGAATCAATTGAACTTCTGGAAGTACTGAAAGTTATAAGTAGGACAGAGAACAGGGCACTTCAGGTTCTGTAAATGTTGCCTTCTGAAATTCATTTTTGAAAAGGAAGTGGCTCTGTCAGTGAAAGATGGTTGAAAAATGTTTGAGAACGCTAGTATTCTCTGCTGGCTTTTGTCTATAGGTCATCTCTAGCAACCACCTGTTCAGAAGACATAGACTACTGGGTGTTGCTATGTTTCTGTAATAAATAGCTTTTGGCTTTGAGCTCTGAGAAGTCCTTAGAAATAATTTCCATCTTTGAATGCTCCAGCTTTTCTAGAGACTTTTGCATCCCCTTAATATTAGTGCCCAAAGATTATACCCGTTTGTGTTCTGACATTAATTATAATCTGAATGAGTTTGCCTAAAGATGATTGTTACCATACTTGCTCTGCTACCATGAGTGCTCACTACCAGATCTTCACTACCAGATCCTCAGCAGGTTGTCATCAGGTTGAGTCTAGCTGACCCAACACTGGACTAGGAAAGTTTATCTGATTAGCACTCTTATGAATTACCTACTGTTGTTCTTGATTAGTTTCCTCAAGGCCTTTGTCTCCACTGAATCTGTTTATATCTTACCTTTGTATTTGTTAATTTATATGAATGGCCTTGATATTATCTAGTTGTATGAAAAACTGAGAGATTATACAAATATCTCAGTACCCAGAAGCACTACTGAAATACACTTACTGGTTTAAAAATCTGTGATTTGAGAATAAAACCCTTTTTCTTAAATGTGTTTTATAGTTTCATCCATTTGTAAATCTAATAGATTTATCTCAGTTTGGAATGATAATTCTTTTTAATGTGGCATAAAGTTAAGTAGTTAGTGGATAAATATATGTAGAGTCATAGAATGGTTTGGGTTGAAAGGGACCTTAAAGATCATCCAGTTCCAACCTCCATGTCACGAGCAGGGACACCTCCCACCAGACCAGGCTGCTCAAGACCCCATCCAGGGAGGGGGCTTCCACATCCTCCCTGGGCAACCTGTGCCAGTGCCTCACCACCCTCATCGTAAAGAATTTCTTCCTAATGTCTAATCTAAATCTTTCCCCTTCCAATTTAAAGCCATTGCCCCTCATCTGTCACCACATACCCTTGTAAAAAGTCCCTCCCCAGCTTTCTTGTAGACCCCTGTGGCGGATGAAGGCACAGACCCTGATACAGGTACAAAATGGAATCAGAATTGTTTATTTTAACACAAATTCCTCTTTTATAACAGTCTTTTTGCAAAGTCATTGTTCACGAGCCAATTTTACATCGATGATTGGGCTAAAGCACTTGTGCACTGCCTTAAGCTGTTTTTTAATTGATAGCATAAGTTCTGTTATTCTCTCATTATCCGCTCTTAATAAATGCTAGAGACTTTCCACTACGTTGAAGGTTAGCTAATTCTCAGCTCATTATAAAGCCCTGTCAAGGCCTCTGTGCTATTTCCCAGGCTAAACCTTACAGACACCCTTCAGGTACTGGAAGGTTGCTATAAGGTTTCCCTGGAGCCTTCTCTTCACCTGTGTTTCAAGTGATAATTTGGCAAATCACATACAAAGTCATAGAACACTCCAGGGCTCTCGGAGTTCAAATGTGGCATTTAGGTTCCTTTTTTAGATTCCCAAACACGTCCTCGCAAAGGAACTGCTGGATCAGTGTGAAATACTCAAATCAGTATTTCTTTTATCGCGTTAGGCAGCTATGTAGATAAATTTTGCGAAAATGCATAGCTATATAGGACAGCATTGAAAATGTGCATGCCAGATTTCTTTGCAATTAATAGGTACATTTCAGTTGCCCTTTAAGAGGGAGTAGAGTTCTTTTACCTAGAACGCTATTTCAGGGCTAGATGTCACTTTGTGGAAGATGGCTGCATTGCTGTTATTTCTGTTACCCCTTGGCAGTATCACCAAGCTCTGCGGCAGGTTTTTCACATCATTGTCATGCATCTGCGTGCTGGCAATGGCTACTGTAGGAGGAGACAGGGCATTTTAAATATATGGAAGTCATTTATTGTAGGAAGTATCTGTTTATATTGGAAGAGTTTGGGTTGCAAGGGGTTAAATGTCTTCCCTAAAGGTATTGTAGTATTGGTTTCACTGCTTTACATCTGTTGTGTGAGACTGCTCCATTCCTTTTGTTTGAAAAGTCAGCTACAACGATTATTATTTTATGGTAATAGTCTGGAGGACCACTGGAAGCACAATGTGTTATTTCTCTTTCCCTCCTCAGTTCAAGCCTATCCATGTTTTTGGAAGCAAGTATACACACAAAGATTTGGTCATTGAACATCTTTTCCAAGGCAGATGGTAAATCTAGAGACGAAATGTATGTTGACTTAATGTTAAGTGTTCTAGTTGGCTTAGTAGCCAGGTAAGCCTCACAGAGTGTATTCAGATCAAATAGCAGCAAAATTTGCTTTGGTGGTTATATACCAGTGTGTGAAAGAGAAAAGAAACTGAGGCCTATTAGAAGAAATTCTAGCTTCTGAGGAGTTGTCTGTGGTTTGTGGGCTTGTGTTTTGTTTTGAGTGTGTTTTTTAATTTATAAAGAAAGCCTATGACTGCAACAAGTGTATGAATTGAACCTTCCCTTTTGATTCAGATTTAAGGGTTAGAGAGACTGCAGTTTATTAATGCTTTTATATAGCGTACCTGTAAATTGTTCTACTGAAAGCTTCTTGGCCATCTGGTATTCATTTGGCTTTTTCAGACTGTTACCTTTCAGCATTATATTAATCTTATGACATAAACAACCATCAACAAATTGAGATCTATTAGCTGTATTTATTTACCTCAAAACATAGGCAGTGCTGCAGACTGAGCCTTTAGTTTTTAAAGAATGCATTTCTTCTGTTTGAACAGAGGCAACTTTTTGGCTTATGTGTCATTTTGTAGGTACGATAACTGACGCCCTGCTGCAGGAGAAACAAACTCAGGGAATTTATTTTTTTTAATTTATTGTCAATTAACAAAAACTTTTGATAATTGATTGAGGGGGGGCAGTTAAACAAGCACTTAGGGAAACGCCTTTCCTTCCCCCTTCTCCAGGCTCATCTTCTGTTACACCTTTCTCTTCCCCTGTTCCTGATCTAAGCTTCCCTTCTTTTCCCCCATGCACAGTGCTCCGTCGGTCCCAGTTCCTTTGAGGCAGCAGGTGGCATGAGATATCAGGGACATGTGCAGGGTTTCCCTGTGCTGCTGATCCTTCTCTATGCTCTTTATTGGTTTTATTCTGCTTTGGTGGGTTTTCCACAGGCCACAGTCCCATAGGAGTAAGAGGATAGAGGAGGGAAATTCCCTGCCCTGGCATGGATCTGCCACGGGCCCCAGCACCTTTGTGGTCACCCCGACTCTAGCATGGGCTACGTCCTTTCGATGTGTTTCTGTTGATCTCCATAGCCATGTCTCCTCTAATGCATTTCCTCTGTGGCTTCTTAATTGCCTCCTCTGTTTCTTCTTCAAGATGTTTGATCAGAAGCACCATGTGCCCTTCTGGTAGAAATTTGGGCACACAGCGTGTTGTTTCAGTCAGTTTGAGAGCCATCTGCCACTGGATATGACTGGCTTAAGGCACTTCATGGGCTTCTCCCACACTGGTCACACCTGCAACCCTCTGGCACCAAAACCCTGCAGTGTACTCTCAAGTACACCTCCAAGTGTGGCTTAGCAAACAATTTAAATGGTTATAAGTGAACAGCTATGGTGGTTTTCCTAGACTATTGAAAATTAGGTTTATTGATACAATTTTCTATACATTTTAGGTGGCTTTTTTCTCTTTTCTATGCATATAACTGTTCATTGTTGCAATATTTTCATCTTTGCTTGTAGTCATCATATGTAACTGGTAGTTTAGGAATCCTTGTTTTTCATGTATTTTGCCCTCTTTTTATTATTTTTTTCTTCTACTTTGTGGATTAATTTGGAGCTTGTCTCTGTTTTTCCCAAAAAGACTTTCATGTCCAAAAAAATAAGGCTTTCTGCTTAGCTGTTTTAACGCAATAACCTCCAAACATACTTTCACTGTGAATATGAGTATAGTGATTCTGTTGTACTCTCCAAGATGTTGATGACATCAAAAGTTAGATCATGATTGTGTGTTTGGACAGTTTGTGAAAGAATGACTGAGATTATAAATGTACTGCTAGGTTGTCACTTGAATCTTCTGAAGTCAAGAACTGGGTGCATTTTAGCCTTAAAGGGTCTCAGCAGTGAAACCTAAAATTTACATCTCAAATACTGTGTTCAGTTTTGGGCCCCTCACTGCAAGAAAGACATTGAGGTGCTGGAGCATATCCAGAGCATGGCAATGAAGCTGGTGAAGGGTCTGGAGCGCAAGTCTTATGATAAATGGCTGAGGGAACTAGGGTTGTTTAGCCTAGAGAAGAGGAGGCTGAGGGGATACCTCATCACTGTCTACAAATGCCTGAAAGGAGGTTGTAGTGAGGTGGGTGTTGGTGTCTTCTCCCAAGTGACAGATGATAGGATGAGAGGAAATGGCCTCAAGTTGCGCCAGGGGAGGTTCAGATTAGACATCAGGAAAAATTTCTTCACCGAAAGGGTTGCCAGGGACTGGCACAGCTACCCAGGGAGGTGGCTGAAACACTATCCCTGCAGGTATTTAAAGATGGGTACATGAAGTGTTCAGGGCCATGGTTTAGTAGTGTTGGACTCAATCTCAAAGGTCTTTTCCAACTAAGGAATTCTATGATTCTAAGTCAACAAAGAATACCGTAATGTCTCTTAGATGTGAGAATCTTAGTGAGAAATTAAGCATTTGACCAAACATTGTTTATCAGAATCAAATGAAGCATTGTTAACTGCTGAAGTAAATTACCCAGTAGGTTCACTTTTATTCAAGGACGACCGGCTCATCTTCCTGGAGACCACATCCACATGATGGTCTGCCTGTGCAGCTACCTCACTGTTCCGTGGCACAGTGGAAAGAGAGGGCCTGGGATGATAAAGACTATAGCACAGAGGAAAGGACGAAATAAAACAAATAGGTCATATATACAAGTGAAACTTCCAAACTAAGACCTTTTCTAAGTTTACCAAAGTTTACAAAGGATGAAGCTTCCGAAATTCCTGTATGGACAAGAAAAACAGGTTATTTGCAGTTAGGACTGCCAAACTTGGTCCATGAACCTGCCTAGTAGCTTGTCTCAAAATGCCAGCCATTTGGAGCAAAGCAGAAACCACGAAGAGATACAGTAATGCTGCATTCACCCAGAAAAAGATATTATAGGTCTGCCTGCAATGCAGTTGTAGTTGACTTAAAGTTGAGGCTCATCTGTGGAATGGGGAAGAGGACCAGAAGGAGAATGCTGCCCCTGCCTGGTTAGCAGGCTGCTGTCTTGTGCGTGCACTACCTCATTCTAACTGCTTGCTGTCTTAAAGCAAACAATACACTCTTCATGAGGTTTTGAGAGCGGAAGAGCTTTTGGGAGGTAGAGAATGCAGGGAAACTAATTATACTTGGAGGGAAAATATGCTTAGCTGTACTTTCAAATATAAAACTCTCCAGTTAGTCTATATGAACCATTAGACTCCAATGCACAGTAGGATGTTAGTTTTAGGGTATCCCTATTTTTTGTTGCTTATTTTCCTTGCCCCGAGCAATTTTTTTTTATTCCTGCAGAGATTTGCCATGTTGAAATTTGTGTAATGTGAGAGGATAAGTCGAAGTGATCTGAGCATAGAAGAGTTCATAAGTAATAATTACTCCAGACTCCTAAGTCTGAACATCTGTCTTTGTGTTGTTTCCATTTGTTTCACTTGCACCAAGTGGTATGAGAAATTTGTCAATTTTGCTTATTTTGCTGATGGATGCTAACTATATTTTTAACATCATCACAGCTAGGGAGAAAGTAACTGAAAGATGGAAAGCAGACTTCTAACAAAGCCTTGGGCAGTGTTTCAGTAATTTTTTGAGTCTGATTACAAGGAATGGAAAGAAAGAGGTTTGGGAAATGATGAGGGCATGCTGCTACAGGGAGAGCATGAGCTTCAGGGAATAATCTGGATGAAAGTGCAGCAAACACCTGTTAAGAGTTTTAACTGCAGGACTGAGTGGATTAGTGAAGTTAAACAAGACCAGAGCTGACTTTTGCTTGAATTTTAAAGACCTGGAAAGGCAGGAGAAAATACAGATACTTAGTTTATTATTTTGAAAAAGTGACTAATATTGGATATCAGGGTGCAAAAATGAGGGCAGATGTAGAGGCATATAAATGTATGTAGTAAGCAGGATAAAAAGTCCAGACCTTCAGAAACATACACAAAAGTTGGAAGCAGCAAAGTAACAAGGATGGTTCAGACTCAGAAGAATGTAGTTCAGGGTTTTAATGATAAAGAATTTTCTAAAAAAAATCTCGATTATTTTTTTAAATGTGTGATGTAATTGAAGAACAGATAGTTTAACGTGTATCCAACATTAAGAAATATTTGATTGGTTTAATGTCTCAAAAGGCAACAGTTAAATATTGGACACTCTCTAGATCATGACAATTGCTGTTGTGCAGTCTAAAGCACAACTGTTCAGTCTCGTTCTTTAGCCCTCAAGGCGGTTATCATAAGACAGTTCCTCCTCCTGAACTTGCTGTTGCTCATTAGAATGCATTTGAAGCAGGTTAAAAAAACAAACTGCTGTAGTAAAGGCAATTTGGGCTAAGTTGAGAAAGCAAATGAAGTTAAGTTCTGGAATTAAACTGTGTTCTGAGATAATACAGGAAAAATACTTGGTCACTTCTCAGTAGTTTCTGGCAAAGTGAACAGAAAGACTACTTTTTTCTTTTATTATTTATCTGAATACTTTATGGAGTATTTAGTCATCATAACTGACTAACCTCCAATTTTTGTAGGCATTTGGCATAACTACTGATGAAAACTTTGTTATCACCACAACAAGCAGGAAGGAAATTACAGAAGACAGCTTCAGTAAGTATCTTAGATGGCAAAATAAATACAGCTATTTCTTATTGATTGTAAAGACCGCATGATGATTGTTTATACCCTGACATGTAATAATTAACAGGAAGTACAAATCCTATAATGATTTGCCAATAATTATTACAAAAGTGGCTTTCATGAACAAATTTTTAACAGCTGCTCATTAGTATGATGGCAGTTACTCAAGGTAATTTTTTTACCTTCCATCAAAAATTCTGTAGATTATAAGAAAAAATGGCATGTTAATAGCTGTCACCTAAGAAAACTTGCATTATTAAGCTTGGAAATGTGAAAAGATTTTGAATTAAATGTTGTTGCTAGGATACTGAGTATTGAATACCTAAGAAAATATACTGGTTTTGAGAGGTGAAGTTGATTGGTAAGGTAGATACTTCAGTATAGTTTATGTTTCATCTTTACTGCAGGTGATCTTGTTCAAAATGGAGTTACTTTGTATTTGCTGCAGTCAGTTGATCAAATGTTGCCTTCTGCCACCAAGGAGCGAATTGACTTCCTGCCCCACTACGATACACTTGTTAAAAGCGGCATATATGAGTACTATGCTAGTGAAGGGCAAAATCCTTTGCGTAAGTACTTCCCAAAATAATCTTGTATAAATTATGCTGATATGAATATAATGTGGTTATGAGCAATTTAACTTTTAGTGACAGCTGAAAAAAAATCCTAACTGTAAAAAAAAAAAGACCTATGTACTTTATACAATTTTTTCTTTCTAAAATTGTTCAAAATGACCATGTAAGAATCCGGGTTTTCAGAGGTACCTCATGTAATACTTCTTAAAGAAGCTGGAGTATTTTAGTAGTAAAATTACTTCAGTCTTGGTAATAGTATTGCGGGTGTCTTTTTTTGCCTTTTTCTTGTCTCCTGTACTGACTTTGAACTTGGCAACAGGGTTTCGTATGAGCTATTATAGAATTTTGTGTGCTGTCCTATCTGTGGTTCTACAAAGCTTAACTTATCAGCTAAAGCAAATATTTCTTTAGAAAGATCGTGATTTTGTTTTTATCTAACTGATATATATTAACTATCTAACCACTTCATATGGTTTTATTGAAAACATAATTTCTGTAAATGGATTTTCTGAAAATTCCATCTGCGGCTATGATTGCTTTTTAAGAATAGACCTGTTGGATACACCAGGCTCAATAGTTTTCAATATCATTATTAATGACATAGCAGGATGGAGTGCATCCTCAGAAAGTTTGTAGATGATGCCAGGCTGAGTGGTGCAGTTGTAACATCCTTGAGGGAAGGGATGCTATCCAGAGGGACCTTAACAGGCTTGAGAAACTGGGCCAGTGTGAACTTCATGAAGTATAACAAAGCCGATTGCAAGGTCCTGCACCTATGTTAGGGCAGTCCCCATTATCAGCAGTCTGGGGGATCAATGAATTGAGAGCAGCCGTGTCTCCCATCAGCAGCTGAGTCTGGTCAGGAGTCTTATTCTTCAGTTCTGGCCTTCTGCCGCACTTACTTGAGTTTCTGCGTGTTGGAGTGAGCTACTCTTGTTCTTTGAGGAAGTATTCTTTGTAGATATCTAGCTCTTGTGAGCCATTAAGGGCAACTATTAAAAATGTTCATCAAGGGCAAGAACATCATAACACAGGAACAAAGTACCGGAAGTGTACAAAGTAAAAGAGAGTCACAAAGGTATAGGTCAATAAGGATTGCTAGATAATTAAGGCAGGTTGCATCTGTCAACCTACGTTTTCCTTTTCTTTATGTGTCAAGCTTTTTTTCTTCCCTATACCCTATGTGACTATGAGATTGTTGATAGCATAGCAAAGTGTTGTCAACAGTGGAGCTATTAATTTAGGGAATATAAATGTATGAAGTTGGGAGATATCATACCTCATCATTGTATTTGTGCTATGAAAATGCCCCCATCTTGATGACTACATCACCATAGATACTGCAGAGCAGGCATGGGGGAAAGGTCCCAGACTGGATTCTACAGCAGGACGGAGCTGGACTAGGAACTGGATTCAGGAATTCATGTCCAGGATTAGGAGGGAAAGAAGGGGGATGAGGTCCTCACTGGACATTGGCCACTGGAGAAGAGTGACCCTTGTGATCCCTCACTTTTATACCGAGTATGATATATATGGGATGGAGTTCTCCGTTGGTCAGTTTGGGGTCACCTGTCCTGACTGCCCCTCCCTACTGGTGCAAGCAACCCTTTTTCTCCTGTTTCATTTATGGCATTCCACCAGCTTGAGGATGGCCTTGATTTCTATAGGATTAAGTATAAGCAGTGACCTCTGTGCATACCAGTACCCACTCCTAGAGAAAAACACTGTATGAAAAACATGCAGTTAACTTGCAGAAGCTGAAATGACTTAGACAAGGCTTAGTTGAAGTTACAAAATTGATTCTACTTTAGCTCAAACCAGAATATGTGTTATCCAGACATTTTGTATCAAGATCAAAATCTGTCATCCACCTGTAAAAATATTGCATTTTACAATGTGGCTTGAATGTAAAATATAGCAGCATCTTTGACCAGATATATTTGTGTTCCGGAAATATTGAAACAAGAAGGAATTATATCCACAGAAGAGGAATAGAGTTTGATCCTGCCTATCAGTGTCTGTGGGTCTAGATGTCAAAGTTTATTGACAGTTTACTGTAGTTTAAAAATGTTTTGAGCTTTTGTTTGGGTCCATCTATCTGGCAGTATCATCAATGTTCATTTGCTGTTTTCTCTCCCAGTGTACTGTTGCCCCAAAGCCTGAAACATATTTATTCATGATTCAGAGAATTGATTTAAATATGGGTTTTCAATGTCATCTTTTTGAAGTCTGATTGGGGTTTTTTTAGTAGTAAAGCAAACTTTTCCTCTCTCATGTTGATACTAAAGCAGTTTGCTAGGATGCCTTAAATCATCATTCTCTAAAATAGAGTGAAAAACCTTCAGGTATTTGTAATACAATTTTCATGTGCATTTTAAGTCAATTCTTGATCTTTTCTGTACTCTGCAACAGCTGACACGGGGAAAAGGAGGATTTCTGCTCTGAATATACTGCCTTTAAAAAGGTTCAGAAGTTCTGGTACTACTTGTGGTCATTACTCTTCAATCCTAATAAGACTACAAGTATCAAGAGCACAGACAGAATAACTTTTACATCCACTTCTGTAATGATGAGAGAAAATGGCCTCAAGATGTGCCAAGGGAGGTTTAGATTGGATATTATGAAAAACGTCTTTACCGAAAGAGTGGTACAGCATTGGAACAGGTTGCCCAGGGAAGTAGTGGAACCTCCATCCCTGGAGGTGTTTGAAAAATGTGTAGATGTAGTGTTTCAGGACATGGTTTAGTAGGCGTGTTGATCTTAGAGGTATTTTTCAACCTTAATGATTCTATGACATTACTGGTACATTTTTTACTAATGTGTTACTAAATCTCATTCTTTGAGAACCCTGTGAAATTCTGCAACATACCAGTAATTAATATCTAAAAAACAGCTATACTGCGCCATTGGTCTGCTTTTGTTTATTACGTACTAGAATTGACTTCTAAAGCAAGTAGCAATTTTGAGCATTTGTAAGTGTACTGCAGCTGGTGCTCCTTCTTCACAACATCTTTAAGGGCTTGCCTGAACAGTTTCATGTGTTGATGAAAGGCCGTTGTTTATGCTGTGTAATAGTAAGTACAGATCACATAAGGGTGCTGGACTGTTGTTAGCAATAAAAGAAGTTGTGAAGAAACTGAGAACTGTTTTTATACTTCAAAAACAACTTGAGGGAAAATGCCAAATGTTTAAGGTATTAATACTCAAGGGATTTGTGTTGCATGTCTGAAGTGCATGGCTGGTATAAGCACCTTGCAAATTGGTGGGTATGAAACTTGCTTATCAGACAAGCTGAATGGAAATGTCAATTCACTGGCTGACCAATTGAAGTGAATTAATCCAAACTTGATATATTTTTTTAGAATGATGCTTTTGTCCTAAGTAAATGCAGTTTTTCACTAAAGTTATGTAGTCTTCATTTGATTAGGTAAGGACTGAAAGTGTTAATGTTTAGAAACAAACAAGACTCAAGTAGTTTGGCTGACTCTTTCTGCTGTGTATTGCCATGTATCTGACAGAACTTCAGTTGTATTTACCATTCGCCACATCCTTCAACAATTTTTACAATTTTTGTTCCTTCTGTAAACAAATAACTTTGGTTTGTAAGTTTTGCAACATTTCCATTCAGTTTTTTCAATGAGTTCATTCTTTCCTCAATATTTTAACAAGTCAAATTAATTTTTTGTATACTTTAGACTTTCATATGAATCATAGAAATTCATTCCTAATTACAGAGAAGGACAAGTTTATCTCATGGTAAGGAGCCTGTTGGTTTATTCCTAGGTACTTCCAATAATTGTGTTCTTAGCATTAACAGAGACATGAAATTCTGTGATGAAACAAATCATGTACAATACTGTGCTTGGTTTTGTTTTTTTTTGTTTAAATCAGTGATGTGTAAATTTTTTGGTTCTGGGAGTGCTTAGGTTTGGTCTGTGTTTACGGAATGTGTTATCCTAGTTGCTCAGAAACTACTGTGAGTGTTTGACTGTTTTCCGAGTGCTGTCTTTTGAGAACAAGGTCTTAATAGGGTTATTTTACTTCAATTTCTTTAGCATTTGCCCTTGCTGAGTTGATTGACAATTCTCTGTCAGCTACATCCCGAAACACTGGTATTCGGAGCATACAGATAAAATTGGTAAGATAGAAATATTCCACTTTCTTTCAGGTGTAGTTTGCATTAGCTTTTTTTTTTTTCCTGGTGCTCCTTGTTCTTTGTTTTTTTTGTTATTTTTTTTCCCCCAAAACAGTTATTTGATGACTCCCAAGGAAAACCTGCTGTTGCTGTGATCGATAATGGAAGAGGAATGACTTCTAAACAGCTTAACAACTGGGCTGTGTATAGATTGTCAAAGTTTACAAGACAAGGTGACTTCGAGAGGTTAGAAAATTTTAATAATTTTTAAAATTAGCAAACTGTGCAAAGGGTCACAGGATATCATTTTAAGACATCTCTATGCCAACACTTAGCTAAAACCTGTCATTCTATGATTGCATATAAATAGACATTTTTTGTAGGTAAGAAACAGAAGTGTCGTAACACAAAACTGCTCTTCTAGTGTTATGATACTGTGATAACATTTTTTATTTTTGTGGCCTTTTCTAGGCTGTCTTTCACTCCCTTACATCCAGCTAGGGGCTTATGCAGAGTTTTTTTTCTTTAAAGTATATTCAGCTATTAATTAAAAGCCTTTCAGTAGTGTACATTAAGAAATGCTTTCAATGTCTGTTATGCTAGTGGAAAAACAGATACAGGGGTTTGGTTTAGGTTTCTTTTTTTTTCTTGTACCTAAAACGTGTATATTGTTATATGAAATTATATCTGAAGATGGCTGTATTTTTTTGAAGGAGTCTAGGTAACATGCTTTGTAAAGAAGAAAGTGGAAGTTCATGGTGGGTTTACCTATTTATATGAATTTGTTTTACAGTTTTGAATCTGCTCGAGATTTCCCAACTGCACAACCAGACTTAAGCCTGGTATAGAAAATTCCAGAGAAGCATTTATGTACAGTTCTTGAGCTTTAGTCACTTTTTAACTACCTTAAGCTTAGAACAGTAAATGTGAAGATGAGAATCACAGTCTCAATCCTGACTAATTTGTCCTATGAGAAAGTAGTGTAAAAAGTAGTGGGGCAGTGATTTTCCAAATAGCATGACAAGTGTATATCAAACAGCTGGAGATAAGTGCATTAAAAGTGATTCTGGGTCATCTGGTCATTTGTAAAGGATATCACTGTTTTCTGAAGTTACTGGAGGTTAATTTAGTAACCGTAGAAATGCATAGTATTTTTAAGCTACAAGTTAAACTCTGGATTGATATCATTCAATGTGAGAATAGTTGTACATTATACCAGGATACCCATCTACACCTTGTTTTCATTTGGAATTGCTGTGATGTAAAAACAGATGTTTGTCCTGTTATTTGCTTAAGCTTGATAAGACTGTTCATCTATGAAAGTTGACTTAAAAGACATGGAGTTTAATTGTTAATGGCATATATAGTCTTTCCGTGACTGTGTTTAATAGTTACTTGGAATTATTTACCATTTTGACTCAAAAGTATTTTCATGAAAGGATGATGTCCGAAAGATCAGGCTTGCTTTGTATTCCATTTTCATTTGCAGCAGCCTCACAGTTAATATCTTGCCATGGTGAAAGGGAGAGCATCGAGGGATTTGCCTTTTACCTTCTACTGTTAAAGCTATGTATAATTGCTGTTAATTCTGTACCTGTTGCACTGACCTATTGACCTTGCAGCGTTGACAGTAGAGAAAAGTTTTCAGAGTAACAGTTCTTTTTCTGTCAGTTTCTCCCTGCCAAATATTTTCTTCTCTGTCATCTGAACTTCAATTAAAGAACATATACATAGAGAGCAATAAGCAAAGGTGTTATTCAGATGAAAAAAGTTGAAACTGTATCATTGAATAAGATTTGGTTTACTAGAAGAGACAGAATGTCTTATGACGTAGAGAAAAAAATGAGTTACTCTATCATCATCCTTCTAAAAAAAATACATTCAGAATTTGGGGCACATACAATTTAATATTGTAGTTATAATGGGTCTAAAGTGAAGGATTAATGACTGCAGGAAGAATTTAATAGAAGCTGTTTAGATCAGAAGTTTCTCTTTTTTTTTTTTGAAATGACATTTGTCTTGAGAAACTTTATTAAAACCGCTTTTACTCTCAGTGATCATTCAGGATATGTACGTCCTTTGCCAGTGCCTCGTAGTTTAAACAGTGATATCTCATATTTTGGAGTTGGAGGCAAACAGGCAGTATTCTTCGTTGGACAGTCTGCCAGAGTAAGTAAATGTCAATCTTTAACTTTATTTTAAAACATTTTTGCATATTTGGATTGTTATTGTCCTAGCTTTTAATCACAGCATCGAACTGCTTTATTATGTTAGTTTTAAATCTTATTTTGATTTTAAATACTGCTTCTTTAATAAAAACAGATGATAAGCAAACCGGCAGATTCTCAGGATGTTCATGAGCTTGTCCTTTCTAAAGAGGATTTTGAAAAGAAGGAGAAAAACAAAGAAGCAATATATAGTGGATACATTCGAAACAGAAAGGTAAATAGACTTACTACTTTCTCTTTTATTTAGTTGAAAGCATTTCACAGATTCACATGATTTCACTATGTAATATTCTTACAGTACTTATCTGGTAGTATCTTATTAATCATTTTCACGCTAGAGTGTAAAAGGATGTAATGGGAAACTTGAAGACACTATCATGAGATTTTTTTGTATGTGATTTCTTTTTTTCTTTTTTCAGTTTAGCTGAAGGGACGGAAATGTCATATAGTCTGACATATGAGGTTAATAAAAATGTTTTAAAAATACCTTTCTAAGAACAGCAGTTGTTTTGTTATGTATGAAACGTAAATAAAGATATCCGTTCTTTGAGGTAGTACAGTATAAGTTAGGGAAACAAATTATGCTTATGTAGAAGTATGAAAAGACCTAAGCTGCATATGGGAGAAAAGTTCAGCCAGATGAACAAAACCAACCCAGTGGTTTCACAAATCTTCACAAATTTTATTCTAAGAAATGAACTCTTTAGGTGAAAACTAAAATGAACTGTCCTGATGGTTTTCATGAAGAAATAAAGCTTAAGCAAAAAAGCCATAAGATAAGGGAAGAACAGTGAAAAGAGCTGTTCTTTGGAGATTTTTGAGCAAGGACGTAAAGACAAACATATAGCAGAGGTTGCTGGTGAGCGTAAGTGGGTGCTGTGTATGACAAGGTAATCAGACCTTGATTATAGCCCACATCTTGTGGGTTATGTCAGTATTCTAGGCCTTTTGTAAGAGTGAGAAAGGAACAGAAAAAGTTTTTATGATGCCATTCTTGGATCAGTGACTTGCAACAAAGACTGAGTTGTCAGAAACATACAAGTTTTATATTAATCCGTATGCAATGGAGGTGAGAATGTAGAGTCACGGAAATAGACACTGAAAACAAAAGTTAAAAAGGGGAGAGTTGGGGAATAGAAAAGTAGAAACTAAGCTAATAGACATTAATTGTAGGAAGCTAGCAGAACAAGAAGCATAGATACTAATAAAGAATTCAAGATGGTGGTACAATCAGCTGTGATAATATAAAATGAAGGTTAATTTGATAACAGTTTGAAAAAAATTGCAAGTGAATTTCTGTTAGAGGTAGAAAATTACTTGTAAATGTCTAAGAGGAGAGAGATTATGTGAAGCACTCAAGTAACAGAGGAATAACTCCACAAGAATAACTCGACAAGTGTGTAGATAAAGGGATCCTATGGCAGAAATAGCTTTAATGGATTACTGCAGTGTGAGGAGAATAATTGAATCTTTGGGGCATTGAGTTGGTAAAGGAAGTTACTGTTGCAGAGAAATCAATTTGTGGTTGGTATCAAACCTCAAGACATTCTAGAACAAGGTGAGAAGAGAAATGGCATTAATGGTACCCCAGCCAGTTGTCTTCTGTTGATGGATAACACACACCTTCTTTACTGCACTCGCATCTCTGGACCATTTATATCGCCAGCAAGGAAATACTATTTCTCTAGCTGAGATCGATGCTAGAAATGTAGAGGAAAGTGTCATGGTAGATCATCAGCCATAGTGGGAAGGCAACCAAAGAATTTGGAAACAGCATTTCAGAGGTATTTTAGAGGTATTTTAGCATTTCTGAGGTATTTTAGCTCTCTAAGTTGTACAGGATTGCACTTGTTCAGCATCTGCATGCAGCTTCTAGGTCATTAGTCAGATTAAACAGAGATGAGGACTCGTGTTTCTTCATCATCTGTGATCTCCTCACTATCATAAAAGCAGCCTCTTGCTTGGATGAAATCAGCAAGACTGTTAGGTTTAAAAGACTCTGTGCTGTGGGCAGAAGAAAGCAGTTAAAGACTTACTTTCTTTTTGATTAAATTTTCCACAATTGCTTGAATTATCCTGTAGGTTAAGGAGAGCTCTCCGACTTCCTCGGGAAAGTAAGTCTTAGCAGAACTCCCTTGACTAAGATATTTCGCTGTCTACAGTTAGCTAGGACGTGTCCTTTCACCAACTCAATGATGCATTTCCTTCTTGTCTGTATTCCTGCAAAACAAGACATGAAGCTACATTTACTACAGCATGGAAAGTTACATCTTCTCAGTTGTACTAATTGTTTTCAATTGCTATGAAGATCTCAATTTTTATATTAAAAATAGCTTCTTTTCTGGGTGCAGCAAATGTAAAGGATTATCCAGCGGTCTAGCATCGTGTGACATCAACCACTGTTTCTGTACAGCTTAGAAACCTGCTATCATAATAGTTATGTGCATGCATTCAGGAAAAGACAATCAGGATTATGGAATCAGGAATTTCTGTTTTTGTAAGAATATTGGTTATTTCAGCTGGAACTGAGGATTTGCTGTTCCTCTTTAACAGCAAAAGCATTTTTCTTGCACTTCAATTTCTGTTATGGAAAGCATCCTATCTGTTTAAAAAATATTTTTTTTTCTGGATTGGTTTTCTTAAAGACTTATGTCTTGTACACAGAATAGTTCCATTTAGTGAATGAGAACACAGATAGCGCATAGTGCCGCATTAAAGGTAATTAAATGCATTTCTAGACTGAACACTTCAAATGCCGTGATCAAAGTGACTTGAAAATGAACTGGACCAGGGATGTCAGATTCTCAGTTTGTTGACTTGAGTTTTGAAGCTTTTATTTTAACCATTAATCCTTTGTGCATCAGGTTTTCTGTATTATTTTCCTGTTCTTTTTTTAATCCTTTTTAAAGGTGGTGGGAGTTCAGAAATTCAGTTTACTTTCTTCCTCTTATTATTTTACTCCTTTTGTAGCCATGTGACTCTAGTCACATCACAAGTGATGATGAAAGATTTCTTCATAATCTAATATTCGAAGAAAGGGATAAAGAGAGTTTCACAGCAGCTGTCATTACAGGTGTACAACAAGATCATATGCAGTACTTGAAAAACTCCTTTCATCGGTGGACAAGGCAGCTGGCGTAAGTGTGTGATTTATTTAGAAGTGAACTACTAACAAAATCAGATAATTATTAATTGCTTCCTTTTTCTACTTTTTGTGCTTAGTCGTTGTCTTTATTCCTGATGAAACTGGTTATATTTTAATAAAAATATGGGTTTATTTATATTTTTGAAAATTATAATGTACAATTTTATAATTCTACTTTCGGAGCTTTATTTTTCATTTAAAATATTTTTCAGACATATCTATCACTATTACATCCACGGACCAAAAGGAAATGAAACTAATGCTGCAACAAAAGACCTAAGCCCTTTCAACAACATTGACATTCAGGTAAGAGCTTTTTATACTTATTAGTCAAAATTCTCCTGTGATGGCAACTTATTTGATACTGTGCCTGTCACTGTTTATTCATGCATTTGAACTACAGCAGCATTTTAAGATATGTATGTGAAATAATTTTAAAAAGTAATACTGTTTATCACTGCAGCATAGGAATTAATGCTAACAGTTAAGATAAATGTCACAAATGCTACTTACTGTAAGTTTTCATTTTTTCCCAGATTTCAATGTTTGAAAAAGGAAAAGTACCAAAGATTGTCAATCTTAGGGAGATCAGAGATGACATGCAGACATTATATATAAATACTGCATCAGATAGTTTTGAGTTTAAGGCACATGTTGACGGAGAAGGTATAGTGGAAGGCATTATCCGATATCATCCCTTCCTGTATGATAAAGAAACGTACCCTGATGATCCATGTTTTCCAACAAGTGAGTGAAATGTTTACTGGTTATCTGTCTTATTATAGACAATCCTACTACGTTAAATGTTTTAGTGAAATAGAAACTAGAACAATTTAAACTGAAGTGCAAATTGGCGGAACAGAAAAGTTCACATCTTTTGGGTTGAAAAGATGTGGGTGTCACATCTTTTTCTGTGAACAGTATGGTTATTGTGTCATTCATGTGAACCTTGTCTTTGCTATAACTCCATCTGATTTCAAAATATAAACTCTTATGGAGTGTTATTTGATTGAAACATTTCCACTTCCCTGACTGTTAAATTTGGCTCAAGAGACTCAACATCAGAATACCGCAGAGGACACCATGTAGTGTAAGTCTTTAATTTAAAATGTTTTATCTGGTCTTGATGAGCTTTTGCATGCTAGGGTTTAAAAATAATTTCTGTTGGTGATTTTTTTTTTTGACAAAAATGGAATCTTGAGTTTAATTGTGACAAGATTTTATGATATTGGAAAAACATCATTTGAAACCAAGAGGAAAAAGTAACATTTATCCAAATTTGAAATTTGCAAATTTGGTAGATTTCATAATATTATGCAATCCCTATTCAAAATTTTTCCTTAGATTTCCTTTTGTGCTTGGTGTTTCTTAAACAGAACACCACCCCAGCTAATATTGTATCTACCTAGCTTGATATCTCGTGTACTGTTACTTTGCCTAACTTCAATGGTTAAACCTTGATTTAGACTGCTCTGTTTTTTGATATTATGTTAGTAATTTAAAGAAATTTATTCATGGAGACTGTCTTCTTTTTAATCAAGAATTACATGATGATGATGACGATGACGAAGACTGCTTTATAGTAGAAAAGGGGGCCAGAGGAAAAAGGCCTATTTTTGAATGCTTTTGGAATGGGAGATTAATACCATACACAACTGTTGAAGAGTAAGTGCTCATCTTTTTCTACAGCATAAGCCAGTCTGTTTCGGTAGTGTAAACCTGTCTTTTTAAAAAAAGGATTTCAGTGTCTTTCTCCTTTTGTTCAAGTTTTGACTGGTGCGCTCCTCCAAAGAAGAGAGGATTGGCACCGATTGAATGCTACAACAGAATTTCTGGTGCATTATTTACCAACGATAAGTTCCAGGTCAGCACAAACAAACTCACTTTCATGGATCTGGAGCTGAAGTTAAAGGATAAGAATACTCTGTTCACGAGAATCTTCAATGGACAGGTAATCATTTTATTCTGTTAAGTGTTTCTTCTTGGGAAAGTTTAATATATATAATATAGAAACCTTTACTCATTGCTGGTTTATTTGTGTTACTGTATGTTGCCCAATTTTCTGAAGAACTTGGGCACTTTTGCAGGACTTTGTAGCAGACACTTCTCTCAGTTCTAGTGAGTAGTAAAGCTGACTCTTTAAAGCTGAAAAAAATAAGGCTTAGTCTTTTTTCCTTTTGTTTTGTTAAACAATGACTTTATCTAATTGCTGTAGACAGGTTTTGTGGAAAGAGCGTTTTCATTGAGGAATATGGCTGCTGGGCAAAATATTTTCTCTGGCTTGAAGTATAGCTTTCTTAGAATTTTGTAGTGTTTTGAAACTGAAGAGTCTGGTCCTTGAATACAGTATTGCCGTATTCTTATAATTTTTCATACAGATGAACAGATTTAATAATACTTTAATAATATGTATTTCTTTTCTGATCTTTTTGTAGGAGCAGCGAATGAAAATTGACAGAGAGTTTGCTTTATGGCTCAAAGACTGTCATGAAAAATATGACAAACAGATAAAATTCACAGTCTTTAAAGGAATAACTACACGTACTGATTTACCATCCAAAAGAATGCAGAGCCCTTGGACAATGTATGCTGCAATAGAGTGGGATGGGAAGACATACAGAACTGGACAGCTGGTAAGTTAGCTTCTCATTGGTGTTGGGGTTTTATTTGTTTTGTAATAGAGCATTTGAACTCCACAAAAGGCAAATACTGTACATTTGATGCAGATGTAATACACCAATATTAATTGTTGCTTCTCTTTACAGGTGAAAACTGTCAAGACTCTTCCAATATTCTATGGAAGTATTGAGAAATTTTTTTTGTATGGAGACCACAGTGGGGATATATTTGCCACTGGAGGAGAGGTTCAAATTGCTGTGGTAAGACAAATATAAAAAAGGATTCACATACTTTGTGTGCCTGTGGAATCTCTAAATGTAATCTTGGGTCAGACTTGACTTTTAAATGACTTGAAAATAATGGTATTTTTTTGAAATTCAGCAATCAAGAAATAATTAAGCTGGTAATTTACATTAGTTTTAATGTAAATATCTTAAAATTATTATTCATTATCAGTAATCTGGTTTATTTAAATTTACATATGAAATAGAGTATTGCAGTTGGTGTTTATAGTTGTGCGTCCATTCTTAACCATTGTGATTTCAGCAAATTTTAGAATAGTTGTCTGTGGTGTTACCAGGTAATGTATCTTAGCATATTATGTTGTCTCTGTATCTACTTCTCTAATTCCCTGATAGAGAGGTATTTCTTCTCTGACATTATAATCTGGTTGTTTATAACTGCACTCATTTTTTTTTCAGGAACCTCAGGCGTTATATGCTGAAATGAAAACTATTCCAATCTCAAAACTCGACAGAACTGTGTCTGAAAAAGCTGTTAAAAAATACATAGAGGATGAAATGGCAAGGTAAGCTCCAAATTGTAGTTATTTACTTGTGGAGATCCTAATAACAGTCTTAGTATTTCTTCAGGAACAAAAAAAAAAGTTCAGTTTTATTCCCAAATAGGAAAGCAGTCAGCTGTTTCAGTAGAATCAAAAAACCCTAGAACTCTAAACCAAGAAGAAATATTTAGGGTTTTGTTTTTTTTTTTCCCCAAAAACCAAGGCTTCTACTGTTCTACTACAGGTAAATTAACCTTTTTTTCAACTCACAGAAAAAATGTTAATTCTTTCTTTTTCAATAGACTTCCTGACAAATTATCAGTAACATGGCCTGAAGGAGATGAGTTATTACCAAATGAAACAAGATTTGCTGGTACACCAATAGGTATATTTTTTCTTCAAAATACTGAAATGTAAATTTAAAAATACATTATACACTGTTGTTAAAACACCCCAATCATTCAGAAGTCTCCAATCACTTGTAATAGGCAACATATTTTAAAAGGCCATTTTTCCTCTTAAACACAGGAGCGTTAAGAATAGAAATTTTGAATAAAAAAGGAGAAGCAATGCAAAAACTTCCAGGAACAAGCCACGGAGGTTCAAAGAAACTTCTGGTTGAACTCAAGGTTATTTTACATTGTAAGTTTTTCAGTATGTTTTACTGAGTCTCTGTTATTTTTAAAATGAGTAATGGATAATGTATTTACTTGTGTATATAAATATAATATGTATTAGAATTTGATAGATGGATATAACTGTTAATTTTAAGGACAATATCCCATCAGAGCATATGGTGCTCCAGAGCCGTGTTTAAGGAAATGACAATTGCTTCAATGCTAAATGTTTATGTCTTAATGCTTATGACTGATTACTTTGTCTGTGACATGTAAGGAGGGCCTGTTAGTTCCAGGCTGCTTACTTAATATGCATAAAAACATGGTTAAAATGGATAGTCTTTCTGTAATTAACATAGCGGTTCCTGTGAACTGCATAAAAGTAGGGACCAGACTTGTTTAGTATCTAATGTAAAGTCAGTTCAGAACTTAAAAAAATCAATTTTCGTGTGAGCTGCTGTTTTGTGCCTTTCGTTTTATGGTTGCTTCACTTGCTGGTCGCACATTGTATTTGTTGAAGAATTACGTTCTTTCCAAGGCAGCTGAAATTACTTAGTTGTTTGTTGAACACAGAATTAGAACACTAAATTCTCTGAAAACTCCAGTCAAATATATCTGAAATTTATAGAAACTTAAAATCTTGTTCGCTGTGTTTCTTTCCATATACAATAGGAAAATCCAATTCCTTTATGTGATAAGAGTTGTAAAAATACTTTTCTGAAGCACTGAGGTTACCACAGTGATAAATGTCAAAGGAAAGCAAACAGAAGTATCTTAACTTCAGTTTAGTTTTTGTCATAAGACTCCAAGCACACTGTTGTAATGGTACTTGTATAGGGACTGTTTGCTGTTCATGTCCATTGTCCCAGATACTGTGCTGGGACATGGAAGAGATTGGAATTGAAAAAAAAAAACATGTTCGCGTAATACAGGTTGGGTTTGCCAACAGCCTGGGGCACAAATTGATGTTTGGTAAACTTATGTAAGGTAGTATGTCCTGACTTCAGGATGTATAAACTTGAAACAGGCATGGTGTTTCTATTGTGTTTTGTCAGTGGTGTTGCTAGGAGAAATAAGACTAAGCTGGCACTTTGCCTATCTTTTAGATCTTTCATATCTCCTGACCAATTTGATTCATTGATGGAAATTTGTACATACAAATGTTTTTACTGCTTCCTACTTTAACTTTTGTCTCTAGTCGGTTTAGGAATCCTAAGTGTAATCCCCTTGTTCTACACCAAAAATAACAATGAGTAAGTCCTATAAGTGAGAGTTTAGGCATGGCATACTTGTCAAAATTCAAACCCCTAGTCTTATAATATAAAGCTCTCATTTGTACTGAAGTGGTTACACCCGTATGAAGGCCATCAGCAAACATAAAGTACAAAAAAGTTTATCTTCTCTTTTGAAGAGTGGAATACCTGGCAAAATACACTGTGGACTGCCAAGGGAGTTGAGCTATGAGGAACTTCTTATCTGGTCTGTTGCTGGGGAGCCTTATACAAGGCAATTCAAAATTAGCATTTGAATTGGGGTTGAGAGGATGATAAAGTCAAGGGGTCTGGTGGGAGTAAAAGGAGCTGCCAAAGTAAAGGGTGAGAACTCGACTGTGAGAAACTTCTTGTCCTGACCTTGGCAGGAGCATCTTGTTTGGACAATGGAACCAAGGGCTGTCAAGACAGCTGGGATATGAAATTTTTTTTTTTAATCTGGGCCATGATGAGGTGAGGCTTGTAAGGCTTTGCCAAAAAATAAGGTTATGTGTTATATGTTAGAGCTGAGAGAAAGAAAAAGCTGAACGGTCTAAGGGGAGCAGGAACATTAAGGGGCTACCAAATGAAAGACTAGGATAAAAAGACTGTCTGGTGGAATTATCTGCCGAAGGGAAGGCATGAACTGCCAGGAGAACAAGGCTCTGAAAGTTGTCTTTGGGGTTGCTTGTTTGGATGTTGAGTTTTTTCCCAGGCTGTCGGCAGGTTGTTTCTCTCAGGTTTGCTCTAAAATTTCAGGTTAAAGTTGATGTAAGGAGGCTGCCAGGAAAGCTGGGTTCTGGGAATTTTTTTTTCAAAGTCATGCCTTTGTGGTTCTTGTCTAAAGTGCAGCTGAGAAATAAGCATTTCTGTCTCAGAAGATTCACTCCCAATTACTCAATTAAATTCCAGGTACCTCTGTTAATATACTCAGGTAGGTAGTGTGGCAATAGTGAGGCATCTTTTCAGGTTTTTGAGCTCTTCAGCAGACTGTTTTCATCACTGAAGTATTTATTTTAGAACTTAGTTGGTAGCTTTTCTGGCCAAACAATTATCTTGCCATTTCCCTCCTGTAAACCACAATGGGAGATGCTCTTCAGCTGCATCTCTTGCACACCATTGAATTCTCCTAGTTCAGGAAGGCTATGGCTATTGTAAATATATCAATTGAAACAAAATGGCAGATGGTTTTTCCTGTATCTGTGTCTTCCATGCATTTATGTTGTTCCATAGCAGGAACATTTAGTCATTGTATATTATATATGGAAATCTTGTTCATATGAGAAACAAACATTGGTGCCATAGTAGTCCTATGAGTAAAACATACCTTTTGTCTCTAGAAGAACATTTGCTTCCAAAAAGTTTCAGACAATAGACCTTTCTCCCCACCCTGCAACAATGAATAATTCTCTTCTGTTTCTGCATGAGGAAAACCAACTAAATTTAAATAATTTAGCTCAGTCTTTTTTTAATTTTTTTTTGCAAAATCCTGTCATGTCTATAAAAACTTTCTTGTACGGTTTGTGGTACAAATAGTTTGCACCAACTGCAGCCTTATGTATCTCGGTGATTGTAAGGATACTGGTGGTAATATGAATGAATATGTTTGTTGGAAGTGTCAAGAAAGTAACATCATGGTTAGGAAGTAGTAATGGTGTTTTCAGCAAAACAGCAGAGGACAGTTCATTAATAACTACTAGTAGGAAGTATTTGAAGGATTTTTCCTCTACTAAAGGAAAAAAATTGAGAAATTCCCAAGATAGTTCTAACTTTTTGCATGTGGCTCCACTGACAAAGTCTTGTTCTAATCTAGTTTTGTACAAATTAAACATCAGGATGCTTTTTCATCACAGAGACCACAAAAATAACAACTTTGGACAGACCTGATAACTTTGTTCTGCAGAGTCACTCTTGGGATTGTCTCCTCTTTCAGAAGAGAACATCAGAACATAACAGCCTTGCTTTTAAAAGCCAGGGTTTTCTCAGTCATTCTCTTCCAAGATACCATTTATTTAATTGTCATCTTTTGCTTATCACTAAGCACAGAAGTATTAGACTTTCTTCATTTCTAGATAAATTTCTGCCTTAGGCTGTCTATCTGTATTGTGGCAATATAAGAAGGAGGGTGTGCATCTTCCAGATGTGCATCTGGCATAATACAGAGAGGCTTCAGTTTAACTTGGTGGCAGTTGACAGTACAATAGGAAAAATGCGCTCACTTGAGAAGTTCTGTTTTCTCAGCATTAGTAACTACTAAAGGAAAAAAACCCCAGTATAGAAAACTTACTACAAAACCACATCGATGTTTAGTTTAATAACCCAGTAGTTCTAGAATTACACACTCAAAGAAACACACATAAGAAAATTGACACCTGTTACTTTGTTATGTGTGCAA
Organism: Dromococcyx pavoninus; assembly: GCA_033558185.1. Taxonomy (NCBI): domain Eukaryota; kingdom Metazoa; phylum Chordata; class Aves; order Cuculiformes; family Neomorphidae; genus Dromococcyx; species Dromococcyx pavoninus. The sequence continues at coordinate 2,627,957 of JAUMJL010000362.1, read as the reverse complement.
TTTGGTGCAAGAACAGGATCTGAAATGTACTTATCTATAGAACAATGTCTATTTTTACTGCGTTTCTTTTTATTCTGTGTAGTCTCATTAAAGTCACATTCTGTGTTTATTGTAAATTATATTTTGAAGTTTCAGACAATCTCATTCTTATATTTATCTTAGGTTCTAGAACCAGTCACTGAAAAATTGCCTCAAAGTTTCAGTGTATTCTCTTTTTGGATGTGTCTTAATGCTGCTGTTTATAAAGACAAATAAAATAATTTGGAGCAAAAAAGGAATGTTCTTTTTTCTTCAGTTGTACTTTCAGCGAACTGCACTTTTTTACCATTGCTCTCATTTAAGCTATTTTGTTATGGGCATTTGTCAAGTTGATCAGTAACTGGCGTGGAGTGCACACCCTAGAAGTGCTCAGGCTTAACAGGGAGCCTATAACCAAAGAGCTAATAAAATTCAACATTACAAACCTGGTACTTAGAGTTTAATGTGTCTGAGGTTAGCAATTTTTAATTAAAATGGCATTAAGTAGGGAATTATTTTTTTAGCTGTCATCAGCGTGATTAATTGTGAAGTTGAATTTCTATTTGTTACATTTAGAATTGACAGAATAATGAATTATAGTAATACTTGAAAATATTAAGAATTATGGCATAAAACCTAAATGAATGTAGCTAATTGGTTTTTTTTTCAGCACCTAGTGGGAATAAAGAAATAATTTCCCATATCAGTCAACATGGAGGCAAATGGCCGTACTGGTTTAAAAAAATGGGTAAGTTCATAAATGCAATATTTTCAGTTTATTTATAGTTTTACTTTTTTGGCTTTCTAATTAGTTTTATATTTGTGTTTAGAAAATCTTCAGAAACTTGGGAACTACACCTTGAAACTGCAAGTAGTATTGAATGAAAGTAATGCAGACACTTATGCAGGAAGGCCTCTACCATCTAAAACATTTAAATTTACTATTATAGGTAAGAATTCCAGTCATGCCAATTTTCTTCTACTTCTAATGTTTGTTTGATTCAATGTATATCAAAACTATTAATGTTTTAGTCAAGAGGTAAGTTTCAGCACTGAAAAGCAGCATTTGCATGTCAAATATTAAGAATTTTAAGGAAAAAGCATTTTTTTACCAGGTTTTGATCTCATGCATAATGTGTTGGCTCTGCTCTACAGTCAGTTTTACAAAGAAGTAAAATGTTGATGGAATCAAAAGCTTTTCCCCGATGTGAACTTTCCTAAATGTACTTACTAAAAATAAACTTGCACTTAATTAGAATCACCATTTTTCCTCATGCCATTGACATAAATACTCTTTCATAAAACTAGTATTCATTAGGCCAACTTTCATACATAGACTAGAGGGATACACATTCAAAAATAGGTTATTGTGTCCAGTTTGGGTGCATTACATTATAACACAGAGTCTTGGGCATACTGGAGAGACTCCAGCAAAGGGCCATGAAGATGATGAAGGAACTGAAACATCCCTCGTATGAAAAAAACCTAGGAGAGCTGGGGCTGCTCCACCTGGAGAAGATTCATGGGGATCTTATCAGTGTCTATAAATACCTGAAGGGAGAGTGTAAAGAAGATGAAGCCAGGCTCTTTTCAGTGGTGCCCAGTGACAGCACCAGAGGCATGGGCACACACTGAAACACAGGAGGTTCCCTCTGAAACACTGTGAGGTTGACCGAGCACTGGCACAAGTTGCCCAACAGGTTCTGGAGTCTCCATTCTTGGGAGTTATTCAAAAGCCATCTGGACAAGTTCCTGGGCAACTGTTGGCTGTTGAGCACCTGCTTAACCAGGTGTGTTGACCTCCAGAGAACCCTTCCAACCTCAGCCATTTTGTGAGCTTTATGTATGAGAGGGATGGGGAGGGGAGAAGACAGAAAATACTACTTCTTTTGCATTTAATATTAAAAGGATGTTTTCATCACAAGTTCATGAGGTAGAGCTAGCCTCTGTTTCCAGAAGATCAAGAGAATATGATACTTTCAGTAGCCTCCTGTTTTTCCATAAAGCTAGAGGCTTTGAATGCAAACCCGTTGGGCAGAAAAGAGGTCTTCATAGCATATTCTTCTAAAAGCTTCTGCAAAATTATTATTGGCAGAATAGAAAGAGGTATTCTTGTATGATAATACAGGAAAAAATGTTTGGCATTACTTTAAAAGAGTAATTATTTAAACATTTGTCTGAAAACCTGGCATTGAAGTCTCAGAATACTTCTGTGGGTTCCAAGAAATGAAAAAAACTATCTCTTTGAACAACTACATAAGTGAACCTTGTCTACTCCTTCTTTATCTCTGTTTATCAAAGCAAAAAGAGAATCTTGAAAGTTACAAAGTTGCATTTTGTATTTTAAAAGTTCTTTTTTAATAATACTGTGGCATTCCCCAGCATGGCAGACTTTAATTGAAAGTTTCCTTTAGCCATAGCAATTGAAATGAACACATCTTCTCAGAAGGGAATAGACACTCTAAAAATCTAAATTATTAATAATTTAGTATTTTTAATACAAGGAGTACCAAAAGCAACTTTTGTTATCAGTTGCTTCTTTTTTATCTAGTGAGGAGATAATTTGACATTTTTGGTATGTTCAGCCTTGAATAGTGGTTCTTACAAGGCTTTATTTTTGCCATGTTTTCTCAGAGGCAGCCATAAATCCTCAGTTATTATTCTAAAATCTTATAATTTGTGTGACCTCTTATGTCATAGAGTCTAAAAATCCAGAAAACAAAAATTAATATAAAAACAGATATAAAAAGGACTTTTGTCTGAGAAACAAATGGTTTTACTTGTCTAACACCAAGTTCTTGCTCAGCATTTACAGTTCTCATTAGTAAGCTAAAAAAAATTATAAAAGCCAGTCAAAATTGAACTTTCTAAGTCAATCTGTAAGTTTGGTAGTTATTCACATTGACAGAACAGAAGTTATTTTACTGTTATTTTGTCAAATAATTTTACAGGTTTTACCATTCACTTGTAAATAAAATTGTAAACACTGTAAGGTTGAGGTCTTGTTGGCCAAAATTATTTTAGTGGTTACAATATAAGGTAACATTTTTCCTCCCCCACGATTTTCACATCCCTTGTGCAAAAGAAGCTCACAGATAATGACATCTATAGGTAGAGAAAGTAATTATTGAGTTCAAAATGATTTGGTAGGTTATTTATCTACCATCTAGCTCAGCACTATATTTCTTCTTTTTTCAAAGTACTTGGCCAAGGCAGTTCAATGCCACAAAACATTAATCTGATGTACAGGCTCCCAGTTCTACTGCTCTGTTTAGTCTCACTTTTTAGTGCCTAATTGGAGGCAGTCAGATTTCACAGGAAGGATGCACTCAGATTTCCTTTTCAAATGCCTGTCATTACTCTTCTTTATCCTTCAAATCTGAGAAAGTTTTGAACAAAAATGTTTTGATTTTATTTTGCCTGAATTAAAGCAATTAACTGTTAAAGAAAAGCTGTCCACTAGAAACTTGTCCACTTTAAGGTGCTTTATTGATATTCAAAGTGGTTTGGAAGTTTTGACTGTTCTGTTGTGTTTCTTGTACCGTAGTGTATGGCTATTTTGTTTTAACTATTGTTTTGATGTTTGTGTAAGTTAAAAAAAAAGAGGATCAATCAATAAACAGTTTTGGTTCCAACAGTATTCTAAACAGCCTATTTACTTTAAGGTTGAAAAACCTAATTGCAGCCTTAATTAAGAAAAATCCAATGAACACACATAATTCCTTCTAAAAATGCTTTTTTTTCTCTTAGAGGGCAAACCAGAGAAATTTTCAGTGGGTCTTTTGGAGCTTCCTTTTCGAGTTGGAGTGCCTTTTAATATTCCTTTGGAATTGCAGGATGAATTTGGTCATGCAACAGAGTTGACAACTGGCATTAAACCGATTCTTGAAGCTAGGTAATTCAGCCATCTCCTTTATTATTGTTATTGTTATTCGTCCTGTCTTCATGTGACATTAGTAATTCTTTGCATTTTGTCTGAGTGATATACTGGATACTTTTCACATGAACTAACTGGCATTTTTGCTTTTATTTTCATAAGACTATCTAAAAGTATTTTGTGTATTAAAACCCAATGTTTATTTTTAAATTGATTCTGTTTTATTTTCTATGTATTTTTCTAGTGGATTGACATTGAAGTATCAAGAAGTAACTTCAGGAACAAAGTGCATCGTTAAGGGTGTTACTGCTAAAGGTTGCGTAAATAGTTGCCAGGGCAAGGTAGGCTAATGAATTTAAACATATTTTTAAAAAGAAACCCAGAGCGAATAATTTTTGTGTAAAATGGATTGTCACATAGTTTGGTCTACACTAATGACTACAGGTATTTCTTGGGATATTTTCAAACGATCACTTACAACTCTACCTGGAGCATTTTCCCACAGCTGTACTCTCTTAGCTGAATGGAGTGGAGCTGGAAGAGCTGGGCAACACATGGGTTTGTAGTAGAGCATACCCAGCGTGCTAAATCAGCTGTCTTAGTTTAAACCGGTGCTGAAATCAGTTTAAGGGAGAACATTCTGGTGACTTCTGCAATGAAATAGCACAGGGAAAGTTGAAATCTTTCTGCTATGCAGGCAGGCTGAGAGAGTTGGGCTTGTTCAGCCTAGAGAAGTCTCCAGGGAGATCTTATAGCAGCCTTCCAAGTACCTGAAGGGGGCCTGCAATAAGGATGGAAGGGGACTTTTTACAAGGGCACTTGGTGAAAGAACAAGGGGGAATGGCTTTAAATTGGAAGAGGGAAGATTTAGATTAGACATTAGGAAGAAATTCTTCACGATGAGGGTGGTGGGACACTGGAACAGGTTTTACCTAGGGAAGCCCTCTCCCTGGAAGTGTTCAAGGCCAGGTTGGATGGGGCCTTAAGCTGCCTGATCTAGTGGGAGGTGTCCCTGCTCATGGCAGATGGGTTGGAACTGGATGATCTTTAAGGTTCCTTCCAACCCAAACCATTCTATGATTCTTGTAGTTGAGATACTGAGTAGTAGTGGCTAATATGAGTGGTAACTACTCAAGCTTCCCTAGATGTTTCCAAAATGCTGTTTTCACTTCTGTAGTAAATATATAATCCAAGTCCAACCTGGTTTTAATCTACTATGATAACAAGAACATATGTTACATGCAAAAAAGATTTTCTTTTTGAAACAAATCTTAATGCTTCTGATAAATTTAGATTTCATTATTTCAAAAAAAAATATATATGGCATATTTACACAGTATTCTAACCAGATCTTAATCCTTTCATTTAGTCTTGCAGTCTAGCATAGTAACTGAGGTAGCTGAAGATGCCTGATTATGTTGTTGATACTGTTGCGTAAAAAAAAAGCAAGTAACGTTGCTGAAGGAAAGATGTGTAAAGAGAAGAGGGAACCTAGACTTGCTTGTTGAAAACTGGAGGGGTGTTGAATGTAATAGATTTTGAAGGTAAAGCTCAGAATTTAAGGTGAAGGGCAAGAATAATGACAGAAGATAGAGACGGATTATTTGAAATGAAGCGTGTAGGAGCAAAAGTTGCTAGGCTGTGGCAAGATATAAATTTTATGTGGGACAAGACCAAGAGGATTTAAGGATTTTACAGTACAGCCATAATACCATATCATAATAATGGAAAAGAAGAGATATTACTTTCTCACACTGCTCAATTGCATAAAATGTTGGAAACAATGCAGGAACTGGCACTGAAAGTCATCGTTCAAATTTATATGCAAAAATGACTCTTTAAGATGGTAATGAAAAATAATGGCAAAATGCAGGATAGTGGGACAACAGAGTAAAAACAACGGATAATTTAAAAACACAAATACTGTAATTTTTGGTGCTTAATTTAAAATAAGAAGAAAGACGAATATAGGAGAAATTATCAGCAACTTGAAAATTGATTTTGAAACTATATCAGAACAGCTAAAATACCTCAGAGAAACAGCTAGTAATAGGATTCTGGAGAGAATTTAGAAGGAGAAAGTGATTTAGAGAAGAAAACGGAAGAAATGGAAAAAGTAGTCAATTGTTTTGGAGAAAAGTAAAGAAAAAGTGTTGAAGTAATCATGCCAAATGGAGAAGACAAACTTAATTGAGATAGGAAATAGAGTATCACAGGCATCAATGACAGAAGCATTGATAGAGAAGAAAGAAAAAGCAAACTTCATTTACTTGAGTAGTTATCGATTTAATTCCACCCAAGCTAGTTAGGACAGAGCTATGTTTTGATTGTGGGTGGATTCAAAGATAAAATTTTAAGATGTGTGTAAGCAGTATCAAGAAAACTACTTCCTTATAAGATTTAGAATACAGTCAGTTGAAGGGTGAAGCAGGGAATTTTAAAAGGAAAATATTTCTTTATTCTTTTTTTCATTGTAAAGTACTACAGTATACATAGAAGCAGACTTGAAGGCAAATGAAAGTAGATAAAGGGTAAAGAACTTCTCTAGAGGACACAGGTGTTGAAAGATTAAAAGGAATGAAGTTAAAGATGTAAACTGATAAATTAGAGGCAGAATATAGTGCAGTATTAAGAAGATTGTATTAAGTAAAATCTGTATTGCTGAAGAGAGGTTGAAACTAGAAGGAGGGAGGCATAGGAGGACTGTCTGGCGCATGAATACAAAGCTTGATTGAATGATCTGCTGAGGAGTTTGACTTACTAACATTAAACATCAGCTGTCAGCTATACTGATTCCCTATGTTTTTACTTTGTATCTTATTCTCTTTTTCTCCCTGCACTTTCCCCCCTCCTTTTCTTTTTTCTTTTCAGTCGTCCAGCATGTAACTTTAGTATATACATTGCTTTCCCCTTTTCCCGTGATTCACTGTTTGATTAAATGGGGCGGATATTTGCTGCTTGGCTTGCAGGCAGACCAGTATGGTTGGCTGGATGCTCGGATCCGGAGAGTTTTCATGAACCCTGTGGCCAGCTGTCAGCTGTGGAGCTCACGTTTGATAGAGCTACAGTTGTGATACATCTACCCAGGCTTCATTGAACTTCCTGCTTCTCTTGCCCAGCAAACCAAACAAATTGCCCGATTGTATTCATCCAATCTACGAGGTGTTAATATTCACATTTCCAGAGGTGGTTTTTCTAACGTGCAAAACATGAATTGCAACTAAATAGTCTCAAATATCAAATACGCAAAATATGAAATTCACATATCTAGTGCGATTACTTTTTTTAAGTTGGAACTATTAACATTATTGATTAGACTGCTTCATTCTCCAAATTTTAATGTCAAAATCAGTTTTAGTGGTGCAGTTCTACAGCAGTTGTTTTTCTTAAGGCTTTATTCAAAGATGAGATGGATAATTTGTGCCTTGCATCAGGCAATTAGCTAAAGAATAATGAACACAGAACTTGAGGACTCTCTCTAGTTTAATTGAGCTGATACATTTCTTTTCCCCACTAAAACAGACTCTAACCAGGAAGCCACCAGTTATGGTAACTGCTTTTAACAGTTTCAGAATCATGTAGTTTTATATGCTAATCCTAGAATTAATATCTCTGGAAATAATAATAGGAAAGAGACAGATTTTAATACAGGAAAAAACAAACTTGATTTATGTAGCAGTGCAAGAAAATTTGGGTACACTTCTGAAACTTACAGGTATATGAATTAATATGACTGAGAATTTATGATCTGGTTTTCTATAAGGTTAATATTTAAAATATTCTTTTTATTAGAATTTTAATCTGAAAGTTACTCTTCCTGGTTTGAAAGAAGACACACAAACCTGTAAAATAAGATTGCAGCCTGGTAAGTATCCTTAAAATATTTAGTGAATTTCTGTTGAACTTTATTCTGACATTATTAATGAAATGCTGCTTCTCCGAAGAAGGCTAAATATTTAGTGAGTCATAAAACAAGATATTCTAGTTAGTCCAAGCAGGGACTGAAACTAAATAAAGCTAAGGGCATGTAATTCTTGGCAGAAATAACATCAAACTCACAGCTCAGTCTTGTCTGTTATTCTAGCAGCTAGAATGTTTCTACTTACTTGAGACTTGGTTTTTCACTTCTTTTATTAATTATTTTAAAACTTTTTCTAACCTAGCACCATTGAATGAGTGAATTTCTTATCTTCTCGATTTTTCTCTAGTAATAAGCCCTTTAACCTGTAATAATCTACATTGACTTGTTCTTCCTGTAGAAAACATCTTGTGGATGAGTAAAAGTAGCTCATTCAGTTTCTTAGCCCAGCAAAGGGGGCATAAATTAGCAGTTAGGATTGTGTCGGGAATTTTTAGTATTACGTGTTGACTGTATCATAGTGCAGTAGAGGAGTACAGAAATCTGTAAGTCCACTGCCCTTACCAGTATTTTATGTTTTCTGGGTGTCTTTATACTGAGGATTCCCTTATGTGATGCCTTTATCCTTTGTTACCTGTTTTTTTTTCTGGATTTTTGAGATAAGGTATAGTTTGAAGGCTGATTTTTGGCCTCCCAGATTACCAAACTCTAGGCTTTCCCATCTCATTTTGCAGATAAATTGTTTATTTCAAGCTTTGTTAGGCCAATAGCGCACAGTTTATTCCATTATTCTTTATTTGTGAGGAGTTAATGCTTCATGTAGAAAATGGAGTGGAGCAACCTGACTTGAGAAAGATTGCATTACGTATTGGTTATTTATTTACCTGGACATCCTTCATTAGAATCTTTGCTTTTGGCAATGCAGAGAAGCTTCATAACCTCTTTCTCATTGGGACTTATTCTTGGCATGTAAAGGAAGAACTCAATAAAAGCTATTTCTGTCTTTCCTGTTCTTCAGCCACTGAGTTTGAAATTGAAGTTTTGATGAATGGTGCATAAAGGATGTTTCTGAAAAATGGTCTTCTTTGTTCCTTCAGAACTTGTTTTTTAATAGTAATTCATTACTTCCTTCACTTTTTTAAAGCTGATAAAATAATGATATGTTCCATGGGGTAGATTAACTTGAATAGTTTCACTTTACTATCCAAGTAATGCCAACAAAATTTTCTCTTACTTTTCTTCAATTTGTACCTCTAGTGATCAGAGCTACTGATCAGGTATCTCAGCATTAACATCTTTTGTTTTAACGTGTCAGGAGAAAGCTCTAACTTTCTTTTTGATGAATATGAATCTGTCCAGTATGTAAATAGCGCTATATAATGTGTTTACACCTTGTATGTGCTTAAGTTCATCGTATTTGTCTAACTCTTCCTTGCTGAATTAATTCAAAAGATTGGCAGGTGGTATGTATTGAAGGACAAGAAGTGTCTAGAACTTCATAGCATAAACCAATAAGCTCAAATTGGTCTAAATGGTTTGTCACCGCAAGTATCTTGGTAGCTTGGCTTTAAAAACTTCTTGAGATAGCAAAAACTGAAATCCAGTGTCCCACAAGTTATCTAAAATATAACCACTGTTCTGCAATTTTGTATTTTTACAGGCCCTCCTCATCAATTGAAGGTGAAACCAGATTCTGAAATTCTAAAGATTGAAAATGGTACAGCTTTCCCATTTCAGGTTGAAGTACTGGATGAATCAGGAAATATAACAGCACAGCCGAAGCTGGTAGTTGATTGTAAGGTAATTTGCATTTTATTATCTATCATAAGGATTTTGAGACTCGCTTTTTGAAGGACTGGGAAAAAAATCCTATTTTAGGTAGAATTTGTTATCTTTAATAATGCTTTAGAAGTTTGTGTAGCTTGGTAGCCCTAACTGTGACTCTTCTATTATGAGTCATATAAGTTTCAGAATCAGGAACCTGGCCTTAGGTACAGTTTTCAGGTATTTTAGGTCATATTCCCATGCACAATGCTAAAATGTATTCAGGAAAAAAACTACTTTTGATTTTTTTAAAGATGAAAGTGCAAGTCTAGTGACTAAAAATAATATTTGATAAGACATAAGTATGTATCTAAGTTCAGAAGGGAATGCAGGTGTTGCTGTGGCTTTTAGAATTAAAATACCTTTGCCCTTTTGGACCTAGGCTTTTTTTTTAACTGAAGAAAGTGACTTTTCCAATTCTAGTGACATCAGTCTTACAACAAGAACAGGTAAACAAGTAAAAATGTTTTTCCCACTGCAAAACGGTCTACATTCCATTTATACATCGTATGTGTACATTCTTTTCCTGTAGACTGGGTGTGCAGTTGTGTTGAACTTGATTTTCAAATTCTGTTTAATTTGTGATTTTTCGAAAATTAATGAAGCAGAGCATTGTATAACAATGTAATTGAATTTATTGCCGTAATGGCAGAAGAAACTAATGTTTATGTTTTAATACAAAACTGTTGAATAGATAGTAAGTTTTACTTCTGTGACTTCTTCCTTTTCCTCGTGCATCCTTTTTCACATATGAAAAAAATAAAGGTGTTGATCTTTCAGGCTTCTGGAGAACCAAAATCTATCCATTTTATCTCTAAATAATCTTATATATATTTTGAATAAGCATAATCATTCTATAAAAGAACCCTGACATTTAATTTTGTATTTTAAATAGTTTTTAGGTGCTCCAAATCTTCCTGTGTATTCCGTGGACTGCAGTAATGGAGGAACAAACATTTTAACTGGTCCAGTTATACAGGTACAGAATATCAAGAAGGACCAGATGCTGAAAGCAAGGTTTGAAATTCTTGTAAGTATTGATTGGGATGTTTGGATGAAGAAAAGGTTGAAAACAGTTTATTGTACTGTCTTGCTAGCATACTGTAATCTTTTTTAATCAACTCTCAGTTACTGGTTTAGTTGCTATAAGCCTGATAATCAGATGTCTGCTTTTTTACATCTCTGGGAAAAGCAAAGAATTTTTTCTATTTCTTCTTCATCTCTTACTCTGAAGCGTGTCAAAAATTTCCATTATTTCTGGGATTTTTCTTCCCCTTTTTACTCCTTGGATCCTTCTGAAAAATTGCCTTCATTGCATCAGCATTTAGAGTCAGAAAAGGTATGGCAGCACATTCCCCAAAACTTTAGTGATGAAAGATATACTTTTAAAAGTTCAAAAGCTTTTCGTAGTGTTTCAATGATAAAGCTCTTGAATTTAGAATTTTTTAAATGCTGTTGAACATCCCAGTTCTCTGCTAATCAGGAGAGCCACACTGCTGGAGAAAATAAGAGCTGTGACGTTTTGCCCTGAAAAAAGTGTAAAAAAATACTCATACAGCAAGGTGACCTGTATGAAAGGATGCTTATGATTACTCCTAAGGAGTATTTTGGAAATTTATAACATATTGCTTGCACAAGAGAAAATGTTTTCTAAATAGCTAGCATCAATTCTGTTATCTGTTAAAAGCCATAAGTATTCTGGCATATTCTTTCCATTTAGTTTTGACAAGTCAAGTGGATTTCATGTTTGGACACCTGATCACACCTAGTAATCCAGAGTAGTGCCATAGTCTATTATGGAGTGATATTTATGCATAAATGTATATTAAATAATTATATAGTGCTTTTTTTCTCCTGTGTATAGAATTGTAAAGATGTGCCACCAGTGGAAAAGATTATTAAACTTCTTCCTAGCAGTCATGTTGCAAGAATACAGGTCTTAAGTATGGACGGACAAAAAGCTATTCAAATTAAACATCAAGATGAAATTTTTTGGGTTGCTGGCTGTGCCATGCGCAACCTTATATTTCAGATGTATGATGAAGGAGAAAGGGAGATACTCGTAACTCCAGCTGTGGCTGAAAAAATCAAGGCAAGTACATTTGAGTAAAACAGGAGCATAATATGGATGGGAGATACAATGTTGATTCTCTAAAATCCATAGACATCAGACTACAAAATAATGTTCCTCAAGACTGTATTATTAAACATGTGAACCTCACTCTCTGCTTAATAAATCTTTCTAAATAATTTTATTAAAATTGTGTCCCTAATAACACAAAGACATTTAATGCAATTTTAAATAATGCTTCCCGGTAGTATTATGAAAAGCAGGTTAATAGTTTTCAGTGCTTCTTCTAAACACAATAAAATAATTCCAGCAAAGTTATGGTTCTTAAGGACTGGGGTTTTCCCAGCATTTAGGAACCTTGAATAGGCATGTAGGCATGTTCCTTCATGAAGATTACCCCTCTTATCTGTACGTATGTGGAGTCTCATACAAAGGTAGAGCTTCACCAAATACGTGACACTTTTTTCGGAGAGATTTTCGGAATCACATCTTTTCTAACTCAAGATGAGCTAGGGAAACTTAATGTATGGGGTTTATTTTGTTTGGAGTCTTTTTAGAGTAATTTTCTGGATTTGGGAAGATAACACTGGTTATTGTTGGAAAATGCACAGGCTTTTCATTGAGTGGTTCTATTGGCTGTATTTTAGTTCAGCATACTTGGAATGACAACCAATGTATAATGTAGCTAGTCGTTAATACTTTAACTTTTGATTAATTTAAGAAATTTTAATTTTAGGTTAACTGGACACCCAGAATTAACAAAGAACAGTTGATTCAGGGATTATTACCTGATGTAAAAGTACCAACATCAGTAAAAGATGTACGTTACTGTCTAATTACTTATCTTGATGACCATGTGTCTTTGGAGACTGCATTCACAGTCAGGTTTGTTCATTGAAATTTTTTTTTTTTTAATAAATTATGTCATTGGCAAAGGATGGTAAGTTTGTACTTTGGGATAAAAAAATCTTTATACAGAAGCTGAAATAATGAAAGCAATTGGCAAATTAACAAGGGAGTCTAGATTTGCTGAGGGGTGCAAGTTGTTTACAGATCAGAACATCACTTATGTGAGAGACTCCATCAAGGTCTGTTTGTATCCAGCCATATATTCACTTTTTTAAGTACGCATACACTGAAGAGGATTTTACTACCTTTGAAATCTTTAAGTAAACGTTAGCTTACAGAATAAATATTTTTACTGAAGATTATGGTGACTGGTTACCCTGGAGAAATATCACTCTGAAGTTAATTGTTACCCTCACAAAGGTTGTTACTTTGAAGCTAAAGACGGTATTTAGCCAAATGATTGATGCCTGTATCTGGTATCTCAGTCAAAACTGAACAGTCTGTAAATTGAATTTTAAAATTGCCTGTTTATCACTCTTAGTGAGTGTAGGGAGTTAGCTCTGCGTACTGTGCACTTTAATAAAGTTTTTTAAGATTAATCTGATTCTAAATTCCTTTAGTTTATTTCATGTGTTCTTAATAGGTTAAAATTAAGTAACTAGTTACAGCACATTGATGCCAGGAGTAAGTTTGCAGCAATTAAACATTTCACAGATCTGCAGTAAAAAAAAAAATATATAACCAAGATCGTTAACTAAGATCCTTTAAAATATTGGGACCGTAATGCTTGTAAAAAGCTGTCCATGATGCAGCACTGTCAAAGACAGAAAAAAATTCAGTTAAGTAGTGTTTTCTATTTTAAGAAGAGCAGAAAAGCAGACTGAATTGATACCTCTCTTCTTCAAAGGAAGTAGAACAGTGGATTGAATATTTTTAATACATTTTTGCTTGTCGTCAAAAAGGAGTCTCAAATCAGAGAACTTTATTGGGTTGATGCAAAAATAATCACTGTTTTAAATCATCAACTTTAAAGCCATATATCTCAGCTTAGAATAAAATTTTTTAATCAAAATAACCATTAGAGTCTATGTATTTTGGCCAACAAGAAACAAGTCCATTTATTCTGGTAGCTTAGAATTCTGGGGTCCTGGGACTGATGAATTCTTCGAAGGTGTTTTTAGCTGCTGCTTGGTTGTGGGAAACCTTTGTCAGGAAATTGCTGAGATACTTCAAAATCTCATAATTAGTGAGAAAGAAGCCTGGTGAGTAAGCTAGGTAAAGTAGAATTTTGTAGCAAAGTTTGTGCAGCTTCTACAGAGTCATTTGCAAAACATGTAGTCAGACGTTGTCAATGAAGAACTGGTCCTTTTCTATTGACCAATGTTGGTTTTAAACATTGCAGTTCTTGATGGCATTTTGTCAGTTTCCTGGAAGTGCTTCTCTGCTGTGATGGTTTCACCAGGATTAAAGAAGTTGTAGAGTATGATTCCACTTGCTGACCACCAGTGATCATAACCTTCTTCTGGTGCAGCTTTGGTTCATGGAAGTGTTTTGGTGCTTCACCCTGGTACAGCTGTTGTACAGTTGTCACATAGAATCCACTGCTGTTAAGGAATGGATCATTTCTGTTGTGTAACAGAAGTGCAGAGCAGACTTCATAGCAATGATTTTTTTGACATTTGCTTAGCTCATGTGGCACCCTTTTGTCAAGCTTTTTTCATTTTCCAGTTTGGTGCAAATGTTGAACAACTGTTGAATCATGAACATTTAGTACATCTGCAGCCTTTTGAGTTGCTTTTTGTTTGGTCCTCTTAGATAATGGCCATCAAGTGGCTGTCATCTATCCGAGGAGTATGTCTGTGACCCTTCTCATCTTCAAGGCTCTTGTTTCCATTACTGAATTTTTGGAACCAAGTCGAGCTGTATATTTGTTGACAGTCCGCTGACCAAATGTTTGGTTGATATAGTTTCCAGTTTCCACTGCTTTACATCCCTTTTTGAACATGTACAACAGAATATCTCAGATTTGCTTTTTTCTGTCTTTAATTTGACATGTAATATGAAAAAGAGAATACAATGAAAACAAAAACATTAGCATGAATAAGTAGATTGAGTTTCATACTTCAAAATGGTATACTACAAGGACACAGTTAAATGAAAGTTTAATTCAGAATAAGCATCACAATTTTACAATGACCAAAACAGCAATTATTTTTGCACCAGCCTAATATTTAGGGGTTATTCTATTGTAGTACTCATAAAAATTAACTGGAGGTCATTCTAAATTGGATTTTTGAAGGTCTCAATGTCATATTTAGCTTGGAACACCCAATAGGAAAAAAAAACCTTGTGTGAGATAACTCCTAAATAACTTACAGGTGTCAGATAATTTAAATATTTGGAGAGCCAGTATATAGCATATGTTTACTTTCATCAGGTGAGTGGAAGGAATGGCTGAGATGATTGTTTAAATGCATCCCAGAAAGTATTTTTAGGGGACTAATTTAGGCTGATGACTTCTGCTTTGTCATAACAAAAAGAGGAAACGGAAATCTGTGTTTTCTTTTTTACGATTATTCATTTTTATAATATGCTGTGGTTTTGTTTTGTTTTTAAGGGAAAACTCACTAAAAATTTTAAACTGTTACTTGTAATCAGGTCATTAAGAAGGTAGCAAACATTTTCATAGCAAAGGAGACTGTGACAGCTTTGTTATGTACATATCAGGGTTAATGTTGGTATAATAATTGGGTTTACAGTAATAGATGTATTTTAATGTGTAGGCAGTTGCATGTTATGTTTGGCCTAGAGATGTTGGGGATGTTCTTTTTCAAGATTTCAAATACTCTAAACTTGAATTCTACTTTGTCTGGCTAATGATCTGATCTGTGTTGAAATACTGGTAGACAAGTTGTTACAGATAAGGTAGAATCCCATAACATTGCTGTGGTTTGTTATTTAAGCAATGTCTGATAAACTCCCCCTGATTGAGGTTAAAGGTACTATGTAACTTGTGTCTACATGAGGCTTGATCCTCTAAATGTGTGCAAGGCTAATGCAAAAAAAATTCCAGTCACAAATGAGTAATAACTGCTAAAAGTTTTATCATGCCTGCTATTACGTTATGTTACTACCTTCATGAGAGTGATTATAAAGCAATTTTCTTGTGCTTAGACCAATTCCTGATGAACCTAAACACATTAAATGTAAATTAAAAGGACTAAATGTACTGCAGATGGGTGAAGAACTACAAAGTGAAATTGGTGAGTATTAGCATATTCTTCAGTTTCTTGTAAAATACATTTCTTTTTCTTTGCAGTTTATTAGCCTGTTGTGTATACAGATGTCATTAAGAGAGAATTATCTTCACTTATTTTAATATGAAAAACAAGTTTACATTCTAGTTCATGGAAGAATGATCCACCTTCTCTAATTGTCATTTTACAGTTCTGGAGTTTCTCCAATATAATTTGTACATTGGGGCATTCATCAAACTGAGTTCAAAGTGTTTGTAAATTTTGTGTCATAACAGCATTCAGACTATTTGAAAGGCATGTACTTCAAAGTGAAACATTTTAAGGTTAACTTTGACCTAAGACTTTAACCTAAGAAGAGGGCATGTTAAGGATGTGTTCTCAGTTTCAATGTAGTTGCTACATGGTGTAGTAAGAAATTAAAAATTCTTACAGTATGCTGGGTTGTTAAAAGCTTGTATGCACACAAAGAAAAGCACATAAGACAAACTAGCAGGTTGAAAAACAGCTTTCAATTTGAAGAGTTTTTTTTTAACTTTATAACAAGAAATAATCTTTTTATTTAGAAAAGCGATAAACACAAATATGTTATGAGTATATAAGTACCTTTTTATTTTTAATACCCTTTTGTTACCCACGAGATGAGGGGATCTTATCAATGTATGTAAATGCCCAAGGAGGGAGTGTAATGGAGATGGAGCCATGCTCTTCCCAGTGGTATCCAGTGACAGGACCAGAGGCAATGGTCACGAACTGTAACAGAGGACATTCCCTCTGAAAACCAGAAAGCACTTTTTCACTGTGAGGGTGACCGAGCACTGGCCCAGGTTGCCCAGATTGATTGTGGAGTCTCCATCAGAGATATTGAGAAGCCATCTGGCCATGGTTCTGGGCAACTGGCTCTAGTTAGCCTTGCCTGAGTAGAGATGTTGGACCAGGTGAATTCTAGAGGTCCCTTCCAACCTCAGCAATTCTGGGAATCGGTGATAGTTGTGTCAATTTTCTCTGTTGCATGTATGTTCCATGCATTTATATTCCCTGTGTTGTGTAATGTTTCATTAAAACAACTGCTGAGGTAATCTCAATAATCATTTTAATCATCGTCGTCTTTTTCAACAGAGGTAATGATTACAGATCAATATGGAAATCAAGTTCAGACAGTGACGTCTGCATGTGTAAATTCCCTAGGAGTTTCTGGGCCTGGACTTGACAAATCAAATTTGAAAATAACTTGGCAGGTATTTATAAGATGTCATATTGTTTATGTCTCTGTGGCCTTTGTGTAGTAATTGTCTTAGTTCTGTCACACTGAATGAACCAAAATCGTGGAAAGGTAGTCAAAGTAAACACTACTTGGTAAGCTTTGAGAAGATAGAAGCATTAAAATCATACGATCCTGTTCTAATGAATACAGCAGCATCTGTTAAAAACCTTATCTCTGCTGCAGCAATACGATGTGGGGGCCAGTCCACTTCATGCTTGAGTCACGTTTTCCTTGTTTCTGGTTCATTGTTCTATATCTTTTTCCAACTTTTTAGTTGTTTTTAGTAATTTCTTTTGTGTTTGTTTATTGTAGTACAGTTGATGTTGCGATCTCTTGAAGAACCGTTTAGAACATACTACTGATATTATCTGCCATATTTTAATTTAAAATACATGCAATACCTTTTAAAATATGTTGGATATGTTAAGTTGTACATAAATTATACATTGACAGGTTCCTGAGAAAAGCTTGAGTTTGAAATTGATCATTTCTTACACAAGAAATCCATTTAAATTTAAAGGAATAGAATTTGTAGTTTACCTTTTAGTCCACTGCCTCACAGTAAAAAGAGTGGATAGTGTCTAGCAGGCATAAGTATTAAAATAGCATTATGAAAAGAACATTAAATTTGTAATTATCTTTATTTGTTTTTGATAAAATCTTCTTTTTGTTTCTCAATAGGAAAGTACTCTGACAATGACAGTAACAGGCATTCGGTTTAAACCTTGTGTTCTTGGAAGCAAGGAGTTGTGCTTTGCTTGGCGTGAATTTTCTGACTTTCTTAGAGTAATTTTAACTGCAGGATCCCCTGCTAAATTGCAGTTTGTGGATTGGCCAGAGTTAGAAAAGGTAAGTTGAACAGTTTTTGTTTTGGAAAAAATGGCAGGGTCACTAGTTAGCAGGTCTTTTATTTCCAGAGCTGTTTGGAGCACTGATGCAAAGCCAAAAAACCTTGATTTCTTAGTATTAAATAACTAAAAATTATCACAAAATGACAGCTATAGACATGTTCTTTATTCTATGCGGGGTAATGTAACACAAGCAAAATTAAGTAAGTATTTTGCAGTAAAACTGTATAAACAGGTTTTAAAAAGGACTGTAGGTGTGAAACATTTTTCATACAATAGCTAATAATATCTCTTTAACTGTTTATTCTGTCCCATTTACCCTTCTACAGATGTATTTCTCTTTAACTCGGTGCAGCAGTTTTACTGCAGGCTGAATCTTAACATTCATCTTCTACTGCTGTTTGCCAAAGATACTGTCCTTAGTGGTGGTACTTGTTGGCAGCTCACCTCTTTATCTGTTACGGGGCAGGGGGGGTGATGCTTAGGATGTAAGAACGTAGTCCCAAATTTATTTAAGTTTTCAAGTGTTTACAGTCAGAAAGTGGTGAAGGTAGTACAGTACTTATATCAAATGAAAAGGATGGAGATTTTTGGAACCATCTGTTTATTTGTTGGGGGTTTTTTATGTTTCAATGTTTACGTTGCCTATTCAAGAGAGAGTGCTGAAGTTGCAGCAGAAAGCAAAATAGGAGAGTGGAAGCAGGTAAAAAAAGTATGGAACTCTGAGTAGGGAAAGGGAATAACAATAGGCATGTGAAGCAAAAGGTTCAGGGAAGTATCATAACTATTTTTATTCTCTAGAAAGCTGTCTAGGTATATCAGAAGATAAAAGATTTAGACCATTTGCTCTTTCTATAACAAGAAAACTGATAAGCCTCTTCAGAAACATGTCCTTGCTTTTAGTTACATCAACACATGTAACCCATGCAATTGAATTCAATTAGTTCATTTTAAAATTACAAAGAATGTAAATGGGAAAGCTCTAGAAATACCTCCTGGAGTTTTACAGTTCTGTCGTGGTCTAACTGTTACGGGAGAGAAGGGCTATGGAAAAGGCAGATGCTATTCTCTGGGGATTTTTGATGTCCTATGAATGTCTGATATACCTAGAATAGAATAATATAATGCATTTGTATCTCTTCCAGCCTGTTGCGGTGATTAATGGTAGAGAATTGCAGAAGCCCCTTATTGTTCAACTGTTTGATCAATGGGGAAATCCATCTCCAGAACCTAATGTCAAAATCAGCCTTACAAAGAGTAGCAGCTTAAAGGTAAGTATAGTCCTTATTACGTTAACTTTGTTTAACACATTTCTGTTGTCACGTCTACTTTACCTTCTTTGTTTTCAAGACATCTTTTGTAAAGTGAATAAAATACTGTAAGGGCACAGAAGAATAAATAATATATAATAATAGTGTCAATGAGTAATGTTTGCAGGACCAATTGCTCAGCTGCCTTTCATTAGAATAGTCACAAATACAACGAGAGTCCTATAGTGCAGTGACCAAGTGTATTTAGTATGCATTCTGGATCTTCTGAGCCTTCTTCTAAATTCTGCATGCACACCTTGCCATCCCATCCTCTTCTCTATCTGAGATAATTTACTAAATAGTAATAATGGTGATATGGTTCAAACTGGCAACTAGATCATTTTTGTCTGGTAATTCCTGAGTATATGACTTACAGTCTGTATTTAAAGCTAGTCAGCATGGTTTGCTCCCTACTTGATTATCCCTGTGAAAAGTATTGGAAATATAAACTAAATTAAAACCTTAAGATATGAATCTAAAACAAATTTAAGTGGTTACTGTCCTTTCCATGAGTGAGCTAGGTGTATTGGATGGTCTGGATAAAAGGATGCTCCATTCATTACAATTTGGTTCTTGTTATTGGGGAGAAAAAAACCCAGTTCTCTAATGTTCGTAACTGCCCGTGCAGAGTCTTTGATATTGAATGTGTACATTTTCAATATGGGATATATTCATCTACCTCTGGATGTGACATTTTTTATGCAGAGCTGGTCTTGGTCCCTTTTTGTTCCTGCTTGCTATGCATTTGTGTCCCTCAGTTCTCTCGGAACACAAAGAAGACAAGAAGACAAGAACTTTCTTTTGCTCACTCCTCAAGAACTGTGCCACAGCCACACCTTTCCCTGAATTTAGCTATGTACCTATTACTTATTGTTATTGTATTTTTTTAATGAAATTTCTTTTTATGTTGAACATTTTTCTTCTTGACTCTCTTGCCATGGAAGCCTGCCTCATAGTTTGGAATTTTTTTTTTGATTGCCCTAGCTACTGCCTTTATGATGGCAGCTGCAACTCCTCAAAGCTTCTAGTTATATTGTTCTTGAAAGTACGCAGAGCCACAGTAACACTATGTGGCTGTGCTGCTTGATTGAAGAGATGTTGTGGTGGCATGTTCATGTCTTTTCAGATTATATGCTTTCCTCCAAAGAGGACCAGCAGCATATTGTAGAAGATCTGTATGTTCTTTATACAAGTGGGATGTGTGCGGGAGGAAGTATTCTAAAAGCCAAGGTGGATCATTGCTGTAATGCATTCATTATAGTACACTCTGCCAGAGCTTAACTCCAGTATCATTTCTAAGAATTACTTCCATGCATTAGCAGAGCAACCAACTGCTATTTGCTGAACAGACACTGGGTTAGTGTTCATGAGTATCTTGGGGAACCTCTTTGGAGAACTGTCATGCCTTGGCATTTCAAATAGGTTGCATGCAATCTCCAAAAGGATATGAGAAGCTTCTGGGAAATTAAATTCTTAGATAAGCTCTGTCTGTATTTCACACCCCATCCTCTAAGTCTCCTAAGCCTAACATTCTGCAGCATGCGTTTCCTGTACTCCACTCTCTATCTTACAGGTCCTAAACTAAGTATTGCTGAACAGAACCACTCTGAAGTCTTACATTCAGCTCAGTAGCAGAAATGCATAAAGCACTAGTTACTGTAACAGTCAAAACTTTCCATTCTGTGATGTAATTTCCAATATAGACTTATTTTGTTGAGTTGAGTATACTCTTCAGGAAAGTTTATGAAATGCCTGGCAATTTTCTTAATATATCTTTACAATGCTGCCTTCCATTTGAACCACTAAGCACATACTTTTTGCCATTGCCTTTCTCTAGTGAAAGTGATAGGATATGCTCGCATAGCTGATGAATCAACTTTCACAATTTTTTTTCCTAATATAGTTTCATTCTTTTAAGTCACTGACATGAGATTTAGGGAAGAAAATAATCTTAGAAGGAGATTACCCACTTAATGTATTCCAAAAATATTGGGTTTGCGTAAGTGGACACTAGACACTTGGTCTCCTGAAATTTGTGCTGAAGTAGCAAAGGATGAGCAATTTGGTGCTAAACACTATTCAGAAAATTACAAACATTTGCACCATATTGTTGCGTTATATCATCAATGAAAGAGTTGAGTTCTCTCTTTGGAGAGGAATACATTACAGAAGAATTCAGAATGTATCCATGGCTTGCTTTGCTGTCCTCCAAACTTTAAAGCTACTATCTGAGGTTCTTTCAATACATTGACAAGGTGTTTCTTAGCTCAGACTAAGGTAGCATGCTCACACATTCACAGAAGAAATAGCTGGTAGTCTTTAAGATTCACAACTGTTTCTATGAGAGGACAGGCATTCTGTAACTGCTACACTGCAAGTCCCTAGTTTCAAAAAGTTTTGGTTGGTGAGGAAAATGAAGTGATAATTTCTCTGTCTTTTAATGTCTAAGGGCAAGTATGACTTAATGGTACTGCCCATCGTAAGAGTTCACTTTCAGTGCGAGGGAAGTAAATGCGGCAAAGACAGGGTGTGCTGAGAAAACGCACCCTGAAGAGTGCCAGTGAATTAAAGGGGAGTTATTTACTAACTGAGTTCAGTGAGAATACCTTTAAGTCAATAGTAGAATTTATATTGACTTCAAAAGGACTTAGAATCAGACCTATTTAATGTGCTAGGTAAATAGGAGTTGTATATGGTATTTGAGGTGTTAACTTCTTGCCAGTGTTGTTTTAGGTTATCTGTCATTAATAGCATTTGATTAAATGCCATTTCTTACAGTATTGAGTTCAGTTCCTGTTTGTCGTTAAGTTTTGATAATCAAGGTGATGTACTTCATCAATTGTCATAACTCTTTTCTCTAGGTTGTCTAGCAGTCTTGCATTTTTGGCAGTGAGATTATAATGGGGCAAGGGGAAGAGAGACACAGATCTTTTAGGGTTTTTTTACTGCAGTGGTATAATTCTTTAATTTTTGCTTCCTACAAATATCTGTGAAGACTGAAGAAACACTATAAAAGGGAATAATTTGTAGAAGGTTTTAGAATCTGAAAATATACTCAGATTAACTTGTGCTATGAATGACATGGTTGCATCAGTAGCAATTAAAGAAATAATATTAACAAAATATTTGAACATGTTAATGAACAAAAATAGTTGAGATAAAGTTATTGTCTTCAAAAATTGGCAGAGAAAATTCTCAAACCTCTTAATATGGTATTCATAACAGTGTATCTTTCCCTAATTTAGAGTGCAAAAATACAAAGAAGCTATTGTTCAAATTGAAGGAGAGTATGCAGGCAAATTATATATACCTTATACTAAGACTTGAAGCTCCTTTTGTGTCATTGAAAGAACAAAATTTTTTTTTTAACAGATTGTTCCTTCAAACCAGCAACATAAAACAGATGAAAATGGTAGGGCTAATCTGGGAATTATTACTATTCATGCACCTAGGTAAGTAGTGAAAAATGTATGGGGAAAAAATTGAATTCTGAAATGTCACTTGCTAGATGTATTTAAGCTGCACATTTCATAAAGTGCCTTTAATTCATAAAGAATTAATCTAGAGCTAAGGTCAAACGTTTATTATTTATATGCTGGTGGAAGACCAGAGAGTGAGCTTTAAGAAACTAATTGCTTAACTAAATAAAATTTAATAGATGCTTCTTTTGTTGTTTTGAGAAGCTGCTGCTCTAATTATCTGAATCCTGTCTTTTCTGATCATGGTAAAACACAGCTCATAATTGTCAACCTGTACCTAGTGCGGGTGGTGTCATAAACCACTTAATGTTTGAAATGTATGAGCTTTGGGTGACCAGATCCAGATGATATGCTTTCATAGCAGGAGCACATTTTAGGAGTGTTGAAACCCCACTGCCTCTGGGTGCTAGCCAGTATTTTAAAGGATTAGGTAAAATCTCCCAAAAAAATTAAATATATGTATTCCTTTGTTCTTATTTGCAATGGAACTAATTAAGTCTCACTTCCTACAGATGTGTGTCCTGTGGCTTCTGCTTCTTCTTGTCAGTCACTCTGGCTCCCCGTACACTCATATGCCCTATCACATCACATATCCAAATTCATGATTTTGTATCATACTTATCTTCACAGTTCTGCTGCCCTTTCCCTATATCCCTGAGCCTTTCTCACAAGGCTAGGTTGGCTTTAGATAGCTTAGAAGCTAACAATAAGTGCTTGCTCTTAAACTTTAGATATTTCATGACAGTTAATAATTTTTGCTTTCACATCTGCAGGATTTGACCCATAGTATTATTTCACATTTGGAAGAAAATCTATTTTAAACTGAGCACTATCATTTATTTATAATGCCTGCATCTTTGTAAAAGGATGAGGATTATTAGTTATCAGCGTATTAGTGGAGCTTGGAAACAAGTGTGCTCGGTAGTAACATTGTACGTTTTATAGTATAAACAATACTGGCTAAGGCATACAGCCTCTATGCAGTTAAATAACATATTCCCAGTTCATTTTAAAAACTTTAAATTTAAGTTTTTAGTACTGTAAAAAAAAAAAGTTTTTCTATAGCAATGAAGTCATTAAATACTTTGAATGCATTTTGCTAGATGTGAGTTGTGTGGAGATTCGCTCTTTGGAAACCGTGAAAGCAGAATGCTCCTTAGACAGCAGACATTACTGTCTTCTGCAACTTAAAGCTGTACAGAGGCACTAAAACATCATCAAGCTAATGAATATTAAGCTAAAATTAAATTCAATAAGCAATTATCTTAAGAATATCTTAAACTTACTATTTTACTTGTCTGACTATGCAATCACACTTCTGTTTATTTTCTTCCCTTTACTACTGATACCTTTTAGAATTTTTTTAACCATGCTTTCATGCACGTGATTCAGACTTGAAGTCTGTTGAAAGCTGTCTTTTCAGAAGAGATATTTTATAACGCTTTCTATGATTGATTTATATTTCAGAGGAGAACACACTTTGCAGCTTAAAGCCTTGTACAACAGGACCACACTAGATTGTCCTGTAATCACATTAAATGTCCTGCCTGATCCTGAGAAACCTGTCTGCTTGAATGTTAAATACGACAAAAATGCTTCTTTTCCAGCAGGAAGTACCTTCCCCGGTAAGTATAAGGATTCTTTGGTGGAAACCAATCACTCTAGCTTTGTAAACCTGTGAAAAACTCTTTCAATCATTCTCCTGCAGTATTTTCTCTAACTTTTTTTTTAGTCAGTTTCGTCTAAGTTCTTTGTAACAGAGGTGCTTCAGTAATGCTTGAAGAGAAAAGATATGTACATCATCTTTGGAAAGCATTTCAAAAGACCTCTTTATTTGTTCGAAATGATTTGCTTTATTTGTCTATAAATGGTAAAAGTACAGAAACTCTTCTCTGTTCTTAGTGAAATAATATATTTCAGGTTTTGACCTTCCTAAAAGATGATCTGAGCTAGTTCCTTCATCTTATTTTCTCTGGAGGTAGCTATGAAATTATAGGCCAACTGTGAGCCAAGAGGAACCAAAAAGTGATCAGAAGTACGCCAGGGACAGTAAAAAATATTCTTCTCTTATGCTATATTCTCTTGCAAAAGAGTGATCTTTGCTTTCCAACTAAGGCTTTCCAACTAAGGCTGCTGAGTCATAAAAGAAAAAAACTATGTCTCGTGTTATATCCCAGTAGTATTCTTAATAAGGAAAACAAATAAAGAGGAGCAAGTTATGACCATGAGGAAGCTAATCTTTTGCTAAAAGCAAAACAGAATTTGAAAGATCTCCTTGTTTCTATAAGGAAACTTTGCCATGAATAAGAGACCTATACTATCTAATTCCGCTAATCAGGAAGTAAGTCTTCTTTACAGTAAGTGTGGGAGATATGATTTTGAAGTGAAGTCTACAAATTTACTAGCTCTTCTTCCGGAAAATTTTAGTCTTTAATTTGCAGTAGCACCATTTGCATTATAAAACCATGATACAAAGATATTCTTCAGAAAGCTGAAGTTCTGTCTAAATAAGTGAACTAGAAAGCAAGTAGTTTCTGTCACTTTAAATATAATAGTATATTAAGGAAGACTAAAAAATACTTCAGTGAAAATTTATTGAAATTAAAAAGCGAAAAACACTTGAGACTCAGGAAGCCTGCTGTGTTTTGTCAGTGGTATCTATGAAGGAGAGTAAGGCAGTGTCCAAACTTTTTGGTTTTCCATTTGATTCCATCCTTGGTTTAAAAAAAGAAAAAGAAAACACATTTGAGACTTTAGTAGATAACTTTTATACCTGTTTGATGAAGTAAATACTAACCCATTTCCTGTACTAAATGGTATTTGCTTAAGAATTAGCAATTTCATGCCTAAATTAATTTATAAGTTACTAACTCTGATATGCTAATCCTACTTAACTTTGCCTTTATTTGGAACAAGTAAATTAAGATTGCAAATCTGATGCAGAGCTCAGGAACTTTTGATCAGTAAATAAGTTTTCAGTACTGGGCAGTTGTTGGAAGGACTATAAAGAAGATAAATAAGTTGGTACATGGATAAATGTAGAAATGGGAGCAGGTTGGGAGCTATGTGACTTTTGTACAGGAAAGTGGTGCCTTGCAGATGTATTTGAAGGAGTTGACAATTGTATGAAGAGAAGTGATCCTACTGATATAGAGTACTTGGTTTCTTAGCTTTTGGCAAGTTCAAAAGACTTCTAAAGCAAGCTGTTATAGGACAGTCTTTCCTGCACTTCAGTCTTTCCTATACCTCTAGGTAGACTTAAAACAAAAAAAAAAAATTGTCTCTGTAAAGAGTATTTTCAGTTCTGTTGGTGTTTCACAGTGATTTCAGCACCTGAATTTTTCCCACCTATTCCCTTTACTCCTTTGTAAATAATTCCAGATTCCCAGGTGATAAACATCTCTCAAAGGTGGAAAAGAATGACAAAATCTGCTTCATACAAATCCATTTGTTGCATCCCAAGCCTGTATGAAATACCTGCAATATCTATTCAAGATTTAGAATGAAAAGGATTCAATTTCAGTACTAGGAGGAAAAGGATTCAATTTTAGTACTAGGAGTTGAGAAGCAGAATACCTCCCACAAATATGAGTGTGGAGGCTTGTTTCTTAACCAAAGGAGGTTTATATGCAGATACAATAATTATACTGAAATAACTTGTTGAACCAGCATTTTTATGGGAGGAGACTTTATGGGAAGAGACTGTTCTTTAAAATACTCCATTCAGTGTTACGAACTTGTCTAAATTCACAAGGTATTTTAGTTTTGCCTATGGGAAGCATACTTTTGAATCATAGAATCACAGAGTGGTTTGGGTTAGAAGGGACCTTTAAAGATCATCTAGCTCCATCCCCTTGCCAAAAAGCCATTTTTCAACTGTAGCATTTATTACATAAATCAATCAGGTTTTGAGAGAGGAGGAGAGTTAAACAGCTTCTTCAGGAGATAACATAGTATATATGGCATTACATTTCAAATAAAATTAGGTATTGAATTTCTTATTTGAAGCCTTATATTTAATTAACATCCTAATTATTGGATTTACTGGTGAACTCAGGTACACCTGAGGGCAGGCACTGTAATCTTGGAGGGATTCATGCCTGAATTTTTCATACGCATCAAACGCAGTCCTGCCTTAAATTGCAAAATTCAGTTCTACATGAGCCGTGCAGCTTCAATTGCATGCATGTCATCCATCTGTAACTATAGTGTCAAAGTGCTTGGTTCACATTTCCAATTGGAGGAAAGGTAGCTTTATTCTTGTTGGAATTCCATTTCCTTCAGGCCACTTAAATTTCTATAGAATATATGGGAAAAGCTAAATTTTTCAGATCAAAATTAAAAGTGGCAAGGATAATATTTTGCCTGCAGAACCAGTCAATAACATGTGAAGGAATAAAACATGTCCCTGTTTGCTGCTTCTAACAGAATGTGTGATACTAGTGTCTAAAAAGTAGACAAACTCAGCTTCAGATCAATAGCAAGGCTCTTCCCTTTTTTTTTATGGTGTGGTTAATAGATAGGGAAAATAGGAGTGCTGTTGCTACGGTCTCTTTCCAACTACTACACCTTTCTATCTAGTTGTTCAGGGCACCACAGTGTTAAAAGGATGTAAAGCTGCTGGAAAGTGTCCAGAGGGCCACAAAGTTGGCCAAGGGTTTAGAGGAGAAGCCGTATGAGGAGCAGCTGAAGTCACTTGGTTTGTTCAGCCTGGAGGAGAGCAGACTGAGGGGAGACCTCATCACAGTCTACAGTTTCGTCACAAGGGAAAGAGGAGGAGCAGGTGCTGATCTCTTCACTCTGGTGACCAATGATAGAACCCAAGGGAATGGCAGGAAGATGTGCCAGGGGAGGTTTAGGTTGGATATTAAGAAAAGGTTGTTCACCCAGACAGTGCTGGAGCACTGAAACAGGCACCAAGACTGACAATATTCAAGAAGCATTTGGACAGCGCCGTCAGACACACAGTGTGAGTTTTGGAGTTGTCCTATGCAGGGTTAGGAGCTGGACTCGATGATCCTTGTGGGTCCCTTCCAACTCAGGACATTCCAAGATTCTGTGATTCACTGGCTAAAACAGATTTGAAGGAAGAGGGAGATGTGAGTCTCCTGTCCTTGAAGGAAGGAATCAGACACTTAAATAGCTAATGATTGTTCTTACCTGAAAGCAAGAAGCCTGGCTTGCCATTTTGATAAGAATGATTATTTGGGAAAGGCAACTTGCAATTTGAGGTTTCTTTAAAAGCAGCCATTGGATAAACTAGGTGAGGTTGTTCCTAAGGGTTGTTACCTGTTCTGATTACAGGGCTAATAAGAGAAGGTTTTTCATATCTGGTTTTAAATTTTTTATTGTTTCTACTCTATTTGGAATGCAGGTTTTGTTTGTTTTTCCTCTAGGTATAAGGGAGATCCAGGGTCACAGAGAAATTCGTGGACTTTGGTTGTCTGAATAAAAGTAATCTTTAAAATATGTTGTTTTCCATTCTACAGATTTTATGGTTAGTGTTCTTTCTGAAGATGAAAACATTATTAAAAATATAAATCCAGCACGGATTTCTATGAAAATGTGGGAAACACAGAGCAGTGGTACTAGGACACCAATAGATGTAAGTCATCAAAACACATTTTCAAAAAGCGTATGAAAATGCTGGTATAGAACAAACATATTTGCCATAGAAACTTTCCTTCAATTAACTTACATGGATATCCTGTTCTAGATTTTAAATAACAAATATTACATAGCAGTCATATTTGTTTATCAATATCTGTCCTGTTACAAGTTGTTGGATTGTTCAGATGTCAAGACTGTAAGTAAGGACAAAACTGCTACTGCTCTACAGAAGCTCACTTACAGCAGGGAGACTATTAAAAGTTACACCCCTGAATTTTGCAAAGAAAATATTCTAAGAATTAAGAATGTGAAACTAATGTTTAAATTACAGGTGATCTCATTGAACTATACGCTGTCAGTACTGCTAAGCATTAAGAATTTATAGCATATTACATAGTAAGATACTTTAACTTTCAGTATATTGCATTAAATTGTTTGCATCTTTCTTTTCAGGTTACAACATTTAGCTGTAGTAAAGTGAGGGATGACAAGGAAGATGGCTTCTTTTACTTCAGGTATAGCAGCATTTGTTTTATAATTACTGATGCAGCTTACCATACAAAATACATAGTCTGAAATAGAAACAAAAGTGTTAGGTATTGGTAATAACAATATGTTATAGAATTAGTTTCATACAGTCTTACAAAATGATAAAAGATGTTATCAAGATGCCGTGAACGTGAGGATAGAATTCTTTCCTAGATACATTTGGCATTTGTTAAATCTGAGAGTAGAGAAGAAAGGACAGTAAGATATAGATTAGAATACATGATGAGAAATGCTGACAATGAAGGGACTACATAATCTGCTTGTCACTTACTTAGTAGCGTTCCTTAATTCTTTCAGTGTTGCTTTCAACTGCTTTAGAATTGCAAGCTGGACAAAGTGGACGTAACTCTGAATTAGTACCTTCTGTGGATGTGTGTTAATCCTAAACCGGGACTGTGGCCCTGTCAATTTAGTGGCCTCTTCTCCCAAGTAACAAGTGCTGAGATGAGAGGAAATGGCCTGGAGTTGTGCCAGGAGAGGTTTGAACTAGATACTAGGAGTTTGTACTTCACTGAAAGAGCTGTCAAGCGTTGGAACAGGCTACCTGGGGAAGTAGTTGAGTCACCAGCCCTGGCGATATTTAAAAGATGGGTAGATGTGGTGCTTATGGACACAGTACACAGTTCAGTGGTGGGCTCGACAGTGTTAGCTTTACGCTTGGACTCAGTGATCTTAAAGGGCTTTTCCAATGTAAACGGTTCCGTGATTCATATTCTGTGATTACTCATTGCTACCAGTGTCTGTGGCCTCGCTGTCTACCACCTGGTTTCTTTAGTTTTCCTGTCCTTGGCACAGTCACAGGTGGGTTTCATGTATTCGACACCAATCAGTGACATGGATGCTATTATGCAGTTTTACAACTTTGCCAGTAGTGTGCGCTCTGGATCTCAACCTTGGCCACTTTGTACACTTTGTGAGTAAGAGAGGGAATTAGCTACTCACATTTTATGTAAATTCAAGCCAAATTATTAAATTTGGAAATAATTTGTTGTTGGAGATCTAAGCATCTCTATGTTCTGTTTCAGTAGCTTTGTGAAAATTCATTGAATGGAAAGTGAAGTGAGGTAGACTTGCAGATTTCTGATTAGGCCATGAAAAACTTTCTTTCACCTAGTAGAGACAAACTCTTGGTGGTTACTTTTCCCAACCAAGCTACGAGAAGTCTTGTTCTAGTTCTTGAGAAACACTCATGGCATTCTTGCTGAAGGAGGAGTATTATGAAAAAGCACTAAAATACATCATGCCTTAACAGAGTTCTCTTAACAAGTTTGGAGGAGTACTTGGAATTTCAAGTTGCTTGCCTGCTTACAAACTTGTCACTTCAGTATTAACTCACTTTTACTTGGGTTTTGGTTTTGATTATTTAGGGATAAAGTGGTTCCAGAGAGAGTGGGCACTTACAGTATCCAATTCACCTTTGCAATGGATAAGACAAATACACTCAGCAGTGACCAGGTTTGAATCTCTGATTAATTCCATGTAGCCAAGAACATGTAATACAGAATCACCTGGGAGAAATATTATAATACTTTGTAAATTCAGAATGCAAATACTTTCGCTTGCAAACTTTGCAAAAGATTATGTTTTTGTTGTTGATAGTTACTTATTTCAAACTGTTGATAATAAAAGTATGTTTTCATTAGCTTTTATAACTAAGCAGAATTTTTGTGGAATAACGGCTGCATAATTTGCAACCTAATAGAACTGTTCTGTGGTCATGATAATTTATTTCAAGATTGTCAGTAATTTTCACATGCATGTGTTTCAGCATTTTTGAGCAATCCATGTGTGCATGTGAATTGCAATAAATTATATCAATATTTTATTTTGTTTTGTTTTATTTTATTTTTCTTCCTTTTCTGCTAGATTATAATTGAAGTTGTACCTAATGACCCTGTACGCTTGTTACCTGATTGTTTACCAGCTACTCCAGCAGTTTCCAATGTACGATCCCTTAGTAGCCGTACACTGGTCAAGGATTTATACCTCCATATAATGGTAATTATACTTTTTAAAAAAAACATAATTAGGGAAATATCTAAGACTGCTAAAAATATGTTGAATTTTGCTGTAAGGCATTGCTGCTATCGCGTTGCAGTTTAACTTCATGAAAAATACAGAAATCAGTGATTTCCAATATATGAGAGGTGCGTCTTGTTTTATTTACAAAGATAACCAAAGTTAAAACATGCCATCCTTGCTGTCAGGCGTCTCAATTGAAATCCATTTCTTGTTGCCATAGGAAAAAAAAGTTTTAAGAATAGATTCTATTGGGAAAACATATATAGAGCAGTTGTTTCTCTCCGTGAATTTTCTTCCGGGAGACAGTTTCTCTTAGAAATCTTATATTACAAAAATAAGGTTTCCTGAACTTTGAACATTCACAGGATACAGGGAGCTGACTTACCAGTTACTGCTGTGGGCTTAACAGAGTTGAGAGAGTTAGTTTAATTTATCACCACTTAAAATAGATTTGAGTAGTGAGAAACAAAGACGAAAAAAAAATAAAGCAACACCTTCTCCCTCACCCTTTCCCACACTCAGCTTTGCTCCATACTTCTCTACCCTTCCCCAGGTGGTGCAGGTGGATGGCAAATGGCGGTTGTGGTCAGTCCATAACAGCTGCTCGCTGATGCTCCTTCCTCCTTGCAGTTTCCCTGCACTATATATGGGTCCCTCCATGGGCTGCAGTCCTTCATGAACTCCAGCATGAGCCTTCTTCACAGCATGCAGTCCTTCAGGAAATATCCACCTGCTCTGGCATGGAGTCCTCCATCGGCTGCTGTGTGGATATCTATTCTGCCGTGGTCTTTCATGGGCTGCAGGGAAATACCTGCTTCACTGTGGTCTTCCCACAGGCTGCAAGGGAATCTCTGCTCTGGTGCCTGGAGCACCCCTTCCCAGCTTCTTCTTGAGTCTTGGTGGTGCCTCTGTTCTTTCTCTTTTTTCCCTTCTTCTTGTCCTATACATTTTTTGCCCTTTCTTTTATATATTTTCCCAGAGGAAGCACCACCTTGGCAGAGGGGCCGAGCCATGCCCTGCAGTGGGCCGGTTGGAGCCAAC
Source organism: Dromococcyx pavoninus (assembly GCA_033558185.1). Classification (NCBI taxonomy): domain Eukaryota; kingdom Metazoa; phylum Chordata; class Aves; order Cuculiformes; family Neomorphidae; genus Dromococcyx; species Dromococcyx pavoninus. Next base: position 2,596,082 of record JAUMJL010000362.1, on the reverse strand, counting down.
CAGCAGCACAGGAAAGCCACAGCCACTCCTCGCAGAGACTGCCCTGTAGTGCCCCCCTGCCAGCACCTTGCCATGCAAACCCAGTGCAGTATATAGATGGATTACTTAATTCATGTTTCAAACTAAGTTTGTCTTTTTTTAACTTATAGGATGAATTCAACAACCACGCTGGAATTGATCTAGTTGGCAGAATAATAGCAAAAATTAAGAGCCCCAATGAAGATGATACAGAGATCCCACAGTTTCAGGGGAGAGTTAGTACAATTGAGTTTCCACTTGCCAGAGGATCAGCTGCAATTGTAAGTGCGACTGAAATACACCGTTAGCTCCAGGACCAATGGAGCCTATTTTCCTACAGTTTCAAAGCTGATCTTAAACCTTGTCGTGTTTTGTGGAAATTTAGTATATGTTGTAACTTTCCCTTACTGATGAGTATATAAATTATTGCTTTTCTGTTTGGTTGCTGGTTTTCAGAAAGCCTGAAGGAAAGACATTCTTTAAATTGGTTTTCCTTACCAAGTGAGGGAAGTTTGCAACTACATTCTAAAACCGAGTTAAGGACTGGGATGTGCAGGGGGATCCAGAATAGGTCTTTTCCTCATTTGAATTTCACATGTAAATGATACTTCACCAGTTTGTAGTTAAACCATTAATATTGGCAATATTTTGCATTTTCATTTATAATACTACCTAACTGTAATATCTTAACATCATTTAGTCTGACCTCTTCATAGAGATGTAATTAAATTTTACCAAGTTCTCTTTAAATTTTGTCCAGCTAACTAGGTTTACGTAAGGACATCCTATCCTCATTTGAAGAATTAAAGATAAAACTACCACTTCTCTTTATGCTTTATTTGAGTCATTAGTGCCCTCGACTGTTAAAAATGCTTTCCTTTTCTCTGGCTGTAGCATCGTGCGTACCTCTGAAAGTACTGGGTATTATAGTCACATCATCATGGTCACTTTTTGTTTGACAAATATAGATTGTGTTTTTTAAACCTGTGAGTTCTGGTTTCAAGAGTTGTTACGAAGTATTATATAGAAGTCACAATTGTTCAAAACACACCAAAAAAACCCAGCTGAGTGTGGAGTCACACATTTGTTCCAAGTAGAATGATCACAGTATCTCTTGTAAGCCTATAGAGAGTTTCAGTCAATAGAACTGAAGTCAATTCACTATTCATATTGTGAAATAGATATATATAGACATTTATTTTAAGTTACCGAAGTATCACATAAGAATTGGAGAGCAGAAGTATACCCCTACTTAATTTGCTTCCTCTGGTTGTCACATGTTTCACTAGCCTGAAATCTATGGAAATCTTTAAACAGTTAGAAGGTGAACTGAAGGAGGATCCAACTTTTTGAAGACATTTTCTCAGCCTCCTTTTCTACCTTGTTCATTCAAAGCAGCTTCCCAGCAGACTGGCATCAGTGTGTGGCAGTTGGAGGCAGATACTGCCTTACCAACAAACACAAAATCTCCCATCTTGGAAATCACCACAATAAAACCAATATAAACATTAAAATCTGTAGATCCCACATACAAACTTATTCATAATATATTTTATTCAGTATACTGGCTGCTTTTATGGAACTACATAGATAAAACTTAATGACAGCATAAGTAATTCTCTGTTGATAAGGACAGAAACATATAAACATGCGCAAACACTTCTTACTGACAATCTGTTAAGCTCTGACCTACTTTGATCCATAAGGAAAAGTGTCAAAATATGTATAAAAAACAAGCTAGAAAAATAAAACACATTGACTAAATAGAGCTGTCAGATAAAATCAATGTAGTAATTGCTTTATGGTGCACTCTGAGTTTCTTTTGTTCCCCAGACGTGTTTCAGGAGTAATAAATTAATTGGTTTGCAAACACATTTTGCTTAGGCAGCTAGGATGAAAAAAAGCATTGAGGGAATAATAATCCTATAGAGTGGACCCTTAACAGTCGAAATAAAATTACTGACTGATTTCTCAGACTCCTCACTGACGCAGAAATAAAACAATTGTTTTATCTCCATGTACTAGTAACCTGCTATTGAGCCATTGTGATAAATGCTACTGTCTTGCTTCAGTGACCAAGCCGTGTAAGGGGAGGGGCATATTTGGGGTTTTTTTGTTGACTTTGGATTTTTTTTTTTTAAGTAGATGCTTTTTCTTTCTACTTATATATTCCTGTTTTGGTGGGGGGAGTGGGGTGTGTTCTGCTTTCTCATTACTGTAATCTGGTGAGATCCTACTGCTTTTGACAGTAACTTGTGTTCCTTGGTCTTCCATGGGAAGTAATTCCATTTCAGTTAACCTTATATCTCTTCCCCTTTGTGGACAGTTTTCAGTTGTCTAGTTTAGACTTTAGACAACTTAGAAAACTCACATGGAAAGGATTTGTTGGTTGTGATGCACTGTATTTTTCATATAACTGGGAATGGGAGGAGACACAGTATGTTTTTTAAGTATCTTGAAATCGTCAATCTTGTTTATAAATATAATTGTTTGCAATTAACATCAATGTAATGACGCTGGTAATCTGACATGCTGAGGTTCAGAAATACCAAACTTGTTTAAGGAAGGAAAATTACTAGATTTTTATTGGTATAAATTTTCTAAGAAAAAGTATTTCCACTAGACTTCTCCTGATTTAAATATGTGGCTGCAATATTTTTGAAAACCATGAAGACTATCTTTGAAGGTTATATATCTATCTCTTCTTTTAGGCTGCAACCACCTCTCTCTTGATTTGGCCAGTTGAGTAGCAATTTCTACATATTAAAGGTGGAAACAGTATGAGTTTTATTATAAGCATTATTCATTTTATGCATGATACCTTTCCCAAGTAACGGTACATTTAGATATTACCTGTACTAATTTTATTTCTATTTACCATTCTTTATGAGTTTATAGTATTTCCTGTGTTTTTAAAGAAAGGTGAGGGATTTAGTTTGCCTTTTCAATAAGGAACGAGAAATGGGATGTTGGATGTTAATGTTTGGATTTATGTTGTTCTTTCATTTGGGACCTGCTGTCTACTTCCATGGTAACAGCAGTAACTTTAACTCAGCATTGGGAATGGTTTGGTTTTCCTTCTCTGTGTTTATGCATTGGATCTTTCTTTTTACTGTTCCATTTGCATTTAAATGTTCACGTGCTGAAGGAAGTACATCTGAGGAAATCTTGCTTATGGGACACTGCAGAGAATGTTTTTCTGAGCATATGTCTCTTTAATAAAATATAGAGCCAAAATAATAAGACTCTTTAAACAGGTTAGATTTTTCTATTTTACTACTTTTTATTAGGTATAAAAGGCATTTCCAGCCAATACTTAAAACTGTAGTGATACTGTGTACACATTATGGATTCACAATCTTATAAGGTTTAGTATTTGAAGAATGTTTGTTTCATTTTGTGTGTTACCTTAAGTGTGAACATAAATTTATGTCTGTTTGTTTTATTAGAATCTAGTGCTGGCTGAAAACAGTCCTGGAAGAGACAGCGCTGAATATATTCTTGTATTTGAACCAGATCTGCCAGCTTTGAAAAAACCTTTGGAACCATACTGTCTGTCATTCATGTTTTACAATGGTATGTTTCAATTACTCTGAAATGCTTGCTTTTCCTTAAAACCAACTATTTTTATGTACATAGTACTCATTCAGAATTGCGTAATAGCTGAATAGATTTTTGTTGATGTTTAAACCATGTTACTGTGTTTTCTTCTAAATGTATATTTATTTCTGTAGATTTCAAGAAGCAGCAACAGATGGCAACACTTACGAAGGAGAGAGACCAATTATCCCAGTCCATAGGTGTTTACAGAAATTGGTTTGATACTACTAATCAGCTTGTAAATGAAATGAAATGTAAGTTCAATCAAATATATAAATAAATTTCCTGGGAATTAAACATTTTCCTTTAATAATTTTGACAATAGACAGAGAGGGGGAGAAAAATCAATATTGAAATCATGAGCTACAATGATTAGAGGGGAGCATAAGGTAGTGTATCTTTGCATTAGCAGGGAAGCATCTGGTTATTTGGATGGACTTACCTATAAAGGGCTTTGATTTGAGGTAGAACATCTTATGTCAGAACTGTCAAAAAGAGGAATAAAGTTTGTGGTCTGATTCTTTTTTCCATGACTGCCTTGCACTCTCATCATTGCAATGGATATGTGAATGCTTATCCATCTAGAAATTCAACAGTTGCCTGAAAACAATCTTAGAGAATGAACTATAGATAATCCTCTTCCAAAAAGTTAGGGGTTTTTTTTTCAAAATGTTACCTTTTTCCTCCCACATTTGGCCTGATGTACGTTGTTCAACAGTGTTGTGTAGCTATTGTTTATCTCTATGTTCTTCAGCAAATGTAATCCTTGGTAAAGCCTCTTAAACGGCAGAGCAATGTGAGGGCAGTTGTTTATGGGACTGGAAGAGATGAAGGAAATGTTTTCTTTGCATTATTGTTTTGTTTGAGTCATCCTGACTGATCAGAAGGTTTGTTTTCAAAGATGCATTTTGAATCCTTATTTTAACTAATCACTAAATATATATAAAGCACGCTGGAATTAAAAAATTATATTTTTAGTGCAGGGCTATGTTTCTGTTACGTGCTTATTGCACAATTCCATGATGGGACAGACTGCAGTATGAAAAGGAAACAGTTTTGTTTTGTATTTGCAGATTTTTGCGCTTCTCTAGTGAGTACGTTAGAGCACAGCATTATACTTTATGCTTAAATAAACATTTCCAGATATAAACCTATTTTGGATAGAGAGAGTGGAAAGCAACTCACCTGTGTTTTCAAAATTCTTTCAGTTCAGATATGAGAACTGAGGAAATAGTGTTCAGAAAGTGGTGTCCCATATAGGAGACAAAAGAGCTACTACTCCTTCCTTCTCTGTTGCTGTTTTGCTGGTTGGGGAACCATTTGGAAAGATAATTGAGGATGAAAATTAAAAGAGCTTGCATTCTCAGACTGACCTAAGGACTAGCTGCATTGCTTCCTGATGCTGAAGGAGATGGCAACTACTGAAGTTGCTTAAAAGCTGGACAGATCACAAGATCTTTGTGGACAAATCCTGATGTTCTGTGCTGAAATTGAGAAGAGAATAGGGTCAGGGTGGCACAATTCTGCAAATTTGTAAGAAATTCTGTAAGAAGTGTTCCATTGCTTTCTAATGGTTCTTTTACTCTCTGTTGATTTTGTTTCAGGTCAGGTTAAAGAAGCTAAAGCAAGAGAAACTCAGCTGAAGAACGAACTGAAAAAACACCAAGTTGATTTACCAGAAACAAACACAGTATGGATTATTTCTTACTAAACTCTATAATATCTTAACTATAATTTTAATATGAAACTATTTTCATTATATATATAGCATTATTCAGTCACACTGGTATATACACTAGCACCTGTTACCGAAACCCTGAAAATTTAAATCATGAGAAAATTTTGTGAGTCAATGCCAAACTTTTTTTTTTTTACTGTTCTGTTAATGTGACTGCCTTTTCAAGTAACTGCTAGAGAAATAAGAAAAACTTGTCCTTTATACCCTGATCTCGCTTTTGTCTTTCTGCCAAGGTTACCAGTTGTGTTACTGCTAGTTTTTGAAGCCTGATCAATATACACCGGATGTATTCTGACATAAATAGACCATAGAAAACTCTTTTCAGAGAATTAGTGAATTTTATATGTTACCGAAAGAGTTGGTGTAAAAGTAAGTTTGAAAAATTCAGGGCAATGTACCCCATTGCTAATTTCCCATAACGTTCCAATCAGGTTTTAAAGAAACTTTTTAAAGAAAGTTTTCAAAGTGCCAGCATTTTGGAAAAAAAAGAATTTATAAAATCAGTTGTCTTTAGGTCAAATAATTACTAATCACAAATCAGTAGAATTAAATGATATGCATTCTACAATCATGATGCCCAAGTTCCCTCTGCTGACTAAATTTTTCAGGCCTGGGCATAGTCCCCTTCTAAAATGGTTTCTTTTCATGCATTTGTGGTTGTCTCTTCCTGCTGCTTTAAACTCTCTTCAGTTTTGGCTCTAATCAAGTTCTGGTAGCAATTTGTGAAAAGCTCTCTGAAGTCTTTAAAAAAAAAGTAAGTTGTAATAGAAAAGTTCATAGGCATAATTGCAGAGTTGCCTCCTTTTGCTCTCCTCTGAGATTATACGCAGTGGTTCCCCATATATTAAGAGTCTCTTTCAAATTATTGAGTGTTTTTTGTTAAGAGCTTGGTTGAAAACAGGTGAAGTAACTACCCCTGCAGCTCCACCCAATGATACATGCTTGCTAACTTTGAATTTTAATTCTTAGCTTCAATATGTGGATTCTCTTATAAAAAAAAAGATGTTGGAACAAGAAGGAGTAATGAAACAGCCAAGGCGAACTTGTACGCTCCCGAACTATCCAAAAGGCAACCAGGATATTTTAGGCAAGGTGAGTTTTCTCTCAGGGAGCCTTCAAATGAGTTTTGTTGGTTCCTGGAAGTCATAGTGATGAAAACTTAGCCAGCCAAATATGTAAGTAATTTTTGAGGATTATTAAAAAATTTAACATTCTCAATCCATCAGATGACCAGCTCTTCTAGCAGAGCCATCAACAGGAGAATTAGATGTCTGATTGAATTTGCGGGTGATTGTGATTAGTATGAAAAGGGAAGGTGGTCCTGGCTTCTATTTTGACTGTTCTAACTTCTGTGGTACAGATTGCTCATTTAGCTCAAATCGAAGATAACGAAGCAGCAAAAGTTATCTCTTGGCATTTGGCAAGCGACATGGATTGTGTAGTCACACTGACTACTGAAGCCGCTCGTTCTATATTTGATGAAACTCAAGGTCGACAACAAGTGTTACCCCTTGATTCTATTTACAAGAAGACACTGCCTGATTGGAACAGGTAGAGAAAAAACAATAAAACTTCTGCATTTGTATTGCATACTACAACTTTTTCTTGTCTAATTTGTTTTTTAAGCTTTACTCCTAGTAAAGATTCGAAATATAAAATTTCTGAATTTATTATTATAGCAACAGTAATGTCACTCGGAATGCTAGCTGAAACTAGCTTTATAACTTTGATGTGCATTGTTCTTTATTTAATAGGGTTTTCTATTAAAAAGAGAAGGCAATCTACTTTTTTTTTCACTTTTATGTGTGTTCTAGGAACTTTTTTTAAATAATTCTAATGCTTACAATCATTCTTACTTTAAAAAAATCCAATTCCAGGATACATTCCATGAAATAGTAATAGAAATTCATTCTGTTGGTGTGGTTTCTTGGAAGATAAAGGAAAATATAATAATTCTGTGCCTGAAAATAATTTGCTTATGAAGATGACTGCTCATATCATAAAGAATACCTTTTAGAAAAGATCTGGTGTGCAGATGTATTTATAAGGTCCAAAATCTCAGGTTTTATAACAGTATTAAAACTCCTCTGTAAAATAGTGTATTAAAACTCGTCCATATTTTTTTTTGTACATATGTCTCATTACAAATTAGTGTTTCGCAAAAGCATCTTTAGTATAACTGGCGTTTCAGCTAATGTTGCAGTCATTTAGCACCTAATGTGAAAGTGTTAAATCCATCAGTTAGTTTGGAGTTAGATTAGATTGTCAGAAGCGATAATGAAACAAGGACAAATGACTTTTTTCTCTTTTTTTCTTCTCCTGTTTCTTTAACTAGGCCTTTACCTCACTTAAGAAATGGAAAGATCTTTTTCATACCTATTGGAAATCCAGTATTTGCCAGAGACCTATTGACTTTTCCAGATAATGTAGAGCACTGTCAAACAGGTAAATAATATTAAAGAAATTGTTTATATATTCATTCTTCTTAATAAATGAAATACAGAAGCATCACAAATCATAATCGGTTCTGTAATGTTCATTGAGACATTTTCAATTACCAGTGCATATTCCACGTGAAGTCTCCTGGTAAAAAGAGGGTGACTTTAGTGTTTGCAAACAACTGCTGCAAAAATTTCAGCAATGAACACCGTGTTCTGCTTGTTGTCTTATTTTTGTTTTCTCATATAGTAGAGGTTTTTTCTTTTTTAAATCACTACAGCATATTTTCATATTGCAGAAGTCACTGCTTTTGTTAGGCTGTTTTTCCAGTCCTAGTCCTCTCAAAAAATGTGTAATACATACATTTATGAATACTCAGACTGAACTGTGCATCACTATATAAGTTATGCTTAAATAGTTACAGTAAGAATAAACTTTCAATTTTTATGTAGATTTTAGTGAACCATCATCCTCTCACTTAGTTTCTAACATCACAGCAGTGCCTACCTTTTCCTACACTCTGTTTCTTAAGTAGACCTGCTCCTATATATGGAGAGCTGGAACCTGTAATTAGTTCAGTAAATTTTTCCTTTTACTTCCCAACTTCCCAGTTTTGAAATATTCCTCTCTAGTGTTAATATAAATCAATTTTCAGTCCAGCTTATTTCAGAAAATTAGATATTACCAGAGAGTTTTAACAGTAAATTCTTCTTTATGTCCCTTGGGAATTCAAAAACCATATTGCTTGATATGTCTCCTTCAAGGGTACATTAAGTTCGACTTTGTATAAAACAATCTTTTATTAGCAGAAAAAAGTCTTAAACTCAGTTGGATCATCAGCCTGTGAATGTTTTGGGTTTTTTTTGCTTTGATAACCCATTGAATATTGAGAAACTGAGAACACAGTTCAAGGAGGACTTAAAAAAAAGATCATTTATATAATTTCCTAAAACTTGGGATTTTATTGTGTGCATCTTGGTAAATGTAAGATATTAAGAGAGTGCTTTGGTGGAGAACAGTCAATTATGCCGTAAGGCAATTAAACATACTTATTTTTCTGTATCAAGTCTTTGAGGAAAACGGAAAATTGCATGTTTATCTCAATCTCAGAATAGAAATTCATTGAAAAAGATAATGGACATGCTGTTTCATTCACATTTATCTGAAAAGCTGTAATAATTATGCTTCAGAATTGATTTTGCAAAACTCAGGTTATTTTGTTACAGAGAAATTTCATGGTTCAAAAAATTACATTTTTCAGTGTTTGGGATGCTCTTGGGTGACACTATCATTATAGATAACTTGGATGCTGCCAACTATTACAGAAAAGAGGTATGTTTCCATTATTCTTGACACTTTTTAAAACAAATATATTGCATAGCTACATATTTAATCTGTTAGAAATCTAGAATGATTGCTAAGATTACTGCTACATTAGCTATAAGTGTGCTTATAGTCTGTAAGTCTCAATGCACTTAACAGTGAATGAAATCTCTGTTGCTGGCACTGAGAAAATTACCTCTATTCAAAAAATTCCATTATTTGAATGTTGCCATGAAGCATGGAACCATGGTTTTAAGGACAAATATTTCTAGTTTTGCAGTTAGTGTTAAATACAGATTCTTCAGTACTTTCCTACTCCCTATATGTATAATAAAACACAGGACTCTGAGCCACATGATGAAATTTCAGATCCACTAAAATGACTAAGATCTTGATGTGAAAGTTACTAGACCTTTTTCTGACCCATTTTATTTATGTTTAACATTTTAGCAAAGAAAGTATCTGAGGAAGTCCTGCATTGGGCCCTTTCTGTTTCAGTTTATGAGGCCGTTAGCATGGAAATATTGACTGAACATAAGAATGTAGAACTGTACTGATTAAATATTTAAGTTCTTAGGACTGGATATTGTTATTTTTTTTCTTCTGTAGAAAGATAAGAAATTATACGTTGGGATTTTTCTTAAGAAAACACGCTAACAAGGAAGCCCTGCAGGCATCTAAAATCAGTTGCCTGTTTCATTTTTTCACAGTCAGTGCAGCACAGATTTCCTGCTCTGTGCTCTGGGCCTGACCAGCTCTTTTAATCTGTGACTGTGGAAGTGCTGCTCAACTGGAGACTGGCAAATGTAACTCCCATTTACAAGAAGGGTCGGGGGGGAGGATCCAGGGAATTACAGGCCTGTCAGCTTGACCTTGGTACCAGGGAAGGTCATGGAGCAGATCATGTTGAGTGCTGTCACACAGCATATGCAGTACAGCCAGGTGATCAGACCCAGTCAATATGAGTTTATGAAAGGCAGGTCCTGCCGGACCAACCTGTTCTCCTTCTATGACAAGGTTACCCGGTTAATGGACGAGGGAAAGGCTGTGGACAAGGCTGGTGAAGGGGCTGGAGAACAAGTCCTACGAGGAGCAGCTGAGGGAACTGGGGTTGTTTAGTTTGGAGAAGAGGAGGCTGAGGGGAGACCTCATCGCTGTCTACGGCTGCCTGAAAGGAAGCTGTGGCAGAGCCACTGTTGATCTCTTCTCTCAAGTGACAGGTGATAGGACAAGAGGAAATGGCCATAAATTGCGCCGGGGGAGGTTCAGACTGGATATTAGGAAGAATTTCTTTACCGAAAGTGTGGTCAGGCACTGGAACAGACTGCCCAGGGAGGTGGTTGAGTCACCATCCCTGTAGGTGTTTAAAGAACAGGTAGATGAGTTTTTGAGGGACATGGTTTAGTGGATGTTGGGTGCGGTTGGGCTCTATGATCTCAAAGGTCTTTTCCAAACAGAAGATTCTATGATTTCATTCCCTTTTTATTGGCTACTGCTGGCTGTAAATCTGCCAAAAGAGACTGTCTTGAATGTTTCCAGATAGTGTCTCAGTTGTAAAGGGATATAGTCAGAATAAAAAAAAAAACCAGGGTGATTTACATTGTCTAATTTTCCTCATATGTTAATAACCATTTCAAGTGTCCATCAAGTGAACAAATAGCTACCATTTTTCAGTTGTGAAGACTGTATGTGCTTCTTTCATCAAAAAGTGTATATTTTTTTAGTGCAGAATCGAAGAGAAGAGACAGGTGAGTGAGATCTCTGTTGTTAATCAGTGTCAGAAGACTGACCATGTGTGTCAGTTCAGGAAAAAGAGTTTGTATACACAGTCATTTCTGAAGCTGAAGTCTGAGTCATTTCACTTGGTTAGTCTGTCACCCCATTTGTTTCAGTCACCCATGACAGGAAAATTTCATTAACTATATGGAAGTTTCATTGAATATGTTGATAAAAAATAAATCTCTTGGATTTTACATGCATTAAATCTTGTGCATTTTAAAAAAGCTATCTTCATCAAATAATTGACTAAATGCTCACATTTTTTATTCATGCTATTATTTATTAGCATATCCTGCACAGTATATGTTGATAATAGGCTTTTTCCCAGTATAGATCAAAATTCTGTCCCCAGACTTTTGTTAAAAACTGAGGACACAAACCCCCCACAAAAATTCAATTTCCGCAATTATTGGCAGCACTGTTTCATTCTAATATATATATTCTGTTACTTGAAAGCAAAAGTCGTGAAATATAATTTCATCACCTATGTTCTCATTAGAGCATACACAACAGCTTTCAATGAAGTTACTAATTCAGTATCACTTTTTATACCTGTGCAGGTTGTAAAAATTACACATTGCCCTACTTTGCTGACAAGAGAAGGAGACAGGATTCGCAGCAATGGAAAATTTGGAGGCCTTCAGAATAAAGCTCCTCCAATGGACAAGCTCAGAGGAATGGTATTTGGAGCACCCATGCCAAAAGCTTACTATGCTTTCTCTGGACAGATAGGTGAGTTAATGAAGTCATGGAAATACAGAACTTCCAAAATTATACTGCTTGCCTATGTTCATTATTCTCTTATGTAATATAAAAAGGAAAATTTCACTTTAGCATAAAGTTAGTTTAACAATATGACCTGTACAATGTCTTATTTATAAATTTCCCTTGTCTTAGAAGCTATAGCTACAAAATTTCCTGAAAGAAAAAATAATAATCATGAGATATTCCCCCTTTTTCTTAGTCTTATTAAAGAGTATGAGGAGTGGTAATCTTTCAAACAGTAGGCATGAGGTGCATGAGCTGATGAGTTCCAGCATCCTTGAAAAACAGAAGTTTCAAGTTTTTCTCCTCTGGAAATGCCACGCATCAATTTAGAAGTTCTTACTGTGTATGTAAGCTCTTAAAAGCAGGGCTATTAAAATTCCAGTTCTCATCAGTCATGCACAGCACTTCCTGCGTTATTTCCCTAACAAGAAGATACCTTATATTTCCTGTGGGATCACTTATGTTTCATTATGTGCATAGATTCTTTCTTTTAGCATAAAGGTTACGAATGAAGTTAAAAGATGGCAGCTTCTGACATGTAACAGCTGATCTGGCTGATGTGTAAAATATTGAGAAGTCTTACTTACAAATAAGGTTGTTCTTAATTTTCAAAAAAAAGGCCATGAAGTTTTTCCATGACAATATTCCTAGAAATGTGCAATGGAGGGCATGAGGGACAAACAAGAGAAAGAGGACATGTACTTATTGGAGTAGCATTATACATGAGCAAACTACTTAACATTGACCAGTTGAGGGATAAAAAAAACTAAAAATACCTTTCCTAGATATTTCAGTAAAAATATGGGAGAAAAGGATAGGAAGCATTTCAGCTACAGACTAAAATATGCTGGGTGTAGCACACTTTGTATTTGCCTGTCAACGTATTTTCAATTGTTGAGCTCAATTATTACCCATGTGAATTCACTTGGACTTGTTGTAATTTAGTGCGGGAACTATCATGGTGGAAGAAAAGGGCATGTTTTAATTTCACTTGGGTAGTTATGAGACATTTGAAGGAAGATAATAGTGAAATTCTGTATAAAGGACAGCACCTCGTTACACAAGACGTGTTTTGAACTAGATTTCAGCCTTAACGTTAGTTGTGACTTGCTGCTCTTCTGTTTGTAGCATGAAAGTGATTGCTTATACTGTGATTACACTGACAAGTTACTACTAAAATAAACTGTACCAAGAATTTACAGTGTCTTTTGTGTGAATGTGCTTTGGCAAATGTAAGGTAATTTGGTGTTCAGTTAAGCTCTGTGCAAGCTGCCTCATGGTTGCAAGAAAGTAAAATGAATGAGCCTGGGCTAATGTGCTTGAAGCCTTTTTTTATTACCTGCAGTATTTATTCAATGCTTGTTCTAAGAAAAATTATTCTCCTCATATGTTAAAAGAGGAACAAAGTTTGTCAGCCTTGTTTACCTGAATCTACTGCTGTCTCTACTTACATAGTCGGGACAAAGTGAAGCTCAGTAAATGTTCTCTTGTTCCACAAGGTGGACTAGAATTCAAGTCAGTAATAAAAGCTTCAGCTTTATAGCAGTAAAAGTAAAACATACTACAAGGACACCGAATGGCATGAAATGTAGGATTCAGTTTGGAGCACACAAGTGGAAAGATTTGTAAAATAAATACCCGTTTGCCCTGTCATTTTCAGAGTTCACTGGTGATTTACTGTGATCTAAGATATGAGCTCAAAAAGAAAAGAGAAATCAAAATACTGGATGAGATTTTTTTTTTCCCAGTTTGTCTGTACAGTCATCTTAAGTAGAGCTCCTGGTCTACTATAAGTCTGGGTGGATTTTTCCAGTAGTACTTTTGAAAGATACATGTTCTTGTGAATCTTATATACATTGTCTGGATTGTATTTGGTAGCCTTTTTACTGAAAATGACAACTTACTGGTTTGTGTTTTATTGTTTTATTCTTCGATTAGATCTTCTTCAGCAGTACCGTGCAGCATTGGTGAAACTTAATAATGTGAATAAGGACCTTGATGTACAATTGCAGTCACTTAACACTCCAGAAATGCAAAAGAAAAAACAGGAACTTGCTGAGCAAGAGAAAAACCTCAAGCTAGTTGAACAACAGTTGGGTAGGTTATTGTGTTATACTGCTGATGTCCTAAAGGAGGAGAACTGTTAACTGCATCCAGATGTATTCTACTCTTACAAACTAACAAGTTCAGACTGTGGAGAAAGATTGTTAGAATGAAGAGCTTAGAGATGTTTCATTTTAGGTAAAGAGTAGAAAAAATGTATGTAATACAATGCTGTGAATGATGCCTAGGCCAGCACTGCCCTAGTAATGTGTTCAGATAATAAAAATGTGGTCAGTTAGCATCTCGTGAACATGAAACTATGATTGTAGTAATGTGATATTATTTAACTATTTATCTGTCTGGCCCAGTGGTAGAGAACATTGATATTCTTTTTGAAAAGACTGCGTAGTAAAGAGCTGAATTGTTATTGCTTTTGTTAAGGAAACACTATCAAAACATTTTACTATAGAAAGAAACATCCCTAGTTCTGCAAGGATAGTATTTTTTAGCTTGAAATGTTTTTATGTCAATGTCAAATAATTTGTGATATTTCAAAATGTATTATAAAACCCAACATTTACTCTGTGACAACTGTAAATAAAGCAAATGTTTTTACCTGTCATCTTTTAACTCAGTTTCAGACATAGGGTAACTATAAAATTTATGGCATGTTTAAAACCTTACTTCAGAGGTTTAACACTACTATTACAAGACCCATTTATAAACAATAAGATTAATGTTTTTTTAATTTTTTCTTACTTGCAACTTTTTCATAGGTATGACTTCATCAAATAAAGTCACTGAATCAGTACTTCAGCCTGTAGTGTTAGATATGCCTGACACCCCCATCCCTTCCAAAAGAATGCGAAGAGAAACCGTAAAAAAATTGTATAGGTGAGTCTATTCTGAATCTAGTCATTACTTTCCCAAATCCTGAATTCAAAGCAAAAACCAGCTTGTTTTGTCACATGGGAGATTTTTCCAGCAATGAGTAGAATTTGAGTAAGGCTGATTTTTAAGATAATTTTTATTTCCTTTGAAGTTTCTCCTATTATTTAAGCTTGTTATAAAGATTGGCTTCCTGATTCTAATTCTAGTTCTTTATGAACTGATTGATTGGCATTCACGTTCCTCATATTTTAAGATACGTTCAACTCTGTTACATCCCAGAAATATTTGAGATGTCTCGGTCTGTGAGCTCTTTAAAGTTTGGCATCAAATGCTGGTGAACAGAGAAAGAATTATTCTTACAGAATGGAGATAAAAAATATTCTTAAATAACTTTTTCTAAGCAACTGTCTGAGGTGAGATAGTGGTAAATTGTTTAACACAGTTATCTCTTTACCTGTGCATCTACTCTACATTTGCACACACAACATAAAACCAGGGAAATCTGTAACTGTATCTTTGTGTAACTGACATTTCCATTTCTCATGTCTCTCCTCATGAATGCATCATTGTCTCTGCTGAGCTGTGGTCATATTTTTGAGATTATTTAAATCTTTTTCAGTTGTGTTCTGTAAATCTCGAAGTGAGTTTTCAGTGTATTACTATGTGTCTCTACTATTTATATTTGAAATTTTAATTTTTTTAAGCCACGTGTAGAACTTAAGTGGTGATGTATTTAAGCTATCTAATATCAGCCTGATGCTATTCCTAATTTTAACAAATTAATTACAAGAATAAGAATCTGTGCACAAATCTGGGATTTATATTATTTATGCCAGTGGGAGCTGTGTGCTTTTGCGTCAATTATGTCAAATACAGATAAAAATAAAAATGTATTTTATATATATATAAAAGGCTTTGTTTATAAGCTACTGTGCTCTGTTTTTGTTTAGCTCAGAAGAATGGAACTCCACTCCCACAAAGAAGCAACAGCATCTGCTGCAGATACCTGCTTATGAACTTAATGGAACCCCACGAAAGAGAAAGGCATAGACTGATGAGACTTGTTGGAAATAGCTGTGTATTGAAAATGTGAATACATTCATTAAAAGGAAATATTCATGATGTATTACCCATTACTACAAAGATTTTTATACTGATAGAAGATATAAATGTATTTCAGTTAGTAGTAACAAAAATCTAAGCATTTAACATTGATAGCCTAATTTTTGTATGGTTAGTTTTCATTTCTAAAAGCTTTCAGAGTTTTTATGTTCATGTGTGAAAAAGTTTAAAATATATCCTTTTTTATTTATGAAAAAAATCAATCTTTTCAATAAAACTGCTTCAATACAAAGCACTGCTAATATAATTGATTCTAATAATTAGGTCAACAGATTGTGCCATGAAATAAGATTTTCATTTTAAAAATATCCCTGGCTGTCTTGGGGAAGAGAACTGCTCTTTTTTCTTAATGGATGAGATATCAAGGTAATAATCAATTTAAAAGACAGGGTTGGAGCAGTGATATACTGAGATCTAATCTCAGGCACTTGTGGAGTCTTTACAGAGTTAACAACAAGCCAATATTTCAGGCTACATCCAAGGTGTTGACATGGGAATTCCTATCTCCTTCAGACAGTGCTAATGGAAAAAAACAAAGCACTAACTTCTGAGTATGAAAATGGATTGGGTGAGGGAGGGATATTTCGTGGGTGCAAATGAGATATAACATTGTACCAATGCTGACCACTTTTCAATATCTCAATTACCACAACCCTCGTAAGAGAACCTTGCTGCTTTAGCAGGTCAAAAATTGGTCCTTGACACCAAAAAATGTAACTACAACAGAAGGACTTGAGTAGGAAACAGTATTATCACAAAGGAAAAAGAAAAATCCTTACAGCTGGACTGTGTGTATGCTTTTTAAGAGCTGGAAAATGAGGCTGAAGCTGGAGGTAAAATAATCGTGTTGGGAAACTGTAGATACCTGGGCAGAAATTTACTTGATAAGGCTATTAGGAAAAGAAAAAAATTGTTATTCTGGTTGGCTTGCATAAATACCTAAAGAAAGCTAAGTGAATGGAAGTAGTCAACAGGTAAATGAGACCAAAAAAAAGAAGGGAGTGTCAAAGGTCACTTCTAGTGGTCTGCATCTCAAGGGTATTAGTAAAGTACAGGGCAGAAAAGGACCAGGCATGATTAAAGATAGAATTGCAGCCTAGGTGAGAGTGAGCAGTTGGAAATAGGTTTGATTGGATGAAAAAGACAGGGCAAGTGTAAAAAGATAAACTTGAGACTGTATAAAACTAAAGTTTGAAGCTATCTAAATATAGAATGTAGCAGGAAAAGGCATTCAGGGATGTGAACGGGCTGGTTCACACCAGCTTCGAAGAATTTCTTCTGAAAAGAGACTTAAAATGTAAATGGCATCTTAGGAGAGGTTCCAGAATGTGGGTCTCTGGTGCACATCTCTATGATATTTCTAATAAAACAAAATTTCTCCAAATTAAGGAGAAATTAATCATTCTGTGCTTTAAGGCTCTCCAAACCTTGTGTCTTGAAGACAGCCTAAATTATTTTGGACATCAATTTGTCCTGTTCTTCAGGAACATAAACCTTTTCAAGTGTAACGTTTAACACCAGCAAAAAACTATGCTAGCCTTGCATCAGCCATTGACAAACTGGAAAAGAATGCAATCTGCAAATTGATCAAAAAGAATGCATCAAATGGAGATCAAGGCTTGAAGACCAGACAGCCATGAATGGGAGGATTTGCCACATAAGAAATTGTTCCACCACACCAAGTTACTCTGTAGTACTTCTTTTAAATGCATTTATTTTAATTCTAACATCTGCCTGGTCTTAACCTCCAACCTCTGGATGACCTTGAAAACTATTTGATTAGAGAGGTACTCTAGCAGAAATGTTACTTTTTTAAATTCATCTCTTGCCTTGTTGAAGGGTCATGTCATGTATCTCCCTGCTGGAAGAAGCTAACAGGAAATTAAATATGGTTTCTAGAGTTGCACAACAGTAATTGGAGATTTCAGGAGATTTCACCAGGGAATTTTCAGGACTTTTCATCGGTGATTGCAGGTTATTACAGTGCAAGTTACTGCTGTGCATAGCTGGTTAGGGCAGTTGATGAGGTCCTGACAAAACACTCAAGCTCTGAAGGTAGGTAACCATTTGTTTCTTTACTCTTTACTCTGTAACAAATGAGGGACTAAAAACTCCTATGTTTATGTTGTCCTCACCAATTTTGTGGAGACTGTTGTCACTGCGTGTCCCTTTGGACCCAGGGAAGCAGCAGCAGCTGGCAGACCGAGGCTGGACAGGGTATCTTCCACACAGGCAATATCCCTTGGGCACAGGCAGAGTAGTTCCACGGCTTGTGGAAGGGAAGCAGAGCGCAGAGGGAGCTCTGCTAGCAGGGAATGGGGATGGAAATAGAGTGCCTCCTGCAGAGCTGACTGCTTCCCTTTTTTTTTTTTTCTCCAAAGAGACTCCCAGAGACGCTTACATGGTGCTGTTGTCCCAGTGTGGGGTAGTACCTGCAGTGGGCAGTAGTGTGCAAGGGCCTGTCACTGTAACCTGTCAGGAGGCTGAGTAGGAGCCCCTTGCTGTGTCAGGTCTCTGTACCCCCACCCCAAAACAGCTTTTCTCCTGAAAAG
The DNA here is from genome assembly GCA_033558185.1 of Dromococcyx pavoninus. Classification (NCBI taxonomy): domain Eukaryota; kingdom Metazoa; phylum Chordata; class Aves; order Cuculiformes; family Neomorphidae; genus Dromococcyx; species Dromococcyx pavoninus. The sequence continues at coordinate 2,577,809 of JAUMJL010000362.1, read as the reverse complement.
GCAGCTCAGTTTTCCCCCACAGAAAGACCTGAGACCTTGTCCCAGCTTGTGACTTTCATTGCTCTTCACCCCATCAGACCCCAGCATCATCGTGTTGTAGGCTGGGCTCATCAGTGAAGATGGGAATTGTCACTTCAAGAAGGAGAGATAGGGAGCTGCACCTGTACGGTGTCAGCTGCTGAGTTCTGTAGGACAGGGAACCTCTGGCAAAAGTCCATCAAGAGGAAACATAATGTGAGCCCTGGGCTTGTTGACAGCAGCTGTACTTTTATTCTTCTCGATCTCCCTCCCTTCAGCAGAGGAGAAAATGTTATTGGCAAGGCTTTTCTTTTTCCCTTTCACCCACCCCTAAAGGCCCATGACTTGAGTCAGATCTTAGGCCCTGCTTCCCCTAGGCTCATTTGTACTTCCTTGCTGTCTGCACTTTCTCCTCTAGCAAGCAGGGATGTAAAGACTGCCTGTGTCAGGTGAGTGGAGATACCCCATGTAACCCAGTGATCTTGGTCAGTGACAAGTCCTCTCTTTCCAAACCATGTTGTTGTGGTGTTACATCCTCACCATCAGTACCATGGTCCAGCTCCACCACTCTACCAACCCAATATTGCCATCTTCGGTTCTTCCCTACGTACACGTATCTCATCTGTGACTTCCTTCTGCCTCCTGCAGGGCCACTCTGAGTCCCATTGTCAGGGCTTCAACAAAAGAGCAGTGAGGAGGAAGGAAGAAAGGATGATACCCAGGGGAACAAAAGAAAGGCAGAGCAGTAAGCAAGGCAGGAAGCCACGACAGGATGATGCTATGCTATCGCTACATCAGTAGGTTGGATGAAAAGCACACCTATTTCAAATGTCCATTGAGACACCTCGTGAGGCTTGAGCAGGATAATTACTGGATGTTCTGCTCTGAAGGCTCCAATGCAGGTGCATATTTGATGAAGCTAAGTTAATATTGCTGTTCTGAATTCCATTTCAACTAAGCTGGTCAAGAGATTTGCAGTCATCATTGATCAATAGTCCATGCTGTCAATTGCTCCCAATAGGAAGAGGTAAGTTGCTTGCTGTAATGTTTTTTTCAGTGACACAATGTCTGCAATTATTCTTCCATCCCTTTTGCTGTGTGGTTCTAGATAACTGCGATCCAGTAGTTCGGTTGTGAGGTGATGGGTGGTGAAACAAATTGGTTGTCCTTCACGGTGAATGAAGCACAACTTGACAGCACTTAAAGTGGGTCTAGCTCATTATGGTGTGTATTTTGATACAGGAAGAGCAATCAACTCCGTTTTACTTTACTGCTGCTCATGTCTTTGAATATTCATGAAAAAAATAATACAAATTGTTCAGGCAAATACTGTACCATTCCAGGAGTCAGTTTGCTTCAGACTTTGCATTCTTTCTTTTTGTTGTTAATCCTAACCATCAGTTTCTACTGGTACCGTCATCCTCCTTTATCACAGTTTTTATTTGCTGACTTTTCAAATGTACTTCTCTTTTTCTTTCTTTTTTTCCCCAAGTGATAGCAGCAAAGGTGTCCGCATTGTCCTTAAAAGGGGTTTTTTTAATCTCCTCTTTACTAGGCAATCGAACAGTGGTTCTTAGTCAAAGACGTTTATGATTATAGAATTTGGCTGGGGTTGTAGTAGTATCCATTTTATGGCCATTTAATAAAGCATTAATAAGGAACTGTCATTAAATGGCATCTGCCTTCATGCATCAGCATTTTTTCCCAATAAATTCTGCTCTCAGGGTTTTTTGCATGTTTAGGATAAGATTGTGTTTCATTAGATCACAGTAAGCATAATTGCTTCCACTGAGGCAACCCTCATGGAACAGATCTGCAGTCAATTCCTCTTCACCTGCCAGGGTGCAGTCTTCCATAGAAGCCCATATTAGTTTTAGAATTTTGTTTTTAAAAACTCTTTTTGCTTATCCTCTAAGGATTGCAAGCACATCTTACTGATGGTAGCATTAACAGTATCTTTCAGTATAAAGTAGCTATTAGCCTCCCTTCCTGCCTATTGCTGGAAAGGGTGTATCCAGTGGTTTTGACATTCCTACCACACCAGATCATCTCCCCAGGCTTCAGCAAAAGGGATGAATTCTGTTTCACAAAAAAATATAGACATCTGTGTGTGCATACTCACACAAATATATGTATATACAGAATTCCTCACTATTATATATTTCCATTAACAGGCTCTTCCACACCTGCTGGGACTATGGAAGTGCATAAAATTGCAGCAGAGCTACTGCTGACTACATGTACTTTAGCTGCACGGATACTCTCGTCTGCCTGTGTTGCCCATCTTCTCTGCAGTGAAATGGTTCCAAGGAACAGAGCAGTCTCAGCTTAGCAAATAAAAGTTACATAAAAATGTGTGCCTGTAAACTGATTGAATGCAATTGTGTTTTAAACTAACCTATATACAAAATTTAGGCAAATATTCAGATCCTGGAGGTAAACAAAAAGCACCTTCCATTTGCAAAAATATTCATTCTGCAATTTTTACTGTATATTTACGGTATGTTAATGGGTTCTTACAACTCTCGTTAGTTTTTATGGGACCAAGTATTTATGAGGACTCTAACGAAATCCCCACTCGTTACTTTGTGTGTAATTATTTTATAGTGTGCTAGCAGCAAGCTGTTTACGATATTGAGGCCCTGCTTGTATGCGCACAATTGAGTGCACATGTAGTTTGAAACAGAAATGGGCCACAAAGAATAGACCTTCCTTCAGTTTGCCAAAATTGAAACTAATTTACAACACCAGAACTATTTTTCACAGCCTTACATAAGAAAAAATTATGTAAGGGTTGTTGGTGTTGTTGTTTTAGGGGTTTTTTATCCAGTAGCTTAGTCTAATCATTTTTACCTAAACTATATAATATTCACTCTTTTAGCAAAGCAATGTCACCTCCCAGTTGCTAGAAGGACATTTAGTGGGCTCTCATTTACTTCTATGCACTCCCTCTTTATCCCTCATCCTTTAACTTTGGCAAATCAACTAAACTGTATGATGCAAGAAATACACAAATTGTTGCATCAAAGCTTAATTTCTAGAATAGGAAAATTACTTTATGTTATTTTATGTACTTATAAATTTGGAAGAATGGTGAACTAATTAACTAACTGTGGGAACCTCCCAGTCATCATTTTTCACAGACACTTGGTAGGCTAAAAAGTTACTGAATGAAAAAAATGGGCTATTGAATTAAAAATTGCTGCTACTTTGTTTAGTGGAAATTATTCCATAAGACTAAAAGTTCACTCTCTCTGGTAAACAGCTAGTGAAAAACAATATTTCATATCACATAGGGCTCCTGCTTTCAGCATGTTCTTACAACTAGATCCAAAGCATAGCAGATAAATGAAATGGCAGTATCATAAAATTAGTATTCAGTTAAGGACTGCCTCATGATAAGTGGGCAAGGTGAATGGGCACACTCCTGCTTTGTCTTACTTTCAAGCATCTGTCTTTTTAACTCAATGGATCTTTTAACACGTGCATGTGTTCGGGTATAATATCAGCCTAAATTAGTGACTGTTCTGTTGTAAGATACAGATCACAGGTCCAGCTCTGCTCAAGCTGGAAGAGCTGGTTGTGCAAGAGGAAGATTCTTGACAGCCTGAGGGATGCAGTGACAAGAATTCTTCTGAAACAATGGAGGAGGCCATTCTACAAGTTGCTCAAGAGCTTCTTTTCTTCAGCAGAGTCCTGAGGCAATTCTAGGACAGAGAATGTCCTGTGAAAAGTGAGAAGCCCTCTTAATGTTAGGGACTTCTGGCAGAAGTAGTCATGAGAGTAGTTTTAGTAATGCTTACCAGAGCTAGCTCAGTGAGGGGAAATCACAGCAGAGCTGCTGAAGGGGAAGCACACTGAAGACTGGTACACGTGAGAAGCCTCACATGCTGAAGTTGAGCCTGCTGCTGTTGCAAATGGTGATTTTTGGCAGATAAATTAGCTACAGGGAGCTGCCTTCAGTATAATAACTCTACTGTCTGTCATCCTGAACTGACCTGCTGACGCACAGCAAAGCTGGTTGAGTCAAACTGCTGCAAGCATGGTAAAAATGGGGATGGGTTAGATCAGTTTCTGAGTTCTGGTGTGTTGCTGTTGCAGTGTGTTGTTAGGCAGACGTGTGCAAGCTTGCAAGTAATCACGTCCTTCATTGGCATTTTAACCACTGTTTTGAAGTTTGTAATTACATTCTGAGTGGAGAGTCTTCAGATGCCAAAGGCAGTTTATTGTCATGCACAGCTTGAAAGGAAAAAAAGTCCCTCTGAAAGTGGGTGGTCAGGCCAAGACTGACGTATCCAGCTGGGCTCTGGATGAAAATTTGATCTACCTGCAGAACTGAGTCCATGTGGGAGTCAGTGTCAGAGCACCCAAGCTGTATGAGATTTGACAATTATTGCTCTCTTCCTTACTCTGTGAATGCTGTGAGGCCAAGGGGGGCGCTGGAGGAGGGCTGTGCTTGTCTGGCACTGCACAAAGCCAAAAGGGTTTTTACTTTGTCTTCTTAATTGTGATTGAGAGTAAACTTGTGATGCTGGTAGAGTCTCTCTGCTCTACCAAACTTTGCTGCCTACAGGTGCCAAAATATTTCAGATATAAACAAGAGCCCCCAGAGCAGTCTGAATGGAGGAGTGTGCGGCAGGGAGGGGGAAAGCATGGAGGCGATGGAGAAGGTGTAAGAAATTGGACATCAATGACTTTGAAACTTCCATCAGAAGTTTCACATCTGCCAAAAGGAAGCCTTACAATTTGTTAGGCCTCTGATGCTGGATGCTTCCAAGAATTAAGTGGTTTGGGCTTACAGATGAGCCAGTCATGGAGGTTACTTGCAGATGACTTCAAGAGCCCCCAAGAGACTCAGCTCAGAGGTAGGAGTTCCCTACAATTAGATGCTGAAGGCATAGAGAAGGTTATCAGAAAAACAGGAACTGCAGGAGTTCCGGAAAATAAAATCCCAGGTAAGTATTCAAGAAGTAACATGAAATCTGAACTGAGAGATGGACACATCTATCAGCATTAGACAGAGTTACCATGGTAGATTTATGGAAAACCTCACCAGCAAGACTCCTAACGCTGACAGGTAGGCACCGATTCAGTATTCCAGTGATAATACATTACAAAACCTCAATGCAGTCAATTTTCAACTGACTTATGCCAAATTCTCTATTCCAGAAGACATTTTATGGGCCAATTTTTGATCACATTTTTGATCACATAATTACCCCTGAGTAGCTGTAAGATCTTTTAGGCAGAAACAATTTTAAACAACGTTTTGTGGTGCAATAGGCCATTTTTCTTATGGGAAAGAGAACACTCTGATTTTTATAGATTTCTTATCTTTCTTATGGGATTTTTGGGGGGGTTTTTGGAGCCAAAGCCATCTAATCCCCAGTTACTCAGCCACCCACTGAATCACAGCGTGGGAACATGTGTTCTAGGGTATGCAAGTCTGAGTCATTTTTTATGTTATTATTTCAGAAGTGTAAGAAGTATTTTCCAGAAAATTAAGTTAAGTGGGCTTGAAGAAAGAAATAACCATGGATGTATGCAGATATGTTATACTTCATGTGCTTTACGTAAAAAATGTCAGGTATTCCTGAGAAGAGTTGCTCATTACATATTGATAAACTGATTCTTAAATCCCACAAAAACATATAAAATGCTCATGTTGGATTCTTTTTCCTGAAGTGCTCTACTTTCTCTTATCTTAGAATGGTAATTTATGTGCCTTCTGGTGTAAAGAAAGATTGGAAACATTATTTCAGCCAAATGTGTTGAAGTGCAAATAACAAGTGAACTTTTGAACCCTTTTGCATTCTCTCAGGGTCTGGAGGGGTCTCTGCCAGGCTTGGAGAAAGAACAAAAAGTAGATGCTTTTGTTAGAATTTTGGCAAATAATGTCTGGAATTAACTTGGTTTATTCATATTTATTTATATTCCAACTTTTATACTCAGGATGCTTCTATGGAAATTTAAACCTCATTCATGATGTTGAATGAAATGGTATATTTTCACTCCATTTTTTTTTGGTTTGCTTTTTCATATGGATTTTCTCAGCATCAGAACCATATTTTCAAGTGATCTGTCAGAATTGTTTCGTATTTTAGATCCTTTTGCACTCAGCAAATAAGAAAAGTAGCATAGCCATCAAACAATGGATATTTGCAACGATTTGGTTTGGGATCCAGCTTATCACTTCAGAATAGATTTCTCTTGAATAAGCATCACCCAGGTTCTCTGTATGTAAAGTTTCCTGCGCGTAAGACAGTAACAGTAGCCTTGTTTCAAATTCATGATAATGTTATCGAAATAGAGGAATTTGGGGTCAAAGAGTTTGCTGGTTAGCTCTGTTGCCAAGATCGACTGTTCCAGATCCTTATAAAGACATGCTGACACATCTATGTAGTGTGTCAAGGACCTGACGATATGGAACGTTTTCCACAGCAGTACTTGAAATATGAGCCTTCCCTTTGTTGAAAAACTCTCCTGCATGTGCAAAGGTTGCATGGGAAAAATAATAATGAAAAATATACCATCTCCCTGGGAGGTGAGAACTAGAAAGAAATCTGGACTCTATTTTCCTGAGTTGGCGAAGCAGAAAGCACTTCATTGTTCTGCATTAAAATGCAATTTTGCAAAACATTTGCAACAGAGTTAAAACTTTGGAAATCGACAAGTTTATTAATTGTTACCTCGTTTGTTTGTTCTCAGATTTCAAAACGTTTCTGAATTTCAAATCACAGCTGTCACGCTTAAGTCTGCTTTGTCTTTGCAGCCTATTTGCCATATTTTGCATGCGTGCTGACAGTATATCTCCCTTCACTCCTTCCAGCAGTGCTGCTGATTCCTGGGAAAAAAGGAAATTTGTGAGAACATTCCTCAGGTTTTAGGCAATGCCCATTATTGCTCTTGGAACTCTTTGACAAAGTAACTACACAAAGAGAGAGATACAAAAGTAATCAAATCCATTAAAATTCACTTAGGTGAAAAATAAATAATGCCATCTCAGAATGCATAATCCATACAATCTAGAGCTGCCTAATTTCCTCTGTCAGCTTATCTTTTAAAAAATAACTGTTTCCTCTGCATTCGTATTTAGTAAATATTGAGAAAGATTTGTGAGTGGTAAATATAAATTTCCTCTCAAACGAAAAAAGGAAAACCAGAATCTTTAGGATGAAAAAGGACTTATCTCTGCCAAAGGGTTCAAAAGGCAATGCAGATGGAGCGCTGGATGTCACTTTATATGACTAATTTTGTTCTTTCCTAAACTTCAGGTTAAGTCTGAAGATAAAAGTTCCTCCAAGATGGAAATTAAAGATTATTAAATGGGATTCACTCCTACAGGCAGTGATGCAGTAGACTTCTGTGGGAGCTGCTGGCTATTCTGTACTGCTGACAATCAAGGCATTTGGTTTCCATTCTCAGAACACAACACGGTGTCTCTCTTTCTGTACCCATCTGTGTACACGATGGTGATGACAAGTAGACTTGATCTGCTCATCGACTGTTATATCTGCAAAATCTGTCTGGTTCGGATGACCCAACTGTCATTTACTAACCTGCACTCAAAGTAAAGGTTTTAAACCCAAATGTTCTCTCTCCCTTTTTCTTTGATTAAAGTATCAGAAAAAGACTCAAGGTTCTAAGAATTACTAGAGAGCAGCTGCAGTTGCGTCTTTTCATTTTACACAATCTGGTCCTCTCCTACACTGGATAAATGGCTTGACTAGAGGGAGAAGCCATCGTTCATTTATGTGTGTACAGTTTTAAATGCTCTGAAAGTCTCTATTTTCAGCAGCAGGTCTATGCAGCCATGTCAGATGCTGACACCTTAGAGCACAGATACAGGGGCCCAGAACTGAGACTTCCCATTTGAAATGGCTCCCAGGATCTACCAGCCAACACATTCTCCATACAGATTGATGTCTTGTACAATCAAATGCACTGTCTCGTAGAAAAGGCAAATGAAAAGGGGTTTGTTGGTATTTTGCAGTTTCACAGCAACTGCTCATTTTTCTCAGTACCCTGAAGATCAGTCTGCTAGTGCTCTAAGAACCACAAACGGGTAACCTGCGAATTACCAACAATCTCAGCTAAAGCACCAACCGCCCATGCACTGAGCGACTCTGTATTTCATGCTTTTGCTCACTTTCATAGACCGCATACGCTTCACGCAGATCATGGAACCTGCAGAGGCCTCTCGCCTTCAAAAGGCGCGAGCCAATCTTGTCCTCAACAGCAGTGAGGTTTTGTTGTCAGTGTAATATCTTTTATAACCATTTTTTGCCAGTTGCAAAACAGGACCAGACCCTAGAGACAGTCTGTAGAAAAGGATTGTCTTGTTTCCACCCCTGGATGTGTGTCCAACCTATGTTGCAATGTCTGGCTGTGGAATTTGTCTTTTTATTTTTTTATAGTAAACTGCCTAAAAACAGACTATATCCTTGCAAAGGATCTAAGCTTGACTTTTAGGCTGAGCTCCTCACAATTAGAATCACTAAAACCTGGAAGCAATTATAAAGACTGAACCCTTACTCTTCTCAGAAGAGTTTTGCAAGTCACCAAGAAATGAGTCAGGCATGAAGTGCTGTCTGTAGGCTTAGGGGGCAGCTGAAATATAAATACCCAGTTACCACAGACTGAATTGAGGGGAAAAAAGAGAAAGTATCTTTTACTCTAAGTTACAGTAAGTACCTATTCTATAAGTTTTACACCAATAACTCAGACAAATGACCTTTTCCAGAGAAACTTACACGTAAGGAAAATGGCAAAAGTCCTTGTGAAGGAAGGCTGAACTGTGAGATAGAAGTGTGAAGAACTCTGTACCCATAATTGGATAGAGAAGTTAATTAAAATCTTCCTCGGCTTTTAATATGCCACATAGCAAACAGCACTTTGAGATATCTGCACTGCCAGCTCCAGAACAGAAGCTCCAGACTGCTGAAAGTCAGAAGCAGTTGGATAAAGACAGTTCACCGCAAAGTTGTAGCAATAAAAAAAAATCAGGAGGCTGGTTTTAAAAAGTCATGAGATTTAAAAAGTATACAATTCTTTGTACTTGCCTTCTTGTTTCTGATTCTGTAGGATGGTTTTGAGTCAGGTTTTCAAATTACTCTCTGCAAAGGAATGCCAGAACTAACTTTTTCTTGCAATACAATCTGAAGTGCTCAAATCACACTGAAATTCCAGGAACTGGAGCTTGAATGAAAAAGCAAAATGTATGAGATGCTGCAATAATAGAAAAAATGTAAAGACAGAACAGAAATGGCAGAGATTATTTTTTGAACCTCATTTTTTTAAAGGGAATACTGGTGTAACAAAATATAATACATACCATTATCTAACAACGACAAAACATTTCTCCTCCATCGGGGTTTCACTATTGTGACTTGTAAAGTCCATTGAGTTGATCAGACCTCTCTAGGAATAAAGGTCTTGGGAGCATTCCCACTCTTTCAGGGCAAAAATGACAACTCGTGTAAGGCAGTCTCAGGCTAGTCAGTGAAGTGGCTCTTGTGAGTTATCTAAAACAAATCTAAACTTCTTCAATTATACACAGCTGATGTTTCTAGATACTTGGCTTACTTTATATGCAGTGGACATAGATGTCTTCTTCTGTGAAAGAGAACTGTCCCCATAATTCATGCTGATCTTCTGCAGTATGCTATTTGCAGTGAAATTACAGTGTAACATTTTGCAGTAACTTCCTGGACCTTCAATTAGGAAACATCCTAATACGCTTCAAATAATTTATTTTCCCCTAGTGCAGTTTAAAAATATGTCTACAGCTACAGTCTCTGTGATGCTATTTCTTTATTAATGGCAAACTTCACGGAAACAGTAGGAATCAGCCGGTGTGACTTATTAATTGAATGTTTGCTTTCAAGTGGCCTATGGGAACATTGGTAACATTGGAAAATGGTTCAAACTGGATGTATAGACTGCCGTGATGTACAGCAGCTTCTCACAGCAGAGATTGTCCTGTTTCTCCACAATTAAATTTGAAAGGAGAGAAATAATATGCAATATATATTTAAACAGCAATGACAAGTGTAAGCTTTTCATTTCTTTCAGAAGGAGCTACACAACATGAAAGAAAAGACCAAAATTCTTCACGCCTTCTCCTCTGCTTCCTTCCCACTGTCTCCCCCTCCATCCCACCCTCAGCCAGACTGCAACACTTAGTGTGGGTGCCGTTATTACTGGAATATGGGGAATTTAATCTGGCAGAGTTTAACCCAAACTCAAACAGGCTATACTGGTTTATGTATGATAACCACATCTTTATCTACAGATCTTTTTCTTTCTTTAATGCTGTTAGTATAACCAAAATGGCAAAACTCTCTGTACAGACCAGGCCTTGGCACAAAGTTTGCAACTGTGCTACACTGAAGACACTGCAGCTCTGATTATGTTCAGGTCCTCTAGCATCACTGCCACGTACTTACAAAACAACAGGATTCCTTCTTTAATCATTTCTCATCTTCGAGTAGTAATGACCCCACAGTGCTCTTCTGTAACTAGCTAAAGGGAATAAAAAGAAAAACCTAACACCAACAGGCAGAGAGTTATTAACAATCCCTGACAGAGTTCATCCTTAAGTTTGGGTTCAATTCGAACTGTCATTAAAAAAAATATTTGAAATAACACTCTACAATCCTGAAATTCTGCACTCCTAAAAGTAAAAGCGAATGCTGTAAATAACGCCAGATGCCCTGAACCGAGTCCATGACTGAGTTCATACTTGAACACATGCTGCTATACATAAATTCTTCATATCTTCTCTTCAGTAAATTCTGAAACCATGAGTTCATTTTACTACTATTGCATACAGTCTTGTTCAGTGAAAGCATTACAGTCATTTGATCCACTGGTTTTCAGTCCACTACACAGGAAACAGATCAGCAATCTTCATAATTTTTAACTTCTTCTCCCTCAACCATCATCCCTGCAGCCATTGCTCTTCCAAAATGATATAAACGACACACCCTTTTTTGGCAACAGATATTTCCTTTTAACAATAATAGACAAATCAAAGAGGATACAAGTCCATGGCTGATCAAGAATGGTCATCCGTACAGTCTGCAGCAGGAAGATGCTGAAATGTAGGACGTGCAAGAGAATCAGAGGAAATTGTGTCAACCAGGAGATTTTGATCTCAGATGGGAAAAAGGAAATTCAAGACTGAGCTGAACTCATCTCGTAACTTACAGATACTACTGAAATCTCTGAGATGTTCTAAGATTTAAATATTTATCAATATTTATAAATGTTTACCTAAGGATATTATGATGCAGAAGGAAAATGTCGGTGGTGAGAAAGTTTAAATATATATTTAAATATTCCTCACTGTCTACTAATTGCAATCAACTACATGACTATTGCTTGTTAGGAGGCATGTAATTAAACCTACCCATCCTCTTCTCACAGTACTGGAAGCAGTCAACAAGGTCTGTGGGAAACATTCCGCGCTTCTCCATTCCCCATGAACTTTGCTGTCCAAGTCATGGAATTGCTTTATCCAGCATGTCTGAACAAAAGAATATTTGGGTTTGTTTAATTAAACTGTTGATTCTTGCATGGCATTTTCAAGAGAAGGTGACAGAGTGAGGCACACAATGCACACAGATGGTGTCTGGTGATGTTATCCAGCAGAAGTTTAACTTAAACAGATCTTAAGTGTTTAAGCTCTAGCTTTCATGGAGATATAGGTTGTTAACTCCCACCAAAATTGGTGTAAGTACTTACCTACTTTAAGGGTGTTACCCTTAGCTCATTTAGAGTGCTTAATTGATCAAAACAGAGCACTGCTATCACCAGTTTATTTAATTGCAGCCCTGAGAGATTCAATACAAATGGCTTGTGTAGTCTGATTAACACACGATTAGACACACACAATGCAAAATATTTCTTGAGAATAATTTCTTCAAAATAATTTCCAGAATAATCTCTAGAATAAACACAGATAATTTTCTTTGTAAACACTGTGAACAAAATGATACAAACTTCCCTTTATTCCAGCTTAGCATGCTTCTTTGTGTATTTGTCTTTGCAACATCCCTTTAGAAAATTCAATAGTGAAAAACTTACAGCCAGATTCTCCTCAATATAAAGGGGGCCTAAGGAAGAACAAATGCTTTTGCCTCAGCCCCAACTGATAGAAATTCTTGTTAGAGTACACAAAGTACAAGAAAGTACAAGTACAAGGCAAAAGTGTGAAAAAAAATATTTTACAGGATTTGAGCATATGATCAGAGCAAGATGCTGCCCATCCTTACACCACGGAGATCACCATCTCCTCTTTTCACAGCTCACCTCCATTGCCTTTTTGTGTCTTATTGCCAATTACAGTCTCATGCAGCCTCTTACACTTTACTTCATCTTCCTTTTTTTGTTTAAATTCTCATTTTTTAAAATCACCACCTGCTTTGAAACTCTTGAATGATAAACAGAGAACCAAAAGCAACCGCAAAAAATGATCAGATAATTTCCTTTGCATTTCACATCATGAAAAAAAAAAGTTGTGATTTGTCACAATACCATACTGGAACTTACAGGTGTGCTGAGAAACAGGCAGTATATTGTTTGCTTCCTGAGTCTAATTTGACTGTAAACTCCTTTGAGTAGAAGCTACGTATTCATTTTTATGAACTGGATTATGATAGCCTTACTATTACATAGAAAGTCCCGCTCCCTTAGTAGGCCTGTGTGCATTAAAGTATTATAGCCTCATCCAGTATTTGTAGGAGGTTGTCAGTGTCCTTCCAAACAAAAGCATCTTTGGGAATGAGTAGGGGGAGCAAAGTGCCTTGGGGAAGGATAAACAGAGTGATCTGATAAAAGGGAGTCTCCATCCCCCCTCCTCCCCATAGTTTTGCCTTTGTGGTGAGCAATCTCACCGGCTGCAGGCACCAGGGCCTGGAGCTGTCATTTCTTGTTGCTCATCAGAAGCATCAGTCATATGTTTTGAGTTGTAGGGGTTTTTTTTGAGATTAAGGGCAGCCACATAACTCCATCATCCAGTGAAAATATAAGATTGGAGAAGACAGATGAAAAAAGAGATTTTTGGTTTTGTTCTTGTCTTTTATTTGGGTTTTTACACCTTCAAGCTGCTGTAACCTCAATGAGAATTTACAGGACAAATAATGAGCAGCATCTTCTACCAGGGAGAAACCAGGAAGAAATTAGAGAAGCTGAAGAAATTGTTCAATGTCCAAATGGCTGAATTAGAAAAATGAACCAGCCTATATAAATCTTTTTCTAAAACCATAGTGTGACTGCAGAGATGCGTGAAATATTTGCAGCAATGCTCTCTACCTAATGATGTCTTATTTAAAATATTCCTGACATTTTTGTGTTTGGTTTCGACCCTAAATATTCTTTACAGTGTGCAAGCTGAACAGAAGTTAAAGTTAACCTTGCTTTTGAATGCAAAATGGATAAGAAAAAGAAGAAATTTACAAAAGGCTTCTTTGAAACTAGCAGTCTTCTTTTTTTTTGATTGGGAAATAATTAGGCCAGGAGTTATTTTTTCCAAGGAAGCAAGAACAATGTTGTGAATTACAGTATTAGGTCTTATGAACATTAAGAATTTCCGCCTCTTGTTTTCAGGAAGAGCTTCTTATTTTAATTTTAAGTGGACTTACTGCATTTTTAATTAATTCATTGAACTAAACCGACATCTATTATGCCTAAACTGAGCTTATAATGTCTGCATAGAAACTCACACCTGTTGTGGTTAAACTCACATAACTTTCTTGCTTAGATAAAACACCAGGAACTTCAGCAAGAGACTGGATAAACTGATGAACAAGGAATTAAAGCTTAAAAATAATGTAATTTTCTATCAGGAGCAATGTAATTGTTTAAAAATCTGTTGACATCTTTGTCCCAAACACTGCAAAGTCATATGCCACTCCCTTTCTCTCCTTTCCAGCTCATCTCTAAAAAATCACGAAAGCTGAAATCTGACACATTAAATCAGAGACAGACACATTAAGAAGTACAGTGCGTGCCATGAAACTCTGGAAGGTGCCTTGTATTGGCAGTAAGGACTACACAATAATTAACACCCTTAGTTTTATTCTATATTCTGAAACGTTGCACTACCATTGGAGGTGAGATATTAAAACCAATGTGACAATTCTTGACTTCACAACAAGCGAGACAGGAAGAAACTCTTTACAGGAAGGGTAAACAATGCATACAGTTTCAGACTCAGTCTTTAAGTATGTTCCAGTCATTTCTCTGCAGGTTTTTTGAAGGGTCTGTGCACAGCTAGCGGATGTAGCTTTGCATGAACCAGCTCTCTCCTACCTATGTGCAGGTTAGAGCAGTAGTAGCTGTGAAAAGAACAAAAAAGCATTATGCATCTTCTCCATTGAAGTCACTTGGCAATTCCACCAAATTAAAGATGAGCAGACAAAAAAGAAACACCTTCCCCTCTACCTCCTCTATCTTAGCAGCCCTAACCCATCTGTGAAGAAACAGTGATCTCCTCTAATCTTCCCTCCACTTTTGTGCATCTGTCAGCCAGCCTTGGGCTCTTCATGGAAAGATCTAGCAGAGCATTAAAATGTTTTATTCTGATTGTCATCTTATAGTCTGGTGTATTCTCTCTGCACAGCCTCCAGACTTGCGGTGCTCGGAAATAATTCACAGTAACAGCGGATGATTATGTAATCCACCTCTCTCACATCATATGGTAAGCAATATGAGAGAGTGCTTATCTTTCCTATGGAAGCAGTGTCACCTTAATCACTACTGCTTTAGTTGTCATGACTATTCAGTACAGAGTAGATAGGATATACTTTTGGTTTATGACAGTCCAACACTCAGGCAGATCATTCTTTCTGGTGCAGAATAATACACATTGATCTCTGCAGTTCTGCCTTGAAGTTTTGAGCAGAACATAATAGTGTGCTCAGATAACTGTTCTCAGGGTTTAACCTTTATTTATTATGTTCTCTAGACAAAACCATAATTATAACAATAAAAACCCATCAGTTTTAATACAAACACTTAATGCATGCCACAATTAGGCAATGTTTGGGCTGTTGGTAATAAACATTGATGTGTTTTTCTCTTTAACTAAGGAAACAGCACAAATGTTTTCCCTCAAAAAGCAAATAATACCAAGGAAGAAAGGTTGGAGTTGCCAGGTTGCCCACCCATGCACTGAAATATCCCTAAGCCTGTTCCACGGAGCCTGTACGATACCACACTGTCAGCGCCTGGATAGGCAAATACGGCACTTCCAGAAGGTGAAGATGTGGCCTGAGCACTGGTGAGGACCACACGAGCTATTTCTCTGCATCCTCCAAAGCCGCTACAGCAGATCTCTGCTACAGAGCTTTTTTGTGGATTTAACAAAATATTTACAGTTTTGTTGCTGCTATGGCCCTCCAAGGTAGCTCTCCACTAAAAAGAGAACCATAATCTTCTGCTCTCCCTCCTCTCCATTGTTTATTTATTCACCGCTGTTATTTCCTTTTCATTCAGTCATTAATTTTCATTAAACATTCTCAGCTAAATATGTATCTGGTTGCTTTAATGAGGTGTTTACATGTAAAAATTCCACAACTGAAACCCGATTCTTGCAGTGGGGAGTAATTTTTAAAGATATTAAAAAAAAAAAATAAAGCTGATCTGATCGGAGAGGACACCAATTAGAACCAAATGCATGGGACACAGCTACATAATGTCTCTGCAAAACAGTATTCAAACTCCTCTTTCCCCACGGAGTGCTTTTCCTGGTATATCCAAACCTACATGCGTCATACACCTCAATTCTAGCCTTCCCCTTTTAGCTTCGAGTTTCCTACAGCTTCCTTTCAGACTTTTCTTTGTTCCCTAATACTAGTTTCATCTTTCCAGAGATATACTGTGACCTGATTTGACTCATGGATGAAGTTAACACAGTGCCAAATGTAAAGCTAGACTACGCACAGCCATAGGCTGGCTTTCTGCATCTGATGGCCAGGGGAGAAGTACCTGAAAGACCTCCTGTGCCACAGACAATATTCCCAAAAGAGAGAGCTTTTTTATTAAAAAGAGAAGCATCAAGGGAGTGAAAACACCTTTCTAAAAACCATTCATCTCAGGTTATTTTGGCAATTTTTTTGAGGCGATGAATCTGAAGAAAAGGAATCCAGAATTCACAAAGCAATTTAATGAAATAAATGAAAATCTACAGAAAGAGCTGATACACAAAAGAGGCAAACTGCAGGGAGAAAACCATTTCTTCTCCATGCACCACACCATTAAAGACACACTTCTCTTTTGGAATTCTGTAGTAAATATCCTGATACTGGTTTTGCTATTTATTCTGCTCACCCACTCTGTACACATCTGACAGACCCTTGCACGTAGCCCTAATGGTTTCCCCATCATTATCCTGCTACAAAGTATGAAAGTGCAGCTGATCTTGATGCTGAAAACAGCCAGACTGCTTAGTAAAGAAACAAGAACTTTAAAACAATTTAAAAGAATATATGGACTCACGCCTGTGATCTCCGTGTCCCAAGGATGCATGTACTGACCTCACCAGTCTTCCTCAGTGCATTCACAGTCTACACGCTCCATTTGAAGGGAGGGGTGGAGGGATGCTTTTCATGTACTGTAAGAATCATCTGCCTTGGGATTTCTGTGAATTTTCGAGATGAGAGGATATAGCACAGAAAAATAAAGTGTGAGCATTGCTGTCTCCTTGAGAGCACGATTAACCTTCATATTTACACTCTGAAATAAGACTAGTTACACCCATAGAAAAAATGCAGCCATGAGCAGGGCTTGGACCACATGTTCAGTGTGCACCTGAGATGAAGATTCTCCTGGCAAAGCCCAGTTTCTGTACTGCTTGTTGTTGAAATCAACTGATATCATAGGCCCACTGTGAATATCAGAGAAATTGGAGTCAACTCAATGCATCTGCCCAAATTCATCCATTTCTATTCAGCTCAATACTTCTCAGCACAAATCATCCTCTGCTGCTGTTCCTCATTGGGTAATCACGCAGCCACACATAAACCTTGACTCCCTTGCATTCAGGTTCGCATAGAACTCTGGGTTCAGTGAGGAGAAGCAAATGGTTTTGTTGTATTTCAGTTTTAATTGTTTCAGTTTATTGTAAGTAAAACAAACTCATAAGTACACTGTGCTTTGCAGTGTAAGAAGTCTCACATACCCTTTTAAAGTAATGGCAGTAAAAACTATCAAAGTCCTGTTTCATAATATTTACAAAGTTGTTGATCCAGACAGTAAATGGACAACTCTTCCATATGAGGAATTCAGAGGCTTTCTTGCACAGTTCTTGACTGAACAAATATTCACAGAATCCTGAAGCTACAGGCAGCTCTTGACTCATTATCTGCCTTATCCATGGGGTAAACAAAGGCTGTAATGACTCCCTGAGGTTCACAGGTCAAAAGGATGTCCTGGTGGCAAATCAGGTAACATCTGCTTTATCTCCCTTCACCGAAATATTTGCAAATGTTTTGCATATGGAAACATACCGTTGCTTTGTGCTAGTTTTGTTTAAAACAACCTATTAATTTTTGTACTATGCAATCATTCTCGAGATGGGCATGACCTCAGCCTTTCATTTATTAATGACTTTCCTTTTGTGGGACAATGTACAACTCTTCCATGTTGCTCATCACTTTTGGAAAAGGACCAACTCAATGAGTTCCTTGACTGGATGAGGAGGGGAAAAAGGATGAAAGAGCCTTCTTCATTGCTTTTTAGGGACTAAACTGTAATGCTGCTTTCTTCAGGCTGGAGAAACTCCAAATAATTTCTCCCGGCATAAATAATGATGCCTGAATGGCACACCCATGCAGATGTAAACAGTGGCACAGCAAATTGTTTAACCTTTGCCTGAAGCACAATTTCTTAGACAGTGAAGTGCTATCCTCTCCAAATCAGCTGTGACACATTTGGAGGATGCCTTTTTTCAAGTGAAACGGGATGGACTGAAGCGACAGTAATAAGCTCATGGTTTCCCATTGCTACTTATCACCAGGAAAACATTCCTATGCCTCTGTAATGGGACAGGTTTCTCTTGGGGGTAGAAAGCTTTAGTGTATATTTCCAGTGAAACAATTACTAAAAAGCAGGCTGAAAGGATAATCTTGACCACATCATTTAAAGCTTATTTCCCTGTCAGACTCAAAGGCCTAGTGAAGTCACTGGGTGAGACCAACAGTACAACCAGCAGATGAAACCTGTGTGTTTCAGCAGGTTAGAGCAGATGATGAGGTGCAGGTTCAGCTCAGGCAGGCTGCTGCCTACAGCAGAAGAAAGGGCCCAGCCCTGGTGCCTGCTTTGCCTGCACGTGAGACCTAGAAAGCTTGAGTGGCTGTTACAGCCGTGGGAGGCCTGGAAGCTTGAGGGTAGGGCTGGGACTGCTCAGGCTCAGCAGCAGCTGCTCCCAGATCTCCCACCCAAACTCCACCCAAAGCACAGCTCTCCCCATTCCCTTCCTTCCCTGTGGTGGGAGCAACTTGCCCTGGTCCAGTCTTGACACTTTGTTCAGGTTTTCTTGACTCCAAAGCATTCCCTCCAAAAGGGAAGGAGCTGAGGAGGACAGAGAGGCCTCCCCGGGGTTAGGACCATGGTGGGACCCATTGTAGATGGCCTCACGTGGCCATGTTACCCAGTCAAGGTGCTGGAGTTAGATTTTAATGCCTGAGTGAATTCGAATGCTTATTTTTCCCTCTGCCCAGGGAACGATTCTCTTTAAAAGGAGACATTGCTCACAGAGGTGGCTGCCAGCAGCCCTCCCGAGCCCAAAAAGTCAGAACAAGCCTTTGGGTCATGCAAGGGAACACCAACCACGTCAGGGTAGTGGTGTCAAGTAGGACCATGGGGCTGTCATGTAGCAGCAAGCCCGTCAAAATCTTCTAAACATGCACCCCAGGCCTGCGCTGGTGCTGCTTATCCATGGTTTGGGAGCTGCCCTTCTCACCCAGGACCCTGAGGGAGGCTGCCTGTCCCACTCTTCCCCAGGGTCCCAGCCATCTCCTCTCAACAGGGGTTGTGGTTGAGTCTCTATCCCCAGAGCTGTTAAAAAAGTGTGTATGTGTGGCACTTCAGGACATGGTTTAGTTAGGCACTGTGTCGCTGGGTTGACAGTTGGACTGGATGATCTTAGAGGCCTTTTCCAACCTTAATCATAGAATCCTAGAAACATAGAATGGTTTGGGTTGACAGGAACCTTAAAGATCGTCCATTTCCAACTCATCTGCCATGGGCCGGGACATCTTCCACTAGACCAAGCTGTTCCAGGCCCCATCCAATCTGGCCCTGAACACTTCCAGGGAAGGGGCATTCACAGCTTCCCTGGGTAACCTGTGTATCACCACCCTCATTGTGAAGAACTTCTTCCAAATGTCTAATCTAAATTTTCTCCCTTCCAATTTAAAGCCATTCCCCCTTGTCCTATCACTAGTTGTTCTAGTAAAAAGTCCCTCCCCAGCTTTCCTGTAGCCCCTTCAGATACTGGAAGGCCACTATAAGGTCTCCTCAGAGCCTTCTCTTCTCCAGGACGAAAAACCCCAGTTCTCTCAGCCTGTCCTCATAGCAGAGGTTCTCCAGCCATCTGATCATCTTTGTAGCCCTCCTCTGGACGCGTTCCAACAGTTTCATATCCTTCTTGTGTTGGGGATTCCAGAACTGGACACAATATTCCAGGTCTCACGAGAGCAGAGCAGAGGGGGAGAATCACCTCCCTCGACCTGCTGGCCACTAACGATTCATTGATTCTATGAACGGCTTTCCAGCGGAGGGAACAAAAAAAAAGGCTGAGGGGCGGCCAGCACCCAGCTCAGGCAGGGGACGGGGAGCGGGGGCAGCCCCGGGCGGGCTTCACGTGGGGCCGGGGGCTCAGAGCGGGGCGGGGGGAGCTGGGAGCCAGCGGGGCCGGAGCCGGGCGGGGATGCAGGGGGAGCAGCGCCTCGGCCAGAGGGGGTGCGGAGCCGCCGTGGAGGGCGGAAACGGGGGTGGGTGGGGGGACTTGCGTCAGTCTGGGAGCTGGGAGCGGGCGGGACGGACAGAGGGACGGAGGGACAGAGGGACGGAGGGACGGGAGAACAGAGGGACGGAGGGATCCCGCGGAGTAGGCACCGGTCCCCATCCCGCTCGCTCGCCCCATGGAGCTGTGCCTGGGGTCCCTGGCGCCCTCGGGCTGGGCGCTGTCGCTGCTCCTCGCCCTGGGCGCCGGGATCAGCCACGCCAGCCCGCACCTGCGCTATTCCCGGCCGGGATCCCGCAGCAAGTGAGTGCCGCCCGCCCCCGGGGGGATGCGGAGCGGGGGAGGGATGGGGCGAGCGTGAGGACCATCCCCCCCATGCATCCCGCTGCCCATCCCTGACCGCCGTTGTCTTTTCCCCCCATCCTAGGAACTGGTGTGCCTACATCGTGAACAAGAACGTGAGCTGCTCGGTGCTGGACGGGACGGAGAGCTACGTCCAGGCCCAGTACAAGTGCGCCTGGAATCAGTTCCCCTGCCAGCCCACCCCTGTGTAAGTAGCCGTGGATGGGGGGGGATTGCTTGGCCACCTCCTGCCAAGCCCTGATGGAGAAGCTTTGGGTATCCCTGCACTCAGGCTGTTCGCAGCACCCCCAAAAAGCCTGGGGCACCCAGCACACCCCAAACAAAGCGCTCTCTCCTATTGCAAACATAAGGCTGCCGGAGCTAATTAGAGCCAGATTGAGTGCGTTGTTGGTCCGAGCAGCCTGTCCGCTGCTCACAGCTGGAAGGGAGATGCAGTGGGCACGGCTCCTCGAGGCTGGCAGGGAGGTAACAAGCACGCAGGAAGCTTCTCGTGATGTGGCGGGAACGCCAGCACCTGTTGGGAACACACCTCCGCACCCTGATCCAGGTTTGCCAGGGTGCAGCAGCACTCAAAACTGGTTTTGTGGTTGTTCTGTGTTACTGGATGTGTGCGTAACGGCGAGCGAGAGCCAGGCATGTGAGCCAGCACATTTACGATCTGTGTATCCTTGTCGGTTGTCCAGCAAAGAGAGCGGCCAGTGTAAAAATTATTACAGGGGGTAATACAAAGGTACTTGTTTTATTTTAAGCTTCATGCTATTGAGTGTGACCATGTGGTAGTCTGTACAATAACCACCTACAGCAAGGTGTGTCGTAGCAAGGCCGTGTGAGCCCACAGATACAGCAGGAGTCACAGAACAGCTGCATATCTCATTTATTGTCTGGCCAAACTGGAGCAAATCCCCTTTCATAGGATCTGGAGTCATAGAATGGTTTGGGTTGGAAGGACCTTAAAGTTCATCCGGTTCCAACCCCTTGCCAAGGGCTGGGACACCTCCCACTAGACCAGGCTTTCCTCAGTTTCCCCACTTGAAAAGCAGTCTTATTTCCATACTTCTGTTTGAAAGTGGCAAGCACTCTGTGAAACTGTTTCACCTCCTCTAGAAATCAGTGGAAAGACAGCCATAGATTTTCATGGGATGAGGCTCAGAGTTGGAATGAGGTGATGGTGTAGATTCTTTTACAACAAAGTTTTTATTTTGACATGAAACATTGAGGCTGCTAGGTCTGGGGTGCTACTGAAATAGACTGCAGACATCAATGATGCAGCTACCCTGGGGTCTGTGACAATAGGTGTTGGGCGTTTGGCATTTATGTGCACTGTTTTCTGTTTGTTTAGGTTGTTATCTTTGTTAAAAAAATAGCTTTTCTGTACTGGAATATATAAACACTTGGATTTGAGGGAAATAACAAAGGCAGCAGACAGCTGAGTAACACTGTCTTGTGTAATTTCCCGTGTTTCTCTTTCGAGTGTCGAACTGGCCATTTTTTACTTCTGACTGAGCTTATGGGCTATGTAATGGGGTGTGCCCTTTGTTGTGCGGGAGTCTCGGTAGTGGAGCTGTGGAGGAGTGAGGAGGGATTGCAGCTGAGCTCTTTGAACACATAAATCACCAAGCATTAAGATAAGGAATTTCAGAGACAGTAAATCAGGATTTTCTTGGACTATCTGCTAGCAGATAATGAAGAAAGTGCAAATGCATTGCTTCTAGTTCAGGAAATTCCTGAACTGAGAACTGCTTGAGCGGGTGAGATCTTTGGCAATAGCTAGAAGGGGAAGCCCAGCTTGAGTAGGGTCTGAACTGGTTGACCTCCAGAACTCCCATCCTTTCCAGATTACTCTGTGGTTCTCTGAAATGGCATTGTCTGTCCTTGTGCTTCTCCTAAACATCTGGAGTTGGGTGCTGCCAGAGAGAGAACATGGAGCTAAACAGACACTTGGTCTCGCTTGCTGTGGCCAATCTCATGAGGGCTTTTTTTTGTTCTTTTGAGAATGGAATTAGATACTCATCATAAACCTTTGTTTCCTCAGTTTGGTTTTCTTTGGTGAACACAATTGTTACTTTTTTCATAACCCTAATGGCAACTGCAAAATAGTTCCTTATTCTTAATGTAAAATACTTTAAGTACCTATTACAGCACCAGCTGATTAAAATTGAAAGCAGCTGGAATATCAAAATCTTGAAATGTTATTGTTCAGAACTGTCTGTTTATAGGCTGTGACTTTTATTTTTCTGTCTGTTGCTGGTATACACATTCTTTTAGTCATAGAGTAATGAAGGAATTAATCCAAAGCATTTGAAATACACAGTTCAAATCCTGAAAACCCCTGCAAACAGGAATAACTTAATTCCTGTGAAAAATACTGTTTAATTCAGTAGGAGTAGTGGTCTGAATAACAAAATATGTTTATATATGTTTGTTAGCTAATGTGGACAAAAATGGAACAGGAAAGAGCTATAGAAGCAACAAAGAAATGACTGTGAGTATTTTTCTGAAATTATTCTCTTTTTTCTTTTTGTAAGCTTACACACAGAAGTTAAAAATGAACTAAATAGGAGATATTCATCAGAATAAACTACAGTCCCTGTGTAGTCTCCTTCTTATACCCGCGGTTTATCTGAGAGCTCATTCTGCTACAGACAGTGGGGACTGTGAGATCCAAATCAAACAAAGAGTTTATGAACTGTATCATAGATGTATGGGTTTTATTAGTACTTAGGTACTATTAGGGCTTTTTTTTGGTCAGTCAGTGGATTTACTGTTGATTTTTATTAGTTTAAGACTGAGTTTAAAGGGCCTTTCCAATGTTTAGGTACAGTCTAGGTTATGCACAACAATTATTTAGATTTAATAGATCACTGCATTTTATATGGGAGCATTTCAGAGCCTTAAACACACATTGTACTCCTGAGTTTGACATACTCTTCACATACAAGAGAGTGTGTGTTGCAGATATGGATTACAGTCAGAACTGATTTCTTTAATTTTTTATTTAGAAATAGAAATAGAAAGCTCTGGTGATTAAGCCTAGAAATTATATGCACGCATGAACTCTTTTTGTCTACCCTCTAGACCTATTAAAATATCATTTGTCTGACCCCACCACCACTGTTGGAATGACTGCACTTCTAGGGGTGTTAACTGTAATTGCAGTTTGGCTGCAGGGTTTATTTCCTGAAATTTTAAGTTGAAATTCAGGAAATTATTACACTTCATTGTTTAAATGTTTCATAGGTATGGGCTCGACAGTAGATTTCCTAACTGAAAAGTTAGAGTATACTTTGGCTGATTAAGGTGTCAAGGATAAATGTGAGTTGAAGTGTGGCTGCTTAAGAGATAGGAAGAGAAGGAGCAGAAAGAAAAGCAGAAGGGCCCTTTGAAGTATGTTCTCTTTGAAGTATGGAGGGCTCCTGATTTATTTTTCTTAAAACTGTAACTAGCAAAGGAGTGAGGAACTTTGTTATTAGTGGGTCACTGGACTGGAAGATGCTTATACAAAAATATTAGTGTGTTTACCCACTAAAAAAAACGTGTATATTTTGAAATTTAATACTGCATCATAAATAACTGAACCCTCCCCATTTCTTCTGTTGTGAATTTCCTTTCCTAGCTTTCTTATGAATAATGTAGCAACTTCATTAGTATTATTAGCAATTTGTAACTAATAGCACTGTCTGATTCTAAAAGTAAATTTTATTGTCCTCCTGGCTAGATCATACACACTTTTTAGGGCTGTGGCTTCTCTTGGACATCTTCTGGTCAATGTAGCTGCTTGGGGGTATAGTGTTGCTATACCAGTTGTTTGTTTTGTCTCTTGTACTGTAGAGTATGTTGGGACACCTGGCTGTACTACAGGTGCTCCAATTTATGGCCCAGCATTTTTGGGAAAAAATGCTTTCACTAGTAAGATTTTAATATTAAAGTCTGAAGTGAACCGAGGTGGCTGAAGCATAGGGTTGTTTTCTGGTTTCCCATCTTTGCTACAGAACTGCTAAATTTCCCCTTACAAGGTAGTAAATCAAATAGAAAAAAAATTTAGATTGGGAGGAACCTCTGGAGGTCATGTAATCCTCCTGTAGCCCCCAGCTAATAACAGAGCTAGCTTCAAAGTTAGATCAGGTTGCTCTGTTTTATCAGATCCTCTAGTTCAAATACCAGGCCCCATTAATTCTGCTCATGTGCGTAGAGATATTTGTGTGCTCAAGTATATAACAAGTCGGGTCAGCTGTCCTTATCTTGTGGGGAGTGGATTTCATGATTTAGTGTGAACTTCTCATCTTAACACTAATGATAAATGTACAATAAGCAAACTCATTATTTCACTAGGTTGCGCTTACTTAGAAAATGGTCAAGCAAATGATGAATGAATCACAATAGCTGAATTAGCAAGCCTCTCCAAATCTCTCATTGAGCAACATTTTCCAACTTCTTGTCATTTAATATTTTCAAATGACCGTAAATAAGCCTACTGCCAAACTAATCATGGTTTTAATCATTGCCAAGAGGTGAATTTAAGGCAAAAGGCTGGAATAACTTTAGAGACTGTTACTGCTAGTTTTCTACAATCATAAATGTTGGGATAGATGAATATTTAATAGTAACACACAGCTTTTAATAAACACTATTCAATATTTATTAATAAAATAATATTGAGTAAAAGTAAGAATTTAATTACTGAAAAACCATGTGTCAGACTTCAAGTTAAATGGCTTCATCAATTTACAGTTTTCAGCCCTTCAGCAGTCTCAATGTAGTTTTTTCTAAGACTTTATTTGCTAGAAATTAAGCCTACAGACCAGTGTCAGAGTGCTCAGCACCAGGCAGGATAAAACCTAAGATATACGAGTCAGCACAAATCCGAGCCTATGTTTGCTGCTGGCTTCTGGCAATGTATATCTCATAAGAAAAACTTTCATGATGCACAAAAACTTGAAGGGAAAATGAGAGCTGTTTAATGTTTCCCCTCCACGTATCTAGAAAGGTCTGTAGGATTGTTTTTTTCCTACTTAGTGCATTTTGTATGAAGCAGAATTTCTTTGTACAGGCTCCAGCTAGCTGACTACTCAGGGAGGTTAGCCTAAGGGGCTGTGCATTGAAAACTTAAAAAACTTCAGAACGTACTTCAGTTTCCTGGAGCGCTTGTTTGAAAATCTTTGAGCGCCTGCTGGGTGTGGTAAACTTTCCTGGCTGTCTCCTTATGCTTGAAATTGTGCATCTCTGCCTCCACACACTGAATGCAACAGTCTTTCTCCTCTATGAACAAGGAATTTTCATTTCACACATCATTCAAGTTTGTTGCAATAATTCAGGAAATCACAAACCGCTCATCTGTTCATGTTAATGTAGTTATAAATGGAGCTTTTATGTTTTTATGGTTTGACAAATGTGTGATCTCAAGGTCTGTAGCCTCTTCTGTTAAGCACCAAACTGTTGCCAAACAACAAATTTTTAATTTTAGGGAACTGCTGACCTATTTGAGGTCGATTTTGTCATATATCACCCAGATAACCAAGGAACATTCTGCACCCTTAGAAAGTACTAGTTTTACATGTTAAGGATTATTACTCCCATCTGACTTTCTTTTTACATTCACATCTCATCTTTCCTCCCCACTCTGCTTCACTTTTGACCTAGTGTCATGAAAAGTGTCATCTAGTTCCAGATGCCCTGCCATGGACAGGGGTACCTTCTGCTAGATCAGGTTGCTGTAAGCCTCATCCAGTCTGGCCTTGAACACCTCCAGGGATGGGGCATCCGTGACTTCTCTGGGCAACCTGTGCCAGTGGCTCACTACCCTCACAGTAAAACATTTTGTCTAATATCTCATCTACATCTCCCCTCTTTCAGCTTAAAACCACCACCCTTCATCCTGTCACTGCAGTCCTTGGTCTCTAATGCTCATTCCTATTTAATGACACATTTAATAAAATTACAGTGCTTTAATAGTCCGATATTAAAGCACTCTTTGCAGTGACCTGGATGGGTGCTTTCTTGGCTATGTACAGAACAGGCAATTGTGGTCCAGCAAATGTGTGGTGCTTTAACTTGTTCTCTTGCTTTCGTTCAGTTTCAGACCCTGATAAAGCTCTCAACCAGAAGCAGTTTTTATTTAGAATTTAGCTCAGAATAGATCTGATGCAAATGTCTGTCATGCTATATATTATTGCAAACTTTATTAAAAGCACCCTTATGTGCCTGTGCAAACCTGGAGATGCTGAGCCTCCTTGGTAAAATGTGCTAGTGGA
The DNA here is from genome assembly GCA_033558185.1 of Dromococcyx pavoninus. Classification (NCBI taxonomy): domain Eukaryota; kingdom Metazoa; phylum Chordata; class Aves; order Cuculiformes; family Neomorphidae; genus Dromococcyx; species Dromococcyx pavoninus. The sequence goes on along the minus strand of JAUMJL010000362.1, from coordinate 2,551,208 downwards.
GGTCATCATAATTTTGTGTATTCCACAGAGGTGCCTCAAAATTGTGTTTTTCCCAGTGCAAACAATTTTGAAACACTCTCTGTTTGCTTTTAACAATTTATAATATATTAGGACCTGATTATTATGTTATATAAAGACCTGACCGTGGCCTTTTGGTAACTTCAATTGAGATGGCTGTGACTAGGCCAGACATTAGGCTAGCATGTAAAGTTGGTGGTGGTTTTTTTGATGAGAAAGTAATTCTCAGACCTCAAAACTGCAAAGACGTGTACAGACCTTCTTTATACAAGTTTTGGAAAGCAGAATTGCTTTCTAAAGGAAGAGTAGCAGTGGAAAAATGAGACTGTGTTTGTCTGTAAGAAGCAGCTTATAGGCTCTAGTGCCAGATCAAAATCAAAAACTATTTTGGGGTTCACTGGGATTTAAAATGGATTCAATAAATGGATTTTTTGCTGCAACTTATAATTGGGATTTATTGCTGATTCCACAGCTTGCTTTTACTGAACACCTAAACTTCTGTAGGCTTATCTACATCTTTTCACTGCTTGTTGTAAATGCCTTAGGATAAAGAGTAAAGACATGTTTTTTTCAAATTAAGCTCATCTGTGGGCTGGAACACAAGCTAGCTGCCAGTGCTGCTGTGTAGTAGAAAGGTTATAAAAGAACAAAATCTGGAGGCGGGATTCGACTCACCCTAACTTCAGTTGCCTACTGTACAGAGGGATAAGTGTGAGCATAGGAGCTTAGACACCTGCAGTAGCGGTGACTCATATGCATGTCAGTGGTGTCCAGTGTGCTCTTTATGTAATCAGCTGTAAATAATGTCTTCAGGATGAGATGCAGCCCTGTTTCAGCTCTACTGGCTGTTTTGACTGTTTCTGTTGGCCATAATGGAAATACAGACAACTAGCATCTGTTGTATACAGTGGGCACCTGAAATTCTGGTGTGCTGAAACTCACTATTGCAAACAATTGCTAAAAGTCTCTTTATTTCAGAGGAACTGGGATTTCTGCCACTATTTGTGGGAGTTGCAATTAGGCCTGCACTCTTGTGAAACAGAAAACTTGGAATCATCTGGTTCTAGTTTAGTAACAGTGGGGTATGAATGGCTTACCCGGGTATATTTTCAACAGAAGCATTTGCAGCCTACAAATTAAAGAATGCTTGGTCAAAATATGATTGCTTTTAATTATATCTTCTAGGTGTTATTTGGGGGGGAAGGGCGTATGTGTGTGCACTCCCATTGCAATACATTGGAGATTTGGGTGACTGGGACACGCAAGAGCAGAAGAATACATCTATATTTAGTAAAATCATTAAGTAGTGAAAATTTGTTATCTATTCAATAAGACCACGATTTGCAGGCTGAAGTTATGGGACCTGTTCCAATGACTACAGAATTTTGGACCAACCTCAAAGTTCTGTGCTTGGAATAAACACTTTATACTCTGCTTATGTAGAAACATATGCTGATTATGCAGTCTCTTCCTCACAGTAAGGATGTGGTGGCACTTATTTCTATGCATTTCCCTAAAGGTTGTATGTTAATATCTAGTTACAGAAGTGAGCCATATGTTTTCCCACCAATTTCATCCAAATGTTTCTGATTTGTTTTATCGCTATTAGGTGACATTCCAAATATCAGTGCTAACTGCTTCCTTCTGTGGTTTAGCACCATGGGAAAATTATAACTTGTCAAAATGTCTAGCATTTGCAGCAACCGTGTATTTGTAATTAAGCGTTTTCCTAAGGAAATACTTTTCTCTCAAAGAGGAAGAATATTTGAATGCTATTGCCACACTCTATGAATTTATTTCAAGTCTGAAATACTTAGATATTTGAGGTGGAGATTGTCAATCAGCATTCTGAACATGTTTTCTCATTCGATCAGCGTTGAGTTCATGGTGAAGATAGGCGTTGGTAGTTATACGCCTGTTGTGGAAACACTCCTAAAAAACAGCTGTTCTTATTTTCTCTGTCACAAAGAAAGATCAGAGGCGATTGAAATTACCCTTTATACATGCTTTTAAAAAGAATGATTTAATTTGTAGTATTTAGCTCAATTTACCAAAAGGATATGGGCATAATCCACAAGAGGTTGGGGTGGCTCAGCACAAAAAATGCAGGTCCATTGTATGTAGCTTTTAAGCAGATAAGAATTTTTTTGCTGGTTTTGAGGTGTTTGTAAAAATTAACAGTTACTTGTACTACAGAAGTCCAGGTCCAGTAAAGGAAGATTTAATTTTTTTATTATTTTTTTAATTACATTCTGGCATATACGGGCATTAAAGTGGAGCCTGAATTCTTTAAGAAACTTATAAAACTTCTGTGAATACTTTTGTCCAAATTACCTCACTAGATAGCTGCATAAAGATTGACACCTACAAGATAAAAGATGTGCAATTTGGGCGTGTTGTGTTCCAACCATGTAACTCTACCCAGCTGCATGGAGAAGCAACGTTTCATCTCTCCTGCTGCACTGAGTGCATTTTGTATGGTTTGTATGTTTGTGTTTGTATGTATTTTCTATGTTTTCTGTGAGTGTGAGTGAGCAATACACCACTGTCCCAGAGGGTCGTGATAAATGGAGTTAGATCCAATTGAAGGCCGGTCACGAGTGTTGTTCCCCAGGGTTCAGTGCTGGGTCCAGTCCTGTTCAATATCTTTATTAATGATCTGGACAAAGGGATCGAGTGCACCCTGAGCAAGTTTGCAGATGACACCAAGCTGGATGGCAGTGTTGATCTGCTTGAAGGAGGGGAGACTAGAGGAATCTGGACAGGCTGGATCGATGGGCTGAGACCAGTGGGATGAGGTTTAACAAGACCAAGTGCAGAGTCCTGCACTGGAACACAACAACCCCGTGCAGTGTTACAGGCTTGGGGAAGAGTGGCTGGAGAGCTGCCTGGTGGAGAAGAACCTGGGGGCTGACAGCTGACTGAATATGAGCCAGCAGAGTGCCCAGGTGGCTAAGAAAGCCAATGGCCTCTTGGCCTGTATCAGAAACAGTGTGGCCAGCAGGACAAGGGGAATGATTGTGCCCCTGTACTTAGCACTGGTGAGACTGCACCTCGAGTACTGGGTCCCTCAGTATAAGAAGGACACTGAGGTGTTGGAGCACGTCCAGAGAAGGGTAACAAGGCTGGTGAAAGGGCTGGAGAACAAGTCCTATGAGGAATGGCTGAAGGAGCTGGGGTTGTTCAGGTTGGAGAAGAGAAGGCTGAGGGGAGACCTCATCACTGTCTGCGGCTACTTGAAAGGAGGCTGTGACAGAGCGAGTGTTGATCTCTTCTCTCAAGTGACAAGTGATAGGACAAGAGGAAATGGCCATAAGTTGCACCAGAATTTCTTTACCGAAAGCATGGTCAGGCACTGGCACAGCTGCCCAGGGAGGTGGTTGAGTCACCATCCCTGGAGATGTTTAAAAAACGGGTAGATGAGTTTTTGAGGGACATGATTTAGCGGATAATGGGTGCGGTTGGACTCGATCATCTCAAAGGTCTTTTCCAACTGGAAGATTCTATGATCTACAATTATGATAATTTGAGTCAGAATAATGCAAATGTAAATAAAGACATCTCTGATCTTTATATTCTAGTAGCTCCCAGTCCTATGCCATTAAAATATGCAGAATCACAAATTCAGGATGCGGTTCCTAATGTTTTGTTTTGTTTTGTTAGAACTGTAACCACAAATATGTGTTCAGTGATGTTAGACTGTTGTATCCTCTCAAAATCCTGGAAGTCTCCAGCTCTCCGATGAAACTCACTGAGTGAGCAAAGTTCCGGCTTTGAAAACCTGTTGTATGATTGAGAATCTCCCTTGGGCTGGATGCATGTTGGTGACTGTCATTTATCTGTGCAGCTGGACTGTGCTGGCATCATTCTTGGGCAACTTCCACAGCTGTGCATGAAGCATGTCATTGGTAGAGAAGCTGTAGCAATGAAGCTGTGATTTTTAAGGAGCTTTAATATTAGAAAAATGTTAGGGTAAGTTCCTGTTCCCCAGCCTTACTAGCATTGCTGAAGTAAATGGGACTGGCTGTGTGATTCACTCAGCTGGGCTGGCAGTGTAGAGGAGCAATAGTTCTTGCTCAGTAAATCCCAGTTTAATTTCTGAGCCATCCATGAGTATAGCTGTCCTGTTTACCACAGATCAAGATGTAAAATATGAAAGCTGTTCTACATCCATATCTTGAAGCATTTTGATTCTGGGTTATTTTTGCTCTAGGATAATTGTGGTTTAGGATTCAGGTTAGTCTGTATTTGTTGTGCTACAGCTGAAATCCAAACAGATCCAATTTGCTTGAGCTCTCAGACTTGCAAGAATTTCTAAGGAATAGACTGCTACAACATTTTAAAACTTGTAGATAGACGGTGTTTATGTTTTATAATTTGAAATAAGAGGATTCTTCTGTATTTCAGGTATTTTTTAATTAAATCATATTAAAACATTTTGTACCTATTAAGATAGTGAAATTATGAACAAGAATGTTGAACTTGCTTATTTTTATTTTTAAGATGAAATTTGGAAAAGTTTTGTAATTTGCTAATAGGAAAAAAATTAAGCTTTGTTTCTTTTAATTTGTTTGTATTCTTCATTTGTATTTGGTTACATCTTGTGATTTTTTTTTTTTGTCCCAAATGCTGAAGTCATCTGAAGGTGTCTACATTGTTGATCATGACTACAGAAAAAGTATGCAGAGAGAGACTTAGAAGTGTGATAGGAACAGCAGAAACAGTACAAGGAAAATCCTTGTTCCATCATAACTTGAGCAAACACGTGTAGAATTTGCATAATAGTTGTTCTTGCCCTTTTATAAAATTTCTTTCAGCTATATTCTTAAAACTTTGTTAGGAGAAAATAGAGAAAACTATCTTAATACTGCGATGTTGTGGAAGGATTTTGGCCCAGAACGTGCAGAGAGGAACACCCACAAAGTTTGGCGCAATAAAGTGTTTTATGGAAATCAGAGAAAAGTATGTGCAACCATTTCCGGCATGTGAAAATTGATCTGGAAGTTCAAAGTTTGCGTTTCGGTAATGTGGTGGTTGTGAGAGAGGTTGTAATGACTCTCAAACCACTTCAAAACACTAAAGCGTTTAGCTAATCCTGTCATTCCTCTGACTCTAGTTGGAAGGAAACGAGTCAAACCCAAATTACCTACATGATATGTATTTTAGTGCTTTAGATAAAGGAGAAGGAAAGGGAAGTTCCTGGGTGGCCAGGATGTTTTCCTTCCCAGTGGTGCCCTCTACATTGCACTCCTCTATTTAAGTTTTAAAGCACTTGACCTTGGGGTTGTCTGTACTTTACATATGTAAACAGGATTCAACAGATGTTTCGGTGAAAATTGTAGATGAGTGCGATCTACAGCTGTTTCATATATGTTGTTGTTGCGATAGTAAAGAAAGATTGGAAACCCTGTGAGTTTGCATGCTGTTGGTCAGAAACTGAAGAGCTGACACCCAGAGCAAACCACTTCAGTTACGAGTAGCTAACAGAGTTACAGCCTAACCTGCCCCAACCTTCCTGTGAAGATAAACAGAGGGAATCCAGAAAGGCTTACTGGAATAAACTACTCTTTGGCCCCAAAACAATTGGAAAAATATGACATTGCCTCTGGTCGAAGTAACTTTTTCCCCTTAAAAGAGAGGTCATAGATAAAGTTATTATGCCAAAGACTGTGTCCTGAGTGCAAAAAATGAGAATATATTGTAGCTGAATTGAAAAAGATATGGTTGGAAAAGAAACAAGTTCACAGTTAGTAGTTAACACTTTGAAACCCTCCCCTCTCCCCAAATTTGCTCAGCACCTTACCAAAATGGTAAATGCCTGTCAGATGTAGGACATAATATTAAAATTATGTCTCTGAAGGTGATCTAGATGCTGAGTAAAAAAATACTGAATTATTTCAGCTATTATTTGCATGCACTGGCAAGAGAAGCCTCGAAGAATAACGGTTAAACTCTTATTTTGGGACTTTCAATAGAAGCTTACATTGTTGATGTAAGATTTAACTCTTTCCATCTGGTAGCCGATGACTGATTAAACAGTAATGTTTTTTGGATATTAATATAATAAAATGTTTACTTTCATGAAACATGGTTGATTTTTTTTTCTGTGATCACGTGGCTGCTTCTGGTGCCCATTCTGTATCCCCTCTGTCTCAAAGTATACTCCCTATGAGGCCAGTCAAGCTACGAAAGTAATCCATTGCAGAACTCCTGTTTAGTCCTTTTCTGCTGTCCTGCATTTCTTCCACCACTATTTACTACTTCAGGGACACCTGAGCTGTGAAGTGAGTCTGTCATTCATTAATGGGTACAAACTGTTGTCCTAATATGAAATAATCTTAAGGAAAATAATCTGAAAATATGATAGGGAGGTTAACAGTATGATATTATTTTTATTCAGAGAGAAAAATTCACATGAGAAACTGGGGTAATGTTTTGGTTCTATTGGAATATATTTTTCAAGTATATATTTTGTAGTATTATTTCCAAGTGTATCAATTTATAGAAGTCAAACGATGAATCCCTGTTTTATTTATTTTCCTCATCTCTCAACCCAAAATGAACTGTAGCTTAAATTGATATAGTCATTATATAATAGCACAGCCTCTGGTGGGATACCATGGTGTCAGACTGCAGCTGAACATGCAGTACATGTACTGAAGGAAAGTTAGGGAAGAAGGGTATGGCTAAAGGAAGTTGCCCAACCAGAATCAGTTTGCCACTTATTAACTTTTGAGTCATTAATCATGGAAACTTAAGGTTTTATGTTCGTAATGTGTGCACAGGTTTGTCTGCAAGATCCTCTTCAGCTTAACTGGGGCATTGAAGTAGGAAACAGTTGATGCCTTCATTAGTCACAGACTTTGATCTGACTCCTTCTTTCAAGTCCTTATCTGACTCATGGTTTCAACATTTTGTCCTTCCCTGGAATGTCCCTCCTAGCTTTAACTGCTCCGTACATGCAGATTCTAAGGGAGGGTTTAAGTGGAGACTGTGGAAAGACAAGTGGGACAAAGCAGGCAGAAACGTCTTTTGATGTCAGGAAGACTCGCTACCACCACATCCCTGTGGGTGGGTTTGTGAATAAAAGCAGTTAGAAGGAAAAAGGTTTGAATTTGTGGAGTAATACACTGATGGTCACTGTTACACTCAGCAGTGTCTGATGAGATGAAACTTAGCTTCCCACAAAACATTATCCCTCTGCTCATACATGAAAAACCGTGTTGCTATGGTCATATTTACTCTCCCTGTCATGACTATGTTGAGTACAAGTAACTTTAAAACGTAGACAGAAACATTTGTTCATTTGATGTTTGAAGAAAAAAATGAAGCGTATGTGAAATTATTTGATTTTCATTTTAAAAAACAGTTTTGATTTTAGATTCAATCTAAATAGCTTATGGATCAATTAAAATGCTTTCTGTTTTGGCAGATACCGAACAAGTTTCAGACCTCGGTACAGAGTTGCATATAAAATAGTAACAGAGCTGGAATGGCGATGTTGTCCCGGGTACAAAGGGGAAGACTGCAAAGAAGGTCCAGTAGCAAAGCCAAACCCTGCTCGTCGTCCTACAACACCAGCAAAAGCTGCTGTGAAAAAAGGCTTGGGTAACTTTTTGTTTGAGTTTTTGTATGCATGATCACGTCTGCTTTTTGTGTTTTGTCTTTTAAATCTGAGAACTGTTATGGTTTCTATTAAACTCAACTACTGGCAGGTACAAAATCCATATGGAAAGACACAGTGTGCTGGAAAAATAATAGCCAGGCAATAACAGTCTTGATACAGAGAATTTCCAGAAGAATAAAGAAGGGTTGGGTGTGGAACACTGGCCATAAATGCCAGCTGGCTACTCATGGTTCAGGAAAATCTTTGCATTATATCTGAGGGGTTTTGCAAGAATTTGCAGGCTTTTTTTTGTGGTTTCTTCAATATTCAGGAAAAAACGATATTTGAGAGGAACTGTTATAACTATTATCAAAACAAAAAAGAGCACATACTGATTTTTCACAATATATAATGCTCCTTAGCAATTTCACAGTGTTTTGTTTGTTCAAGGGCTTGTGCAGATATTACGGGTTCATGTTAGATTACCTGCCTTAATGCTAAGGGGTAAGAGAATTATAAGCCTCAGTTGCTGAAAAAATACCTTAAAGAATGAATGATGTTTGAATAAGATATTGTCTTCTGAAAGGGTTAGAGGAGTGCTGTTACTGCAGTATTATGCCTTTTCTGCATTAACAAAAAGTGGTAAACAGACATTTCCTTCCGAAGGACTTCTCCCAACATCATTGGAGATCAGTGTCAGGCATAGCACTCTGTCAGATTTCCACTTGTGTTTTTTTGTGTAGTGGAATGGGTTGGGACTGAATATATGGGTTTAAACCAGTCATATGGATTATATACCTGCTTTAAAAATAATCTTTTTAAATATTTTGTTAACCCACCTAAAATATTGTTTCCAAAAGATGGTAATAATACACAGTGATATCTTTAAGTAATTTGCACACTGCTTATGTCCAGTGATTTTCTTTCTGCCCTGACCCTAAAAAAACTGTAATTCAGTTTAAAAATAGGCCAGTGTGTTGTAATATCTGACACCCTGTGTTTGCGTACTTTTTTATTATTAAAGGAATTGGCCACGCTGCAAGTCTTGAAGAGTACATTTGTGACTTCCTACCCTCTTTGCAATGTCTTTAAGCTGAAATGCAGTTTAAAACTAAGAAAAATTCCAACTGCATGTCCTTCAGACCTTATCTCAGTGTTGCTCTCCCCTTTATGTCTAGCATGCATAGCTTGGAACCAGTACTAAAATTCTTTTGACTGAAGATTTAACTACTAATGCCAGTCCAACACAATTCAGTCATGATTTGACAGGGAACTTTTGTTAGCCATAGTTGTTTATTTGTCATCTGAAAGAATTATTCTAATGCTAACGACCTGTCTGTTGTATTTAAAGTTTTTTTCCTCTTCATATCTCCTTCTCAACTTCATTGTTTTGTTTGTGTTTTTTAATGTCTGTAATAGAATGCCTTAACTGTGTAAAGGTCTTTGGATTATGAATTGCATAAAAGCTACCATGAAAAATCACAATTGGGAATATACATGAAGTATTTATAGGTTTTACCCACTGTGCCTAATGGCAAAGATACACAAGATAAATATGGTCTTATGGATCTACATGTTACAGTGGTGTTAAATGTTTGTTAAACTAAAACATTTGGTGACTTACCTGCACGTTTGATCCATATTAGATGATTATTTGGGATCACACTTAGTATCTTGACTTACTAGTGCCTTGTTGCTGAGAAAACCAGAAAATAGGACTATACAGTTCTTAAGGGGTCTGTTTATCCATCCTCTAAGGCAGGATCAGCTATGTCTGTCCAGCCTCTAGTGGTGGAGATTGTGCTGCTCATGTGGACAATATCTTCTGTCATTTCACTTTCTGTACCTCCATCAAACCTCACCTTTACTTGCTCCAGTTGAAGGCCGTCCTTCTTACCCTGTCCCATCAGTAGCAGACATAGAGAACCATTTATTCCCTACCAGTCTGTAGATGTCTTTCAGAATATCACTCCTCATTCTCCTCTCCTCTAGCCTAAATAGCAAATTACTTTGCTTTTTCCTGCAGGTTATACTTTCAGGAGCTCTGAGTTTCTTTCTTCTCAATTTCTACAATTGTTACACGTTTTGCTTGAAACTGAACATCTGGAATTTTACATGGCTCTGCAAATGAGGTGCTGCCAGTGACAGATGGATTGGAAGCATGGTTTCAGATTCATTAATTGATTTGTCCGAGGTTAAAAGTAGATGGCAGCTAGAGGTCTGCTTTTATTTTTTTAATTCAGAGGACAGTGCTGGTGTTACTTTAATCTGATGCGTAAAGCATATGCTTTTATACATGTTTTTATTGCCTACTTAAATGCGTGTCATATAATTAGGTATTTTTGAAGCAGGTGTGAACTGGAATACCTTGCAGAACCCCATGTAGTTTATGCATTTGGACCCCAGTGCAGTAAAATACTGAGGCAAAAGCCCACTTTAGGCACAAAAGTTATTGCCAGTTAAGTTTTCAATGGGAATTCAGGAGCATCACCTCCCTAATTATCTTTACAGGAGATTTAGTGTCTCTAAGGTGGTTGTGTTGTGATATATATGGATCTATAATGGTCTGCTATATATGCTTTAGTATATGTAGGGTTCTGCTTGCTAATTTATTTATTGTCATTGTAATATCTTGGCAAGAATTAGTCAATGTGTTGAAACTATTCATTTGGAGAGTTTTGAAAACTTTTTAATTGTGAATTATAAAGCAAGAATAGAAAGAGGAACAAGCATTAGGCATTTTAAAGCATTTTATGGCTTTAAAGAAAAGTGAAATTAGCCTCAGCTAATTCTTGGAGTATTTACATCCAGACTTTGATGTTATTTCCATTAAACAGATGCAGAACCAACGGATGCGCCGGAACCTCCGCCGTATGAGAAGAAAATGCAGTTTCTTGAGGATGAATTATTTAGACTTACACGAGCAGTGCTTGAGCTTCAGTCCTCCGTGGCAGGTGTGAATGAAAACCTAAAGTTAACTGTCCAAGAAGATGCTAGTAAGATGTTGGTCACTTGGCTGAATAATCTTTATGACCGCCCAGAGCCTGATAGTGCGATTGGTGGCGAAACAGACACTATTCATTTGCCTGGACTCCTCAGCAATAAGGATCAAAAAGACCCTTTTATTGATTTTGAAATGGAAGATATAAAGTCTGAACTAGCTGAGGTCAAAGAAGCCTTGAAGATGAGGAATGACAAGCTGGAGGAATTGAATGGAAAAGTAAAAGGCTATGAAGGACAATTAAAACAACTTCAGGAGGCAGCACAAGGACCTACAATAACAATGCCCAGTGACAACATATATAAGGAGTATATAGACTCAAAATTTGAGTCCCTCAGGCAGGAAATACTGGAAGGATTTGAAAAAAAAATGGCAGATCTGAAGAACTCCTGTGAATACAAACTACAGGATATCCAGCAGCAGTGTGATGACAATGAAAATAACTGTTCAGGAATAATTGATGTTATAAAAGGAAAAGAGAATGACTTGAGGAAAGAAATAAATACTCTCCGAATTCAGATTCCATCAAACAACTCCAGGTGTTGCAAGGAGGGTGAAAGAAATGACTTTGACCAACAGATAAAAGATCTAGATAAGAAGATTGACAGAGTTGCGGAAGCACATAGGATCTTGAACGTCAGAATAGATAATGAAATCAGTCGACTGTCAACTCCAGATCTAGAAGACATGTTTGGTGAGAGGTTGGAGGAGATAGACGCGAGAATGAATGTTACAGAACGAAATGCTGAAGAACATTGCTTTTACGTTGAGGAAACTCTCCGCGGTGCTATAGCTGCTGAGGTAGATGAACTGAGAGACTTGTTTGACCAGAAGCTACGGGCACTAGAAGATAGACTAGGTGGCACTATTTTAGAGATCGCTAATACTACAGACCCAGATGGAATGTATCTTAATCCTGGGCCCATCTTGCCCAGTGATGCAGGATTTGCAAATGAGCAAATCACAGCTGAGATGAATTTCCTGAGGAACAAACTGCTGTCGCTTGAACAACTCTGTGGACAGAAATGTCAGCCTGCACCACAAGGTACAAAGGACCTTCAGGAAGAGGTAGAGAACTGTAACAACAAATACAATCACTTGCTTTTGAAAACAGAGAACAACTCTGTTCTCCTGCAGTCCCTAAATAGCTCTCTTAATGAGAAACTCAATTTAATTAAGGGTAACCAACGTGACATCCAGAAAATGCAGAGAGACATACGTGTACTCCGGTATAGTCTAAATGTCATGGATAAAGATGTGAAGAATCTTCAAGATGGTCTGAATAGCTGCAAGGAGCAGCTTCTGGGTGTCAATTCTACCTGTAGAAAAACACAACGAGGTGTTTTCAGAAAAATTGATCAAATGCAGAAGACATTTGCAAATCAAACTGCTCATCCCAATGATAATTGCTGTGGTGAAATGAAAGAGAGACTAGAACAATTGAATGACCATATCCTGAATGATCTTAGCAAGTGCAAAGAAAAGACCCAAGGTATCCAGGAGGGTGTTTCAGATGTTGAGAGCAGAGTCTCACATGTTGAAAAAGTTTGCGGCAAGCTGGATTCAGTCTCGGGTAGCTTGCAGAATATAAAAGAAGGTCTGAATAAACACGTGAGCAGCTTATGGAACTGCATCCGTGAAGTGAATGGAACTATAGCATCTCATTCCGCTGATATTTCTGGCCTCAAAAATTCTGTCCAACATTTTTATAGTCAGGTCTCCAAAATCACCACGGACATTGAAGGCATGTTGAAATCTCATTCGGACACAAGTAAGGGTTTTTTGGCTTTTTTAAATGCTTTTGTTTGTTTTTCAACTGGCTTTCTTTTCTGAATCATTTATAAAGGAACTAAACAAGGGAGGAAAAATTTAATATTACACAATTTCTACTTTGTTTTTACAGTGACTCTAATTTTGGCTCTTTGCTGTAGAACATCACAGAGGACTTGGAGTGCTTTTAAAAGTATTCTTACAAAAAGAAAAAAAAGTTACATGCTTTCATGTTTACTTTGAGCCAAAATAAAGGGAGTGAGAAAGTGAATATATTTGGATAGTGAGTTTTAATTAATAATTATCAGCGAATATTATTCCAGTTAATTTGGTTTTATTTTTTGTTTTGTTTTATTTTGTTGGTGAGATTATTCTTGATACCTTGGGGGAAATTGAAAAGTAAATGGAGGAAAATTAAGTCAAAGGAATTCAGATTTATGATAAGAAAGATTTCCTGTAAGTTTTTTATCTTAGTGTGAGTTAATGATTGTAATTCAGCACCAACTCTTTGATTTAGGATTTTGGCAAACAAGCTGTGGTATATCTTGGTGTGGCAATATAAGACTTCTGCTTTACAGTTGTCCCAGAAGTTTGCATTCCCACAACATAGTTGGCAAGTTGTCCATGGGTGCACGTCCCAGCTGGCAGTGTTTTCACACCTCAGCCACCTCTGTTAGTAGTCCAACATGTTAGCTCAAATCTACCTCCACAGCGTTAGAGTGGCTGAGGAGAGACATATTCCTTTTGGCTTGAAAGGCTATGAAATGATAACACCAACATGTTGGTGAACCTTGCCATGAAGGTTTAGAGGCCTTGAAGAGTTCCCTCTGCGGTTCTTGCTGCAAATTTCAGCCATGGGTTTTTTGTTTGGGAGGGTCAAAGTTTACAGAAGGAAGCTGAGCTCCTGTTAGCATGATGCAAAAATACAATAATTGGAGACTGTTTTGAAACTGCACTCTTTAGATGGTTGATGCTTCTGGTTTTAATTCTCTGTGTGTGTGAGATAAATAAGAGGCCACTTTCTGTGACTGGTCCTAAACCAGAAGAGGAGGTGCTGGCTGAGAGAAGAGCCTGTAGGTTGCAGCAGCTGATGTTCGCTGGGAGAGATAAGATGCTGGACCATGCGTGTTCTTGCTTGATTGGACAAGTTGTGCTTCATGAAATGTCTGAAAGAAGTTTCTGCAGGGAAGAGTATCCTTCTTACTCCAAGGCGGAGACTTGAAAGCCTGTGATAGACTGACTTGTTCTGAGTGTTTAATTGTTTAAAAACAAGTGTATTGCAGTATTTGGCACAAAAAAGCCTCCTGAGATGAGAAGCTCTTGTGTGAAATTAACAAAAATACATTTCTCTTCCTTTAAAGGAAAAAGTGAGGCAAAATGCAGGGGGTCTGTAACTCTTAAGTATTTATTTTGGTGAAATCTTAACTTAAATTCAACAGGGTTAGGACCTTCACCCCTAGATCTTGCAAAAGCAGACCCAGTCCCCATTAAAAAAGCAGTATGATGTATCTATGTAATCCTATTTCTCATCCATCTTGCCCAAAATAAATTTGCACTAGGGACCAACACTGGAGGCAAGTCCAAGATACACACAATAATCTTTCTCATGCTATTTAAAGCAGGTGTTCAAGTAGCCTCATGGGTTATATTTATCAGCCCCTATTACAACATTGTAAAGCATTGAAAAGCCTCAGCGTCCCTGGGTTTCCATAGAATAATGCCGTTTCAGGGCAGAGCTCTCCATCCATCATCAGGTGTTAAAGCCTGGGGAAGGACACTGCTGCTGGTCTGGGGGTGCAGGCACTCGAAGCATCAATCACTGCCATAGGGTGCCTCTGGCCTCTGAAGGATTTGTGAAGCACACACTTCAATTCCCAAATGTTTCCAATTACAATAACACTGTCTGGCACAGCAGTCTAAGAAGGTTTGGATGGCTTGACTTGCAGAAAGATTTTGGGAAAAGTATCTGTATTTGGAAGTGGTTTGGGAATGCTGTTATGTGAATTGGGTATGGCTTTTAACTCTTTCTACGTCCATGATCTGCAGCATTGTCTCTGATAGTGACATCAATTGAAAAGAAGATTTTCAGTTCTGGCCATAGACAGGTGTTGAGTTTCTTACACGCTATTTGCCAGCGTGTCGTAACATTCGAATGATGTCACTTGACTTTGGAAAGGCTGAAACAGAAACAAGTTGTTACTAACAACAGTTTTTGAGGGCAGAAAGGCAAGGTTGTGTTGCAAGAAATACAATATAAAATCTTATCAAGCAGTGTAAGTCTGGTACGCTGTAAACCTGAGAAAAGTTAAATGGGCTTGATTTTAGGAATATGGCTGTGTTTTCTTCAAGGTTTTTTATTAGGTGATTTGAAGTGTCTCAGTCCAGGCTAACAAGCCTGGTTAGCGAATGATAATGTGTCAGATACAGACTCAGAGGCTGGACCCATATTGTATTTGTTACAATTTCTGGTGAAGGTAGCACAGCATCCTGGTGTTCACCACGCACAAGGTGGTGGTGAGGCCAGGTGGTGGTCTGCTCTAACCTGATGGGGGAACATGCACGGTGTGCTTGCCAGGGTAATGTAATCCAGTGGCTCTTTGTCCACCTTGAATGGTGACTACCCTCAGCTTCACGTCTCGAAGATTATTTTGTTGTTCTCATTGTGCTCTGATCATCTCTGCAGGTACATTTGCTCTTCAAATGGCACAAAACTGAAAGCGGTGTTAAAGTTAGTGGTCTCTTTTAAATTATTCCCTGTTCATGTAGATTTATGAAATTTTCCAGGTGTCAGAAGTGTGATCTTGCAGCCAGATCACACGTTGGGAGTGCAGTTTGCTTTGGTTATTTGACCTGAACTGCAGTTCGTCTCGTGATTGTCTCTCTAGCAGGGCTTTGAAAGCAATAGCTAAATGTTGTCTGCTGAAGTTATGGGCTAGGAAACCAAATGTATTGTGTACATTACAGTGTCAATAAAGGGCAACATAAAATCTTAGCGTTATAGCACATGTAAGAGAGAATCATATAGTCAGTTCCTCTAGGTTCCCTAAGAGCTTGTGCAAAATGGTACTTTGTGACTTAATTGGCAAATTCCTTTTGTGTCTATGTAAGGAAATTGAAGTCAGGTCTTCTGGGCTTTTTGTGATTGCAGTCAAAGATTCCTTTACTCACTAGTCTGTTTTACACACTTTGTTTCTCTGTGTTTTGAGGGATAAGGAGAGTGTGGTCAGGGCAGGGCAGAATGATACTAGAAAACGATGCACCCTGAAGATCCACCTGCTTCATGCATCCAGGTTGCTGTTCATCTTTCTTCCCAGCAAATCATTCCTCCTTCAGTGAAGTAAATTGCAGGTTAAAACTGCCTGGCTGAACAAGCTGAATAAAATAAAATATTTTTAAGAGGAGGAGGGGAACAAAAGCATTCTCATTTTCAACCGGGAAGGGAAACCTTGCTTTCTGTTTTGGTGGTGGATGGACATCTGAGAGCAGAAGCTGTTGTCTGACATGGTAATCGAGTTGTCACTTAGTGGCAACAACTGGAGCAGCAAGGACACTGCCGCTGAGGACAGTGTTACTGTTCTCAGCTGTGTAATGATCTCAGCTCTGTTCTTTATCTTCCCATATAGATGGGAAGATTTCTGTTTTGTCCGCTGCTAAGCAAAGCTGAGGCAGATCCAGATAGATTCAGACCAGCCTTTGTTGGGTGGTCATTTTCTCATTATCTTGTGAACTGAAAACACGTGTTATGGAATTCAGCCTCAGGATTGGGTGGCTCCAGTATTACCATCCTTATGTAGTGATTTATTGGTACGTTGTTTTGCTATGATGCATCTCAGCAGAAGAGACCAAAAAGGTTGGTAAAAACAGTGGATCCCTCCTAAAAACAGCAGACCAGATCCTTCTCAACCCATACCTATCTGACTACTGACTCTTTAAGTTTAGCTTTAGGCAAGTAGTTTTGGTTTTAGCTTTATGGAGATGTAGTTGGGTAACGCTAAATATTAGTGTATTGATGCTGCGTGCAAGGAAGCAGTTTGCACAGAATACAGGATTTGAGTTGTTGATTATTATTTAAAGGTTTAGAAAAGCAAGCAGACAAATGTGTTCATTTTGCCTGTGTCATCCCAAGTTGTTGTCTTAAAAAGCTCAACTTAAATTGATCAGAAAAAAGACAAGTAAGGGCATCCCAAGGTAAAATATTTTGTCAATTTACGTTTGAAATGAAATTAATCTGAAGGTCTCAGTTGAAGGTCTAAATCTGTGCCACTGTGGACAGAATAAGTCTAACTAGGTTAACAATTCTGTTAAACTAATTCACTGATACTTTAAGCTTTGTTTTGGAAATTTTTATAAGGTTTTTTAATCCTGGGATTTTTACAGAGGTAGTTTTAATCTGTATGATGTGAACATTTCACTCATTAGTCCTCTGCCTTGTGGACAGTTACTGAGTGAGCTTCAGTCCAGCTTTGTGGTGCGTTGCTTGTATAAGTTTCAATTCTCATGACAGTTTAAGTCAGCCAGCAAAGCTCAGGAATACTTTTTTCTAGCAGGCATATCTAGTAAATAAATGCAGGTGGTGCAAAACTATGACTTCAGACAGTGTCCCAGTACTCTGGAGGGCTTATCTGTACTTCGCATGAGACTGAAAACAAGAAATGAGATTCACAGGGCTGAAGTGCAGGTGGCGAGTAGTCACGAAGCAGCATGTGGGTTGCCAGCGACACAGTCTAAACCCCGACTGTGCGTCACGGTGGATTCCTGCATGAGTTGGTCGTAAGCTCTCACCCAAAGGCTTGATGTAAGGCCCTCCTGGGGGTCCCCAGCTGCAGAGCCAGGGGAAGCCTCACATGTGTCTGCTTCTGAGCACAACCATTTGTTTTAGGCCTAGGCACTGCTGAGTTTACCCAGGCTGATTTTGGACTGTGATGAGTTAAGTGCTTCATTCTGACCACTGAGACTTCAGAACGGTGGTCTCTGCTTGTGGACCATGGCAAGCATCTCTTCTGGTGACAAAATGTATCAAATAAATTTGCAAGGGGATGTTTTTCTATTTCCCCAGAAACTCACTTCCGTCTCTGCATCTAAAGCCATGCTTTAATCTCAAAATGCAACCAAAATAACCGGTGCTACTGTTTAATTAGAATGAAATTCTAATTATTCTGTGTAAAAGCTGTCATTGCATCTGCTGAAATTTACACATTTGTAAATTACTGTTCTTAATGTAGATGTAATTCAACTTAATTCTTAGAAGGACATTGCATCCCTAAATGCCATTTAGGATTTCATTTTTATGAATAAGCTGTAATTCCTGTGAAGTGTTCAGAACTGGACCAGTTACAAATGTAACTATGTCAGTACTGTTCAGCCCTGATGTCATATGTGTTGGCTGCCCTTCTGGAAAAATCTTTTAATGGTATCTCTTCCCTTTAAACAATAAAGACATTTCTAGTATATTATATCCTGCTTTTGTTGTCAGAAAATATTAGTAATGGGAGTATTTGAAATTTTAAAATCATTGCTTTTCAAAGTAGGGAAAAAATTCTTTAAGTTGGTGTTCATTTACTCCATTTTTTTGCTGTAGATACTCTTCTTTATGATAGTGCTAAAGGGTCAGATAAGAATAAGTCTGCCTTGTGCTCGGTGTTGTATGAGTACAGAGTTGAAAGAAGGAGCCATGTGTGGGAGGGTTTCAGGAAAATGGAAGTGAAGGGAATAGGTGTGATACACAGCCTGCTTGCCGCTGAAAGTCAAAGCTGGACTAGTGGCTGAATGTTCATGGGTTATTTTGACTGCCGATTTTCCTGTCTCCAAGCAAGTCTTCACTCCCTTCCGTGTGTCACAGGTCGGGAAAGAGGGAAGCCCGTAGTACTGTAAGAGTGGAACAGAGGTTTGCCAGTTCAATCTTGGGTCTGAGGGGAAAGGTGGCCTCAAATTGAGTCCTGTTTTATTTTAAAGCATTTTTTTTTACAAAAATATGCAATTTTATGTACTGCTTTAGGCGAATAATTCTCTTTCCTCTTCTTTCATCATTTCAAAGGGCAATCAGAAGTACCACGGCAGCCATTACCACCAAGACCCCCTCTGCAACCCCAACCTGGCATATCCCTGCTACCATCAAGGCCGAGGGTACAACCCCCGCGACAGAGGACCCCTCTCCAGCCACCACAGCTGAGACCTCTTCCGCGCCCAGCACTGCCAGGGTCAGGAGTTGTGCCGTTTCTGCCTGGAACTACCGGAATCATTCTGGAGACTGGAGAGGCAGGGCCACCTGGCACTGTTTTAATGTCAGGAAGAGGGCGGCTTAGGAGCGTGGATGGTCAGGCTGGTCAAAGTACCATGCCCATTGCTGAAGGGTATGCTGGAGCACCAGGTGAGAGAACCAACTAATAGTGAATCACTCCTGTTTAAGTGCAATGGACATGCTGGGTCTTGCTAGAGTGGTGACACTGAGCTCTGTTTGCTTTACCAGCCACCTTTCAGCCTTTCATGAGTGCCCATTATAGCTATTGCCGTTGGGAATGGGGCTTACAGCAGAGATGATTTGGGAATGGGCTTTTGCAGCCTCCAACTGGCTGAAGAAGTAGAGGAAACACATTCAGCACTATTTTGTTGCCTTTGTAAAGGCTGCATAAAGCAAGACGTCAACAGGGCTGATGTAAAATCCTTGATAACTACAGCAGTCTTTGCCACTAGGGAAACTTAAATTATTTCTTTCTTGCCATAATTCTTTCCAGTGAATTTAGTGCATTGTAGTAAGAATGTGGTTTTCTTTGCTATGATCACCCCAATTTAACTGTAATTGAACACTTCATAGGAGATGCTGTTTGGTAGCTATTTCGGTAAGATGCTGTTTGGTAGCAAAGGGTGCTTTTTAGAAGACTGCAGTGATGTTTTGTTGTAATGAGCTCCACTACGTGCAGTGTTACACATACATACTGTTTTCCTTTGTAGGATATCCAACTTTATCTCCTCCTACCACAGACTCACAAGGTAAGACAGTTGTCTCCTAGAAATTCCTTACTTAATCGTTATTTCAATCTCTGGAAAGTCGCAGTTGGGAAAACAAAGTGTTCTTTTTTAGTGTTTAAGTTTAGTATTGAGGAAAACCTGACAATTTTTTGCTATACTTAAGCATTAAATCATAATCTA
This sequence comes from Dromococcyx pavoninus, assembly GCA_033558185.1. NCBI lineage: Eukaryota > Metazoa > Chordata > Aves > Cuculiformes > Neomorphidae > Dromococcyx > Dromococcyx pavoninus. Next base: position 2,531,667 of record JAUMJL010000362.1, on the reverse strand, counting down.
CATACTTTGAAAATATGGGGGGGTTGAGGTTTTGAAAAATAATTAATTTGGGGCTATTGTTACTTACTTCAGTGGGGTTTTTTTAAACACAAAGGGTTTCAGTTTCTTAGCAAATGTCAATACTAACCTTTTTTCTTTTTAAATGAAAAAAATATATATTTCTTTCTGATGATTATAGTATTTCTTTAATAAGATACAAATAAGGCTAAGACTAAGATCCTGAATCACTGGTAGTATCAGAGCTAGTGCATGAGTTGGTCTTGCTCATGGAGGAGTTTCTGGCTTTGTTAAAAACACAAGGTCTTACCTTCCTGACTTTGGTGAAGGCAGGAGTGCTGCTACTGGCAACCACAGTTTAAAATGTTTGAAAATGCAATGTTCTTGGTTTGGTGGGTTTTTCAATATTTTTATAACTCTTAATATTCCTGTTAGTTTATGGATTTGTATGATAAACAGATATAAATCATGTGTAGGATGTGCTGGTTGGCCTTGATAAGTACATTGGTTGGGTACTGTCTGCCTCATAACCTCATACTCAAGATAGATATTATCAAACCCCGGGGAACAGTATCTGAAATCAAAGTGACTATTCCCACACTCTTTTCAAAAGAATGATTTTATCCAAATTTGTTTGAGGAAATAGGAGATATAGATGAAATAAAACATTAGGGCTTTCTCGCATCCAAACCTGCCCTTGGGACTTAGTTTGATGGCCCTAACAAAATCACAGATACAAGTCCTGAAAACTGATCTGGGGACTGATAAAAAAATTGTAAAGTGATCATACTTTAATGCTGATATTTATGCTTTCTAATTAAAAGTCATCATAGCTTTAAAGCAGTCTTTTTGCATTTGAGGATTGACCTGGTAAGAACAAGCAGCAATAGATGAGGCTTCTGGAAGAGGATGAGACGTAAAGAAATGTTCATTTATCTTGATGCTAGGAAAGTCAATATAGATGTCTAGATTTCTGTGATAAATGGATTTCCTGGGGGGTTTCTTCTACTTTGTACAGCCTATTGCCATTTTTAGACAACAATATTTTAATAAGTTTATGCTAAAACTGTGTGAAACAGTAGGTGAATGTTAATAGAGTTGAAAAGGCAAGGTGTGGCAGGCAGCATGCCTGCTTCGCTGCCTGGTGGAACATGTAAGAAATGGTATTACCCTGGGTTCTAGAGAGAGGTGGACTTCACCAAGGAGTTCCTTTTCCTGATCCATGCCCTTGAAGATCTGTCTAAAGATAAGGTGCACCTGCTACTCTGTCTTATATCTTCCTCCTAAATGCCTTGAAAACCCTCATGTTGGGTAATCGTAGAAAACAAAAAGATAAGTATGGTGCAAATAGCTATTAGACTTCTGTGGAGTTAGAGCATCTACACCCACTGTCCCTAGTCGTCAGTGTCTGCTTATAAACAGCAAAGAAAGAGAACATTCCAGGGCAGAATTCATCAGTTTTGTAATGATATAGAAATTAACAGCTGGGGAAGGGAAGATTTTTGGCTTAGTGGAGGAGGAACATAATGCTTAAATAATATCTGATTCATTCAGGGCCACGGTTTTAGGATGTCTTTGCCAGTCTTAACCCAGTACATTTTGTGGCACTGACATTCAAATCTGAAAGATCAGACATTCTTGTACTATAATTCCTAAAAAAAGCAGCCTGTATTATTAAATTGGCCTTCTGAGTACTCCCTTTCATTTCTGTTCCTGAATAGGTTCTGTTACATAAAAGCACTGCTCAGGAAGAATCTGAGAGCTCCAACTCCATCCTCTAGGATTGAACTAGCCCATTCTGGGGCTTTTCTTGAATGCTGAGGCACAATTTGCATGCTTCCAATACTGAAGAATTTCTTGAGTTGTTCAGATTCATTAGCAATCTGTTTGCATGCATCTTACAATGTAACTTTGTAAGTAAAAAGAGCTTCAAGGACTCACAAGTGTTTATGAGAGAGTATGAAACGTAATATAACATATTAGCTCTGTTTTCACAGGCAAGGAGTTTATGACAAAGATGAATTGTCAGAATCTAAGAGAATCCACCTAATCCCTTTTAATACAGAAAGAATTGCTATTTAAAGAAACATTAGCAGCAAATATTACTGAAGCATGACAATTTTATAGTTACAAGTGTTTTTGTTTGTTGCAAAAAAACTTCCAGACATCAAAGTAATGAGTTGGCTAATGAACTGTTACGGGAACTGACAGGAAAATGCTTTGTGATCCCTAGGTCATACAGCTAGGCAAGGACAGAGCCAAGAAGAGGATTTGGATGTTCTGATTAGCATAAAGAGTAGGTCACAGTGAAAAAAATTCAGTGACAGCACAAACTGGCTTCCTCGCCCTCCACCTTCATGTAGTCTGCAGTGTGGCTTGTGTCCTTAACCCTGCAGCTCCAATGGAGGATGCTCACTCTCAAAGGAGCAGTGTAATAAAGAAAACAGCTGAGCTAGTGAGCCCTACCACTGTGCGAGTGCTGCTGTGTGTATCCGTGCAGATAAAAGGCTAATTTTGATTTGGTCTTTTTAATTCTTCTTATTTGTCTGATACTCAGCCATCTTTACTTTCTCCTTGTGACTCCGGGCAGCAAACCTGTAGGATACATTTCAAATTTAAAGGCAGGGCAGTTGAAACTAGATAATCCTTAAGGTCCCTTCCAACCCAAACCATTCTATGATTCTGTGATTTTTGTTGTTGTAAGTGGTCCTTGATCTGAAGAAAGAGTTTACTGAATACAGAAATGCCCCTGCTGTGCTCATGATGGATTCTGCTGCATGTTCAGTTCTTTTGCTCATTGGACAAGGAGCAGTATTCCCATTAGTACTCATCAGTCTAGCACAGAGGAAAGCGTGGTTTCTGCCTTTGAGGTAGAGAAAATGTGATCCCCTGCTGTTGCACCAGTGGTTGTGTTTTGCTGCTGTTTGCATGTAATAACAGTGCAGTTCTCAGAAGCAGGCTAGTGGATGGGGTAAGAGATGGTTATTCATGTAAGGAGCAGTAGGTGTAACTGTGTAAATGCTAAGGCAAACCTTCTCTTGCTGGGATGTGAAAGGTAGATGTTGTAAGAACAGAAAGATCTCTTACTAACAGACTCAGGAGAAAAGCAGCTGTGTCTTCGTAACCCACTGAGTAAGTTATCGGAAGCACTGTGACTTAACAGAGCAGAGCTAATGGGCCAGCGATGTTGAGCGCTGGCTTATGGAAATCCATGTGGCACTGTGCTGTGCTGCATAGCCATCCCACAAGCAGAGGGAATGTTCCTGAAAATGAGATGTGTTAGAGTCAAACTGAAGAGTTTAAAAAAAAAAAAAAAGTCGGAGAGGTCATAAATTGCTGATACTTTTGTCCCATTTTATCTAACTGAAATCGTGCATTTTGCCCTCATTTAGATCTAGAGGTATTGGCCAAGCAGAGGAATCTGATCTATCCTCCCTGCTGCTGTCAAGTGAAAAGGAGTCATTAGTACATTCTGACAAATGCATTGCATACTTAGGGTGTCTCTTCTGTGTAGATTCTCAGAGTCCTCATTCCAGTTGCTGAGCAGTTGTCAGCAGCGCTGTCACACACTCTGTTATTTTTTTTTTCATTTCATCTTGGTAGCAGATGCCTGTGCTGTGCACTGCTTCGTATTGCTTCATTATTTTGTTTTCCCTCTTCTTTTTCTCCTTCTGGCCCTTGGGCTCTGTGGGAGCCATGAGCTGCATGGAGAAGGCAAAAGTGAGGTGGAAAACCAGAAATAAAACTAGCAGTATTACAGATGTAACCTAACAAAGGCCACTGATGTATCTTCTGTGGTCTTTTGACTCCCCAGAATACATTATACAAGCTTAGATTGCCCTGAACACGAAAACCTGCTCCTGCTTATGTGTGTATATGTATTTTGTGAAATCTTCTGGAACACTTCTGAAGTCAAAGAGTCTTTTCCTCCCCTAGAAGCAGAAAACCTGTGGTTGAATCTTTTATGAAACTTTTTTGACTGCCTAGCAGTTTCTTCATCAGAGCTGTGCATGGGCTTCCCAGCTTTCAAATGCTTTAAAACTTTTCTTCTTGATTTTTATAATTCCACAACACTAACTGCTTTAAGCATAAGCAGTTTCCAAGCCTGGACATTGCCCAGAGAAGCTGATCTTTGGTCTTTACATAAAGAATAGTGTTTGCAAGCAGGGGCATGTGAGAGCTGGTGGTTCACCCCTCTGAAAGGTTCTGCAGATGCACTGCTGAGAGCTGTCGGTAGGACTTGAGAAAACTTCAAACAGGCACAGTTCCAGCTGGAAGCAGGGAGGAGGGTGAGAGCATAAACACATTGCATCTTTCTTGCGCCTTCTTATATCGCCCCTAAACTGATCTACAGGATACTTAAAAGAGTTTAAGATTTCTCCTTTGGGCAAACACAGATGGGGTGCTAAACTGCGCTGCAGATCTGAAGCAATTTCAGCAGCAAATGCCAGTAACTATTCTAGCAATTAGTGCAGGAAAATCCCAAAGGAAGTATGGTGAGTCAGGGTAGGAGTTGCTCCCTTATCCAGATGACACCAACCCAGGCAGAATTGTAGCTCTGCAAACAGAGAGGATGGAATTTCAGGGCAGGCAGCAAATAATTTCTGCAGTCTGTGCAGTATGACTGCACGAGGAGAAACTTCCAGTTGAGTTCAAACCAGAACAGTGAGCCAACGCGAAGTTAGTTGAGGTACCTTTGAGTCTCAGGGTAAGCTGAGAATACAAAGAAATGCTTTCTGTAAGTAGCATGGCATTAGGGTGGTGGAGTTTTACAGAACCTGTTTAAGTAGACTTCCTGCAATTAATTTGGGCACTTTCAAATAACATCATCTTAGCTCAGAGGAGCCTTGGCAGGCACACTGGCAGGTAGAACTTATGAAAAATGGCTTCTGTCTGTTTTCTGAGCATGAGGCAAAATACTGAATAGAGAGATTTCCAGAGATACATGATGCAGCTGGTTCCTAGCCCTTGAGGGAAATCAAGGTAGTTATATGCCATTTCTGAACTTGTAGGCACGCCTTCCTTTTGCCTTTCCCCCACCCCCCATGGCAAGTGATTCAGAAATAAAAAGGGATAGCAGAGCATTTGGATATCCACATTTTAGATGAAGTTGTGTCACTTTTTAACTTCATTTTTTAAGGGATGTAATCCAAATTGAACACTTGTTGCTGGTGGGCATTTCAGATTGAGAGGAAGAAAAATCCAAATATTTTAAGGAAGGCAGAAGAAGGAGCAGGGGGGCAACAGCATGGAGAAGACATGGATCCTGACCTAAACAGGATAGAACAGAAAGAGTAACTAAGGGCAGCTTATTCCTTGTTTATGTAATTGCCCAAACAAAGCAAGAAGAGTTGACTACTTCTAGCAGTGTTCCTGCCTTAGGGGAAATGTTTAGAGGGAAGGAAACTAAAATGGGACAAGGTGTTGATCACTAAACACTTGCCATTAAGTTAGTCTGTTAAAAGTAGAAAATCTTTTAATTGACTAAATTACATTTCATCTAACAAAGAGCAGTGTTTATCTAAGAAGCAGTTAGCCACTGTAAAATACCTGAGTGTGCGTTTGTTTTGCTGAGAAAAGAAGAAAAATATTGGAGTGAAAACTCCTCAAAAGACGAGTGTGAGAGAGAAGAGCCCCAGTGATGGTTCTCTTTGCTTTAACACCAAAGTGTTACTTCTTGTAGCTGTTTTACTGCCCTTTGGTAGTGAACGTAGATCTGAGCTGTGCACAGCTCCTCAGTGTGACTGGGAAAGCTGGCACGCACTATACACACTATGACTCCTGTTGCCATTGTGGTAGGGACAGAGAGCAGACACGTCCAAGAGCAGTCTCAGTCCTGAAAATGGTCCGTGGCAGAAGCAAAGCTGAATTGACGGGTGGCAAGATTTCCACTGGCAGCATTTACAAGCAATATACCTTTTCCTTAGAAGGAGGGAAAAAAAGAGAGCCTGTGGCCAAGGGGAGAATTTTATGGTTCTCAGTAAATTTTATGGTGAGACACCTGAGACCTGGGCCAGCAATACATATTCTGCTAATTCTGGCATCCCTGAAGTGACAGGATTAGTCCAAGTAGAGTATGTGCAGGAACAGAGGCACTGGGTCACAAACCATCAGAGGGAGAGGCTGTGCTGTCATCCTGATGTGACTGACTCATGTTGTTACCCATTTTAGGACCTGCTGCTCCTGCGGCCTCTCTGGTGTCGTTTTCTGCCGGGCTCACGCGGAAGCCTTTCTCTAGTGATGTTGGTGTGGTTCACTTTAACAAAGTGCTTGTGAATGATGGGGACTATTATAACCCAAATACAGGTAACAGCCAAAAAATGGACCCACAGAGATGCCAGATGGGCAGTAGTATGGGTTGCCAGTGTTATTTGCTACCTCAGGCCTTGCTGATGCAACAAACAAACAAAACAAGTCCAACTAAATGAAACAAAACAGGGCAAAAGCTTTCTGTGGACGTGGACAGGCACACACTGTGCTGCTGCTGGTTTTCCACAACTGCCCAGTAGTACTGAGGCCCAATTCACCACTACCTCTGCTCTGCCAGCACAGCTGGTTGTGCTCCTTGGCCCACCTCAGGCCAGTTGAGGTGAGGTTCCTTGCTAACCCACTCCACTGCAGCTCAGCCAGCTGGGTCACGGAGGGGGGGGAGAGGAGAGAGGGAGGTGATACTGTTATTGGAGAGGCAGGATCTAAATGCCAGCTGCTTCGTTCTGAAGCAGAGTATCACGTCAGTTGGGTGTTAGGCGTACCCTAACTTACTGCTGACTTGCATAGCATGTGGGTGCCTCTCACTTCTTCAACTCTGAGTTGTGGCAGCTGCTTAGGCCAGGAGGTCTCCAAATGTGGATAAGACCCGCTTATGTCCTGAAGGACTGGTGGGCTCTAACACAAAAGCAGCAATCCTTTACCTTCGTGACTTTTGTCAGTTGGTCAGCTGCCCAGGCTGCTATCTGTACGTAGCAGTGGGTAACCCACGTCACTTTATGTTTGTCATTGTGCTTAGAACACTTAGATCACTCCATTTTGAATAACTCAGAGAAGCTCAGGCTGTCTCTCTTCTGCAGGCATTTTCACGTCACCATACGAAGGGCGCTACCTGATCACCGCCGTGCTGGCCCCGGAGAGGGATGAGTACGTAGAAGCAGTGCTGTCTGTCTCCAACGCAAGCGTGGCTCAGCTCCACACAGCTGGGTACAGAAGGGAACTGTTGGAGTACCACAAACCTTACTCGGGGAAACAGACCTGTGGTGGTCCTGGGACATTCCACCTTGTTCTTCACCTCAAAGCAGGAGATGAAGTAAACGTCGTCGTAACCGGAGGCAAGCTGGCCTACACAGACTCTGATGAAATGTACTCTACATTTAGTGGAGTTCTCCTTTATCCTTCCATTTCTCATGTTTAGGTTTACCTTGAACAGGAGAGAAGGGTAAGATATTCGGAAGAAATTAAGTGTAATAAAATTCAAAGCTTTAATATATTCAGTTTATATATTTTATTTCAGTGATGGGTTTGTAGTCTATACTGGGACCTTTTCCTTGTCCCCTGTTTCCAGAGGTAGCTACAAAAGACATGTTCCCTTAGCTAAATCAGCTTTTTCCCAAGCCCTTGCTTACATGTACAAGCAGAACAACTGTTTAAACAACAAATATGTTCTCAACAGATACTTCTGCACTGTGCTCTTGCTGTTCCCTTTTAAATTGTCTTCGCAGTCTTCTCCCTAGTTTATCGGTTCGTCCCTAGTGTGTCAAAGTTTACATCTTTGCTGAGGTTTACAGTCGTGGTCAGCTATGTTCATGTTTTCAGTAAAGCAGGGGCAAGGAAGTGAGGTTGTATTGGACATGGTTGATGACTTCTTGTTATTTAATAATATGTTGGGTCAAGTACATTCACTTAACAATTTGTTCAATGCAATTGCTAACCGTGGTGGTGCAAAGCAAAATGATACTCATCTGCATCAGTTTTCTCTTTTTCTTTAAGGGCCAAACACAGTGCTAAGAGACAAGATGAGCCACTCTTCCAGTCAAGTGGAAGCAGCTGTGCAGGGAGAAACTTACCTCGCCTCAGCTTTTCACTGGGTAGATGTAAGCGTAAGGTGCAGTTGTGGTTGCTACTACTGAAAGATTTAGAAGTTATTTTCAATTGATATGGTAAAAAAAGACTTATCGGTTAAGTGTGATGCTCTTGAGATTAAAGCTTGCTGCTTGAAATCATCTGTGCTTCGCTAGAAAAATGGTAATTTTGAAAAGTTTAAAGGACATTACAAACTTTGTTTCCGGCATTCCTACAGTATTTGCATTGAAAAGGAAGTTTTCTTCTTTGTTGCACTGTAGAAGGCAAATCCAAGAAAAAACTTTTGATAGAGGAAAATATCCTTAATAGCCAATACTGTCAAATGCACAAACCAAGGGGCTGCACTAAGTCTTTACTGTAATAGCTTCCTGCATTGGTGCTTTTGAGTGAGGTTTGTTTCACCTCAGCATCTGTTTATAGGGATGAAGCAACTGTCTTACCTTAAACAGATAAATGCCTTTGGGGCAAATTTTCTATTTCTCATACTGCCACTTCTCAGTGAAGGTAACAAAAAATGACGTTTCAGCTCTTTAGAGTCAGCATTTTGATCTCTTTTGTGGCTGAAAAAAAAATCCAGCTGTGTTTGAATGAGAGCAGGGCTGTTCAGCTGTCACCTATATATTCTTATATAAACTGATCTTTTTAATACTCTGTTCATGCTGTATAGAGTTGTATTTATCCTACTGGTTTGTGTAGTATATTTTTCTTTTTACAAAGCCAGAACAGCTGTTTGAAGCCTCAGAATAAACAATTCCTTTAGGTGAAGGAAGAACTCCCTGTGCTGTAAGCAGCACAGCATGTTTAGCTGAAGCCCTTCCCATCTGAGGAGGTCAGATGAAGACTTATGCCTTTGTTGCTTAGTTTTGGAATAGATACTCCCTAATAACTCCGTTTCCAGGCGATGAAATGGGGCCTTCCCACAACAAACTATCACATCCTGGAAGTTGATCTGCTTTTGAGAAAAGCAGGCAGAAAAAGCTTTCTCTCTGCAGAGGAACTCTTAATCAGTCCCTGTGGAGTCAGGATTGCACTGGGGAAGTTTTGAGCACAGGAAGGAAATTGTGAGTGGATTTGTAAAGCACCTGGTTTAGGCAGATCTCTTGGCACCTGATTTTCAGAAATGATGGTGTCACTGATAAGCAGAAGCAAGGAAGGCTTTTTCTGTAAGCAGCTGTTAGCAGCCAAAGATGTAGAGTCAGTTTGCAGTTTGCAGCTTGATAAAGGGAGCCACTCCTGCCTCATTTGCCTGCACATCTGTCTTGACCTGTGCTGGAACGTGAGGTGTTAGCATGCAGTTAGCACCCACATGCTCTTTCAAGGCGGGAGCTTAGTTTTCTTTTATCCTAAATCAAGAGCCCCTTTCCGTCCATGCCTTTCTAGGTCTCACAGGGACTCCAGGGACACACAGGAAAGGTTATTTTTCATGTTTTCGAAAGCCAATTACATCAACCACTTTTTTTAAAAAAAAAACCCAAACATATTTTCTCATTATGTATGAAAGCTGGAGAGGCACTGTTCCTTTTAGAATATTTTTCGCTCTCCTCAAGAAAGCTGTGTTGTCTAAGAAGCTGGCTCCAGACTATGTATGACTCAAGTATTGCTAGATTATTGTTGCCTGTTCTAAAAATGACTCATGGAAACAAACAAAAATGAGCTGAGTGCTTAGGGAGACCTAGCTGGCAAACACCACCTTTCTTTTTTTTTTTTATTCTCTTTTAGTGAGATGTTTTTAAGAGTCAGCGATGCAAGTTTAGTGCCAGAGTTCCAAAAGCTTTATCATCCAGTACCTAACCGCTCTGGTACATTTCTCAATCCAACCCACAAATCATCTTCTACCAGAAAGTTTCTCCTTGTACCCTGGGTCTGCTGCTGCTGCTGCTGAGATTGTTAAAGCCCACAAAATGCAGTATAACTGGTATTTGTATACAGGTATAAAGCGTTCCCTAAACTATGTCACAGCAGGACCCAATCTCATGGCATAGTTTGAGGACAACTTTTAGAACTCTCAGGGGTATTTTCCCACCCATCATCTCTAGCAACACGGTGGCTAAAGTTATGACCTTTGACAAGGAACCTCTGTCTTAGAATCCTGCCTTTGTTGAGGGAGACTTGACCCTTAATTTCCACTTCATTGGTAATTGCTCTAATCAGGGTAGGTGGCTCAGTTCCTGTTGATGAGGTTGTTTCCCTGGAGCAGAATATTCACCCAGCTGCGAAGACCACAATGCTGTAGCCCCTGAATAGCAAAAGGAGAGGGTAACCCGAGTTCCAGTCTCTGCTCCAGTGAGTGCTCAGATAAAATATTCCTTAAAGCAGCTGCTGAAAGAGACCCAAGCACAGATGCATTCATGAGCCTGCTGAGGGTTTGCTGCATACAGAACACCCAGCTTCAAAGCAAGGAGGAAGAGCCGTGCTCCAGAATATCCTGAACTCACTGATGGAACATTTATATCTTTGGTGAGAATCAGCAACGGAACAAGGAAGTACCTGCACTGAAAAGAGCATTTCAACCTCCGTGTTCATGATTTGACTACCACATCCAAGAGCATCCATAAGCTTGAATAAAAACACTTGTTAACCAAAAAAGCCTTTAAAAAAAAATCCAGTAGGTGAGAGCTCTAAGAGAGGTACAATCTCTGTCTCATTAATCACAGGGCTACCTTTTAGATCTCCGTTGTAGGTAGCTTTGTAATGCAGTGTATGCGGATTGCAAGTTTCTTGGGCAAAGCACTATCTGTGTTGCCAGGTGCTGCCATTTGACATTAAAACAGGAAGAGAACCAAACCATACCAGGTGACCTGTGCAGACATGTGTTGCACAGCCCTGTAGCCAGACACGAGGCATGGTCGTTGCTCAGGGACTGTCCAGACATCAAAACCAGCAGAATTCCCAAGACAGCATCACTTGTGTGACAGGTAAATACTCATAGCCAGGTCATCGGCAGCAGAACAGATGAAGACAAGCCAATATGCTGATAACCAGATAGACTATGCTCTAGCCAAACAAAGTATATCCTAGAACAGCTATGAGGAAAGGGAACAGAGCAACATATAAATCAGTCAGATCCCCAGGAAAGCTTGGAGCAAAGCAGGAATGCTAATTTTCACCATAAAACATGTAAAAAAGCTACTTCGTTATTTTAATTTGCTATTAAGACTTCAGAGACAGTGGAGCCATCTCTATACTGACTGCTCAAAGCAATGAGGATTTTCTGTGGTACTCCACCATGTATCCTCTCAGTGTACACCAGGTTACTTGCAGCAACTTTGGCTACAGTTTGACTGAGAGGCTCCAGTCAGCTTGGTGAAATCAACCAGCCGATCAAGAATAATTACAAATAGTCAAAGAGATACAGCAAGATGTAAGTGGAAAGCGGAGGAAGGCAACTTGAAACAAAATGCCCCTTGCTACCTAATGCAGCTGGGAATGTGAGGTAAAGGGCTCCCCAACTGCAACCAGAAAATTCAAATCAGGATTGAATTGTTTCCCGAGGATACATTGTGCATTTGGAAGCAAGTTCTATCTGCTGAATAAGCCAGTTCTTTTGCTATGACCCAGTAGTGGACACAGATCTATTTCACTGAAACTACAAATACATTTACAGTCTCAGCTTGGAGATGGAGGAATAAGCACTCCACTGAGAGTGGCTCAGCAGGTATGCTTTGGCTGTGAGTTACTCCCAGGTAACGGCATAAAGTTCAAATTGTCAAGTTATCAGGAATACCTGGGGGCTGTGCCCTACCATCACAAGATAGACTTGCACTGGAGCCAGCACCAAACCTCCTGCAATGTACCCTGCAGACTTGAGACAAGATGCAGAAGAACGGCTTTGCCAGTTCTTTGCATATGGGAGACTTCAAATAACATCTTGTAACATGTTAATGCATAAGCAGATTTTGGCATTAATCCGTTTTGCTATCTTGATTGTGAAAAAAAGGAACATTACTGTAATTTTTCAGCAAAGAACAGTGCATTTGAGAGTATGCTTTATGTGTGCATGTTTATACGTATATTCATGGAGAGAGAGAGAGTGTAATATCCAGGAATATGAAAAATGCGTGATGGAAAACAACTGCAGATACAGTCAAATAAAGCCTACCTGTTGTGTGATGTCTTGATGGTCTTTTGCTTTCCAGTGAACACAACAGCACCATAAGTCATAAACTTTCGCTCTCCTCCACCATCTTTAAAACTGCAGTTTCCTTCGTCTCAGTCAAGCTTACATGTCTATTTTATGTGTTTATTCAGTGTCGAGTACTGTAACGTAAGCTTTGTGGTGCACAGAAGTCTTGCCAACAGTTCTTACCTTAGTTGCTCGTTCAGTGCCCTGATTCCTGCCAAGGTGGGATGGGAGAGGAGAGGTCAAACAAAACTGGCCCTAGAGTTGAACCCTGCTGGTGACCGGCTGCCAGCCAGACGTAGCCTCTTTCACCACAACTCTTTGAGCTTTGCCCTTCAGCCAGTTTTTGGCTGAACAGTTCAGGCTACATTGCTTATTCTCAGCAGAGCACGTACAGATTGAAGTACCGTCAGAATGGGGAACGTGAGATTTGAGAATAGCAACCCAGTAAGAGTAGTGAAAGGAGAAGGCAGGGAAATACTGAAACAAGGGAGATTACTACAAAGAAAAGATGAAGTGCACCAGCTCTCGTTGCTGGGATAGAGACCGGCAGCCACCCAGTTCTTAAAGCAGAATTTGGATGAATTCTGACTAAATGTAATTATTTAGTCAAAACTGCATCTACCTGGCATACTTCCTTATAAGCAAAGGCTTTTGTAGCACTCCTGACTTAGCATCGCCTGTAATTATCCCAATGCACAGTTAATTGCGCCTTGTTTAAAGCACATGGAAGCCCTCAATGCAAGTCCTCACCCGCATGCAGCTCAACATTTGTTCTCCCTCTGCTGCCACAGCCATTTGGCTGGGAGGCCCTCCCTCCGCTCGCCAACCTGGGGCCCCAGTCTGGGCTGGCAACCAGTTTGGCCATGAAGAAAATTACCACACGGGGTTACAGTGCTGGAGTCTTTCCGCTGTTCTTTGCCACAGCTCCTTGCGTGATTAGAGGGGTCTTGGGCATCTCCAGCGTGGGGCAGGAACATCAGCGTGGGTTTGACTAATTTGTCTAAGGCAAGGAGAGAGGAGGAAATGCAGCGGGTATCCTCATGCTTGGAAAACACGCACAGAAGTAGCCCCCTCTGCCAGACAGAAGACCCTGGACAAGCCCTCACTGTGCCCAACTGTGAAGCCTCCTTGAAGCTCTAAAGCACTGCTCTCCCTGCAGTGCCACATGCAGGACACATGCCCAGAAAACCCTTCTGAGCAGCCAGCTGACTCACAGCTCACCACTGATCCAAGGGCTTGGCTGGTGACTGCAACAAGTGGGAGGGCACACGTGCTTCCCAGACGAAATGATGCAGGACTGCACACACAGCCTCCCCACTGTGTGGCATAACTCTGGAAACAGTGCCCTGCACACACAGGGAACTACCCATTGTTGGAAACTGATTCTGGTCTTTACACATCCAAGAGGGAAAAATCCATTCACCAAGAACAAGATTGCTCCAGTAGGAGTCCATGAGGATAAAATGGACACAGAAAAAACAATGCCAACTCACAAATGTTTTTGCAGCAACTCTCTGAACATTTGGCATAACTGGGACACACTGCCCTTCCACTGCTTGCGCTGGCATAGTCAGTCACTCACGGCACATGGCAAACGGGTACTGAGACCTAGGGATGAAAGATGGGCAGTGAAGGGTGTGGTGTGCAGAGTGAAGCGCCCTAGGTGTGAAGAGAAGGGCGCAGCGTGTGAGCAGAATCAGGGGAAACTCAGCTGAAATGGAGGAGACGATGGAACAGTAAGCTCTGTGTCTCGGCACAAGGAGAGCGAGCGGGTGCTGCGGGCAGCAACACAACTGACACTGCACAGGTATCAAAGGCACAGCAAGGTTTACACTTTCAAACAGATCCATCTTCTACATGCGACTGAAATAGCTGGATTTTCTACAGTAGGTTGCTAGTTGGTTGCATTTACCAAAACCAGCAAGAAACTAGAGAGTAAGTTTCTAGTGAAAGCCTGAGGCCCCCTTTTTCTTAAGAGTCTCACAGTAATTGCCTCAAGCAATTTAACAGCTGTGCTGGAAGACAAGACTCTGCCTTGAAAGGAAAAAGTAAACTTGAATGGAATTAGTAAAACTCCAAATTAGGGCAGATTTGCAAGTGCTCAAACTATGACATTGCAAGATTTTCTTCAAAGCAGCTTGTGCATGCTCAAGTTGTGCATCTACACCTGATATTCTACAGTATTAATGTGTGTTTGCTTTTCGTTCTAGTTAAAACCTAATAGTGATACTGGCACACAATGCAAGTTTCATGACAGCACATAGTGATCCGTTGTATAAATACTCTGAAAAAAGTAAATTGAGTCTGAGAGAAAGCAAATGTATCCTGGTCCTTAGAAGAGCAACTTGAATTCCGTGTATAATATGAATATGATTTAAATAACTCCACATTTATAAAATTAGCAACACAAGAATGGAATTCCCCAGTACAAAGTGAAGAAAGGTTTTAGTTTAAGTTTGTTTATTATGATAACATTGTTCCGAACATCAATAAACATTGCACTGAAGTGTGGGTTACTATACCCAAAATAGTCCAGTCTTAACAAAGAACACTGTATGATCACAGATTTGACAATTTTAAACACACTACCTTATTAGTGATTGAGTTGCTTAACAATCAAGTATTCCACATCTTCAACATAAAAATGAAACCAATGATTGAGGAGAGTTTTCCCACTCTCAAAATAACCCAAAGTTTCAACTTTCATCTGGAAGTAATTTAACACCGTAAAAAAAATCCAAACCAATTCCATTCTATTCAGCAGATTTCAACTCTGGAAACTAAATCTTCTCCAGGCAAAAATGACACATTAAAAGCATCTCAAATTCACTATGTATTTTTGATGTTTGACTACGAATTTGCATTACGGTCATTTAGACAACTCTCATTCGTATGGTGGCATTTTCTAGAAGACTTGTATGAAATATTAACATGAAATCTCATCTCTTTCATCTTTACTATATGCAGATTCAGAGTTTGCTTGAGAAGTTCCATAATGGAGTTGACACAAGTGTTAAAACTTCTCCAGCTGAAAACAAGTTTTAGGAGTTTACTGATGACAAGAAGCTAAGGGTACATGAGCTGAGACTGCACATGCAAATTGTACACTGTTAGGGATGAGAGCCCAACCTTTTGAAGTACAAACATGCTCAGTACAATAAAAAAAAACCAGAAACGTGTACCACTTAAATTATTGATCTTTAAATCATTAAAAAAATGGGAAATGTCCAAGTCACTAACAAGTTTTGAATGGCAATGTTCTTTCTTTATTCCCAGATAGGTATCATTGACTCAGCCTTTGACATGGTTCCAATGCTAAGAGGATCTGCATCTTCAACAACACAGTCTTAACAGGGGTGTGCATGCGCCTACAGACACACACACACACTTACAAGTTCCTCTTTCACAGAAAGAATGATTTAGCTTGTGCTAATTTTAAGCAAGTATAGCACAACTTGTTCTCACACTTTAGTTTCAGGCCACGTCTCTTGACTAAGGTAACAAAGGACAGGCTACCGCTTAATTATTTACCCCTCTTCATATTAATATTGCAGCACAAGCCTGCGGTTTGATAGTACTGAGATGTCTTTTCTAGAGTCAGTAAAGTGCACAGCTGTCCAAATTACCATGGTACGCAATGTGGTGCCCCCATATTCTGCCCCTAAACAGGGTTAACAATCTGAAAAGCTTCAAATACAAGCTAAATTTAGAAAAACACCCTCACCCTACTCACATCAGAAATACTCAAGAATAATTTTACATTTTGTCAAAACCCAAATATCACAATTGTAGCTGTTACAGAGCAAAATGTCGGAATTTTTATCTAAGCAACTTTTTGGACATTCCTATAATGCAAAATAATAGGTCACCAGAATGAGGCCCTCTCTACAACCACACAACTCCCATATCCATACCAGCTTAAATTACATGCATTTGGAGAGACACCTGGTACTCATTATCCACACTGCTCAGTTACTCAAGTCCCCACCTTAAAATCCACAGCTTATCTTTATGATAAACTGAAAAGATGAATGGAACTGAAGAGAAAAAATTAACGAAACAAAAACAACAACAAAAAAAACAACCAACAGCCAAAACTTGGTAACAATTTGTCCCATTTGGAAAGCCACCCAAGTTTCAAGGAGTGCTTTTATTTTTAGAAAATCGGTGGAATACCAGGAAAACCAAGAGCAAGTTAAGCATGGTAAAGAAAATTTTGAAATCCACAAAGGGCTGTTTTAGGAGAGGCGGCTTCACTCCTTTTATGTAAAATAGAATCTTTAGATAGTATATTTCATCTCATAATTAAAATACTTTAGTATGTTGGATTTTTATTTATTTTAAGGTATTTAACAGACTTAGAAATCCAAATCCCATTGATCTTCAAAGCACTTGGTGATCATGAAAATGTCAGTTTCTAGTGAAAGCTATAGAATAAAAGGCAAGCAAAGGAAAAACATGGAATGATGTTTGTAAGCTTCTGATAGTTAGAAAAAAAAGAAAAAAGTAGTAAGAGCAAAAAATTCTTTGAGCTGAATCCTGTGAAATCCACTTGAACACTGAGTAGACTGAGGAAAGGACCAAGAATTTGCTTAAACAGTCACAGAAAGTATTGTTCTTGCTGTACAAAAATCAAGGATGCCTTTCAATTCATTTACCTGGATGACACACTACGACAGATAGTTATGTTTTCTTTCCCACTGTCAACCACCTGCTTTGAAAGAGGTTCCATGCTGATTTTGCTTGCCCCCACTCATTATTTAATGTTTTATAAACACAGGAATACCCTAGATTTTATAAGGGGCAGAGGGAAGTAATTTCATTTATACAGTGATTACCCCCAAGCAGTTCAACAACTGGAACACCAGCAAATGCCAGACATCACAAATGTGGGTTAAGACTACTCAGCCAGATAAAGAAAAAAATTCCTGGAGGGGGTAGAGTCCTCCAAATGTACCCTTTTGCAGGTAGAGAAACCAAGAGAGCTCCTTTCCTACATCCAGCCCAAAGAAAATGAAGCAGAAGGGTCCACCCAAGCTGCTTCTGAGAAGAGCAGCCCTGGTGCAGGCACCACGGCAGGTAGCCACACAAATGCCTTCTAAAAATCACTCACATTTCCGGCTCTCAGCTGGGAGCTAGGTACAGGGGAGAGCTCACCCTGGAGCCTGGTGAAAATTCTGGACATTGCCCTGGAAGGGTCTTTAATGCATGGCTCCAGGAACATGTTCAAGGAGTGACAGAAAAGACTGTGTGCCCAGAGGGCCCAAAACTGATCTTCAAATGGTGTTTTAAATGACCTTAAGTCCTCTGGGCTGGTGCAAAGATACATTCTCACCACAGATTTGTCTGAAGGAGGTCATATTCGCTAACTCAACTTAAAAAGCAGAACTACCTTTGCCTTCAAGTATTTCTGGAGAGAGAAATATTAACTGCATTTACAGTGGACAAATGCTAGACTTGGAATGCAATTTGTTCACAGACTCTGATCTGAACCTCAGAAACAACCAGCAGGATGTTTATGAACAGCCCAAAACATAAAAAAAAAAAGGAGGAAAAAAAGAAAGTGTTTTATTCTGCTCTGCAGCATTTAACCATTCTCAAATCTGGAATCTCACTATTTTGCGCTTCCTTCCAGCTACTGAAAACCTGCAATACAGAATTCTGGAAAGACCTGCAGTAGACAATTAAAAAATTAAATACATATTCTTTTTAGTATTACAATTCCCTGAATATAATCTGTACATACATTTTACTGGCCTACACAGCATACACACAAATATGCATCATCTCTGTGATGAAAATTAAAATAAAAATGCCAGCTCCCCAACTCTTACAGAAATGTTCAAGGTTTTTCTTGATGGTAATTAAACATTACATAGTGCAGCCTGAAAACACAAAAGCCATACGAGTATCTGGAGACAACTTTCATTTTAACAACCTCATGAAAGAGTTTAAACATTGTATGTAAAAATAGTAATAAGCAGAGTTAGTCTGAGTGTGAATTGTACAAGCCCAGTCTTGTACATGTGACAAAAGGCATATTTACACGGAAAGAGGGAATTCATATCTTCAGAGTCTGTCAGGCTAGTATCGTCCACACATTTTCTGTATTTTAGCAGAGGCTGAGCACACTGGTCTTAGGTTCAGGCTCATTTCAAAGTGCCAATCTGAACATTAGACCAGGTTTTTCATTAACAGATCTGACACACTATTTGGCAGTTTCCATACACTTTTTGGCTTCGTTTTAGAAAATATACTATTAAGACTAATTAAAAAAAATCTGCTAACAATAAGGTCTGTATTGATGAAAATGCAAAATTATCGCTTACCTCAGCATTTAGTTGCCCTGAAGCACTTGGGTACCGTGAACATCAATGACAGGCCAATCTCAAATGCCTTACAACAGGTATATAAAGACAAGCAATAAAGAAACAAACAGAGAAAAACACACTCCACCTCCCTAAAAAGTGAACAGTAGCTTTGCATTTTCCTTATTTTAAACAAACAGAGTTAAAGTGATTTCCTTAGTAAGACATGGTACCAGTATATAAATCAGCATCTTTATTAAGAAAGTTCTTCACATTTAAATTTATGTTGAGTAGCTGAACATGAAATTCCATCTCTAGGTGAGAAGTATTTTTCAGGCCAGGTCATCCATGTTAAGGTCAGGAAGAGGTTCTCTCCAATAGCAAAAAGAGCTGAATTCCGGGCATGGAAATGCAGAATTCTGTTCTTTATTAAGCAAGGGGAACACATGTTCCACAAGCTCGCTTAGTCTGTAATACCTAAATTAAAAAAAAAAAAAAATTAAAAGTCTAAGTTACTGTTCAGCTGCAGCCAAAAAGGAGCTTTAGAAGTCTAGACCAGAAAGCTACAGTAAAATATGGCAGAAGCAATCTTCAATTTTATTTTGCAACTTTACTTTTCTTTTTTATAAGTTTCAGTCAAGTATCCAAAGCTGTAAGTCTCTAGCAAATAAGAATTTCACGTGTTATATGTAACAGGAGATCAAATAATCATTGTCATGAACTCAATTCTTTTGTAATCTCATTCCTAAATACTTTCTTTAGCTGAAATAACAAAAGTGATCTTACGAAGATTTGTTTCCCTTAGTCCGTTCTTGGATCAGTTCACCCTTTGGATTCACAGTAAATATTCTGCAGTCTGGAACTCCCACTTGCGTGTAGGCATATACATCCTGAAAAACGCATGAACAAAAGCATATGCTTCAACATTTCCTTATCAAATGTGACATAACAAACAATTCCTTTAAGGAATGAGAAAAGCTGAGCCAAAAAGGGTACAGTAAAACTGCCCCTTAACAAAGTCGCCCTAAACAGCAGCCAAAAGCCGAAACAACAAAACCCCAAAAACATACACACACCACTAACAAACATTTACCCCCGCCCCCAAACTGCATAATTCCTGTTCCCAAGCGTGGAACCACAAACTTGCACAAAATCTACACCACACAATACCCTCTCTCTCTAGCTCAATTAGGATAGCATTGAGCTGCAGAGAAAATACAGGAACAATACGATAGGAAAAAGGATTCAAGACTGAGGATCACTGAATTAATACCTTTAGGTTATAAAGCTATCCAAAAGGCTAAAAAACACCACAGAAAGATGGCAAATATTTAATAAAATCCTGAGGACACTAACGCATCTTTGTAACCCTTCTCATATAAGCAGTTCTAGCAACTTTTGTCTAAGGTATATGCATGTGGGTTTTCCTGATGAAGCCCATAAAATCACCAGTGTCCCACTGCATATTCAAACTTAGACAGAAAGAAGAAACTCTATAATTTTGCTTCCCAAAGTACTTCATCCATTTTAACCCTTTAATTAGAAAGGGGAAGACTTACATTGGGCCTGTTTCCAAAAGCAGCATAGAAAGGCTGTTTACTGGGAGCAAACAAATTCTTGATATCATTCAAACATTCGATTTTGAACTTTTCAGGCTTCTTTTCTATTACTTCCCTAAAATGAAATTTTAACAGTCAAATTCTAAACCGTTATTTGATAGAGGGTATCCTCCTTCCCACATTCACCTAATATTTATTTTCTCATTGCTTCCTTTTGCTTGTTTTGATAATTACATAGACATTGGTTGGTAGTTTTGCAGGAATGATACAAAAGAGAATAAAACAATACAACATTCACTGTTTTCCATCATCCACAGTAAAAAAAAAAGTGGTGAATAACCTATGTGTAGCCTAAGTAAATGCAATGAAATTTCCAGTTGTGAATGCAGTTTGTGAACTACTTTTATTGTAGATGACTACCTGAATCAGAAGACCTAATCAAGTATACAGCTCCTGTCTCTGAAAAAAGCATGTGGAAGATCCATTAGTGACCTTAACGGTCATTGCTAGCCATGAATTAGTTCCTTTTACTGAAAAAAACCAAGCAAAACTAAAAAGGCTTTTCTATTAGCTCTTCCCATCAAGAACATGTAGATCATGGCTAGTTCAAAAGATCAGCTGGGTTAAACCATAGCTACACTGCAAATGGCTTTTTAAGCAGTCATACTTGGAGCACCCCCAATATCACAAGATTATTTAGTATGACAGTGTATATTGCCCAGCTTGTTTGCTTTTCCCTCTATCTTGTGTAGTATCAATGCACTAAAATTCTTGCAGCTATACTTGAAAAGACAAAATTGTACTGATATAAGCAAAACCTAATAGTAATCAGTTATGGACTAAAGGGAAGACAAAAAGGAAAAATGAGCTGCTCTATGAGCGATATTTTGTGTTTTGTAGCCACTTCTAACATGCCCACAGAAACAGATGCATGCAAAAAGTGAAATTCAGACAAAATAAATAGCTTACAAATGATCACTAGAGGGACATCAAGTCTCAGTAGCAAATCTAGCACAAACCAGAATGTTTGGTTACAGCCGTAACGGTCAGTATGCCAAATCTTTTTAATCTGCCTCTTTCTCTGAGATGACAGGGGAATGGGAGTGCAAAATCTCACAGGCTTACCTATGAAAGGCAGAAAATAAACTGCTGGGGGACAACATGAGGGGGCCCCTGGGGAGAATCGTTCCTTTGTCATTCACCCAGTGTAGGTATCCTCTGGTCATATCTGCCATCCCAATGGCACGGGCAGAACAGTACAGAAACTTGTAGCCATTTCTAGAAAAGAATTATCAACTTAGTTCCCATTCCCGCTGAAGAGTTTCTTTGCAAACATAAGTACACAGTTAAAGCAATGTCCACAGGTACCAGTTCAGGTACTGACTCATTGCAGTGCTCTGTGCACACATAAGGAAAAGACTGTTACACTTATAAAAAATTTGCAAGGGATATAATAGCTTGATTACACAATTCAAAACTGAGAAACAGGAAGTATAAAAAGAACAGGGATGGTAATACTCAGATTACACAATTAGATGGACAAGACTGTGCTTAAATAAATGCTACACTGGTTTTATCCAGTTTCTTCCAGCTCAACTGTAGAATGACAGTAAGCATTTAAATTACCTGCATCCCATAATATTGCATGCTGGATCTCCTCTCTTGGTTGTTAGATTATTTTCAGGCTGTTGGCCGTATTTGCAGCACACAGTGAACGACTGATAACAAGTAGTATTTATCAAGCTCCTACATTTTTGATGAGGACTTTGTATGTTCATCTTTTATACAGATTTGTACAGAATTACTGCATGCACAAAAGGCTTGAGTGTTTATACCTATTTTCAAAGACCTCACTCAACCTAGCAAATAATTCCAAAACTACTCTTCTACTATGCACTGAATAGTCTGAACTTTATCTCCTGTGGACTGCAAAGGCCACAAAGTTCAGCTCTACGTAACAGAGTGAAGGTCAACAAAAGATTCCAAGATCGCAATTATTTTCAGTGAAGAAAGACTAAACTTAAAAAACAAAGGGAAATGCTTATTATTTTAAGTGGATCATGAAGTATTAACATTTATCATCTTGTGACCCTCAGTAGCAAGTATTATATCCAGCATCACTATATTTTTGGAAAATAGTTTGCTAAACGAAGGACCAAATCTGAAAGGGGAGGAAAAAATGTAGGTTTATTCTGCCCAAAGTTACCAGACATAAATATTCTAAGGCTATACACCTCTCAGATGACCAGTACATTTATGAGGGTGTGGTTCACAACACTTTTGAAATAAGAAAATCCCTGCAAGGGGGAAGTCATCTTTCCACTCCTTCCTTCCTTCCCTCCTGTAGTCACATGGGTTGCCTCTGCAGGTTCCTGCAGACCACAAGGTGAGCACATTCAGCTGACTAACCCAAAGAGGGGAGGGGGAAATTGCCCTGAAGTGCTACTTTTCTACTGTTCTACTGAACTGCATCAGCTTTTGTCAGAAACACAACAAACTGTCGGAAAACTCGAGCTAGGCCATCAGCCTTCCCTTTGTGACAGTAGCCAAGTTGTTAGTTAGGTTTGTTTCAGAACATGAAATCTATTCTACAGAGTATTCACTTGAGTTTGGTAGCAAACACATTAAAACACAATATTTATCCATTGAAAGGACACTATTTAGGTTTTAACTTAGACTGTACCATGTTTTTAACAGACTTTGTGATCAACCTCAGCCAGTGGAAACAGACATGACTGGCAAATTATTGCTATTATGGTTCTTTTCCATAGTTTCAACAATATAATACACTTTTAAAAACAAAAATGCAGAATCAAACATTTGAGAGGGGAGCTAGTAAAAGTGGTGGCTTCCATTCCTGTAAAAGTATACATCTGGGGAGAGAGTTTAGTTTTGTTCGTGAATGACAGAAGTAGCTCTCTTCCCAACACTGAGACCAGCAAATTGTAACAAACTGCATAATCATTAACAGCAACCCAACCTGTCCATTAATTCCCAGATTCCAGAATTGCTTCATTGATTACATACTCACTCATTTATGGAATGGTAGAGTTTTGCAATGCCCTGATGAGTCCAGTCCTTGCCAAACTGAGGGAGGATCTGTCCTAAAGCATCAGACCTAAAAGCAAAATCGGAGATAGTCGATACTAAGTATATGAGTTTTGTTATACAACCATTAATGAACATACGATTTATGATGAGTATTTACAGAAATATCTCTGCAAAAGGTCCTACCCATGCCAAAAGAGAATCAGTAACTACTCCAGACAGAGCAATTAGTGGGGCCATACAGCACAGGTCAGTTTCCAGGTTAAGCTATGGCTGCTACACCTGCAGTAAGCCAAGTGAAAGGGCAAGGACATATAGCAAACATCACCTTTGCATTATTGTTTTAAAAATCACTTTCTAGTTTCCTGTAAAAGCAGATACAAATCAAAATCAAAGGAACAAGTATTTTTCATGACTGTTAGTGAACATCCCTTAACAGTCATCTTAAACCAAATTTCTTTATCTTATTTTGAATAGCAGGATAACATCAATAATGCAAGATAAAAATATCAAAGGAAAAGGGAAAAAAAACCCAATGGTACTTACTTGGTTATTGTTCCATCAATGTCTGATATGATGATTTTATCATTCCAGTTCCAGAGGTATATTGTTCCCGCACAGCGGCAAGTCCCTTGATACTGGGTTGTAATACTAAACACAACATCATTAGGGCCATCTCTGAGCTTCAACTTTGCCTTAGAATAAATCAAAATAATTGAAAACATATTTTTAGAATCATAAATAAGCTACAGAAAATGTCTCATATATTCCTCCTCATCTATTTTAATTAACTCATCAAAACTTGAACCATAGTTTAACACTGGCACACTTTTGCTGGTAAAGTCTGTTTTGTAGTCTGGATACATCTATTTGTCTGTAACTCCTACATGTGCTTACAGCAGCACTGCCTGCACTAGTAATAAAAGACATTTGACTCTGCTACTTTAATTCTTGCTATGACAGTAGATTTACAGTACTATGAAATGGAACTCCCTGTTTGCTACAGTATGCACTAGTATTTTCTACTTTGTGGATGATTTCCTCACAATTCTTACCTGATGAAGACCATATATTTACATAGTAGCAGAACTAACTCATAAGTTAGGCTGCCATGAATAAACTGCATACCAGTTTAAATGTACATTACACTGTTAAGAGCCCAGGGTATCCAAACTGCAGAAACCAACAATGTCATTTCTTTGGTAACATCTTAACAAAGAATTTCTTAGAAAGTTTTATAATTCAAACAGATTCTTGAAGAACACAACAGAAAAAAAAGTGCCCTGCAGCTGCCCACACTAGCAATAGAAAATACTTTGAATTCCTTTTTAAATTTTTAATTTCCCCATTCATTTTTCCTACTGCTAAAAATGTAACCCGCAGGTAACTTTTCACTTTGTGAAATGGACTTAGATGTGGTTTCTGAAAAACAGAAAAAGTCTGACTTTTAGAATTAAGCAGAGTGGAATTAAGAAGCTCCCTACATACAAGGCAGGCATGCCACTTACTATTTGGTCCGAAGATAGTCTAAGAGACTTCTTATAAGATGTAATGTTCCCAAGGGGTGGATGCTCTACTGGGACAGAATCTATTTGCAGAGATTCCTTTAACTCCCGTGATGCTTCATCACTAGAAGAATCATCTTCTGGAGGTCTAGCATGACATCAATCAGAATGAATGTAAGCTACAGAAAATCATTTTTTGATGATGTAAGATTCTTACGTAAAAGTAATTTCTGCTTATGCTGAGGATTTGCTACCAACCTGATAGTATAGATTAACAAAGTCCATGGTCTAGTGCACGGCCAGATAAAGCTAGTAGATTCTAATAACCAATTATCCTTGTAATGCATGCTAGTATTGGTGGAGCTCTACATATTCCTATTACTAGCAGGCTCCACACATGATCAGTTTAGTAAAGACACAGTGTCAAGTGATCTGTATTACTGTGTTCATGAATTAGGTAAACTGCAGATGAAAGGGACACTGAATGAGTTAAGGGTCTTTTTTAAAAAAGCTGCCACAGCTACTATGTGATTTAAACTGTGGTTAAAAGCTAATGGAGTAGCTCACCTTTTAAGGTTACTCACAGACTTAATTCTCTGCTGATTAGAGATTTTAAGATTAAAAGCAGCATTTAATTTTTCTGAAGTATTCACTCACATTAAGACACCAACTTACAAGTACCTATCTAAAATCATGGGAGAATATTAATACGCATAATTAATTACCCACACTGGACAGTTTCATGCTAAACACTGCTAGTTTTCCACCATAATCTTGGGCAATTTCTGCACTGTAATTAATGCCATTTTATTGTTTCAGTCATTTAATGTTACAAAAAATGCACATGGTTTCAATCATTCATACACTATTAGGCTTTTACAAAAAAGAAAAAAAAAGACAAAAAGTTTCAGAAACAATACCACCAGCCCACTGATAAAGGCCGCTATGTCTGTCTTGTTCTGTCTGTTATGTTACAATTTAAGAAGTAAACACAACAGGATTTAGGAAATAATTGTAGTGTACTTGTAGTTCCTACAATATTTGTTGCCACATTATTTTGCTGAATTGTTTGCCAAACACATCTGGTTCCTCTTCAGTAGCTTAGGGGAAAATGTTTCTTCCCACAGTAAATTACTAACACTTCTTCCTTCAAAAAAAAAAAAAAGAAAAAAGAAGCAAAAAGAAAAAAGACACTAATCAGTCCACAAAATAGTCTTCAGACAGAAACACACCTACTATTAACTTGTTCTTTTATAGCTGCTGGCAGTTTATTTGCTCCTTGCGTCTCAGGTTTCCCCTCTTTTGCCTCTGGTATCTACAGCAACATGATAATAAAAAACATTGACATTTTAAGCATTTTAAATTGATCCAAGTGAATGCATAGTCCAGAGTCAACCAAATAGCTATCAATACAGTATGTAAACTATGTAAAGTCTCAGAATCCCTCACTTTTTATTATTTCAAGAAACAGAACTCTGCATGCCAGAAGTTAAGAACTACTAGTTTAACACAATAATGTAGCTTTAAACCTCTAAGCTTATGAAATTCACTTTTTCTGGGTGGCAAGTTACATTTAAGACACATATTAAAGGGTCAGAAAGCTTAATTTAGTCTAAAAGGGGGTACCTCAGCTTAACAACTAATATGCAGCATAGTACCTATTTATTTGTGTACACATTCCTAAAACCTACTGACATGATTGAAGGGTAGCTCTAACAAGTGCTTATGGCTTAGATGAAAGAATTGTAAGGATATTGTGCCACAGATGAATACAATAGTTTCTCTTAAAGTAACTTGTAATAGCAAATAAAGATGGAGTATCTAAAAACATACAGAAGAAGCTACAGCTACTGCAACACTGAGTAACCCTCAGCTGGCAATCAGTGACACAAAGCTACAAGAGCAGAGTTCTGAGGCACTTCTGGGAAATAACTTTTTTTTAAATTTAAACAGCTAAAGCAAGGTTAAAAAAAAATAAAAATAGGTCTTAGTTACCTGTTTAGTCATGCTTTCTCTCTTGCGCCAGAACCACCACCTTCCAGACTTCTTTGGCATCTTTTCTTTGACCCAAGACTCAACGGTAGCCTGAAAAAACAGGCATGTTTTTAGTGTGTATAGAAAAAGTGAGATGATAACCTATCACTACATACAAAATCTTTTAAAAAGTATACATGTATCTATTTACCTTGGGCAAACTCTTCTGAAACACCTGCAAACTCAGAATCATTGGAGCAGCCAACGCCCAGTTATAATACCTGTTTTAAAACATGTCATTGATATTACAAAACCTGATTAAAGGCTAATAAATATCAGATGATTTTCTTGATGAAAATAAATCTTTGGTGCCAACAAATAATATTGAAGTTTTCTGCAAGCATAGGTATTTCATATATACTATTCAACATCAGTGGCAATTGCTGAAAAAAAATCTCACTTCGATTACAGCTAAATTTAATGCAAATCTTCAGCTCAAAATAATTCTCTTTGAGACAGAGAAACAGATCCATCAAAAACACAAATCACAATGGAAGTTGAGAAATGCAGTCACTTTAAAGGGTAGATTTTATGTGAGGTCTTCTATGCCCTAATTACATAATAAGAAGAGTTTACCTGTTATAAATCCTTATTACCAAATTAGGATTGTCTATGAGTCCAGGGTTTTCAGCAAATTCATGATAAGTAATAATATGTTCCATGAATTTTTCTGCAATAGAAGTAGATTTTCATTAAAAATAATAATACAAAAACCCAAGATGCCCAATTGTTTGTACCTAGGAAAATGCCTTGTCATTTCAGAGCCTTTGCCGATCTTGTAACATCACTCAAGGTATGCTAATACGGCCTATCTGTCACGAGTCCTGTGACTGCCTTCTCAGTAACAGGGAAAGCCTCATACTAGTTACTTCAAGAATCACAGTAATGAGAATTACAAAATTAGAAGAGGAAGGATAAGGAGGAGGTAGGAACTAATTCAGTTTACAGGCTGGAAAAACAGAGCTATGCTTGTCTAAGCAAGTTTTCTTTAAAATGATGGCAGGTAAGGGGCCGACACACTACACTAAAACGGGAGAGGAAAGGATGTGAACTTTTCAGGGTTTTTTTAATTAATCAACTATTATAGCATTTTCATGACTAGTGACTATACCAGTTTGCAGAAATTCATGATTTAGTGTAAGATCCCTGCAAGGAATATTTATTTTTTTCAAATCATATCCAATATTACTACCACATCACCACAAGAGCTGTTCTGAGCCTTTATAGGTATTTAAATTTCACTTGATACATTAGAGGCTGGATGACCATTTAAAATGTAATATTAAAATGCTGCAGCACACGTTCATGACAATGATGTGCTCCTAGAAGCTCTTTCAAAAATGCATACAACTTCAATAATAAAATCAATCCGAGCATTAAGAGAGAAGAATCAGCTGGTAAAAAAGCTCAAGGTTAACAAACATTTAGGACAGGAAAAGGGCAGGAGAAAAGACATGTGAACACAACAGTCAAAGTTTTTTAATTGCTTAAAAAAAGAAGAAAAATTAACAGGTAACTGGAAACAATATGAATTCTGAAGACTTATACAGCATTAAGCAAGTAATTATAGATAACAGAGGTGGGTCAGATATGCAATATGTAGTGCAAGAACGGAGATGGAAAGCTTCTCAAGACATCAAGTGCTCTTGATTAATTTGAGATCAGATTCTGCTATCTCTGATTGTCAAACGCTTGAGAATTTTAGAAAACAAAATATTATCTTTTCTCTTTTCTCAACATCAGTATAACAATAAGCCAAAGCTTCACAAGGTAGAAATCAGAGCATTCAAGCCACTTCATTTATTAAGCTGCCTGAGCTTTATTACTGTTTATGTTTTAGCCTTTCACATACCTTTAGAAATCTCTCCATTTTCATTGAGACCTCCACAAAGTGAAAGTGTAACATCAGGCAAGTCCATAGCACAATCAGACATGCACTCTGTACCACTATCAGCAGCAGCACTTCCTACTGACTGGGGTGACTGGGAACCAGAAAGGGTATCGGACTCCGTCCACTGCCTGAAGCCTGGATCAGAATCACTAAAGAAAAGAAGTCCACGCTTTCTGTAAGTATAGATTTTAGGTTACAGAACACACCGTATGATTACTCAAAAAAAACCCAAACCCAAACTATCTTGCTTTTGCATTTAAGTACTACGTGATTTTAAAACAAATTTAAAACCAAACAACCAAACAGACACAAACACAACCCCCAATCTGTTATAATAGTGCAAGACGGACAGCTTCCAATTCCCCTAACATTGACCTAAATTGGCAAATAATTATATTTCTCTTGCCTGCAACAAAATTGCGTCTAAATGGGGAAAAGATCCTCCACATTCTATTGTCACAGAACAACACTATCCTCCTCAATCTTTACCAGAAAGCTGTAGAATAAGAATAAAAGCAAAAAAGACATTGCTTGATGATTTAAGAACACTGCGTGTTTGGAATAAGTACAATAGAAAACAAAAGGTGGCCTTTGAAATAAAAAATATCACATTGTCATCTAAGGTTAGAATTATTACTTTCATGCCAAGTAACGTAATAATCAAGTACTGAAAGGTTCACAATTTTAATTTTAGCATAAACCAACAGATATTTCTTTCTTATTAAGCTGTACTTTTACAAAGGTGTTACTAGACAGTTATTCTTTTGAAGAGCATTTTAGGACTTCATAAAAAAAAGAGTGAATTTTCAGACAGAGCTGCCTTACATGAAGATCTTGTCAGGGGTTTTTTTTGTTGGGTTGTAAAAAGTTGAAAAAGATATATATAGGGCATATTGAAAAAAGTTGGAAAAGATATATAGGGCATGCAAAAAATAAACTGATGTGTGCTTATCTAGAGCTAGCAATACAGCAAAATAAAGTATTGGTGCAACAGGAGTGTACAGTTTAAAACTCTGTCTCTCTATACTTGCAGAACATACAGGTTCCAAAAACCCGAAATCTCTCAGTAATGACCTCCCACATGATCTTTCAGTGTGTTTCTTGCCAAAACAGAAACACGTTCATAATGAGATCACTAATAATTATTCCTCAAAAACGTAGACACCTGAAGTCCAGTTCCTTTTATCAGAAGTGGCTCATAAACACCTAAATCATACATGTAATAACTCACATAGTGCAACTGCAATATAATGCTAGACCCACAGAACCTGAATTCCAAATTACCTTTTGGGAAAGTAGAGTGCTGCAACTTCAGGTTCCAAAGCCTTTAGGTCATCCAAATAAATATCATCAGGCCCCTGATGATGACTTCGCTTGTGCACCCCTGTTATTTTAAAAATTAAGATTACTGAGATGAAGCTATCCAGATACATTAAATGCAAATGCAACTGTGAAAGACTCAGACTTACTTGTTGCATTTATAAATCCATAAGTTTAATTATAGTTTTATTCAGATAGGACTTAAAATAGAAAAAGACTGAAAAGGCACATTCATACTTTTTCCACTAAGGCCTCAAATTTGGTAAGATCACACTGAAGGAAAGAATAAACAGCTTTATTATATACCTTTCTTTTTTGAAGGAGAGTCAACTTTTGCTGCTGGTTTTGTTTCTGGTAAAGGGTCCACCAACAGTCTGGAATGATGATCAGCATCTATAGGCAACAGATCTTGTGGTTCTACGATTGCAGAAGCAAGAGAATCTTTAACATCCATCTGCTTAAGCAGAGGATGAGTTCTTGGCTCAGGTTTCACTACTGTACAGACAGAATCTTTCACATCATCATCATCTTCAACTTGATCAGAGCTGAGGATGACCCTAAAATGAGTCTTCTCTGATGGAGTAATCGTAGCTGTCCTAAGATGTTCCAGTTTCTCTTTCTTACTTATCTGAAAAACAAAACTCTAGTCAAACCTTCCACTTGACGTTTGTTTTATTCTGGTCTAGACATTAAACTTGTACTCATGGTACAAGTCCTGGTCACAAGTAAACCCAGTAAGATTTTAAACATGTCTTTTGGCAACATAAAAGATGTTTCACTTCATTAGCAAAGCTCCCTGCAACAGAAGCTTCATACTAGCTTAATTACAATTTCAGTAAAGAAACTGCCATAGGGGAAGTGCTGACTTGAACAAACCATGGCAAGTAAAAAAGCATAGATGTGGACATATCAGGACTTCCATCACCAGCTGTCCTGACACCAAATTTGTACTATCAAGGCTACAATCCCCTGGAATGAACTTCAATTTAGACTAAAATAAAGAAAATTAATTTATGAAGTTGATTTCTTCAGTTTCTAACTAAAACTTAAAAAAACCCAGATTGTTACTGCTGGGTTTTATGGAATTACTTTTCCAACCAGCTTTGGAACTCAACAAATTCGACTATCAGGCAGTCACGAGAGGGTGCTATAATCCTACTTAAACTGAAGTAATTTGAGAACAGCAGCAGGTTTCCAGTTCTCTGTTAGGACACAATTTCAGATATGCTGAAACTCAGTTCACAAAGTTAAACACAATAAATAAATTTACCTTGGTTGATTCTGGGAATCCTCCCCATGTCCATTCCATGTGAGATTCAGATCTGAACAAGCTCTCAGCAGGCTTAACTTCCAGTTCTGAATCACTTTTAGGGCAGACTGGCTCAGAGAAAGGGCTAGCAAATCAACAACAAAACCAAACCAAACCAAAAAAAAAAGAAAAAAAAGAGAAAGCTACAGTGTTTAAAACGCATTTGTTGTGCAGCTACTGTTGGTAGAGTTTTCTACAGTTTAACAGAGCTTCAATTATTTGGCAACATGGCAAGAAGCCCAGCAGGGTTTTCAGACAGTGAGAAATTAGGTTAAAACTAACATCACATTAAAGGACTTGCATAGCAATCACCCTGAACAGATTCTTCCACTACCTCTGCAGTGTAGATATAGTTCTCCCCTCAGCCCAGGTTCCAAGAAAACAGAAAAAAACAGAAAAAAAGTTTATCTAAATGTCTAAAAGCAAGACAGAAATTAGCTTTAATTTCCTTTCCTCTGTAAAAAACAGCATTTAAGCTTGGTGTGCCAGCACTTGAGTAATAAAAGTCTTGCAAACCTAACTCACAAATGCACAAAACAAAACTAATCCCCAATGCAGGGAAAACAACATTAACAAGATAACTTAGGAGAGGGAAGGGAGACTCCTTGTATTTGGACTACATGACCTTTTAAAGTCCCATCTCATTTTTCCTACAGTGCTTACTATCCATAACTCAGAAATAGACCTTTGAAATTTTCTTTAGCCAAGACTACTTTTAAGTCAGAAGAACTCACTCTACAAAATGCTAAAAAATTGTGATTTCTAAATCATTTTGCTGTTGTGATCTTAGGGAGGAAAGGAAACACGAGAGGTTGTTTTGAACTAGGGTTTAGGTGCTGGGACAGGTCCAGGTCTATCCTTTCTTGAATAGGGCAGTCATATTGCACATTACAGAAATGCTACTCTTTTTATACTTTGATTTTCATAGAGTATTTTGATGGTTTGTTGTGGATATATATACACATACATATACACACACGTACACCTCCTTACTTGAATTATAGGGACCAGAACTGGACACAGCACTCCAGGTGTGGCCTGACCAGCACTGAGTAGAGTGAGATGATGACGTCACCATCTCTGCTAGTAACGTCCCTGCAGATGCGGCCCAGGATCCAACTTCCCTTTTTTTGCTGCAGTGGTGCTCTGCTCAGTCATGTTCAGTTTGTTGTTCACCAGAGCTCCCAGGTCCTTTTCAGCACAGCTGTTTCTCAGCAACAGAGATCCGAGCCTGTACTGGGCTCTTTGGTTTTGTCATCCCAGGTGCAGGACTTTGCACTTATTGCACTGGAACAACCTTTCCAGGGATGTGGTCCCCATGAGGAAAAGTTTTCAATTTTGGACTGGACAGGGTGCTATAACCTCATGTAGTCTTCCTTTCCAATGAAAGGCTTGACCAGATGATCTTTTGAGGTCCCTTCTAACTTGGGTATTCTATGACTTAATACTGGAAGTTTTGCATCAACCCTTAGAGGTATTTGATTTATAGGGTTTTTTTCCTTCCAAAATCCCTGCAAGAATTAATTATTTAATGTCATATTATTTTGAAACTTTTTGGATGTTTGTGGAGCTCGAGTTTTGCAACACCACACAAGACTAAACTGATCACAATTCAGACTATAGAGAGTACACATCAGATCACAATCCAGACAGTAAGAATCTCTCATATTACACTAAGGGACATCATAAAATCCAATAAGTCTACAGTAGCAATTCATTAGCACATTGTCAACTTCAAGCTTTCATCATCCAGGGCATCAAAAAGGAAACCACTCAGAGATTTCCTTCCGCCTAGTTCTCATTTAACAATTTCCTACAGAAATTATATTTCCTATATTGTTAAAAGAGCTTATTCAAAGTAATACTCTGATGAAATTACACATACATATTTGTTTTCACAAGGAATATGAAGCCTGAGTATCTCATGCGATACACAAATGAGTTAGAGCAGATTATCCCCTAACTATGCAAACAAGAATGGAAGCATGAATAATATCTCCTAGATATGGCCTGCTAGTCTATGTTAAACTAGCCTAGTGACATATTAACTAGAATTTTATAAACTGAAAAGGAATATCAGCCTCTAAGCTACAATTATCATTGTAGTCTATTATTAGGTGATATAATCCATACAACGCCATGTCAATCCTCAGGCCCAAACACTGACTGATTTTCAGTCACAACCTTTGGGGAACATTTGAAGACTACATCTCATCAAGTACAATTGAGGATGTGGTTGTCAACCCAAAACACAAAAAGGAATGATAATGGGATTTCCTGTCCAGCTGCTTCTGTTCATTAACAAGCTATGCAGTAGGGGAATTAGCAGGCATCAAGCATGGTATACTACATTCAGACTCTAAGGCCACAGTCCTGGAAACACCCAAACCAGAGAGATTATACACACTTCTAAAAATATTCTCTGAAGATTAATTTCTTCTATTCTGCATGATCATCTATTGAATCAGAAGAACAGACACCTGTGCACTAAGCAGCTAGCAAGCAACAATGAATGTCCAACAAGGTTCATAAATAATCCTCACTGTCTCTGTTAATCTATCTGCTACGAAGTAGATTCTTCAAATTGAAGAGCAGTAAAACTGGACACTCACCAAAGAGTTAAGATGGATCCAGATACTGCTCAGCACGCTATGTGCTATACCTATGCCCGTCCCTATGTCCAATGTTCAGGAAAAGTATGAGATTTACCTCAAGTAATACTCCATATGGACAGAATGCTTTCTTATGCAAATAGTGACTGATGTTAGTGGGGTGAAACCCAAAGGGTGAACCTTGAAAAATCTAGAAACTGAATGCAAGAGGAATGTAACAGCACACACATCAGAAACCCAAGTGCTTGGATATATAAACATAAGTCCCATAGTGACTGAAACTGAAAACTGACTGGTGAGTTACATTATGCCATTCGTAAGAAGCCTCAATCAACTGATAATGTTTCTGATACCTCTGGGTAACCAAAGATACCACAACTGCAGTAACTATCAAATCCTCTGTTCTGAAAATAAATGACTCAAGCTTAGGATCTAGCTTTACCTCAAGTAACTTGCCTTACTTCACCTGGCAAAATGTAACTTACATGCTCAACACTTCTGCTTTATGTCATACCAAGCACTGCTTATGCTAGGGTGAATCATAAGAACATATTAGTTTTCCATACCCTGTCTCAACCCAAGGAAAGCTTAGTAATGCTATTTTCTTTCTTTAATATTGAATTATAATACAAAAGGCTTTTTTTATTTTTGGGGGGCAGTGAAAAAAAGAGACGTTTTGTTTACTACATAGAGAGGAAAGTTCCCAAAGTTCCAAGTAAATGTCAAGCGTTGCATTCAATATCACAAAAGTTAGCCATGTTTGATAGTTTTACAAACCGAAGGAAAAATGAATAAAGAGGAACTTTTTTTATATAATTATTTATCATCATATATCTGATTACGAAGTGACTTACTTCTCCAGTGGGGACCACTCTCCATCAGATAAGGGGTAGTGATCCTTTGAGTGATAAAGCAAAGGTTCTTTTTGTTCTTCACCCTTTGGTGATGAATTTGAGGATCCTCTGTGGAGATGCATGAGACATTGTCAGCTATAAAGAATGTGCATTACTGATTTAATTCAGTTAGAAAATTTACTTACGTGTTATTAAAATTCAAGATCAAAATAAAGGAGTGTATCTTAATTCATTGTTTGCAACACACATTTATATAAATTAACATGAATATCGAAGCTACTATTAATACTTGAAAGTTTCAAAATCTATTACTCTTGACACTAGAAATATTGAAGAAGTCACAGTAGCACAAGTGATATTACTCTATTCAGCCAGTTAGTATTACAAAAACCCAAAAGATCAACATAAAGGTTTACATATAGCATTTACTATGTGAACCTTAGAATCACTGGAAAAGTTAAACATAACAGGTAGTTTTGACTATGCACTTTATGACTGCACACTTCACAAATTAAAACCAGCAAGAAAACAGAGGACGATACCAGCCTTACAGTCTCCCCAAGAGTTTACAGATCAACAAAAATTACAACAACTAGCTATAAGCACTGTACTTTTCCGAACAGCAGGGTTTGTTTTGCACTAGCAAGACTACTCAATATCTATAACAAAGAAACCTTCAATTAACAGTAAAACCCACTGAGCAGGCACGCACTGTATTTTACACAGCGGTCACTTTTAAATATTACCATCATAAGTACTTCAGATACTTTTACAGCTTTCTGAATTTAATTGAATAAATAGGTATTCTCAGGATACAACTAATTTGTTTTGAGGTTAGACTAAGGGCATCATGGTTATACAGTGGATAGAATACAAAGAAGACAAGCCAGAAATTTGAGTGTAAAATGCAGTACGTATTATTTCAAACCATTATTATGAAAGAAAAAAAAAGTAGTTTTCTTCCATGAACAACACAGTTGCACTGGACCTGTTTTGTAACACTAACACTAATTTCTCTTATGGATAGAGAAAAGGAAAGATTTTAATGTTACTTATTAAAATACATAAATATTCACAATTTAAACACTTGCTCAATACAGTCCATTAGACCATAAGCAGTTACAGTGATCCACCTCATTTGCACAAGTCTTTTATTTGAGAGACAATCTAGACTATGTTAAATACTGAACCCTAAAAATGTCTTAATAGTTCCACTTCTTATTCAGTAGTATTGTTCTCATGAAACTTGATGATGATAGCTTGTCTTAAGATGAGCTGCAGAAACTGCATATCCTTTGTATTCATAAACCAAGTTATGATACAAATATGTTTCATACTATCTTTTTATCTATCCAGTGCTAAGTACCTCCAAAAGAGGAAAAGGGTACTGAACAATTAAACACATTAAAAAATTATTACAGAGAAGTCCTTCATTTTATGGCTTCAGAGCAGGAGGGCAAGATGACACACAGTTGGTATTGAACAGATTTTATCCACTGGGAATTAGCATAAAAAAAATCAAATTTCATCCATAAGTGGATAAATTTGAAGCTTAAAAATCCAAATGCAGTCAGATTATTGAAAATAAGGTAAAAATCAGTATGCATCAACTTAAGAGTTTTAAGTTGCACTAGCAATTATACTTATTTTGCAACACTTACAAACAGTGTTATCACTTCTCATCCTTATGCACTTTATATGTGGTCTAAATATATATAGAAGATTTTAGAGAGATAAGAGATAACTACTTTAACTCTTTAATACCCTTAGAGCTGGAGAAATAATGCCCTTCATTTCTGAGGGTACAAACTAATCTCAGCCTCCTCATATTATTTTAGGTAAGTCAAGCACTACTAACATATCTAACATTACAACTAGGAAAGACAAAGGATATACTTTCTTTAAAAGTTGCATAAACTCTTGGAAATGGATGTTCCCAAGGAACAGGAAATAGCTTGTTTTCTACTTTATAAGAATAGAACTAGATAAGACATTACATACTGGTACCTGTGGCTGAATTTTTGACCTTCCTGTTGGAATATCAGCCTCCCTTTTCCTTTCCCAGTTTCAATTTAAAATCTGAAGCTACGTGTAGTAATAGTTAAGCTTCTATTTGTTGGATTTTTCTTTTATTTTTTTCAGAGCCACACATTTATAACTAAAAAAAAAAGCCCAAACCCAATCAAACTCACTGGTATCATCTTTTATCTCCACACGATGTGAAAAGAAAGTTTATGAGCCTTTTTTTTCCCCACAACCTTATCTTCATCTGGGAAAAAAACCCTGTGTATGCCTATTGCAGGGCTTTTTAATTCCTGCCTTGTTAGCCCACTGGAATGACATTTCAGTCAAACCTAAAATTTTTTATTCATCTCTATAGTTTAATTAAGATAATTGCTAGAAGAGCTGTTTGAATTCTAAACATTGGATGAAAAGCAATTATCAGCATGACATTCCTAAATTCTTCATACATTTGTAATAACTTATTAAATAAAGAATAAACAACTCATGGTTTATATTTTATTTCTTCCTGTACTTGATGGTTATTTTTATTTTTGACAGCCTCACTGTGACAAGTTATTTTTGTCTTAATATTCTCATACTGAAGACTGAGCAAAGATCTTGCTTTTCTTAAACTGCAAAAAAAGGGAACAAAGGAAAAATCTCAAACTAAACAAAAAGCCAGTTCCCAGATTTAAAACAGAGCAGTGAATATCAAAAGGATGATTCATTAACATAAATATGACAATGAAAAAAGAAGGCAAATAAACTAAGAAAGCCAACACGAAAAAAATCCAAATTTGGTCTGTTGTGTTTTATTGGTCCTAGGTGTGGTACCAGTTAAGTTCACGTTATTCTGTTGCACTAACCATTTTGACTAGTACTCAATAAATTTGTGACTCCCTTGAAAACCTGTACTGAAGGGGTTTTCTCAGTTATACTTTATTCTCTTATACCAAAATGTTCTTCCAATTCCCTGACCAGATCTTGAATTTATTCACAGTACTGTATTTAACAGAAATGCTGTCCAATAAAGCAGCTAGCTTTGTATAAAACTGAAGTTCACTTTTGTTAAGCAGCTTAAAAGACTTTGCCCAAGAAGTTGAGCAGGCCTTTCCTGGATTTTAAGCATTTATATGCTTGGTAGCCTTCTACTACTACTATAATTTTTCCTATTACTCATATAAGCTTCTTGAGATTATTAGTATGTGCTACCACTCTACTGCAAACTGCACTTTATTAATAGTTTATCCACTTCAAAATACAGGACTGACTCTCCTCCACCCCTATCCACCATAATGACTACACAGATGTAAATAATTCTCTTTACTAATGTGAAAGAGTATTCGTTTATGTAGTTTTCAGTTACCAAAGTAGACTTCAAGGTACAGAGAAGTCAAATCCAGGCATTACACACTGCATTTTATATAGAGTTTACCAAACACACTTAAAAGACCACTGAAAAATTACACTAAAACTTCTTCTCAGTCACACTACAGATCATAACAACACTTCTTTACCAGAATGGCCTTAACTGGATTTCATGTTCATAACAAAATGGCCACACCTGAAGAATTCTGTAAAGGTGTGGAAGATAATGGTTTGGAGCTTTGTTTGTTTGTTTGAGAAAATGGCTACCCATAGCCTATTGAGACTTACACATTACTTGAATAGAGGAAAGGTAGAAGTCGCCTTTTAAATGTTCAGTGGTAACAGAAAAAGTAGTCAGCAAGTATTTGATAGTTTACCTTAGGGGCTGAACACCTTTTTCATCATCTGAGCTTATTTCCATTTCAAAAATCTCTTCTGTCCCAGTAGAAGAGATCTGATCTTCCTTTCTGCTATCTTGTTTGTATTTCTTTCTTCTTCTTTTTTTCTTTTTCATGGAACCTGGGGTGAACACAGTGTCCGTTTCTACCGAGTGGGGGATTTCTGAGTTTGCACGTGCCCTCTCATTTTCACTCAATTTCAAATGATTGTCAGCGTCTTTAAAAAACTGGTCCTCAGTGGGTATTGGAGATGTTGCCAAGTATGCAGGAACTTTTTCCTAAACAAATAAAAAAGAAAATAAAGAACAGCTAATTGTTTTCACTTTCTTTTGTGCATGCAGGATAGTTGTCAGCTACATATTGATCCTTGCATCTATATTTAGACACAAAACCACACAACAGCCTAGAGGTAAGAGGCTGATAGCCAGAAAGGAACAAAGTCCACTAGAGGGATTACAATAAGTTCAGAAAAATGAATGTTAGTATCTCTTCAGTTTCACAGAATCACAGAATCTTTTAGGTTGGAAAAGACATTTCAGATCATTGAGTCTAACTGTATATCATTCAAACATATACAATTGATTTTCCTAGCAAAACATATACGCACTCAGTGTAGTGCTTTTGACATACAAGCCCTCAAGCACATCTGTTCTATCCATGCTTATTAAACGTGCTAATAAAAAGAGGCTAATTAAATCCACCGCTGTCTATTTATTTTGACAAGATCTGTATAAAGGTGTAGTTGGAAGGGACATCTGGAAATGAGCAGGTCCAATCTTCTGTTGAAAGTAGAGCCTTAGGTTAGGTTATCCAGGGCCCCATCATGTCAAATGTTAAGTATTTCCAGTGAAGGAGAGTCTACCACTTCTCTACCAAACCTACTCCAGCGTTACATTATTCTCAATAGTGAAGGATTTTTCTTATATCCAGATGGAGTTTCCCCCTTGAGTCTTTACCCCTTGTCTTATCACCAGGCATCTCTGTGAAGAGAGTGCCTCTGCCTGCTCTATAACTACCTTCTAGGTATTCCAAGACTGTGGTCAGATACCCCCTAATTCATCTCTTCTCTAGGCTGAACACAGCTAATCCCAGCTAATCATGTCAGCTTCTCTAAATCTCTGATGATCTTGGTGGCTCTCCACTGGACTCCCTACAATTTTCCATGTCTCTCCTGAACTAAGGAGACCAGAACTTGGTAAACCAGAACTATGTTCCAGGTTTGGCCTAACAAGTGGGACAAACCTACATCCCTTAACCTGCTGGTTGTACTTGTGCTGATGTGGCCTAAGAACAGTGAATATCCTATACAATTAGTAATAAATAATCCAGATTAACAAGACAAAATTAAAAAAAAGAGAAAAAGTTGAAAGAAAAAAAGGCTGAGAAATGATGCCTGAGAATTAAATTGCAGCAGTCCTGCTTTGCATTAATTGAGGCATACGGTGTTACTCCCGTATGTCAAGATATGAAAACAGCAAAGATTGACCACCTGGAAGAATCTTCCTGAATACATCAAAAACTCTATGAGAGCTTTATTGTTTATACCTTAAGCTTCGCTTCAAGAGGTGACAAAGACATGCTGAGCAGTAGCAGAAATACTGAGAGAAAAAAGTGTCTAAAAGCACTAAAACCAACTCAGTACTTTGACTTGTATCTAACTCAATCTATAGTTTCGGCATGAACTACCCACTCTCCAGAACACATACTGTTAAGTCACCTTGTTACAAATTAAAACACACTAGGCAAGAGCTTCTTTAAAACACTGTACTGGGGACAATTGTGGTGATTTTCACCTTTGCTTTCTGAAAGTCTTAAGACTGATCAGTTCCCATCAACAGCTGACACAGCCTACATCTATAAAAAACCCTGCTTTCGGTTTTGATTTTAATCATGCTGTACACTAACACAGAACCCAACCTTCCTTCCTCTTAAGCGTTATAAATCGTTACCACAATGTATCTTTTAGGGTCCTAATCCTTATTTTTCCTTCCACTGTAAATTATATTTAATTCCTTTCAAAATGAAAGCTTCCTCCAATTGCTCACAGTAAACAAGGAGTGTCCTAAACTAAAAAGTGGATCAAGCTCATTTCCTTGAAAGACACTGACTCTTAACAACAATGGGAAATTACACTTCATCTTCTGCTTCACTGAGACAATTTTGTTTTTTTCTCTCCTCTGACTGGCTATTTCCTTTAGAATTTTTAAAACCAACAGATTCTGAAGTGATCAAAAACAAAGCTCAGTACTGACAAACATTGTGATTACAAATGTTGCATACCCTTAGGAAATCAGACTAAGAATTAACCATTATTCCTGTTTCTTAGAGGCTCATTAGCTTCCAGCTGCAAGAGGTTCTGGGGTAATTCATTACTGTATTAGAATACAAGATGAATTCTCAAGTTGAAGAAGTTACTGTCAACTGGTGGAAGTTTCATAGATAAAATTGTGAAAAACTATGCTAAAAATATGCCAAAATAGACAACCTTTATTAGTACAGAGGTCAGGAACACAAGCTATAAGGTTTTAAGGCAGAAATTATTATAAGGCACTGCAATTTGTATAACTGCAGTCAACAAGAATGAATATACTAAAACAAGGTAAAAAAAAACATTGAACAATCTTTCAAATAATGGTCTAATAAAAAAAAGAATTAGTTAATTTGTTATCACTGGTAGCCAAGTCATGCAAAACACCAAGCATCTTGGCAGCATATTCAAGTTATTAAAATTCAGTCACAGAAAATCTAGCCCTCATTAAAGTTACAAAATTGCCACAATATATTAAGCATTTTTAACACATTACTCTTACTACTGCATTGTAGACATCATGAAGCACAAAGCCCTTACATTTTCCTCCTCGGTTTCCTGTACAAAGAAAGCTTCTCCATTGTCACCCAATTTCATATGAAGATCAACAGCATCGCCATTAATTTCTATGTCAATCTGTGGAAAGAGACAATTGAATGCAAATAATTCATCAGAGGGAAAAGTACTGATCTCAAGGCCCACTTCACTCTGAGAGTAAACTTTGTACTGTTGTATAATCATGTCTTTCTCTTCCGTTTGCTTTTTTTGAGAGGAGTCTGTTATAATAGTGTTCCTCATTTCGTTAAGCTGCAAAATGTAATACAATCCATTATGATCCCAGCAGAGACCCTAACATCTACAAGAAAAAATGGAAGAAAGAAGGCCAAACTATCTGAAGACTGAATCTCGTTCAACTAACTTGGAGAGCTAGGAGCATAAATAATAATAAACTTTATTTCCCGGAAGAGTAATAAATGATTAAGTCTATTCCTGTTAAGTTTAAAGCTTGGCTTGATTTGGGGAGTAGTACGAATTCGAGTTCTTAATATCAAAAGCTCAAGATCACAAACTGGATGCCATCCGAGGGTAGACTTTGTTTCAATGGGAGAGAGATCTGCCATTATTATTTATGCAATTCAGTTAATGTTGTTTCAGATTTTCCAGTTAATGAGTTTATGGGGATATGACATACGACCACAATCTTCTGCAACTATAATGCTTCCACCAGAGGAAGAATGTTTTTAGTATCACAAAAAGGTACTTCAACTTAGATTACATTGCACAAAAGAGAGAGATTATCCTTTCCCACATGTATGACATAAAAGAAAAAACACCAAGACACAACTGTTTTACTTTCTCCTCTTTGTGAAATCTTGGGCATCCAGTTAAGTTTCATTCCAAATTTTTCCAAATAAAGTATGTTCAATATTCAGATAAAATTACCTTACTTTTCAGTAAATATGCTTATCTTACGGTATCCGTATAATTGTGTTTAGTCTAGCTGATTAAAAATTATTTAATACACGTCAGATAGAAGCACAGTGCACTTGCCTTACAGTAGTAAATGGCAGTGGCTTTTCAGGTTGTGTATAGTTGAGACAATTTTGTCAAAAGGAGACCAAGTTAAATACTGTAATTGCTATGAGGTACCAAATACATACATTACTAAAGCACCAGTTTCCTGCCAATAGGAAAGAAAAATTACACCTCAGGCCATACAACTAGTATTATGATATCAATAATATTCAAGAGGGAGAGATCAGCACACTTAAAGAAGTAAATAAACAGTCATGTAAACAGTTTAAGAATGTTAACACTAATAGCTCAAGAGCTATCAAAGCTTTTTTTTAAATATTTTTCAAATTTTTTAATATTTTTTGCAGGGTTCTTAAATTACCACAGAAGTTCTGTTTTGCCTTCCGAACTATCACGCTGTACAGCACATATGAGAAACTGTCCTGTACTAAATTGGCCTGCTAACTGGGTATGTGAGGGGCTGGGGAAGGAAGAGGGGAAAAAAAGAGAATGTATTCAAAACTTTGGTGCGGCCCACTTTCTGAACTTACCACTTTTTCTTTCGAGCGCAATACACCAAGCTTCCCAAATCGGACATGAAAAGGAGAACACTGGTATGTACCATCCTGTTGCCGGACCACAATGACATCAATGCATCCTGAAAGGGTAGCTTGATTAATGCCTTTGTACAGCTCCTTCACAGTACCCAGGACTTGTCCTGCAAGTTGTCCTACGTAGTTCATAGTCTGAGACTATGGGAGAGGAAGAAAAAAAAGTAAATAAAGTTTTAAAACTTTAAAAATTTAAAAAAATATTTTAAAAGCATCTAAATATAATAGATGTGCAATATTATCTCCCTGATTATTCTAACACGCTTCACAAAAATGCCTTCAAGAGTCAAGAGAATTTTGAACCAATTCTTACATTACTACCAGTCTCCAGAGTTACAAAACCTATTCTTAATACCTTATTAACTTTAAAGTATTTAAATAATCATATGTTCAAGAAAATTTTGAGGCATGACAGTTTTACACCCCAAAGTCTAGATTCAAGTGATGCTTAATTATTCAGATAAATAAGGAGTCTTGAGAGAATTAGTCTCTTTAGCTTAATACAACTGATTCTCTAATGAAAATGGAGATAACCGTATGTAAGAATGCAAAACAACCTTAAAAGTCAGCAGAAGTTATGCAGAGTGTAGCACATGTAACTCTTCCTTTACAGCTCTGTTTTAAAATTGGCTGACTCACCTTAAAGAAATTATCAATGAGAGTTATAATGGGAGACAGAGGAGTTTGAGAATTCAATGTAGAGAAATAAACATGGAACAAATCCAGTTTTCTTCCAATATAAGGAAAGCACAACGTCAGTGAATTTATTTGCTATTGAACAAATACTAAAATCTCTTGCAACATAAAAATCATAACCTTTCTTGAAAGGCACCGTCATTGACTTTCAGAAGTTAAAACTGAGGTGAGCAAGACTTCCACCTGTGGTAGCTGAGGCCAGATATTCAAAGTTACCGAGACTCTCCCATTAACTTTTGATTAAATAAAGCTACAATAAGTACCATCTATGGCTAAACCCAGTACTTCTCTTAACAGCTTAATGAAACTCATAGGTAGCTACATTTAAAACAGCTGCTGAAGTAAAATCTGCTCATTCTGCTCTTTCCCGCTTCCCACCCAGAAGACCGCTACAAGCTTGTTTCAAATATATCCAAGCAACTGCATGCCTCTGAAGTTAAGGGTAGAATTTGGGAGAAAAATGAGCCACTGCAAACAAACAAAACACTGAACACATAAGAGGGCTTAAATTGTAAAAACTCTATTTTGGAATAATATTTCTATTAAAAAAGTCTACAGTGAATGTCTTTGTTGATCTATTTTTATCAGTCTCTAAATAAGGTTTAGAATTTTTCTTAAAGCCTTTAAACAAAACTCACAAGAGTACTTTCTCCTGATACTGCTTCCATTATCTAGGTTATTAATCAACTATTTCCTCTTCCTTACAGTAACACAGTAACTACATTCATTGAAAAGAAAGCTACTTTTGTAGTATCTAACAGTACCAATATAATTGTAAATACGCATGAAATCTAAAACTACTTTCAGAGACTTAAAGCAGCAATGGAAGTATTTTTCGCCATCTCAGACTTCTGAAAAACCAACATATATTACCATATCATATTCAGATTTTTTAAAAAAAATTCCTTTCTCTCCACAAGACTTAAAAAGGAAGATGGGGCTTTTCCAA
Source organism: Dromococcyx pavoninus (assembly GCA_033558185.1). Classification (NCBI taxonomy): domain Eukaryota; kingdom Metazoa; phylum Chordata; class Aves; order Cuculiformes; family Neomorphidae; genus Dromococcyx; species Dromococcyx pavoninus. The sequence goes on along the minus strand of JAUMJL010000362.1, from coordinate 2,487,185 downwards.
TCCAGATTTAAAACTGTTTCGAAATGAACCACGGAATTACTATGCTAGGCAACATTCTAGAGATTTCTCCCCCATAGCTTTTGTTCAGTATTGGTGATGAAGACAAAAAGAACAAACTGTCATTAAGTGATTAATGAGATTAGCAGAATGGACTCCCTATCAACATAAGCGATTAATAAAATCCAGTTTCATCTCTAAGTAGTTTCATGTACAACTATAAAATTGACTGCTTGCTAATGAAATAATAGCACACTCTTGCTAAAATGGGAGGTGTCACAGTATCACTTCAACCTTCCCTCATCTGAGCCTGTTCAAGAGCTGATTCTAGCTTACTGACATAGCTTGCAGAAATCTACCTGTTGTTTGTGGTTCTTGTTTGTTTCAGTAGGTTAGTAAGTTAGATTAGTGCACAAAGAACAACATGACCAACACTAGAGAGTCATGAGGCACATAGCACAACCAGAGAACTACAAAAACAAAAGGCTGGGGCAAAGAACCAAATATCTTCCTTTTGACAAGCGAGAAATTTCCTGCAATTCATGGAATTGTAACCGGACAGAAATGTAACAACATCTCAGCTTTACTGTTTAACCAGTTAATTTTCCCCTACAATGACAGTCATCTTTAATTTCTATCTTAAGAAAAATCCTCTAACACATAGTCATTATCATTCATGGTTATACCTTGGCCATTTCCAAGAGGAATCTATGGTATTGGCTTACACAGAAAGCTTGATTTCATGTCACCAAGGAGACTGAATTTGTTAAAAGAAACGTTTAGCACAATGAGGAATAAGAGTCTTTAATAGATTCTCCATTCCATATATTTCATTTAAGAGAAAAGGACTTAAGAAGTGGACACCAGCAAGGAATACTCCATCATTTAAATAGTGACTTTAAAGAGACCAGAATTTCACACCAACCGCTAAGAATGGAGTTCAGTTGACAAATAACCTGGTTTCTAAGATACATGCTAACTGAACATGTCTAACCACAGAAAATCACTACGACACTCCCTCCCAGGACCTAGGCATTCACCTATTTTACATATATTCTTGCTTTCCTGTAGTGAAAGTTCTCTTTTATAGATCTCTGTTATGTTTCTGCAGCTCATAGCAAGCCACTTTTACAATCATACCTAACAGAATAACCTCTTACATGTGAAACTGATGAACTTTTGAATCCACAGTGTTAAAAACAATAGTTCATAAGGAAAGAAGTTTAGAATCCAAGTGTTAATACATTACTTTCTACTTTGTATATAAACAAAATTGCAGATCAGAAACTAATCTGTATTACTGCTTATTAAGTTGTAATTCAGTTTTTAACATACTGCTGCCCTTCACAAGATAAACATGTTATTTAAGAAGGTTCACACTGTAGCAAGCAAATGATCATTTAGAAATAGTATCCCTATATAACTGAGAAACATGTGATGTTTTAATTTATCTCGAATGTCAATAGAATCTCACCTACAAGATTTTCAATTTGTGGGGGTTTTTTTGCTTTAAGTTTTATTGTATATTGTTGGAAAACTTGTGGTGAGCTGTACTGAATCTGAGTATAGAGAGGAACAGTGTAAACCACTGTTGTGTTAATTCTTGCAAATGCAATAGAAATAGCCTGACCATAGAATAAATAGTAGACAAAGTATTTCCTCAATAACATTTTATTTCATGGTTAATAAACATTGGTTAAATATTTTTGTCCCGAAAGCTGAAAAAAGTGGAGAGCAGTATTCTTCATAACCTGCTCTAAGAATATAAAAAGCATACCATTTCCCAGTTCTGAAATAAAAGACAAAAGTCTGATGGACAAGACAAGCTAAAAAAGGGCAATACAGCAGTATTTCACAATAAAGTTAAGCTTTTAATTTTTATTTGTTTTGATATCCAGAATATATAATTACCCAATGCAGTCAAAATCCAGAATGCTGCATAAAAGCTAATGTAGCTCACTACTAATTCTTCTAAGATAGCGAAGGCTATTAATATATAAGTTCTTATAGCAGAAAATCACATAGAGGCTCCAGAGAGGCTAAATTTTGAATGTCTATGCAATACTCCCTATTTTGTAAAAATTCTTATAGCTGAATATATTAATACTACTAAGCTAAGTGCAACTGTAATTGGAATGGGGGTGAGGGGAGATCTCTCTCTCCCATATCATAAAAGAAGGGGTTCTGTTCTGGCAATAAGCCATTACACTGGAAAAGGCAGACACTGAAACTGCTTCCTCCTTCATCCTCCTATTTTTTAGAAAACGGGCATAAAAGTAAACACAAAACAAGGAAAGAACATACCTGCTTTGGAAGTTCAAGAACTAAAAATAAAATTCTGTGCTTCCATCTATAAAATACTCGAACCAGTTAAACTAAACTTAACCCTGCATATGTTGGTTGACTTCCTCATGTTACAATAATGTGAAATAGAATGGCCCTCAGAAATAACGATTAAACAGTACTACAGCTCAGATTACTAGCTGACATACTCTACATGATAGCCAACTTTTCAAAACTCATCACCAGGAAATGCTTACGTTAGCAAAACTTGAGCGGAAGATTTTGTGGATAGGAATTATATCTGTGCACCATTAACAAAGATGTTATTTTGGCTGCTACAAAACCAATTGACAATTTCTTTATGTTGCTCAGTAATACGCAAGATATAATCAAGAGACTGTTCACAGATCTGTGTTTTCTGTGCATTTGGAGTATTGCTCTAGTAAAGGAAAACTAGTTTTTTGAGTTCTCAGAACCAAGACCTTTTATACAGGTGCACCCATATGAACACGAACACTACAAATGCCCATTTTAACAACAAAAAGAAGAGTGCAGGTTACCCAAAGGCAAGTTATCAGACTGCTTTACAGAGAGACAGCTTTAGTGCGCAGGAATTTTAACTATCACCACAGAAACAAGTTATTTTAATGTAGATCTTAACTTACAAGAGAGTAGAAATTTATAAATCTAATTTATTTTGAGATACACTTAGAGGATTAAAAGACAGTGTAATGCCCCATGATGTAAACAGTAAAAAAGTAGGATTTGGTTCAAGAGGTTAGGTAGAGGAACGAAATAAAAAACATGCATGGTAATGGCTTTCCTTCATTTAGCTCACCTTGCCCATATTTGCATGCTTATATATCTATGAGAAAATCTTTATCAAGTGTTTTACTAGTTTCTACTTTGTACCCTGAAAAGAAGGGGGAAAACATAATGACCATGTGAAACAGGATCACTGTAACATCAGGTCTACTCGGCAAAAAAAGCAAACAAAACCATCTTTGCTCCCAAGTAAAGATTTTAATTTTAGTATTGCTCCTAGTACTGCACAGAGCACTTACGGAACAAAAATGGGAAACAAAGCAAGCCTGCTGAATGCCTAATTAAAGTCTTCCACATAATACTAAGTATACACAATCAATTTTTATATATTTTACCTATGGTATAAAAAAATCATACACCCATACTTAGCAATAAATCTGTCAAACTCACCAAAATTCCAGAAGGAACTCTTTCATGGGCAGCAACAACACTTCTATTGAACTCATCTTCAAAACCATCCTTTTCTGAGAAATGCATCTCAGAAAACAAGAAACTAACTTTCAACAATACAGGTAAATGCAAAGCTTACAGCCATAGCAAAATGTAGTATCAACATTTCTTCTCTTTCCATAGAAACAGAATAATTATGTAAATCTTCTGGTCTCTTAGAGAAAAATGTTTGGTGTACTTTCCCACACAATATTGTGATTAAAAAGGAAGTGCTTCTTTAAGAAAGCTCACACAGAAACTGCCAAGCCAATTGGCTTTGCTTGAAATGTCACAGCCCCCTTGCACTCTTTGAGATAAGTAATAACACGGGCAGACTTTGCCATATGTTTGTGCTGATAGGTAATGATCTTGTTTTACATCAGGTCACATGACTCTAGCTGAAGCTCCCACTAAGAGAAACAGGGATTTAGTTAATGATTCTTAAGCAAAGTCTACATTAGTTCACTTGGAGACTTTTCACCCACTGTTGCAACTCTACCACCTGTAGCAGCATTCAAAGTCCTAGTTCAGGCAGCTGCGCATAGAACTCAAGAACACCTGCTGCCACTCCACATGCCTGCTCCCTCCACTGATGGTTCACTGGGCTAGTTTGTCACATTTTGTAAGACAAATCTGATGATTTTTCAGGACCTAGTATTTGTGGACTATTTTCCCCCCCTTCTTGAAATTGTTTTATAATAGTAAAGAGACAATAGTCCTGGTGTCAAGTTTATACTAAACCACGTGAAAACAAAACACACCAAAATAAACATTTTCTCCTGAAGATTTTTTCCCATTTTCCTTAAACTCAATTGTTAAAACAGTATAATCTGGGTGTGTGAACAATGCATACAAGCTAATTGTAAGCTCCATGACGACTGCAAATAAGAATTTATTTTTGATCTAAGGAATTCTGAAATGTCATTACTTATCTAAATAGTATCATGGCTAGGTGAAATAGCTGAGGAAGTGCAGTAACATAAGGAAACAATTTCAATCCCTGAATGGGAGAAACATTCTCCGAGAACCATTAATACTCCCTTAACACAGGCATACTCTTATTACCGTAAACCCAGGCACCTCCTGCCACCCCCACAGTGTTACTTTGTGTCTGCTACAGAGGACTGGGGAGGACTACTTCTTGAACTACAAACTAAGAGATAATCTAGGATTCTGCTACTATCTTCACTCTGTCCTCCTCTAAGTTTGTAAATCTATGCAATCTCAAGCAAGGACAATGAATCACATTATTGGAGGCAACCAAATGGCTTGTAGATTTCCAAAATAATTAATAAGCTACACACAAGGCCAAAACTAAATCAATCTTGATGATAAACTCCTAAACAAGAATGTTGGGACTGTTGTTATCTGCAGTAAGGTTACAATAAGCTGCTACCACCTTCAGGCATTTTTCTAAACACTGAATAGGGGTCCACATTTAATGTGGCTCTTCACAGGAAAAAAATTAGTGGTTTTATTAGCAGACACGACAAGTGGTTTTGTAGGACATTAAGAATTACTACACGCACACTAAGTTTTCCTCTCTTTGTTCACCATTGCTTTATCATGTGTGTTCCATTAAAATATAGTAAAAAACACAGCTATGAGAAGAATAGAAGCCAATTTTGTAAGACAGTGCTTCTTGTCAATCACCTCTGACTCAGCTTTATTTTTGTTGTGTACAATTTTCCATTTTGTCTATTGTATTTCAATATTGCTCAGTATTTCAGATTGACATTATTTTCTTCAAAGCTTCTGAAAGTGTTTTAGAAGGTAGCCTTTCTCGAATATAGGTAAAATTGTAGTCACTGCACAGGCAGTAAGATAAGGTTTAGACAGGTAATAAGCTTTGAACACTTAGTAGGCCTCCTTGTCTTTTATTTCTCAATATTAACAAGATAAATGTAATTCCCTCTCAGTAAGTTTAAGTACTATGTTATTTACTTAAATTTACGCGGGAAAATTAGCTTTAGTTTTGAACAGCAAATACCCTAAATTGGAAGCAATGTTTTTCATGCAACCTTAATCCATCTCTTTGGTGTGGGTAGATTTCAGCATCAGAAAGAATTTATCACTTTTTTCACTAGCCTCACACAAGTTAATAACACTGACACAGGTCAGTCATCATTTTTTTTTTTTTCTTTTGCTCTTTGTGGTTCTACACATCTTATTGCATTGCTCATTAGTCCAAATCCCTGATAGGAAGTATGATTCCATTTCTGAACGTTACCTTTCTAAAGTAACCTTCATAATATATTTGATTGCATTCACCTAGTTTTATAGCATCCCAGAGATGCAATATTGCAATGGAAAACTTAGGCCAGGAGATTAGGAACTAAAAACACAGCCATTTTTAGCACAGTTAAAACTTAGACATTGCAGAGGTTCTCTCCATCTTTGCATATTCAAAACATTGCTTCCGTAGGCTGCATCTGTTGCTGTTAATTAGATTTACATATTCCAGATGGTCATTACAAAAAAAATAGTCTAATTGGCTGTGAAAATTATATTTAAGTGATTTGATCATACTAAAGAGGAACTATAGAATAAGCGTGGCCAGAACAGAGCTACAGGACATCTCCCCAGCTTTCATCAGTACTTGTCATTCTAAGTTCTGGAAGGAAATCCTATAGACATGAGCTTCTATCAGTACACAATCACAATTCAGTCAGATAAAATTGCTAAGACAAATAAATGAGACAAATCCTTCTCTAATTAACATATTCTGATATAGCAGGTATGAGACAATCTTTGTTCACATACCATACGTCTCCTTCACTCCACCCTGCCCCAACTAATTTTATTTATTATCAGTCAAGACCTAAGAATCACAGTTTTTAGTCTCACACTCCATCCTTATACTGGAAAAGGTCCTTTTGTCTCAAACCTCGACTCTGATTCCTAAATTCCACCTCTCATTTATTTTCATGCACTTTTTACACTTTGTCTATTGGATACAACAAAGTGGAAGAGTTCCCAGTTCTCTTACAGAGATTACAAAAATAAGACTGGGATTGAAAACATGCTCCTGTGCTCAACAGTCTTGATCCTAGTCCTGGTCAGAAGTATCTGCTTACTGAAACTGAAAACAAAGTTCTGCTCATTACAGCTCCTGGTAAAATAAATTCAGTACAGAATCTTTGTTACTTTTAACTGCAAAAGGCTATCCATTCTCAATATGGACTTTTAAACTTAATTCAAAGACTAATAATTGCTGAATTAAAATAAATTTACACATGAATAAGAAAACACAATGAATGAAAGACTATCTGCCCCAGCTCCCTTCTGAATGTGACATGAGAATTGTTCTAGGAAGAAAGTTTTTTTCCTCTACTACAGCAGAAACATACCACTAAGTTTCACTTATAAAAAATTTAATATACTTACTAAAAGTTTCCATATAAAGGCTGAAGGTTGCTAATATATAACTTGGAATGAAGCTGTCCATTTTAGGAAAGTTATATGCAACAAAATATCAAGTTCTCCTCAAAAATGCTGAAAAAGGGCTAAAAGGCAGTGTTACCTGCTTTCACCCTCAATTCCCAGTCATTTAAAATATAAAAAAAAATTAAAAAAAAACCCCTCTAACACAAGTAACAATCACATTGTATAGGAATCCTAGCAATTAATAGACATTGAAGAAACACCAGTGATACAAAAGCAACGCACTGCCTGCTAAACTGGTGTTTGAAAATGAATAAAATTAAATGTCTAGTTTTCAATCTACAATGCAAGATGGCAAGTTCAATGTCTTCAAGATCTCCTGTCAGGTAGAGTCAAGAGTCATTCAAATTAGAATATGTTTCAGTGCAGCTTAAGTAATTTTCTATCTCTAAGAAAAAAAAAAAACAAACCAGATAGCAAAAAAGGAAATCAGCAATTTACTTGGACTTGGCCCTTTTGTAATGTGTCAACAGTAATGTATGTACGATCTCTATGAATCATCTGATTCTGGTATTATAGCAACTTTCCTTGTATCAATTTGAGCTTTTTGCCTTTTTTTTTTTAAAAAGTTACCTTTTTTTCCGTTTACAAAGGAACTTCAGTTAAGACACCTTAGGAGTCTATAAAGTGAGTTTTACTGTTAAAATGATCAGTTCAATCAAAAGTTTAGGTTATATGTACACAGGAAGTTCTCATGGACATGAAGACCTTAACTTCTTTCAAGGTACTGAAAAAAAATAACTGGATAATCGAGGAGCTCACCCCTTCGGAATTTGCACATCCCACACAAGTGACTGCCACCACACTTCACAAATCTATTTCCAGCAGGACAGAATTCTACAGCCACATCATCCTTGATTGAACTTATTTCTAGACACACACACCAGAAACTAAAGCTTCTGAATAGAAATTTATCTTATTTTTACATGAGATAACACAAAGCAGGTGAAAATTTTCCTGCACGTTCCTAGAAAGCACTAAGGTTTTCCCTAATGAACAATCCCTTATCTTTCTATTCTCTCCATTTAAAAAAAGTTTAGTTCCAGGCGCTGATCTGCCTCAGATGTATTTATATTTTCTTGCAGCCTTCCAGAATTTAAAAGTCAAAGCAGAAGAACACAGTCATGTATTTAAGCATGAAATGCATCCCGATCTATTAGCAGTGAATAATCTGAATAATAATTTAGAATACAATCTGAGATTAGTACATATCTTCAGGCTGACAAGAAGGAACAAGAATATTTATTCTGAGAAATACACATCTGAAATACACAAAAAGTTCTAAATATAGCATATATAAACAGTAAACCTTTGTTTATTTGATAGAATTTCTGTACTGTCGAGCTAATGAACACGTACCAAAATAGAATAACATCCCGAAATTTAATTTGCATACAATACTTGACTCTGTTATTAGAAAAAAATGAGTAAAAATACTAGTCTCTGAGAATTCCCACACAAAGGTATTCATAGCATGAGATGCTGGGAAGGGGAAAATTAGATATAGCTGAGCAAAGTAACACATGCTTACTTATTCACCAAACACAATCTACTTGCATTACTGAGGTTTGATGACATGGAGATCACATCTGTCTGAAGGATATATTTGTTCACCAATAGCACATCTGCACTATATGAGACTTGACAAGCCTGTAACACAGCCTCATGGATTTCTTCTTTGCATTAACATGCATGCTTTTCATTTGGGGAAAGTTCTTTTTTTTTTTAAATCATCATATTTCAGTTCACATCACAAACTCAATTCTATTGTTAGCCAAGCAAGAGAAATTGCTTCTACTTATGACAGAATCTCAGCTGCAATTCATAATTGGAAGCACCTCTTTGAAAGAATTTTGCAAAGAATCCTGTATATGTTTCCTTTAAAAGCCCTTCGTAACCATCAATTCAGAGGAAGCACATTTCCTGAAAAGACAGTTATGCAGTCTAAAAAAAGACAAGTAAACCTAAAGACATGGCCCAAGACTGGCTTAGCATGTGCTGGCTTCAGCTACATAGACCTACACAAAAATGTTACTTCCTACAACAGAGACTTCTCTATTGTTACTTTCCGTATTTAAATTTCTGTATTGAATTTAATCCCTTTGGATAAAGAAACAAACTAGTTCCTTGGTTAAAAGCCTTAAACATTCACTCAGTACAGACAGCAGCAATGAGGAAGTGTCCCTTAGTTTTGCGAAAAAGTGACCGAGGACAACTTCTGGCAGTTAATGTATGTTGTCTAATTACATTACTTTTAAGTCGAAAGAAACCGATAACAATAAAACAGTTAACTAGGAACGGGAAGCTAGTATCCTTCACTTGGAAATTCCCTTGAAATACAAACACAAGGAAAAAAATTTTCTACATTTTTTTTCTTAAAATCCCCCCCCAAAGTGTACTTAAACTCTGTCCTTAAACAGAATCTCTCTTGACTTGGTACAACAGTTTCATATTAATTCCTATTGCCTGCACAAACTGAAATGTAAGCACTAATGTTACTACATACTAGAGTATGTAACAACCAAGATGAGGCTGCTGCTAGATGAAATAAAACTTCATTTTTGTGAAATATTCTTTGCAACAGCAGCAACATTTTTACTATGCTTGAAGCGGATAAATTTATTTACCATTTAAAAAAAAATAGGTGCTTACCTATATAACTGTGACGTATTTACAAAGATGACATCTTTGTGTTACTACAGAACCTGAAAATGCAACTCCAATGAGATCAAAAGTTCATTTAAAAAGTACCAATCAGCACTGTCAGACGCAAAAATCACTGGGATGCAGTATGCTACTCTGTTGTGTTCTCAGTATTTGCCAAGACATCCAATGCATATGCTTTAGACCTGAATTTGATCACAATTACATCACCCACTGATTTGTATCAGTCTGAAAGCTTCTGCACTGTGGATATGCATAACATGCAGCACCAACTCTCACACCAGAAGGTGTCCTTTCATCCCTTTTCAGACAGTTATGTATAACATATGCAATTTATACATAAGCCAAAGCTATTTAACAAAAAAAAAAAAAAAAAACTACCACAAAGAAACATGCACACACACCCCTAAAGTATCTTACTAATTCAGTACGGATATTCTATGATCATACACAGACCCTGAAAAACTGTTTTTCTATAAGCTGTGATCTTGCACTTAAGACATAAAAGACTGGAAAAGAAGAAAATTTGTGATCTGAAGCATTAACCATGTGAGCAAGTATCTTCTAGGAAGAGAGAAACAAACAGAACGAATTTAACCTTTAGCTTCAATGAAAGTTCCCAATGGGGCTTTCAAGAAAATCCTTTCAGCTTTACCTGATCTAGATTGCAAGTTCTCTTGGGACAGAGACCAAGTCACAGAGCATGTAATGCAAGAAAAAGGCTATTCTGGGCTTCAAGTTGCATAAATAGGTGAAAAGTGCAATAAATGCAATTTGTATTTCCCCATAATTGATCATGACTCTATGCTAGTAGAAAGAAACGCTGTTGGAAGTAGGGAAGAAGAACAAAAAGTTCTCTGCACTGTGAAACTGGAACATTTTACATGTATGTCTTCCAAGGAAACAATAACAAAGAACTAAACTTAATTCCGTAACAAACCAAAATGTTGAGTACTAAGATAAGTTCAAACACCACACCTTTACCAAACCATTAGAATACCCAAACATTTTGATATGCTTAAGTGAAAAGTTATGCTACAACCTGAAAAATTAATACCATAAATGCTTACAAGTACCTTTCAGCACTATCTAGTTAAAACCATCATAATTAAGAATACTACCAGATAATACAGCATTTCATTCAAAGTTCCCGACAACCTGAATTCATTTCAAACTTTTTAACTTAAGCTTATCAGTTTAATGTTCTACTAGGTAATTGTAAAATGTTTTTACAGAGCACCTCACAGATCATTCCCTTACTCCACTCAAGAAAAGAGGTCTTCCTTGATTTTTTAGGAGATGGCAGAATTGTTTCCATTCTTGTATGTTCTGGGCTGCAAAGAAGCTATAGCATTGGCTAGGGGAGAAGGCACAACTTATGGTCCTGGCTGGAGCCAGTTGCCTAGCATACACACAAACAATGGTTACATGTCTCCTCAGTGACTGACACGGCCACGCTTTCAGTAGCACAAAGTGAAGGCATTTTGTGACTTATATACAGACTTATTCTGACTTATATTTTCAGAATGAAAACTCATTCTGAATAATGTACATGTGTACATTCTTAAAATGTGTAGAACAGTACACATTTTTCCTCTTTCAATATAATTTGCAAACATTAAGAGCCCAATATTCAAAATTTTCCTAAGAAATGCTATTATACAGTATAAAAACACAACCCCCCCAAACAAACATCACCCCCACACCCCCCAAACAACCGTGATTTATAGCATATCATCTTCTCCTCTGACTGTATCCTAAATAATACCATATTCCACTATGGAACATGGTTAACAATTTTCTTCACATAACAACTATGGAATTTTATTGGGGGGGGGAATGAGACTGTGCAATTACAAAGTGCAGGCAAAACGCAGGTATATTATATCACTTTGCTGGATGGAAATGCCCATGTTTAAACAGTATATTCTCTTGCTCTATTAAAAATCGTTGATGTCTGCTATACCTACTCAGTAACCACTTGACGAGAAGAAAAAATGCAGTTCACAAATTAATTTAGACGTGAACTTGGCAAAAACTCAAATGCATACTCAAAAAAAATAGAGATAGTGTACTTCCAGTGATTAACACTTCACACTCCCTACACCAGCCGGGATAAAGAGAAAACACAAAGCAGGAGTGCCCCGCGGGCACACAACTTAACAGCCCGAGTTTAAGAAATGCACATCCGTCAGATGGGAGGAGCTAGGGCAGCAAGACACGTATCGCGATTTTTAACATTTCAAGAGTGGCCCCGCCAAGCCCAGGCAGTGACACTGCCGTTTCAAACCGTTGCGTCGCCCTCCTGTCCCCCCACGGCCGGAAGGCAGCGCCAGGGATCATCCCGCGATGGCCAGCAAGGCAGGCAGAGGTGCAGTACCCCAGCCCGCGATCTATGTAGGACACCTGGCAGCCAAGGGATGGGGAAGGGGTCCTTTCCCCTTTTCCCCGCAGAGGACATGTAGAGGCGCAGTCCCCCGCCCCTAATATATGCAGGACACCTGGAAGCCAACGGATGGGGAAAAGATGTTTCTTCTTTCTCTCGCACAAGGCAGTCAAAAGCGCAGCACCCCGTCCCCGATCTAACCAGGACACCTGGCAAATACGGGACGGGGAAGGGGTCTTTACTCTTTCCCTCGCACAGCCCCTCACCTCACATCCATGGGACAGGGTAGAAATGTTTCCCGTTCCCTTCACACAGGGCAGGCACAGGCGCAGCCTCCCACCCTTGATCTTTGCAGGATACCTGGCAGCCAGGGGACACAGAAGGGATGTTTCCTCTTCCCTTCGCACAGGGCAGGCAGAGGTGTAGCCCACAACTATTCATCTATCCAGAACACCTAGCAGCCAAGGGATGGGCAATTTCTTCTTCCCCTCTCACATGGCAGGGAGAAGCACAGCCCTTTCCTTGTCCTCGATCTATCCAGGACGCCTGGCAGCCAAGGGATAGGGAAGAGGGTCTTTGCCCTCCCCCCGCACAGGGAAGTCAAAGACGCAGCCCCCGATCCAGAGGATAGCGAAGAGATGCTTCCCCTTCCCCCCCACAGAGGGCAGGCAGAGGTGCAGGCCCTCCCCCATCTATTAAGGGCATCTAGCAGCCAGGGGATGGGGAAGAGATGCTTCCCTATGTCCCCACACAGGGCAAGCAGAGGTGCAGATCCTTGCCTCCGATTCTATCCAGGACGCCTGGAAGACAGGGAAGGGGATGGGAAGGGATGCTTCCCTTCCACCCACACAAGGCAGGTAGAGACACAGCCCCTCGCCCCGATGTATCCGGGACACCTGGCAGCAGGGGATGGGAAAGGGATGTTTCCACATACCCCCACACAGGGCAGGCAGAGGTGCAGACCCCTCGCGCCTGATCTATCCAGGACACCTCACAGTCAGGGAATGGGGATAGGGAAGGGATGTTTTCCCTTTCCCCCCTACTCTGCACACCGGGACAGCCTGGTTGTCACCGGCCGAGGCAGCGGCGGGGAGTGCCGGCACTGTCAGCCCCGCATCCAGCGATAGGAAAGGAAGGGAGCCCAAGGGTCGCTGCTCGGAGCCCCCTTCGTGTATCGAGGCCGGCCCGGACCCCACCCCGCCCCGGCAGCCACCCTACTCCCCCTCCCCCCTCCTTCTCGCTTACCTCGACCGAGGCCCGGCAGGGCCGGCGCCAGCCGAGGAGGGACGGGACGGATGGATGGATGGATACATGAATGGCGGGGAACAGCCAGGGAAGAGGAGCAGGGAAAAGCCGCGCTCGGGCTGGATACGACCCGCGCTCACCGGCGGCGGCAGCGGTCGGCGCAGCGCGCCCACGCGCAAAAGGGGGCGGGGCGGGGCGCAGGGATGGGGAGGGAAGCGAGAGAGAATGAGCGAACGGCCGGACGCGCGCGCCCCCTCCTCCTCTTCGGCGCGGTCCCGCCTCCCCTACGGTCACGTGGCGCCCTGGGCGGGGGGGGAGGAGGTGGAGAACAGGAGGGGCGGGAGGCGATCGCGTCCACAACGCTGTGGGAGGGGCGCGCCGTGGTGCACTTAGCGCCTGCCGTAGTCTGGTCGGAGCGGGAGGGAGTGGGGTCCTGGTCACTGTGAGGCAGGAGGCGTCAGCGTATGGGCAGGGGCACGGAGGGGCAGGAGGCGTCAGCGAGGGGGTACAGAGGGGCAGGAGGCGTCAGCGAGGGGGTACAGAGGGGCTGGGGAATAGAGGGGCAGGAGATGTCAGCGATGGGTCACAAGGGGCCAGGGACACAGAGGGGAAATAGGCTTCAGTAAAGGGACACAAAGGAGCAGGTGTCAGCGAAGGGGAGCGGGGGCAGGGGACGAGAGGAACAGGAGGTGTCAGAGAAGGAGCACAAAGGGACAGGGGATGTAAGTGAAGGGGCGCAAGGGGGCAGGGACACAGAGGGGTAGGAGGCATCAGCGAAGGGGCAGTAGAGGGGCAGGAGGCAGTGGAGTGGCACGGGGGGGGGGGTAGGGGAACAGAGGAGCAATAGGCTTCAGCGAAGGGACACGGGAAGGAGGTGTCAGTGTAGGTGCATAGAAGCAGGAGGCATCAGCGGAAGTGCCCAAGGGGGCATAGGGACAGGGGGGCAGGGGCTGTGGCGACCGCGGTGTCGCTGAGGCAGTTCCTCGCGGGGTCCCCCTCTCCTTTCCGACCCCGTGTTGCTGTGGGAAGCGCAGGGCTGTCGTGGCTCGGGTGACGCATCCCGGCTCCCCACCCCGGTGACCGGGTCCCCCCCGCCCGTTTCCCGAGGCGCGGGGCGGAGGCGATCAGCAGGAAAGGAGCTCTCTGCAGCTATTAATAGCCGCAGTCTTAGCTGCGTCTTGGAATTAACACTGGCTGCATCAGAAGAAGGGTGACCAGCAGGTCGAGGAAGGTGATTTTCCCCTTCTGCTCCGCTCTAATGAAACCCCACCTAGAGTATTGTGTCCAGTTGTGGAATCCCCAACACAAGAAGGATATGGAACTGTTGGAACGGGTCCAGAGGAGGGCTACAAGGTGATCAAAGGGCTGGAGCAGCTCTGCTATGACGACAAGGCTGAGAGTTGAGCTTGTTCATCCTGGAGAGGGCTCCAGGGAGACCTTCCAGTGGCCTTCCAGTACCTAAAGGGGCTACAGGAAAGCTGGGGAGGGACTTCTTACAAGGACAAGTAGTGATAAGACGAGGGGGAATGGCTTTAAATTGGAACGGGGAAAATTTAGATTAGACATTAGGAAGAAATTCTTCACAATGAGGGTGCTGAGGCACTGGCACAGGTTGCCCAGAGAAGCTGTGGATGCCCCCTCCCTGAAAGTGTTCAAGGCCAGGTTGGATGGGGCCTTGAGCAGCCTGGTCTAGTGGAAGGTGTCTTTGCCCATGGCAGGGGAGTTGGACCTGGATGGGCTTTAAGGTCCCTTATAAGCCAAACCATTCTATGATTCTGTGATTAAAACCTCAGGATGGAAATGTTCTACAAGAAACTCCCCGTTCAAGGTGTTTGCTGCTTTATACATCTGCCATGGCAGCTTTCCTTTGAAAGTTATCAGTTAGCCTAGAGGAGACCAAAAAAGATAATTTATTTATTTGTTTATAAATGAAAGTGTAGAATTGCAAAATCAAAACGTGTCCAGCAGGCCAGGTATGTATTTCAGGTCAGCACCTTTGTTGCGCATTGCTTTTGTGATTCACGCTGTTGCTCACTGTAGTTGGCTTGATTATGTGGTATTATTGACTTGAGTCACCCTATTGCCTAGAGGCCTCAGATGATACTGAGACATAATATGTACTAAACCAGGGTAATATTTTCACCCCAAACGACTTGCAGGGAAAAAGAAAAAAGAAGTAGTATAATTGGAAATACAGTCTATATTTCACAATTTAGTAGTTTATCACTCCCCGTGTTACTTCTTTATTTTACTGTACTTCTATTTGTCTACCATTTCTTTTCTCATCTGCCAATCTGTTGACAAGAGTTTTGTTAAAAGCTAGCCAAGTGTTTTTTCCTAACATCACTTGGTATGAGAGGCATTTTGGGCTCTCACATAGGTTTTATATAGTTCAGTTTTATAAAGATTCAGGCTAGTCAGCAGAGTATTCAATGCAACTGACAAGAAGACATGCTAGCATGCAAAGCAATATATAGACAAAGTTTACTGTGATAATTCAAGTACAGATACTTGGCTATCTTTTGTACCAGTCCTACAGAGAGATGAGATCTGTTTATTCTTCTGTATCTCCTGGGACAAGCTGCCTGAAAGATTATACTTAGTGAGTTTGCTTATTTGCAAATAATATTTTTGAGCATGGAACTAAGAAAATCAATCCCTACATAACGTGCAGACTGTTTCTTTAAAGAAAGCAGTTTATGGAAGAAGACACAAACCACAAAATTACATGGATAGGGCAACTGTATTATACATATATAAAAAGAAAGGTTGGTCACGTTTCCTGTCTGCCCATTTGGATGATGTTATTGTCACATCAGAAATTCTGAGTCAATTTTGGAGCACTTCCCAGGACTCGGGATACGTGAATGCAATGCAGACTAATGGAACAACTTTCCACCCTTCAATACAACCATGTTTCAGCTGCAGCAGTTTTCTGGAGAGGCCTTCCATTTGAATAAAATGTCATAATGATTACCTAGCTGTGGTAGCACAATATCTGTTGCAAACATGCAGTCTGTACTTTGGCTAATAGATCATTTCCCTGTGCTGTACTGAGTTCCTTATTTGGCGTCTTAGTTGCTTAGTCTGTGAGGGTAACCACATCAGCAGTTGCTCTAATATAATATTTTTACTTGCATTCCTGTGATATTATCTTTGCTGATCATAATAGCAAGTCATTTTTTTAGTTTCCAACTCCAGACAGCTCTGTTCACAGGGAGAAAAGAGGTAGGGACTAGATCTATCATCATGTCCCCAAATACCAATTTTAAGCTAGATCCTATTATAAAATTAACTCTAATCCAAAAACAGGCTAGCCTCTTAGGTAGCAGAAAAATCTTTACTTGAAAAGGGGTAGCAGACTGATAAGTCATACTTTTCTGTTTCAGATCTGGAATAGGTGCTTTTGATTAAAGAGTATTTATTTGAAAACACAATGTTTTCCCTTTAGGTAACCTCATCCATTCCAAAATTATTGTCTCCAGACAATCAGAAGGCTACAGAAATAGACAGCTGTATTTGTTTTGCATTCTCTGCTTTTTTGCACTTACACATAGATTACAGTTGAGTTGAGAAAATGGCTTGCATTTTCCACAGCTGTATCAAGTGAGAGTTGTTTCCATTCTGATTACGTGGAGTTACACACTGTAGAGGTGTAAACAGGATCTCTCTACATCTATGCATGATTTACAGTCCTTGTTGAACCATAACTCACTGGTAGTTAAAACAGGGCCTCTAGGCCACAGAAAACCTGCCACCACATTTATGTTTGTTTTGTCATTTCATCACAAATGTTACCATTATATTCCACATCAGGGACGGGGGAGGACGTGACAAGAGCGGCTGCTTAAATTTGTTTGGTTTTTTGGTGGAGGGGAAATAATTTGAAAGTATATTGCCTAATCCCCTATGTAGATCAGTGGTTGTTCCATGGCTGGATCATGTCTAGCAGCAATACTGTGTGAGAGACGTAGCCTGCTTAGGGCTAGGCAAGAAAGGATGAATGGTCTCCAGCAGTTTAGGATACAGAGTGTCAGGGGTAAAACACAGGTCTGGGAAGATAAAGGGTGCTAGGCATGACTTTGGGGAAGTCTCAGGAAATTTGTGGTCATGTGGATAGTAGAGAGGTGTAGGCATAGGCATGCAGCACCAGCTCCTAGCTTGCATGGGTCCCTGAGTGCTCAACACGTTGCTGACATTTGTAGGTGAAAAAAAAATAGCTTTTTGCTTAGTTGCTACAGCAGTTAAAAAACAATGTCTTTGGCCACATATGGCAAAAAAGCTTACATCAGTGATGAGATTTTGTTATGTCATTTTGCCTTTTTTATGTGCATATAGCACCCAGAAACCATTGTTTGGAACAGTCATGTATTTCTTAGCCATCATCACCCATGCTTATATTACAGCAGTCAGGATATCGTTCAACTTTTTTTTTTTAGGTTTTTTTTAGATTCTTTCCGTTGTATCTGTTGTACCCATAAAACCAAGGGACTCCTCATCTCTGGTTCTTAGTCATGACTTGCACATGACCCCTGATTGTTTCAATAGCTTCTCTGAGATCAGAATGACACGACAGCATGTAACAAGTTTAGTTTGTCTTTTTAATCCCATTTAACAGTTGGAAAAAATGAGGAAGGTTAGTGGCAAGGATTCAGGGATGTGCCCTGGACATACCCAGAGACACCAAAATATTTAAGCACAGTCCCACTGTAGTTGACAGGCTTGTTTGTAGGTTTAGGGTGTTTGGTTATGTCAGTGCATTCAGATCAAATTTCATGCGAGCAATATTTCTCCATTCTTTGTCAATCCTTAGCATGTGTTTCACAAACCACCTTCTGATAATAGTTATGATGGAGTTCCACGCTTCCTGTTAAGAGGTTCCTTATCCTTGCCAAAATCACAGCCTAAGGAAGCAGGAGGTTTTATTCTGTTCCCATTAGTGAGTTATGGAACAGTAAATGAAAATGACTGTATCAAATAGGAAGGATGGTAGAAGATGCAAGGTGGAGAAAGAGGGATGGAAAGGTGTTGTGTTTGAAAATGCGGAAGGAGAAGGATTACAGGAAGGACATCTTACATAATGAAATGGGAAGTGAGACAAGGGGAAAAGTCAGCAGAAGGTTTCAACCAGTGCTGGTGCCTTCCTTCCTCTCCTTGCCATTGGTCTCATCCCCTCACCCTCTCTCTCATGGTACCTTCGTCTCCAGAAGAACTTGTGGAACAGAGCAGTTTAGAGAATGTTTTTCTCTTTACAGCTTTTGTTACTTTTTCCCCTGGAAAACATTTTACTTCAGTTCTTAAAATATACTGTCCTTTTAACAACAAAAAAAATACTTGTGTGGAAAGATTTGTTTCAGATGTCTGGTCAGTTTAAGTGCAGTTTAAATGAAATGTGGTTCATTCGTTCACTTTATAGTTACTGTTCAAGGATACAGAGCAGAGGTCCGCCCTATGCTACTCTAAGGATGATCTCACTTTGCGACTAGCTGCTTTAAAGATTACAGCTTCATGTATTACCAAATTATGGTTTGTCCGTGTCACATCACAGATAGATCTTCCTTGATAATTGGCTAACAAATTCAGCACCATTTCTTAGAAGAACTCAAAGACACCTGGAATCACAATGCCTTTACTACAGTGGAAAGCAAAGGGTATTTTTCACATCTTTTTCATCTTCAAAACCACCCTTTGTAAATTTGGGAGGCTATTAGGTGATATGTCTTAATGCAACACTTTACGACACTGTTAAATACAGTTGTTATAACAGAAGACTATAAATTTATAATAGAGTTATAAATTTCAATAGTAAGAGTAATATATGTTGGAATGGAATATGTGGGTGATAAAGAAGCTATTAACCAGAAGTGGCACTTCAGGTAAACATTGCAGCCAGTGTCTGATTTTAAATGTAGTCAAATGTTCTGTGTTTGATAGGAGATTCGGTTTCTTCAGAAATAATTTGCATTCTGTAATTATGTAATGGACAGAGACTGAAACAACTGTTCAACAATTGTTGAAGAGAATATATATTATACATTTAGATTGCAATAAAAAAATATTCAAACTTGGTAACATAATAAACTTTAATATACTCAACAATTCTGTTAATATTAATTTTGACCATTTTGTGATACATTTGTGAACAACTACAGATTAAATAAAGTGAAAAAATAAGAGTTTTTTTAATCTTTGATATTTGTATTTGTGTATTTCATTTACCATGCATAACAACACTATGATTCTGGATAGCAAATAGTTACCAGTCAAAAAATACTGGTAACTGGCATTTCCAGCTTTCTGAGGAACCATCCAAATTTAACCCAAACCAAACCCTAAGGCATTTTTGTTTAATTTTTCCAAATTATTTCCTGTCGGTTTTAATGGAAATATCAGAAAAATACTGATTTTTCTTTCAGCAAAAAGCTAAGACCTGATTCTGCTGCAATGACACAAGAGAGATCTGCCATTGGCTTCACAGTGATCAAAATGAGCTTTTTTTAATCTGAGATTTGGGACATTTTTAGAACATTCTTCTGAGATCCAGCTTGTTTTCTATTAAAACTGATGAAAAGACCCCTGCGGCATTTTGCAGGCTCTCAGTGGTACGATCTGTTCTATATATAACTTACACACTGCCGCTGATGTTTGTGGGAAATAGACTCCCAAGCTGAAAGAGCTGTAAGCAGTGATGGATTTTTAGAGAGATAAGACAGGTTGAAATAATTGCCATGGCAAAGAGCAGTTAAGAGTTGTGTGAAACAAGCTGCAGCTTTGTAATATTTTGAAAGCCCAGACTCTGTAACTCCCTGGCAGAGTAACGTAATCGAACATCTGTAGATATTTACCACTTTCTGTAACAGTTGCTTCAGAACCTAGAGGCATTTTTAAATGAGAACCCTGCCATTGAAGCGCGCATTACTGCTTTTCCGTGTAAGACCCATGCTTACATCCTTCACTGCTGGGCTACTCCAGTTTTCTACTAAATAAAACTATAGTACACAGATTTAGAATAAGAGGTAATGTAGAACTGAATCAAGTTCCATATGTCAAACAGTACCTAGGCTAGTAGGATGATTATAATTGTAGTTCAGTCTGTATTTGAAGTTTCTCTCACCACTTTTTTATGTAGCAGTCAGGATTTTGATTTGCATTTCTCTATTGCATCCAATATCTATAAGTCACTTAGAATGGACCATCCAAATTATTTAAATCCTTTACCTGTTTACAGAAATATTATTCTGCCTCCATATGAGTTCTCTAACTAGTATTTCATCTGGCAGGAATCTTTCTGTTGGTTTTCAAAAGAGTTGAATAGCACCCTGTTGGGATTCTACTGGAAGGAAATTAATTTCTTTCCATCGGAAGTATCAGTGTCTCAGGTGCTATTAAGAGTCTGTGTTTTCTCATGCTAACAATTCTATAAGGATCAGTTTCTAAGAAGGAACATATTTCTTGTGTTTTCAGTATTTCTGCATTTGTCACAGATCTAACTCCCTAGAAATATTGGTGTAATCTTTCATCAATAATCCATCTAGAAAAAGCCAATATAAGATGATTGAGATTGCTAAGAGTTGAAATCAATAAAAATATTTACCTAGTAATTCAAATATCTTAGGTTTATTTCTTTTATTTAATAATTCCTGGTCACTTAAAAGTGGATCTTGCATATTAAGAAAATAAATTTTGATCTTTGTTTTTATTGGTTTGATTTTCAGCTTGAACTCTGCTTCTTCCAACCTATCTTAAGCATCTACCAATTAGACATATTTTCTTACATCCTCAATACATAAACATGTGATTTAACACAGTAATAAATGTGAACAAACACAGTAATAATTTATAGCAGAGATTCTTGGCTTATGTTTATTCTTCCCTTACACTGACCAAGAAGATACACTCTTTTATAGGAAACCAGTGGGTCTGATCTGAGTGAGGAGAAGAGGAGAAAGTGCTGGGCTGAGTCATTGAGGGGAGGGAGGACAGTGGGTTTAGCAGGTCTTGGAAGCAGAAATCTGATTGCTGTAGCTAAAGTGGTAGAAAGAAAAAAGCATATGGGGCAGCTGATACTTTGGGTTGATGCTATATACATAGTACCTCACCAAGGCCAGGAGGGGATTAGTGATGTGGACACTGACGAGTAGTCACGTGAGTCTTGCTGATACGAAGTGGCCAGATGTCATCCTGATCCACCCAATGAAACAGGTATAGATAAAAAAACTTGGATCTAAAGAAAACCTACTTGTGCCCCCCTGCATCCATAGGAGATGCTTGTGTTTCCAGAGATCTTCCCCTGTGGCCAAACGGGTCATGGTGCAAAGAGAAGCCCCCATAGCATTAAGAGGACTCTGTGTATGGTTTCCTTGAGAAAGTAAGCAGGGTCTGCCTCAAGCTGTGATGGCCTACAGATATCAACAGAGCAGTAAGTATGTCAGTTCTGGACAGGATTTGCTCTAATCACCTCTGCTTATCATGGACATTTAGTAATGGACAGTAATTAAAATCACCTTGTTAGTACATGGATCATTATTATGATACTTAGGCATGACTACGGTGCAACTAATATGGTATGGAGACAAAAAGTACACATCTACTATGCATGTAAAGTTGCGGAGTATTACAAATGGTATACAAAAACACCTCACTAATAAACTTTTGTGTTAAAATATCATGGCTAGTATACTACCAATGAAATCTCAGCTTGAATTTACTGTCCACATTATAACAAGATCACGTGCTTCATTCAAGAACAGCAGGGTTTACTCAAGGTTTTTTTTCCAGTGTTTTTTTTCCCTGCCTATCCATGCTTTCTGTGGGCTGAGAAACAATTTCTGCTACTGTTGTCTTTCCGTCAGTCTTTGCTGCTTGCAGGTTGCTTTTTGTATCCTTTTCTGTTTCCACAGAGGGGATTTCATTTAGATCAGGTGTCTCTTCTGCAGCAATACTTTCTTCTACATGTGGCTTAATAAAATCTGATTTAGGAGAATAATAAAATTTCCTTTATAGTTACGATGCTTAGCCAGATAAAAGTATGTAGAGTAAGACTTTTCTTTCACATTGGTTATGACCGTATCATGTTCTTTCCTTTTCCCAAACCCATACAAAGAAATTAACTATTACAAATAACATCACTACTTTCCACAGAGCAAAAAGCAAGTCCAAGTATCAATGGTCTCCAATTAAAAAGTCTAACAGGTTGAACCTGAAAAACATTTATAGATGTAAATAATTGTTTCTCACATCAATCATATCATTTACAGGACTGCTCAGAAATATCTGTGTTACCTATACCAGTAAGGCAAGAGAGGAAAAAAACCAAGTTAAATATTTGTTCTTGCCTTAGGAGCAGAAAGGGGAGGGGAATGAGAGTATAAAATGTTTTGTCAGCAATTATAACATGTATACACCCCATAAACGAAAAAACACTTAGGCAAAAGTATGTAAAACAGATGTTCTGGTAACGTTGGAATTTAAGCCTTATTTGGGGCTAAAATGCTCTACAAAAGGAAGCTGTAATTGTGAAGAATAAATCGGCATCCACGTAGCAATTACATAGTAAGAGTCTAAAAGAACAGTAGGAATCTCTAATATATGACTGCTGAATTAACAGAGAGGTTTTCATTTTCCATCTCTTCTCTAAATTGGACAAAAAGTTAATCATTAATAATCCAACTTTACCATTCAGTATGGACATAAAACTAAGAAAGAATAACATTAATCTCAAATAGTGGTGGTAGTTCTAAAACACTGGCATTTAGGGTCCCTTAATCAGCGAGGCAGGTTTTTTTGTTAAGTGTCAAATGTCTACCTGCTGAAATGAATCTCTTTTTGGAAAATAAGACCATCTGTATATATATATGTCATGGTTTTTATCTTTTTAGAAACAGTTACATTATTTTGATTATGTCCTTGGACTGTGTCAGTCTGTCCTGACACAGAAATCACAATTACCTGAAGCAAAGCAAGAAAAAAAGTGCACAAGCAAGAAATGTGGATGCATCACAAATTCAGTTTGAAACCATCATAACCATACTGGCAGCAGAACATCTAGAAGCAGCTATTATTCTGACTTTCAGGGACACATACATCTTCCAAAGCAAAGAAAAGTAGAATCCAGCCTGTTATTGGGGAGATGGCCCACTTGTATTCCCTCACAGCCCTGCCAAGAGGAGAGAGCCAGGAGGACAGATTGTTGAGGATAAAGTAGTAGAAATAAATAGCTGCCAAAATGCAATAATTATTAAAATTATGCTAATGCTAAGTAATAAATATCAGTTATCAGGTATTGTGAAAAGTCATATTCTTGTTTGCACTCTGGAGGATGGAAGAGATATGTGACACTTGCTTTTAAAGTGCATGTTCTGGGACTAAGATGGAGTGCCCTGCTTATCATTCTTGAATTGGCTTCATGTTATACTAAGCAAAATTATCAAATACTTTGACATTAGTTCTTTAAACTCAGAAAGCTTGCTGTATCTCAAAATTATATTCTCATGATTATATTTTGAAATTTAAAAATTTAAAAATTAAGCTGTTTTACTTTGTCTGATATGCAGCTGTTGTGACTAAGTAGTCTGAACTTTTTCTTATAACAGATGATTCATCAATGTACATAATTACACACTTAAACCTTAAAATTGCAATAACATCATCCAGTTTGATACTTGAGTTTTAACAATTTTAGGGGATAAGGCTGTGTGAATACATACATAGCTTATGTGAAATGCTGAAAACGTTAGCTTTATATAATTTCATGTTAAAAATGCCTGTGTTGTGAAATCCATTGTGGAAGAAAAATGATTTATACCAGATAAACTTAACATGTGCCTTGAAACCAGTGGTACTATTCATGCATAAAGTTAAGCTTGTGTTGACGCATTTTGGTAGGTCATAAATCTGATCTAAATTTGGATTCTTTTTTAATGATTATGATCATAATCATTAGCCCTTGATAGAAACTGATAAAAAATAACTTAGAAAAATTGCAAAAATCACCACTTTCACCACTGATAACTGTGTTGAATCTATTGTTACTTGAGCCATTAAGAATTCACTCATGTTTCCAATTTGCCTTTAATGTTAGCTGACAGTAAACCTCAGATGGCAAGGAGCATTATGTGAGCATTAACTGTAGAGCACTTACTGGTGGCATCCTCACAGAAATGTAAGTACTGCAGCAAAATAAGTGCCTGGAAAGCAGCACTATGTCTGCACTCACAGTGGCTAAAAATAACAAGAGAAAGTATGTGAAAGGTGCACACAGATTATGCTTACACTGAAAATATATATATTAACTATTTAGATTCTGATGTTAAGAATTGTGCTGTTGTGAGACTATTAATGAAAAGAGATTAATATGGCACTAGTTAGCAATTGGACTGATAACTGCTTCTGATCACATATATGTGTGTGTATGATACATATTGTATCACATGTATATATCATACATATGAAATGTGTCACATGTATATATCTTATACAGGTCCAGCAGGACAGATATATATATATATTCTGTTGCTCCTCCTCAGCTAAAAGTAATCAGTGGCACTGTTGTAAAATAGCTGGCATGGAGTTTTTCATATATAAGTAAGTGTGTTCAAAGATCTGGACAAATGTTTTTTGTCTGAAACATTCTTGTCTGAAAGAATACCCCAAATTTTTTTTCTGTATTCCAGTGAAGATTCTTTTTGTGGCTTTAAAAGATCTTGACAAAATATGTTGTTTCTGATCTCCAGCATTAAGTTTGGATGAATTACTGAGGTCTTAGTCTAACAAAATACTTACCTGGCACCCTTAAATCAAAATTCATGAGCAGGTCCATTGAATTGCATGAGACTACTACAGTGCCTGAATTTGCAAAAATACCTTGTTGAAATGTGAAGCCATGAAGGTCTGGCCAGAAAGGTGTGAAGAGACGCCATTGTGGGTTTAGTCGTGAACAATAAAGTGAAGATTAACAGGGATCTGAAAGGAAGCTAGAGGTAATTATAGTAGTGAAAGCATTAACATACTAAGATATGGGAGATGTGACTAGTAAAACAAGACACAGTGAAACAAGCTGGTGATAGAAGGAAAGAAGTGAATTCTGTTTATTTGTGAACATAGAGGAGAGTTCATACATTTGTGTGGACACACACACACATTAGTATTCTGGCCTCCTAAGTCTAATTTCCATTTATGTTACAGTACTTTTACCCCAAATGGGCAGATAAAACAATATTTATGGATGTAAATGACACCCATATTAAGGCCTCTCTAAATTAACACAGCAATACAAAGGGGCCTTAATGTAGACAAAATCAACACTAATTTCTCTATGATTTAATTTTCTAGCACATTCCATCTACGCTACTTCACAAAGTTGGAACAAATCTAAACTGCTGCTCAAAAAAATGCCTCGATTGTCTCTCCATCTACCTCATCAGTTGCCTCCACTAGAACTATTCATTCTTTCCATTTTTGTTGTACAGTCAAATACTCCAGGAAAAGTGTCAAATTGTGGAGCCAGCATGCATTTGGCCTGCATGATGGTGTTACAACTAGGTTCTGTGAAGTCAGCAGTAAGAAAATATATAGGAAAGGCCCTATTTCTCTGGCACAATTAAGTATGTTAGAAGCAAAAGTGAAGTGAATGGAAAAATCCAAGGCTGCCTGCTAAAGCAGAAAGCCGTTTACACATACAGATTACGTGAGCCTGTCATCCAAAATCTCCCCCATACTTCTGTTTCCTAGTCTTAATTTCATGCTTTCTTTTTCTTATCTTCTTTCTTTTCCTCTTGCTCAGACTGTCTCTCTTCCTCAGGTATGAACACACTTACAGTGACATCGCTGGTCTCTGTGCCGTACTTGTTCTTCACCACAAGGCTGTATTTCCCAGAGTCGAGTGTGGACACAGTAGAAATGGTAAAGCTGACTTTTTTTCCAGATTCATATTTCAGGATGCAATTAGCATCTGATACAAATGATTTTTCATTCTTCAGCCATGAGACCTCTGGAGTAGGATCTCCCCAGACAGTGCAAGAAAGGTTAAGTGCCTATGGAAAAAAGTACAAAAGGAATTACAAGTGAGAGTCAGTAAATACTTGCTCTGTCTTTTTGATGCCTGACTCTCGAAATGTTCCAACTTCCTATTTAACTTCCTGCTTTTAGTAAATGGATATGTATCATCATCAGTAATCAATAATTTTTGTCAGTCTTCTGTATCATAAAGGAAAAGAAGGAACTCAGTTAACTCAAAAACTCCATTAAAACCTTTCAATATTTTATAGACATTCTTCTCT
Source organism: Dromococcyx pavoninus (assembly GCA_033558185.1). NCBI lineage: Eukaryota > Metazoa > Chordata > Aves > Cuculiformes > Neomorphidae > Dromococcyx > Dromococcyx pavoninus. The sequence goes on along the minus strand of JAUMJL010000362.1, from coordinate 2,460,635 downwards.
AATAATCATTACTAGAGCTCTCTCCATGCATATTGAATATAAAATTAGATATTATCTGCATTTGTGTGTTAGACTCGAAATGAGAATTTGAGGAACCATCAAATAGATTTGTGTTAAGCTTGCTGTGTATCTGTCACAGAAGCAAAGAAAGTGTGTCTGCCTTTTTAAATAACTAAGAACAAAGTGTCCCTGGGATATTTTTTTTTAAATTAGGATCATTTTAAACTATGCCCTGACAGCTCTTCAAACAGACTTGAATTGTTTTATGCACTTCTATAAGACTATTTTTAACTGAAATCCATACAGTCTCTACCCTTTCTTTGTTGTTCATTAAGTATTTCCCTTTGATGTTAGTGATGTTTCTAAGGGCTGAATTCAGTTCTGCCAGACTGAAGGAAGTATCTTCATTATCAGAGAGTCAGTTGGATACTTTCTGCAGGCAGGTGAATCAATTGCGCACACAGTGTTGAGGCCTCCTTTTTTTTTTGTTGTTATCTGAGAAATTCATGTTTGGGAGACAACAATACATATAACATTCCCTCTTCCAATCACAATGCCATGGGAATCTTCTCAAAATAATTTGCAAAAATGAATATCTCATAGACTCAAACGTTAAAAATGTTCCTATTAAACTTCAGTGGTACTTAGGCCTTTCTATGTACTTCTATTTTCTATTTGTATTCTACTGTCTAAGTAGTACATTGGTCCAAACTTAAGTTATTCAAAGTAGAATTTTTTCAGTGGAAACTGAAGAATTTTTACTGCAGTGGAAATAGTCTTCCAGTGGTTCTTTAGGAAGGGACTAAGTGATACCTAAGGAATGGGTAAGCTTCTACTTGACTGGAATCAAGTTTCTTTTTTTTTAAAGGTTCTTGATAAAAATATGTCAAGAATAGAGACAACTGAAGAGCATTCACATTGTTGGACCTATAGGCTGTCATGATAAAAATCCACTGTGAGAAATCTATTTAACAGGCTGCCTTCCCTTCACCTCTCTGCTTCTTATCTGGTAGTGTGATGTTGGAAGATGGGACAGAAGACATACCCAGAAGGCTGTTGAAATGAGCAGATAGAAAAAATTTGATACCTCTATAGAAATGAAAGATCTTTGTACATCTGACAACAAAATAAAAATAAAATAAATCCCACATCCCCTAAAGACCAAAATGAGAACAAAAGGGAGGGGAAATTCTTTCCTCCATCAAAACCACACAATTCTTGGTACTGAAAGAAAGGCAGATTCCAAGTGAGAGGTGGGTATGGCATGGTGGAAATGGCCTCTATCTGATTTCCTGCAGCACCTACAGCTGGTGACTGTGTGGGGTTGCCTTCTCTTGTGGCCCACTGGTGTGAACGTGGTTTTGATTGTTATACAAATCTATCCTTTTGAAAAACAAGGGTCAAACAAGAGGTTTTACATTTCGCCCTCTTCCTTATGGCTCTCAATACAAACATGCCCTCAGCCAGGCATTGCATATAGGTCCCTTCAGGTGCTTGGTATTTCTTTATTGTCTTCTGATTCTGTAGCAAGCAAGAGATCATCACTGAGTGGCCCCAGCCACCACTCCAAGATGCTAATGAGGTGATGTCCATGTCCAAACAGCTCTATTAGTGGCATCATCTAAACCTCAGGTGTTTGAAGCGGTGTCAGTGTTCTTTAAATCAAAGAGATTCAAGCACCAGTGATTATTCTTTTTTTCTTCTAAATAATTCCTTAAAACAGCTGCATTTTGCTCATGCTTGCATCACTAGTCCCTGTTTTGACATCTCTACGCCTCTTTATATTCCTGACTCATTATTTTGCAGCTACTAATGTGCAGAGATGTATCTCATTATTCACTACATAGATGGTGAGATCTGTGGTTTTCTGGAAGGTGATTCCGTAATTGTGGTGCATCTTAGCCAAGGAGAGTGACCACCCAGTATGACTCTGTCTTTCTGTTTCGGTTTTTCTGTTCTTTGGGCAGGAGATTGTTTTTCTTCATGTCTTCATAAGTTAATGCATATCTTTATTGCTCACAGAAACTCCTGACTGTAATGCTGTATTCAATCTGAAATTCTTATCCTGGTAAAAACTGTGTCCTGTCCTCCTGAGAGTGACTAGACCCCCTCTCTTTGAACAGGATCTCAGTATTTCAGAGCTACATATAGAAGTTGCCATTAGTCTTGGACCCGGGGCATTAAGGCATGTGCACTTGTATCATGGTTTGAGTTAATTGGGGTGCTTCTGATTCTGGCTTGGCCTTAGTCTAAAGTAACTGCATTTTCTGAAAAACTAACTGCGTGTTTTTCAGAGTTTCTCTCTAGCAGTAATAACACGGAATACTGGTATGCAGAGAGTCCAGTATTTATACTTATTCCTCTAGTAAGCAAGGCCATCCTTGAGCCAGTGAAAAACGGCCACACCTGCAGGGAGAGGTGGATAGGGCAGGTGACCCCAAACTGACCAACAGAGTATTCCATCCCATATACGTCATACTCGCTATAAAATTGAGAGATCACGAGGGTCTCACTCTCTTCTGCGATGGCTAACGTCCAGTGAGGATCTCATTTGTCTGACTGTTCATGACCCCAGATCTGTGTGTCCCTGGATCCAGTTCCTGAGTTCAGCTCCCTCCCAGCTGTGGACCCGTTCCCTCATATCTGCTCTACAACAGTTGGGGTGATGTGTAGTCATGGAGGGGTGGGGAGGGGGTGCGATCTCAGATATTTGTACATATTTTCATCACTTTCTGATTATTTTAATCATTATTACTATTATTATCATAATTTCATTAAATCTTTAGCTTTAGTTTCCAATCTGCAAGCCTCTTTCCTCTCATTTTCCTCTCCCTTCCCCTGGGAGTGGAATTTAGGAGTCCAACTGCATGAGTTTAGCTAAAAATTTAGCCACATCAAGGCTAAACTATGACAGTACTGCCAAGACCCTTTGTGCTCCTCCTACCTTTTCTGCCTTTCACTGCAGATTACCATGAGTAGGGTAGTACAGGTGGCAGAGGGACATATGTCATTGTATTTCAAGTGTTGCCGTTCATCTTGTGTATTAGCACAAACTGATTTTCATGGGTGGTTTGGGCTAAGGTGCCAGTGAATGAAATGAAGCAGCTCAGTCGTGGGAACCTGCTCCCTTCTTCCAGTCTGCTTATGAGGACACCTACCCCTAGCAAAAGGGTAGAATGCAACATGTTTCTTCTAGGTCTGAAAATGTCTGTCGAAATCCTAAGCCTCTCCTTTTAAAAAGAAAACCCATTACTCACTTACAGGCCTTCATGAAAACAGCCACTTAGATTAATTTGGCTTACTGTACACAAAACTTATGTTAGGATTCTCTGTCAGGTCAAATTCCTCCTTAATATGAACCGACGCTTAGCCTTTTCAATTATATCACACTGCTGAGGAGCATTCCTGTCTATCAGTGGAAGCCTCTTAGGCTGTCTGGAATGCTGTTCGATTAACACTAGGTAAACACTGGTGTTTTCGTTCTCACACATATCCTTCAGCCCACTTGTAAAAGCTAATAAATAATATCACAGTCATGGTGTTAAGTTTAAGTTTAAGACATGCATATGCTTGGAAGTTCAGTCTAGGAATACCAATCTGTTCATATGTCTCTCTAGTTATGGCTGCATTTGTATTCAGAGTCAAAGCTTGCAATTGCCAGTTCTCCGCTACCTCGTCTACTGTTTTTCAAAATCCTTGGTGACTGTGCAATTTGCATGAATTACACAACAGAGAGTTGCATTCCCCTCTCTCCAGCACATATGCAAACAATAGACAGATGAGCCAATGCCACCCGACCAAGCACTGTGTCCTACTCTGTTTCTCAAAATGATCATCTGCTGAATAAGAAACATAAGGTCAAGGATACTTGTCTTGAGTTCTGGGAGTTTTTCAGTCACTTACTCAAACATCAAAAATGACCTTGCTGTCAAGAACAATGTGTGTCTGGGTAAGATTTTGCAACTGATTTTTCACAAACTCCCTTTTTGTAAACTGTACACATTTTGCTTCAGAGAGCTCATACTCAACTTCAAATCAACTCTCTTTTGGCAGAAAGCCTATAACTGGTAATAACTACCCGAATTTATCCCCTGCCAAAGCAGTATGAGAATCTTGTCTCCAAACACAAGCACTATTAGGTGAGAATCTGCAAATTCATTCTGTTTCTTTGTGTCTTCTTCCTACAGTTTCAATGTTTGTATGAGTGCTTCTTACTTCTACAGCATTCCCCAAACTGCTAAATCCTTTACTGAAAGGTTTAATCAAATATTAACTCATTTTTTAATGTCAGCATTCTTAATTTCCCCATAAGCGCTTCAATCCACTCTCTGTTGGCTATACTCTGTCTTGCGCTATTAATTGATTCAGACTAAGATTTTAGATTCCTAGCACTTCCACCTGGGTTATAATCAAATACTTTTAACCCAGCTGACCTACTGCCAGATAGAGCCAGAAATACCAGGAAGCTGCCTTGCTGTAGATGTCACGTTACAGGTTTCCAATGACATTCACATGCCCTATATCAATATTCACTCACACAGGGAAGAGGAACCAGCTAGTGGCAGACCAGTGGGAAGTGGAGTGCAGGTACTTCTCAGTCTCAGTACTATTATGCAGCAACTTGTAGAAGCAGCAAGCTGGGAAAAGGCTGCAAGATTGAGAACTGAATTTCTGGATCGTCTGTTCTGTGCTTAAGCATTGATGTAGCCGTGCTGCTCTGAGAATGCCTTACAATAATCTTGTGGCTAAAATCTGCTAATATAATCCAGTATAACACCAGTGACTTCTTCTGACTTCCTTCCTATTTGCCTTGATAAAGCAGAGAATTGAGTTGTTATGGTTTACTACTTTTACACCCTTTAAAAGCCAGCCTTGACAGGTGTGACTATCTTGCCACATTGCAAGGAAGTTAAGTGCAAAAGACATAGAAAGACCAGCCATCTTATAAAAAAGGAATTAAACTTCCCAAATACCCTGCTACAAAAAAAAAAATCTAACTGTGAAACCTGTGTATGAATTTTTAATGAGATGGTTATATAAAGAGTTTTAGTCTCAACTCACATTGTCATCTCACTTTTATCTAATGCTTAAGAAAAGGCACTGCCCTGAATATATAAACCCATCTGTGCTAGACCGTTGAATTATGTACAGAAGGCAGGGGATGAATAAATAACGTAGCAGATTTTAAAGATGGGATCTTTTAAAAAAAGGTGAATATTTTCCTGTCATTGAAAGGCATTCAAGCTGTTGGGCTGTTGCACAAAGCTTCGGTTAACTTACTGTACCTTGCCCTCCTGGATGGTGACAACATCGGGCAAACCTCCGAGTACCCGAGCACGATCTGAAAATAAATAAGCATGATTTTTTTAGTGTCTCAAAATCAACCGTATCCCAGATTCTATTTCCCCTCTAGATCTTTCCTTTTATCTTATTTATGTGCAACTTTCTCTGATATCTGCACTAGCAGACAACTATTCATCATTCTTAGCACGCCATTTGGACACTAAAAAATCGTTGAATTCACAGCAAAAGTGTTTTAGTAGACAGTGTCAATCACTTACAGAAAGGAATTAAAGTAATGTGCTGTGTCCTGCAGGTTTTGCCATCAATTTGGCGTTACTACTGAAAGCACCAAAAAAAAAATCTGAATTTTTAAGATTTGGTGCTCTAAATTTTTAGTGTTGTAAACTAAAAACATTGTATTTCCACAAGGGAATGAATGACAGCTAATGAAGTGGTGGAGATTAGGTTTTGGTCTAAATACAAAGACAGTGTCTGTGACAGCACTGAAATGCCCCTGTTTTGTATGTATCTGAGTGTAAATTAGATCAGTATCTGGTCTACTTTTAATCTCAAAGTGCCATAGGAATCCTACAACTAAGTTGATCACATGCAGGCTTTGGTACACTTATTCTGGAATCTGGATTTTGTTCATTGTAAGCCTCGGTGGAGCCTGGCAGCAGAAAGAAATGACTGTACAGAACGTTCACCTCTTGTATTCTGTAAAAGATGTGCTCTGGAGCACAGAGATAACAACCTTATGAGACCAGAGGCTGTGTTATGTCAGTTAACATAAACCAGCCTTATGAATGGTCCAGAGTTAGAAATTAAATGCCCAGGGCAGGGCTGTTATTGATCCCTTCACACTATCTCAGCTGGGACACATAGGGATCACTGTACATATCCAAGCCCTGCTCTATTTGGAATATATGTCCAGGAGAATTTAGCTCAGATCTCTCTATACATTTGTCTCCAATAACTATTCAAATGTCAGTTGTGCCCTTATTTTTTTACAAGTCATCTGCAGTGGGAGAACTTTTTGATGTGTTAGGGTCTTTCCATGTAGTTTTCTGTCAAGAGGGAGAATACTGAGCTTAATAATTCAAGTTCAATTCTAATAACTTACACCTTGAGTATTTAATACATACTTTCATTTTAGTTGCTGTTTTGGAATTGACACACAGGCAGAAGTATGAGGAGATTCAGGGATCTGTCTCTAAGCAATGCAAAAGCTACAGTTGCTTTCTTACCCATTTCTGTAATGCAGAGACATTTGACATTTTAGTTCAAAACTAGCCAGATACTTTCCTCCATCTTTGAAAACAAAGTGACTTTTGTGCAGAGAACATGCATGAGAAATCTCAGCTATAAAGCTAATTTTTAGAGAAGGCTAACTGGTAACAAGAGCAGGAGCTTAGATGGGAAAAGTCAGTGGAACTTATAACAAGAGTGTGATTAACAGCAATGAGCACCAATGTTAAATCACTTAAAGATCACTCTCCTTGCTTCTCCTTGGTGTAAGGGCAAACTCATTTTAGGATGAGTGCATGCACATGTATATGTGTCCTCTCTTCCCCAACACACAACCTTCCTGGAGAGGAAGAAAACCTTCATAAACAGTTTATTGCAACTAATGTCAAAGAAACTTACTTTTCTCTGCAATCGCAGCTTGCCTGGAGTTGAAAGAAAGAGAAAGTCTAATTTCAGTTAAGGTTTATATAAAGTGATTGAAAAATAGCTTATCTTTTTTAACTGCCTTTAATCTGTTAATCATCATTTGACAATACAGCTTTTCTTCTTTATCTAAACTGTTATATAAGAATTACACCAAAGAAGTCACATGCAAAACTCCTACAGGCTTCTGTAGAACTAAGGTTTGTTTCGTAGGATATATTTATCTCCAGCACAAGCCAAACAAATACTGTCATTATTTTATGGCTGCCATTAATTTATTTATATGGTATAATACTTACTTTAATCTCTGGAACTCAGCAAAGGCTTCATCAAATGCTTTGTAAAGAGAAAAGTCGATTTTAAAGGTAGATTCAGAGATAAGTCATCACAAGTTTAAATTTAAAATGTAGAAATAAATTTGAAATGTAGATGTCTTTACAGAAATATTAATGTATGGATGCATGTATACCGTGGAAGTCCTAAAATGCCAGATGGTTAGACTAATTAAGGCCATCTTGTGTATGGCAGCTATTATATATACATATGAATGTATAAACACACTCTTTTTCCCCCCTAAAAGTCAGACGTTAAGACAAAGAGAAAGCAGGAGAGCCATAGGCTGAAATTATCTCACAAAACAAATGAAGAAACCCACAATATGCCAACTAAACCCTAGCTTACATCACTGGTCTCCCAAACTGTTGTGTGATTGTGCACCTCTGTGGGTAAAAATTTTTTTTAGCATGCACTCCAAATATAAGTTTATTTATTCATAAATCAAATAGATGTACTACTAAAGTTCTCATATTTTTTTTCCCATGCTCCAGTGGATCACCTTGCATGCAGCCCACTTTGGAGACTACTGACTTACAAAATACTAGAGCTCTCTTTTTGCGAAGTGCTTTTCACATCTGCTCAGAAGCATCACACTGATGGCCACAAACAAACAATGAACTGCTGTCTCCTTTGCAAAACCGGGCTAAGCTGCCATTGTGTGGGAGGTCAACCTCTCCACTTTGAAAGGGAAGAAGAAATCACTTTTCTCAGAAAATGGGGATAGAGTACAGAAGGAGCAATATGGAGATGATTATAAGATTATTGCCCTTACACAGAGCTTGTAGATCCAAAGTGAAGCTTTAGGGATGGGAACAGCTGGGAATCGAAACTCAGCAGTTGGTGAGTTAATCTGTTCCCCAGGATCTGAGAGGTCTCTCAGAGCAAAACCTTCCAACAGTCAATGCAAATAATTTTAGTGGTTCCCCTAACAGTCCTCATTGTGCTGATGAAAGGGACCAGTCTTGACTGCTCTGAAGAATAAAGACTCCTATTATATCCATCAAAGAAATGCAGTAGGAAAGTAACACAACAAACTTGTCTCTCACTTCCTCCTTCAACTATTGCTTGGAAGGGAGAGACACAAAAGGCATTTAGTGCTACAACTTGTATTTAAAACTGCCAGTCAATGCCAGCAACACAAGTGGTTTTGTGAGATAGCTCAGAAACTCGTCTGGCGTCCGAGAAGGCAAACTGCAAGCAGATATTTGGAACAGGAAAAAGCTGTTCACAATTCATGACCTGAGAGCACAGGTTGGGGGAAACAAATTGCACTGTCCACAAAACACTGCCAGGCTGCGGGGTACGCAGAGAGCCCCTGACAAGGAACAGGTCTGAGCAAGGTCCTTCTATAGGCAGTCCTGCCCAACCACAGTGTAACACCCACAGACAGATGATGTTAGCAGAGGGAATAGCCTACCTTGTCCAGAAAGATCCACTGTCTTTTTGTGTCCTGTTTTACCATCAAAGAGTTCCATTGTGTATTTTCCTTTGTCTTGTGCAGTCGGTTCATTGATCTGCAACCAGATCTGCTCCCCAGTGACACCAGTCTTCACTCGGTCTGTAAACCTAATCTGGGTATCGCTGAAAAATACGCAACAATATTATCCTTTTATTTTATCAGACTGTAAATGGGACTTGCTCATGAGGAGTCACTGAGTATGTCTTCTGTTACTAAATCATTTCCAAGGTGCTATGGTATGCCACCATATTTTGAAACTTTCGAGGTCAAATTCTTGGTAGACCTGCGAGGCAGAACTGACACAATAGTCCTTCACTGTTCAAAGCCTAGCTCTCCTTAAAGCTTGTAGCAAAATTATGCATTTTAGTCTATGACCTGAGCCATAGAAGACATACAAATTTAAAACCCACATCTCTGAAGGGTAATCCATGCATCCTCAAATGTTGGTGTGCTATTCTTGGTGTAAGTTTATTTCTGCTTGGGCAAAACAAAAGTATATAGGGCTATACTTACAAACCCCTCCACTTTGGTCACAAATGGTGTTTGCCTCATTGGAGTGTTTTCTGATGCTCTGCTATGCTTTGGCATTTACAATTAAACACACTTTGAGGTAAGTATATCTGCTTCCACAAAAATATCACTTCCTATCCAAGCAGTTAATTGCCCTGGATGAGGCAAGAGGTATTAGTCAAATAAGCTACTCATTTTCTTTTTATCTTTAAATTCATAACTTTGAATATATTAGAGGGTCAAAGAACACTTTTAGTAGATTAATTTGATGTGTGTCAAAATTAAATTAGCTTCTGAAAATTAAATAGAGAAGAGAGAGAGCAAGAAAGAGAGAGAGAGAAACACAGAATACTTCATACTAATTTCCAGTTTTGAAATGCTTAGGACTCCTGATGATGCCAGGCCAAAATGGGTGCTAAGAAACAGGAAAACCTCAGACTGCTTTCATTTGTGTGACAGTGTTGCTGGTTAGCATCAGTGTCAATAATTACAACCAGACTGCTACAGCATATCCTGTGCCTCATTTACCTGAGTCTTACTGAGAGATCAGTAATGCAGATTCCATCCTAAAGACTGACCACTACCACGTCCGCAGGAAGTGAAGCAGCAAGAATAGTAATGATAGATTTGAAGTGATTCAAATCTATTATTACTATTAAATAAACTTAAGTTGTTTACTTTTCTAGGTTTTCTAGTGCATGCTATTTGTGCTGGCTGAGAATTCAAAGCCATCTCACAGATTTTGATATGCAAATCCCATTGATTCTATGAGGAGCTGGACATTCAGAAATTTCAGTTCTTCTGTTTGTGTTAGTTGGTTTTGTAGTGCTCACAGGAAGCACCATGTGGATTTTATTGCCCCAGGCACATGCCGAAACTTGCTTTGCTTCCTAAACATGAACTTCAGGAGGATGTGCCTGCTTGTCCCAGTTCCCCTGAATTGAAGCTTCTAGACAAGAAGACCTCCAGGCTAGGTATCTCTGAACCATGGTACTGTCCTCTTTTAAAGCTTATCCGTCTCTCATGTTATATTTGCATCACTTCTTAAAACTGATTCAGGGAAAGATGCGGCTCCTGTTGGGAAGGTGGGAAGCATTCTGAAGCCACATGGCCTTGACAATATCCCATGACACAGGACTATCTGTCTCACAAGAGAAACACTAGGATGGCCCTGCATTACCAACACCTGACTTGCATATTGGTTTCACATGGGTGTAATTCACTGAAACTACCTCATATGAGAGAAAGGCTCATGAGAGATGAGAAGAAACCTGGGTTTTGTCTCTCTCATATATCCAGGTTCTCTCTGAGTCCATGAAAACAAAATTGCACTGACTTTTGCTAAGCTTTTGCATACTTACTTGTGCACCCAGCCTACTCTCAGATCTTCAACATAATAGTTAACATAGGAGTACAGTCTGATACCCTCAGCTGTGCTCTGGATTTTCAGGTCTGTTGCAGATAAAGCTGAAAGAAGAGCATATGGGTTTATACAGCCATACAGCCATTCATTGAGTGTCACAATGAGTTATTCATTCGAAAAGAGAATTAAGTGCTTACCAATCCTTCTGCATACTTCATTCATCAGATCTGCAAAAGCTGTGGAAACAAAATCCAGAGACTAAGACTCTGTGTCTGCAGCTCAAGCACAGTCAATAATAGGACAAGTACTGGCTCTGAAATATTCTCCCCAGTAGGTTTGAAAAATAAATCAGACCTGCTCTATAAGGTATATTAGAAATCTAAGTAATGCAGAAATATGTCCTGTTATTCCATGATTTTCAGACTGACTTAACAGCAGCCTTGATGAATACTGCTGCAGTGGAACATAACTGCATTATCTTTTTTTTCCCCCCGTAAATGACTCAATTCATTTGGAATGCTAAGCCATCTATATACATTCTAATGGATAGGTTTTCCCAGCTTGGAAACAGAAGTGAACTCTTAAGAATACAGTAATCACAATGAGTGGAAAGGTCCCTAAATAAATTAATGGCTAAACATTATAAAAATGTGAAATCTTTTAAAATTACCTAGTTCTATAATTTCTTTCTATACTTGTAGACTTAAGTTACTGACGGCCCCCTGAGGAAACCTGTTATCATTTTGCTTAGCATTAGTAATCACATTCTCTCAAATTTGTACAGAATCCAGATGCAATGAGCTGTATTAGTTGAACTGAAAAATCACAGTTTTTCTGATGAGATGATTATACACAGGAGGAACAAAGCCACAGGAAGGTGACACACATGGTTGTCTGTATTACCCCAAACCCACTTGCAAGCAAGCAGTCAGGCTGATAGCTGGTGTGGCTGACAGCATGCAGAAAGTGGCTCTGACCTGTGTCCTTAAGCGTTAGCTCACTGGAGTCCTTTCCTCTGTCATCCTTAAGTATGACTTCATAAGTGCCAGCATCTTTCTTGGAAAACTGAAATATTGTAAGAGCAAAACTGGTTTTTGGAACAGTTTGTGTAGAATGATCTAGATTTTACTTGCAAACCCAGCTGATGTCCTGTCCCTGTGCCCAGGGAGGTGCCTGATGCCTGGGATTGCCCCAGTGCCCCCTGTCTGGGGTTGTGGGACAAGACCTTTCCTGGGAGGTCCTGGCTGCAGCGGTGGGGGAGCCCTTGGCCTAAGGGAACCCTGATGCTTCTTCCCTTCCTCAGGAAAAGAACTGAGAACAAAGAGATGAAGTCGTTAATGCAGGTCACATTCCCAGTCTGCAGCAGGGCTGGGTAGGGACCAGACCTCTCTGTTGACTCCATGAGAGTGGTTCTCTGAAAGCCTGAGTGACAAGCGCTTTCCAAATGCCATTCAAAACGTAAATATGGTCTCATTCTGTTTTTAAACTGACATGCAAAGGAAGTGACAAGATTATCTCTTCTGTCATCATTTCCTGAAAGCCTGAACGAGAAGTTATAGATAGACATTTGCTTTAGCTAAAACAGAGACGCCTCGTGGGGTTTTCCATTTTTATAACCCACTTCCTTTTTTATTGTTCTGCTGAAAATATCAGATCAGATTGTATCATTTGTCTGAATTCATAGCACTAACTTCAGCTGAGGCCTATCAAGGACAGTCACTCACCTCTGATATCAGCAGAGTACACACGCCGTCTTTAAAGTCGTGTTCTTCATCTACCATTATCTGCCTGTCATCTTTGTACCACACAATGTGAGTTTCCTTTTTAATATTAGCCACCTAAGATGGATGAAAACCACATTGTAATTATTCTCTTCATTTAAGTGGAGTGTCTTTGTGTCACATAGTTAGCCTGTTCTAGTCCCTCATAAAAGAACAGCACGCTTTACAATTTCATTGTGGTGAGTTGTTGCAGGCCTTCATTTAAAACTGAAGGATACAAGAGGGAAAACAGCAGGGATAAAAAGAGAAAGAAGAGGACTGCCAACAGCCTCAAGGAGCCCAGAGAACTTAGTGGGTTCTGTCTAGGAGATTTCTACACACATAAACTAGCCAAAAATGAGAAAGTCCCAGGATTCACAAAGACTTGTCATTCCTATTCAGGTGCCTTTTCCTGGGTGGGTGGCTGACAGACCTGAAGTATAAAGTTCAAGCTGTTTTCCAAGGTATTTTGTTACGTATAATGAGCAGACACCCCAGCATAATCAGTCTTCAGAGGCTCTGTTGCTGTTCCATGTGCAGTTGGGAGTACACAAGCAAAGGGCATGTCTTTAGTCCCTTCCCGTGCTCACCGTCTAAGTAATCATAGGTCAAAATGCTTTGAACATTGCACTTGATGTTTTCTTTGCCCCTTACCTTACATTTCAACATCACATTACAGTCATCAGTAACTTCCCATCCCAGTTTATCCACAAAATGAGGACCTGTTTAAAATTACAGATATATTTTTAAGGATCACATCAATGGTATTCATGATACAAAAGCAAAGACAAATGTATTTTCTTGACAAGAATACTGATAAATTTTAATGTGGTTTGATTTTTCCTGTTTCCCCTTCAGAAAGTAAGTAACCATATAACAGAACAAAAGCATCTATTTCAAATTAACATCTATAAACATGAACAAAATCTTATATTTAACAAACTAACACATATGTGTTATATATATCCATATATATCCTTATAAATATACATATCATCACCTTGTTTCCTGTGCCACTCTTTTCTCTGGAAGTCTGCTTCATCCTGCAGCTTCTTGAATACTAGGAATTAAAACCAGCAAGAAATGTTGAGTTTAAGCATTATGTGCCATTTATGCAGTACTGAGTGTCACTGTAACAGTCAGGTGCAACTCTGTCCCTTGGAGGTCAATGAGAGTCCTGCCACAGGGTCAGGTTTTCACTGAACATTTCAAAGTGTCAGAAGCTAATTAGTGCTAACCCAACTTTCCTGGATGCTTGCAGTCATCAGAGGTTTAATTTGTCAAGTCTGATGAAGTGTAATCCCCAATCATACAGCTGCTTTCCACTCTCAGCAGGAATACAAATGAGCAGCAGCAGTCGCCAAATTGCTCAGGCTCTAAGAGGTGCAGCTACTTGTTCCCACCCCAATGAGCTTTGTACATGGGAAATTTTTATTCCATCCATAGAAAAGCAAACCACAACAGGCTGCAATATTTTACATGTCTGTAACAATTCCCCTTCCTCCCAGTTTGCACACATGCCCCATCCTTTACCTCTCCTTTATGAGGTGTGAAAAAACACCAGAACATCTCTTGAGTGGAGAGTGAAGATGGCAACTGAGGTAGCTTCACTCTGATTTTTTCCAGCTACTGTGCAATATAGATTATCTTACCATCACCAATGAGGACAAGGCTGGATTGATTGGTTGCTTTTCCATCCTGCAGCTGGAAAGTGTAAGTCCCTTCATCCTTGTCCTCAAGTTTATCCATAATCATTTCAACAAGACCGGTCTTCTGGTCCACCTTCATTTTATATTTCTTCAGGAATGGAAAGTAAAGCAATAATTAATGGATGTCAGAATAAGAAAATATTTGTCAAATGTTGTATCGCATCTTTAGGTTAAATTTTGTTTTCTTTACTCAGATTCCTGCTATCTCTAGCTCCAGCTCTAAATGTAAAATCAAATAAACAGGAAATCTGTTAAAGATGAAGTCTACTTATGATGCTATACAAACATGTGACATTCCTGTTGTATGGTGTTCTTAATTAGAAAGGTTTAGATTTTCATCTCTTCAGAATAATGCTTTCTTTCAGGATGATTACATTTTTACAAGCTTTTGTGTAGAATGCTCCGTCTGTGCCTTCTGCCTGATATTGGTGTTGCAACAAAAGCATGCCATGTCATGTCTTTGGGTGTAACCAGTTCTGCTGCTGGAAACAACCACTTCAGGATTTTTCCTTGGCATAATAAATTCCTCCAAACAGCAAAGAGAGGTGACAACTGAGCACAGGGCTTTGCTAGGGCCATAGATGAAGGAGATGATAGGATGAATCTGGGCTACTGCAGTGACTCCTTGAGTACCACAGAAATTGCTTACCTGGACTACCTTATTGCAGGAATTCCTATGGTTCACACCAGTTAACAGAATATGTGGTAGGTGACAGGAAGTAATTTAACTCCACTTTATAAACTGCATCCAGGAAAATTCAGCTGCAGCTCAGAACTATGGACAAAATCTTTCTAATGATGTTTTCAATGACATGTTATTTCTTATGAAATAAGGAACGCTGTTATTTCTTATGAAATACGGAATGCTCGTTGGAAGTGTGTTGGAGACAGAGACATTGATACTCATTGATACTCATTAAAATTCAAACACATGTAAACAATGAAAAAGCATACCTCTCCATTGAAAATCTCTTTATCATTAAATACAAAGTTGGCCTTTGCATTGCCAGACAGTTTTTCAGCTTGCAACCAGAATCTCACTTCTCCTTTTTCCAAAATTTCCACTGCCAACTCTGAGGCAAGTGGGATAGCTACAAAGAAGAAATAAAAGAATGAAGCATATAGAATGATAGAATCATCTGGTTGGAAAAGACCTCTGAGATCATCAAGTCCAACTATACCTGTCCCCTTACTAAACCATGTCCCTAACAAACTCATCTACCTGCCTTTTAAACACCTCCAGGGATGGTGACTCAACCACCTCTCTAGGCAGCTGTTCTAGTGCCTGACCACCCTTTGCCTGTACCCCCAAAAATGTTTTGTGCTGTAAACAGAAAGCTATTTATTTCTTCCTTACATACTCAGATACTGCATGCAAGACAACTAGCTTATGGTAGCTCTTCATATAGACAGAATGCCTCTCCACACACATATACATAGGATGACAGACAAGATTTAATCTTTTGATCCTTCAATCATTAGGTCTGTACAGACTGAAAGTGCTCAGGATTTGAGTTATGCTGGTGCCTTTCCATTCTAATACAAGCCTAAATCTATTTCAAAGGTCAAATTACAAATATCTCTGCATCATAATGTGAGAGTACAGCACAGCCCCATGTTTAATGAACCGCTTAACAATGCTACTGTAAGAGAGTGAAATCACTCAGCACCAGTTGTGCTATCACAAAAGTATGGGAGGTCTGTGGAGGTGACAAAACCACCAAACAGAAGGAAGGAGGTTCATATCGTCAAGTGTTTCAGGGAAGAGAAAGGGAATGAATTTCAGCAGGAAAATTCTGTATATGTAGATCATTACAGTTGAATTTACTACAGTTGCCTGCTTTGTTAACCTTAAACCTGAAACCCCAGGCATGAAGCCAGATCTGAAAGTCAGCTGCTGAGCTGTGGGTTGGGAGATTTTTGTAAACACTCCGATCCTTTGCAGGGTGGAACCTCCATCTCCCAGAATTCGTTAAGTATCATAACACACCTTCAATCTCTCCAATATGTTTTGTTTACCTATGAACAAGGAAATCACCCACATATAGACCAATTCTTTGTGTTAGCAGGAAATAAAAATCACGTAAAATGTACCATAGGTAGTTTTAGTCTTTTGTTGTTGTTGGTTTTACTTGTTCCTTTTAGTAAAAGTGCTCAAAATATTTTAATTGGCAACATTAAACATGATTTTTTATACTCTGATATTGGGGCATATCACTCATTTTATTGACTTCCATCATTTTTAGCTGTCTTAGTGGATGCTCAAACCTTCAACAAATCATACTCTAGGGGAGTACGTATGCTGTATATAAACTCTACCCCAATCTCCACTTTCACAGGAGTGTAAAGTCTGCATTACAAAGCTGAGGATAGTGTACAAATATTGCAAAATGCTTGATGAGGTAGTCTGGTGACAGGATAAAAATACACCTCCTCCCAGACAATTCCCAACCCGACAGGGTTGTTTTTCTCTTCCAACTGAAAATATTCTATTCTATTCTATTCTATTCTATTCTATTCTATTCTATTCTATTCTATTCTATTCTATTCTATTCTATTCTATTCTATTCTATTCCTATTTCTATTCCTGCAAAGGCCCAACTACAGCAGGAAAGGACTGGGACTGAGGTTGTGTCTAATTTATCTCATCTTTCTATTTGCACCATCCTAAATGATTGGGGTGCCTTCTGGAGCAGAGTTGCCATCCCATCCACTGCCAAACAAAGTCTGGAGATGAGGACCCCCACGTCTTTTCCCATGCTCACCCCTTCACCGCGCCTACACCCTCATACACCTGCATGTATGCCCTTGGTGCCTGAGGGGCTCAGGACCTGTCTCTTGTGAAAATAAGACTTCTGGGAGGTGAGCAAGAGTCAAAGGAAAAAAAAAGAGAATTATCAAAAAGACACAGGCTTAACCAGAGAGAGAAAAGCCTGGAGCCTGGAGGGACAGCGTTACCACAACAGAGCAGGACAAAGAACAACCCCATAAGAGTGTGCCCTAGCAGTGCACGTGGTCCATGTGAAGCGTCTTCACCCATCACATCACTTTGCTTCTAAGAAACAAAAGTATCCCAAGTCTTGCATAATTTCTCAAAACAAAACATTTAATGCTACAGGTACCAGTGGAAGCAAGAGAGAAAGGGTGTGAATAGACATCAGGCTGCACTGCTTTTGTCTCACTGTCAGCAGTTTTAAACCCCCACTTGATTTGCATGTAATTAACTACAAATATCTTAATCTAACAAGGAAGAGAGTAAAGTATCTCAGCAGCTGTTAAATAAAGGGTTGAAGGGATGCAAAAGGATTCTATTTTGGGAAAAGGCTGTTGACTTCCCAGCCCAAAGGAACTGGAGACATCTGTGTTACAGTCCTCCACGAACAAAAGCCTTATTTTAAAATATTTCCATAAGCATCAACTGACAGCTACTTTAGGCATTATCCAGCCATTGTGCTTACAAGCTTTAACATTCTGTTTGTATAGCATCACAAATTACCACAAGCCCTTGACAAGGAGTCCCTGGGCAGTCGCTAAATTGAAGAGT